>JAVMKO010000002.1:219621915-220821915 GCA_032164245.1 Sternotherus odoratus | reverse complement strand
ACACACAGAGCCAGCCCAAGGCCCCTTTAACTCCTGAGCGCTGAGCCCGGAGCCGAGGAGGGGCCGTGCTAGGGGCACCTGCCATGGGCCAGGCTCCATTTGCTAGTCCTGGCTGGGCTGGGGAGGGATGGGGCTTCCTCTTCCCCTGTCGGGGCCACTGCCGGGGCCGGGGGAGACCTCCTCTGGGAACCCTCCCGGCTGCAGAGCTCCACACACACCCCCACCACGTCCTGCCCCCATCATTCCCAGGCTGCGGGGAAGGGGCTCAGAGTGCCATTTTCCCTCCGGCTGGCCCCGTGCCCAGGTGTAAGTGATGAAGCAAGGTGCAGGGCTGTGTACAAGGAAGGCAGTAGCAGAGAAGGAAGTCCGTTCCACACACACGCACATGCACTGCTACTGGAAGAAGGATGGGGGGCATGGCAGACGGTTCTATCCCTGAGGCCTTGCAGATGAGGATCAGAAGGGGGCATCGGGGCTACAGGGCAGCTCCCCCAAAAGGGGTGGATGGGGGTGTAAAGGGGTCACCCCCTTGGGTCAGTAAATGCCTGATGAATATAAAGGAGGAGTTGGAGGAGCCTATCTAGCCAGCGAGCTGGATATCTATGGTACCCGAGCGGAAGACTAATGAGTTGCCCTGTTGTGGTTACTGGCCACGGCAGGAAGCGCTGGACAGAAGCAGGCAGAGTATAAGAAGCATGAACTTCCCGCGAGAAAATTAAATCCGCTCACAGGGACCAAACAAGCCAAGTCCAGGGAGTAATTTATCGGTAGGGTTGGAAGGATTTTGGTAGTGTTGGAAGGATTTTGGTAGTGGTGGAAGGATTTTGGTAGGGGTGGAAGGATTTTGGTAGGGGTGGAAGGATTTTGGTAGGGGTGGAAGGATTTTGGTAGGGGTGGAAGGATTAGCTTTTTATCGGTAACTGCCAGCGAACGTCAGTTTCCCCATTTGCACACAGACTGCCCCAAAAGCATTTCCCTCCCTGATCATTGACATTTACAGATCATCAACGAAAAGAAAATGCTGCTGGAGAATTGATTTGGGTTGGACTGAAGCTGTTTACTTTGTCAGTTTCGACATGCGAGGCTGCCCATGTGTGTTTACCGGCGAGAAAGCTTTCACTTTTTGAAATCAACATTTACTGGCATGAAATCAGTATTGTCTGACCTACCCCCATTGTCTGACAACCCCTCCCCCTTCTGTAATTCTGAACATTTCACTAGAAAAATATGCTGAATGATAAACATCAGGATTATATGTCCAAATCATAACAAAATGATCATCAAATTCTCCCAAACCAATTTATTAGCAGCAGCACAAGGCCCCAGCCTGGTCGGGGGCAGCGTGTTGCAATCATGTTACCACGCTGCTTATTTTTAGCCCTTGCTCTTTACTGTGGGAATACCTTGCTTGAGCGCGGAACGTGCCTCTGTAACTCTAGGCTCGACTGTTATGGGAGGCACACATGCCAAGCAGGCTGCCCTGTGCCCTTGGGCACTGCAGATGAAGCCGCTGGAGCTGGAAGTGGGATTTACATGCTGGTAATAAGATTAGAGGGACCCCACCATGGAGATAATAAACTGGTAACTTTATCGGGATGTCAGGCTGCAGCCAAATGGTTTGGGGGTTTTATTCCCGCCTATCCACTTTCCTAGCCCCTTCTTTCTAGGCAGCATGATCTAGTGAAAGTTAAAACTAAAGGGGTAAACGTGTTAAACTAATACAGACTAGCTGACCACTTCATCTCCCTGAGGACTGACCTCCCACCTGGCAATCTCTGGATCTGACTGGGAAGAAGGGGGACCCAAGTGAGAGAGGCCTCCCACCCGGATCCCGAACCGCAGTGGTCAGCAGACACTTATTGGTGGTCCCCCCACATGTGGCAGCAGCTCCATGGGGCTGACTCTACTTCCTTGCGTCCAGCTGTTCCCACAGCTGTCCAGACTCTTCACGGGGTGGCCTGTAAAAGCAACTGGAAATGATGAGGAAGAGCTACACCCAGTTGCCCCCATGAGTAGAGGAGGTGACAAGGAAACAGGACTCCCCTTAGACCCCGAAGCCACCGGCAGACTGGTTCAAATCTGACCATCAGTTCTTATTTATAGTGTGGCAGCACCCAAAATACAGCCACATGCCACAGTCTAAATAGAGGAGGAGCTTGAGGAAAGGGATGCAACATACAATGTATGTGCATTTCATTAGCTACATGGGCAAAGTCCGACTCACTCTCCACCAGCCTTTAGGGTGCTGGCTTCTCTGAGGTCTGCAACCGGTCTGCGTAGTGTGGACAGTACCACAATGGTTCTGTGGGTTCTCTCTGGAGGATAGGGCAGGGGAACAGTTTTGCACCTCCCCCGAATTCTGTCCACAGGCACAAAGCTGTAGCGCAAGCTAAATGGTGATTGGAGGCTGAGCTAGCGAGCCTGAGGGAAACGATGTTCCAGTGCAGCTGACGCTAGAGCCAGGGGTGCCAGAACAGGGAGGGCAGGGCAGGGGGCCACGGCTCCATCACTTTTGCCGGCGGGGAGGGTGAGCGACTGGGGGGAGGAGAGGGAGGAGAGACGCGAGTGGGAGATGGGATCTTGAGGGGGAAGAGCTGGCACAGGAGTGGGGCCTTGGGGGAAGAAGCAGTGAGGGGGTGAGGTCTTGGGGGGAAGGAGTGGAGCAAGAGCAGGGGCCCAGGGAGAAGTGTCAGAGTGAGGGTGGGGCCTTAGCAGAATGGGCGGAGCAAGGGCAGGGACTCAGAGAGAAGGGGTGATGTGGAGGCATGGCCTCAGGGAGGAGCAGCCAGGGGGCATGGCTACTGTTTAGGGCGCGTCCACTGCTTCTGGCTGAGCTAGTCATTCAGTTACAGTAAGCCAATCATTTTGCAAATCCCACCACTCAGTGCTGCTAGCCAAATTGCTCTTGTAACTTGAGCATGTCCGGCAGCATCATCTCTCTCCCATTTGGCCAGCTCCAGCGGAGTAACTCACGTGTATTAACTTGCATAGGGAATAGGAGTCCTGAGAGTGGGAGAACTGCCAAACTCCACCCAAGTCAAGTAAAGACATGGAGGTTTAGTCCATTAATGGCTATTAGCCAGCATGGGTAAGGAATGGTGTCCCTAGCCTCTGTTTGTCAGAGGAGGGTGATGGATGGCAGGAGAGAGATCATTTGATCATCACACATTAGGTTCTCTCACTCCAGAGCACCTGGCATTGGCCACTGTCGGTGGACAGGATACTGGGCTGGATGGAATCACAGAATCTCAGGCGGGATCTAGTCCAACCCCCTGCTCAAAGCAGGACCAATCCCCAACTAAATCATCCAACAGATTTTCTTTTCCCCAGATCCCTAAAGGGCCCCCTCAAGGATTGAACTCACCACCCTGGGTTTAGCAGGCCAATGCGCAAACCACAAAGCTATCCCGCCTGCCCTCACCTAACCTTTAGTCTGAGCTAGTATGACCGTTCTTATGTTCTCAGACGGGGAACAGACTTGTAGCTCACCCTGAAAAACGTGACAAACCTGAACTCTGTTTTAACAAAGAGCTCTGGCTAAGAGTTTCTCTACTTTTCACCTGCATTAAAAATGTACATCTTCTATCCGTATAACGACATCTATCTATATATAGCCTACTGGGTTTTGGTTGTAATTTTAACCTGCCATTTTCTCAAGCCCTGCGTTTGATCAGCAGGGGCTGGTAGCAAGCTGAGGGAAGGGACTGTCTATTGAAGGAAGTCTCCAAAACACAACAGAAAATATAGCTTGAGGGAAGGAAAAAGGAACTTGCTAATTGTGTGCACAAAGAAGCAAGCCAATGAGGTGTTGCCTTTCAAACGTATGAAAACAGAATAAAATGTTTGCAGCTCAAAACTCTGTGTTGCCCAGACCCAATGTAAATCTTTGAAGCACGCTCGCTCGCTCGCTCTCCTCTGATGTTTGATTTGAAACGTTTGTCTTCTTCTTCCCCTTCTTCCCAAGGGATGCCAGAGCATAACACTTGGCAACGTGCTGTTATGTCAACCAGGTAACAGAAGATAATAATAAGTGCTGCATCTTTACAGGCTCATGCTTTGAGCTCTTGTGCATGGACTCAGTGCTGGTGAAAGGTTCTGTGCTGACAAGGCAGGAGAATGGCATCCTAAGTTTAACTAACCCCAAATGGCCAAAATTCACTGCTTGGCAAAGTAGGGGTGTCTGTGCAAATAAGGTCCTCTCAGGAGGTCTTTTTCTCCAGTTCATCACTAGATGGCGGGAGAGAGCCCATTACAGTGGTGATAGGGGAATAATTGGGGGAAACTGAACTGTCCGTGCAGGCATGGAGGAGAGGAGACGCCCAAGCCCCTGCAAATTTGCTTGTGTTAAAGAAAACACAGGATGCCTTTGTTGGTGAACCAGACGTACTCCAGCTTCTTAGAGTATTAACAGTCTTTTTAATGCAGGCAACACACATATGACTTATCATAGTGCCACAGACCCACACCTTCCACAGTTGCCAACAACACACAACAGCCACATATTTCCTTATTTAACTACCCTCCTTCTCCCCCTAGTGGCTGATTTATTATACACATTAGAACAGTTCCCACTTTTTAAGAATGTACCACACAACTTACAAACCAGACAATAATGATAGGCTGACCATACGTACCGTTTTGAATGGGACAGTCCCGTTTTTTTCATATTTCTGGACCATCCCGTCTTTTTGACAAAAATATCAATTCAGTTATGTGATTATGTCCCATAAAACCCGGCCGGCAGCCCCCCCGCCGGCACGCTCGGCCCCCGGCTGCAGCTCTGGACAGCTCCGCTCCGCCGTCGGCTTCAGCCCGCCGCCCGCTGCCTCCTCTTCTCAGTATTCCTCCTTCTTCCCTCCTTCTCTCCATCCCTCCCTTCTCTCCATCCCCCTTCTCCATCCCCCTTCTCCATCCCTCCCTTCCTCCCTGCTCTCTCCCTCTATCCGCTGCCTCCTCTCGCTCCCTCCATCCCTTCTCTCTATCCCCTTCTCCATCCCTCCATCCCTTTCTTCCTCCCTTCTCTCTATCCCTCCATCCCTCTCTTCCTTCTCTCCATCCCCCTTCTCCATCCCTCCCTGCTCTCTCCCTCCGTCCGCTGCCTCCTCTCGCTCCCTCCATCCCTTCTCTATCCCCTTCTCCATCCCTCCATCCCTTCTCTCTCTCCCTCTGTCCACTGCCTCCTCTTCCATCTCCCTTCTCTCCATCCCTCCTTCTCGCTGTCCCTTGCCTCCTCCATCCCCCCTGCTCCCTACCCCCATCTCTTCTCTCATCCATCCATCCTCTCCCTTCTCACCTTCGTGCCTTCTCTCCCTCCGTCCCCTCCATCCTCTTCATCCCTCATCCCCCCTTCTCTCTCTCCCTCCATCCTCTTCATCCCCCATCCCTGTTCTGCTTATTCCTCCATCCATCCCCCCCGACCCCCCTCTACCTTCCCCCAAGCCCGGCGCTGGGGGGCCCAGGTGGGGCCATGGCGCTGGTCACCTCGCCCACCGAGCTGGAGTGCCTGGCCAAGCCGCTGTTCTGCCGCAATGGGGCGCTGCGCCAGAAGGTGATCCACATGGTCAAGAGCCACAAAGTCACCGCACACTTGTGCAAGCAGCCCACGTTATGCAGCCACTGCACCGACCTCATCCGGTGAGACCCCCGGGCCGTAGAGCCCCCCCAGACTGCCCAGAGTCCCCCTAGGTTCCCCCCAGAGCTCCCAACCACCCCTCCCCAGCACCTCTCAGCCCATGTTCTGCAGCCCCTGCACTGACTTCATCTGGTGAGACCCCCCCACACCCCGTCCCGTTTTTGCCATCCCAATGTCCCGTTTTTGTCTCAAGGGAATATGGTCAGCCGAAATAACGATCAATAATGAATTTCAAATTGCACATAAAAATAATGAATAAATAGGCGTTCCGTCCCTATTGCACTCTATAATCTTTTAAATATGTAGATGGACATTTCTGCTGTATAGAAAGCCTCCTTTCAACTGCTGCAAAAGTTAATTCCAACCATCAATGTTGCATTTTCGGGAACAATGTTTGACTCAAACCCGTCATTCTGCCATGTGGTAATTTGAACAATCTGTCCATGAGGTCCATTGGTACCAGTTAATGTTGTGTCCAGTGGCTGCCCCTCCAGACTTTCAGAAACCGGTACAGACCCTAACTGGCATTCTCGGGTGATAATTCCATCGTTGCTGTACTAACACCTCCAGAGTTAACGCCAGTCCTTTTGCTCTGTTGATCCATGTCAGTGCACTGTCCTGTCATCTCCCAGGATTTCCATATTGTTCCTGTAATATCTTCAAAGGTAGCTGGCATCCAATTTGGACCAAAAAAATGTTTAGTATAAACAGCTTCTCCAATATTAAAACTATGTTCCTTTGATGTTTGTCATGCTATTGCTCCTATTGGCTTTGCTGTATTTTTCTCATTAAGTATGGATGAATAAGGTCTAACCTTGTCCTTAGTTTCCTTCCTATTAATGAAGGGGAGAAGCTTGTAGTAGACAGTGGTGTTATCCAACAATTAAGCAGGTAACAAGGTATGAAAGTATCTATGGTACCTCCAGCTATTCTTTAGTGCCCTCTTTAAATGACTGGATTGCCCAGAAACTGAATACAGACAAATCTCACCTTCCTACTCTGGGCCCAATCCTTTCCACTGGTACAGTTCTTGTAAGTTCCAGACCAGGTGGTAACTAAGGGATTTCTCATGACTGGCCACCCCTTTGTTCTGTTCCACCCCCATTTATAGCTTTGGCACATGGCGAGAATCCTTTGTCTTTCTCTGGGTTCCCACCTCTCCTTCCAAATGGAAAAGCACCAGATTTAAGATGGACTCCAGTATCATGTGACATGGCCACATGTCCTGTGAGACCCCCAAGTCTCCATTCTTCTAAGGCTGTCCAATCCATATCCCTGAAGGTTTGCAAGTAAACAGAGCCATTTACAGGTGATTGATTCTGAAGCACCCTTAATGGCATCCACTTAACATGTTCACATTAGCAATACAAGTTTATATCTTATTCTCCTAACTGCAGACCCATAAATAATACATGCAAACAAATGGGATGAACACACTCAATAGATCATAAGCTTTGTAATGAAACCTTACAAGAGACTTTTTGCATAAAGCATATTCCAGTGACATTCTGTTCACACTCATACGCCTATTTCCATAAACATATGGAGTGCAATGTCACAGACGTATTCCTGGGATCGACCTCTACGCATTTAGAATGTGTGTCCATTAGCACTAAAAACATTTTACCAGGAACGGTCCAGCATGATCAGTACCTGCTGTCCTCCAGATTTTCTCTAGCCACTCCTGAGTATAGAGTGGAGCCACTGTAGACGTTTTGTGACTCTCTTGGCAGATAGGACAGGATTAATAGCAATATCAGTATCCACCTTTGGCCAGCACATGTAACTCCAGGTGTTCATCCATTATTACTTCCTGTCCTTGCTTTGGAAAATGACCCGTACTCCCCATATGACAGACCCATCTTGCACACTAAGTTCACAGTGTTGCATATAATAACACTGCAATAAGCAATAAGGTGCGAGCTCCCCTCAACACCCTCTTAGCCAACGTTTCTAACTTTTGCGAGTTACCCGCTTGTGGTTTTACCCGTAATGCTGTTACTGGAGGTGTTTCAAGATAGTCCATTAGTAATACGTTCTCTTCCCCTATGTCTCTTCCATATGTCTCCAGTAAAGACAAATGACTTAAAGCATCTAGCATATGCATTTCTAACCCGCCTTGCGTAATATGGTATATTCATAGGCTTTTAATGTCTCTGCCCATTTCTGAATTCTGGGAGATTCCATTTGTGGGAAAGCCTTCATCTCATTAAACAATGAGATCAGGCGGTTGTGATCGGTGTAAATTGTAAACGTACTCATATCTATATATCTATCTATCCCCTCACCCACCCCCTCTATCTATCTATCTATGTGAAACATCTGCACCCCAGAGATAACAGCTAGTCCTTCTCAATCTAACTGAAAAATTATGTTCAGCTGAAGACAAGGCTGGGATACAAATCCAGTTGTTTTCTCTGACCCATCCTCCATCCGGTGAGCTAAAACAGCTCCAGTTCTTTAAGGCGATGCATCACAAGTCAAGGTCAGTTCTTTGTCAGCTTGATATTGGACTAGGACTTCTGCGGACTGCGGCCATAGTTTAGCCTCCTGAACTGCTTGTTCCTGAGCTGTTTTCCAATACCACTTAATCCCCTTTTTAAGTAACATATGCAGAGGCAGTAGAGGTGTGGATAACTTTGGTAACAACTTACAGTAGAATTCAGCACGCCGAAATAACATTCCTAGGTGCCGGGACATCCTGATTTGCTTTCACTTTATCTCTCCTTGACTGTAATCCCAGGACATTCACTTTATATCCCAAGTATATCCCTTTGTGAGCCAGGAAGGATCACGAATCCCATTTTAGGCCCAGACCTGCTTCCTTTGGCCTGTTTCACCCTTCTGCTAAATGTTGCAGATGTTCTCTATCTATGGTACCCAGGATTACTACAGCATCCAGATATACTGCCACACGAAGAATTCCCAGAATCTATCCCCCTCTGTGGTTCCCTGAAAAACAGCAGGCACTGAGGACACATCATAAGGCAACCGGTTATATTTTAACAGTCCTTTGTGAGTATTTATAGTGACACTGCCTGGACTCTTCGTCCTGGGTGATCTGTTGGTAGGCAGGACTCGTGTCTAACTTTGTGAACAATTGGCCCCTTGCTAAAACTGCAGAAAGATCCTCAGGTTTTTTGGAACTGGGCACTGTTCTAATGGTGAAACCCTATTTACAGTCAATGTATAGTCCCCGCATATGCGGTGTCACAGGGTCCGCACAGGTCTCTCTGTCTTTCCCCTGTGCCCTGTCTTCTGGCTAACGGAAATAAAAGTCTTCTGGTGCTTCACCCTAGTGTCCCTTCTTTACAGTGTACTTCAGTGGCTTCAGTGCAAGGAAGTGCTCCCCTTCGTCCCCCAACAGTTACCCTCTTTGTACCTGGTTCCAGGGTCTGCAGGCCCCTTGCCTGCAGCAAGGAGACAGAGCAGCAGCAGCAGCAGCAGCAGCCGCCGCCTCCTGTCCCCTTCCTGGCTTGCCCCTAACTGAGTAAACTCAGGGATTTTTCTAGGCCTCTCAGTTTGTAGCCTCAGCTGTGACCCCTTAGCCTAGCCTGCTGCGGTGATCCAGCCCTCATTAGAGCCAATAGCTGGGCTCCCTGCTGGCTGCTTCAAGCCTCTGCCCCCAGCCCTCCTGCCAGAAAGCAGGGCTTAGCCAGCAGGGGCAGGGCATTCAAGGGGTTTTACCCCTGCCCTGCCACATGGGTACAGAGCGATCCGACTTCAGCACTGGTACTATTGGGGCAACATAGTCAGAAAACTTTACAGGTGCAATAATTCCAGTTCTCTGTAGCCCTTTTAACTCTATTTCCTCTATTTGTTTCAAGGCACAACATACAGATCTGGGTCTGAAATAACAAGGTCTGACATTTGGGTTACATACATTTTAGTAGTAGCAGCTTTTAAAGGGTCCAGATCATCTTTAAATACTTCCTTATATGTACTTAAATGAGTTTCCAGAATTAGATCATCTGATTTCAGGTGACCTTTCCAATCCAAGGAAAACCAGCCTCCCCCTACCAAGCAATTTAGGGCCAGTCCCTGCAGCTGTTAGCAGCATGGCTCCGGTGGCAAACCGTCATATCAGTGGCTCTCAGTATCTTTAGAATCATAGAATATCAGGGTTGGAAGGGACCTCAGGAGGTTCTAGTCCAACCACCTGCTCAAAGCAGGACCAACCCCAACTAAATCATCCCAGCCAGGGCTTTGTCCCTAGGTAACCCATTCCAGTGCTTCACCACGCTCCTAGTGAAAAAGGGTTTCCTAATATCCAACCTAAACCTTCCCCCCTGCAACTTGAGACCATTACTCCTTGTTCTGTCATCTGCTACCACTGAGAACAATCTAGATCAGGGGTGGGCAAACTACTGGCCACGCCCGGAGTCCGGGACAGCGGGCCCGCGGCCGGCCGGGTGCGCCACTCAGAGCCGGGGACAGCGGGCCCAAGGCCGGTCGGGCCACCCAGAGCCCGGAACAGTGGGCCCGCCGCCGGGAATCCAGGACAGCTGGCCTCTGGCCAGCATCGCACCCCCCCGCCTGGGGTGCCGGGCCGACCACGGCAAACCATGGGGCCCGCACTCCCAGCCCAGGGACCGGGCGGAGTGCTGCGAGCTGCAGGGCCAGCACCCGGCTCAGTAGGAAAGTAGGTGGGGGCGGGATGGTTACAGTAGGTGGGGTGGGCGTAGGTGGGGGGGTGGTTAGGGTGGGGAGGTTATCGGGAGGGGGCAGTCAGAGAGCAGGGGGGCTAGATAGGGGATGGGGTTCTGGTGGGGCAGTTAGAGTGGGGGGTCTCCAGAGGGGGGAATCACGGGACAAGGAAGAGGGGATTGGATGGGTCAGCACTTCTGAGGGGGGCATTCCAGGGGCAGGAAGTTGGTGGGGGTCAGATAGGAGGCGGGGCCTTCGGCCCTCTGCACAATTTTGAACGCCCATGTGGCCCTCGGACCAAAAAGTTTGCCCACCCCCGATCTAGAACCATCCTCTTTGGAACCCTCTTTCAGGTAGTTGAAAGCAGCTATCAAATCCCCCCTCATTCTTCTCTTCTGCAGACTAAACAATCCTCAGCCTCTCCTCATAAATCATGTGCTTCATCCCCCTAATCATTTTTGTTGCCCTCCACTGGACACTTTCCAATTTATCCACATCCTTCTTGTAGTGCGGGATCCAAAACTGGACACAGTACTCCAGATGAGGCCTCACCAATGCCGAATAGAGGGGAATGATCACGTCCCTTGGTCCTTTTCTGCAGACCTGCTGCCTAGCCATTCGGTCCCTAGTCTGTAGCAGTGCATGGGATTCTTCCATCCTAAGTACAGGACTCTGCACTTCTCCTTGTTGAACCTCATCAGATTTCTTTTGGCCCAATCCTCTAATTTATCTAGGTCCCTCTGTATCCTCTCCCTACCCTCCAGTGTATCTACCACTCCTCCCAGTTTAGTGTCATCTGCAAACTTGCTGAGTGTGCCATCCATGCCATCCTCCAGATCATTAATGAAGATATTGAACAAAACCGGTCCCAGGACTGGCCCTTGGGACACTCCACTTTACTACTTCTCCTGTCCATAGTTTTAGTGTTATCCTACATTTTTCCAGTGGAGGTCGTTCACTATCATTCACAACGTCTCGTACACTTCTTGGCTCGTAACAGTCACGCTCCATCCCGTGTGGAGCTCAAATCCTACATTTTTTCCATGTACCGTCAGCCCAATATGAATGGGACCTACTTGAGGAATATTTGTTTCTGTTATGCTATAGGCTACTCCTCTCTCTTCTTTTTCAGTACTTTCCTCCACAGCCACCGGGGTGAGGCTGCTTTTAATCATAGGGGGTGGGGGGGCCCGCTTTCCTGGTTCTGGTTCGACACACTCTTTGAATGTGCCCAGTCAATCCGCAAATGGGACATTTTTCATTCTCAAATCTGCCAGCCATGTGTTTGACAACACTCTCTGCCAGCTAATGTTCCCCAGGCTGCCTTGCAATGGCGTACACAGCACCTTGTGTTTCCCGCATGCGACTTCCATCTCCCCAGGCTCCTGTTGGCTGTGTTTGTAACTCCTGTACATTCTTATTCGCAGATCCCCCAGCCTGGGCCAATTTCAGAGCCGTTGCAAATGTTAATTGTGGTTCAGACACCAATCGCAGTTGCATTTTTTTCACCATTAATGCCACAAATGAATCCGTCTCTAAGAATTTGTGTCAGAGTCCCACCCTAATTACAATCTCCAGAAAGCGGAGTCAATTATGCCCAAATTCCCCTATAGTCTCCCTGGATTTCCTTGTCCTAGAGTCAAACTTAAATCATTCTGCTATTTCACTGGGTGGGGGGTTGAAATGGGTTTTTAAAAGATTTACCGGCTTATCAAAAGTTTAATCTCCAGGATTTTCAGGGGTTACCGGAGTTCTCAGTACACTGTAAATCTTGCCGGCCACAGGATTGAGCATAATAGCTTTCTGCTGACCCGCACCTGCCATACCATTAGCAGTGACAAAATAAAATATTTCGCCGGCTTCTTCCCAAATTCGGCGTTCTAAATTAAATGGTGAAACAATCCCAAGTGGGACCACCGTTCCCCCTGCATTTGTACAGGATTGTGGGCCTTACCGATGATTTCCCAGCCTTCTTTCATTTCTCTTTCCCATTCTGGCCAGTCCAGTTCCGCTTCCTCGCCACGAGTTGTAACGTGTTGACGTCCTCCAACATCTTAGAGGAGTAACCGTCTTTTTATTCCGGCGACACACACGGGGCTTGGCAATCGCTCCGTAGCCACACCATGGCCAACACACACCAGAGGGTGGAGTCCCAGGGGGTGGTTAGGGACGGGGGTCCCGGGAGGGGATGGATGATTGGGTGGCTCTGAGAGATGCAGTCAGGGGATGGGAAGTGGGATGGGGGCAGGGCCAGGCTGTTTGGGGAGGCATAGCCTTCCTACCCAGCCCTCCATACACTTTCGTAACCCCAATGTGGCCCTCGGCCACCCCTGCCCTAATCGCTCCTGACATGCTCCCTATGCAGCAACACCCAGAGTTTCCCCCAAGGCAGGAGAATCTTTAGTTGTCTACTGAGAGGAGCTTGATGGTTCCTTTGCACACATGCCCCCCAGGAGCATCGCTGGGGGCAGGACGGAGCAGGATCTCTGCCCCGTCATCTCGCCTCCCAGAGAAGTTGGCTCGCCTCTCGCCCGGGTAACTCCCCGGACCGCAGAGGAGCGACTCCCGATCCTGTGACGTGAGAGAACCAGGCCTAGGGGCTGCCTCACCAGCCGATCCTCAGCTGCTGGAAGTCACTCTTTCTCCAATACAGCCAGCGGGGCTACCCCAATTCACAGGATCCGGCCCTCAGCCTGGGCTAAGCAGGCAGGCCAGGAGGGAAGCGTAATCCTCCCCTCGCCACTGCCTCTCACCCAGCTTTTTACGCCTGACAGCTTCCTTTTCAGGGGGACTCCAGGGTTCGTGCACTGCATCTTGGGTTCACACTTCCCCAGGTTTCCTCTGGGGCTTGATCCTCAGTTGGTGTAGGACAGAGCAGCTCCACTGTCTCCAGTTTACACTGGCTGAGTCTCGGGCAAGTGCGAAGGGGCTTGTTATCAGCCAGCAACTCGTCCACTGCCTCCTTCCTCCTCACAGAGCTGAAACTTACCCGCACTGAGCCGCAGTGCATTTCCCACAGGGAGGAAAGCCAGCCGGAGAACCTGTTTGTTTCAAATCATTTCGTTGATTCTCAAACTCTTGCACTGCTGAAAACTGTGGTTTTAGCCTTAGGAATTGGGGATTAGAGCATAAACTGGGGGGACTAGAGCATAAACTGATTGATTTTCAGCTTTGTACCAGGGGATCTGGCCGCAGGAATTCTTGGAATCATTAAGAACTGTTCAGGGCAGGGTATGATGAACAGAATAAACCTGGTCGGGGAATATTGAAGGAAAAGAAAAATTTGACTCCCACACTCACTCTCACACACACATTCACTCTCTCTCTCTCACACACACAACTCACTCGCTCTCACAAACACCCATACACTCACACATACACACACACACGGAAACACACGTGTTTGCAAACATTTTTGCAGATTACAAAAAAAACCTATGAATTCAGGGCTTCACTCCAGATCTTTGGGCACTGCACAAAGAGCTACGGGGATGCCTACGCTGCAGCTGGGAGAGTGGCTGTGGGGGATCAGGCTCTCAAGCCCAGGGGGTTGAGTGAGCTTGAAATCCAACACCCTTGTTGCTACTTTTAGCACGGTAGCGCGAGCAAAGCTAACCTAAGTCCATCTCCCGGGTTTGGCAGGCTCTGCAGTGTAGACATACCCTTGAACAGGCCCAGAGCAGCTATGAAGTCTGTGGCGGAGCAGAGATTGAACCTGGCCATTCTAATGCCTAGACTAGTGCCTTTAACCACTAGGCCATCCTTCCTCTGTGGTAGCAACTGGCCAGTGACAGATAAAATCCCATTTTATCAGGCGGCTCAACTTCTGGTTGAGGCTGCCAAGTTTGTTTATAGGTTAGGAGCCCTTACGGGCATCTGTCCTGCACTTCCAACCTCTGGAAAAGCTTTCAGTCTGCTTGGATAAGTAACTACATCGATTGAGGCAGCTCATAATGCTGGAGGGGGTTTATTCGGTATTGTTTTACTGCTGTTGTTTTATGGCCTCTATTAACAGTGAGCTTCGGAACAGGAAAAAGCCGCTTTACTGAATTTCAGGGGTGCAACTGAGATTTTGGATATGTGGAATGTTTTTGGGGGGTGGGGAGAGTGACCAGATGTCCTGTTTTTATCGGGACAGTCCTGTTTGGGGGGAAATTTTCTTATATAGGCTCCTATTTTACCCCCCACCCCCTGTCCTGTTCTTTCCACAGTTGCTGTCTGGTCCCCCTGAGGTGGGTTGGGGGTCAATCAAGCTCCAGGGATATGGGACTTTGCAGCATCCAGTCCTCAGTCGGGTAGTGTCATCGAGAGCTGCTGGGGTAAATTCAGCTGGATAACTCCGCAAACTGAATTCACCCAACACTGAGATGCTGCCCCCTCTGTGGCAGACCGTGTCAGCTGATGCATCATACAGTGTGCAAGACTGGGAGATGATCTTGCGGTTAAGATGATGGACTGACCTTCGACGGTCTGGATTCACTCCTTGGTGCTGACAGGTTTCCTGTGTAACTTTGAGCAGGTCACTTCATTGCTCTGTGCCTCAGTTCTCCGCTTGTACAAGGAGCATCAATGATACAATCTACGTGAAGGCGACAGATGAGGAAAGTCACCACTTTGGTAGGGCACCTACCCCAACAGGGCCCTGAGCCTGGCTGAGATCTAGAGTGCAGCTGTAATAAGAGAAAAATATTTTTTAACCCAGAGGCACGTCGACAAGCCCCATGGCTTATAGGCAGCAACACGTGGCCCATACACAGCACAGCAGACCTCCATTGTTAACATCCCATCCAAAAGATCTCCGTACAGGAACAACTTGCCTGGAAGGATGAGCTGTTCCTAGTGGAATTCAACCCTACAACCACAGTAGGTTCAGCTAAGGCAACGGCATGTGTTGGTCAATGAGACGGTGTATCCATAGCCTGTTTATGAATGAGTTAAGAATGTGGAGGTCGCTGAGGTGTATGGGGCTGCAGCCCAAGAGTGCATTTTATTACACCACCGACCCACTGAAGATGCCATTGGTTGCCGTGTGTCCAGGTTCCTGAGAGCTTTCAATGAGACTCAGTATTAAGTAAAAAACAAACAGCTTTATTGAATTTCTCCAGTTGCGCCGGAGGGCTACAGTCAACCAAAACCCCAACCCGCCTGTTGTATCATTAAATATGTCTCATGTAAACTCTGGAGTCTTGGCTGGTCCAAAAACCTAGTCAGTTACATGGAGGAGTTCTGGCAAGAAAGCGTGCCAAAACGTGCAAGCAATGGCACACTTACATCTATGTGCAAACATGACTTAATTGTGCCTGGAATAGGATGTTCTCTTTTTTTCCCCATCATCCCCGCTGAGTGATATGCAAGCAGTACAAGTGGTGAAAAGAACATTTGATTTTTTTTAACACTGATTTAGATGGCATGATCTCGTGTTATATTCTAAATAACAGAAGTAAGGATTTATTTTAAAGTATTGGGCCAAAACCTTAACAGGTGTAAATCAGCACAGCTCTGGATTTGAGCTGAGGATCTGACATGCAATTGATCTTGTTAGTTTCACAGGACCAACTGCACTTCAGGCATTGTAATTCACATGCCCATGTGCTCCGTAAGGACCCGATCTTGCCAGT
Organism: Sternotherus odoratus; assembly: GCA_032164245.1. Taxonomy (NCBI): domain Eukaryota; kingdom Metazoa; phylum Chordata; order Testudines; family Kinosternidae; genus Sternotherus; species Sternotherus odoratus. The sequence goes on along the minus strand of JAVMKO010000002.1, from coordinate 220,806,018 downwards.
GAAGGTCACTCACCACCTCAAAGCAGGTGCTTGACGCTAAACTTGGGCAAAAATTTCTCTCTGAAACTCTTTGGGATGAACACCGCAGATGCCGTGACACCAAAGCATTTCGCAGATGTGTGCCATTTCGCTGAACCATTTGAGCAAAAAATCAAAGAAAAAATTGGAAAAAATCAAAATGTATCCTTTTGACATTTTCAAAGCCCAAACTTTTTGGTTTGTTGCTTGGCAATGACCTTTTCTTTAAAATGTTCCTTCTTTTTTTATTAATAAACAATTAGAAAAGAAAAAATATGCGTGAACTCAAAACAAAACATTTTGTTTCGGGTCCAAGGGAACGTTTACTTTGACCCAGTTCAAACTGTTGTCTTGGTTTGTTTTTTTACTTTCAGTTCACCACAAATTTCGAAAAAAGTTTCATTTTTCGTTCTATCCAAAACATTTTCTCACCCCAGCTTTTTCTGAATTGCCAGTGTGGCAGGGCGGCGACTCACCCCTGCAGCGCCTCCTGCTGGTCCGTCCGGGAATTAGCTCACCAGCATCTGCAACGCCCTCTGCAGGCCGATGTCCCGCTTGCTGCTCTGGCCCAAAGTCCCTCCCAGACCCTGGTGCCCTCTTCCCTTGGGTGCTGCACCCCTGCAGTACCCCCACAGATCTTGGGGTCTCCCCTCCCAGGGAACCCCCACACTCTATCCCCACCTTGCCTCAGTCTAGGCAACTGCCAGTCACCATTTGCCCCCGTTCACTGGGGCAGACTGCAGTATCATTGCCACTCATCACAGGCAGGGGGGGGTTGGCCTGCTGCCTCTGTAGCCCTGGGCTGCCCCCTGCAACCTCAGTACCCTTTTGGGGGCCTTCCCCTAGGCCCTGCAGCCTGGGGGTTTCCAGGCCAGAGCTTCCCCAGCTCCTCTTGCCTTGCCCCAGCCCTGCTTCCCTCTAGGTACCTCCTCAAGCTCCCAGCAGCCAGGCCTGTCCACCTCTGCAGACAGAGGAGAGATTCTCCTCAGCACCAAATGAGCCCTTTTATCAGGGCCAGCTGGGCCTTAATTAAACCAGCCACACCTGTGGCTGCTCGGCCTAATTAGCCTGGGAGCTGCTTGCCCCCAGCTACAGCCTTTTGCAGGGCTATTTTAACCCCTTTTGTGCTGGAGTGGGGCAGCCACCCCACTACAGCCAGCAAACTAAAAACAGAAAAATCTGGTTTTCGCACAGCTGTACTCAGCACTTTTGGGGATTGGGCCCTGGCTCCCATGCTGTTTGGCGAACTACTGCAGCTGCTGCTTCTATGTAATCCGGCCACAGGAGTTCATGAACTCTGGAATCTGAGCATTGATCTAGAGCAGGGGTGGGCAAACTTTTTGGCCCGAGGGCCACATCGGGGTTGCAAAATAGTATGGAGGGCTGGGTAGAGAAGGCGGTGCCTCCTCAAATGGTCTGGTCCCGCCCCTATCTGACCCCCGCCCACTTCCCACCCTCTGACTGCCGCCCCCCCTCGGAACCATTGACCCATCCAACCCCCCCCACACACACTCCTTGTTCCCTGACCGGCCCTCTAGAAACCCCCCACCCCAACCGCCGCCCCAGACCCTAACCTCTTGTGACGGGGCTGTTCCTGGTGGGACCAACTGAGAGTGCCAAATCAGGACAAATTGCTTCCAAAAGGGCAACTAGAGCCCAAAGCTGGGGTTTCTCCACCTCTAAGGCACCAAACCTGCCAAACAGAAAATATGTTGATTTTGCCCCACTGGCTAACCACAAGTCACACAAGCAATTCCCTTAGACACTCCAGTTTCCCAGTATCACCACCAGCAGCCACCTGTCCTGAGGCAAATGGTTATGAAAACCAATGCCCCTAATAGAGAAAACAGTTCTCCCCAATTCCAAAGAATCAGGCCCCGGACGCAGGTCAATATACCAATCAGATCTTCCCACAAATCACGTTGTTGCCAATTCTTTAGAATCTAAAATCTAAAGGTTTATTATGTAAGGAAAAAGGTATAGGTGAGGGTTGGGAATGGTTAAAAGAAATCAATGACATGCAGTAATGGCAAAGTCCTTGGTTCAGGCTTGCAGCAAAGGTAGACTAAACTGCAGGTTCAAATCAAAGCCTCTGGAATGCATCCCCTCCAGGGATGGGTCATCAATTCTTTGGCCAGAGCTTCCATGTGTAGCAAAGTCCCATCCAGAGGTAGGAGCCAGACTGGAGACTGAAGACCCAATGGAGGTGGGGTACCACCCTTTTATCCTTTCCAGGTGCAGGAATTTTCTTTTTCCTTTGCTGTGGAAACTTACAGCAAAATGGAGTTCGAGTCATTTGGGCAGATCACATGACCATGCATGACGACTCAGGATTCACAGGCGGTGGCCATTATCCACCATCTCTCCTGCACATTCTCTGTAGACTTCTCCTGTGGATTGGAGCATTCCAACCTCCCAGAGTCCATCGTGTCGCTGATAGTCCTGAATGGGCCATCAAGCAGCTCAAGCAAAGCTGATGCCCCGTGGTCTGGAATGTCCTCCCCAGCAGAGCACAATATTTGGAAAGACAGACAATCCAGAGCCAATATTCATAACTTCAACCACAAAAATGATACACACATCCCAATGGCCTAGTCATAATCAGCAATCCATAACCTGGTCATAGACACCTTATATGACCCCTGTGGCAGGGCAAGGGTAAGAACCCTGAGAATGCCCTGCCCCTGCAGGCTAAACCCTGCTTGTGGATAGCAGTGCCAGGGGCCGATGCAGGGAGCAGCCTGCAAGAAGCCCAGCTGGGAGCCTTACTGAAGGCTAGCTCACAGCCCCTGGCTGGAGAGATTGACCACAGCTGGGGCAGGGAGCAGAAAGGGCTAGAAAAGCGCTGACTCAGGGGCAGCGAGGGGAGGCTAGCCAGGCAGGAGGACAGGGGGTACCTAGCTCTGTCTCTGCTGGGGGATACAAGCCTCGAGGGGCCAGAGGACCTGGGGAGAGGTCTGTGAGGGGCCTGACGTTGGGGACTTTGAAGGCACTGTGAATAAAAGAGCACGGGTGAAGCACCAGAGAGGAGTGTCTGAGCCTCTTTCTTTGTTCAGCCCAAGCATGGGACACAGGGACTAGGGGAAGGAAGCCTGTGCTACCCCATGACAACCCCCTTTATATAAGATTTGGTGCCCCTACAGGACCTTGGTTGTACTAATGATCTATATGATCCCAGATTATTTCACTAACATGATACCCCTATCTAAGCCCCCCTGCTCCTTGTCACCTGACTGCCCTCTCTGAAGACCCTCCACCCTAACTGCTCCCCAGGACCCCACCCCCTACACAACCCCTCCTGCTCCCTGTCCCCTCACTGCCCCGAACCCTATCCACAGCCGGACCCCTTGACTGCCCCCCAGGACTCCCTGCCCATCATCCAACCCCCCTGTTCCCCATCCCCTGACTGTCTCCCCCAGAACCTTCGCCCCATCCAACCTCCCCACCCTGCTCCCTGTCCTCTGACTACCCCCCGGGACCCTCTGCCCCTTATCCAACCCCCCACCCCCAGCACCCTTACCACGCTGCTCAGAGCAGACACACACTGCTAGAGCCAGACACACTGCCCCACACTCATGCCGGAGCACATTGCCCTTGTGGCAGTATGGCTCCGGGGGGGGGGGGGGGCCGAGTAGGACGGTCCCATGGGCTGGATGTGGCCCGCAGGCCATAGTTTGCCCACCCATGATCTAGATGCTTCCTAAACGGATCTCTGTTAAATAAAGAGCTGTGTAGTACGGTGGCAGTGGTCCCTTCCCCTCTGGGTCAGAGGGAGGCCATGCCGCCTCACTACGTCACCAGGATCCCTATTTAGTGCCAGGGAAATCAGTGAATCAGATGCTAGCGCCCCAACCCTCATGGTGGGGCAGAGCACTGGTTTATAGGCTCGAGCCCTCAGCGCGAGGTAGCCGGATCAAATGCTTAAGGAGCTTCGCCCCTAGAGTATGAAATCGCCTGTTCTCGGGCTAATTGCTAACCAAAATAAACAACTTCTAGTCCATTGGACCTGCCCTGGGGAAATGCACCAACTCGCTACGATGACTCATTCCTTCCTGAGGCAAACTTTATCAGAAGGAGGCTGACCCGTTCTTGAGAAGTGTTAACCCAGGGTGTTGTGTTTTGCTTTTGCTCTTTCCAATCGAGTTCTAATTAAACTTTGCAAAATGACCCCCTAGGTCCCTGGGATATGGTCTGGGTTGACGTTTCTCTGCTAAATGGAAGGGCTGAAATTGCTTTCTGTGAAGAGCACCATTTCACCCAGTGGGAGGCCTCAGCTTGTTGAAGACAGACAGACAGACAGACAGAGAGGTGTCCTGTTTTCTGCGCAATAATTTAGTGCTCTGATTGTGATGTTTCTTGGGGTACTCGGGATTGCGAGTCCCCCTGCCTCCAGCAAGAGGGAAAGATGCTTGTATGTCTTGTTCCCTGATGCCTTCAGCCTGTGAGCGCTCCTCCTTTGGGTTTTGTTAACAACAGGTGCACCCCAGACCCTGACCCCTTTGAAGCATTCCCCTGTAGCATTGAGCCCCTTCTCCACTGAGATCCTGTTCTTGTTAACATAAACATCCTCTCCATTTACTGCTTAGGTGCAGGATAAAGGCGTATCTTCCTTGCCGTCCCCTAAAGTTCATTGATTGTCATAGAATATGAGGGTGGGAAGGGACCTCAGAAGGTTCTAGTCCAACCCCCTCCTCAAAGGGGGACCAATCCCCAAATTAAATCATCCAACAGATTTTTGCCCTCTATCCCTAAACGGCCCCCTCATGGATTGAACTCACAATCCTGGGTTTAAATAGGCCAATGCTCAAACCACTGAGCTACCCCTCCCCCCTAGAGCCAAGCTGATCAGTGTAGCTTATTCTCCGGTATGTGCCTACCTGCTGACTCCCATCTCCCCCTTTGACTTCACATGTAAATATGGCTTCCAATGCTTCGTCGGCACGTGGGCTGAGAAAGATGGCTGGATAAACCTCTTTTATCCGGCAGAAAACCTGTTTGTCAACTCTGCCTTGATACAGACTTTAGGCACCTTTTTTTCAGGATACACATATAACTCCATACATCCTGTCTGTACGTCCATTTCCCAACAATACTAATGACCTGGCTCTGGCTTTCTTTCATGACTGGGCAAGATCTTCTTTGGTGGACCAGAATGTTCATACCAGGATCGGAACATTCCTGTAACCCCCCTCGCCAGCTGGCATCGAGGGGTTCTTAGGGTCACGCTGGTCTCAGTGTTAATCTATTTAAGAACAAGTTTACTGCTTCATAACATGGGGAATCGGTGCTATCGTCCTATAAACATCCTCCAGCATCCAGAATTTATATTCCTCTCATTTCTAATGGCAGCTTGTACCCACTTGGGACATCTGTCCCCTCATTCGTACCCAGGATGGGATCTTAGAGTACTTGGCGCACCATTCCAGGCGGAAACCTGGTCTGCTCCGGGCTGCTAACTCAACAATCAGTCACCTTAATGGTCCAATCCATTCCCCGTGAAAGCACTGACAGGTAGTAGCCTCCACAACACCAATAAGTCAATCGGTTTCAAACAAAGGGGGCATTTCCTGGCCAATCACAGGTGAGAGAGAAAAGAGCATCTCTATCTGGCAAGGGCAAGATAATAGGCAACCTCAAAGAAGGACTGTCAACCTAAAGGGAGATGACAATCAGCAAACCCTAGTCTGATCTGCCATCCATTTAGGGCCGGTGTCATTCCCATAGTCTTCAGTAGAGTTTGTCTGATTGACATCAGTGTGACTCAGATCAAAATCAGACCCCGTCTCTTTAGACCAGCTCTACATTGTAGCCTTCCTGAGAAGTGAAAGATTAACTTGTTCTAAACAAATCCAGTCTCTTCCCATCCGGAGACACACTCCCAGGAAAAAAGTGCCTTGTTTGATAGAAAAATCACCATTTCATGCGAAAGATTTTTTTGGACCCTGCTCAGGTAACCAGTTTACAGCAGGTGACAAACTACAGGTCCACATTCGCATTTGATTGCATTACCCTTTGAATCAAACACAATTAAATGGACATCTTCCTTTTACAAACATACCTGATTAAGTTATTTGCTCGGGAATTATTCATTTCCTCCTTCCTGGTAAACCGCATACACTAAAATGTTCATGTCGTACAACCTCTACAATCCCTCATCTGCCTCATTAGCTTGGCTGAGACAAACGGGACTTGTCATTTATCCATCTGTTCAACTAGATCCCAAGAGATCGGTCCCCTCGGAGCAAAGTGCAGCAGCATCAGAATAATTCTTAGGATTTCTCTAACACCTCACATGGCCAAAGAGTTTTATAAACAGCATCCTTTGCATAAATGTGTGTATATATATATAGATGTGGTGTCTACTTATCCTCGCCCTATTTTGCAAATAGTTTCACTTAAGGCCTCTTTTCTTTCTGTCTTTCTGCCATGCACAAATAAATCCTCTTCAAAGGCACAGAGGGCAGTGAGGGAATTTAATTCCCTCTGAAAGTGACTTTGGAGTTGGGTGCCTGACTCCCCTGTGTGCCTTCAGAGTTTCTGCGCTGCAGGCTGACTGAAGAGAGGCTTGTAACAGGAATGGTCCAAGGAGCCTGCAAAGGGCAAATAATTGGCTCGCCTTGCTTCTTTATGATACTGACGCAGGCACATAGCCCCCCACCCCACCCCTTCCAGGCCTGACTCTGGATGGGACACTGGGAGCTTCACTCCACACACACACTCCCAGGCCGATGGGGAAGTGGTGTGTGCACAGCCAGGGTATCAGGGTGTGGATAAAGGGCCTGATCCACATCCCACTGATGTCAGTGTGTCACCCACACACTCCTGAGTGTGGCGTTCTGTCCAAGCCAGTGGCACTGAGATTTGGAGAGAGAGCGAAAATGAATCTGTTCTACAGTATTAGCTAACAGGCCCATGGCTTTTAGCTCATGCAATAGCGGCTCACACACTAAGCTCCAGAGGTCCCAGGTTCAATCCGGCCTGCCAACAACTGGGGGCTGTTGGTGTTATAAGTGGAAAGCCTCCTGTTGATTGCAACGGGCTTGGGATCAGGCCTGGCGAGAGGACAGTAGATGCCAGACATGTCATAGCATATCAGGGTTGGAAGGGACCTCAGGAGGTTCTAGTCCAACCCCCTGCTCAAAGCAGGACCAATCCCCAACAAAATCATCCCAGCCAGGGCTTTGTCAAACCTGACCTTAAAAACCCCTAAGGAAGGAGATTCCACCACCTCCCTAGATAACCCATTCCAATGCTTCACCATCCTCCTAGTGAAAAGGTTTTTCCTAATATCCAACCTAAACCTCCCCCACTGCAACTTGAGACCATTACTCCTTGTTCTGTCATCTCCCACCACTGAGAACAGTCTAGATCCATCCTCTTTGGAACTCCCTTTCAGGTAGTTGAAAGCAGCTATCAAATCCCCCCCTCATTCTTCTCTTCTGCAACCTAAATAATCTCAGTTCCCTCAGCCTCTCCTCATCAGTCATTGCTTCAGACCTCTAATCATTTTTGTTGCCCTCTGCTGGACTCTTTCCAATTTATCCACACCCTTCTTGTAGTGTGGGGCCCAAACTGGATACTCCAGATGCGGCCTCACCAATGCCGAATAGAGGGGAAATGCAGATGTTGAGGAGAATCAATCCTGCTATTCTTTATAATACACGTGTAACTCACTGGGGAGTGGGTGTTACAAGTCCCCCTTCTGTGGTGCCTTTTAGCTTAGACCTTTTAGCGCTGGAGTTCCCTGGTTTAATGCCCCAGTGGGTTGACCAAGATCACAGCCCTTTATAAACCTGATACCGTGAGCCAGCTAATGGAATGGCCATTGAAGTCAACTGAGCAACAACCGTTTATACAAGTTGAGTTGCTGCCCTATGGCATTCTCCCCATGTCCTTGTACCACATTGAGCACACATTGGTCACCTCTATCGTACAAATCAATAAATCCTCTGAAGCATGGACAATTTACCGAGCCAGACGTTAAAAAATAAATAACATCTCTTACCATGGTAACAAGTAGAGTGAAAAAAATAACAACGATACCGCACTCAGCCACCCAAAAATGAGTTACTCGCTGTGAGTGAGGGGGGGAATGGGGATTTTACAGAATGGATACAAACGAGGGAAGCTGTACCTGGCTGAGGAATAATGGATCGATTAAATGCCTAAATTATCGTGACGTTGAAGTCACCTGTCAAAGATGAGACCTTTATTACAAATGTGAAGGAAATTACCGTCCCAGTGGTTAACTGCAAAACCAGCCCCGTCCAAAGGTCAATGTGATCTAACGGATAGAGCAACGCATGGCTTTGGGAGTCTTGGTTTTATTCCCAGGACTGCCACTGGCCAGCTGGGTAACCTTGGACAAGTCACTGCCCCTCTCTGCCTCAGTTTCCCTATCTGTAAAATACATTTTCTAAAGCCCTTTGAGATCTGCTGATGACAAGCATTTCAGAAGAGCTAGGTGTTAATCTTAATAACTCATAAGGGGAGACCATTTTCATGTGTGATCACCAAACAGGAGGTGGGATAGCACTGGAAGGGGTTACCTAGGGCGGTGGTGAAATCTCTTTCCTTAGAGGTTTTTAAGGTCAGGCTTGACAAAGCCCTGGCTGAGGTGATTTAGTTGGGATTGGTCCTGCTTTGAGCAGGGGGTTGGACTAAATTCCTCCTGAAGTCCCTTCCAGTCCTGATATTCTATGATATGAGAGGGAGGATATGGGATATAGGATACAGGAGGGAGGTCATTTTTATTCTATTTAATTATAAAATCTGCCTTTGCCAAAAAAAAAAAAGAATCAAATTGCAAAATTCCACACTCACCCGGCCACAGTTTGAGGTGCTCAGATAAATGACTGTGGACAGACTTCATTTAAATGAGAATCTGGTTTATCATTAATTCTCTCCTATCGTACAGCAAGCACCTGGGGGATGTTATTACAAGGAACAGCTGGGCCTGCTTTTCATTCCTGCAAGAAAATGAACTCTCCCGTCATCTCACCTTCATGCATTTTGCATTAGTCATCATGGGGGTGATGAACGCTGGTGTCCAGTCCTCCACCTTGACTGGTCGTTGTCTTTCAGCTGGCGGTGGACTGCGTAAGAGGCTTTGGGAGGTGGAATCCTGCCAGTCTCCCAGTCTGTTTCTCAGATTCTTTCTTGGGTGGAATCCGCACCTTACGCCCTCAAAATAGGACAGAAGCGGGACTCAGATAGTGCATGGACCCCTGGGCTGGCTCCTCTACCCCGGGACAGAGTCCACATTTCGGGCTACATCTGCACTGGCAACTGGATATAGACCCAGATCCATGGTTGTGTCAGAACTCCCCTACCACCCACCTCTTAACCCCAGGAATATGGGTTTCAAGGTGGGTCTGGGACAAGAATGCTAGCACGCCTGAAGGGTGTGGGTAGGAACTCACCTCAGGCTGGCACGGCCCCATGTGAGTTTGTAGTGTGGACAGGGTTAAGGCCCGTGTACCATGTCCCCAGTCCACTAGTCCTCCAGCCTCATTCCACAACGCCCCGAGCCCTTTCCTGCCTGACCCTTATCCAGATCTGTAAAGGCCCCGGCCCCCCCTGTTTCCACCGCTAGTGAGCGGCACTGACCACATCCCCACAGTTCACCACTGCACCCTTTTCACCAGCAGTCGTGAACACGGAACGTGCTTAGCCGAGCCCACCCCGGCCCTGACAAACGTGGGGTCGGCGTTCGCCGTCCTCTGTGACTTTTCCTGCAGCGCCAGGAACTTACCCCTGGCACGGGACGTTTCGGAGCGGCTGGCACAGGTGGGCATTCGCCGCTGGGAATGGGCGAGGCGCCGGAGCCGCTGGTACCAAAGGACAAAAGCCTGCAGCAGTCGCTCCGGGACGGTCCTTCAACTTGCCCGTTCTTCAAAGAGCAGCACCGGCTGCTCTCCAGGAGTCCCAGGACAGAGCCTAAGGTGATGCAGCCCCCCTCCCCCTCCCCCCCCGCCCTATCCTCCGGCGGGAGGCCAGGGCGTGTGCAGGCAGTGGGGACCCCTGAAGAGGAGCTATGGCAGATCCGGAGGAGGAGGCCTTGCTGGAAGGGCACGTTACCCTGCACCTCTGCCCAGGGCAGCGGTTCTCAGGCTGCAGGTCGGGAACCCAAAGTGGGTCGGGACCCCATTTTGCTGGGGTCACCGGGGCTGGCGTTAGACTTGCTGGGGCCCGGAGGCCAAAGCCAAAGCCCAAATCCCACCACCCAGTGCCAAAGCCAGAGATGGAGGGCTCAGGTTACAGGCCCCCCCCCCCGTCCCCCACCTGAGGCTGTAGCCCTTGGGCTTGGTCTTTGCACCCCACAACCAGAGGGCGGGGCTCAGATGAGATCAGGCTTCGGTCCCCTCTCCCGGGGTTGTGCAGAGGCAGGCCGCGGTGCGAGGAAGGTGAAGAATCCCTGCACTAGCGTGACCAGATAGCAAGTGTGAAAAATCGTGAGCCTGCCACAGTCCCAGATACGAGCGGTGGAACGGATTCGGGCCCCGCTGGCGGCAGTAGCCATCGCCCGTATCACCCCCTCCTCTTCCTGCGTCTGCAACTCCCCATGAGGCTGAGGTGGAGAACCCAGCCCCCTCCCTCTGGGGTAGGGGGAGGCTGCAGGACTTGGGGGGCTACCTCCTGCACGGGAACCTGAAACCCCTGCCCGGGGGAGCCGTGTGACTGTGCAGGAGGGGAAGGAGCCCGAGATTGTGCCTGCAGGAGTCATGGACCCCACACCTCCTGGAGGAGAAGCCCCTGTTTGTCCCCCGGGATGTTTTCCGCAGCTGTTCCCCCTTGTCCAGGGGAAGGGGAGATCCAGGCCCATAAGCCGGGGTCCTGAGCAGGGAAGTTTGAACTTTCGCGGGGGGCGTCTGATCAGCTCTGTTGTCACTCACTGTTCCTTCCTTCAGCTGCACGGTCTAGGTTCACTAAACGCAGTACCACCGAGACACAGCGAGACAGAGCCTAGACTGTCTCCTGTCCCGCACAGCACTCTGGGATACTGCCCCCGAAATGCTAGTGCTAACCTCACTAGCAGTGTGGACACGGGTATACCAGTCACCGTGCGATACCCACACCTAGCACAGCATATGTGGACGCACAGCGCGGATATGGGGCAGACCCACGGCTCTGTACCTGTGTCCAGGGGCCAGTGTAGGCGCCCTGTAGACTAGGGCTGCCATTCTCCGTTCTGTTACACGTCTTTGCCAGTGAAACTCCACTGATTTTAGTGGTGTAAAACTGGTATAAAGGGATGGTGGATCTAGCACAAGAGGTGGAAAACACTGGCTAGGCCCCATCTTCTCCAGTCACCGGCTAGTAAAGGCTAGTTCCCTACAGTACATTCTCCAGGGCTCCGTCCTGTTTAAAGGGACAGGGCTCATGCTTGCGTCCTTGGATGTCTATCTCACAGCCCAAGAGAGGAAGAGGTGGCCTTGTGATTAAGACACTGGACTGGGATCCAAGAGATCTCCAACCAGTTCCCAACTCCGCCACCGATTCCCACTGTGACCTTGGGTGGATCGTTTAATCTCTCTGCACTTTACTTCACCTGTGACCCAGATGACCATACACCCTTGTTCTGTCTCATCTCTATATGCTAGAAGCTCTCCAGGGCAAGGGCTGACTCCGATAACCCCTCTTATCTGTGTGGTGTTGGGGCCTCAGTCCTGCATCGGGACCCCGTTGTGCTCAGCGCTATACAAATACTGAACCCAAAACACCATCCCTGTCCCAGAAAGCTGAGCATCTACAGTTCACAACCTGAGCACCTCCTACTATTATTGTGGAGAATGTGACTGTTACAACAGCAACGGGTCAGATTTTTCTCCCCTCTTTGTCTATCCTTAATATCCCTGGTCAGGAGTGTCAGAAGCACCGTAAAAGTGGGAGGGGCCACAGGTGCCTTAACTGTGCTCCACCCCCCACCGTGCCACTCCCCCGAGGTCCTGCCCCCAAGCCACCCCTTCCCCCCAATCCCATGCCCTTATGCCACCCATTCCCCCCAAACCCCTCCCACACTCTGCCCCTTGCCCCGCCCTCACACCGCCCGTTCCCTCTGAAGCTCTGCCCTCACACTGCTCCTTCCCCCAAGACCCCACCCTCACCCCACCTCTTCCCCCGAGGACCAGTCCAGCACCACCCCTTCGCAAGACCCTCGCTCTGCCCTTTCCTTCTGAGGCTCCCTGCCCGTCCTGTCCCGCCACCCCTGTCCCTGGTTCTATGAACATCCCAAATTTCCTCTCCTAACCCAATTGTTCCCCGCCAGGCTCCCTTTTTGCAACAAACCACCCCCCAGCCAGAGGCCCAGTCCCTCGATTCATCACAACGCCAACTATAATCAGCCTCTCCGCTCATGCCGATGTGTAACGCACTAAAGCGCTAGATGATTTTTCTGCTTTGACAGCCAGATCTCGCTATCGGACGCATTGTCGGCGTCTGCTGAAGCAGCAGGGGCATTTGCAACGTGTCTTCCCGAAAAGCTTTGCAGGACTAGACTCGGCGCGACATGATCTGCAGGTTGTTAACTGCAAAATCAGGAGTCACAAGGTTAATCGCTCTTTCTGGCTCAAGGAAGCATTCAAAAACGAAGCGGAGAAAGCATGCTGCTGAGTAATTATAATGACAAGGACATACACGAGCCTGCCGGCTTCCCTTCGGGGAACAAGATTAGCACTGAATACACAGCAAAATAAACTCCTTTGCTACTTGAAACCATCAGTTCTTCTATAGCCCTTCTACACTCTTGTCACCCGTCTTGTACACCAGCCTAAATCACTGGCAGGAGAAAGGTTTTCATTACTCAAGAGGTCTGACGGTCTGCTCAGTTCCCCAAAAGATTAGCTGCCCGCCGTGCCACCTTGTGCCATGATTCAGCTCTTACAAGCTAAGCCAGATGGCACGTCATCTGCAGTTTGATGGAGCACCCGCTTTAGGTGGTGGAAGAAGATGATGCTGGTAAGTCAGCCGGGGATATTTCCCTCTGGGTCGCCCCGGATGGTCACTGAGTCAGAATATGCTGCAGGATGGATCTTGCTTTGGGCTGAGATGCAAAACAGAGGTCCTGCTCGCTTATGGCCATGAAAGTTCTCCTGGCACTTTTTGCAAGAGCCCTGCTGAAATTCCAGTGTGGATAATGATGGCTGGCCTGCTTCAAATATTCCTGCCCTTTCAATAGGCTGTTTGATGCAACTTCAGTTCCTTTCCTCCATTGTCATGTTGTGTTGCTGTCCACCGCCACAGTTCGCCCCAGAAGTGGTCGCAGCATGCCCCGCTTTGCAAAATGCTTTTAGGACCTTTCGGTGGGGGAAAAAAGTGTTTAAATGATCATGCTCTTATTATTCCTAAACTTTCTACTGGCATCAACCATCCAGCTAGTAAAGGAACATTGCCTGTGGTGGGAACCTAGTGTCAAAAGAACTGCTAAGAGAAACTTTCTCTAATATTGCTTAACATTTGAAGAAAAATTCCCTAGCCCCACTGAAATGAATGCATGACCAGGAGTTACATGGTCTGGAACAAGGCAACTCTGAATCAGCTTTTGGATTAATTTAAAGAGGACCTCTTGACCGTGAAGAACTTGGGGGAGGAGGAACATGATTAAAAGTCGTCTTGAAATATGAACCTTTCAGAACAAGATGTGCTACAAGATAGAGAGCTGGAAAGCGGTGATAGGAAGCACCAGTGCTGAATTTCTGTGTTGAGCTCTGGTATGTAGCTGCAACTTCTCAGTCAGCTGGGAACACTCTTAGCACGAGAAGGAAAATCAGTGAAAGTCTTTTCATTGACGTCAATGGACTTTGGATCATGCCTTTATCCACTGCAAAGGAGCAGGCCTAGCGCTAAAGCCTAGAATTTCATTATCTGATGTACGCCACATTTTCAAGTGCCTCATGCGGACCAAGCGGATGGCAGAACTTTGCAACGCTCCCTGTTCTTTGCTTTTCGTTAAGTTAGGGTAACACACAATGTGCCATCTCTCCCCTAGAATCTTACATCCAGAAAGCCAGCTCCACAGGAAAAGAATCACGCCTCTTTTTACAGCTCTGCTTTTGTTTACAGCACCGCTAAAGACTAAAGAGGATTGTGATTCTTAATTCACAAGACCTTATTCCAGAGCCCAGCCCCTCTTAAGCAAACAGCTCTGCAAAAATACTTAAGACTCCGGTCCTGTTTGATTGGGAGCCCTTTTAAAATGCAGGATATTTGCAGCTAAGCTCTCTAGCCATGAGACTTCTGTACAAATGACCTGCAATTACATACAATTACTTGATTAGATCCAAGGCATCCCAAGCCTTTTACTGGAGTCAAAGCCTCCGTGACTCATTCCATTAAAATGTGCACTGACAATTAACCATGCATGATCAGCTAAGAGCCAGATCTTCAGCAGGTGCACAGTGGCCTCTCTCCATCGACTGCAGTGGTTTACAAGAGCTGAGGAGCTGACTCCACAAGGCTTTTATGATCAAGAAGGTTCGACGTACAACGAGTGAACATTGTTCATTGTTTGTTCCCGCTGCAGCTGCTGCATTTGATTTTGTTCCCCCTGGTGTTTGCATCACTGTTTATCACTGTTATAATGTAATAATGTCCACTGGTTTGCATTACCAGCAGAGGGTCGCTCATGGGGCGGGCTGCAATCAATAAACCACGGGCCTGTGTGTGCCGTAGATCTCCATTTCGGTGTGAGGGCCATTCCAGAGAGATCATGAGGTCTCCTTGTGCCTTTCCACCTCCTCCACGTTCTCCGCCCACAGGAATAGCCAGAAAAGCAGATCCCATCTGTTGCTGCTAAGAGAAGTGAATGCGAAGAGCATATAAACAGAGCACGCCACTTGCTAGGCACTGCTTGTGCTCCGTCTAGGACTTGGTCTACAAAACCAGTGGTGACGGGGTGTACCTGGACCTTCATGGCCCCCGTTGGAGGCCTTACAGCCCCGCCCCAGGAAGGAGCAGCGGAGGTGGGTTGGCCAGGCCTGCCTAGATGGACCTTGTGGAAGTAGCTGATCTGAGCCCAGCAGCTCAGCTGGTTAGTTCCTGGCTGGGGCCAGAGGGGCAAGGGAGGATGCTCGGCTCTGGCCGAAGGAGCTCAGCTGGCTGCATTTGCCACAGTGAGTGTCAGAGGGGCTGAGAGCTCCAGCCCTAAGCTGGAGGGAAGTACACGGTGTGTCTACACTGCAGTGTAAACGTGTGCTTGAACCTCGGCTCAAGGTTAACCCCCCCCCCCCTTTGCATCTACACCCCGATTGTGCCAACCCAGGGCTCAGACCCAGGATCCTAGGAACCCGCAGGGCTGGAGGGTCCTCACTTGAGTCAAGATGGGACCCAGCGTCTGAACCCTTGTTGCTTTCCAGTGTAACCTTCTTGACTCAGGGGGGCCGGGAGTAATCCAGAGGTATCCCACAATTCCATGGGCAGGCCCACCGACCGCCATTCCAGGCCCCAGGGCCGGGGGAAGACGTGACAAATCTGTCACGTCCAAGATCGACTACGCTGGGCAATCGCACCAACCTATGGGGCCCCCAAAGCACGCAGCCCGGAGCAGTCTAGGAGCCCTGTGGCCCTGCCTGGATGATTTAAAAGGGCCAAGGGCTCTTTTAAATTGCCCGGGCTCCTGGGTAATTGCCCCTTTCCTCCCCTCTCTTCCCCACCCCCGTCGGCGGGCCTGTCCATGGGACAACTTCCTTGGCCCCTTCTACCCCAATAATCTGCAATCCACTCTACTGAAAATGGAACCCACTCACCCACCCCCGGGCAAATGGCCGCAGGTCGGGGTTAACCCCTTCTGTTCTGATCACCAATCTGCATGCACCCTGTCAGAGAGGTAGGGGAGACTCTGACAACCAGCAGGCTGACGAACGTTTTCAGACCACCGCCAGTATCTGCAATATCAATTCTTTTGCTTGTGGCCAAAAGCCGCTAGTAGGCCTCTGTAGCAGCCTTAGCATAACTAGCCAGGAGCATGATCCTGAGCCATCGGTTGGGCTTTCTTTTAAGCTGCCGAAGCATGTGGTTTGGGACTACAGGAAGTCTGTCTATATTTGACTTCTGGTGTGTATCATGAGACTGCAGACGCTGCAGAACCACATCTGTTTAACTCCCGGCTTGAAACGTCATGCTGAACAGACTGCTTGCTCAACGGGTACTGGTGACGGACAAGCTGTGTGACACTTAAACAGGGGGAAAGCTTTGGGTTAGTTGGACACTTCGTGGACACATCTTTGGGTCCCCAACGGCAGATGGAAGAGTGGCCGTCAGAAAGCTGCCATTGTAACACTCTGTAGTAGGCTGGCGATTGACCCACCCCCCTCTGGCTGAGGGAGAGGCCCCTCCACTTCGCTACGTCATTGGGGCACCGCCCAGGATCAGGGAATTAGCAAATCAAGTGCCAGAGCCCAAGGCTCCTTCTGCAGGTCGGGCAGAACAGCAAAACAATCTAGGCAGCTGTGACCCTCAGGCAGGATGGAGCAACAAAGCAGCTTAGGGGTTTGGGACGTCTGTCTCCTTCCCTGGCTCAGACTCAACTGGGGTATACTTCCTGTCCCCTCCTTAGCTTCCAGCTGGAGGGGCGGGCCCAGACAAGTGACACACGGGAAATGTATGGCAGAGTAAAGTCTTAAACCCAGATCTCCTGAGCCTTCATCCGGCCCCTTAACCACAAGCTCATGCTTCTTCCGTCACACGTGGGATAAACTTCCGATCCCTCTCAGTATAGGGTTAGAAATGGTGCCCTACTAATGAAAGAGGCCAAAGCCCGTGTGCCCCCGATCCAGCTGACTTCCCCAAGCAGTTTGATTTCTGAGGTCTCCCGTTGCCATTACGTGCGCACAGAATACGTTTGGCCTCGTCTAGTGCAATCGGGGGATACTGATTCCCGCTACAGGGTAATGGAATTCCTGTAGACTTGCCTATTATATCCCACAAAGTCCCAGAAGAGGTGGGTATGATTCACATGCTTACAGTGAGCATGGTAGGAAAGAAGACGTATCTGTTACTTGGAATCAACAACTCACTTTAAGTGCAAAGAGAATTGATCTCGGAGTCACTCCATCCTGCCAGTGACATTCGGCTGAAAGTTTGGATCATGCTGCTCACCGTACGATGGTCGGAGGTAACTTCTGGCTTTCATTGGGTTAGTGCTAACCAGAATGATCTGCCTGTGTGGGCACGGTGTGAATTACAGAACCGATCGGCACAAATGAATATCGGTGATGGCAAGTGGCTGTGGGGGATCGGCAATAAAGCTATTTGTTCTTCTGAGGCCAGGTCTACACTTCAAACTTGTACTGGCCTAGTTATGTCTGTCAGGGGCCTGGAAAACCCCACATCCCGGACCAGTGTGGCTATGCTGAGAAAGACCCCCAATGTAGAGGCAGCTATGCCGACAGAGGCGGGCACGGCCAGCATAGCTAATGTTGTTTGGGGAGGTGGTGTTCCTATACTGGCAGAAAAGCTCCTTCCGTTGGCGTATGCTGCGTTCACACTGGGGGTGAGGGCGATACCAACACAGGCTCTGCAGGGTAGACCTAGCCTCAGTCAGTGGCTTGAATGAAGCCTTGCCCATCTACAGCCAGAGGCACCGAATTCCCCGGGGGGCGGGGCTCGACACCTGCTCCACCTCAGGCCCTGCCCCCATTTCACCCCTTCTCCCAAACCCCCATCCTGCCCTGCCTCTTCCTGCTCTCTTCCGCCCCCTTTCCCACTTCTTCCTGCTCCCATTCCTCCCGCTCACACCCAGTGCCTCCTGCACGCCACTGAACAGCTGATTGCAGTGGGTGGGGAAGGAGCTGATTGGCGGGGCACGCCAGCGGGTAGGAGGGCTGGAGGGGAGGGGAAGGAGCTGATCCGCCGGGTGCCATTTTTTCCATGGGTGCTCCAGCCACAGAGCAGCCAGGGAGTTAGTGCCTGTGTCTACATCACTATCTTCTAGGTGGAGTCTGTACTTCTAGATCAGTGGCTTCGGAGTGTAGCTTTGCACACATGCCTCCAAAAGGGAGAGAGACTCTGGCCTCATCTCCACATAAAAGTGAGGTTGGCATAGCTACGGTGCTCACAATTTACCCCACTGAGCACCGTAGCTATGGGAACCTCACAATGGGAACCTCACCCCCCCCCCATTGCAGATGTGGCTGGGTCGTTGTGACGCCACAGCACCGATAGCGTAGACGTGGTCTAAGGTTTGTGCCTTTCACCTGCAGGGGGACTGTTGGTCCCCGGTGATCTCATCAGCCAGGCAAGGGCAATAAAGTTCCAGGCACTGGGTCTTTAGCCACGGCCCTGTCCTTACGGCTTGTTTTATTATCCACAAGATGGTCACAAAAGCAACTCAACAGAGAAACACTGGGCAAGACTCTCCAGAGGCTTCAGGCAGAAGACGAGAAGACACATCCATTGACCCAGCTTCCCTTTTCCTTTATACTCTGCCCCAAGCCATCAGCGGCCCCATTAAGTCCTTACAGGCGGCAGCACCTTCCCCTTGTCCCATGGACATTTCCAAGAAGAGAGCGACATTCCCCCTGGCGCTGCCCTGTAGTAGCAGCACTGGTCCCCTGGAGAGGTCTACCCCAGTGCTACCAGCTGAGCGCTACCAAAGATGACCCGGTTGATCCTTCTGAGCTATGCCTGCGCACTGACTTTCTTGCGACCTTTCTTGGATCACCACGCCGGACACCCTGCATCAGCAAAGGCTGCTGGATGCTCTTCCGGAGGAGATGCTTTAGCCAGACAAGATATTGGGGTCGATGCAGGGAGAGCAGAGCTGCATTTATAATAAAAATATAATATAATAAATGGAGATATACCATTGACCCAGCTTCCCTTTTCCTTTATACTCTGCCCCAAGCCATCAGCGGCCCCATTAAGTCCTTACAGGCGGCAGCACCTTCCCCTTGTCCCATGGACATTTCCAAGAAGAGAGCGACATTCCCCCTGGCGCTGCCAATTTCTATGGCCTGTGTTATGCCAGAGGTTAGACTAGACAAACTAATGGTACTTCTGTCCTTCCTCTATTCCATTTAGCTGTCAATAGTTCATACGCAGTAAATCATCAAGGAAAGGGAGCCAGAAGTAGGAAAGAATCAATCACTAAAAAAAATGGGTGAAATGTTTTTAAAGAGCATGAGGGAGAAATCACACAGCGGGAAGGACATCGGGCCTTCAGAGATGGGAGTTCTGTGCTGTTAAAGTACTGGGCAATATCTCTGGGCCTGCCAGAGGGTGGGCAAATTTGAACGTTTGGATATTGGCGACAATATGATAGAGACCTATAAAAACTGACTGGTGTGGGGAAAGTGAATAAGGAAATGTTATTTCCTCCTTCGCACAAGACAATAATCAGCGGTCACCCAAGGAAGCAGGTTTAGAACAAAAAAGGAAGTATTTCTTCACACAGCGCACAGTCAACCTGTGGAACTCATTGCCAGAGGATGTTGTGAAGGCCAAAACGATAAGAGGGTTCAAAAAAGAACTAGATAAGGAGGAGGAAGGATAATTCCATCAATGGATATTAGCCAAGATGGTCTGGGATGCAACCTCATGTTCTGAGTGTCCCTAGCTTCTGACTTCAAGAAGCTGGGAAGGGGCGAGAGGGGATGGATCACTTGATGATCACTTGTTCTGTTCATTCCCTCTGAAGCATCTGCCATTGGCCACTGTCGAAAGACAGGATACTGGACTAGATGGACCATTAGTCTGACTCAGTGCAGCAATTCTGATGTTCTTATTAGGAAGAATCGAGCTGAGGATTTTTGACATTTTGAAAACTTGTCTCATTCTAAATTGGGTTGAAATGGCAAAATGGCAATTTTCACTAATCGAAAATAATAATAATAACAAATATTTGGGGGGCAATTGAAACATTTCGTGTTGAGTGGTTCGAAACATTTCATTCTGCTCTTGACCCATTTTAAAGCTTTTAAAGGCTAAATTAAGTTAAATTTCTAAACAAAATGTCACTGAAACAAACAAACTGAAACTTGTTTGTTCTGAAAAATGTCAAAATGGGACTTGCTGACCATTTCAAAACTTGGTTCTCACAAAAATGTTCAGGTTGGGAAATTTGCCCAACCCAGTCCTGTTTCACTAACGAATTCAGCTTTGGAGAATCTGCATTTTTCAGTGGAAAAAAAAATATTTCATAGAAGAATTCCCAACCAGCTCTAATGAGAAAGTCCCCAGGGAGCACGTGCAGTTGTAAATTGGCAATGCTCCTGTCCCGGACTCACAGGCCCCCGTGCGGTCTGTGGGGGGACCCCCCTTCAGTGTGACAGCACTTCTCCTGGTTCCACTCTCTCTTGGGGTTAAGTCCCTCCACTTCCTGAGCACCCCTGTCTCTGCCGTGGGCCCCCTCTCAGGGAATCCCCTCGTTTGGGACCTCCTGGAGCCTCCACTCCTGAAGGGGACCATACGACCCACCGGAGTAACCTTAGCCAGTATAGAACAGGCGGGTTTATTGAGTGTTGAACCCAGCACAGGAAACTCTCAGGACCCTCAGATCTGGCTGCCCTCAGCACAGCACATCCCAGTCTCTCCTGCCTCCAGGTGGGCTCTGCCTGCTCCCCCTCTCCAGCCCAGAGCCCCCCGCCTCCCTTCCCAGCTGGGCATCTGATATCACTGGCCCCCAGCCCCGCCTCTGTCCATTGTCTTCCCTCTAGGTAAACAGGGTCGCCTGGGCCTCTGGCTGGAACCAGTTAGTCCGGTCCCCGGGGTTTCTCACAGCCTATTGTTTCCCCACCGGCCAGAACTGGCTGTGACTCCCGAGTTGGGCCTCCGGGTCACCAGGTCATTGGCTGGGGTCCCAAGTTCCCTCGCTGGTCCTCTGTAACAACGAACTCCCTCTCCCATCGCCTTGTTAAACCGGTAACCCCCCAGGGAAACTGAGTCTCACTCCCTCTGTATGCAAACCATAGGAAAACCAAGGGTGGGGGACCCATAGGCAAGGAGGAATCTCCCCCACTTCCTCACAGCTCCACTGAGTTAATTGAACTGTATTGACTTATAGAGCCAAGACTTGGGTCCCAGGTTGTGGATGGTTCGACATCAGCCCCATTGAGTGTTTTTCTCCACAACCCATACTTCTAGGGATGGGCTCTGTGCACTTACAGCACATGGTGCTTCTAGCTAAGAACCACCAAGCGTTGGGGTATTCTGAGGGAAACGTTCGCTGCCCATGAAAGATCAGCAGCAGATTGACCCGGGTTTACGGAGGGGAAACAGAAAAGATTGCAAGGAAAAACAAGCACACTCGGTAAATAGAAGGCCAGAGTTGTGGGCTGCTAAAGACCGTACAGGTAATCCAGAAGAGAAAACACATGCCGATCTCACTCAGACACTGGGAAGCCCAAATCACTGATGACTGCAAATCGCTTCTGATTTCACCGCCAGAAGCAGAAATAAAATGAAGTTCGCCTCTGAAGTGTCTTCAAAGCAACCGTGAACCCGATCCAGCTCCCACTGCAGCCAATGGACTTGGGATTTGGCCACATATTTGTGGAGTGTTTCTAAAGGAGGCAGTCGGTGGAAAACACATTTGTGGTTTGGTGTCTGAGTCCGTCCAGAAAATGGTATCTGAACACCAGCATCTTCCTTATAACATACTCCAGACCATGGTAAGAATTGATTCTGCCAGTCTTCCGTTGCTTCCCCGGTATATACAATGGATCCTGGAAGAGCATCTTACTCAAACGTCTTTACTCTGTCATGTTGCTCAAGAGGTTAGGCCAGGTTACCAGATTACCACTGGTTTATGTATTTTGCCTGTGCTGGCAGGGAAGGATGGAGGGAGAACAATAAAGCTAAAGCATTCTCTGAGAGCGAGAGTCCTCAGCTCTAAGGGATTGGCACCACCGGGAGGAGAGCTGCAAAGAGCCATGGGAGGCTGATTCTACACTGTTGTCACCCCTGATGAGGTTTAGAGCAGCCTCAGTTCTCCAGATGTACCCACTTCCTCCTGGCCACACCCCCAATGCTCAGGCAAGCCCCTGGGGCACCCCAAAGAGGGGATGGTGTGTCACAGGCTTTGTTGCACTCAAGAATTCCCCCAGGTCAGCTGCAGTTACACAGTTACGCAGTTACACAGGCCTTCTGGCCTCTCTGCACCATCAAAATGGTGCAAAGGGCCAGGCTGGGGCTGAAGATCTAGTCTCATGTTTTTACTGGACCTGGTCCAAAACCGGTGAGATTTTTGAATGAAAAAGGCGCACATATCTTTCCACTAAAAATACTGCAAAACCCCCTTGGCCCTTTCCTCCCTCCGGTCTCCTACTAGTTCTAGTTTTTGCATCAGTTCCAAGAACCTACATTCAGCCAAATATATATATATATATATATATATATATATATATACGTTTAACAGCTGCCTGGAGTAGCTTGAAGAATACGCTGGAAAGAATCACTGGGATATTCCAGAGCTGGTCAATACACACCAGTCATATTAGGCTTGAAATGAAATTCTTAATGAAATGATTCATAAAGTGAAGATAACAGGCATGTGTGCTAGAGGTCAGACTAGGTGATCAAAATGGTCCTTTCTGGCCTTGATATCCAGGTGATTTTCAATGGTGGATTCTCTTTAGATTTTAGGTGTACAAAGAACAGTATCACAAGTACTTAAATGCCCTTGTACAGGGAACATTCTACATAATGATTTTTCCCCTTGGTTCTCTTTGGCTTTTCTCTGTGTTAACCGCAAGACCATTCTTCCACTTGCTATTAAGAGAGGGCTAGGACATCTGGGGATTACAGTGGACAATAAACTGGAGTCAGCAGTGTTCCTTTGTTGCCAAGAAGGCCTACGGCATATCGGGCTGTATTAGTAGGAGCATTGCCAGCAGATTGAAGGAAGTGATTGTTCCCCTCTATTCAGCACTGGTGAGGCCACACCTGGAGTATTGCATCCAGTTTTGGTCCCTCCACTACAGAAGGGATGTGGACAAACTGGAGAGAGTCCAGCGGAGGGCAACGAAAATGATTAGGGGGCTGGAGCACATGACTTATGAAGAGAGGCTGAGGGAACTGGGGTTATTTAGTCTGCAGAAGAGAAGAATAAGGGGGCGGGGGGTTGATAGCAGCCTTCAACTACCTGAAGGGGGGTTCCAAAAAGGATGGACCTCGGCTGTTCTCAGTGGTAGCAGATGACAGAACAAGGAGTAATGGTCTCAAGTTGCAGTGGGGGAGGTCTAGGCTGGATATTTGGAAACACCATTTCACTAGGAGGGTGGTGAAGCACTGGATTTGGCTACCTAGGGAGGTGGTGGAATCTACATCTTTAGAGGTTTTTAAGGCCCGGCTTGACAAAGCCCTGGCTGGGATGATTTAGTTGGGGTTGGTCCTGCTTGGAGCGGGGGATTGGACTAGATACCTCCTGAGGTCCCTTCCAACCCTGATATTCTATGATTCTATGCATTCCTGCTTCCCAGATTGCCCTGGTCTCGGGGTGCTGTCTGCTACTGATCTACACCAGGAACAGGTTAGCCCCCCTTTCCACACAAAAACTGAGGTCTCCTGGCCGGTGCATGGGATATTGGTGGAGTCAAGACTCTATTCATGCTCACCCATCTGCACAAGGGGAAGGAGTGGTGTTGTGTTTCACAGGTGATCCAGCAGGGGAGAACATAAAGATGGTCATATTGGGTCAGACTGATGGTCCATCTAGCCCTGTAGCCTGTCTTTTCACAGTGACCAGAGCCAGATACTTCACACGGAGTGAACAGAACAGGGCAATTTATTGAGTGATCCATCCCCCATCATCCAGTCGCACAGGTTGCATCCTTGACCACCTTGGCTAATAGCCATCGATGGACCTATCCTCCAAGAACTAATCTAATTCTTTTCTGAGCCCAGTTATACTTTTGGCCTTCACAGCGTCCCCCGGCAATGAGTTCCACAGATTAACTGTGAGCTGTGTGACACAGTACTGCCTTTCGTTTGTTTTAACCCTACTGCCTATTAACTTCATCAGGTGACCCCTGGTTCTTGTGTCATGCAAAGGTGTAAATGACACTTCCCAAGCTCTTTCTCCACACCCTGTATGATTGTATAGACCTCTGTCGTATCCCTCCTTAGTCATCTCCTTTCTAAGCTGAACAGGAGGAAGGGAGTCCCTTTCCTTTCTCTGTGGCCGGTTTAGGCCAGTAAGTTTGCACAAGCTTTGCTGGCGTTTTAACCGTGAAAGGCAGGGTTTTCAAAAGCACATCAGTGGCAGAGGAGCATAAATCCCATTAGGTGCTTTTGAATCCCCCCCCATAAATACACATGTGGACCCAATAAACAGACACATAGATGCTCCCTCCCATATCCACCCTCAAGTCCCCTAATAAGGCTCCTCACAGTGCTTCCATGCTGATTTCAAAGCATCACCGACAACCGCTCCCGAACAACCCTACTACACTGAACTGATGTGCAGGGGGAGAGCGTTGGAAAGGCATTGCATTCCACTTGCGATCTGTTTACCCCCCCCCCCCCAAAAAAAAATCTTTAAAATGGCTTTTTAAAAACTACCTTGACAGTGTCCCCTTTAGAACCAGCTTCTTCCCAAAAAATAAACAAACAGGCCTGGTTTTCTGGTGTGTGAAAAAAAAATCTCTCTTGTGGGATCCCTGAAATTCCTAACACACAACACAAGAACTGGCTTGAGCCAGGCTGCGCGCAGGTCTCGGGGGTTTTTCCTCTAGTGGTTACCGTGATGTCATCAGCAGGCTTGGATGCGTGTGTGCGAAGAATAAATGTTTGTGTGTGCAAGAGAGAGAGAGAGGAGGAGGAAAAAAACCCAACACAGATCAATTTGTGGAACAAGCCAAGCACAATAAGGGCTGGAGGCAAAAATTCAGCAAAATCCTCCCGCAATGCTAGCTTACGTTCCATCTGCTTTACAGCACAGGGCATGATCCAAAGTCAGGGAAGTCAATTCAGAGGCTTCCTGACTTAAATGGGCTTTAGATCACAACCTGAGGACATGGGCTGGTATTCTCCATCACACCCCAGAGCTCAGACAACTGGGCTGATGGGAAAAAAGAATTTGTTTGGCAATAATATAAAACCCAAGAACTCAATAATGCTACATGGGCTGTGGGACTAGTATCATCAAGTCTCCTTATTAGCTGCAAAAACCCTCCAGTTCTTTATTAGCAGCTTTTCCATCCCAGGAAAGTGAAGTGGTTTGATTTTTGTACAGTGCCTAGCAGAGCGGGGTAAATAACGGATTGATGGTTCGGTGGGAGTTCCAAAAAAATAAAATAAAAAAAATCAGTTCAGATCGAAACAAATCTGAAATTTTCCAGATGTTTTGCGGAATCTCAAGAGTCCGATTCTGGTCTGTTCCTGATTCATACCTGGAACTCCAACATCCCAACTGCTTAGCCAGACCCTTGGGTGGAACGTTGTGGGACAATATTAAAAAATTATATAGTGCACAGGGTAAGAAAAGAGTGTCTGTACATCTGGGTCCAGTGCTTAGATTAGCCACAAATACAAAGTTTGTTTTTAAAGTCATAAGACACATATCCTATATAATAATTGGCTAGGGAAGTTTGTGCGAAGCCATCATGCGCAGTAGAGATGGCCCGGACGAACGGCATGCTGGGAGTTGTAGTTCGGAGGCACAAAATGGCCACCGCGCGTGCCCGCCTGAGCGATCCTCACTCACACGGAGCTAGAGCACCAAGGAGCAGTTATACATATAAAGTTAGCTGGGCTGTTAGGCGCATGACGAGGAGCTGAGGGGGAGGGAGCTGAGCGGGGGGGAGGGAGCTGAGTGAGGGGGGGTCGTTGCAGAGGGAGGGGGCTGGGCGAGGGGGGGCCTTAGAGGGGGAGGGGTCTGGACGAGGGGGGGGCCTTGGAGGGGGGAGGGGGTTGGGCGAGGGGGGGCCTTGGAGGAGGGAGGAGCTGGGCGAGGGGGGGCCTTGAAGGGGGAAGGGGGCTGGGCGAGGGGGGGGCCGTTGGGGGCTGGGCGGGGGGGTTGTGGGGGGGGAGGGAGCTGGGCGGCGGGGGGGCCGTGAGCCCTTACGGTTGGCCCGTGTACACGGGTTTTTACACTAGTAGTTCATAATCAGCAATAACCCAAATGTAGGTGAATAAGTCTAAGCATACAGTTTAGATATTAGCATTCAAGTATTTGGGCACATCACTCCTTCCTTAGAGGTTTTTAAGGTCAGGCTTGACAAAGCCCTGGCTGGGATGATTTAGTTGGGGTTGGTCCTGCTTTGAGCAGGGGGTTGGAATAGATACCTCCAGAGATCCTCTTCCCTCCCTGATATTCTATGATTCTATGAAAAGTTATACAGAGAGTTGATTGTGGAAAGCAAATATAACAATGAGTGAAGATTGCCCCTCAATAATAGAGAATTTAGGGTAGGTTGTCTATTCAGTAAATACAATCTCTGAGGAAAGTATTTCAGTTCCTTTCCCAACTGCCCTTCTCATGGCATTCTAGCTCATCCCTCTTGGTACTGCCGATGTCCAGTGATGTGTTCTATGTAGATATCCCTCAACCACCTGATGACGTCCGAGACCACGAGTTGCCGCATCAGCCAAGCGTAGCCCTGTCCGATTCCACATTCTCTCAACACTTGCTCGTTACTGGGGTCCCATGTGCCCAGGGCTCCGACGATCAGCACATGTGTCTGAACATGGTTACCCCAAGCTCTCAAGGTGTCGGCCAGAGGGGTGAATTTCTCTGGCTGCCGTCCTGTTCTCGAAGGACCCTGTGACGTCCACCAACATGATCTTATTTTGGGCCTTGTTGGGGAGGACAATGTCCGATCACAGTTGGCTGTCGGTTCCGGGGATGGCGGAGTTCATGGCCATATTCCCTACGGATGGCTCTGACTAGGCGATCCTGGATGGCATTATGTCACAGCTGTTGGGCTCTGGAACCGGGCTTGCAGCTACACAGGACGTGGGGTGGTGTCTTGTCGTCATAGCCGCTCTTCCCGCATCACTTGACCCAATTCCCATGGTGAACGGCTCCATTCAACAGAACACAATTGAGTTGGGCCCTGTGGATGAACCTACAGTTGGCAAACTGGGAAGGAAGTGGTTGCAAGTATCCCACTTTCACGTCACCTCGAACCTGTAGCACCTGCTCCTCCAGCCACTTGGTCAATGGCCAAAACTATCTGGGTCAAATTTATCAATAGTTTGGGACTGACTGAAATGGCATTTTTGTTGAATAAACTATTAGTCCAAAAAGTTTCGCTGGCTCTAGTGCCTAGTGCAACGGGGTCGTGAGGTGGGAATAGGCCTGTGAAATGCTATCACCATACAAATAAAAAATAAATCTCGTAATCTAAGTTTGGTCAGCACTTAGATGAGAGATCAGCGCCGAAAGCCCGGGGACTATACCGCACATGTTGCTGATA
Organism: Sternotherus odoratus; assembly: GCA_032164245.1. NCBI lineage: Eukaryota > Metazoa > Chordata > Testudines > Kinosternidae > Sternotherus > Sternotherus odoratus. The sequence goes on along the minus strand of JAVMKO010000002.1, from coordinate 220,778,647 downwards.
ACCCTGGGCCGTGCACCTCCCATTGTTTCAGAACAGACTCAGTGTCCCAGCATGGTTCAAGAGGACATTGCACACCTTCAAGGAAGTGTCACCCACACACCTCCTGGGTGTGGTGCTCCGCCCCCTTTAGTGGCACCGAGACCACTTAGAGGGAGATTAATGAGTCTGCTCTACAGCGTTCACTACTAGCCAGTTGGCTTTTAGCTCATGCTGTAGAGCAGGCTTGTCCAACCTGCAGCCCGCGGGCCGCATGCGGCCCAGAACGGTTATGAATGCGGCCCAACACAAAATCGTAAACTTACGTTATGAGATTACGTCCACAAATAACGGAGTATTATTCGTAATTCGCATGATAATTGCAAACAGTTCAACCAAAAAAACGAAAAACTGATAAAATTGACTAATAAAATAAAGAGCGAGAGGACTCTAATGTCATGTAAAATGAATTGTGACAAAGAATTTGTGTGTACTAGGCATAACGCGTGGCCCAAGACAACTCGTGTGGCCCAAGACAACTCGTCTTCTTCCAATGTGGCCCAGGAAAGCCAAAAGGTTGGACACCCATGCTGTAGAGGATCATGCACTGTTTCAGGAGTTCCAGGTTCAATCCCGCCCGCGGCCGACAGGGGTCCCTTGGTGTTACACAAGGCTGAAGTCTTGACTGCTCGTCGTCATTAAAAACCCCAGGGGGTTTTGCAAGGCTACAGGCTGTGCACAGTCGCATTCATTTCACTGCCCCCTCTCCTTGCTGTCCATGTGGAACCGATGGTAGGAGCAGGAGCGAGGGGTCTCAGCTGCCCTTGCTACTTGATTCATTCAATCCTGCCGGCCTACGTTCTCCCAGGAATTTCCACTAGCTAAGCAGTGACGCTGAAAAAGATTCGGGGGTTGTGGTGGATAATCGGCTGAACAGCAGCTCCCAGGGCAATGCTGTGGCCAACGCGGCTAAGGCGATTGTGAAGGGGGTGACTCACCGCAGGTGCCTCCTTGTGGCCAGGCATAGCATAGCAAGTCTCTTCCCTCTGGATTTCTTCTGTCAATGGCCAGGTCCCGTTAAAGTGTCTCCCCTTTTGGTTTAGTCCATGAATAAAAAAGCAAGGGAATTAACAGAAAAAAACTGAGTTTATGAGGAGGGGGAACAACTCCCTTTCGGGGTGTATCAGAATCTGGCCCTCCCTTCCTTCAGGGAGGGATCAACAGTCATCCCTTTCCGCAGGCGCGGAAGGTCCGGCCTTTTCCTTGATCGGCTGACAGGTGAGCTGTTCTCCTCCCCTTATAAGTTCCTCCTTCAGCCTGTGCCTGCCATGCAGGGGTGGTAGGACTGAGCTAGCCAAGACCAGTGCAGTGCCTTCACCCCTGTGCCGTGTGGGATTCGTATGCCCCATCACAGATATATAAACAGGGGAATCTCGCGTAGGCGCAGAGAGGTGATTTTACCTCAGGATTTGGCACTAGTACGACCGCTGCTGGAACGGAGTTCCAGGTCTGGTGCCCACAGTTCCAGAAGGATGTTGATAAATTGGAGAGGTTTGGAGAAGAGCCTCGAGACTGATTAAAATATGAGAAAACCTGCCTTATAATGATAAACTCAATCTATTTGACAAAGAGGAGGTTAAGTGGTGATTTGATCACTGTCTATAAGTACCTACATGGGGAGAAAATATTTGATAATAGGCTCTGCAATCTAGCAGAGAAAGGTTTAACACAATCCAAGGGTTGGAAGTTGAAGCTAGACAAATTCAGACTGGAAATAAAATGTAAATTCTTAACAGTGAGAGTAATTAATCATTGGAACAATTTATCAAGGGTCGGGGTGGAGAGTCAAAGATTTACTTTTCAGCAATTGGGCATATTGCATACCACATTGCAGCTCTTGTGATTTAAAAGTTTCATTATATTGTTCTCCTTAAAGCACCAGTCCCTGGAGTCATGTGGTTGAGAGGCAGTAGGGCCTACTAAATAGAGCACTGGGGTGGGACGCGGGCAACCTACGCTCTGTTTCTGGTTGTGGCACTGTCCTGCTGGGTGATCTTGGGCAAGTCACTTCCTCTTTCTGTGCCTCAGTTTCCCCATCTGTGACATGAGGAAAATGATACTGACCTCCTTTGTAAAGCGCTGTAAAATTACTATGTGAGCATCTCGGCTTTCATTTTTTAAAAGTTTCTAGGCCTCCCAGCTGCAGAAAAAAAGCTGGAAAACTGGAATGCTACCGGCTCAGACGCCAGAAAATAAAATCAATAAATAAGTAAAAGGAACCCACCATAATTTTATTATAAAAAAAACCTCATGATTTTTAAGCCAATCTTGTGAATATTGTTTTTGGAGGGCGAGGGGCTGCTTTGGGACTTTGGAACACTTAGGGTTGGCCGTACCCCCTGTGCAGCTGCCTTAAAAAAAATTCAGCCCCACTCAATGGTGAAGGAGAAGGCCCATATCCAGGGCCCCCTGAGGGGGCAGAAGGAGCTGTTTACCCCAGGCCCTCTGTTGGAGCGGACCCCAAAACCAAGTGGTCCCCTGCACAAGGTCGCAACGCCCGAAGAGAGAAGCCTGGCTCAGCCCCACTATGAGGGCAGGGCAGACTGGCCCTCTAGCCAACCCCCCATCCCCCATCCACCCTCAGTGGTAATTTTTTGGAAAGGGTTTCAGATTTTTCCCCAGGCCCCCCAAAATGGCCGAGCAGCCCTGCCACGCTCCCTATCTCGCTTTTAGTGTTCCTTTCCACCGGCTCTTGATTTCAATTCTCTCCCCACCCCCTTGAATATGTTTCCAGCTTCAAACCAGGAAAAGAGATCAACTCGATTCACCTGCTTTCACTCACAACACCTCTTCTGCCTCCCCCCGCCCCCCCGCCTCCCCCAGCTGCTTTGACCACGGTCAGCTTCCAGGACACCATGGGCTATTCCCTGTCCTGCCCCCTCTGAGAGGGACCATTGTGCCCTCGTTAATTGCCCTGTCTTGAAAGGCTCTAGCGAATGGGGAAAGTCGGAGGCGCTGTGAATGGAGCTCACAAGGTGACGTGTGTTGGGGGACGCGCGCCTGACCTAGACAGACGACGGTTCAGCCAGATTCATTTCTCCATAAACACTTCTGTTTACGCAGCAATTTTGTCTGCCCTCCCCAAAGGCCTGGTTTTATTTGTATTGTTGGTTCGTACTATATTATTGTACTATAACTATATTATTTTTCATTTGTTCGTTCATAACTATACTTTTTTTTTAAATGAACATAATAAAGGTAATGTTTCTCCCCTCAAAATAAAAATAAATAAGTATGTGCTGCCCGGGATCTAAGTCCAATTATCTCCTTTCGTCTCCAACTCCATCCTGGAGCAGATTAACACAACCCAGGGACCTATGCGCACTTCAGCATGGGAACACCTGTGACCCCACACCCTCCTTAGCGAGCTTGCTGGGCTGGCACTCGTCTCTGGCCACCTTGAACCTCCTCCCACCAGGGATCACCGCCCCATGGCTTCAGATGGGCTGGGGTCTGCCCTAGAGGAAGGAGGACCCAGATCCCACCCATCCAAGCATGGGATGCTTTATGTAGGAGCCCATGGTCAGCTGGCAGAAGCAAGGGTCTCGCCACACATATAGCCCTGCAGAGCAACTGGTTGCCATTAAGATGAATTCATCTGCTCACCCCATTCTGAGCTACTGTTTCAGGCTCTCTGCAGACTCAGGTAGATGCCACAGCTTCGGTTGCATTTAGACTACTTCGGAGCCATTAGGGTTAGAAGCTTTTTGTTCAATGAAATCTGAGTCGGTGGGCTGGGAGGGGTCTCTCTCTCTTCCCCCACCCCCATCCCCACCCTAAAATTCCATCCTGGAACCCAGCAAAAGTTTTGTCAAAACTGGCCCCTCCCCCTCCCTTTCTTTTAAAGAAAAATGTTGATTTCAATGAATCAGCATTTTCCAATGAAAAACCATCTTGATCAAAAAACAAATCCCATCTAAACAGCAGAAGTGGGGTGAACCCCGCCCGGTCCACATTCTTCTTGTAATGTGTTAGGGTCCGGTTTTCAGAAGGCACATATCAGAAAAGTGACCTTCTCCATGCTCCAAACCCCGGGGAGGTTGTCCATTTCAATTAGATCATCTCTGTGCCGCCAGTGAGGCAACTTAATACAGGTAGGAAATCATGAATTTGTTTGTGCATCATCTTTGTCTTCATGAGGCTCCTCTGTCGGAGCGGAGAAGTCCATTCTCCTTCCAGGGCTCTCCTCCAGACCTGCCATGCCTCGCTGGTGCAGCGGGAATGGGCGGCGTGAGCCCATCGTTCCTCTTTAACCCCTTCCTGCCCATTGTGGAGTTTTGCGTACCCCATCACAATATCATAAATGCCACCAGCACAAGAGACACCCTCCTCAGGCGTCCCAGAGGCATCCACGGTGAAATAAGCTTGGAAACACAATGCCTTCACACATCCACAGTTATCCCCGGAGAAAAGATCCGTTAGGCGATCGGTGACATTTGGTTTGAAGTGATATAGGATTCATTTAAATTGTGATCTAGAGATTTAAAAGAAAGCTCAAATATCACTTAACTGGAGCTGGGCAAAGTTTTTCAGCCAAAACTGTTTTGGGGGTTTTTTGGAAAAAGAAATACAGATTTTGACAACACCAAAACGTGTCACAAATCCCCATTGGTTTTGCTGAATTGTTGGTTTCAGGGGAAACCAATCAAAACATTTCATTTTGAGATGTTCAAACCATTTCAATCTTTCCCTTTCGAATAACTTTCCAGTTCAACGTTTCCTTTCAGTTTATTTTTTAAGTGTAGAAATGGTTGAAATGAACCTTTTGGATTTTGATTTTGTCTGACCTGAAACATTTTTCCCTTCAATTTTTCAAAATTCTCAATGAACCAAAAACTCCATTATCCCCTCAGTTGAATCAATGATGTTTGGTCGGTAGCGAGGGGGGTTTGATCTGAATTGGTGACCTAGAAGTAAAAAAGCTCACACACATCATTCGTGTTCCCTAAACCCTCCAGTACCCTATAACTCTCTCCACTTTAAACCTAGAGCCTACAGTCATTAGAGCCCAAAGTTAAGAGTAGTCTCCATCGAGTTCCTGGTGGAGAACCATACACCTCACGATAAATACCATCACACCTGGCCTTCACCAGCTTGTGAATGGTCTCCACTGAGACCAAGGCCCTTCTGGCCATTGAGAGCTATCTCCTCTCTACAGGGAGTTTCTCCTGGTCCAGATGGAGACACATGATCATGGGAAGCCCAGGTGAAGCATGTGCTATTGTTGACTGCTTTACCCGGCCTCTGCGCCAGATGTACAGACCGGGTCTGATTGATAGGACAAGCAGCTTGCGGGGAGAAATGGAGCACAAAGTAACTTGTTTCTAACTTGTTAAACAGACAGATAAATTATTCTCCAATTTTTTGTTCAGTTCATTGCAGTGTATCTTTATCTACTGCTGGGGATAATTTGATTTATACAAGGGTTTGTAACAAAAAACAATGGAATCAATAGTACTATACAGAAAAGTGTTCAGTCAATAGCAGTTTAGACAGAGGACTCAATCTTTCAGCATTGCACACCGTTTATTGGATAGAAGCACTGAAAGGTACGGGTCTCCACCAAACATTCATTAGCTGTAGATATGGGTTACATAGCTAGCCTTCTGGACACACTTTTCTGGCTAGATTTCCCCAGTGATGGGGAAGAATAGAGCCAAGAGATAAGTCTTTACGAGTCCTGCTTTCCCATTACCATGGGGGGGAAAGAATATTTGGTCTTTATGTGCAGAACCCATCTTACCAGAAGATCCTAGATAAGTAGTAATGTCTGGTTTTGCACTGTCTAGTCTTGCAGCTTTGATGAGTTGTAAAACTGTATCATTTTATTGAAGAACCAATGAAGAGTTCAGTGTTCAGGAACACAGACAAGCTGTAAATCATTTACCTTTCTGTGTTTTTCACTGTGTCTTCATGGGGGCAGAAAACAATAAAAAAAACATAATCACACAAAAATTGCAGCTTAGGGAGACAGAATGGAGCTTCCCAAGTTGGAATCTAGCTAGGACATGGGGGATAACACCCCTATGCCGGCTAAAATGCCCTGGGATCTTTAATTACCATGCGTTGGCCACTCCTTTTCTTGTCCGCATAGAAATATGAATGAGAGAACAAACTTCATTGTAACAGTCGTGTCGGGACCACAACCAAATCATTTGGCACAGCTGTTCTCTGAATCAGTTATTAAAGCAGGTTTTAGAGGAGGATGTCTGGGATAGATGCATAAATAAAAAGAGCACAGAGACCTTCAGCTGGCATGTAACTACTGCTGTCAGCCCATTGATATCAAATGGGATAATAGAGCCTCAAGAGAACAGGTTGCCCACAGAGTTATTGGCCCGCCAAGCTCCCCATGCCCTCCCCCAGAGTTATTTCCGGCAGCCGCCAAGCTCCCCTCCCCCACAGTGTGCTGCATCCCTGCTCCTCTACCTACCTTCAAGTGCTTCCCGCCACCAAACAGCCATTTGGAGGTGCTTAGCACTTTCCAGGAGAGAGGGGGAGGAGCGAGGAGCCATGCACTCAGGGGAGGAGGCGGAGAAAAGGAACGGGTGGCATGGGGGGCGGGGCCAGGGGCAGCTGGGGGGTGTCAATGATGCAGCCCTTGGGCCAATGCATTAGTCCTCGTGTGGCCTTCTTGGTCTTTTGAGTTTCAGATCCCTGGGTTAGATCAAACCGATGGTAGGGGAAAGCAAGGGTCATTTCTCAACAGCTAGTTATACATGTGGGGGGGGGGGATTCTCCCGTTGTATATTGAGTAGGACTAGGAAGGAATCCACTACCCATCATAAAATATTTTATGGTTGTCTAAGTGCACATTTAGGGGGAAAGGGACTTTTCCTTCCCCTTAAAACATTAAGGAAGGGACGACTGATAGAGGAAGGGTGGCAGATTAGATGGATCATCATTTTACTCCCATGTAGAAACAAACCTTAACTTGCCCTGTTGGGTTTGTTTGTTGTTGTTGTTTAACTAATTTGCATTTTAGAGCTCTACTCATTGGAGGAGTATAGTGCCACCTGGTGGACCTGGCAGGAATTAGCAGGAAGTAGACGAGAGAGACGCCGGGACACACGCTCAATGTACAGCCGCAGTCCGGAAAGCTAATCGAATGTTAGGAACCATTAGGAAAGGGATAGATCAGAAGACAGAAAATATCATAACGCCACTGTATACATCCATGGTAAGTCCACATCTTCAATGGTGCAGGCAGTTCTGGTCACCTCATCTCAAAGAAGATATTTAGAATTCAAAAAGGTGCAGAGAAGGGCAATGGAAATGACTAGGGGTATGGAACAGCTCCCATACAAGGATGGGTTTAAAAGAGTGGGACTGTTCGGCTTAGAAAAGGGGGGGGATGATAGAGGTCTATACAATTATGATTGGTGTGGAGCGAGTGGCTACGAAAATGTTATTTACCCCTTCACATAACACAAGGACTAGGCATCACCCGATGAAATGAATAGGCAGGGGGTTTAAAACAAACAAAAGGCAGTGCTGCTTCACCCAGTGCCCGGTCAACCTGTGGAACTCATTGCTGTGGTATGTTGTGAAAATCAAAATGATAACTGGGTTAAAAAAAGAATTAGATCAGTTCATGCAAGATAGGGCCTTTAATGGCTAGTAGCCAAGATGGTCAGGAATACAACCCCATGCTCTGGGTGTCTCTAAGTCTCCAACTACCAGAAGCTGGGATTGGACAACGGGAGATGAATCTCTTGAAATTGCCCTGTTCTATTTATTCCTCTGGGGCACCTGGCATTGGCCACTGTCACAGACAGGAGATGGGGCTAGATGGACCACCGGTCTGACCCAGTCTGGCCAGTCCTATGTTCCTATAATAGACAGGGAAGATGGGGGGAGAGAGTTCAGTCATACATTGGTGTTGCTGACATAATTGTTCAATCAAGAGCATTTCATTAAACCCGGAGGTTTGCTGTTCCCTCAAGAATACTACCATTAGGCAACAAGAAATGAGACAACCATTCTCAACAGTGAGGGCATTTAACCAGAGGGACAGCCTGCCTAGCCACATGCTGGATTCTCCATCACTTGCAGTCTTTACAGCAAGACTGGCTGTCTTTTGAAAAGGTAACCTCTAGCTGGAACAGAAGTTATAGGCTCGATGCAGCAATCACTGATCCCAGGGCTGGCTCCAGGCACCAGCGTAGCAAGCAGGTACCTGGGGTGGCAAACGGCAGGGGGCAGCATTCCGGGCACTGTCAGGGCGGCACTCAAATGGCTTTCGGCGGCACACCTGCGGCAGCTCCGACACTCTTCTGTCTTCGGCGGAGCTGCTTGGGGCGGCAAAAAAGGCAGAGCCGGCCCTGGCTGGCCCATGTTCTGCAGGAGGTTGGACCAGATGATCGTAATGGTCCCTTCTGGCCCTACAGTCTCTGAAGCTAGCCAAGGGGATCACCAAGCACTCTGCAGACGCTAGACACAAATAAACCCTGTTTTCAGAGGTGTCCGGCTCTCCAGACACGTCCCGATCTCAGCTCAAGCTGTGTGTACTCAGCCCTTCGGAAAAACCAGAGCCTTGTAAGTGGCGTTCACAAGGTCACATACTGAGTCAGTGGCAGAGCTGAGGAAGGCTCCAGGGTCCCAACTATGGCTTCCCTGATATGACACCTACACAACGCTGGCTCTCAGTCTCAGTGTGCCTACACAGGGCTCTCAGGGTCCATCCAGGGCTCTTCTTTTGTGTGTGTGTGTGTGTGTGTGTGTGTGTGTGTGTGTGTGTGAGAGAGAGAGAGAGAGAGAGAGAGAGAGAGAGAGAGAGAGAGAGAGAGAGAGAGAGATTTCACTTTAGGGGAAGAAGGATGGCTGCAAACGCTCTGGCCCTTTACATTCGTAGGAAGAAGCCTTGCCCGGGATCTTTTACGGACGGTCACGTGAAAATAAAAATCAGTTCCAAGGGACAAGAGTTTTTTACACAGTAACAAGCATGAGCCCGCCTTCCCAACGTCAAATCCATGCTGAGGTGGAAGGAGGGGAGCCAGGAGGGAGCCCCCGGGGACCTTTTAATTAGGAGGAAGGTCTCGTTAAAACCTTTCCAAATACCTGCATTGATGCCCTGCTGGCCCGGTCCCACCGTGCTGACAGTCAATACTCTGTCTTGTGGCCTCCCCCCTCACTCCCCCCTTCTCGGGAGAGCCAGGAGAACCCTGGCGCTCTCAGCGAGGTGTTGCGAGCGGTCAGAGAGGGAGAGGGGAGGCCATTTGCCTAGCAGCTGGGAAATTTCCCATTAAATAAGCTCCCTGCATATGTCCCCATACAGAGTGGCCCAGAGAGGCTTGGGAAAAGACACGCCAGTGGGACCAGACACGGATAAAAGCTCAAAGACAGGCAGCTGGGTGGAGGTTACAGGAGAAAACTCTACAAGGGCTCCAGTATCTTGCTTCCCTGCGGGTACCCGGGGGCATCCAAATGCTCCCCCTTCCTATGTTATTATGCGTGCTCCACAGCACAGAGGCCTCAGCCAAGATCCAGGCCCTATTGGGCTAGACTCTGCACACATGTTGTGATAAATGAAGGTGTGTGTGGGGGGGTTACTCCCTTTTATGGACACCCAGCCAGCCTGTTAGCTATAATGAGAACAAGAAGGTGGGAACAGGCGTGAAATGGGCCTATGTCTATAGAAAAGCATTGCCCAACCCGAGAGGAAATGCAGACAAACAGCTCATATGGGGACAGGTTAGTTTGATCTGAAAAGGTCTTGCCATTTAACTCATTTGAAGTGGTGTGACTAACACAGCTATGAAAGCTTATTCTTAGAAAAATGGCTTTCATCCTGACACTCACGATAATGATGCTCAAAACACCCGGGAACAAAGAGTATGTCTACATTGGAGCAGGAGGTGTAATTTCCATATCTAGCACCAGCAGTAGCAAGACCAAAGGAGGAGACAGCAACAAGAATAACCCTCTCTTTTTCATTGAAGTCAAGATCTTCTGCTTCAGGGTGAAAGCTAATCCTGTCACTCATCGGGGGAGCGTGGATTTGGAATTCAGAGATTACAAGGCCAGGCAGGACAATGTGATTAGCTAGTCAGATCTCCCTCATAACACAGAGCATAGGTCCTGACTCAACAACTGAGCCCAATCACTTGTCATTGAAACCGGCAACAATCACAATCTATGAGACCAGGACACAATTGTATTTAATAATGGACTCCAGTGTAGCAGAGAAAGGTCTAACATGATCCAATGACTGGAAGTTGAAGCTGGACAAATTCAGACTGGAAATAAGGCATACGTTCTAACAGTGAGAGTAATTAACCACTGGAACAACTTGCCAAGTGGATTCTCCATCACTGACAATTTCTAAATCAAGATTGGATTTTTTTTTCTAAAACATCTGCCCTAAGAATTATTTTGGGGACGTTCTATTGCCTCTTTTATATACAGGAGGTCAGACCGGATGATTAAAATGGACCCTTCTGGCCCATGGAATCTACTCACTGCTGTTTGACGTGTATATATCCTAGAAACATTCCTGTGGAGCTTACATTCTACTGAACATCTTTTACAGAATTTACTGTAAATTTCAGACCTAACCAAGCCTCTAAATTTACAATTCCCACAGTGTTCTTGCCAGCAAGTTAAAGATGTATGGATTGGTTGAATGGACTATAAGGTGGATAGAAAGCTGGCTAGATTGTCGGACTCAATGTGTAGTGATCAACTGCTCAGTGTCTAGTTGGCAGCTAGTATCAAGCGGAGTGCCCCAGAGGTCGATCCTGGGGTCAGTTTTGTTCAACATTTTTATTAATGAGCTGAATGATGGGATGGATTGCACCCTCAGCAAGTTTGCAGATGACACTAAGCTGCGGGAAGAGGTAGATATGCTGGAGGGTAGGGATAAGGTCCAGAGTGACCTAGACAATTTGGAGGATAGGGCCAAAATAAATCTGATGAGGTTCAACAAGGACAAGTGCAGAGTCCTGCACTTAGGACAGAAGAATCCCATGCACTGCTACAGACTAGGGACTGACTGGCTAAGCAGCAGTTATGCAGAAAAGACCGTAAGGGTTGCAGTGGACCAGAAGCTGGATATGAGTCAACAGTGTGCCCTTGTTGCCAAGAAGGCCAATGGCATATTGGGCTGTATTAGTAGGAGCATTGCCAGCAGACCGAGAGAAGTGATTATCCCCCTCTATTCAGCACTGGTGAGGCCACACCTGAAGTATTGCATCTAGTTTTGGGGGCCCCACTACAGAAGGGATGTGGACAAATTGGAAAGAGTCCAGAGGAGGGCAACGAAAATGATTCGGGGGCTGGAGCACATGACTTATGAGGAGAGGCTGAGGGAACTGGGGTTATTTAGGCTGCAGAAAAGAAGACTGAGGGGGGATTTGATAGCAGCCTTCAACTACCTGAAAGGAGGTTCCAAAGAGAATGGATCTAGGCTGTTCTCAGTGGTAGCAGATGACAGAACAAGGAGTAATGGTCTCAAGTTGCAGCGGGGGAGGTTTAGGTTGGATATTAGGAAACACTTTTTCACTAGGAGGGTGGTGACGCACTGGAATGGGTTACCAAGGGAGGTGGTGGAATCTCCTTCCTTAGAGGTTTTTAAGGTCAGGCTTGACAAAGCCCTGGCTGGGATAATTTAGGTGGGGACTGGTCCTGCTTTAGGCAGGGGGTTGGACTAGATGACCATCCTGGTCTTTTCCAACACTAATCTTCTATGATTCTAACCGCAGTGATAGAACATTGAAGAGTGATATTAGGAAAGTGTGTATCTTTAGCTGTCTTTGAAAGCAGCCAATAAGAGCAAAGCAAGGAAGAGGAACCAACACCTGAGACTATAGTGCTCCATGGACCACCAGCAAGTGTCCAAGAGCCTCTGACTCAGAGTATCTCAGTCCAATTCAATTCTCATTTAAACCAGAGTAGCTGAGCTGACCTCAGTGGCTTATTAACATGCTAATCCCCTTCACTGGAGTTTCTCCAGATTTACACCATCAGGACAGAGTGCAGAATTTGGCCCTTTACTTTAGCACATCGTTATACAATATCTTCCCACTCCCCCAATTAAACTAGTCACCGAGAGCTTCCAAACAGGATCAGGGAAGGAATTATCACATGGACGCCACTTATTGCTGGAGAAAACAATTCCATGCAGATCCAATTAACCTTTCCTAGGCTTGGAAATAATTACGGATCCCGCATCAGACATCATCTTAAAATAATCACGGTTACCAACCGACTTCACTGGGATTTTCCCCCTTGTGTTTCTTCTTTGAAGCCCATATGAGGCGGCGGTTTGAAACTTCAGTGAGGGCCTATCTCAGTGTAGCAGATGGGTAAATAGAAAGCCCACCAGTGTGGGGCTGGATGAGCATTTAGGACACCCAGACTCAGGGTTGTTCTTTGATGACTCACATTTTATTAACGACTCTTTATTCTCTCATGATTATTTACGCCCATGACTGACGCTGGCTGTTTTTCCAAGCCCTGCTCAAGATCCTTTCGCTCTTCCCAACTGTCATTCCCTTCTGCTAAGTGTCTTGAACATGATAATGTAAGAAAAAAACATATTTATAATGGACTGGCCCGGATCCCCAGCTGCTGAAAGCCAGCCGCATCGGCGCTGACTCCAGGCGTGTTCTGGGGCAGGAGCACCCCGGAAAAGAAATAGGGGGGGTGCTCGGCACCCACCGGCAGCTCCCCCAGCGCTTCCCACCCGCCGGCAGATCAGCTGTTCAGTGGCATGCAGGAGGCTCTGCTGGGAAAGGGGAGGAGCGGGGGCAGAAAGAGGGGAATGTGGAGGTGGGAGCTTGGGGGAAGGAGTGGAGTAGGGTCAGGGCCTGGGATGGAGTGAGGGTCCAGCACTCCTGGGGAAATCACAAAGTCGGCACCGCTGACTGGAGTCCATTGAAGTCCAAGGAGTGAGGCCAATTTATATCGCCCCAGGATCTGTCCCCAAATTTGGCATCATGGCTATTTCTCTCCAGGCTTGGGTAAATGGTCAGGGGTCAGATTCTTCCCCCTTATTCACACTGAGTAGTACCTCATAGGATTCCTGCTGAGAAACCACAAGCCAGCCCCTGAGTGCGTGCAGTGGACACCCTGTGAGGCACGAGGCAGACTCGTATCCCAGGAGAGCGGGGCTGGTGATGCCGCCATCGTTTCCAGTCAGCAGTGGCCTCAGCGCTGTCCCTGAGCTTGCTGAGCTCCTTGAACTCGCGGCCCGGCCTTTGTAGACACCTGCACGGCCCCCGTGGCCACCTGAGCCCAAAGAACTGGCCCAATGGCACCAATTGGGCCAAGAGCTCCAAACTCTTCATCCTTTGCTTTGATAACCAGGTAACCCCACCGTTCTTCTCACTTGTATGGCCTGGTGCACACACAGGATAACAGCCAATTACTGCTGCCGCCTAATGGAGTCACTCCTTTAGCTCATGCAGGAGGGGTGTGTATTTGGGAGCTGAAAAGCTGAGGGTTCAAAGCCTGTTGAGGAGCTGTGGTAGGCCTACATACACATATAGTGCCCTCCGTGTGCCAGTCTGCCAAGCCCACGCCCTGTTCTTCATTCAGGCCAGCCCTTAAGCATACCCGCAACTTTCACTGGAGTTAAAGGGACTTCAGCCTATGTTTAACTTGAAGCAGGTGCTAAGGTGATGTCCTGAACAGGGACATTTCCCTAAAGGCTCATTTCTTCGGCAACACCAGAAAAGAGCCAACAAAGAGTATCCCTGGAGTAATTTGGGTCAGATCTGGGGCAGGTATCACGGTTAGGAAGCCTCTTATACCCAGCTCAATTTCCATCTCTCAGTGGCCTCCATGCTCTCCGGCCGCTGGTGCCTCTGCCTGCCGAGTCCCTGCCCTCACTTGTGCACATGGAACAACAGAATTGGAGCACGCTGGTGGTCCGAAATCCCGGAGAGCAAGGAAAAGTGCCAAGCGTGGAGGGTCATGGCCCCCGTGGGAAGCTGGGGAACTCTGGTGTGAATCCAGACGCAGGCTGAATTTATGTCCTGTTTATATGGGATTCATTATGGCAATGGTACTAATTATCTTCAGACAATGGGCTCAGGCAATGTGTTCATCTTTAATTGGAGGCTGTTGGATTAAATCACCACAGCTTGTTGGCGAGAATCTAAAGGATTTATAGGGTCCCTACATCATGGGTCCCTACATCTGAGCATACTACAGTCCCTACACTCATATGAGGCAAAGAAGAGCTAATTGCTCCATGTTGCAGAGGGGAAACTGAGGAAGAGAAAGGTAAAATAACAGGTTCAAGGTCATACCGAAAGCCAGCAACGGAGCAGGGTTTTAATCCAGGACTCCAGAGGGCCAGGCTAGCATGTACCAAAAGCATTGTGACATAAATAGGACAGGTTACTGCCTAAAATGGTAGGCTGAGCAGCTCAGACCTGGGTTTGATTCCCGGCTAAGCCACAGATTGTTCGTGCTACCTCTGGCAGGTCGTTTAATTCACCACGTGCCTCCGTTCCCATCCCTAGTCAAATGCAGCTCAGAGATTTGTGGATTTTGGAGGGCTAGATTTGGCTTCATTTGTCTGGGAGATCATACCACTCAGATCTGAGTGGGCGGGGGGAAATCTCCCCTCTTCTGCACAGGGTTGGTCCCCCAGGCTGCATTCCCCATTCAACAGAGCCTCTTCCACCATGCGGAAATGCCTTTGAGGAGAAATGCTGGGGTGAGTCACAGCCAAGGGCAGGGAGATGCGTGGGAGCTGCCTTGCCAGTGAACATGGAGAGGATAGAGCTGGCTGGAGGCACAGGTTCTATACCCAGATGGTCCTGGGAGCCATGCAGGGTGTGTGAGCGGCACCCCATGGCTCACTCTAAAGGCAGGGCAAGCCCCACCCACACCACCATCAGGGAGGGACCTTTGCAGAGACTTCCTCCCCATTCGCCTCCTCCCGTTGGGTAGGGAGGGAGGGAGGTTACTACAAACCACCCCTCAGCCGTAGAGATAGTGCTGTCTGAATCTGGCACCTGTTGCTCTGAGCTCAAGCAGAACAACATTACCCCTTGGCAGTTCTGAGGGCTTTGCAGAGGCGGGCGGAAGAGCCGTGAAGGGTTCAGTGAAGAACAAGATGCTCACCCCCTGCTCTCCCACGAGATGTGACTTGTGATCTTCCTGGGTTTGCTGCTCTCCATCTACGCCTGTAAGCAGGGTCTGAATAGACTCTCCCCGGCCATCTCCTGAGGAGCTGGGGGGGAAAGGCTCCAGGAGCAGACCGTGTTTACATAGACACGCCTCCTCTGCCTAGGTGCACAGCGCATGGAGTGGCTTTGCCAAAATAATCAATTTGGGGTTGGTTTGGGGTTGCAAGTCACTCTGGGATTTGAAGGCAGGGGGAATGGAAGGTTGTTATCCTTATTGTACAAGTGATGAGCTGCAGAATGCTGTATATCATGCCCTGATTGTGGGGAAGTCACCCTAACCTGAACCTCACTTGTTAAGCACTGGGTAGGAATGCCAAATCCCAGTGAAGATGAGAGTGTGGGGGTAGTTGTTTCTGGTTTGTATTGAAAGCATGTGATGTCCTTTTTGACTGGGTCCTAGCTGGTGTTTGAGGCTAGAGCTGATTAGACTCCATTAAGAGTTCTTGTTTTGGGTTGGGGATTTCTAGAGGTGATATCATTGCTGAGCAGATTAAGGAGCTAAAGTTTAGGACAATGAGAGAGGGGACAGGGACTGCTGCAAGCAGTGTGGGTAAGAGGCAGTCATCAGGGGTGCCAGAGAGACAGCAGCAACAGAGAGTGGCGGTAGAGAGACGGTGGCAGCTGTGAGCCAGTTGTAAAGGTGGTGAACGGACCTCTGAACTCTGGGTCTGTGCTAACCGAGACCCACCAACTGTGAGTGGGGTGCAGCGGAGGGAGAGGAGAGTGGTGTGTTAAAGGACACGTTTGTCAGATTTCCACTCCACCACATGAGAAACGGAGGCAAAGGATACTGCCCAATGTACTGCAGGGTGGAGGGTTGCCTGTGGGCACATGCTTTTGAATTGCGGTTGTGGTGTTTTCCCAGATTAATGCTGGGAGCCCGTATCCTTTTTAAAAAAGTTGTATTGTGTTGCACGCAGACTCAGCGCGTGTGAGGGAGAGGCGTGCGAGGGTTACAGGGACCAGACAGCAAGTGTAAAAATTCGGGACAAGGCTTGAGAGGGGGAGGTGTAATAGGAGCCTCTATAAGAAAAAGCCCCTAAAAGCAGGAATATCCCTTTAAAATTGGGACATCTGTTCACCCTAGCAAGGGTGGTGGTAACTTTCCCCAGATTACTGGATGGGGGCTCGAGCCGGTTCTATTGTGTGGTGATAAGAGAAACCCCTAGACACTAAACCCGGCCCTTGTGCCGACCCCACCTGGCAGACGGGTTACATAATGGCCATTCAGCCTGACAGATAGGACGTGCTTGGTTTTCGGAGCTGCTGAGGATTTAAACTGTCCATCGAATTCATTCGGAGTGAATAGAAAAGAGAATAAAACAGCCCCGTGCGGCTGGCAGAGCTGGAATCAGAAGTCCGATCTCCTTTATCTCAGCCTCCTTGTGACATTTCGATAGGGCTTATCACTATTCTACATAGGCTCTACCCCACTACCCGCCTACCTGGTGCTACCTCACATCCATCTACCCCATGCCGCACCCTGACTTCTATTTTCCATTTCCATGCTCCTGTCTAGACTGCAGGCAGCTACCCCGCTGTAAATGCATCTGAGACACACGCAGGACTCCCGCTTTGCCTTCTAAGATCCAACAACCTTCCTCGGCTTTTATTTATTTATTTGTTTGTTAGCATCCAGCTCATTTCAAACAACAATTTATCGCTGCTCATCCGAGGGGGAAATCTAGTCAATAACCATCTCTTTTTTTTCCCCCCTTTAGAAAAACAGCTGCAACTGGAAAGCCACCCACATGGGTTTTATGACCTTGCTAATTTCCCATCAGCTCTGCAAGCTATCAATTGCCTATGCCCATATAAATATTGTTCTGTCTCAGAGGGGGAAATTAGTGTTTAAAAAAAAGGGAGGGGGGAGCAGACCTTTACGTGTCTCTGCAGACTTCGCTGGAATACAGAAATTTCCTCTCTATGCCTTAGCAGGGAACTCAGCCTGAACAGAAGTGACTGGAATATTTTACCATCCAACAGCTGATTAGCAACCACATGTGGCATCTCCAGGGGGTACCAAGCCTCTTGATGTTTTGCTACAGCTAGCAAGATAATCTGTTACATTCAGGAGCTGCCCCCCCAGTGTGTAATCTGCTAGCTGGGGTCAGTTTCTCCATGAGGCTGGGATTAGCTTCTCCTGAGGCTGAGAAGAAGGGAAAAGGACTTGGAGTGCAAGCCAAAGAAGACCAAAGTGGAAGGCCCTATATGGCCTGATATGGGGGGGGGGAGGGGAAATGGAATACATGTTCATAGCTTCTAAGGCCAGAAGGAACCACTGTGACCTCCTGACTCACACGGGTCATGCCGCCGACTGCACGGCTCATTAACATATTATATTAGGCTATTTGCATATGCTAAGTGTTGGGTCATGCCCCAGAAAGACACAGTGCAAAATACACCATGCAAGAAGACTGGGGAACAGCTGCCTGCTGCATCCAATGTTGATCCAAGGAACTTGCCTTTTGTTGCCTCTCTCCACAGATCCAGTGATGGTACAGTAGACTCTCGATTATCCAGGATGATAGGGAAAAAATTAATCCTGGTTAATAAAATCCTGGATAATCACCATCCACAGGAAATATGGGAAGGTGGGATTGGTTCACCAGCCACCGTGTGCCAGGGAGAGGGGGGTGTTGGTTCACTGGGTACCCTGCAACCTGCTGGTGCGTGTGTCAACAAAACCAGAGCCGAGTCTACTGTACTTGGCATCAACCCATTCCCAAGCAAACCTGGCCTGTCTCTTTCTCCCCCAGCCACCTGCTCTTCACCTGCTGTTTTTTCACAGGCTGGTCCAGCCTGTAATGGTAAGCTCCTACACCAGGTCCCCTCTGACAGCCACTGGTGCCCATCTATGCCCAAAGTCAGATCTAGAACCAACCACACTGACATGTACCCCAAGCTTCACTATGCCTAGCGCGGGTGGCTCATTCCTCTTGGCAAGAACACAAACATTCTCCTTTTCCCGGGAAGAACCAGCTGCACTTAACCCACGATTCCACAGCGTAGTTCTCTGTCTCCCCCCAGTGGCCAGTCAGTGTCTTGTGGAATGAGTCTGTCATGGCCGTGGAGCTATGAAACCTGGTTACTCTAGTTCAGGCATTCAGATGCATGGTTCTCAGATTCAGACCCTGTTGACAATCCCATAGTGTGTCATGTTACTCTTATACTATTAGTATTGTTTACACGGCACCATATATAAGGGGTATTGAGTAAAGAGCTGTTCAATAAAGGAAACATTCCAAACCACTTTAGGACTCCTGGGTCCATTTGCATTTTATCCTGAAGTTGATGGATGGGGAGTTTAATGCTAGCACAAAAGAGACCCATCCCGTGAATATGTCTGACCCAAGCAATCAAAATCCCCAATAACCTCTCAAATGTCAACTTCCCGGGAGAGATTTCCGGGTGACAATAAAACAAACAGGTCTGCTCTGGAGATGGCGAACAATAAAACCGGAGAAACCTGTTTGCTCTTCCCCCGCCAAAGCAAAATAATCTTCGCCTACATCCAATTTATTCTGGCAAAATTATTGTCCTGAAAATTAAACATAAAACCTCGCACAGAAAAGAAAATCGAAGGTCTCTGAAGAAATCATTTCCAGTGATGTACCATTTGTGCTGCCAAGTCGTTTTCAATAATGAATGTCATGAGCAAGGTCAAGAAAACCAGATGGAGGAACTGCATTAGTCCAAACAAACCCCCCCCCACCCCCCACCCCCCAAATAAAGGCCCAATATAATTCAAGCACTGGGGATTTAAGAAACAAGAGATGGGTCCGGAAATGAATGGATCACAACTGATGTGATAAATATCAGTGGTGGACAAAAGAATGAGGAAAGGAACGACCTCGCCCACTTTGAGTGGGTTTTAAAAAGAGGTTTTAAAACAAACAAAACAAAAACAAAACAAAAATCTCCCCCGAATTTATCCACCAGCTCTTGTCTCATCTCAGCTCCTAGCTCATCTCGACTCATGTCATTTCCTCTTCTCCAACTCTCGATCAGAGGGAACAGACCAGTCCAAAGGATCCCCCCCCCAAAAGAGGAAGGCCAGCAGGTCTTGATACTGGTTAAGTAATTTTGATTTTACCTGTGAGTCCTGAAAGTCATCATATTATCATATCATACCATCTAGTCCTCAACCCATTAGTTAGGAGTCTTAATTACCAGCATCTTCATGGCACATACAGTCCTGTTCTGTATCCCTCCCCTCTGTGTTACTTTCGGACCCCTCCCTGTGTCTTTCACTCTCTTGGCTTCTCATTCAATCCTGAAATCAATGGTGCTGCACCAGCACAGCAAAAACCAAATGGCCCCGATTCTGCTCTTTCTAAGGAAAAAGAACCCAATCAAATGACATCCCTGACCAAAATATAAACCAAGATGCAAGGGACAAGTGACAGAGTCAACCTGCCAGCCAAAGCATCCATTTGTAACTGTCCGGCCATCCAGGCTTCCAAAAATATCAACAAGAGTCACATTTCTTCTGTCCTGTCCCTCCTCAGCCCAGGGTCTGTCTGTCTGTTCAAAGTAGAATAAGAAAATACCCTTCACACAGCAAAACGAAAAGTAAAATGACCCCTCTCTTTTTCGTCGAAGGAAGGTTCTTAATGAAAATAAGAAACTCTAATATTTTGCCTCCAAAAGACAAAGAGACTATAATAGTTTTCAATCAAGTTTTTTTTGCATCATCACTCAATTTTCAGTTTCATTACAAATGCTTGTTTTCATTTCTGTGGGGTTTTGTGCGCAGTCAGTAAACTTGGAGGATAAGTCCATCAATGGCTATTAGGCAGGATGGGCAGGGATGGTGTTTCTAGCCTCTGTTTGCCAGCAGCTGGGAATGGGCGACAGGCATAGGTGCCGACTCTGTGGGTGCTCCGGGGCGGGAGCACCCATGGGGGGAAATGAGTGGGTGCTCTACATCCACAGGTAACCAAGCTGTTTGGCAGGGCAACAAGCTCCGGGAGCGAGGGGAGGAGGAGCGGGAACGTGGCGTGCTCAGGAAAGGAGGCGGGAAAGAGGCGGAGCCGATGTGGGGATTCAGGGAAGGAGTCGGAATAGCGGCGGGGACGGATGGAGGCAGGGGTGGCGACTTTGGGAAAAGGGTTGGAATGGGGGCAGGGCAGAAACGGGAGGGGGGCAGGGCAGGGTGGAGTCGGGGCGGGGGTAGAAGCAGGTCGAGCACCCAGCGGCGCCAACAGAAGTCGGTGCCTATGGCGACGGGACGGATCACTTGATGATTACCCGCTCTGTTCATTCCCAGTGGCATTGGCCACTGTCAGACTGGATACTGGATGGACCTTTGGTCGGACCCCGTATGGCCGTTCTTACGTAACTTTAAAATGTTTGCCAAAATAATAAGTAATCCAGGGCCTCTATTAAAAAAATACTCAACCCTATGCATCACCTTTAAATGTCGGACAGGACATGGGGTGAGGAGAAGCGGGCTAGTCAGAGTTCAGTGAAATTATTGACAAGAACCGTGTCCAGTTCTCCACTGCTTTGCCGCTTGTGCACTTGTGAGAGATGGATTTAAAATGCCGCCATGCTGATGGAACCCATGCCTGCTGGGTGCGGTGCTATTCGCGTAGATGAAGTCGATGTATCTTAGTTTGACTTACCCAGCCAGCCTCACGACCGGGGGTCAACCGCGGCGGCTCCCCCGTCGACTCCGCTTACTCCTCTTGCAGAGCTGGAGTTCTGGAGTCGATGGGGAGCGCGTTTGGGGAGCGATTTATCGCGTCTAGATGAGACGTGATAAATCGATCTCCGATACATCGAACACTATCCAGTGGGTAGTATACACATACCTTTAGAGAAAGATTAATGACTCTGCTACAGCGTTAGCTAAGGGCCATGTGGCCTCTCATGCAGTAGAGGCTTATAACATTGAGCTCCGGAGGTTCCCCGGTTCAATCCTGCCCACTGGCACCAGGGGTCTGTCAGTGTTACACCGATGCTACACACTTTGATGTAAATGTTGACTTAACATATAAGGCAGTGAAAAATCAGGCCCTATAGAGGAGAGCCTCAACGATTGTGAATCAACATAATTCCATTAAAGTCCAAAGAACTACCCCGATTTACCTGCCTCCGTATTATTTATATTCAGGCTTCAAACAGGATCAGGGCTGCAATGAACGTCCCTGCCCCAAGGAGTTGGTCATCTAAGTCTAAGAGAAGATGAAACAATTGAGTATGACAAACAATGGGGCCACTCTCAACTGAGGTCATTCAACATAACCCCACTGATTTCGATGGAGCTAGGATGCTTCACATCAGGTCTCTAGTCATGCTGTCAGGTTGACCATGGCCAGTATGGAATAGACTAGTTACTCACCTCCCTCTCATTCTGCAAGCGGGAAGACTGTTACATACACACAAAACCATCCATGGGATTCCCAGAGAAGGAGCCGGCGAGACATCCTGATACACCCAAGACAGCTCCCTGCTCTACGTCTAATCATATGCCACAACACCTGTGCAGTCAAATGTGCTAACGAGGCAGTTAGATGAGCACCATGCTGAGTAAAGCGCCTGGCTAGAAAAATTATGGCATCAAGTGATTCCTGATTATTCATTATCTCACCATTTAATGGCCCCTTCATAATGAATTTGCTTTTTACTGTTATCATTAGATGTTAAGCAAAGAGTATTTTTCGCCCTTTTCGCTCCCTTCCTGAGAGATCCTTGGCACTAATCATTTATTTTATTTCACCCTTCTTTACGCTGAAAGCTTTTGGGGGCATTTAATTTTTCAGCTTGTAAATGAGGTGCTTGGCAGCGAGAAGTGATTTCTAACGGCCCATTTACAAATTATCAAAGCAATTCAGCGCCCAGACAGCTTGCATTAGAGTGTTAGGATATTAGCCCGGCTCTGCCACTTCCTAATGATGCAGCTCATAAACCCGGGGCAGCCACTTAGCCTTGCAGCACGGGAGTTAACACTGCGGCAGCGTTTCTATTGGAGAGGAGAAAGTGGCAGGAGGGTTGGAAGTTCTGCTCTGGGAAGCACCTCAGCGTTCAGTCATATGCCGGATCTCCGCGCCGACTGAGGGCCAGATCCAGCGCTCACCAACGCCAACGGGCGTCTTTATAGTGGCTGGATCAGGCCCCGGTCTCCATTTTTTGGGGGTGTTGAATTGCACAAGAAGAGACTTGTGTGAGAGATTAATGGCGCTTACTCCCATCTGGGCGGTCAGCCTGTGGAACTCCTTGCCTAAGGATGATGTGAAGGCCAAGACTATGACAGGGTTTAAAACAGAACTAGATAAGTTCATGGATATCAGTGGATATTAGCCAGTCCGGTATGTCAATGGCAGTCACACCTCCCGACTGCAAAGTAGGAGCCAGATCCTCAGCTGGAGGAAATGGATATACCCCACTGAAGCCATCACACAGCGGAAGATCTAGCTCTCAAAGGGAACGTTCCCGTTGGGAGCAAGCTCGAGTCCTTTAGGTTATAAATGTGTTTACTCTCCTTAGGTTTGCTGGTCATTCGTCCAATAAAATGTTTTCAGGAGGCCCCCGATATGGCTGACTGAGAACACAGGCCATAGAATCAATCATAGAATCAGAGAATATCAGGGTTGGAAGGGACCTCAGGAGGGATCTCGTCCAACCCCCTGCTCAAAGCAGGACCAACCCCCAACTAAATCATCCCAGCCAGGGCTTTGTCGACCCTGACCTTAAAAACCTCTAAGGAGGGAGATTCCGCCACCTCCCTAGGTAACTCATTCCAGTGCTTCACCACCCTCCTAGTGAAAAAGTTTTTCCTAATATCCAACCTAAACCTCTTCCACTGCAACTTGAGACCATTACTCCTTGTTCTGTCATTTACTGCCACTGAGAACAGTCTAGATCCATCCTCTGTGGTACCCCCTTTCAGGTAGCTAAAAGCAGCTATCAAATCCCCCCTCATTCTTCTCTTCTGAAGACTAAACAATCCCAGTTCCCTCAGCCTCTCCAGCCCCCTGGTCACACTGTATTGCTGGCAAGAAAGCAAAGGGCAATGAAAGAGGCAATAGATGGAGAAAAGTTGGAGAGACACGGTGGCTTCTTTGATGCAAAAGAAACATGACAGCTGCACCACAGGAGATGGGGGGTTGAATAGCATCTGAGTAGCTTGTCAGAATGGATCTGTTAACACTCGGGGCTATTCCGTCTCTCTGGGGGGATGGGGGGAGGAGAATGGAGATGACTTCAATTCCCCTAAGTGTGGAGGAAACACCAGCTGGAGAGATGATTGGTTTTCTTCCTGATGCTAGCAATTTTTTTTTCTGTTTTCTGCCCCAGTCTGTACAACTACTACTTAGCATTTATATAGCGCTTTTCATCTTCAAAGCACTACAGCGACACTAACTAATCAGCTGAATGAGCAGACACCAATTTAGATTAGGCCCACCAGGTTGCATTCGCTTGGGCAAGTGTCCTTAATAAGCTGGTTAGATGTGGAAGAAATAAGTTGTTTGGGTGTTTTTGAAGTCCCATCAGTTCTGAATGAAAGACGCTGCCTAATGCACCTCGGCCCTCTTCTGGAGGGATTCAAAGCGCCTCAATAGTGCGTCATAGACCCTAGACCACTAAAGGCGATTCTCCTTCATGTCAAGTGGCAGCGAGCTGTGGGTTTTTTTTTCCTGAATAGAAGGACCAGAGTCCTATTCCCCATTGCTGCAGTTCTAAGTGATCATGGCATGCAGTGCAGTACCTGTGAAGTTCAAGGTGGCCACAGATTTATTACAAAAGTCACTAGATTTAATCACATTCCTAGGAGCTTTCAATCACTTGGACTGCAGCTCTTATCAGCTCCCACACACTTTACAGAACTCTAATGATCAGGCAAGTACTAGCATCTACCTATATCTAAACTCAGCTAGGCCAAGTCTGTGATAAATAACAGCCCTTGTAAAGAAATCTTCATCTGACAGAGTTCCACCACTATGCAAAGGCAGTCAAATCATTTAGTCAATGAATTTCCCCTCTCCTTCCTTTGGCAAGTTGTCCGCTAGCACATCGGGATTTCCCCTCCATCATTCATTCTTCACACAACAGTTTATGACAGTGGCACTCACCCGCTAACTTCTTTACCACCAGTTCATTCAGAATATCCCACATTCGACCTGTTGTGATTGGATTCATAAGTCACCTGCTGTCAGTTCTGCTCTCACCCTTAGCATCTGATCAGGGGCTTCCCATTGTATAAAACGGCCTGCAGCCAGCCAAGACTTTGTCTTGCCCCTGCTCTGAGGACGCCAGGTACAAAAACACCGGCCTTGCACAGAGAGCACAGTCATGGACGTTGAGGAATGGCCTCCTACCACTCCGAAACCTTCAGCCATTTTCACTGAGGGGAGGGATAGCTCAGTGGTTTGAGCATTGGCCTGCTAAACCCAGTGTTGAGAGTTCAGTCCTTGAAGGGGCCATTTAGGGATCTGGGGCAGAATATCTGTCAGGGGACAGTACTTGGTCCTGCTAGTGTAGGCAGGGGGCTGGACTTGCTGGCCTTTCAAGGTCCTTCCAGTTCTCTGAGATAGGTATAGCTCCATATATTGCAACTGTGAAAGAGAGGATCTGATTTCAGCACCTCTACTCCTACTGAATAGCACTTGATGCTACAAGGAGGCCCTCTCATGTCAGTGTGGCTACTCCCCAGAGTAAAGGCATCAGAATATGGCCTGGTGCATTTACAAATACCTTGCCCTTTATATTGGACACCTTCAGGCTTGGTAGAAGTCAATTGAGTTACACCAAGGATGACTTTGGCCCATTAGGTACCAGAGAACCCACAGAACCGAGTTGCAGGCTAGACTATTTGGCAGTGCTGCGCTCCTTTAGACAGAAGCCAACAGTCGCTCAAAGTCTGACTCAGATGCCTCGGAGCACAACTGCAAACAGACCCTTTCACTGTTCAGGACAGCGGACTGCCGTTGGGTTTTCCTGCAGCGGGCTAGTCCCTTCTATTCTAAGCCCTCGCTCTGTTCTCCAGAAGCTGCCTCGCATCAATTAAAAAAACAAAACCCAGGCAAAATAAAAAAGTTCCCCAGACGCTCTGCTCGGGGCAAACGGGCTCTGCTAAGACCAGATGCAAAAATAAACACTCCAGTCCCCTCTCTCCTGGGGCTTGACCCAACTCCCATTAAAGTCAGTGGGAGCTCGTCCAAAGGGGATTGCAGGGCGCACGTGTTCTCCAAACCTCGCCAGAGAAAAACTGAGTTTAAAAACACCCAGATGGAGCAAACCATTGCGGTGAGTGTGTGTGTGTGTGTTTATTGCTGCCAAATAAAATCTGGAGCAAACCATTACCGTGTGTGTGTGTGTGTGTGTGTGTGTGTGTGTCCACCAAATAAAACCCCAGGGCAAAAAGCTTTCACACAAATTTCAAAACTTGCACATTTTCTTCATCGGACACTTTGCTTTCTTCAGATTCCCTTTCCCAGCTTCAGAAAGCAGGCCCTGCAGAGGAAGGGCAGATTCTCCACAGCCCTGCATGCTGTGCTGTTATTTATACTTTGTGCAGGGTGTAACACGCTACCCAGTCGTGTTTCACAGTCATTGTGTTTTCATAGGTATAAAGAGCTATGCTAGGTGCAAGGCCAAAGAGAATCCGGTGAAAGGGTGCAAGAAGAGGTGCAAGGGTGACCAGATGTCCCAATTTTATAGTGTCAGGTATGCATTGAAAATTTCATGGTGACCACTATTGCTATGCTATGAGACATTTCTGTGGCTGCAGTTGGAAGTTAGGTGGCTGTCTTGATATACTGTGTTAATATTAGGGTGACCAGGTGTCCCGATTTTATAGGGACAGTCCCGATTTGGGGGTCTTTTTCTTATATAGGATCCTATTACCCCCACCCCGACCTGATTTTTCATGCTTGCTGTCTGGTCACCCTAAGCGGTGTTAAAATCCAGAGGCACTCCCCTGAAGTCGATGTCATTACTTTGGATTGACAACAGCGAACACAAATAGAAACTGGCCCCCAGCACCGAGACCACAGCTGGAATCAGAGTCTTCAGCCAAATCTGGGGCTGAGCCGGAATCCGGATCTAGCAAAGGGCGTACTCTCGACATCAGAAGTGAACTGCGGGCCAAACCCATCCCCAGCATTAACCCAACGCTGGAACAGAACCCTGAACCAAACCTGGACTCCAACTGAAACCACACCTCGTCTAGCTCATTGAGACCACGCCAGCTAATTCCAACCAACATTTTCTGGGCTATGATTTTCCACCTTCCTGCTAGCGTTTTGTTCATTTTCTCAGACGTCTGTGCTGCCCTGTTTTCTTATTAATTATTTTTATTGCTGTAGCACCTAGGATCCTCAGTCATGGACCAGAACCCCACTGTGCTAGGGGCTGTACAAATAGAGAACAAAAAGATGGTCCCTGCCCTCAAAGAGTTTACAATCGCAGAGCATTGAAATAGCGGGAGGAGGGCTGCTTCTGTGGCATTTCCATGCCACTTAGGACCAGGGATCGCCCAAAATCTCATGAGAGAAAACAAACCCTTGCAAGATTTCTATCTAGCCTGGTATCCCGTCTTCCAATAGTGACCAATACCAGCTGCTTAAAAGGAAATGAACAGAACAGACAATCACCAAGTGATCCATCCCCTTCACCCATTCCCAGCTTCTGGCAAACAGAGGCTAAGGACACCATCCCTGCCCATCCTGACTAACAGCCATTGATGGACCTGTCCTCCATGAACTTATCTAGTTCTTTTTTGTACCCTGTTACAGTCTTGGCCTTCATAACATCCTCGGGCAGGAGTTCCTCCATTTCTTGGGTGAAGAAACACTTCCCTTTGTTTGTTTTTAACCTCCTGTCTATTAATTTCATTGGCTGACCCCTAGTTCTTGTGTAATGAGAGGGAATATATAAGACTTCCTTATTTACTTTCTCCACACCAGCCACGATTTTATAGACCTCTCTCACATCCCCCCTTCGTCGTCTCTTTTCTTAGATGAACGGTCCCGGTCTTTTAATCTCTCCGCATATGGAAGCAGTTCCATGCCCCTAATCAGGGTCGTTTTCCTTTTTTGTACCTTTTCCAGTTCCAATGTATCTTTTTTGAGATGGGGTGACCACCTCTGCACGCAGTATTCAAGATGTGGCTGTACCACAGATGTACACAGAGGCAATACGATATTTTTTGTCGGATTATCTATCCCTTTCCTAGTGAGTCCCAACAGTCTGACTGCCGCTGCTCAATTAAGGCCTTGTCTGGACTAGGAAACTGAGCCACTAGTGAAAACATTCGGCAGCAAATTTGCTCTGGTCCAGCTGGAGTAAACTGGAGTAAACTGGAGTAAACTGGTCCAGCTGGAGTAAACTGCTGGAGTAAACTGGTCCAGCTGGAGTAAACTGGAGTAAACTGAACTCCAGCTGGAGTAAACTGGAGTAAACTGAACTTTTCCCAACACCTTTATCTATGCATTTTGAAGCTCATTGAGGGGCCAAGGCTGGGTAAGTCTCTGTATGATGCTAAAAGTAGCTGTATTCTGGCTCCCTACTTTCAGCAGCATAAGAATAGTCATATTGGGTCAGACCAATGAGCCATCTAGCCCAGGTTCAGGGGAACCTCTTCATAACCACCATTTTCAGCCAATGGGTCAACGGCCTTTGGCAAACAAGGCTATAACAATAAGACTATATGGTAGGTTTCTAAAGTGTAAACAGTCCGGGTGGGAGGGGAACCAATAGGCAATGACCTATCTGGGTAGCAGAAGGAGAGAAGGGTTAGTGCGTTGTCATTGTTCTATGAAATCCAGAGTAGCCAGCAACATGAGGTGACCAGACAGCAAGTGTGAAAAATCGAGATGGGGGTGGGGAGTAATAGGAGCCTATATAAGAAAAAGACCCCAAAATTGGGACTGTCCCTATAAAATCGGGACATCTGGTCAGCAATATTAACACAATATATCAAGACAGCCACCTACCTTCCCTCAGCAGGCACCGAGATGTTCCATAGCAATAGTGGTCTCTATGAAATTTTCAATGCTTACCTGGCACTTTCCATCCAATGAGCATTAGTTTACATTTCTGTGCCTGTGTGGCGCAGCTGTTGTTGTGCAAGGATGTTCAGGGTAGCGGCACAGGACAAGAAGATCACACCGGAGAAGAAGGCGGAGCTCAGGGCAAAGCCGGCAGCCCCAGCTAACAGCAGGATCTGCAGCCTACAATATTAGAATTACAGTGAAGCCTCGATATAACGGACTAATTCGGGCGAGGGGGTGTCCGTTAAAACCGAAAGTCCGTTATTTAATAATTTTTTTAAATTATTAAATAACGGACTTTCGGGTGACAACGGACACCCCCTCGCCGAATTACTCCGTTATATAGAGCCGTGAGACAGCCCGCCCACCCCCCGCCCGGCTCCCCGCTGCGGGGAGCCGGGCGGGGGGGTTGACAGCTCCCGCTGGGCTTCCCGCTGGGGGGAGCCGAGCGGGAGCTCTCAACCCCCCCGCCCGGCTTCCCGTTGCGGGGAGCCGGGCGGGAGGGGGCGTTTGAGAGCCCTCGCTCGGCTCCCCGCAGCGGGAAGCCGGGCGGGGGGGGGGGGTTTGACCTCGGGCGGGGGGGGGATCTGGCGGGGGGGGGGCTGTTCGGGCGGGCGGGGGGGTTGGCGGGGGGGGGGGGCTGTTCGGGCGGGCGGGAGGGGGTCCGTGGGGCTGCTGGGGGGGGGGGGGGAAGCCGGCGCCGGGCTGCTTGGGCCATGGGCTCAGCTGCCTGGTCAATTTCAGGTGAAATTGACCAGGCAGCTGAGCCCATCGCGAAGCAGCCCGCGCCGGCTCCCCCCCCCCCTCGGGTGGGCGGGGGGGGTCCAGCGGGGGGGGGGCTGTTCAGGCAGGCGGGGGGGGTCCGCGGGGCTGCTGGGGGGGGGGGAGCCCGCGCCGGGCTGCTTGGGCGATCCGGTTATCTGCCTGGTCAATTTCACCTGAAATTGACCAGGCAGCTGAGTCGCCCAAACAATCCGGCGCGGGCTCCCCCCCCCCCCCCCCACCTGTCAGCCCGCCCGCCCGGTTCCCCGCTGCGGGGAGCCGGGCGGGGGCGGGGGGTTTGACAGCTCCCGCCTGGCTCCCCGCTGTGGGGAGCGGGGCGGGAGCTGTCAACTCGGCCGCCCGGCTCCCCTCTGCGGGGAGCCGGGCAGCCGGGTTGACAGCTCCTGCCCGGCTCCCCGGGGCGGGAGCCGGGCCCCCGAATAACGGATTTCGGATGCATCGGAAATTTTGTCCGTTGCATCCGAAGTCCGTTAAATCGGGGTCCGTTAAATCGAGGGTTTACTGTATATAATAGAGTAAAGCGAATACTTATCCTTAAGAACGACAGATTGCATGTTTATGGTATTTTTATAACACAGCTAGAGCCTCTCCTCTTATCACCCTCTCTTTCTGCATTCTCCTCAATCGAAAATAGACATCGTTGTGTGGAGAATCATTTGTTTCCTCTGCAGAGTAGTACTCAGAGAGGGACACTGCTCAGACGCTCTTAGGTGGTAATGATCCCTGCCCGTATTTGCCTGTTGTGGGCCCTTTCAAAGTGAGCCGTGGGGTCTGCAATCTGTAACCCCTCCCCTGCATTGGCGGCAAAGCTCTGGAGGGGGCAGAGGATAGACAGCAGCCAGAGAGAAGGAACCTGAGCCAGATTTTTAAAGGCATTTAGGCACCTAGCTTCAATTTCAATGGGAGTTGGGCAACTAAATACCTGGTCCCTCGGACATATGTGCCCTGGAAGAAGAAATGAAGAGAAAAGCAGCTGGTTAGAAGGGAGCTCTAAGCTTCAGAATGGCTTTCAACCACGGTTTTAGCAAGATTTTTCCCCAGGCTGGCTGGCACCTCCCGGTGAGACAGTCACTATATCAATCCCCTGCCTGATCATCAGCAGGATTAGAGCCTTAAATGCTATAAGCGTATGCCTATAATCTTCAAGATCCAAGGATAAATCTGCTGTCTTATAGCAGTAGCTGATTTTTTACTTTCTCACTAGAAGGGGAAAGAGTCGCACGCTGTAATAGAACACATCAGGGGATTCTGGGGAGTGTTTGGTGCTTTAGACTCTCCCACAGACATGGCAGAATGAACTTTCATTCACTGATCTTTCAAGCCAGACTGGACAAAGCACTAGGAAACATCCAATAATTCTGTACTGGCAAGGGGGAGCGAATGACCTACAGAGTCACCTGTCTCCGATTTCCATTATTGGGAATGACCCTGAAGTCCCTCGTTGTGAGAGTCTGTTTAGACTCTCAGATCCCTGTGGAGAGGCAGTTTATGTGGTTTTATGACTCCATAACCATCCTAGTGACCTTGCATCATTGCACCGTCAAGCGCTTTGTGAAAATATTTACCGACTCGCCACGCACGGGTTTTGCGTCATTTGAATGTAAATGCGCATGGGAGGTAAGTAATCAATCTCTTTATAGAAATGGCAGCAGCCCAGGTTCTAACTGACCAAGACAGATTCTGCGAATTTACAGTTGGCTTTGATTGCCTTCTGTCTAACAGTAGTTATTAGTACTTTCCCCGTAGGATTTCTATTTAAATCCTCCCCCCCCCCCCGCCATTAGCCTATGGGATCCTGAATTTATGTGCCGCAGCTTAATTGTCGTCTAGGGATGAAATCAAGTGGTTTTCAAAGTTGATCGGGCACATAATGATGTATTAAAGACTTTTTTAAAACCTCTAGCACAAGGATTTCCCCCGCAAAAAGAACAGTCAAAGCTTTGCCACTTCCCAGCAGATATTTTTTCTTTCCAATCACCAACATATTTAAGCCACTTTTGCAGGCAAGAGACTAGAGTTCCTGGTGCTCAGCTCTTCCTTAGCTCTGAAGGCACTTAGCTGTGGTCACTTGCCTTTGTTGTCTCTGTTTTGGGAAACTGAGGCCCAGAGCAGTGAAGTGATTCACTGATCGCACCACAAGGTAGGAAAGAAGCAGGGCCCGAAGCTGACATCCTCCAAAGGCTAATGAACCCAATTGATTTCAGTGGGGGTTAGACACCTAACAACCTTGGAGGATCTGGGCCCCAGTCACTAAGTTGTGCTGCCCTGAATTACGGCACTCTCTTCCGGAGCAGCAGATGTTCTGGCCCACCCCTGAAGCATCCCAGAGTTCTACCTTCCTTCCAGTAGGTAGTGGCCCAGTCTTAGGACGGTGGGGAGCAACATGAAGGCCCCACTTTTACCTGAAGGGTGAGGGACTCCCGTGTGGGTCTCTCTGCTGGAGGGGGAGGGAGGGAGCTCAGTAACTAATTATTTAAGGGGTTCCCAATTCATCAGGCTGACGGCAACCTCCAGGCTTCTACTTCAGGGCAGCTGGCCATGGGGGGGTTGCAGAGCTGCCACCTGGAGATACTTGTGAACATCCTCCTGAATTGTAGAGTTATGTCCTTCTTCTCCAGCTAATTAAGTAGCTATGGCATCCGGAGCAGGCAGCAGTACTAATAGAGTACATCAAGACAGCCACCTCGCCATACCCCCGGAAGCCACAGAGACGTCTCTTCTTGATTGGCCAGGGTGGGTAACACAATAAAATAGATGCAACCAACTAAATTAAATAACAACTTCACTAATCCAGAAATTGTTCTCTGGCTTTTCCCCTCCATCTATTTCTTTATCCCCTTCCCTTTTACTCTCCTTCCATATCTGGTTTGTTCTGGCCATCCCCATGTGGATTTCTTCCTTTTCCTTCATTCTGTTCTCTCTCTCTCTCTCTCTCTCTCTCTCTCTTATAACTCTTCTTGAGTCCTGTTTCTATGAGAATCAGTATCTCTTTTCCTCTCTCCTACTTGGATTCTTCTCTTTTGCACAACCATAGTTGCCTCTAGTTCCCTTTGTTGCATTCTCTCTGGCCGCTTTGCTTCCTCCTCAGAACTCCTAGCCTCCCCCGTTTCCCTTCTCCTCTCTATCTTTCTCCTCCAGAGTCCATGCTCGCGGCACCATCTTTTTCCTCCCTGCCTCTCACACCTGAGATCTACACCTTTTCCTACTGAGGTGTCCTCTCATGGTGCATTTTCTCCCCCTCTCTTTAGTTCACGTTCCCTCTAATTCCACCCCTCACAAGAGAGGCTGAAGATGGTGACTGATTGGTCCCCTTTCCCCCAAGGGAAGATGCCCCTGTGATGGCAGAAATCTAGATTTCTTCTTACTTGACCTCCCAATATAGTGGCTGTGGGAAGCTTTAGCAGCGTTTGACTGTGGCTGTCTTTTCCTGGTTGACCTTGTGGCTGAAGATCAGGACTAGAGGTCAGGAGATCCTGGGTTTTAGACACGCTTCCTTTGTATTCTTGGGCAAGAGAGCTTAGCCCACGCTCAAAGGTTTGGCAAGCATGGACGAGGGTGCGTTTACAAAGCTAGGAAACCCCATGCAAGCAACTCTCATGACTATACTATGAGCGTCAGGCTGTTGGGCGGTTTCTTAAAAGCCCCAGCTACTGGAGTCATGTTATTACATCAGACGATCGGCTCTTTTAAAAACTAAACGTTTCTAGCCCTTATGGTTGTTGAAAAAGGCTTGAAAACATGAACCCTAAAGGAACAACGCCCAGAAGACAAACTGAGAGAACCCCAAGATTTATTTAAATCATGTTTTCGGGTGTGCCCGGGCTCGTCAGTGTTTAAACATTCAGGGTTAGCAAAATCCAGACTAAGAGCAGATCATAATTTTTGTGTGCTCCTTTGATTCCTATAAAGCAGGAAGCTGGGTGGGAGAAGAGGGTCGTGAACTGTGATGTCCTAGGACTGGGGGGGATGGGGAGATACTTAAGAAAACCCACCACAAAAGAGCAAGGGAGCCAGAAGGGCCGGGGGGCATGAGGATGAAATGTGATCACTGAGGATTTCCCCAAAGAGACTCAAACTCTCGTCCTTGGGCGCAGAGGTCTGATTTTGAGGTGGAATCCTGGCTTTCCATCGGCTCCCCCTTGCTCAGGTTTATTGCCGTCGGGGAACTGATGAGTGCAGATGGGAATCCAACTCAGGAACAACTCAGGCCTTGAGAAGGGTTATAGGAAAGATCAGTAAATACTTAGCTTGTGCATTCCTCTGGCACTCTTCTCAACAGGGAATGCAGGTGCTTTAGCCCAGGGACTGGGCGTGGGCACCATTGGTTTGGACACAGAGCTCAGCAGAGGGAAGCGTAGTCCAGTGCTTAGTGCATCGGACTGGGACCCCAGGAACCTGCCATTGACATGCTGCATGATCTTGGACCAAGCCACTTCCTCGGAGTATGTCTCTGCTTCCCCTCACACTCGTACACTCTTATCTACGGCGACAGGAAGCTCTTTGGGCCGGGCC
Organism: Sternotherus odoratus; assembly: GCA_032164245.1. NCBI lineage: Eukaryota > Metazoa > Chordata > Testudines > Kinosternidae > Sternotherus > Sternotherus odoratus. Next base: position 220,745,172 of record JAVMKO010000002.1, on the reverse strand, counting down.
CGCAGTGTTGCCAACTCTTGTTATTTGATGGCAAGACTCACGCTACTTGGTGTTTCTCGTAAACCTCCAGCTCCTGGAGATGGGAGGGTGAGAAAACCCCAGCGTTCATTTAAGAACAAAATGTTTAAAACCGCAGGCTTTTAGCCCTCGTGGTTGTAGAGAAATGTTCACAAACGATACCCTTAAAATGGCGAGGAAGGGTCCCAACGTGTATTTTAGTTTGTTGTAACTGGTTGGGGCTTGACTCATGATTTCTGAGCACTTGGAGTGGCCAGTCTCACTGTCTGTACAGCCCCTTGCACAATGGGGCCCAAATTTCCGTCAAGTCCTCTAGACACTGCTATATTACATCTGATCATAAGCATCCTCGTGACCCTGACACTGGATGTGGCCATTCAGAAAATCTCTCAATCTAACATTGATCGATTCCTAGTAACCTAAAGGAGGCCATTCATTTCACAGGGTGAGAGCCGAAAAGGAGCCATATGGTGCGGCCAGAACACACACGGAAATTGCCAGGGCCGATCGCCGGGCGGCCTTCACAGGTGCCGTCTCTGCTGCAGATTGAACAGCACTTGAGGAGCAATAGTAGAAGATATGATGCTAGAGCATGAGTTCTCGATCTGAGCCTACAGCATGGGGGAGGGGAAATGGAGGGTCATAAGCAGGTGCCATGAGGTGGCGGTTGCCCTACCCTTCCCTCCTGGCTAGAAGTCGCAGTAGGGAAGAGGTTGAGAGCCATGGTACTAGAGGGACCCAGACAGAGAACAAAGGGATGAGAAGAGCCGCCGGAGGATTGTTCTGAGGAAAGGCCAGCCCATCAGCAGCACCGGTGCCAATCCTGGAGGCCTTTCAGGACATGGCTGCATGGCACGTCACACAGGTGACTGGGTTCTGGAGAGCCCTGGATCTATGATCCGCTACGGTGATGGAGTACACCGGCGTGAGATAATTAACGCCTTCGACACCCGCCCCCACAAGGTCAAAACCTCCCCTTCCCTAGAGTCCTACCTGAGTTCCGAGCATGGAGTTCAGCGGAAAGGGTTTCTTTCTTTGCGGCTTTGCACTTGCCCTTTGCGGCGGCTGCTCTTCCGTACGGGGCTTTGCAACGATCATCAGGACTCTAGCGCGGAGGCACCGTTGTAGATGCTTCATCAGCCTCACGGGAACAGCCGGAGAATCATTCCCACAGCTGGTGGCTGGAATGAGGATGTTCTTAACGTACAGTACAGGCACCGGATTTTGCTTTCACCACCCAATGCTAGCTAAGTCAGAGTCCACTTCACTTCACTCCACTTCACTTGTCACTTGGCCTGGGCCTCAGCATTCTGTTTGGGGCTCCCTGAAAACTCAGCTCAGATCTCTCCAAAGCTCAATCCAGGTTCACCCAGAACCATGAACGTCAGACCAGGTTTGCTCAAGCTTTGGCCTATCTGCACTTGAAATTCACGACCCTCCCCATGGAAGGTAGACAGATCCCAAATGCAGCTTGGAACGGAGTCTCCAAGGTCGCCTGCTGCTAGCCAAGATAATGCACCATGTGGGGTAGTATTTTCATCTCCGTGGGGTGGGAGAGTTCTTTACAGAGGACAAAGGGAGGGAAGTTGGCTTAAATTCATCCCTGGGAAAATTATGGTCACCTCCTTTGCAAGGCATTTATTATTTTCACAAAACATTTGACGCTTCACAGTGCCATTAGCCTTTATTAAACCTGTGCTGTGGGCCAGACTTGTTTGGTCAGCTCCTTGCCAACTTCTTGCAACAGGATCAGACAGCAATGGTTCAAACAGGAAAATGAAGCCAGCCGGGTTCCATAAACACTCTCCCAGGCCCACAAATCTGTCACTGGACCTCAACTGGATTTTTTGTTTTATTTGTTACCCAAATTTTAGAACAGGCACGAAGTTTTGGAAGCCTTCCTGATTTCGCATCGGCTGCATAACGTTGCTGGGGACGGTCACGCAGCAGGGCTGCTGGGACAAACAACACAGTTATGGAAACCCACAAGCCACTATCATGCTTTATACTTCTCCGGTGTCTTTTCGAGCATAAGAATCAGAGGCTGGGAGTTAAAAATGAGGCACTCAAATGAGGAAAAAAAGGTGCTTTTTCAGAAGCTACCAAGAACAGTGGAGGATTCTCCATCTCTTGAAGGCTTCAGATCAAGCCGGGATGTTTAATAGGAAGAGATGCTTTAGTCATGGTGAAATTCTATGGCCTATGTCATCAGCCTAAATGCTGCAATGATTCCTTGTGGCCTTAAAGAGCCACTCATCTCAAATTGCTACCTTCACGTTAGTGAACGTGGCATCAGAACCTCCTTGGGATGCGTGTTATGGCAACGCTAGTGCTGATCCGTACCTCGTTGTACCAGGTCCTGTGCACGCAGATATAGCAAGAGATGGTCCTTTAAAGCTGACACTTTCAAATGGAGAAGATGCAGGAGAATTGGAAGTATCCTCCCTATTGAACAGATGGGGGACTGAGGTTCCTGGCACGCCCGGGAACTTTTTGTTGTTGTTCTGTGGTTGGATGATGCCTAGCACAATGGAGCCTTGGTCCATGACTGGTGCTCCCAGTCACAGGCGACAACTCCGTGGATTCTTTGGGGCTGGAGCACTCATGGACAAAAAATGGTGAGTGCTTAGCACCTACCAGCCACAGCTGTTCGCCACCCCTGCTCATGAGACAATGGGGGGCACCGCCACCCAACAGCTGATAGAGGGGTTCAACCACCTAACAACTGATAGCGGGCAGAGCCACCGCCAAATAGCTTGAAGAGGGGCCTCGGGGCAGAGCAGGGGTGGAGCGCCCCAAGGAAAAGGAAATGTCGATGCCTGTCCTCTCAGATGTTACAACAGGACAAGTAATAAATAGTAAGGCCACCAAGTATGCCTGGCAGAGCCAGGAACTGAAGGAAGGGAAGTCCCAGGACAGTACTTTAAATACAAGATCATCTCTCCCTACCATGCTGGAGATACGAGGCTGGGTCAAAGGGGAACTGCCTACCTTCTATGACACATACTCTTAAGAGGGACTGTTTTCACACTACCATTTCTTTCACTACCATTGCACTGTGCAGGCCTCATGTAGTGCCATTTGATGCCAGTGCCTGGCCCTATAGAGTTTAGGTAGCCAGTTCCTATATAGCCAGTTCCCTAAATAGTTCAGGTAGCCACAGGGTTGGACTAGATGACCTCCTGAGGTCCCTTCCAACCCTGATAGTCTATGATTCTGTGATTCCCCAAACTGCCACACCAAGAGATTCATAGAGGTTTAGCAACCCGGCTCTTTCTTTATATTGGCAGAAGCCATGCACCTAAAATGTAGGTGTCTCTTCTTTAAGTTGTGATCTGCTTAGATAAGAACGGAGCTGGTGAGTCCCTGATCAAGGTCTTGGAAAGGTGCATCAGGAAACTGAATGCACGTGCTGAATAAGGATTGGTGGATTTTCCATCCAGTCGCTGATTGCATGGGATGTAATTACTTCTGCAGCTACAGTGCTGCTAACCGCTCCAACCAGAAGAGATCTGACGATCTCCCAAATCCCAGACAACGAGCGAGTAGTCATTGTCTTCAGAGACCAAGAGAGGCAGGGCCACAGTTGCAAAAACAGAGCCTTTAGCCCTGATAAACCAGATTACAGTGTTAGGCCTCTGTACACAGCTGAAGGGGAATGTCTTTTAAACAAGCTCGCAGGTTTACTAGCACATGGAAATAATTTCTGGAACTGTGGGAATTCATCAGTTCATAGGCAGGGGGGCTGGGAACCAGGTTTTGTTTGTTTGTTCTTGCCAGTCTTTTTCTTCAGTGCGGTTGAGTTTTGCTTGAGTTTTTTGGTTCAAGCAGCAGAAAGAAGAAAACAAAAAAGTCTGCTGAAAGAAAGATTCTGCCTGAAGCTATCAACCGGCCCCTCGACCATTGGAAACTCTGCTGGAACTCTGCCCTCTTCTCCACATCCCTCCAGCCTCGGGGCTGGAACTCCAGACCCCCAAAAGAGGCTACACATGGCAGTGAGCCTGAACTGAGGTGTGGCGTTTCCAACAAACTCTAAAACCAGGCAAAGTTGGGAACCCCACCGCGGGCTCCTCGGTTGTCAGGAGCACGTTCCCACCAGCTCTGTTTATAACGTTGCCTGGCGATGGTGTGAGACATCTGGAGCAAGAGACACCTCGTAACTCAAAGGCCGAGGGTGGCGCGAGAGTCTCTGTGTGCTATTAAACTTGAACTCTGTGTTTTACGAGGATGGGTGGGGAGAGGAACATGGCATTTATCAGTGTGTGTCTGTCAGCTGAGCCCTTTAGTCTGCCTCCCAAAATAGCCAATACCTCGGGCTTCGACAGAAGGCAAAAGCCTCCATCATGTACCTGCTTCATTGTTAGAGGGGGAAAGGCTAACACCTGAGGCAACCAGTTTATTATGTCTTAAAGCAGGGGCGAGCAAACGTTTTGGCCTGAGTGCCATATTGGGTTTCCGAAATTGTATGGAGGGCCAGTTAGGGGAGGCTGTGCCTCCCAAAAAAGCCAGGCATGGCCCGGCCCGCGCTCCCTATCCGACCCCCGCCTGCTTCTCGCCCCATGACTGCTCCCCTCCTTGCCCATCCACCCCTCCCTGTCCCCTGACTGCCGCAGGACCACTCTCCGCCCCTGTCTGCCCCCTGCCGCCTCATCTAACCTCCGCTCCTTCCTGACTGTCCCCCCCGGACTCCTGCCCCCATTCAACCCCCCGTTCCCCACCCTCTGACCACCCAGACCCCTATTCACACCCCCACCCCCTGATCGCCACCCCAAACTCCCCTGCCCTCTATCCAACCCCTCCCACTCCCACTCCCTGACCTCATCCCACCCCTCTCCCCTCCCACTCCCTGCCCCCTTACCACGCTGCCTGCAGCACCAGGGGCTGGTGACAATCCAGCCATGCCGCCCTGAGCACCAGGACAGGCTGCCATGCCACCTGGCTAGCGCCAGCCACACCACCACGCAGCACAGAGCACCGGGTCAGGCCGCAGCTCTGCAACTGCGCTGCCCGGCTTGCAGCCCCGCTGCCCAGAGCATTGTGCCGGCGGGGCAGTAAGATGAGGCTGCAGGGGAGGGGCTGCGGGCTGGTCTCCCAGGCCAGGAGTTCCGGGGCTGGGCAGGAGAGTCCCGCGGGCCGGATGTGGCCCGCAGGCCGTAGTTTGCCCACTTGTGCCTTAAATCGTAGAAAGCAATTACCTCATGGTTTATCTGGTACCACGTCAGAAATGCCTCCATTTCCGCTCATGCACGGGTCGTCTGATTGTCTATCTGCACAGTGTTCCTCTCGCCTGTGGGTAGCCTAATCCCGCCAGCTAGCCCCACCCCTCCGCAGGAAACGAAGAGTCCAGATGGAACAACGCCCAGACCTTTGCCCCTTCCCAAACCCCAGTCCTCTCCCCAGGATCTGCACCATCACCCCCCACCCGATACTGAGATATAAACGGCCCTATCATCTGTGGAACTCCTAGCCTAGGGCCCCTGGACATGCAGGTTCCCACCCAGGCCTCACGCTCACATAGTTTCTTTTGCCTAAGGCAACTGACTTCACCCCTCTCCCGAGTCCATCCCCCACGCTGGGGCATCCTCCCTTAGTCTTGGACCCTCGGCTTCTCCTCATGCGGCCTCCGAGGTCCTTCTATCACCGCTGCTCTGTTCGATCGAAGTATCTCCCCCAGAGAGACTGAGAACAGACCCTGCCCCAATGAGTGTGTGCTGTCATGCTGAGCAAAGGTTGCCTCTTATAGCCAGCTTCCTTTCCCAGCATGCATTGCTGCTCAGCCTGCGACTCCTTCTGGGAAGGGCACCTCCCAGAATCCTAGTGTTCTGGGAACAGGCTGGGTTGGGCCTGTAGCCTCCCTTAGAGGGCCCATGTTCTCTGGAACGCCAGGGTTGGGAAACGAAGAGCACAAAACTCAAACCAGCTCTGCGGTCTTTAGCCTAGTTTGATTTTCACCCTAGGACGTCCCCGTTTCCCACAAGGCACCGAGAAGCCACTCTGAGGTTTCCAGCCTTCTTTCTCGGGCAGAGGATTAGCTTAATCTGGATCTGTACGCCTGTCAGACCCTCCAAAGAAGATGAGGTTCGCTGACCACTGCTTGGTGTTGAGATGTTATGATTATGTCTGGGGATTTGGAGAGTTACACTCCGAGGAAGTGCTGGATGAGAGAACAATGTGAGCGGAGGACAGAAAAGCCCTCCGCCTGGCTCTGCCTCAGTGCTTTCTCCTCACACTCCCTCACCCAGGGAGCATTTGTTTTCATTCTGGGAAGAGTGTTGTCTAGCAGTTAAAGCAAGGAGTTGGGGGCCAGCTTTTATGACCTGGCTTGACTTTGCCACTGACTCTTTGTAGGACTCTTTGTAGGACTCTTTGTAGGACTCTTTGTAGGACCTTAGCCAAGGGACCTAGGATACGTCTACACAGCGAGGAAAACAATGGCAGGAGAGAGATCGCTCGATCATACCTGTTAGGTTCACTCACTCCGGGGCACCTGGCATTGGCCACTGTCGGTAGACAGGATGCTGGGCTAGATGGACCTTTGGTCTGACCCAGTATGGCCGTTCTTATGTTCTTATGTTCTTATGTTCAATACAACAGTGGCAAGTGTTGAACTGACTTGGGCTCATGGTACAGGGCTAAAAATAGCAGGTGAGAGGTTCCCCTTTGGTTCTGAGACCCAGCCTCCTCTCCAGGTCTCACGTTGGGCTCCAGCCCGAGCGGGGAACATCTACATTGCTATTCTGAGCCCGTTGCACGAACCCCACAAACCCAAGTCAGTTGACCCAGGCTCTGAGACTTGCCGTCACTGGGGTTTTCTTGCTGTTTAGCTGGCGCCTTAGGGTCTCATTTCCAGAAGTCCGGGGCACCCGCAACTCCACGTTCAGCAGCGATGAAAATCAAGCCTTCAATTGCTCTGGGCTCAAGCGTCCCCACTCCCGAACGATGCGGGTCACACTCGCTAGCCTAATCACCACGGTTTTGTGAGGCTTCATCCAGGCACGTTGAAGAGGAACGTTGAGACCTTAGGAGTACCAGCGAAGTGCTGAGGACTGGGGTTTTAAAGCAGCATGATACTTCTTTAGAACGTACTTCTTCCAATGGTTCAGGGTATAAATCATCCGAATTATTTAGCATTAGGAAAACGCTTTCCTTGGGGACAGGTTATCTTCAAACCGCCTCCGGCAGGGACCTTGCCCCCCATGGAAGCAGCTGGTGCTGGCCACCTTTGAAGACAGGATTGTCATGGCGATCCTTTACAACAAGATCGCCTCCTCCTGGCCGGGCATGATGTACCAGCTTTCTTCCCACATGGTTCTCCCTGCCCATGGCCACTCCATTCTGTGGTAGTCTCTCTGCCTGAAATTCACAGTGCTCCCTTTCCCTCGGGCTAGGTCAGTGGTACCCGCTTCCAGGATATCAAAGTCTCACCAGGCCAGCTGTCTACATTGTACCTCCAACAGACCTGCACTACTTTCCAGGGGCTGGTAGGGAGACACAGGCCCACCCTCTACACCAGGGGTTCTCAAACAGGGGTTCGGGACCCCTCGGGGGGGTCACACAGCTATTACATGGGAGGTCGCGAGCTGTCAGCCTCCACCCCAAACCCCGCTTTGCCTCCAACGTTTATAATGGGGTTAAATATAGAAAAACGTGGTTTTCATTTATAAAGGGGGTCACACTCAGAGACTGGCTGTGTGAAAGGAGTCACCGGTAAGAAAGTTTGAGAACTACGGCTCTGCACTGAGTTCCAGCCCAGGGATCCTAGAACTAGCAGCCAGACTCTACATAATACCCTTCCTTGATGCTCTTTCACAGAATCACAGAAACATAGGGCTGGAAGGGACCTCTAGAAGTCATCTCGTCCAGCCCCCTGTGCTGAGGCAGGACCAAGTAAACTTAGACCATCCATGACAGGGGTTTATTCAACTTGTTTTTTAAAGGCTTCCAATGATGGGGACTCCACAACCTCCCCTGGAGGCCTGTCCCAGAGCTTAACTGCCCTGACAGTTAGAAAGTTTTTCCTAATGTCTAACCTAATTCTCCCTTGCTGCAGATTAAGCCCATTACTTCTTGCCCCACCTTTTTCCTACTCTGCCTTCCTTTCTTTCCCCACAACTTCTCTGGGACTGACCCTTCTACCAGGGCTAGGATCCCAGGACTTGTTCTCCCCTGCTAGATTTCCTGCTCAGTTCCCAGAAAGCGACTACAAACACTCCCACTGCAGTCCCCTGCTACCACCAACTTCCTCTCTTTATCTTCCTCCATCGGCGCTGAGTATTTATAAATCTCTGGGCTTCCTCCCACGTGTAAGCACCTCTTCTGGGCCAGCGTAACCCCTTCAGGGCTCGTGTGGGGTGAACACCCCATCCCAGAGATACAGAACTATGAAACACTGTTCAAGGGCTTTCCCTTCACCCTCTCTCCTGGTTCTTGTCACGCAGACAGAAAGCAGAAGACCAGAAGTACGAAGGGCAGGCAATGAGGTGTTTGTTGGCGTTCGTATCAAGACAGCACATCCATAGCTCTACACACTGGCAGACTCTGTTTCCCAGAGTTCCCTTCCCAGCTCTGACACCACAGAGCGTTTACCCACATGCCCCCCTTTCCAGCTCTGACGCTGCAGAGTCTTAGAATCATAGACTATCAGGGTTGGAAGGGACCTCAGGAGGGATCTAGTCCAACCCCCTGCTCAAAGCAGGACCAATCCCAACTAAATCATCCCAGCCAGGGCTTTGTCGACCCTGACCCTAAAAACCTCTAAGGAAGGAGATTCCACCACCTCCCTAGGTAACCCATTCCAATGCGTCACCACCCTCCTAGTGAAATAGTGCTTCCTAATATCCAACCTAAATCTCCCCCTCTGCAACTTGAGACCATTCTCCTTGTTCTGTCACCTGCTACCACTGAGAACAGTTGAAATCCATCCTCTTTGGAACCCTCTTTCAGGTAGTTGAAAGCAGCTATCAAATCCCCCCTCAGTCTTCTCTTCTGTAGACTAAACAATCCCAGTTCCCTCAGCCTCTCCTTCTAAGTCATGCGCTCCAGCCCCCTAATCATTTTTGTTGCCCTCTTCTGAACTCTTTCCAATTTTTCCACATCCTTCTTGTAGTGTGGGCCCCAAAACTGGACACAGTACTCCAGATGAGGCCTCACCAATGTCGAATAGAGGGGAACGATCACGTCCCTCGATCTGCTGGCAATGCACCCATTTATACAACCCAAAATGCAGTTAGCCTTGTTGGCAACAAGGGCACACTGTTGACTCATAGGCACACCGTGTCCCCATTCCCCTATTCTCATTTCCCATTCCCACCTCCTCCTTCTTAGCAGGCCCAAATATCCCTGAAACACATGCCCCTAGTCACACCCCTTACAACTTAAAGTCATGTTCAGTTTTTTTGGGGGGGGGTCATGAGGCTGGGGTCTTCGTCCCACCTCTTTTGTATCCCATGGGAGGGGTGAGGTTGTGCTGTGGTCAGGGACAGGCATTTCTTTGGCCTTTTAGTTCTTTACACCTTCCCTCCAACCACCCTTTGCCCCTCCTGACTCATTGCTTGACTTTGCCTTGAGATGGGGTTGAGGGCGTGTTCAAGTCCGCTCATACATTACACTCCCACCATGCCCTGTGACAGCTTAACTGCTCTATCCCTTATCTCTCCCCATTGTACTCACAACCCCATCTGGCCAGGGAGAACAACACACAGCGTCTTTGATCTTTGTTCACACATATTAGTGTAAGACAGAAGAGTGTCAAACCCAAAAGTCTACCTCAGGCTGACATGCTAACACACTGGTCACATCCCTTAGGCTTACCATAGAAACTCAGAGCTGGAAGGGAGAGATCATCTAGTCCAACCTGCTGCTCAAAGGAGGGCCAGGCCCAAAACCCTAAATGGCTACCTCAAGGATTGAGCTCAAAACGCTGTGGTTAGCAGGCCAATGTGCAAACCACTGAGTTATCCCTCCGCCCCCATGGCACAGTAAAGGCTAAATATTAAATAATTTGCAGTTATGCGGAATTTTCCAGCCACATGTCCATGCACATTCATGAATTCACACAGCGAAGCAGCCCCAAGGGGATAGATAAATAACTGGATCCCAGCCAGAGAAATTGAGACATATTGTGGTGAAGTGACAGGCCTAGAACTTGGCTTGCCTGACTTATGGGCCTGGACTGTAGCGCCCTGGCCCGGCTCCTCGGCGGTATTGAGGTGTCTTTGAAATCAATGGGAGGTAGGCACCCAAATACCTTTAAGATTCTGGCCATTCCCCCTGTTTGCACAGGACCCCCCGCTCTAAAGATTTTTTTTCTCTTCCACTCGCCTATGCTTTTAGACTGGAATTTTCGATGTGGTCTAAAGGGGAGGTAGATGCTTCAGCCGCACCAGAATTTCATGGGAGCTGAATGTCGAACGCCCTTCAGCTCATTTGAAAACCTCGGCCTGGGTTGTTTTGTTTTATAGGCATGCTAGGAAATATCAGGACACTCTAACTGGGAAGCAAAACAACCTAGAGAGCCAATAAAACAAGAGAGAGAAATATATGATCGGAAATGACAAGCTGTCAGAGCCCTTTCCCCTGAGGGGAGTGGATTTATTACATCACCCCGTATGAATTCCTCTCTCCCGCCTCTTCCTTTGGAAGCACATTCCGTGGCCGAGCTCAAGCTGGGTGAGAAATGGAAGCGCCACACCGACACCATATGACTCAGAAATACGTGGCTAAAAATACCGATGCATTCAAAACAATCCGATTCATTTGGGGCCATCATGGAAAAATAGCACAAAATATTTCACAGCGTAGACAAAATAGTAACACTTTGCTCTCGTGAAGCTCTATTCAATCCATAGAGCCCTGCAAAGGAAGGCAAATAGCATCATCCCTATTTTGTAGGTGGAGAAACTGAGGCACAGAACAGGGAAGTAATTTGCCCAAAATCATACAGCGTGGGAATCACCCCTTCTCTGCTTCCTGCAAAGCCACTGGTTGGCTTCAGTTGCATCAGAATTAGGCCAATGACATATCTTTTGAAAAATCTCACCCTTAAAAGGATTAGTTTAAAAATTTCTGTTGAAACCCATTTCCCTCTGTGTTACAACACAGCTAAACATTTTCCTGGAAAGTCTGTGTTTTGGGGAGGTGCACTTTCATCACCTATTTTTGTTTTTTTCATTTTAAAAAAAATAATCTTAAAATCAAAAACTTTTCCACAGCTTGGCCAAAAAAGAAACAAAACGTTTTCAGCTGCAAAATTATTTTTGGTGGGGACGTTTGAGGAGTTTGGTTTCTTGACAAAAAGTCAAAATTTTCCACTGAAAATTTTGCCCAAAATTATTTTTTTTTCATTGTCTAAATGTTTGGTGGGGGTGGGGGAGAATCCCATTTGCTTACAGGCTCAGTGCTTAATTCACATTGTTTACATTGTGCATCCAAACAACCAGTCGCCATTCCAGTGCACTTCATAGTCCCACAACATGTGCACATAATGGGCCTAATTCCCCTTCCACCATGGTGTTCCATGTATGTAACTCCATTCAAGACATAAGAGGGGTGTAGCAGAAGGCTGAGATGTAATGGATAAATCTTTGCATTGGTAACACACTTTTCAGTTTCAGCTCAGTGGGTGGACCGCGGCTCAGACGGTTGCACAAAGTGTTCCTGTGATGTTGCCAAACACCAGAAGAAAAAAGAGAAATGCTCAGGCGCTAAAGTGCGGAGCAGCATAGAAGAAACCAGATAGATATGAAGTGAGGAAGACTCCCCAAGAAGTTCTATCAGCAGGGAAGTAGCATGGTCTGCTGTCTAGGCCACTGTCTGTGGGAGACCTGAGTCACATGCCTGGATCCCCATTCTTTATGATCCAAGGTAGGTCACTTCACCTCCACGTGCCTCTGTTTCCCTCCCACTCTTTGTCTATTGAGGCTGTAAACTTGCCAGGGCAGGAAGTGTCTCTTACTATGTGTCTGCCCAGACCCTAGCACCAAGGAGCCCCGATCTCAGCAGAGCCCTTAAAGTACTAGTGTAAAAACCAGTAACTCTCCACTGCCATGTATAGTTGTGTCCATTTGTGCAAAGAGAGGGTAAAACACTGGCTGCCACACCCAAACAGGGGAGGGGAGCAAAGCGGGGACTCGCCCCTGCAGCGCCTCCTGCTGGTCATCCAGGGAATTAGCTCTTTCCAGCACCCGGAGCGCCCTCCGCAGTCCCGCTTGCCACTGGCCCCATGTCCCTCCCTGGACCCTGATGCCCTCTTCCCTAAGCTGCTGCACCCCTGCAGTACCCCCACAGTCTCAGGGTCTCCCCTCCCTGGGGAACCCCCACCCCCTATCCCCATCTTGCCTCAGTCTAGGCAACTGCCAGTCACCACTTGCCCCCATTCTCTGGGGCAGACTGCAGTATCATTGCCACTCACCACTGGCAAGGAGGGTTTGACCTGCTGCCTCTGCAACTACCCATGGGCTGCCCCCCTGGAATCCCAGTACCCTTTGTTGGGCCTTCTCCTAGGCCCTGCAGCCTAGGGGTTTCTAGGCCAGAGCTTCCCCAGCTCCTCTTGCCTTGACCCAACCCTGCTCCACATCAGGTACCTTATGCTTCCCAGCAGCCAGGCCTGTCTACCTCTGCAGACAGAGGAGACTCTGTCAGGTCCCAAGTCTTTTTATAAGGGCCTGCCGGTCTGTTTGGGGCGTGGCCACCCAGCTGAGCCTGCTTCCCAATCAGCCCGGGAGCTTGCTTGCTCCCAGCCCCAGGCCTTTCCTGGGCTGTTGTAAGCCCTGCTGGCTGGGAGCGGGTAGCTACAGGGGCGTTTACAGCCATTTTTGCACAGGTGCAGATGCCTACACCAGGGGGAAAGTATGTGGCGGATCAAAACCTAACTTCACTCAGAAACCTGCTCAGCAGACTTTGTAACAGAGCCACTCGGGGGTGGAGGGAGATACAGAAATACCCCATTGCCTTGGAGAAAGCCAGCTCCCCACCTTCCATGCTTCTGGGAGGTGTCCAGGGCTTCCACCGATCTGATCCCTGCAGAGAGAGTTGATCCAATTGCTGAGTGACAAACCCAATGGTATGGGGGGAACCAAAATGAGACATGGAGGAAGAAGAGGAGTTAAGCTCCTACATACGTCTGAGGATCTGGGCCTTAGTCATAATTATTTGTATTGCACTTGGAAGTCCCAACCAAGATCAAGGTCCCTGCTGTACATATACAGGGATAGACAGTCTCTTATATGAAGTGCTTACAATCCAAATGGACGAGGCATCCCAAGGCAGGAGGGACATAGGCACACGGAGGGATGAAGTGACGTGCTCGAGGTCCGGCAGGACGTCAGTACCAGTCCAATGCTCAGACTTCATTCCCAGCATGCTACGGTCCATGGCAATCTTTCAGTCAGTCCCATTTTAGGGTACCCAGCTGTGCAATATTTATTTCAGCCCCTGCTTCGCCAACGGAATCGACTTCACAGGCTTAAGCCGCAATTAGCTTCCATTTTTGCCTCGCAAACAAGCCGCTTCATCGAGGGCAGCCTAATGACTTGATCGTCTGCATTGTCTAACTAGATCTCAGCTGGGGAAAACCAGCCTCATTCCACTGAGCTCCACTGAGCAACACCAATTTGCACCAGCCCAAGGATCTGGCCATGAGGCTTGAGACCTAAAGCTCCCTATATGGTGCAATTTAGATGTATTGATTTACTGTTTGTTGTGATCTTTCAGCTCCCCCACCAGCCTGTGACTTGGGGGGACACTAAGACTGGACTAGAAGGGGGCAGGATTGAGAGGCCCTTGCAGAACAGGTGGGGTGAGGGGTATCTCAGGTCTAGAATAGCCGGGGTTGAGGCACGCCAGGAAGGAGAATCACTGGTCCCGCTAGGTGAGGGGTAGGACGGCAATAGTAAAGCGTCCTGTGAGTCAGGCATCAGTCATATTGCCAGAGCCACCTGTGGGAAGATGGTCTGGGGCTTTCAGACATTCCTGCCCATTGCTCAGCTTTGCTCTTCCGAGTATTGACAGAAAAATCTCCCCAAATCCCATGAGATGCGGCTCGTCTCCAGATGTGACTGGCCCAGCAGGGAACAGAAAGCCCTGGGGATCTGGAGACACTGGCTTTTCTGCTGGGACTTCCTGCTCCATTACTAACCCAAGGAGGTTCAGAGGAGCACCTCTCCGGCTGTGTCCCACCTCACTACAGGTCCTGAGTTAAGAAACAAATGGCACATCCTGCCATTGGTGCGCCCCGGGGGACATTACCGGGGCTTAAGGCTCAGTCTGAGAGAAGGACTCGTTGCCCCTGTTCTCCAGGCTGCTGATCGGAGGGGAGAGGGGGAGGGGGGGGCAGGGGCCTTACTGGTGAAATCACAGGACTCTGCGTCAGAAAGCAGAGTATTGGAGCCATCTCTGTTGTAACTCCACTCAGGCAGGGCGGTTGCCCTATGGATGAGTTTGACCCTCAGAGCATTTATGAAAACTCCTAATGTGTATGCAGAGCAGGGATACCAGGGGCCTGAACCTCAGCTACATTAAGGCCCCTATAGGCCGTTCTAGCTTGTAGCGAGCCCTTGAGGTGGGCAGAAACAGCTCCTGAGGCTACCCTGAAAGCAGAGGACTCTATTCTGGCCTGGTTTCCAGGACACGACCCTGGACTCTGCTATAGATGTTTTCTGTTCCCCAGGGCCCATAGGAGGCCATAGGAAGCAGAGTGTAAGTTTAGAGCAACCCAGAGGGCTGCTGTAACATCTCAGTGGCAGGTCAGGCCCCTGTACAGCTTCAGAATTCAAGAAGTGCAAAGACCACTTCAACCCACATCTTTTGTCCCTGCTCCAAAGACGGGAATGGAGTAAATCAGGCTCAGTCCAAGTCTTGTGTGTCACCACTTTGGGGGCTCCAGCTACTCTGGAACTACCACTGCTTGGAAAATGGTATTTTCTGCAACAATGGTATTTTCTGTCAATAGTTTCCACTGACATTGGGGGAGGGGTCATTGGGGGGAAAAAAGCATTCCAGCTTTTGTTTGTCCTCAGTTTTCCAAAACTGGGAAACTATTAGATAGATAGATAGATAGATAGATAGATAGATAGATAGATAGATAGATAGATAGATAGATAGATAGATAGATAGATAGATAGATTCTGGGGTTTGGGCCTATATAGATATAGGTCAAAAGCCCAGAAAATATCAAAAGAAACAACAACAAAAACATTCATTTTGAGAAAAGATTTTTTCACTGACAAATATTTTCAAAACACAGAATTTCTTCAGAGGCTCAGTATTTGGAGGCTTCTCCAAGCCGGTGGAGTCTCCACCATTAGACCCAAGACAACCTTCTTCCTAGGAGGCTGCAGTCCCCTCTACTCCTTCCTCCGTTTTTATAGGAACCAGACCTCTCATCCTTTTCCTTTCCTCCCTTGTCCTCCTGCTGCTATTTAACTGAGTTGGACGGCGGGTCTGCTTCTCCAGCTTTATGGTGTCCCCTAGACCCCACTCCGGCCGCTCAAGAACTGGAGTGATGAGAGTCGCTGAAGACACATGAGGGCCCATAACAGCAGGGAATTAAGAATTTGAGGAAGTTCAGAGAAGCACTCTGTTCAGAAAGGAGACAGAGCTTGTCTTTTCATACAGCATCTGTAGCAGAATGATCCTTCGTCTTCCAGACTATGACCCAATGTCAGATGAACAGCAAGAGAACGAGTGTATGAGGTGGGGAGGGCGGGGGGGTCAAGGAGGAGCCCTCCTACCAACCTCTTCCTCCCCCCAGTGCCTCCAGCCTGCCAGCAGGCCCCGCCCACCAGTGCCTCACCCGCCCAATCAGCTGTTCCATCTGGGGGCTCTGTGGGAGACGGGGGAAGGAGGAACGAGGGCACAGCATGCTCGGGGGAGGGGCCGGAACTGGGTGGAGAAGAGGTGGGGGGGACCTTGAGGGAAGGGGGTGGAGTGAGGGTGGAGCCTGGGCAGAGCACCCCCTCCCCCCAGCAGATAGAAACTGGGCGCCTATGTCCCGGGCCCCACACCTCCGTAGGGATGGCCCTGCCTGCAATAAGCATTGGAATTTATGCGGTTCTGGATCGATCTCACACTTATACCCCCTTTGCAGATCAAATCAACTGAGGATTTCCCCACTGTGTGGGAGTCCCCAGTGGACAAAGCCGCCACCTCCAGCATCCCCGCTTGTGATAGTTCTTGGGGTACCCATCACTGAGAGTCTCCTTGTTCCCCATGGCTACTAGCAAGTGGTAGCCTTGGCTATGGGAACTGGGTGTGAGCTCCCCGGTGATATCCAGCCCCTGACATTGGCTACTCTCAGATATCCCAGGTCCTCTGCCCTCAAAGGAGCAGTTAACCCCAGTTTTACCTTCAACTACAGCTCCTGTTGAAGACAAGGCACTTGTAATAAAACAAGAGACGGTTTAATTTGAGAAAGAACCGAGATACAACTAAAAACAAGAGGGTGTGGCGGAAACAAATGGTTACACTATAAAACAAAATCATAAAACACAAACTAGAGCCCACATTTATTAACAGTTACCTTTCCTCTCTAACAGTAGCTGCCTTTCCTATCTAGTAAATAAAATGAGGAAGACTTTGTAGCACCTTAGAGACTAACCAGTTTATTTCAGCATAAGCTTTCGTGGGCTATAGCTCACTTCATCAGGTGCATAGAATGGAACAGAAGTAAGATGCATTTATACACACAGAAAGAAAGAAAAAATGTACATTAGCATACCAATTCTAAGAGGCTGTTAAAGTTAGATGGGTCATTATCAGTAGGAGAAAAAAATACCTTTTGAAATGGATTTCAGGCAGGCAGGATTTAACACCTATTGAAGGTAAATTAACAAGGGAAATGCAATCAATTAGTGTAATGAGAAAACCATTCCGAGGTTCTATTAAACCCTTGGTTTATTGTATCTGATTTTATTTACAGATACAGACTAACACTGGCTGCTAATCTTAAACCTTTCCTATCTAGGTTATCCTGCCAAAATTAAGTCCCTTGCAGAGCTGGCTGGCTTCACAGGAAGCAGGATCCAAATTTTCATGAAAACGCCCCTCCTCCCCCTTTCCACAAGATGTTTCCTCAGTGAATGGATAGAGAGGACCTCTCCCTACTCTGTGTCATACTGAAACAGTCTATTGTTTATACTCAGAGGCAGGTGGGTTTTCAGTCTGTTATAACGTTCCTTTTTACCTCCAAGTGGTTTAGATTGTCTGCGGTTGTCTCTCATGGTTTTCCATTGGTAGTCTTGGGATAGAACAAGGCTAGACAATTGCGCCTTGCATTACATCACCAGCTAACCAAGAAGGGGTGACAACTGTCTCCTACTTAAATGGGCCATCACCAAGGCATATCCCAAGACTTTTACTCGAAACCCATTCAGCACACTTTCAGCATAGTTACATTATTCCTTAAATATTACTCGTACATACATCTCGTAATGATGATAAGTCTTGATAAGTTACAAGTTTTCTGTAGATGCCTTACACGTTGCCCTTTATGGATAAATACTCTGCAAGACATCTGTTTGGTGTAGTGAGTTTGTCAGGTCTGAGATGAGAGCTGTTTGAAAAGAACAGGGGACCGTTTGCCAAGGGAGTCTCTATGTCACACCCGCCTTAGTCCCTGGCACTGGGAAAGGGGATGTCACTGGAATCCCTGTGTGCTTTGACATTCCCGAGGTGGAGAACCAGTCCCTGGGGGTAATGTAGACCAGCCTGCTAGAAGAAACTATTTCAAAGTTCTGGAGTCTTTGAATTCCACCTGCCTTAGATGCAGGGTGAGGCAGGAACGGGATCCATTGAACAATGTTGGGAACTTGTATAAACAATATACTCATTCTGCAAGAAGGATGGTATTTCACCTTACAAGACTGTCACCCACAGAATCACACACACAGATCTCATCTTGGACACATAAACTGGGGGAATGCTCCTCGCTTCCAAATAAAAGGGGCTCCCAATCCCTTGCAGAGGTCTTTTCAAACAGACGGACACTAAAATAGGCTGCTTGGAAAGGATTTTGCCCATCTTGTGATCTATGTTTATGCCAGATTCAGTATCCCTTCTCCGGCAGCAAATGGAGTTGGAGATCGATAGCTCTGCCTGGCAAATAAATCTAGGAGCCAGTTGCACGGTCAGGACCACAGATGGTGTAGTCATAGCCCAGCTCAGAATATTATGCCTGAAATGATGGGACAGGAGCGAGCTAGTACAAATGGGATTCTCTCTCCAGGAAGCAGAGTTACTGACTCTCCACTTAAGTTACATATCATCACAGACCCGTTTACCTAGTGGCATCCAAATCCACCTTTGCTTGGACTCCAAGAACAGATTAAAAGTGAAATTCACGCTGCTGGGGAACAACCAAATCATCAACAATGCTGTTAAATTCAGTGCAACTACAGAGCTAGATAGTACAAGCCTTATGGAGATCAGTGAGCTCCGGTGGAGTACGTGTGTAAGTGTTCACCAACATGTGAAAGAGTTGCCCCTATCTAACCCATGGTATCGGTTCTTTCATTTAGGTTCTTATATGGCCTCATTGTTATTGATGGTTCTGAAAGCAGTGTACCAGCCTGAGATAGATGTTGTTTCATCTTCTGACACAGACTTCCTGTTTGACCTTGGGCAACTCACTTAGGGTCAGATTTACAAAGGTCTTTAAGAACCTAAAGATGCAGATAGAGTCTAGGGAAATCCCACTATGCACCTCTCTACATCTGTAAGGGCCTAAATACCTTCAAAAATCTGACCCTTAGCTGTGCTTTGCCTCAGTTTCCCATCTGTACAATAGAGATAAGGGTACTTCCCTATCTCACAGGGGTGTTGTGAGGGTAAATACATTAGAGACTGTGAGGTGCCCAAATACTACCATAATGAGGGCCAAAAATTCATTAGTGATTGCGAGACACACAACTCATACAATGGTAGCAGCCAGCAAAGTAGCTACCCTGAAGCCATGGGAGCTATAACACCTCAGGTTTTATTTGCATTTATTCTATCCCAGGGGGAGGGGATATTTTTGTCTGAAATATCAAAATAAAATTCTCGACAATCTCCTTATTGTCATAGACTAATGTGAGGGAAGGAGACTTAGGTCACTGTGCCGTCAAAATAGGCAAGCAAGTTACCAGTGGAAAGAAAATAAGATTCCTTTTGAAAACTGCAGTAGCGTGACCAGAGGTCCTGATTTTATAGAGACAACCCGGATTTTTGGAGGTTTTTCTTACATAAGCAGCTATTATCCCCCACCCCCATCCTGATTTTTCATACCTGCTCTCTGGTCAACCTACTGCCCACACATCATCTTAACTCATTTTAGGACCAGGCGTTCAGAAGCACTTATATCTATAAAGTTTTGCTGCACTGAATTTTAACTGCCCGGAAGCAGACATTTCTTTCGTTCTAGTCAAAGTAACTCTACAAGGACTAATACCATAAGGGAATTTTCCCAGTGACTGATTGATTGGGCGGTGGCTACGAGATCGGTGGAATGGGGAAGAGATAATGATTTCCCTGTGTGAATTAGCCAGACGTATTGTTTGTTCCAATTCTATCTAAGATCTCAGTTTGCTTGTACTCAGAACATCACGCTGATGTTATCTTTGCACTCTCCTAACTCAACTACAGCAAATCCACACAAAAAAACCCAGCCTGGAGGCAAATCTGAGTTCACACACAGCTAAGAAACAAACAAGGGCCTTTCAGATTTTGCCAGAGTATAAAACTCTTTCTCTCTAATTATAACAACAATCCAGCATCGAACCCAGGTTCCCATTGGAGTTGTTCAGCCTGCAGCAAGAGCACCACTCTGCCCAAGGAGCCTGTTTGCCAATGAAAGGGTTCATGAGCCAGAAAACAGCCTTTATATAGTCCTGCTGTCACATGATCCTCCTCAGTCATGTGATCGGGGAGAAAGCCAGGCACCAGTGGGAGATGCTCTTAAAGGCCCCGCTCCCAACTTTTGGAAAGAGTTCCTAACCCAGTAAGGAGCCAGTGCTCCCGCATGCTGCTTGAGGGGCGCTGTGCTGCTGGAGAGACCATCACCTACTCCAGGGGTAGCCAAGAAAGAGCCAAAATGTACCAATGTACATTGCCAAAGAGCCACAGTAATACGCCAGCAGCCCCTCATCAGCTCCCCCATCCCGCTCCCAGCGCCTCCCATCCACCCGCTGCCCCGCCAATCAGCGCCTCCCCCTCCCTCCCCGCACCTCCCGATCAGCTGTTTCGTGGTGTGCAGGAGTCTCTGGGGGGGGGGGAGGAGCGAGGGCACGGCAGGGGAAGGGGTGGGAAGGGGTGGAGCAGGGGCAGGGCCTGTGGCAGAGCCAGAGACTAAGCAGTGAGCACCCCCCCGGGTACACTGGAAAGTTGGCGCCGGTAGCTCCAGCCCCGGAGTCGGTGCCTCTACAAGGAGCCGCAGATTCACTTGTGAAGAGCCGCAGGTGGCTCCGGAGTAGGGTGACCAGTGCTCTCCAGGGTCCCGCTACTAACTTCACCCATCCCAAAAATGTGCCTCTGCTGCCCTTTCCCCTTTTCTTTTAGCCCTGCTTGTCCTCCCTGCTGAAAGGCTAAGGAAGCTAAAGCAAGTCCCAGCTGAGCCGATGCCATCCCCAGGGAGACACTGCTTCCCACGCAGCCCAGCACAGCTGCTGACAATGCAGAAATTCACCTCAGACTGCTCCTGGAAAGCCTGGCAGGAAACCACCCTGGTTGTCACGCCCCCAGCTGGCCCTGGAGGCTGGATCCTCCCAGCGCTGATAGAAGATGGCTACGTTAATTGCTTTTTTGAAAAGGGAAGGTCGGTGGCACTGCCAGGCTGACAGCCCCAGTGAGCGACCCCCCTTTTATTTCCCAGGGGAACAAAGAGCAGGTTACGGGGTGAATTGATCACAGCCGACAAGTAGCTACATGGGGAACAAATATTTAATAACGGGCTCTTCAGTCGAGCCGAGAAAGGTCTAACGTGAGCCAATGGCTAGACGTCGGGACTCGACAAATTCAGGCTGGAAATAAGGAGTAAATGTTTATCCATGAGAGTTATGAACCAGTGGAACAAATCACCAAGGGCCAGGGGGGTTTCTGCCCCACTGACCATTTTCAAAGCGAGATGGGATGTTTCTCTACACGATCTGCCCTAGGAATTTTTGTGGGGCAGTTCTCTGGTCTGTGCTGGGCGAGGAGTCAGACCAGATGATCACAGCAGCCCCATCTGGCCTCAGAATCTATAAGCAGGTAAGGCGGCATCTTGAACTGTTCAGCCAATTGAATGGCGAGTCTGAGCAGACCCCAAAGTGATGGTGGAGAAGTGACAGTTAGGACAGAGCTTACGAGGCAGCGGGATCTAGTGAGTAAGGCCCAGATCTTCAAAGGTACTTAGGTTCCTAACTTCCTCTGAAATAAATGGACATTAGGAGCTTACCTACCTTGGAGGATCTGGGACTAAGACACTAGCCTGGATTCTGTTTGCAGCTTTGCTCTGCCACTGACTTGCTGTGTGACCCTGGGTGAGTCACTTGCCCTCACTGTGTCTTTTTGCCCCTCCTACACTCTCTTGTCTATTGAGATCCCACAATCTTCGGGGCAGGGACCGTCTCCCACGATGGATATGTCTTTACTGCAATTGGAGGTATGATTGCAGCACATGTAGACATCCCCAAGCTAGCTCTGATCTAGCTAGCAGGGTCCCGGGGCAGATTTGTGCAGCTCACGGTGAAGTCTATGCCACCGCGGCTCCACTGCTATTGGTACTTGAGCTAGCTGTTCGTTGCTGTGAGTGCTTGTTATATGTGCTGCAAACACACCTCCAAATAGAGTGTAGACAGACCGGATGTATCTGTATGGTGCCTACGGGTGTGGAGTCAAGCCAGGACTCACAAGTGTGGTGAGGTCACACAGCGGGCTGTAGCATTCAGGACAGTATGTTGTTTTCCCTAAGGGAGGGAGATGCTAGGTGGCCAGACTGTGCAATCCCCCTGCCTCCAAAGGGTATCAGACAGGAGGTCCACACCTGGGGAGTGCACCTGAGAGACCCAGAAGTGTGAACAGAGACCGGTCTCTAACCAGCCAGCCCAGAACTGGGAGGCGGGGTGGGGCGTGTTCTGCAACTGGATCCATTCCCAGCAGACTGATGTCCATGCAGAGAGTAGGACGGGACCCAGGTTGTGGCAACTGCCATGTTACAGAGGAAGAAATTAACACAGTTGTGAAGTTATGAGCCGGCATATTTCTACTGACTTTAATAAAGCTATGAACGTGTTACAGCCCCGGAGGGTCCCGACCTAAGTGCTTTGTCTCAGGTCACACGGGCAGTGAGGAAAAGAACAGACTCCCAGCCCCAGTTCTGACAAGAAGACTGTGCTACCTCCCAAAACTCACATCTAATATCAAGAATCGTTTTTGTTTGCCCTCTGGATAAGCCAGTTTCTCATTACAGCACGAGGGACCTGAACTGCAGCAACAAGGAGGCCTGGCAGGAATGGATGTGAAAAATTTCACCAACGGGAGCTGTGCTAATGACACAAAACCATTGGTTAAATGTATTGCATGTGTCTTTTCTATTTAATAGACTCTGAGTTCATAAGAAAGCTGGATCTTATTCAGATAAAAGGCAATTATAAAAAGCTAACACTGGGGAATGATCGAATTAACAAGAGCAAAGCCTGGAAGGCCAGCTCCTACTTTAAGACTCTGGAATATAAATTGCAATCTTTCCTAACTCAATCAACTGTGACAGCTTACTTCAGTGCTGAGAATTACAGATACCTGCCCATCTTAAATTATAATGCAAAGTGTATTTCTTTTTCATAGTTCTTGCTTGCAAAGCATACCCCAAATGCTACATGAGATCAAAAAGACAGGGGTTTATTTAGATGGTTTTAATTATCAAAAGATAAGGTTTGTAAAAGATGAAAATATGTAAATCAAAGAGGTTAAGAATAAAACTCGTGATTCTCGATTGGGGAGAAATTTCAGTTTTTGAGAATTTGGGTTCGTTCCTCATTTGGCACACAATTAAATTTGCCGAAATGTCTTCTCAAATTTACACCATCTCCCCCAAGATTTTGTGTACGTGCAACAGGATTTAGCTGGTCATATTACCACGGTTCTCTCTGTGTGACTGAGTCTTGTTAGTACATTAGTTTTATTAGCAAATCTCACTGAAATGAATAAATAATATTTACTTATACTGCAAATGAGTTATCGCCACCCTATTAAGCCTTCCTTACTATATAACCAAATCCTTTTCCTCAACATTAACTTTATACTGCCATTGAAATTAATGGACTGCTTATCTATTGATTATAATAACAATGTGTTTGGTGGAAAGAAGTGAAAAGCCATCATGATCTCATGGACATTTTGAAGAGACTCCTTTTGAGTGACCATTTTACATGAATGTTCTTGCGAGGTTTTTATTCTGGCCTGGTTTATATTACATAGGGATATTTGCCTAAATCAGCATCTTTCCAAATGCGATTACATTTTCCACATTTTAAATCTATCTAAGATACTTATCAGGTCCCCTAGGAACTGAGAGCCCCACACTCTTTAGTAGGCTTATTGCCAACACACCCCTGTGTGGTAGGACAGTGCAGTTATCTCCACTGGGAAACTGAGGTACAGAGACGCACAGAGAGACTAAGTGACTTGACCCAGGTGATGCAGGAAGTCTGTGGCAGAGCAAGAATCTCAAGTCCACGGCAATCACTGTCACCACTGAACCATCCTTCCCCTTGAGAAAAATTTTTGATTGAAATTTCACACTTTGATGTGACAGAAAAAGAACCCGACGTTGCTGAGAAATACCTTTCCTAGGGTTGATTGGTTTGTTCGTTTGAGTTTTGACGATAGAGCCTGGTTCAAATATTTCCTATTTCAGAATTTTGATCACAGAAATCAATGAAAGGAAAACAATTCTGTGACATTTTCACAGCGGGGCAAGGACAGTGGTATGGTACAGAACACCATACCAATAAGATATTTATAGCCAGTATGGGGTACCGGAAAGACATAGAAGAAGCCTGCCCCACAGCCCTGCCCCCAGCCCTTCCAGGCAGCTGCGTCTCCTGAGTCCTCCTGCCTGGGGTCTGTGCAGCAAAAGTCTCCAGCGCAGTGGGAGGAGGACAGAGCCCCTTTGGAGGTAATGTGGGATGGATATGGATCATGGGGAGGGGATGGGAGGGCAGGGAAGAAAGGAGTCACATGGTGGGGGTCACATGGGGAGGTTACATACCCTCTCCCTTCTGTGGCCTCCCATGACTGCAGCGTACCGGCAAGAAATTATTTCTACTTGCGCCACTGCGTTTTCATGAATATTCCCTCCCATTTTTTGACATACTCTAATTCTGACCTTACCAAAGATTCAGAGGTTCATATCGCCTAGACTAGACGCGATAAATCAAACCCCAATAGATCGATCTCACAGCATCGATCCCTGCTGGAGCGTAGACCTGGCCTAAGGCTAGGTCTACACTACAACGGAGGAGTGTGATTCATGTCCACACACGCTACTTCTCATCCCGCTGGGGTGAATGTAAATAGCAGCATAGCCATGGTAGAACTGGTAGTAGCAATGGCTGAGCCGTGCCAAGTATATCCCCACTGGTTTCAGGTGGATTTCTATGTGGCATAGCTCAGCCGGGCCCCTGATGCTGCCGCTGGCCTATTAAATGTTGCGTCTCTGCCCATAAAGGCAGGGCAGGGGGAGGAAGGGGATAGAAGGACGCTATGCCTAGGGGGTACTCTGGACCTGTGGCGCCCACCTCCACAGCCTCTGCTCTCTCTCTTCTGTCCTTGCATTGGACCCCCTGGGGTGAGCTGGGTTCCCTTCTGGATCAGGCATCGTCCGTGATGTGGTCCGTCCTGCTGGGCATGCCAGCGGCGCATCTACGGATGTGAGATTCCGAGAGGACGCCCCAAATCTCAGTCCCAGCCCAGCGGGGAGAATGAAACCATCTTGTGACTTGTCAAACAATAGGGAACCACTGAGAGAAAATAAACAGGGGATTCACAGTGTCATTTTTACAGACATTTTTCTGGCTACCCCTCCAGTTCAAGACCATTGATTGGTAGCCATATCCTCACCGAGGCAGCTGTGCTCACTGACTCTTAGCCGTCCCACACTTAGCCTTACTAGGTCTAAACATCCAGCCAGGCATGTACATGGTAGAGTGGGCCCCTTCTGAGGGCCCTAAATACCACTTTCACCTCCTCCTCTCTCCCCTGTGTAGTAACAGAGCTAATTTGGATTCTGTAAGGAGTCTGGTTACATGCTGCAGAGCTGAAATCAATGAGCTTTGAATGCTATTTGCTTTTGCAGCAGGTTGAGCGTGAAGGACACCTCTTGGTAGAGATAGGTAAAGTAACTGTGGAAAGTATTTCAGAGTTTAGTGCTGCTGCTCTGGATGAGTGTGAATTGCGCAGTTAGTCACCTAAGTAATCCCGTGGACTCGGAACTGAATTTTAAAACCCATCTCATAGACTCATAGACTTTAAGTTCAGAAGGGACCATTATGATCGTCTAGTCTGACCTCCTGCACAATGCAAATCACAGAATTTTACCCACCCATTCCTACAATAGACCTCTCATCTATATCTGAGCTACTGAAATCCTCAAATCATGGTTCTAGAATTCAAGGTGCAGAGAGGAGGAATGATCTTGTCTGGGCCATTGCTCCTAGGCAGATTCACTCCTAGCACTCCTGTGGTAGTTCTGGGCATGCTCAATAGGTTCTTTGTAGCTGGATTGATACACCCCGTTGAGGGCAAATAGCCAGGGCAGCTGCTCTAGAAAAGGCCAGGTGACCTGCATGCATTGGGTTGGGAGAAGCTCAGAAAGCAGGCTGGTTTCCCCTCACCCTGAAGCATTTTGCAGCAGGGTTTTTCGTGTATATACTTAATACCGATTGGTTGATTAATTCATTAGATGACCAGCTGATTGAGTGACTCCACCGTCCAGCAGAGGGGGAAACAGGGTCGGCATGGATTTCACTTGGAGAGTTCTGCATGCAAGAGGAGGGAAGACATTATTAAGAAGATACGAACGGCCATACTGGGGCAGACCAATGATCCCTCTAGCGCAGGGGTTTGCAAACTGGGGGTCATGACCCCTCAGGGGGTTGCAAGGTTATTACTTAGGGGGGTCGCAAGCTGTCAGCCTCCATCCCAAACCCCGCTTCACCTCCAGCATTTATGATAGGGTTAAATATAAAAATAATAGGTTTTACTTTATAAGGGGGAGTCGCACTCGTAGGCTTGCTGTGTGAAAGGGGTCACCAATACAAACGCTTGAGATTCTAGAGCAATAGCCTGTCTTCTGATAATGACCAATGTCAGGTGCTTCAGAGGGAATGAACAGAACAGCACAATTACTGACAGGTTTCAGCGTAGCAGGCGTGTTAGTCTGTATCCGTAAAAAGAACAGGAGTCCTTGTGGCACCTTAGAGACTAACACATTTATTACAGCAAAAGCTTTCGTAGGCTACAGTCCACTTCATCGGATGCATAGAATGGAACACACAGTAGTAAGATGTATATGATATAGATATATACACACAGAGAACATGGAAAGGTAGAGGTTGCCATGCCAATTCTAAAAGGCTATTTAAGGTAGATGAGCAATTATCAGCAGGAGCAAAGAAACCTTTTGTAGTGATAATTTAGATGGCCCATATCGGACAGTTGACAAGAAGGTGTGAGGATACTTAACATGGGGAAAATCGATTCAATTTGTGTAATGACCCAGCCATTCCCAGTCTCTAGCTAAATTGATGGTATCTAATTTGCAAATTAATTCCACTTCAGCAGTTTCTCGTTGGAGTCTGGTTTTGAAGTTTTTATGTTTTAAAATTGTCACCTTCAAGTCTGTTGCTGAGTGACCAGGGAGGCTACTGGTTTTTGAATGTTACGATTCCTGATGTCAGATTTGTGTCCATTTATTCTTTTGTGTAGAGACTGGCCGGTTTGGCCAATGTTGTCCACTTCCAGCAGCTGATGCACAAAGATGCTGAAACTCAGGTAAACTCAACTTCCGCTTTTGGAGCTCCGCATTACTTCTGTGTTTCTATGGGGACTGACCTGCTGAGATTTAATTTTTTTCTCTTTATAATTAGGTCTGACTGCGAAGATAATGCGTGTGGATGACAAAGTAGCTTTGTTGTGTAGTCGAAATTAAGCGCTTGTTGTTGTATTTCTACAATTTTATAAAGTTGGTATGGAAGAATTACGTTTATTCCGCTTGTTCTTTTTGGACTTGATTGCGGGGGCAGGATAGACCCTGTGCAATCGCTGCTGAAAATCCTCAGTGATTGAATTCTGTGTCACCATGTGCTTTTCTATAGGAATTGTGTTACAGCTCCAGAAGAGGGGGAGTGAACTCTAACCCCCCCCCAAAAAAAAGCTTACACTAGGGTAACTCTTTACATGACTGTAGACATTATTTGTAGAGTTTTTGGAGCAGGAACTTTCTTGGTCTGGGAAATAATATTAGACCTGGTCAAAATGTTGACCTTTTGGGGGGGGATAAACATTTCAAATTTTGCCCCAAAAGGGGACAAATCAGGGGGGAATTCCCACTCCCCCCCATCTTTAGGTCAGCTCTAATAAGAATAAGAGCTAATAGTTGTATCCCCGAATTGCAGACAAATATGCACGGAGTCTTAGCAAGCATGCTCTGGTCCTGCTCTAACCATTGGAGATTCATTGCCAGTTCTAGTCTCTTCTGTCCCCGAATCTACCCGGTATCCATTAAAGTCATGGCGCACATTCGCTCAGATGGAGGCCTCTCATTACCTGAGAAACTTCTGAATGGCAAAGGTTGTGAGAAGGATGATCCAATTATCTATAGTGTGGCGGGGGGTGGGAGGGACACACTGGAATTTTGGCCCAATCCATCTAAAATCTGAGCCTAACGTTCACCATTGCTCCGTTTTACTGAATGCACAGACACTGAGGATAACAGCCTGAGGGTGAGTGACTGGATGAACACTAATGCCTAATAGCTCCTAGAGCTTGTATGCATCCCCCCAGAAGGCCCCCAGTGGCCTGTTTAAACAGTAGCTCTGGGTAGCCACGGTGAACACTGCCCTCTCTGATCAACTTCACAGCACTGTGGACTTGATCCAAAGCCCACTGCAGTCGGTGAAAAAGATTCCCTTTGCGTTCCGTGGGCTTTGGATCCGGCCTGCTGTGCGCCAGCAGGAATCCATGGAAATATTTTGAAAGACAGAGAGCGGGGAGAGGAGAGAAAGCGTGGTCCTGTATGCGACTCCGAGCAAGCATATGCTGTTCTTGGCTGTCCCTGTTCTGGGGCAGCAGGCATCCTGACAAGGAGTCTCTGTAATCTTTGTGACGGGGTGTCCCCGCGGAGTATGTTTATGGTACTTGGGTTATATGTACACCTGGTACGTCTTGCATTAAGGAGCCTTTATTTTAGTCAGGTCTGAACGAGGCAAGAGGTGTAGTGTGTACTGAGGTACGGAGCCCTGTTTGAAGCAGTGTCTGTCTCATCTAACCCCAGGATTACAGACAATTATGGACTCTTTGCAGATCATTTCTGAAGATTTTCATTCTTGGCAGCGAAGGCCTGAATATGTTGGCAGAGGGACCACATTCTGTTCCCCTATCTTCAGAGACCAAACGTTTACAAGGTAAAGTCAAATCCAGCAGGAAGTTTGACTTCTCAAGCCAGAGAATGTGCCAGTCAGTTTAGAGCAGACAAAGTCCTTCTATAGAAAAAGGCTTCGTTTCTGGCAAGAATTCCAAAACCACTTTACAATCTCACGGCCTTGGAAAGGCAGTAAACAGTACCATACAATTAGCAGAGGGCTGGGGGGAGCCTGCCAAGTGAGATTCTCCCAGGAATAGCTGATGGTCTGGAGTTCTGGGAAGAACAGCGTTCACAGTTTTGACAAGTTTTATAGGATTTAGGGACGGTTGATCTGGTTTGTAGAACAGCAGGCCCTGAGCCAAGATTGGGGCCTGTCATATTAATTTGGATGGAATAAATTGGCCCAAAGAGTCAAAGATAACCCAGTCACCCTCCAAAATTAAACAGTGTTCAACAAGGTCCAGGGTTTTTCCGTACAGATTTCTCCGCCTGCTGAGTATCATGACAAATATGTTCAAAATCTTTTTAACCTTTTATTAAATATACAGAAAAGAAGGAACAACAGTTAAAGCATTTGGATTGCAAAGGATTAAATAAGGCTTTCATTTTAACAACGTCCCTTGTTCCCTTTCCCGTGAGCTGGAGAGAATCTTTAGAAGGAAGACGCCCCTTGTTTGACAGCCTCTTAGATGGTATCAAAGACCTTTTGGAGGCTGGGAGAAGTAGGAGTTGGGAAGGGCTGCAGCTGTTGCTGTCGTTATTAAACTCTGATCCTCTTTCCCAAGAAAACAAAACAAGACAAACACACACAAAAGGGCAGAGAAAAGAACAGTAAAGAGAAAAATGCAGCTTCTCTCGCTGATGTTTACTCCCTTTTGCAGCCTCACTCCTAGAAAGACCCAGGCTCAGCCCATCGTCCTATCAGTTGCCTCTTTCTGATCACGGGTTTACAACCATGTTGCAAATTAGACAGTCTTGGCTGGCTAAGCCAGACTCTGATTAGACCGAAGGCAAAAGGAGAGGGGAAGAAAAGAGAAGAAATAAGGTGGGGGTGGAAACGAACACATGGCAGGGAGGGATGACAAAGTCTCACATCCCCGGGGGGTATTCAGGGTGGAGCCAGAGCCAGTGGAAGTGGCGATAATGTCTCTCTGGCCCAGCATGGTCAGGGCATCTCACAGGACTAGGATGAAAATGTTTGGGGGGTCACAGGAGACCTGGGGATGGCAGTCAGGAGGGTGAAGCTCACTCCTTCCCCTTCTCTGATCTTTCAGTCAGCCAGCATCGCAGCTGCCAGCTTTTCTCCCCCAAATCCCTTTTTCAGAAGACCCCAAAAGGGAAGCGACGGGCGGAACAGCCGTCCTATCATTTTGTCCACCAACTCAGCTAGTTTCTGACACACCAGCTTTGGTTCACCGATTTCTGGTTCCATACGTTTTTTGTTTACCCGGCCTGAGATTAACACAGTCCTTGAATTATATCCAGAGGCCTCTTTGTTGGCAGTTATTCCGCCTTGCTGTCTCACTTTTGCCCCTTTTCCCATCAACATTTGTAGGTATCCATTATCGTGACATCTGATGAACTCACACTCACTTTTGACTGTGGAGCTGACAGTCAGGGTAAATTTGTAGGCCCAATTATCACAACCGGCCCTGTTGAGGACCATGAAAAACAGTCCCTGTCCACGAGAACGTTTGGTGTAGATAGACAAGGCTGACAAAAGAAATAACTTGTTAGATAATGCTTTCTTAGCCAGACTGCACTACACTGATGGGGAAACTGAAGCTAAAACAGCAATTAAATAACTTGCCTAATGTCACACAAGGTGTCGGTAGCAGCCAGGAATTGAAGTCAGATCTCCTGAGACCCCAACCAGTGGTTAACTGGCCATCTCAAAGGCAAACAGAACCTTTGCGTAAAGTGTGAAAACTAGAAATAGCTTTTTTCTTCCCGTAAACCGTGTGCATTCCGTGTGGCACTCTGTCTCCCTCTAGTGGTGGCTAGACCACACCAAAGTTGATGAATCTGCCAGAGCTGTAGCTAAGAGGTAGGTCTCTTAGTTCAGGTGGTAGAGGCTCCTGCGTAAACACTTTCTTGTCCCATGTTTGATTCCAGCCCCTACATTTCAAAACAAAATGTCATTTTGAACTGGACAACAGGAATTTTTCATCTGAAAAATGTCAATATGTTTTGATTTGCCAATTTCAAAACTTTTTTCTTAACATATTTTCCAGGCAGGACATTTGTTGATCCAGTCCCTGCTCTGTGAACAGGTTTCATTTTGATGAATTGGCATTTTTTGACAAAAACCCTATTTGCCAAAAAATTCCCAACCAGCTCCATCAAATACTCCATTACAATTGGACCAAGAATCCCTAAGAGGGTGTCATTTTTATGTGGCCCAGTGGCTTAGTTGACCCTTTGTCTATTACATATCCTTTATTGTAGCCTGGGGTATTTTCTGAACCCGCCTTAAGTGGGGAGCAGCTATTCCAGTGTTCTGATTTTCCCCAAAATCGAGAGGTTCTGCCCATTGATGTTTAGAACGTTCCTTGCAAGTCTGGAAGTCAACAGGTGTTGTTTTCAAAAGTTATCTCATTACAGACAGACAGAGAAATGCTATTGAGTTGAATGTAGGGTCTTGCTTTGCTCAGCCAATTATTATTTGCTTTTCAATAACCATCTGAGCCCCATTTTCCTCATAGACACAGGAAAAGAACATTCCTTGCCACACAGAATCTACCATCTATACAAGTCTGTGATTCAGCAAGGTATTTTCGACGTGTGTCCCTGACTCTACGTATGTGAGTATTCCCATTTTACTCATGTGCACAAAGTTAGGTTCATGGTTCCGGACTTTGATGAGTCAGGGCCTATGACAGGAAATACTAGTGGACATAGGCAACAAGTTTCTAATTTGCTGGGGAGTTCTCTCCTCCAGCTCTGACCAGGCGCTGATCCATGGGGCCACAGGTGAGTGGGAGGTGCTGGGGGAGGGAGAGGCCTTGAGAGGGAGAGACCTGCCGGTGGGTGCAAGGCTCCCACCAGTTTTTTTCCTGTGGGTGCGCCCGCCGCTGAGGTCAATGGAATCTCACCATTGAATTCAATGGGGGCAAGGTTGGTCGCTATCAGCATAGCTATATGGTTTCCAGTTGAATTCATTATTACTCCTGATTTATACCAGTGTAAGTGAGAGGAGAATCAGTCCCAAAGTTATCACAGAATCAGGTACTTGGTTATTATGCTGGTCTCATTTCCAATTATTGGGCCTGGTTTTCCTCTCTCATGGGTGTAAATCAGGAGTAACTCCAGTGGAGTTAACAAGCATGTAAGGATGGGTGTAAATCAGATTAGACTCAACCCCACTGTGTTCAGCATCCTTGCATTCGCTCCACTCTGGGACTTTTCTATTTCTGCCAAGCCTTTTAAGAGTTAACGGAATGCAATATTCAAGGTAAGGAAATACTGTCCAATTTATGGTTATGAGGTCTTGGCCTACAGCCAAACTAGCATAAATGCACCTGATCTCAGAATACTACTCTTCATATCTTATTTTATTTTTACAGTAACGATGAATAATAATACCAACTTGCTTTTAAGTAGCACTTTTCATCAGCAGATCTCAAACCACATTACAAAGTTGGTCAGTTTCATTGTCCCCAGTTAAAGATCATCAGTTGAGGTAAAGCAACATGCCTCTGGTAGAGCCAGGAATGGAATTGAAGCCCCGGTTAGTGCGCACCCCACTAGGCCATGCTGCATCCAAATTTTGGGGGTTATAGAACTATAGTACAGTATTCAAATTAATATTTTAATCTAAAAGTTGAAACAAAATTAATCAGTGATGCCCAGATAGAGGCTCCAAGTGGAACTGAGCGGATTGATTGTTTTTAGCTCCTTGGTGACATGAAATAATCCATGCAGGGAAAAAATCTGTTTTGAACTGAAACGGGGGGTTTTTGTTTGTTTGTTTTTCTCACCAAAATGAAACACTGGACAAAATGTCATAAGGCTGAACAAAATGTGCCGAATCAGAGTGATATTTCAGTTCAAAAATGTTGAAAAGAACCATTTGGACATTTCTGAACATTTGTTTTTCACTGTTTTTTTTTTTCCTGGCCAAATCTTTGCTCCAAATTCAATCCAGATTTGCATATAGTTTCGGTGTCCCAAAAAATGAATTTTGGGGCAAATGTATCGTGCGCCAAAAAACTCTCAGCTCTACTTACGACGATTTGAGCAAAACCTTCTTGCATGAAACAAGCAAATCAGTCATGCTTATAATGGATGAAGTAAAGCCAACAGATGTTGTAAAACCCTGTGGAGAATCACACCCTGTACCTAGGCTAGACTAAAAAGCTCAGAAACCTTGCCCCCATGTAGGTAAAAGTGATTAAGAGGCAATTTGATCACAGTCTGTGTATGTGTACCCACAATAGGAGATGATTGTTGTGTGCAGAGGGCTTTTCAGTCTAAGCCCTGGTCTACACTGGGGGTGGGGCAGAGTTGATGTAAGATACGTAACTTCAGCTACACGAATAGTGTTGCTGAAGTCGACGTCTTCACGGTGCTGAGTCGACCGCTGCTGCTCCCCCGTCAACTCTGCCTGCGCCTCTCGTAGTGGTGGAGTACCAGCTTCGACGGGAGAGCACTCGGGGATCGATTTATCGCATCTAGTCTAGACACGATTAATCAATCCCCGATAGATTGATCACTACCCGGTGATCCGGCGGGTAGTGTAGACCTGCCCTAACAAACAAGGGCTTAACCAGTGCCATGGTTGGAAGTTGAAGCTAGTCAAAATCATATTAGAAATATTATCAATAAAATTTTATCAATGAAAGTAAGTAGTCTTTGGAAGAGCTCCGCAAGGGAGGGGCTGGATTCTCCATGAGGTGTGGGGCTCGATTCTCATTCACTAAAGCCCCTTTTTACTGCCAGAGCAGGGTAGGGCCTTAGCCTAGCTGAGGAAAAGGCCCTTTAAATCAAGATGAGATGTCTTTCCAAAAGACACACTCTAGCTCGGTCACATGTTATCGGGTGCGATGCAGGAATCGCCGCGGGAGATGCTCAAGCCTATTTGAGGCAGACCAGACTAGATCTCCATCATAGTCTCAGGCAAGAGATAGGGCAGAGAAACCCCTGCTGACGGGACGGACTCAGTGGAGGACATGGAGGTGGGGGGGCGGAATGGGCAGGAGTCACAGGACTCTTACAACACTATTAAAATTGTACCAGTTCAAGGTTTAACCATTCACGAGTTCACAACATAGGCGCAGGGAATAGGGGTGCGGGGGGGGGGCTCTGTAGCTCCCCAATGTTTTACGTGGGTCCCAGCTGCCGCCCCGTGCCCCGGGTTCCAGCCGCTGCCGCGTGCCCAGGACTCAGCTGCTGGCCCCACTCTCAGGTCCCAGCTGCTGCTGAGGGTTCTGCTGCCGTCCAGCTCCCGGCTACCAGCCCCCCAGATGGCCCCATACCACGGGCTCTGCTCCCGGACCGACACCCCCAGCTATGGCCCCAGCCTCAGCCCCCTTACCGTTTACTGAATGCATTACCAGTAAGAGAGCTTATCAGTTAACCAGGGAACATCGTACACCCCTAAGACAGAACCATGCTAGCTTTGATCTGGCTAGGCCAACGCTAGCCCGAGGTATAAGAGCAGAAGGCCCTAGCTCCTCCCAGGACCCGGGGTACATACTGGAGCGGTTAGCTGTTCTGCTGTGGCTCCACTACGACTGTTACTCGAGCTAGCTTTGCTGTAGCTAATTCAGCGTCACACCTTGCACCCGCAGTGTAGACGCACCCGGGCAGGGATCCCGCTGATGCTGCACCAGGAGAAAAAGCAGCACTTGGAGCTCCCCTCTTCATTAGCCACCAGATCCCCGCAGCCCCTAGACACATGGGTGACCAGGGAGGCTTCACACACTGCCCCCGCCTCGAGGGCCGGCTCCTCAGCTCCCATTGGCCAGGAATCTCAACCAATGGGAACTGCGGGGGCGACGCCCATGGGCACGAGAGCAGTGGGCACAGCCTCCCTGGCCACCCGTGGGACAATGGCTTGTTTATATTGCTCTGCATACTGTACACTGAAATGTAAGCACAATGTTCATATTCCAGTTGATGTATTTGGTAATGATATGGTAAAAATGAGAAAGGAAACACCCTTTCATGACTAGTGTGCTAGGACACCTTTCTATTTTTGTGGCTGATTTTGTAAGCAAGTCGTTTTTAAGAGAGGTGAAACTTGGGGGTACGCAAGTCCAGTTTTGGGGCCCACACTACAAGAAGGATGTGGAAAAATTGGAGAGAGTCCAGCAGAGGGCAACAAAATTGATTAGGGGGCTGGAGCATATGATTTACGAGGAGTGGCTGAGGGAACTGGGATTGTTTAGTCTGCAGAAGAGAAGACTGAGGGGGGATTTGATAGCTGCTTTCAACTACCTGAAAGGGGGTTCCAAAGAGGATGGATCTAGACTGTTCTCAGTGGTACCAGATGACAGAACAAGGAGTAATGGTCTCACGTTGCAGTGGGGGAGGTTTAGGTTGGATATTAGAAAAAACTTTTTCCCTAGGAGGGTGGTGAAGCACTGGAATGGGTTACCTAGGGAGGTGGTGGAATCTCCTTCCTTAGAGGCTTTTAAGGTCAGGCTTAACAAAGCCCTGGCTGGGATGATTTTGTTGGTGTTGGTCCTGCTTTGAGCATGAGGTTGGACTAGATGATCTCCTGAGGTCCCTTCCAACCGTGATATTCTATGATTCTATGAAGACAAATCAGACTCCTGCAAGTGTTGCATTCATCTGGAAAGGTTGAGAGCCACTGCTCTAGGCTACACTATCGCCCTGTTCAAGAAGGGCATTCAAAGCCTTTTCAACCCTGAGTGGGACTCAAGCAAAGTCTTAAATGATCTCCCCAACTAAGGAGAGTAACTCCGCATTAACTCCTTAAACACTGGCCCTCTTCTTTTCCCTTCTTTCCCGCCCAGAACTGTGCTCCAGCCCCCTAAGGAAATTGCTTTGCTGGTGGCATGAACAGCATGTGGTGCCTATTAAAGCAGAGGCCAAGAAATGAGACTGTGTTACTCGGTGGTGGTTTTTATTTTTTCCGGGCAATGTTCTCTTCCGAACTTGTGGACAATGGCAGTGCGTGTGGAATTCTTTGGCAGTGCTGGCACATGCCGCTTCAACACAAATCGTTTCACTCCAAGCCTTCAGCTAGCTTTGCTCCTTTTGCTTTGCTACTTTCCTTGCTTTTTATTTCCTATGGCAATTGAGGACTTTATGGGGTGATGAAATGGCAAACAGGGACTTCTTAATTACATCCCACTTTTTGTTTTCCTTTATTTCTCCTTTTGTTTTACTTGTCTCCAGACACTGAGCAAGTTTAATATCTGATGTAACTGGAAAAAACTAATAAACCGAATCATTTCATTAAAAAAAATAGCAAAGGTCAACCTAGTTTGGCCGAACTCTCTAAAAACCTCCATTAATATGATCTGATGGAGGCTATGGAAAGAATTTCCAATCATATAATAGAAAGTTTGGAGAGGCGTTATCAGAGATATTCTTCACTATCAGCAATGTATGGAAGTGGGGAAAAGGGATTTGAGTGCAGCCATCTGAGTTCTGTTAGAGCAAAAGTCAGGCTAACCCTAGCTCTAACCCTAATAACGCCAGATGTGCGAAGGCAGGACTGGGGGAAAGTGTATTGAAAATTGCTAGCAATGCTGTTTGACTTTGCCTTGAAATAAGATAGAATGCTGGGTAGCAAAAAATCATTAAAAACAAGTAAAATAGCACACACAAAAAATGTATAAACAAAGATACCATTGTATATAACAAAAGGGTATAAATACTTATTATATATTGTTTATACTTTAAAAATTTGCATAAGAATAAATGCTGTCCAAAACTGCTGTCTTCCTTCTTGCAATTGCTTAACTAAAACTGTCTCTGACTTGTTGCATGTCAAACTCAGCGTAAAGGCTTTGTTTTCTTCCACAACTGG
This sequence comes from Sternotherus odoratus, assembly GCA_032164245.1. Lineage (NCBI taxonomy): Eukaryota > Metazoa > Chordata > Testudines > Kinosternidae > Sternotherus > Sternotherus odoratus. Next base: position 220,708,555 of record JAVMKO010000002.1, on the reverse strand, counting down.
AAAGGAACTCATCAGAGTCCCATTAATTATTATTTACACTTTGTATGATCATCGGATCTATGAGCCTGGTCATGGAGCAGGGCCCCATGGTGGTAGGCACAGGACAGAAACCATACCATTCAAGTCAACAGAAAGATTTCAGTGGAACAGGAGTAGTTTTACAGCAGAGGAGAGGGAGCCAGGTTTGCTGGATTCTGTTCCTGATGCAGAGCATGATGGTGGGCAAGTCGCCTGACATCAGTTTACCTGTCTGTGAAATGGGAGTCTTAATACTGGTCTTCCAATACTGGGGCATCAGGAGATTTCACTAATATCTCCATCTCATACTGCCTACCATGGCTTTGTGAGAGAGCACACTCCATCTCTGTGTGGGCAATTTATAAACTTAGGTATCTGATGTTAGGCTTCTAAATTCAGACTTGGGTATTTAAATAAATGGCCTGATTTGAAGAGGTGTTCAGCAGCTGCAACTTGGATGGGGATTCGGGGCTGCACTTCTGAAACTCAGACTGCTTATCTGGGGGGGCAAGAAATGGATATAGGTGCCCGCCTTTGTAGAACTGATCAATGAAATTGTTTGTAATTTGTCCACTTTATTCATATAACTTCATAAGTGAAACTTTATGAATGAAACCTCATTCATTCATAAAACCGGGTACCCCAATAACTGACTAATTGACAATTAAGCTGCTTGTTAAGAACCACAGCTGTTCAGGCAGCTGCCATGGTAAGTTTCACTTTCAGTCTAATTACTGCGTAAATCGCTGAGACTTGCACTGTTTCAACATTGTAACTTCTGCTCACTGTTTGCCATTCATTACACTTGTCTATATTGTACCTCTGTTCACTGTTTGCCATTTCTTACACTTGCCCATATTGTAACTCAAACCCCATTTTAACTTGTCCCAAACTCCATTTTAAAATGCTCACTCCATTTTGTAAACGCCTGCTGCAATCCTCATTTTGCAAAACCCTGCTATAATCTGATTAGTTTAGTTTAGATGTGTGAACGAGGTATGTATGGATGATGAACTCAACCTCCAGCCCCAACCTGTCTGGATGAAATAAAGTGTAAACACCAAGGGCTGAAGATGCACACAACAGTCCTGACAAAGGAAGAAGAGTCCACCCTCAAAAGAAAAGAACAAACGTACAATTGAAGAAACATCAAAGTCAGGGCTTAGGCTGAGGGCTGGTCTACACTAGGGGCGGGATCGACGGAAGATATTCAACTTCAGATACATGAATAACGTAGCTGAAGTCGCCATATCTTCAGCTGACTTACCTGCCGTCCTCATGGCAGCGGGGGGGTGGGGGGGTGGCGCGCTCCCACCCCCCCCCCCCTTCGACTCCAGCTTGCGCCTCACGCCAAACTGAAGTTCTTAAGTTGACGGGGCGCCACTGGCGATCGATTTATTGCGCCTTAACGAGACGATAAATCGATCGCCAAAAGATCAATCACAATCCGGCGGGTAGTGAAGACGTACCCTGAAAGTCACTTCTGCAATTGATGGGTGATCAGTCACACCGACCCCAGAGGCAGCATGACACAGCAAGACCTATAGACTCTGGATTCAAACAAAAAGGATGGGTGAGATGGAAGACTTTGAAGGGTAACATTCTGCTGCCAACATGGAAGAGCATCAGTGCATGTCCAACAAAGACCCAGCCCTTCCTTGTGCCCGGCTTTCCTGGCCAGTTAGCCGCCACAAGCAGAGTTAACAAAGTCCTGTGGCACCTTAAAGACTAACTATAAAGTTTTGAAGCATGAGCTTTCGTGGGCTAATACCCACTTCGTCGGATGCAGGCAGTAGAAGTGTTCACAAACAGGCAGTTATAGAAAAGTAGGTAAGAGCCAGGTGGGAGGTGAAAAGGTTAGTCCAATTAAGCTGAGCCAGCTTGTTATCTCCGATCAGGGAGTGTGGATTATTCGTCTAGCATTTGAATGGGGTGTGTGAACATGGAGAGACGAGAAACAATGTCTGTAATGAGCCAACCATTGTAGATCTCGGTTCAATCCCAAAGAGTGTGTGCTGAATTTGCAAATGAATTGAAGCTCTGCAGTCTCTCTTTGCAGTCTGGATCTGAAGTTCCCTTTCTGCAGAATGGTGACTTTTAAATCTGTAATAGTGTGTCCAGGCAGGTTGAAGTGTTCCCCTACAGGTTTTTGTATATTGCCATTCCTAATATCTGATTTGTGTGCATTTATCCTTTTTCGTAGGGACTGTCCAGTTTGGCCGATGTACATAGCAGAGGGACACTGGTGGCATATAATGGCATATATGACATTGGTTGATGTACAGGTGAATGAGCCAGTGATGGTATGGTTGATCTGGTTAGGTCCTGTGATGGTGTTGCTGGTGTAGATATGTGGGCAGAGTTGGCATCGAGGTTTGTTGCATGGATTGGTTCCTGAGTTGGAGTTATTGTGGTGCAGTGTGCTGTTGCTGTTGAGAATTTGTTTAAGGTTGGCAGGTTGTCTGTGTGCCAGGACTGGCCTTCCTCCCAAGGCTTTTGAAAGTGAGGGATTATTGTCCAGGATGGGTTGTAGGTCACTGAGCCACAAGCCACAAGCAATGAACCCACACCATGAACTCAAGCTATATTCAGGACTGGTAACTATACAGCAGCTGCAGAACATTTGATGTGTGTGGATGGGTGGATGGGTGTATACATAGGTATTAGCTATTTGGTATTAAACATAAATCAAATGTGACTTCTTGTCTTGTCCCCTGACACGATCCTATGTCATTTGGGTATTCAAGTTGGTAAATTCTGGCCTGTATTTATCTCCTGTTCTGAAGGGAACTAATGACACAAGAATTGCTAGAATGGATCAGACCAGGGGTCCTTCTAGCCCAAAATCCTATTTCTGACAGATCCCAGTACCAACTGCTTCAGAGGCTGCTGCAAGAAATGTTAGAACAGGCAGCACTGGGATAACCTGATCCCACAATATGGGTCTTCCTGACCCCCACTAGTTAGAAGTCAGCTAAATCCCTGAAGCATGAGGGTTTCATGCTGAGATGATTCTGATCTCTTCCAGAAGTGACTTTCACGGTCACAGGCCAGTAACCAAGAAAGCTCCACACACAAGTCTGACTCTGGAGGCTGTCCCGTCTATCACTCCAGTGGAACATAGCTGTCATGAAAGGCAATAATCTTACAGGGTGAGGTGGTCCCCTTGTGAACTTGGGCCAATCCTCTGGAAAGCTTTGAAGATGAGGCCCAAAATCTTGGCTCTTTAAGACATGTGAAGTGCTTTGAGATCCTCAGGCGGAAGATTCACTATAGGCCTAAATTATTAATTTAATTAACATGCAAATATTTCCATCTTAAAATGATCCTTCTTTCAAGACAAAAGAAAGAAGAAAAGAAGGAATAGATTTTATAGGGAGCAAAACAAAAAACAGTGAAATTCAATTACTTCTTCAAATATGAGTACATGAAGCATTACATTACATGCTTTACTAAGTTCCTGATACCTCACAACCACTGAGTTCCCTTATATCAATGGAAAACTTCCCCAAACAGAGGGAAGAGAGAGAGAGCACCTACAGCTGCAAGCAAAATCAAATAAGAATCTTGCTCAAAGGTCCAGGAGAACAATTCTAATAGAGACCAATGAGCGGATGGGGGAAGGGGAAGGGGGTGGATAGCTGCAATCAAACTTGGAAACACTGTAAGGAGGAGGAACCTGGTTAGGAAACAGTTCCTGCCTTGGCAGCGGGCAGTTCTCCTGTCCTTCTAGCAATGGGCATGAAAATACATCTAAGGCATTCTTCAGAAAATGCGGGGGTCATGTTTTCCTTCCATTACAATTTAAAAGGAGTGCTCCCAATTATTCTTAATTCTATATCCAGGGTGCGCTGGTGCTTTGAGCAGGGGGTTGGACTAGGTGACCTCCGGAGGTCCCTTCCAACCCTAATATTCTAGAAGACTTCAGATGTCATGGTGTGCCCACTGTTGATAATTTATTAGCAGCCACCTTATATAGCTGATCTCTCTATAATAGTAAAGTTTCCATTTGTTAAAAAAAAACCTCACTGTGTTAGAAACCAGTTGGCTTGGCTAAGCACTTGAAAGTTAGGAAGTACCTACTTACGGTCTATCAGTGGTTCTCAAACTATTGTATTTTCACACAGCAAGCCTCTGAGTGCGACCCACCCTTATAAATTAAAAACACTTGTTAATATATTTAACATGGTTATAAATGCTGAAGGCAAAGCGGGGTTTGGGGTGGAGGCTGATAGCTCGCAACTCCTCATGTAATAACCTCACAACCTCCCATGTAATAATCCTGCGACACCCACCCACCCCAAAAAAGGGTCCCAACCCCCGGTTTGAGAACTCCCGGTCTTTATTAGGAGAGAGGAGCAAAAAATATCATCCAGGGCTTTTTTTTTTTTCCTTTTGGTGGAAAATGCAGAGTCAGTGACACCAAAACACTCAGCGAGTTCATGTCAATTTTGCCAACTTGTTTGTTTAGGAAAACAACCTGAAAAACAAAACTTGTTTTAAATGTTCCAATTTTTCAGTTTGAAACGACTTTGTGTTTAAAAATGTCCCTCTAATTGACACGTCACCGACACTGAAAAATGGGGGGGGGGAAATTGAAAGGAGATGCTCTGAAAAGATTAAAATGAAAGTTCCTTTGAACCCAAACTAATTATTTTTCAGCTTTTCAATTTGTCGATAATTTTTAAAATGTTCATTCTCGGGCTGACCCAGAATATCTCCCTCATCCCTCCCACTCTCCAAAATTGCCAACAAAATGAAAAACTCATGACTGTCCCAGCTCTAATTATTATTTTGTTGTTGTTTCTATTGTCATAAGGCCTATAAGTCTCAGTCATGGCTCCATTGTGCTGGTACAGGACACTCCCGCTACCCTAAAGAATCTCAATCGAGTATTTACACAATACACAACTGGAGACCAGCCATCAGCTGGCGTACGTAGCCACACAAGTGCGTAACGGGGGTGTACGGTGTGCCTTTCCTTTCATGGGCTGCCCGGATGACAAGTCACAGTGCCTCTGTTCCCCCTCCCACACAGGTGGGCAACTTGGGCGGTGCCACTCCCGTCCGAAGGGCCAGCCGGCTCAGTTGCATGGCTTGGAAAATCAGTTATGCCAGGAAAAGGGCAGGCGCTGATTACCCCACCTCGAAAGCACAATGCCACCCCATCTCTGTTCCTGGGTCAGCATGGTTATGTGGCCCTCCCTACTCAGGGGAGAGAGCCGGGCGCCAGTCTAGCCCCAGATGGGGAGGAAAGGTGAAGACAAGACAACGGGTGAGAATGCAAAGGTTGGCCCAGTGATCTCGGTAGTCCCCTGTGGTGGCTGGCTACCTCACTCCACACCCGCTGACAGCTCCCCTGCTCTGAAGGAAAAGCCGCTTATGGCTGGATTCTGCCACTTTTTGCCTGGAGCAGGAGGAGAGATTCGGGGCCTTTAGACCACAGCCGTACTGTTGCTAGTGTTAATTTGAAATAGGTGATGATCTATATCCAGAGTTGCGTCCTTTCAGACCAGCACCTCCCAGGGACGGTGAAGCTCCAGCACAATTTCCTTCTTGACCCCTTAGACCCTGTACATTAAATTAAATCAACACTCTGGCTCTACCAGCCTGGCCACAAATCAGCATCAGGTTTACACCAAGAGTTCAGCTGGCGCTCTTGTTTTAACGGGGGCGGGGAGGTGAGAAATCAGGAAGGAAAATAGAAAGCTGGCTTCACAGACTGAAGCTCAGCTCGGAAATCAAAGCCGACTTCAGGATATTAAAACAGCCCGTTAACGCCCTTATATTTCATTGCATCTCGGTGAGTTCCACTAACGGGACCTGCTGCAGCCATCCGTGCTGAGTTTGTTCATTGGGTCGGGGAGGGGATGTTTTTTTTTCCCCATGAAAAAAACCACAATCCTCATAAAGAAAAAGAACAAACCCAGGGCTCCTCATCCCGACCCTCCCTGGGTGCTCTGCAGAGGGTATGTAAAGTGACCTCTGGGACTGAGATGTAGCCATTCTGCAAGGGAAGGCAGTATAACCGCTCAGTGCCGGTGGTACTAACACTAATGCCGGAGGAGAGGAAGTGAGGAATAGAACTGAGTGAAGCAACCGCAGTGAAGATTATATTCAGTACATTCAGGGTGCAGTACTGCAAAGGCTTACATGCATGCATCACTAGAGGCCCACAAGAAACCCACTAATTTATTGGGAGGCAGTGCAGCCTAGTGGTAGGCAGAAGTTACAGGTTCTATTCCCAGCTCTGCTTGTGACCACTTGGCTGCTCTTCACCCATCTTGTCTATTTGGAGTGTAACCTCTCTGTAAGGATGTGTACAGCACCGAGTGCAATGGGGCCTATTTCTGGTTTGGGGTCTTGTGGTGAAACAAATAATAATGAATTCACTCCTCCAAAAGACAGAAGCTGGCTTAGCTGCAAGTGGAAGGGGTCCCTAGTGTAGGATGGTGTTGGGGGACAAGGCTGAGGTGTGCGTCGGCCCTCAGAGATCCCTAACTACCTATATAGCCCCTGTATAGAGCAGCCCTGGGGTTGCCCTGCTCTACGCTGGGGACTAAGACAGGGCGCAAATGGGATATGAGGTTGGCTGAAGCTAGTCCATTTTTTGCATATCAGGATGAATAGCACCTTGGATGCGGTGTGTTGTAAAATGGCCATCAAGACATCAGCAGGGTGACTCAGTATTATTGGCTGGAACCAGGCAGCGCCCCCTCCCTTACTGCCCCTTTAGTGAGTGTGCATTTTCCCTCCACTCCGTGGGAGTGTCGTTTCATAAGGCAGCACTGTGGATCGAGGGCATCTCTTGTTCATCTAGTGCCACCTTTACAACGTTGGCGAGGAGGAAAAATGCAACAATGGCAACTGATGGGGAAATCAAGGCTTTTAAGGCAGCAAATGAAGACTGGCAGCGAGCTCTCAAAAGCCGGCACTGCAGAGAACAATTTGTCTTCATGTTGTAGGAGATCCGCTTCTCGCCCCACTTCAAAAACAGGCAGGAGACTCTTCTGTGACTCAACAGTGCTCTTTATTCACACAGTGCAAACCCCACCACCTGCTATGTACAGCTCTAACAATGCTAGCTTAGTACTTTACAGCTCAGGGAACACAGGCTACAGCCCAGGAAGACAACTCCCTTCTTCCTGGCTCACAGGGATCCAGAGTCTGTATTACTCCTCCCTCCTGCTTCCCTAGCCTCCTTCTCTCTCTATCTCCTTCTCGCTACTCCTCCACCACACTCCACCCTGGGCTTCCTTCCTGCCAGGCTTTTATATCCCCTGGGGAGGCTACCAGGTGTAATCCCTTTGGCCCTAATTGGCCAGGGCTGCACTCTGCTAGCTAATCAGCTTCCCTAGCTGAGGGAAGCTGCTAGCCGAGGCTTTTCTCCCTTAAAGGGCCAGCAGGGCTGGCTCAGGCCCGCCCTGCCACAATGTCTACGGCAGAAAAAACCTTCTCCCTCTTTTGGAGTGTGTCACAACCTCAGAAGCCAGGAGACAGATGTTGAGAAGACCTGAAAGATCTTAACAGAGGAAAGCCAGACATTATGGTAGCATCACGTTTCAGGGTTCATAGCAGACTAACAAGGCAAGGTGAACGTGCAGTGGGATGTGGTGGAGTCTCTGAAACTTGAAGTCTTGAAACCATGCTGTGAGGACTTCAGGAACTCAGCCAGAGGTTCGGGGTCTATTCCAGGAGCGGGTGGGGGAGGTTCTGCGACCTGCGATGCGCAGGAGGCCAGGCTAGATGATCACGATGGTCCCGTCTGGCCTTAAAGTCTACGAGTCTTCGAGCCGTGCATGTGACGGAGCTAAAAAGAAGATCCTGTGACCTGCATCTGGAGCCAATGCCCCTCTCACCACGAAATCCCTATGGCTTTTGGGAAGGGAAGAGCGCCACCAGTTGAGCGGCGCTCAAATGTGTTCCAAAGAGAACTCCCGGGATCCTGCTGTGGAGTGGAACATCTTCCAATTCAAACTAAGTGGGCCGACCAGCAGGGATTCTCTGTAAAGCAAGGTGCCAGCGTACCAGATGAACCATCTCGCATAAAATCCTTGGGAAATATACCAGAAGAGTTGAACGGGAACCAGAGAACCAGCGGGAACCAGTATTTTCCCTTGAACCGGAACCATAATTTTGTCCTACCTATTGAAGCGGAACTGGAGCTGGTTACCGGTTAAAATAAAGGGTCCGCGTCTTTTAAGCTCAGTATTTTAAAAACAACTGTGATCTTATTTTCATTATAAAACAAGACATCAGAACAGGCCTGTGCCGGCTCCCAGAAGGACCTTGCCCCCGTATAAGGAGATGAGAATGAGACTAGAAGGAGGCCAGACCACAAGAGTAGAGCAGGAGAGGGGGATTTGGGGGATCTGCCTGGACACAACTCGAGGCAACCCCAGAGACAGATGAACCATCTCGGAGACTCCCCCCCGGGGGAGAGAAGAGGTGAGGTGCTCCCTGGTCCCAAAAGTTAAAATCATAGAATCATAGAATCTCAGGGTTGGAAGGGACCTCAGGAGGTATCTAGTCCAACCCCCTGCTCAAAGCAGGACCAATCCCCAACTAAATCAAAATAAGTCCTCAAGACCCAGGAAAAAGGAAATAGCTCCCCAACCTGCCTGCCCTTTAACCAGGCCTCCTCCCAGCAGCCCCAACCCCTGGGACAGTTTCTCCTCCAGTTACCCCACTTGAGGCAAGCCCCCCTCCCCCCCCCCCCCCGGTTCCAAACTCAAATGTATCCTCTCGCTGCTGAGGTCCCATATGATGGTGTGACTATGAGAAGATGTTATTTTAGTTCACGCAAACAAATCGTTCATTAAAAAGTCATTCATTAAAAGTGTATTTGAAAAACAGAAAACCGCACAGAGACACTCGTGTAAAGTTAAAAAATAAAGAGAGGGTCAAAAAATCCAAATAGTTTCCATGTTAAGTTTCAACTCTTTTTTTTTCTTGACTTTACCTCCCCTAAGGCTGAAATTTGATCTGAACCGGTTCAAAGTGGGTTGGGTTTGGGAGGCGGGGAGGGGGCAGGGCTTGAACTGGAATGGAACCCAGACACGCTGAATGCAACTGACCCCGAACCGAAACAAAACAAATACCTTGTTCCACTCCCTGAAACAAACCCAGCTCTAGGAAAGACTGCTCAGTAAACGTGACCTAACCTAGAGTTACATTCTCTGCTGATGCAGCTTCAGTGACGCTAATGCCAATCAACCCATGAACCATTGTAGTCAGGTGTCTTTGAAACAATTCCGTTCCATTCAGCTTCTTACACTGAGCCCATCTCTCAAGAACGCATTAGGCAACTCGTGGTTTGTTCCTTCCCTCTCCTACCCTCTTCCCAGAGGGCATTTAAAAGATGGTTCGCCCGTCTAAAAGGATCACCACTGGGAAACACACGATAAAGCGAGGCAACCCGTGTTTTAAACACAACTATGGAAACAAACCTATAAAAGCGACAGACGCAGAAGCACTGACATTTGCAAACGATTAAGGCACAAGCGTGATCTCGTACCCGGAAGATACGGTTCCGTTGTATTTGTCGGATTTCTAATGGTAGATATCGGAAGTCAAGCAGCCACCCTTCAAATAAACCCACACATCCAGGAGATGGGGGAAAGAGAGAGCTGGAAATTTCCATCTTGGCTTTTAAAGTGAAAATCAATGTCAATCAATGGGAGAAAGCAGCAATAAACACCATTTCTGCCTGCTATTTACAAGGGGTGTTCTCCCAGGGGTGTTATTCAAGACCTGTCAGAATAAAACCTGTGCTTAGTGCAGATTTCAGTGCTCTGGTGACATCCTCAGATAGTATTCCTGACTCACAGAGTGCTTTAGGGGCTTGAAAAGGGCACTGGGCAACAAGGCGAAAGGAGAGTTTGTTTGATAAAGCAACTGCGAGACTGTTTGTTCCTTTCGTTTTCAGCACAGGGCGGCAGGTAGCAGGATATCTCAGATGGGGGCCAGCAAAACAGCCTACAATGCAGATTTTTTGCTGGCTAATATTCTGTGTTAATTTCCACAGCACCATAGACATGCAGGCCGTAAAACCGACAGATCCGTGTTCAAAGGGCTGACACTGGGATGGCCAATTCCGGATCTCTTTAGTCATGTCATTGGACCCCTTGCAGGCCATAGGAGCACTGGAGGGCATCTGATGAGCCAGGTTTATCCTTAAGGGCCTGCTTCAGGGCCCATTGGGGTGGATGGGTGGCCTTTCCTTGACCCCAATGGGTCAGGTCAGACCTCAGGGCCTGATTCTGCAAACGCCCATTTAAGTGATCCTGATATTTGAACTGGTTTTAACCACGTCATGTTCTTTTGAGTGGTTGGCTCCCAGCCTTGGTAGACCAAGACTTGTAATGTTGCTGGAGCCTGGAAGCCACATGGGGCCAGCTAACAGCTCAGGCCCTGTCTCTTCTTAATCCTCGCTGTGTTTATCCAGAGTTTGCTTATCTGGACCCATTGTGGTGCCTTCCTGTTCGTTTCCTAACAGCCCTGCTGCTAAACTAAAGCCAGGTACATAAGCAGTAAACCACCCAATAACTCAGTGTGGCCACAGGGTAACTGTCCCAACGAGCCAGTCACATTCAGTATTCAAAGCATAGCACAGTTCAGCCCCGCACCCTTCAAAGCCTCATCTTCTCCGCTAAGGGCTGAGGTACCCGTCGGCCCTACACCATGCCCATCTCCTGTGAAATCAGAAGATGCCAAGGGAGAATCAATCTCTTGAAACAAAGGCACAGGGTCGCCTCTCGACACCCCTAAACCTCCCTGTTGAAAATCAGTCCCCGGTGCCTGGCAATGCTATTTCCACTGGTGCCAGTCTCGGCACCCAGAATGCAGTGCAGTTCCAAACCCTTTGGACTGTATTTCTCCCATAAAAACGCTCCCCGGGTTGTTTTTAGGATATATGGCCGCCCACGGTGGTGTTCAATAAAACGCTGGGTGGGTGGCCGGCTAGACAAGCTTTGTAAGATGTATGGAATTTGTGGCATGCAGATAGAGGGGACTGGCTGACTCAGGGAGTTGGTAAATCGGATACAGGAGATACGTAATAGAAAATGACAAGAAGGCTCATGTTCGCAAGTCAGCAGATGCCAAATATTGTTGGTTCTGCCTATAAATGTGTCTTCAGCATTGTCACTAGGTGAAAGATTGTCAGACACTGGGGAGGGGGCAATTTTTCGCCATTCAAGACTATGTCCCAGGGAAAAATTCTAGGCGACAGGGAGGTAAAACAAAGCCCCTTCTTTTATATACAGCTTCTCAGAGTAATACATATCCACTGTTTATGCTTCATACCCCAACAGACATCCAGAAGTTACTAAGGAACTAGAAGAAGTACAGGCCAGCCAGAACATTTCCACTATAGAATTCTCTCTCTCTGTGTCATTCATTCCTCCCTCTGTCCTTGGTTCTCCCTAGAAGTCAGAGTGTGTCAAGATTCAGAGTATGCCTACCCTACAGTTAGAGGTCTGACTGTAGCACTGCCGGCCTCGGATTCACTGCTGCGGTTCTTCAAGCTAGCTAGTTCAAGGTTGGCTTGGGTGTCTCAACATGTGTGACAGTCAGTCACACCCCTCTGATTGCAGCATCGACATATCCACTGTGTGCCAGACCTGGGCTAATGTTAACCAGAATAGCTCCCTTGTGGTCGATGGAGCTAAACTGATTTATACCAGTTGAGGCTTTGTACATCCACAGAGCAGGATTGACGCATAGCCCAGCCAATAACTCCAGGCTCATCATGATCTGAGAGGGCGTCCTCCAAGGGTCCCAAAATAACCTTCCAAGCTTTCACAAGGTGACACTGAATGACTTGTGATGACATTGCATCTGAACTCATTCCGGGTGGGGAGTTCATGAGGCTGACTGACTGGCCATGCATTTGGAAGGTCGTTCACAATTCTGTTGACATTGCGTAAGTCCGACTAGAACCTGGTTCACTCCGAGGAGCTAACTGGCAGGCAAAGCCATAAACACTTAATTTTGTCACTACATTAAATAGAGGAGACTTTGAATACATGGAAGGTGGCTGACCAATTGAGTGATAAGTTACACTATTTAGAGTTACAGTACTTGGACCATAATCATATTTAAATGACAACCCGTTTTAAGAACCTCATTTTCTCATCTCATCTGAATGACATCACTTGCTGTCCAAGAGGGGGACATATTATCAAAGCCAATTTTCAGAACAGACCTGTGCTTTATAGACACACGCAGGCCAGGTTTACATTTTAAAGTTTTTCTGGAAAAACGTATGTTGATTAGGGGTATGATTTGGGATTGGTTTGGGTTTTTTTTTACAACATAGTTATGCCAGTAAAAACTCTTGAGTAGGTCATCAAACTAGCATATCAGAGTCTAAGTAGGAGGATACCCCCAGACTAGTACACCATTATATCTATCCATTACCAGCAAATAGAACTGGGCAACATTCTTCTCACACACACACACACACACACACACAAAATTGGTCCCCCAAAAAAAGCAGATTCGGTGACACTAAAATGTTTCACAGATCTGTGTCAATTATGCCACATTGTCTATTTAAAAAAAAAATCCTAGACTAGTCTAAATGGTTTGTTTTGACTTTTCATAATGAAAGTGTTTGATTTTTCGGTTGGAAACAGTCTCTGGTTTCAGAATGTCCTTGAACTTTATTTTAAAAGATTCCAACACATTTTAAAATGGGCCACATCAAAATGAGAAACCGCTTTGTATGACCCAAAATGAAATATGTCCAGACTTTTTGAGCCATCAAGAATGTTCGGTTTTGGCCGGACCCTGAATGAATTTTTTTTCCCTCCAACTTTTTGAAATTGCCAATGAACTGAAAATTTTTTCACTCATGTCTGCCAGCAAAGCTCTTTAAGTGTATGCTTTGTCTTCAAGAACTCAACTGATTTATTTTGGTTCCTTGGAATACTTCCTTTCCTTGAATGGAGTAGTGAGAAGCAAGTCTCACTTGTCTATGTATATGTTCACCTACAAACCAAGGGAAGAAAATGAGCCCATTGCACGTTCAGTATAAACTGAGGCTCAAGTCCCTTATCTCCAGGAGAAGACTGTGAAACTGGGGCCAATTGTCATTTACTCTAAAGGTTCTGCAGCAGCATAACGTACCTAGCACACTGGGTGGCTACAGTAATATAAATAATCAATCAAAGGCAGCTTCAAGGCACCATAAATACAATTTGCGCTCCCTTTAATGACCTTTTACGCTGTGGGAGAGGTGATTAGTGTAAAGGTGCAGGAGCTTTCTAATATTTACCCTTCGCAACGGAAAATTGCCTTTGCCCCCCTGTGTTTTACAACGGCCATTCCGCGGTACGTGCGTTAGAGAAAACGTGTCAACATCTTGCGGCTGGTTTGCTAAATACTTTAGACTGACAGGAAAGAGCCACCATTGATTTTTTAAAAAAAAATCTAACTCCCCCAGCCACCCACTCTGCCAAAAAGAAAAAATACATTTCCAGTAAAGCCATGTCATTGATAGGAAAAAGGTCAGTGTAAACCCTAAGTATAAACCCTAATGTCCCACATAGTCTTGACTTCCCTTGGATTTTATCTCATGTTAGTTAAACTATAGATTCATATAAAGTCTGAAGACACCTAGGATCAGACTTGACAAAGTCCTGGCTGGGATGATTTAGTTGGGGATTGGTCCTGCTTTGAGCAGGGGGTTGGACTAGATGATCTCCTGAGGTCCCTTCCAACCCTGAGATTCTGTGATTCTCTGACCATTAAATCATCTAGTCTGATCTCCTGTATATCGCAGGCCATTAAATTTCACCCAGTTATCTAACTCATGATAAGAACACACCTTTTTTCCTAGTTAAGACAAGGCCGGAAGGGGTGAAAGATCTGGATAAGCACAAATAAGCTGCACACAGGTGAGCTAAACCTTGGCTTTCTGGGCTACAATTTACGTGGTTTTAGGAGCGTGTTATATAACCGTGTTCATAAAAGCTCCCTTTTCACACCAGCCAGGGAAGCCATGTTAGAACCATGCCAGCAACCACGGCAACTAACCTTGGTTGCAGCTGGGCCCATTTCAGAGCCAGCGTGGGCAGAGCTTCGGGATAAAACATAAAGAGGTGCCAATGGGTGTGGGTATTGGGGGGGAAGAAAGCATTGGAAAAGCAGCCGAGATAGCCCGAGAAAGGAAGAAGGAGGATGTCATTAAGAAATAAAAGCCACAAACGGGAATTAAGGGGGATGTTTTGAGAACTTAAGGGGAGAAACAAAAAAAAAACACCAGAAGAACTGAACATCTCCTGGTTTGGTTGAGAAGCGCTGCTCAAAGATGGCTTTTTTGGAAGAGGAAGATAAAGCGCTACCTTTTCTGGAATTCGAGGATAAAGACGTCTCTTTCTGGGAATTGTTTACACCTGGACACCAGGGAGCGGATCGAAGAGCCAAAAAAGACTGAGGTAACTTTGAAAAAATCCATGCTGGGACTGTGGGTTTTGTTTTATATTATTTGTTTATTTAATTTTTTTTTTTTAATGAAGCAGTTAGTGTATGGAGAGATTGAGCTTCGAGGGACCAGGTACATTTTTAGGTTAGTGGTAGCACTATTTATCATTTTAAAGACAAATTTGATTACCCTGATGGGAATTCACGTCTTCGGGGAAAGCTGCCCAGTTGTCATATTAATCATTGCGTTTAGTGTTTTCATTAGGATTTTGGTTTTGGGATATTCATTTTTCCCCCTTTAAATTCAGCTTCCACTTGCCCGGGGGCTTTGGCCTAGTAATCTTGACGGAATGTTTTTACTCCATTCCCCTCCAAGTCAGGAGTTTTATGAAGGTGATTACCTGTTAGTGCTGCTGTAGTTCAGGGTCTGTAACTCTTTCCATGATCGGGGAGCTACATTCAAGTAACTCCTTTCTTGGACAAAAATTAACCCCAGATAACACTGAACATTTACTGTGTCAGCTCTGGAGCACAGGGTATGTGTGTGTGGGTTAGTAATTCATAGAGTTTAGAGTCCAGAAGGAGCCATTGTTATTAATTATTAATAATAATAATGTATTTGTATTGCTATATCATCTAAGAGCTTCTGTCATGGTCCATTGTGCTGTGACCTTTCTTATTATCTAGTCTGACCAGTATGCTCAAGTGAGTAGATTCCACTGGGGTTATTGGAACTAGTCACCTGAGCAAAGTTAATGAATTCACAGACAGGACCACATGCTGATGGTCTGATGTGGCCTCCTGCTTTACATAGGCCAGAAATTTTCACCCACCAATTCCTGCATCAAACACGAAAATTTCTTGCTGAGGATGATTAACCATTACGACAACTTATCAAGGGCTGTAAAGGAGTCTCCATCACTCCAAGTCTTTACATTAAAATCTAAGTTTGAATGTCTTTGGCCATGTCTACTCTATGGGGGTAAGTCGATCTAAGTTATGCAGCTCCAGCTATGTGAATGAAGTAGCTGGAGCCGATGTAGCTTAAGGTGATTTACTGTAGTTTCTACACCATTCTGGGTCAATGAGAGATGCTCTCCCATCGACTTCCCCTACTCTTCTCGTTCCAGTGGAGTACCAGAGTCGATGGGAGAGTGATCTGCAGTTGATTTAGCAGGTCTTCACTAGACCTTCTACATTGATCTCTGGTGCATTGATCCCTGGTAAGTGTAGACATGCCCTTTCTAAAAGATATCTTCTAATTCAACCACCATTTATTGGGCGGGAAGCAAGAATCACTGGTGAAATTATCTGGCCTGTGTGTTATTCAGAAGGTCAGACGAGACAACCATGATCCCTTCTACGAATCCATGAACTTTCCTTAGGTGACTACATCCATCAGCCTCAATGGAATCTACTCACCTTAGCAAATTGACTCACCAGCATGTTGGCAAGATTAGCCCCCAAATCAGGTTTGATTGGAATGACTCATTTGAGCCAAATCAGATTTATATTTGTGTTTGGAAGATTGGACCCTTTAGACTGCAATTCTACAGGGATGGAACCTTTCCTTTTTATTTTGTTCAAAAAACTTAAAATTAGAGCTGGTCATAAAATTTCCAGTGGAACAGTTTTCCACAAGAAAATGCAGTTTGGTCAAAATTGAAACATTTAAAAAGAGAATGTCCATTTCCAACTAACTTTTAGCTGGACAAATGTTGAATTTTCTAATGTTCAAATGTTTTATTTTGTTGATAAGGTAAAAACATTTTGTTTTAACTTTATCATTTAGATTCCTTTGGGTTAAACTTTTATACTTATATTTGATATATCATATTTGATATTAGATATATTATACTATGATGTTTCAACATTATCGGAATGAAACATTTTTATTTTATCAAAATGAAACGAATCTGACATCAAAACAAAATATTTCAGCTTTTCGGAATCTAATTTATTTTATAGATAGATAGATAGATAGATAGATAGATAGATAGATAGATAGATAGATAGATAGATAGATAGATTCTGTTCTGTGAGAAATTTCCATTTTTTGTTCCAAGTAGAGTGGATAATTCAATAGCCACTAAATGTTGCAGGCTAATCTAAAACTTGCATGCACCTTGCAGTGGTGTTCTGATGATAAACACGGGCAATATTGTCAGGCGCTCAGTAATAGGGGGCATATGAAGGACCTTAGAGAGAGATAGCTTTAGAATCACATAGTAAGATGTTTTTCTCCAAAGAGTCTACAAAGGAAGGCTAGGATTTTCAAAGCAAACTAAGGGAGTTGGGTGCACCAATTCTACTGAACTTCAGTTGGAGCCTAATTCCCTTAGGGGCTTTTGACATTCCTTTCCTAAATCTACAAGACAAAGGAGGGAAGTATTTGATTTATGGGAAACTAAAGCACAGAAAGATTAAGTAGCAGACCCAGTGCCAAGACAAAGTCTGGGGAGCACGAGGAATAGAGCCCACTCATCTGGGTCCCAGCACAGAGGTTCACAAGACCATCTTCCCATTCTACTCCACAGCGAGCCTTTGAGCGCCGTTTTTATGCAGGGTTATCAGCATCTGACGACCCATTATTAATTTAAATTGTTAATTTATAGTACGTCAACTGTTTGTGTGTTAATTTACAGTCAAGGTCATGTTGATAAGAAGCATGGCTAAGCAACCAGTCATGCAGATAAAATTAAAGGGAGCTTGGATAATTAAAGGCATATGCATTAAAAACACCAAGGACCAAATTCATCATTGGTGTGGCTTGCCACCAGGACGCCAGTGATGTCACACAAGTTAGACTTAATTATCACTTTTTTACATTAGGATTGATCTTCCTGGTTTTGAAAACCACGCTGACTGTGAATAGGGATTGTGGTTTAACCAAGGCCTTGCGCAATAATTACCTCATTCAATGTGATTCCCAATTGTACCTCATTCTTAGCAACATGGTTGAATCTCTCGTTTCCTTTCTTCTTTGCAGCTGCTAAGAGTTCTATGTCAAGATGGATTTTTTTCCCCTGAATTAACTCCCACATTCATTTTCTGATTAGCTGTGACATTTGTAATATACCTTATGGCAACGGTAACAAAGTCCTGTGGCACCTTAAAGACTAACTATAAAGTTTTGAAGCATAAGCTTTCGTGGGCTAATACCCACTTCGTCGGATGCAAGCAGTGGAAGCCGCTTATGGCAACGTAACCCATACCGGCTCAGAGCGGAACTCTGTCCCCTTCTAGTGGTGGCAAGGCCAGCTGGCGCTTGATGAGCCTGCTGAAACCTTAGCTAAGAGAGATCTGTCTTTTCGTTCAGGCAGTAGAAGCTCATGCATGAAGCTCAAGTGGTCTCAGGTTTAATCTCTGCTGGTGACACCCCTCGTTGGGTTACACCTACGTGATCTCCCCTCTACTAGCTACAGCAAATGACATTTGCCAGCTATGTGTCTATCTGAGCTACACAGTGACATCCCTCATCTAGTCTGTCAAAACCAAATCCTGGCCTCATTAAAGCCATGGGGAGTTTTTATGTGGATTTCAGTACAACCATGATCTGGTTATAAGTCACAGTGAATGCTTTGGTAACAAAGAGTCCTGTGGCACCTTAAAGACTAACTAAAGTATTGAAGCATAAGCTTTCATGGGCTAATACCCACTTCGTCAGATGCAAGCAGTGGAAGTGTCCAGGGGCAGGTATAGATAAGTTGGCAAGAACCAGGTAGGAAATAACAAGGTTAGTCCAATCAGGCTGAACCAGCTTGTTATCTCCAATCAAGGAGGGTGAGGTATTCCTCTAGCAGCTGAATTGGAGGTGTGAACTTGGAGAGAGGAGAAGCTGCTTTTGTAATTAGCAAGCCATTCAAAATCTTTGTTCAATCCCAGATTGATTGTGTCAGATCTGCAAATGAATTGCAGCTCTGCAGTTTCTCTTTGCAGTCTGGTTTTGAAGTTTTTTTGCTGCAATATGGTTACTTTTAAATCTGTAATTGTGTGTCCAGGCAGGTTGAAGTGTTCTCCTACAGGTTTTTGTATATTGCCATTCCTGATATCTGATTTGTGTCCATTTATTCTTTTTCGTAGGGACTGTCCAGTTTGGCCGATGTACATAGCAGCGGGACATTGGTGGCATATATTACATCAGTAGATGTGCAGGTGAATGAACCAATGATGGTGTGGCTGATCTGGTTAGGTCCTGTAATGGTGTTGCTGGTGTAGATATGTGGGCAGAGTTGGCATCGAGGTTTGTTGCATGGATTGGTTCCTGAGTTGGAGTTATTATGGCGCGGTGTGCTGTTGCTAGTGAGAATCTGCTTAAGGTTGGCGGGTTGTCTGTAGGCCAGGACTAGCCTTCCTCCCAAGGTCTGTGAAAGTGAGGGATTATTGTCCAGGATGGGTTGTAGATCAAATGAATGAATGCTTTGACTTCTTTGGTTAATGTGGCTGGTAATTCCAGTGCCTTTTCCCTGAAGGCCATTGTGGCATCATATGATGCTCCTTCCAGTGCTGGACCTCTTCTTGACTTCAGTAATTTGCTTCCTGTGCCTATGGAAGATTTCAACAGATGACGCCCCACCCACAACCCAGTTTCAGAGTGTTTTGGTATTACGACGATGGGAACTGGTCCAAACCCCTCTCCCAGACAGAACAATAGCCCATACACATGCCAAAAGTTATAAAGGGATCTGGGAATACATGAAAGGAGAAAATGGAGGAGGTCAGTAAAAATAGTTGGTCAATTCCTCAGCTGGTTTAAATCACTCTGGCTCCATTTGAGTTGGTGGAGTTACATCGATTGACACCGCTAGAGGATTCCAGCTCAGCACAGATTTCAAACATTCAGACTTGCTCTAAACTAAAGTCTCTCTCATTTAGAGATCAGGATAGGATGGGAAAGGGGATATTTAAAACAAGAAAGGGCAAAACACTGGAGAATATACTAAAAGGAACCAACATGCACTGGCATTGTGTGATGTGGTAGAGGAGACCTCACAGGGTTTTTCCATCTCTAAAGAGCAAAGAGGAACTAGGGAATTATAGAAGCGACAAAGAGTCCTATGGCACCTTAAAGACTAACTAAAGTATTGAAGCATAAGCTTTCGTGGGCTAATACCCACTTCATCAGATGCATGCAGTGGAAATATCCAGAGGCAGGTATAAATAAGTAGGCAAGAACCAGGTGAGAGATAACAAAATTAGTTCAATCAGGCTGAACCACCTTGTTATCTCTAATCAGGAAGGATGAGGTCCTCTTCTAGCAGCTGATCTGGAATATTCCAGATACTTCCACTGGATACTTCCACTGCATGCATCTGACAAAGTGGATATTAGCCCATGAAAGCTTCAATACTTTTGTTAGTCTTTAAGGTGTCACAGGACTCTGTCGCTTCTGCAGATCCAGACTAAAACGGCTACCTCTTTGATTAGGGAATTATAGACCAGTCAACCTAGTTTTCATAGCCAGAGAGATACTGAAACAAATTATTAAACAATCCAATTGTAGGCACTTAGAGAATAGGGCAATAAGTAATAGCCAACATTTATTTGTTAGGCACAAGACATGCCAAACCAACCTAATTTCCTTCATTAACAGTGCTACTAACTTAGTAGCTGGGGGTGAGGAAGCAGTAGTTGATGTATCTCGATTCATAAGACTTTTGACACAGCCCCATAGTAGAGTGTCATGAGCAAAGTAGGCTAGATAAAATTGCTATAGGATGGGATCACAGTTGGTTGAAAGAACATATTCAAAGAGAAAATACCAATGGTTTGTTGTCAAACTGGGAGGATGGGGCCTTGCAGGCATATCTTTCCTGAATCTGATACTGTCCAATATTTTCATTAATGACTTCTTAGATAATAGAGTGCAGAGTATGCTTATAAGATCTGTAGATGACTCCAAGCTGGGAAGGGTGGCAAGCACTTTGGAAGGATTTGAATTCAAAATGGTCTTGATAAATTGATGAACTGGTCTGTAATCAATAAGATGAAATAAAATGAATGGGGAATAACTGGCTAGGCAGTAGTGTTGCTGAAAAGGACCTGGTGGCTATAGTGGATCACAAATTTAATACGAGTCAACAGTGAGATGCTGTTCTAAAAAATGCAAATATAATTCTGGGATGTATTAGCAGGAGCGTCATATGTAATATCTGTATGTACGCAAGGTAATTGTTCCAGTCTATCTGCTGAGGCCTCAACTGGAGTACTGTGACCAGTTTTAGGTGCCACGTTTTAAGAAAGACATGAACAAACAGTCCAAAGTAAGGCCACAAACATGATAAAAGGTTTAGAAAACCTGACTTATGAGGAAAGGTTAAAAAAATGGGCACATTTAATTTTAAACAAGGATGACTGAAGGGGGACCTGATAACAGTCTTCAAATATCTAAGGGCTGTTATAAAGAGAACGGTGCTCAGTTGTTCCCCATGTCCACTGAACGTAGGACAAGAAGTAATCAACTAAATCTGCAACAAGGGAGAGTTAGGTTAGGTATCAGGAAAAACTTTAGAAGGGTAGTTAAATACTGGAACAGGTTATCAAGGGAGGTCACGGAATCTCCATCACTGGAGGTTTTTAAGAACCTATCAGGGATGGTCTTGCCGTACTCAGCATGGGAGTATGGACCAGCTGACTTCTTAAGGTCCCTTCCAGTCCTACATTTCTATGATCTGCGATTCTCTAAGTCCACCCCAGCCACATTTGTTACACCAGAAGAAGAGCTCTGTGAAAGCTCAGAAGATTGTCTCTTCACCCACCCTGGCTCTCTAACATTTGTTAGTTTGAAACGTGACTACATCATCGTAAACTAGATACCTTTTAGTTCACACCAGCACATTAGAGGGCTCTACTATTCACACTTCCGTAGTCCAGACAGCAATGTCATGTAGGCAAGTCCACAGCAAAGCAAAATATCCAACAAGCTGGATCAACTAAAATTTTACACATACTGGACTCCTGAATGTGAATATAATAAACAGGGGCCATCTTAGTTTTACTCTTCCTGCAGCAGATAATTTTTTCCAAACAACAATTTTTTAAGTCCCTGATGGGTTCCAAACTTAACTTGCAAGGCATAGTCCATAAAACTGGGCAGATAAATCACTAAAGAAATCCATCCTATTTCCTAAATGGAAAGAGAAATGACTTAACAATATTTGTTCATCAATGAGTTCTAAGGGGCTGGGTGAGATGAGAAGTAACAAGAAAACACCCTCTCGCTAGCTAGGCAAATAAGCTGCTTCCTCTGTAGCTACCAACATTCAGGGTGTTTGGGGTTTGTTTTTTTATTTACTATGTAATTTATGGTTAAAAATTGTTGCAGAGCATCAACATGTCACATGAATATTGACTAACTACCAGTCTTCAAAGTCATGTAATTTTAGATGCATTTGAAAGATGCCAGCATTTTGCAATTGGAACAGTGAAATCACCACACTCGGGTTGGTTAGATATTTAAAGTCATTTTCAAGCTGATGCAAACAGCCAAGTAGCCAACCTTTGGAGACAACGACGGAGACCCCCCAACTGCTCTCTGCCCCCTTTATGCCTGGTAGGGGTCTTAAAGCAGAGTTGCTGTGGAAGAAAGTCTATGGCTACCTTCTTGCAAGTAGAACTGGATGATTTTTTCCTCTGCAAATAGTTTACTGGACCCCCAAAAAATGCATTTTTCAGTCAAATAAAACTGTTTGTGACATCGGGTTACATTCAGTGAATAGTTTTGGCCAAATTAAAAAAAAGAAAGAAAGAAAGAAAACAACAGTTGAGGGAGCTGAAACAGTTCAGTCTGACACTTTCAAAACAAGAAACCCTTTTCATTTTGAAGTTTAGTCATTTTTGTGCTGCGAGGGGGAATAAAAGGGGTTTAAATTTTTAATGACATGAAATGAAAAGACTGAAACAAAATTTCATTTCAGGTCAACACACTTTTTTTTTCCCCCACAGTTTTTCATTTTGGCAAGGAAAACCAACACCATTTCAGATTGGGGTCACCCCCAGATTATCTTTGTGTCTCTGATTCTTATTTTTTTATTTGGCCAGAGTGGAATCCACTGTTTGAGACCATGTTGTCACCTTCCCACCTTCCCTGGGCTCCTCTACGATGGCCCGGATCCTGTGAGGTGCTGTGGGCTACACTGGAAAAGGTACTGAGTCTTCTCAGCTCTCACCGAAGTCAGTGTGAGTTGAGGCAATTGATGGCCTCCCTGCATCAGGCTCGTTATGACGAAACAGTTGAGCAAATAACAAATGAGCTTCACAAAGACTAAAAAAACCCAGATGTTCAAGATGTGCCTTTGCCACACTGGAGCAGTCAAGTCAATGGACCAGTGGATGTTTACCCATCCGCACTGGGAGTGGAGGGAAGATTTTTAACTACCCCAGTGCACTCCTTACCCTGCGCACTTCTCCACATGTGCACACACAGACCCCAACAGACAAATGCCATCGTCATATTGTCACCTGCTGGAAAAACAAGTGTTGCAAACTCGATAGATATGGCCGTTCAACCATGCTCAGCTGCATTTGGATCTCTGTGATATAGTTAACCTGAGAGACAGTGCCCCCCTCCTCCAGGCTAAGGTGAGCTTAGGAGTCTGTGAGCTAATGAAGCTTGTTCGTGTATTTATTATTTAAAACAAGACAGGAGCCCTGGGATGGAAACTTAGAGAGAAGACGACAATCTAGTGGTTTGTGTACTGGCGTAGAAAACCTGGGTTCTTTCCCTGCAACACATTATCCACGGGGCAGGGCACTTAGTTTCTCTGGGCCTCAGTTCTTCACCTATAAAATGGGGATAATAGCAGGGTGTTGTGACAGTAAATGCATTAAAAGACTGTGAGGCATTCAGATACTCTGGTGAGGGTCACGTAACTGCCGAAGATAGACAGACTGTAGTTTGGGCAGTTTGTTTCACACACAAGAGGATTCCAGGGCTCTGAATCTGATTTTTGCCAGCATTCTATTCAGACTTCGGAAAAAAACCACAGGATCTTGTACAGGTGGCTTTGGGTTTTTTTTAAAGCAGAATATTAATACTTAAGGACTAGACTGTGCTTTTAGATTCAGCACCGAGCAAGGGGCAGTACAGAAGCTGCGCTTCCTGGTCGGCACCCCCGGAGCTGTGGCTCACAGATACCCATCTGAGTCACACTCCCCGCCCTGCTCCTTCCTGGGAGTTATTTATTGCTGATCTGGAGCTGTATTAAATAACAAGTAGCCCAGTATTGACTCAGCTGTGCTGGCGAGTATCTGGGGCCAGGGGTCCCGGGGAGGAAGGGAGTCACGGTTCTACCCATTCCCTGACCACCTGCTCCAAGAAGGAGGGATGCTGGCACATTTACGCCTGTAAAACTGGGGTGTAAAAGGGAGATTCTTAACCCCTTGTCTGGTTGCAGAGTCCAAGGCAGCATGGACTAAATAAAGGGGGGACAGCTCTTTGCGAGGGCGAAGAGGCTGACAAGGGGTGTCTATCCTGACTGCACGAATCACAAGTCAATTGAGTCAAAGAGCCAGGGTGCTATTCAAAACGCCCCAATTCAGATGCTCACGGCTCAGCTACACAGGCAGAAAAACCAACCGTCCTGTTGGCACACATCTGACGCAGGAGGCAACTGACAGGTTGAATGGCAATTACAGCCCATTGAACAGCTCAACCCCTATTCAAAAGGAAAGCAATGAAGGGGACAGAGCGGAGGAAAGCAAAACAAAAATAAATCACTTTTGGCTCTAATGAATCAAAGACTGTTACAATCAAAACAACTTTCCGTCTGCAGCCAATGCCATGGGGCCTCATTTATCAAAAATTATACCCCAGCTGTAAGAGGCGGAGGTCACCTATTTGCTGGAAGCTGCAAGGAAAATTTCTCCTACAAAGAAGGCCCTCCTAGTGACAGAGGAAGCTGGCTGCACAGATGAAGGCCATGTGGCTGTCTGAAAGAGGCAAGGTGGGTGAGGTAAGACTTTTTTATTGGACCAACTTCTGTTGGTGAAAGAGACAAGCTTTAAAAGTCCACAGAGTTCTTCTTCAAGTCTGGGGAAGATAATCAGGGGGTCACAGCTAAATACGAGTTGGAACAGATTGTTTAAGCGTAAGGTGTTAACACATGTTGCAAGAAACCAGTCAAAATGTAGTCCTATAGTCATAGGACAAAGGAATCATAGACTCAGAGGACTGGAAGGGACCTGCATTCAAGGCAGGACTAAGTATTACCTAGACCATCCCTGACAGGTGTTTGTCCAACCTGCTCTTAAAAATTTCCAGTGATGGAGATTCCACAACATCCTAGGCAATTTATTCCAGTGTTTAACCACCATGACAGGTAAGAAGCTTTTCCTAATGTCCAATCTAAACGTCCCTACTTGAAATTTAAGCCCATTGCTTCTTGTCCTATCTTCAGAGGTTAAGAAGAAAAAATTTTCTCCCTCCTCCTTGTAACCATCTTTTATGGCCTTGAAAACTGCTACCATATCCCCTCTCAGTCTTCTCTTTTCCATACTAAACATGAGCTTCAAAAATGGAACCCTACATACCACTCTCTACAAGAAACCCACAGATCACCACACTTACCTCTCCAGATTCAGAAACTACCCCAACCATAGCAAGAAATTGGTAATTTACAGCCAGGCACTCAAATACCACAAAACGTGCTCTTAGGAGAAGGTCCAATATAAACATCTTAACACACTTAAAATCACCTTCACAACATAAGGACACTCCATCAGAGAAGTAAATCGCTTCATGGAATGGGCCACCCTAATTTCCCCCAGAAAACCTTCTTCAATACAGAGGGGAAGGGGGAACAAACACTGACTGCATACCACTAGTTGTCACCTACCACTCCACACTGGGTATCCCTAATCCATACGGAGTATCGTCAAACAACTACAATCCGTATTGATGGGGACCACATCGAGAAAGAAATCTGAACCTTCTCTTCTGGCCTTCAAACAGCCCCTCAGACTTGTCAATTTCATCATCAGAAACTCATCAATCTCATTCGAAGCTCACTATGGACGAGGGGACACCCACTCAAAGCAGCACCAGACCCTCCAAGAACAACAGATGCAAAACCTGCAGCTGTATCTCCATTACTACAATAATCATCCCCCCTCCCACAGCCCACCTTTCAAGATCAAAGTAGTATTCCCCCTTGGCACTACACATTTTCCCCAAAATCGGGACATTATGTTTTCATGTATCATCAAATCCACGGTTACAGTCTTGCCATCTTGGATGAATGTTATATCTGACTTTCTGACATCACCCACTTTTATCAATGAGAGCATTTAAAGTCCTATTATGTCTTTTAATTTTGTTCTTTTGACACTGACCAGACATATGTGGAATCCGTTTTTTTCCCAGGCTGTCCCATCTAAAAATAGAGAGTGCACCTGGTCAACCTCTTGATAGAGTTTCTGTAGCAGGGAAGGTGTCTGAGATCAGTTGTACTGTTCTAACAGTACACAAAGTGACTACAAAGCAAAGTTGAAGAAAAGCATTCGTGATAAATTCATTTTTACAATAGTGAATTCCAACACCCTGGCACTGAAGTGCCTACCATCTTTTATATTTTTTAACCTCCAGATTCTCTGCATTAAGGTAGGTGAGAAATATTTTAACTGTCTTTTTGACAGTCATGTCCAAACCATGAAGAACAGGCAGCCCGCTTAACGGTAAAGTGTAGAACAATCTGGGTAATATAAACATTTTTAAAGTGTAACTTTTCTGTGCTAGTTTAAGGCAAATGCTATAGAGTTTATAATACCAATCAACTAGTTTAATTGAGAAGCTGAATCCATGGTTCCTGTCTAAGGCAGCAAATACTTCTCGAATTGTCCAGGTTCAATATAATCTATAGGCTCAAGACCTATTTTCCAGTTGTCTTTGGGATTAACTTCATGGGTTCTGTGCTTTGGCAGGACAAAGTCCCTTGTCTTCCTGATATTCACTTTAAGGCTGATATATGGACAGAATGGGTTCAAAATTACCCATGTGGCAGTCAATAATCATTATTACAATGTTTCTGCAAAGTCAAAAGCAGTGATTTTCCTACTCCCAACCACAGAATTACTTTCTTCTTTTTTCCCCAATTTGGACAAGAAAAGATCCAGGGCTATATTTAATAATACTGTGAATAAAGGATCTCCTTGCTTCACCCCACTGTGGATTAGTATTGGCTCTGTGGAATCTTCGCCAGCCTGAATCGTTGAACAATTATTATATACATCCTTAATTTCAACAAATTCTTCATGGATACAAAATCTTTTTTAAACTGTAAATAATAAAACTGTGCCCAATTGAACCAAAAGCCTTGCCTAAATCCACAAAGGTTACATCAACGTCATCACCCTTATGCTTGGTTCCCAGTGGTCGGGTTATTTAAAATAGAAATATTTTCTTCACGACTCGGCAAAGCTATGAATCCCTTCTCTCTTTTGCAAATCCAAACTGAGCATGTCAAATGGGCTGCAAGCAATGTAGACTAGATCCTCAATGAAAATGAATTAATGGTAATTAGTCTTCAGGAGGAGAGGATTAAGAGCTCATTAGGATCATGCAATTTGGGGATTACTGTGGTTCCACTGATTTTCAAATGTTCAGGAATTTGGAGATTTGAGAATGGTAAATTACAAAACTTAGTAATAATGGAAAGATTTAAATTAAAAACTCCCTAAACAGCTACTCTACCTGGACTCAGGACATTATTTTTGTACATTGCTTCCAGGGACTCACTCTCTTCCTCATGAAAATCTGGCCTCCTCTGAAGTTTATTCTAGCCAATAAATCTGCAGGGGAACATCGAATAATAGTACAACGTCCTACTTTGCCAAGTAACTCTAAAGCCTTGTCTACGCTACCGTCTGGATCGATGCATAGAGATCGATCTATCGGGGATTGATTTATCGCATCTCATCAGGATGCAATAATTCGGTCCCCCAAGTCAACTCCAGAACTCCAGCTCACCAAAAGGCGCAAGCTGGAGTCGACGGGAGAGCCCGCCACCAACTGCTGCCGCCATGAGGACAGCAGGTAAGTCAACCTAAGATGCGTCGACTTCATCTTCGTTATTCACATAATACAAAAAGCACTGTGAGGCGCTCAGACACTATGGTAACGAAGTCTCGATAAGGATCATAGATATACAGGAAATTCTAGCCCCTCAGACGTCATAAGCCTTGCATGATTTTCTTTTCCCTGCTTCCGCCCCTCTATATTTTCAATACCCCTTTTCAAACATGGAGAACTTTTTAGGGACCAAGCCAAAGGATACGTTGGTTTGGCCAATATGTAGGGCATATAGTCCACGTAATCAAACGATTGAACAGTTGAGTAAACAGTAGAGGCGAATGCTTGTTAAAATTCTTTACTCACTAGACTGTTTGAGGGGCCCACTCTCCAGGAATGGTTAACCTTAATTAACCTTCAACCACCAAATCCAATTGGCTGGACCCTCAGCTGGTGCAAACAGACATGGCTCCATTGAATTCATGGGAATGGTGATGACTTCCCGCGAGCCCGAGTTGATTGACTCGGCCTCGGTGACTCGCTGCCATAGGATTTTCTTTGCGTTGCAGACTTACCCTTTGTGTCCTGGTCACCCTAGTTACACTAGACATCCCGATTTCATAGGGGCAGTCCCGATGTTTGGGTCTTTTTCTTATCTAGACTCTTATTGCCCCCCTCCCCCATACACACCCTGTCCCGATTTTTCACATTTGCTGTCTGGTCACCCTAAGTCTAACCCACACACCACCTGGGTGTGGTGTTCTGTCCCCTCACGAGAGAGAGAGAGAGAGAGAGAGAGAGAGAGAGAGAGAGAGAGAGAGAATAAGTCTGATCTACAACCTTAGCTAAGGGCCACGTGGCTTCTAACTCATGCAACAGAGGCTCATGTATTTAGCTCCAGCCCCAGTTCGATCCCACCGACCAGGCTCTGTCGGCATTACACCAACACAATGGAGCTGGCAGCTCTAGATGGCAGTCTAATAAAATAATGAAGATGAATATACATGGTAAAACAGTCCTGAAACACCAGCTCTTGGATTTTGCGTGATATTTTAATTGCACGTCGAGCCCACACGCTGCTGTTTCCGTTTGATTTGAGAGATGTACTTTACCAGTTATTCTTCTAAAGTAAAGTCCCACATGCTGAATGCTGCCATGTTCTCAATTCTACATCCTTTCGTCCTGGAGCGTGACTAGGTTTGAGCTCAGCCAGGAGTCCCTGGCAAAGGTTCACACCCAGGCTTTGCTTTGCCCCTGTTTCAAAGGGAACATTCTATATTCCTTTAGCTGCTACTTTAAAGCTAATGTTGCATGGATGTGATTTAAATTTATACCGACATGCATGAGTTAGGACTGGATCCCAAGAGCATCGAAAGCCGTGGAAAGACTCCCATGGGCGACTTTAATGGGCTTTGGACGTAGTCCTTAGAGACCAGATGAAAAAGCTGCTGTGATGTTGTTGTTATTGTGATTCCCATACACAAAGAGCAGCTATATTCTTTCAATCTCACGGACTTGATTAAAGGAAGCAACACCCCGTATGGGAGAACAAATCCACAGTCTCCACGAGATCGGAGCGAATGAAATGTAACGTTCAGGTTACACTACAAAACTCATCATTTCACAGAGACATTCTCCAAATACCAGACCAGGATAAGAACCCAGTAACATTATCTGGAAGTCAGGAACCCATGGCTAGAACGAGGGAAAGTAGGGCTATTTTGGTCCTATAGGGTGGAGAACTTGCTGTGATTCCTAGCTTGTCTACACAGAGACACTCAGGGAAATTAATCCAAAATTAATTTTTAAAGAGGAATAGCTAAATCCCTGTGTGACTGCTCTTATTCAGAATTCAAGTGTCTTTCATTTTGTTTAGCTTAATTCACTTATAAATTGAAATAAGCAAAATCAAATTAAGGCCACTTTAATTCTGAATAAGTGTCCACACAAGGGTTTAATGCAGTTTAATTAACCCACTTTAAATTCACTTTTACTTGATTTGGATTAACTTTCCTGAGTGTCCCTGTGTAGACATGCCTTTATTCACATAACTGGATGTGCATCCTCTGATTAGGGGCATTTTAGAAGTGCTATAGAGAGATGCACTTACTTTAGCAATCGTTATAACTGATTTGCAGTGTCCTTGTAGCTAAGTGGAGGGATCCGTCCTTAAAATGCTGCTGCGTAAATGTCAATAAAACAGGATGACATGAAGTTGCGACTCAGTGGACAAATGCCAGTCAGTACTGATTCTGCTCTTTGTTGAACTAGTATAAAACACTGGAACTGCCCTGAGTTACTCTGGCTTGACACTGGTGAAGATAAGAACAGGATTTGACCCTTAAACCATGCACCTAAACTATGCAGTTTTTTCCCCTCTCCTCAACCATGCCGACAGAATTACTTCACAGTCTGAAAAAGGTTCCGTTCCAACTCACTTAGGTTTGAAACAATGCTGAGGCCCCTCTGCATTTCTGGCCTCTGGCTGGACCCAAAACATTGCCAGAAAGGCAAACCTGGAGGTTTTTCCACCAGCCAAAATCCAGAATTTTTAAATCTGGCAAGAGGTCCAACGTGGCTAATGGCCCAATCACGCAAGTCGCCCAGGCCGACCCTTGGGCGTGTCTCGAGTTGCAATGAAATGATTGGCACTCTGGTCATGAGTCTGCAAGATCTGGGCTTAAAAATCCAAGAGAAAATACTTTTTGGAGGCTGCCTCCCTTAGATCAGGGGTCTCCAAACTTTTCAGCCCGAGGGCCGCATTAACTATTAAATAGCGGTTCGGGGGCCGACAAGATAAGAGGGGGGGGGGGAGGCGGGTGTAAGAGGGCTGGGGGGGGGGGGGCAGGGCCGGCGACAGGAATTTTGGGGCCCCGTACGGCAGACCGTACGGGGCCCCCCCGCCAGTCTCCCGCCGCCCGCGGGGGGCCCCCCCGCCAGTCTCCCGCCGCCCGCGCCCCCCCCGCCCCCGGCCAGTCTCCCGCCGCCTGCGCTCCCCCCCCTCCTGCCTCCCGCGCCCCCCCGCCGATCTCCCGCCGCCCGAGGGCCCCCCCCCGCCGGTCTCCTACCTCCCGCGCCCCCCCCCCGCCGATCTCCTGCCTCCCGCGGCCCCCCCCCCGGCCGATCTCCCGCCACCCGAGGGCCCCCCCGGCCGATCTCCCGCCACCCGAGGGCCCCCCCCGGCCGATCTCCCGCCACCCGAGGGCCCCCCCCGGCCGATCTCCCGCCACCTGAGGGCCCCCCCGGCCGATCTCCTACTTCCCGCGGCCCCCCCCGGCCGGTCTCCTGTCTCCACCCCCCCCCCGTCTCCTGCCTCCCGCGCCCCCCCCCGTCTCCTGCCTCCCGCGGCCCCCCCGGTCTCCTGCCTCCCGCGGCCCCCTCCCCCCGGGTCTCCTGCCTCCCGCGGCCCCTCCCCCCGGGTCTCCTGCCTCCCGCGGCCCCTCCCCCCGGGTCTCCTGCCTCCCGCGGCCCCTCCCCCCGGGTCTCCTGCCTCCCGCGGCCCCCTCCCCCCCGGTCTCCTGCCTCCCGCGGCCCCCCATCTCCTGCCTCCCGCGGCACCCCCCCCCCATCTCCTGCCTCCCGCGGCACCCCCCCCTCCCGCCCCGCCGATCTCCCGCGGCCCCCCCCCCCCCGCCCCGCCGATCTCCCGCGGCCCCCCCAGCCGGTCTCCTACCTCCGGCATGTGCTGCCGCCGTGTGGCCGGCCGGGAGAAGGGGGGCGGGGCTGGCTGCTGGATTCCGGGGGAGGGGGCTGGTGAGCGAGGCAGCTGGTGAGCTCTGCCGCCGCCGCCCCTGCGGGGGGGGGGGACCCTGCTCTGCCCCCATGGCGGCGGCGCCGGGGGCTCCTTACCCCGGGAGGGATGGAGGGTGCCCCGGCCGCTGCCCCCGAGCCTCCCCAGCGCCTCCCGCGCCCCGGCCCAGCCCTGCCTTCCACGGGCCGGATGAGAGGGCCTCGCGGGCCGCATCTGGCCCGCGGGCCGTAGTTTGGAGACCCCTGCCTTAGATGGAGCCTGGCCCCGGTTCATTAGCAAAAGGAGAGCAGTTAGCTGGGGAAATCTTACCCTTGGGTATTAAGTTCTCTCACTCTATAATTACAGGACTCAGCGGGACATTTGTTGTCATACCTATTTAGCCAGATAATGAGCGCAAATGTTCACCCGCCTGTTTTCTAGTGCACAAAGAGAGCTAATTGCACAGGAATGTCAATGCAGCAGAGAGCAGCTCTGCCAGCTGGGGAGCTAAATTCAGTCCGCTGTCAATTTCAGATGAAATAATTTGCAGCAAATTTTGTGCCGGTGAAAGTGACAGCTCCGTGGACGGGAGCACGGTCAGGTTTAGAGAGGGAAAAGATCCTCTAGCCTGTTAGGACGCACACTGAAATTCAGCTCCCTCCTCTAGTATCTTGGAGCCCAATCCTGCTTCTATTAAAGCCAGTGGGGTTTTGGCCACTGCTGTGCGGGGGAGCAGGATTGGGACCTAAATAATCAAGCCTTTGCCCCAGAGCTTGCTGCAGCACTGCCCACTTTCCATACAAACAGAGGAGGATTCTGCTGCAGTGAATGACGCATTTGTGACCTCCCAGCTCTGTTATCGCACCTGGGAATGAAACCACAGACACTAAACTCTCCAGCTGGGGCAAAGCACAGCCGCTCAACCGCCGAGCAAAACAGGGGAAGCGGTGTCCATCACACGGCTCTGATCATTTGCCATCACAAACCGGCTTGGAGTTAAGGTCCCAGTCTTGATCTTCAGAGTCCTCCACAGACTGGGATGCTGGGTCCTAACATCTCTCCTTCCGTGTCCAGATCATCTTCTGAGCTCCCACTCACCTTACCCATCTCAGGACACAAAACCAGAGCCCTCTCTTTGCTATTGCTTTCCCGTAGAGATAACACCCTAATAATAAATACGTTAAACCCTCTTCCAGTGCAGGGGCAGGGGAAGCATATTAGAGAGTCAGCCTGTATTTAGAATTTGTCTAAACTGGGCAATTCACACCGGTGTAACTACACGGATCATTATATTGTTTGTATTACAGTTGTATCTCAAGGACCCGACTGAGATCAGGAGGCCATTGCGCTAGGCACTGTCACAGGCAGAACAAGAGACAGTGTCTGCCCCCAGAGACCCAACCATCTTAACAGGCAAAAGGTAGGAGGGGAAACTGAGGCACGGGATGGGCAAAGCACTCATCCAAGGTCACACGGCTGGTCAGTGTCAAAGCCAAGACTAAAAGTAGCATCTCTCCAATCCCGGCAGCTAAGGCCGTGCTACTTCTTCAGTGATGTAAACTTCTAACAGACAACACTGCAGTAGTACAAAGTGGGGTTTGAATTACCTGGCAACTGACCAACATCCAGCCCCTCTGTGATGTACTCCACTACACCAATGTCACATCACTCGGTTTAGACTGCCCACTGAGGGCAATACGCTGTTTAACGGGCACACAGAAGTTGCAACAAAAGGAGTCGTCAATACTCCAGTGGGTTCCGCTGCACAAGCTTTGACCCGCAAACCTGCTTGAACTCAAGTTCCTCTGGGGTTACAGCTCACACAAGCCAACTTGTGAAGTGCTGAGCTGTGGGGTGCCATGGATTTGATTTCAGCATACCCTTTTACATCCTCAGTGGCCTCTGTTTCCAGACATAGCAAATTAGCTCCTCTGCTTACGTCAGTTGGTGCGGGGCCCCGCTGGCGAGCTGCGCTCGGCCCGCCCCCAGCCCCGGAGCGTGGGGCTCCGCAGCTCCCTGCACTCGGCCAACCTGGGAGTGTGGGGCCCAGCGCCTGGCTGGGGAGCGTGGGATCACCGGCACTGCACCCCTGCGGGCCGGATAAAAATGGCCGGCGGGCCACATGTGGCCCACGGGCCGCAGTTTGCCCACCCCGATCTACAAGGTCTTTATGAAGCGTTCTTAAAACTACAATACCCACCTGGGGAAGTGATGAAACGTGGTAAGTGAGACGGGGACCCACCTACTACACCTACTACAGGACAGGTCCAACAAGGTCCAACAAGGAAAGTAACAGAACACTACTCGCCATCACAGACAGCCCCCAGCTAAAACCTCTCCAATACATCATCAACAATCTACAACCTATCCTGGAAAATGATCCCTCACTCTCACAGACCTTGGGAGGCAGGCCAGTCCTCGCTTACAGACAGCCCCCAACCTGAAGCAAATATTCACCAGCAATTACACACAACCCAACAGAAACTCTGACCCAGGAACCAATCCCTGTAACAAACCCTGTTGCTTACTCTGTCCCCATATCTACTCTAGTGACACCATCAGAGGATCCAACCACAGGAGCCACAGCATCAAGGGCTCATTCACCTGCATGTCTACTAGTGTGATATATGCCATCGTGTGCCAGCAATGCCCCTCTGCCACGTACATTGGCCAAAAAAGAATAAATGGACACTAATCAGACATCAGGAATGGTAACATACAAAGCCAGTAGGAGAACACTTCAGTCTCCCTGGACATTCTATAACAGACTTAGAAGTAGCGATCCTTCAACAAAAAAAACTGACTTCAAATAGAAACTGCAGAGCTACCATTCATTTGCAGATTAAACACCATTAATTTGGGCTTGAATAGGGACTGGGAGTGGCTGACTCACTACACAAGCAATTTTCCCTCTCTTTACTATTGACATCTCCTCGTCAATTATTGGGAGTGGACTGAACTGACCTTGTCAACACTGGTTCTTCAGTTGGAAGGTAACTCCCTTCTCTTCACATGTCAGTATATTTATGTCTGTACCTGTAATTTTCACTCCATGCATCTAAAGAACTGAATTTTTTATCCACAAAAGCTTATGCTCAAAAAAATCTGTTAGTCTTTAAGGTGCCAACAGACTTCTTCTTGTTTTTCTAGTTCACTGTGTTTTTCTTCCTCTACAGGACTGTTTATTATAGATGGTAACTTCTGCAGAATTTCATAGGTCTCCAGTCACAAGGCCTAATGCTTTTAGAGACAGCAGTGGACCTGACTTTTAACACTGGGTTTCAGTTTCATTGTACTCCTCTGCATTCCTGGGAGACACATTTCAACTCCAAAAGGAATACACGATTTATTTGCAAAATCCCCAGAGGTGCAGTGTGGGATTATTAACTACCGACCTGCTAAATTTCAGGTTAGCCAGATGCTTCAGTAGTTATGGAAAAGAAAAGAGAAAAAGAGAAAGAAAGAGAGAAAGAAAGAAAGATCCTGCATTTAAAAGACTTTGCTAGACTTATAATATGAGACAATAAAAAGCTAGAAATTCTAAAGCTTTAAGTTGCTCCCATGCGGTTTATTATATTCAAGGCTATACATTTGCACTAAAAATACTTTATAGCTCCACTTGCTGTAGTGTTTGCCTGACTATATATTATTATCCTTTCTTTATTGCACCGATACAGTAGTACTAAGTGTGAGCGTCTCTGATTCATCTCCGCGAGGCAATTAAAGATGGCTATTGACTGTTAATATTTTTAACCACTTCCCACCAGGCTGAGATCTTCAAAGCCTTTCCTTTCGAGATGGGGTGACCAGTACTAGCCACAGCTTTCTCGGGAAGGCCGCACCATTGATTTATACAACCGCATTCGAATAGTCTTTGTATTATTCATCTTCCCATCCCTTATGCATCCGAACATCTTGTTCGTTTCTTTGACTGCGGCTACACATTGAGCAAAACCTAGAGGATTTGGACATCCAATTCCCATTCATTTTTGAAAACCTCAGTCCCTAGCCAACTGCAACTCAGATTTATTATTTTTATTACAACTGTGCCTAGAGGGTCCAACTATGATCAGGGGCCCTTTATATTAGGCACGGTGTAAACACAGCCCGAGACACTCCCTGCCCTGAAGAATTCCCTGTCTGAACAGACAAGATAAAGACAGGAGGAGAAGGGACTTGCACATGGCCATACAGCAAGTCTGTGGCAAAGCCAGGAACAGAATTCAAATGTCTTAAATCCCAAGATTGTGCTCTGTTCATTGAACCATGCTGCCTTTTCCAATGTATGTACAGTATTCCTCAGATGACTTTCTGATGTCCCATGGGTTGGCCAAGGACTCTCACGCCGCAAGTATCTGAGGTTTCAAATAATTTACTATTTTGTGAAAGTCTTTTCTGCTAATGCAGCTCCCACTTCCTAGAGCAGCCCGCTGGTTCTCTCCCTGGTAACTCTCCAGCTTGTTTTGAATCTCCCCTGCAGCCTCCCTCCGGTTCGGATTTCACTCTGTTCTATTGAAATGCTGCGTAACGCTGCGGGGCAGTACTTTCTGTGAAAACGAGGTGCGCCGCGCTGATTATTCACAAAAAGGCTGATTGTCACCTGACAATCTGCCCGAAACAGGGGGCAGCATGTAGCTACGCCAGCCCAATAATAATAATAAGTTACAGCTCAGACTTGTGATGCAAAGTGGATTGAGCAGACCAGACAATCCAGCCCCCCCAAGAAACTCACTCTGTCACACAGGGACCTTCTTGCACATGGAAGAGTAGGCGCTAGCTCTTTTAGGGTGACCAGATGTCCCAATTTTATAGGGACAGTCCCGATTTTTGGGTCCTTTTCTTATATAGGCTCCTATAACCACCACCCCACATCCCGGCCCAATTTTTCACACTCGCTGTCTAGTCACCCTAGTTCTTTTAAGTGCCACACCAGTGCATTAACCACAAGACCATCCTTCCTTTCAACCTCATGGCTCCATCCCGCAAGTACACAAACAAGCTTTGCACACCTTCGGCGGTCTCCGTTACCCCTCCCGGCCCAGCACTCAATCCCTGCTTTCCCCCCAGCCAGTCGACATTGGCGCTTGGGGCAGGTAAAGCAAATGGGCAGCTTTTCAGGCCAAGTTCCGCAGTCCCGGCTTTGCTTACAATGAAAGGACACTGCAGCTTTTACCAGCCTCGGCTAGTTTTGCGCCCAGGTCACCTATGCACCCCCTGAACGCATCTGGCACTGGTTTGCATGTGACAGTGTCACCCACTCCCCGCTGAGAGAGCTGCGGGGCCATTTGAGGTTAACACGCACATCCCCAAGGCCCTGTTCGTGTTCTGCATTGGTATCAACACAATCAACAGACTCCTTTCCATGGCAATTTGCTGCCTCCGACGCATGGCCTGCCTGCCGCTCGCTCTCCGCGGGTTTCTTTCAAGCAGGATGCGTGGGGTTTGAAAATAAATATGCGGCGTTATCGGCAAAGCGCATTCGCCCGGCTCTTCAAATGCAAGATTCCTCTGCTTAATGGGGAACGTCGCTCGGCCCAAATCGGAGACCTGGCAGGGTACACAAATCTCTCCCCAGAGGAGACCTGCTGATTTCAAGGAGCTTCTCTGATAAGCTCCAGCCAGCTTCCCTCCCTGTCACAGCTCCATGCAGCCTTGGGCTGCCCTCTGTCGGCTTTTTACAAGGTTGGCACTTGCTTAATGAAGAATCTTGGCCTCTTTGCTGTTTGGGAGACAGATACCACACCTCTCTCCCCCTGCCCCAAAGGAATTGGAGTGAGGGGGTGCGCTACTCGCCACAGGATGGCGCCTCCTCCTGGTGGCTCTAGGGATTAGCTCTGCCAAGCCAGATCCCCTTGTATCTCTCTCGCGCGTGCTCAGCCTGCAGCCCTCTCTCACGCCAGGAGCTGCTGTTTCCCCTTCGTGTCTTAGTCCGCCGGCCAGGTCGCTCAGTGGTTTCTCCTTCTAGGGTAGTCCTTCAAAGTGTCTTTCCACCTGCGGCATCGGACAGCCCCCCTGCCTGCTGTCCCAACTCCGCCATTCCTGACCTAGTGATTTCAGCTAATCATTTTCGTTGCCCTCCACTGGACTCTTTCCAATTTGTCCACATCCTTCTTGTAGTGTGGGGCCCAAAACTGGACACAGTACTCCAGATGCGGCCTCACCAAAGCCGAATAGAGGGGAACAATCACGTCCCTCGATCTGCTGGCAATGCTCCTACTAATACAGCCCAATATGCCATTGGCCTTCTTGGCAACGAGGGTGCACTGCTGACTCCTATCCAGCTTCTTCTCCACTGTAATCCCCAGGTCCTTTTCTGCAGAACTGCTGCTTAGCCAGTCAGTCCCCAGCCTATAGTGGTACCCATAGTCCGTTCTGCTGCCCTTTACTCATACACTAAGGATAACAACATTTCATCTCCCCTTCACTCAGTACTAATGTGACTTGTAACCCAACACCAGCCAAAAGGGATCATTTAGGCAAAGCAGTTCCATCACGCTGCACAGCTAGGCCGAGCAGGTGTATCTATGAAAACATGGTCAGTTTCTGAAGTCTTTCCCCCCAGCTCATCACTGGATGTCAGGGGAGAGCTCGTTAACCTGCTGACTGCTACATGCACGTGACATTTGAAATCCCAAACATAGTCAGGGGACAGTCTCTAAGGACAACCTTTCCTTGGGGACTGATCCAACGGCCGTTGAAGCCAATAGAGAGAACCCCTCAACTTCAACAGGCATCAGATCAGCACCTAGGACAGCGTCTGGCCCAAGCATCTCTGCTCTCCATCACTTCTTAGGCCTGGGCTACACTGGGAGCGGGGGGGGGAGGGGTTCGAACTAAGATACGCAACGTCAGCTACACTATTCGCATAGCTGAAGTCAAACACCTTAGTTCGACTTACCTGGCCATCCTCATGGCGGCGAGTCGACCACGGCGGCTCCCCCGTCGACTCTGCTTAGTCCCCTCGCGGAGCTGGAGTTCCGGAGTCGACGGGGAGCGTGTTCGGGGATGGATTTATCACATCTAGACTAGCGGTCCACCTCGCTCTGAGTCAGTCACCTATCCTCTTCATTATTTACCACTCCCCTAGTTTGTCGCAGCTGCAGACTTTAGCAGTGATGAGTTTGTTTTCGTCCAGGTCATTGATACAAAGGTTAAATAGTTTAGGGCCAAGGATTTATCCCTGCGGGACCCCACTAGAAACAGACCTGCTCAGTGATGATTCTTTATTTGCTGTTATGTTTTGAGACCTATCAGTTAGACAGTTTTTTGATCCATTTACTGTGGGCCAGGCTAATTTTATATCATTTTTAATGATAGTTTTTTAATCAAAATGGTGTGCAGTACCAAGTCACACGCCTTAGAGAAGTCTAATAATATTACATCCAACACTATTACCTTTATCAACCAAAGAGCATTCAAGGGAGACAAGGCCATTGCAGAGAAACTAAATCAATTCTTTGTATTGGTCTTCATGGCTGAGGATGGGAGGGAGATTCCCAAACCTGAGCCATTCTTTTCATGTGACAAATCTGAGGAACTGTTGAAGACTGAGGTGTCATTAGAGGAGGTTTTGGAACAAATTGATGAATTAAACAGTAATAAGTTACCAGGACCAGATGGTATTCACCCAAGGGTCCTGAAGGAACTCAAATATGAAACTGCAGAACTACGAACTGGGGAATGTAACCTATCATTTAAATCAGCTTCTGTACCAGATGACTGGAGGATAGGTAATATGATGCCAATTTCTAAAAAAGGCTCCAGAGAAGATCCCGGCAATTGCAGGTCGGTACACCTGATTTCAGTATCAGGCAAACTGGTTGAAACTATAGGAAAGAACAGAATTATCAGACACATAGATGAACATGATTTGTTGGGAAGAATCAACATGGTTTTGTAAAGGGAAATCACGCCTCACCAATCTACTAGAATTCTTTGAGGAGGTCAATGTGAATAAGAGGGATCCAGTGGATATAATGTACTTAGATTTTCAGAAAGCCTTTTAACAAGGTCCCTCATCAAAGACCACAGTCAGCTTCGACAATGGAATGCTTCAGACAACTTGTAGCAATGTGAGACTTACCACCACAGCGCCTCCTGCTGGCTGTCTGGGAATTAGCTCTTTTTACTGCATGGAGCGTCCCCTGCTGGCCGGTGTCTCACCTGTCACTGGCCCCCCATATCCCCTCCCGGACCCCAATGCCTCTCTATCTGCAATGCTGCCCCCGGCAATATCCCCACACTCTAGGTTTCCCCTCCTAGGGAACTCCAACCCCCTAATCCCACCTTGCTTCAGTATTACTGCCAGTCGTCATCTAGCCCCCTCTCACTGGGGCAGACTGCAGTGTAATGGCCACTCATCATTGGCAAGGGGTCTAGGACCTGCTGCCTCTGCCTAACCCCAGGCTGCATCCTTGCAACCCCAGTACCTGTTTTTGGCCTGGCACAAGGCCCTGCCGCCTGGGGAGTTGCCAGGCTGGAGCTCCCCAGCTCCCCTTGCCTGCCCCCAGCCCTGCTGTACCTGAGGTACCCTGAGCTCCCAGGCAGCCAGGGCCCCCTCTGACCACAGCCAGAGAGAGTCTGCCTGAACGCCTGGTTCACAGCCCTTTTATAATCACAGCCCTGATTGGGGCATGGCCCAGCTGTAGCGGCTTCCCCAATCAGCCTTTTCCCGCCACAGACTTCTCCGGGGAGACTCTTAACCCCTTCAGGGCCGGAGTGGGGTGATCACTCCGCTACACAACTATAAACAAGAAACCTACGGATCACCACATCTACCTTCATCAATCCAGTAACCAC
The DNA here is from genome assembly GCA_032164245.1 of Sternotherus odoratus. Classification (NCBI taxonomy): domain Eukaryota; kingdom Metazoa; phylum Chordata; order Testudines; family Kinosternidae; genus Sternotherus; species Sternotherus odoratus. The sequence goes on along the minus strand of JAVMKO010000002.1, from coordinate 220,668,572 downwards.
CCCAAAACATGCCTAGCACAACATATGGTGCACGTCATCCCAAGCTCTGAATGCCCCAAGAACAACTATATGAGTGAAACCAGACAGACAATCATTGCACTCTCAAATGAACTCACACAGGAAAATGATAAAAGGCAAAAAACACCTATCAACTGTAGGCAAAAACCTTTCACAAAGCAATCACTCTGTATCTGGCCACTCAGTCTACATCCTCACAAGAAACCTGCGCAACACCTTCAAAGGAGGAGCCTGGGAGCTTAAGTTCATAACTTTGCTAGACACTAAAAATCCTGGACTGAACAGAGACACTGGATTTAAGGTTTATTACAACAATCTGTGACTCACTAACCCCCTTTTTTTGTCCTGTGACTGCAGAGGTATAAATGGGCCACTTCACTTTGAATGCTGACGTTAGCCCAATAAAAAAATATTAGCTCAACCACCGTGTCTCTTTAATATACTGTGACAGGGTTAGGCCAGAGAGCTACAAGGAAGTGGTCAAAGGGAGATACATTAGTCCCACGTTAAGCAGGTCCCTTTTTCTTGGGTAAAATAACAGGGACTATTCCAGAACACTCAGGAACTTTCTAGAACAATTAAGGCAGGCTGGCTAATTAGGACACCTGTTAGAATTAATTAAGGCTAATCAGGACACCTGGTTTAAAGGGGCTCTCACTCCAGTTAGTGAGGTGCGTGCGAGGAGCTGGGAGCAAAAGGCACAAGAAGCTGAGAGTCAGGTGGTGTACTACTGGAGGGACTGAGGAGTACACGCGTTATCAGACACCAGGAGGAAGGTCCTGTGGTGAGGATAAAGAAGGTGTTGGGAGGAGGCCATGGGGAAGTAGCCCAGGGAGTTGTAGCTGTAACGTTATAGGAGCCACTGTAGACAGCTGCAATCCACAGGACCCTGGGCTGGAACCCGGAGTAGAGGATGGGCCCGGGTTCCCCCCATCCTTCCATCTCCCTACCTGTTACCAGAAGAGTTGATCTGGACTGTGGGTTCCACCAGAGGGCAAAGTCTCTGGCCTGTTCCCCAACCCACTAGGTGAATCAGCAGAGACTGCAGGGATTGTTCTTCTTCCTTTTCCCCACGCTAGCCAGTGATGAAGTTATCTGAGCGAATGGCAAATTTGAGCCACAAAAGTGGCCAAACTGAGGGCTGCTGTGAACCTCTGAGGCAAGCAAATCCACCAATAAGCGCAGGAGCCTCCAAAGCAGAGGAGAAACGTTGTCACAATACAAAGAAAGTTTTCCCAACCTGCAAAAAATTGATATTCAAAAATGTTCCTCTCTCAAATTGGGACAAGAACTAAAAATCTTTAAATGGTACTTAAACTGAAAACCAAACCAAAAAAAATGGGCTAAATCCAAATGTTTCCTTTCGATAACCTCAAAGTTTCAGTCCAATTTTGATCAATTACCATTTTTACTACAATTAGCTTAAGTTTCAAAACCAAAAGTCATTTTGAACAGGAAAATTGAATTTTTCATTTAAAAAATGTTGAAGCAGAACTTCACAACAATGTCAAAAAAGTGTTGTGCAAATGTTTTTAGAAATGCGTCAAAACAGCCTCCCAGGGAAAGTTTCAGCTTTGATAAATTGACATTTTCTGACCCCAAAAAATGTTTCACTGAAAAAAAAAATCCCAACCAGATCTGTGACAGAGCAGGGAGTGGAACCCAAGACTAGTTTTAGTCCAGTGCTTCTATCCACTCTAGCGCGTTCGTGCACTGGGTTACTGTAATTAGGCAGATGCGTTAGGCTGACATCTGTAATGTTACCGATACACTAATGGGAGAGCCCTGCTGTTTCATCTCCCTGAACAGAATGGCAAGTCATTTGCATACAAGCCAGACTCCAAGCCATTCCCAAAACCCAAGTCTATGAAATATATTGCAATCACCGTGCCCGGTACATGGCAGATGGAAGATTTGCTGCTGTGCGCGTGGCCATGATAAATGAAAGCTGGCAAGGGAATGACACACTATTAAAGACATATTCCTGCACCATTCCACTCATTACCCTTTTGATTAATTTTAAGGGCATTTTGTGCTGATGAAAAAGTGCCTGACTGATAGTGCTGGGGAGTGAGGTCCTCACCATCATGCAAGCTGCCCCACTGATACACTTTAGTTTATATGGGTCCCATACAGTCCCTGTTCCACTGGACTTTCTGCTGAGACTACCAATAAAGGGACCAACTGGTGTCAGTAGTGGTGGTTAGATGAGATTGGCCCACACAAGATTTACAAGGTAATTGATTATAATGTGTACATACCTTGACAGTGTGACAATACCGGGTACCAAAGGGCTTTTTAATCTCACGAAGAAAGGCAGAACAAGAACCAATGTCTGGAAGCTGAAGCCAGACACATTCAAATTAGAAATAAGGCAGTTCTTTTAACAGTGTGAATGATTCACCACTGGAACACACTTCCAAGGGGAGTGGTGGATTTTTCCTCTCTTGAAGTCTTCAGATCAAGACTGGATGCCTTTCCAGAAGATGCTTAGTCAGATTGGGCTCACTACAGGCATAACCAGGTGAAATTCTATGCCCTTGTCTACACTACTAATTTATATCAGTATAACAACGTCGCTCAGGAGTGTGGAAAATTGACATCCCTGAGCAAAGTAGTGCTACTGACCTAACCCCCGGTATAGATAGCACTATGTCAAGAGGAGAGTTTCTCCCACCGACACAGCTACCACCTCTCAGTCTTAAAACAAGTAGACTATAGTTAAGTTAATTCAAAATAGCCTCCTTCTTGCCTTAGAACAGCTGTTATATTAGTTTCTTTCTGAGAGGGAGTTTGGGTGCAGGAGGGGGCTCCAGGCTGGGGTAGGGGGTTGGGGTGCAGGCAGGAGCCTGGGAAGGAGTTTGGGTGCAGGAGGGGGCTCCAGGCTGGGGTAGGGGGTTGGGGTGCAGGCAGGAGCCTGGGAAGGAGTTTGGGTGCAGGAGGGGGCTCCAGGCTGGGGTAGGGGGTTGGGGTGCAGGCAGGAGCCTGGGAAGGAGTTTGGGTGCAGGAGGGGGCTCCAGGCTGGGGTAGGGGGTTGGGGTAGAGGAGGAGGTGTCAGGTGCAGGCTCTGGCTGGGAGGTGCTTACCACAGGTGGCTGCCTGCCGTGGCCCCACACCGCTCCTGAAAGCAGCCGGCAGTTGGCTTATGTGACGGGGCAAGGCCAGGTGGCAATAGGAAAGTGCTAAGGAACAGATATGTTAGTTCCAGGCTAAACAAATCCCTGGTACCTTTGGAACCAAACGGCAGTTGTTCAGGTTAATCAAGACAGCTGGGGCCAATTAAGAAGCTTCTAGAAAGCAGCAGAAATAGCTAGCCTGGTTGGGACACCTGAAGCCAATCAGAGGCTGGCTGAAATCAGTTAAAAACCCTCCCAATTAGTCAGGTGGGGGTGGGTGTCGGGAGCTGTGGGGGGAGGTTGTGCTGTTGGTGAGACTGAGTGGTTAGACAACATATCATACGCGAGGAAGGAGGCCCCGAGGTCAGGGTGAAGTGGAGGGTGAGGAAGCAGGGACTGCTGTGGGGAAGTAGCCCAGGGAATTGTATTGTGTTGGGTGGTTAAAAGGTCAGCCATCTTAGCTGATACTATTAGGGTCCCTGGGCTGGAGCCCGGAGTAGAGGGCGGGCCCGGGTTCCCCCCTTTCTACCTTCCTTAATTAATCACTGACATTGGGAGACAACAGAGGCTGTGCCGGGAAGGATAGCTTCTCCTCACTGGCTTATGATGAAAATGGCTCAATAGGCGGTGACTTTGTCTCTAGAGAGAGAAGGGCCACAGGGAGAGTCACAGCGAGCCTCTGAGGCTAGTGAAATCCACCGGGAAACGCAGGATCCACGACGATAAAGAGAGGGCTTTGTCACACCTGTCATTGGTTTCCGGCCAATGGGAGCTGTGGGGACGGTGCTGGGGGTGGGGGCAGTCCATGGAGGCCGCAGAGACATGCCACCACCCAGCTGCTTCCCAGAGCGGCGTGGGGCCATGGCAGGCAGGCAGCCTGCCTGAGCCCTGCTGCACGGGGGGCCCCCTTAGCCCGGGGCCCTGGGCTGCAGCCCCTAATGCCCCTGCGTTGATCTGACCCTGTTGATGCTCCCCACAGCGACATCAGCTTTCCCCTGCAGTTTTATGGATTCATATAGATTCCAAGGCCAGAAGGGACCCCTGTGATCCCCTAATCCGACCTCCCGCAGAGCCTAGGCCATAGAACTTCCCCCAGTTCATTCCTGTTTGAATTAGAACGGAGCTTTTGGAATGAGCTGGCAGGGTGAAAATAGCCTATTGAAATCAGTGGGAGTTAGGCACCCAAGTAGCCTTGAGGCTCTGGGCCCGTGTATCTTCAGCTGGCTCAGAGGTGGACCATGTCTCATCACCCTGATTCATGTTCACCAAGAGCTGGGCACTTTCCTCTGGGCAAACACAGTGCAGCCCCAGCTTGGTAACTCCATCTCTCCTTGGCTTTCCAGCCAGCTCCCTGCATGACACCTGACAGCATGGGAACGCTTTGGCAGAGGTCTGGGAAATAAGCCTTGATACAGTAGATACATGAGGAACGCAGGCTGACGGATCCTGGGCGTCTCCGTAACAGCGGGAACAATGGCTCCGTGCCTGACGATGGTGGCTTGATTGCTTTGGACTTTAGACACTAAGTGGCTCTGGGTGTGGCTGGCGTGTGGTGGGGAGACCCAGGCATGAGATGGTTATTTGAAGAGGGGCGCACAACACTTTGCAAGCATTAATTGGCCAAGTATCGGACAGCAATGAATTAATATAGCACGCTAGGGGATTGATTTATCACATCTACACTAGACCAGATAAATTGATCCCCAATAAGTCTATCACTACCCGCTAATTCGGCAGATAGTATAGATGCACCCTTAGTGAAGACCTTAGCTATGCTGAAGGGAGAGCTTTTCCCAGTGGCATAGATATTCCACCTGACTGAGAGGTGGTAGCTGTGTCGGTGGGAGAAACTCTCCTGTTGACATAGTGCTGTCTACACCGGGGGTTAGGTCAGTAGCACTACTTTGCTCAGGGATGTGAATTTTCCACACTCCTGAGCGACGTTGTTATACCAACATAAGTTAGTAGTGTAGACCAGGGCATAGAATTTCACCCGGTTATGCCTGTAGTGCATGTAACCACAGAATGGCTTTAGGTTAATTAAAAGGCAAGTTTAGTATGGCGTTAATCGCCTCGATGCTATAAGGGTGATCATTTTGTTTTAAATTAGAAAATAGACTTGTATCCAGGGCCACACAAAACCTAATAGCCCTGGGCCCACAGGAGAGTGAATTCGGCCCTGAGCATCAGTGACTGGAACAGAAAGGAAATAGTTCTCTCCCATTCAAGGGGCAAGGGTATCACTGTGTTTCTGCCCCACTATCGCTGTTGGGGATGAAAGTGTTAATCTTTTCCATTTCAGAAAATGGATGGACCTTGGCTTCAACGCCACACTGTGTGAGCAGGTTCAGATGCCGCAACCCTCAGCTCATCTCATGTCTGCAGCATGGAGAAGAAAAGTCATGGCCTGAAGCAATGTCGGAAGGGGCGGGGAAGAGGGGGGAGGGGGGGTCACATGACACCCCACCCCACCCCCGCCTCCCCTCGAGATTTCTGCCAGGGTTTTCCAGCCGGGACCCTGTACAGCAACTCCTGGAGCTGGTGGTCTGCAAGCTGTGGTGTTGGGAGAGGCAGCAGAAAACAGCTAGGAGCTGCAAGGAGGGGCTGCTGGGGGTAAGAGAGGGTGTGCCTGGGAGGGGAGTGGCTCACACGGTGGGGGGGGGTATCTTTAAATTGTGCACCCCCCACAATCTCAGCTGTCTCTGGTCATGGCTTTCAGACCCCAAACCACAGCCCTCCATGGCTCTCAGCCTGCTAAGGCCTGCAACGTGTGACAAGGACCCAAAGTGAGGGGGTGGGGGACACACCCAAAAAATGGCTCACGCAGGAAACGTAACATGCTCCAGGGTTCGTTCCTTTAGTGTCAGTGACTCTGTCCCCCCAAGTTCATGAATCTGCATTTCTGAGGTAAATGATTTTCAACCACAGAAGCGAGCGTCAAGAGACACGACATTTCTGTGGGCCGTAGGAAACTTTGGCACTAAACCAAGTTACCCTCAAAACAAGGGTCCCTTGGGTAGTATGAAGACCTCTGCCCTTGAGGTAAAGGCAAATGAGCACTGGATGGCACCGATGCATTCTAAATCCTGTTTCTTCATTACAGGCCACCATCGACTTGATAATGAGACAACGCTAATGGCTGAGCTGGGCCAAGTCTAGCTCCTGGAAGGCAACGGTACCCACACATACACAAAGCCTCATAAAAAAGCCCAATAGCTTTTTGTTTCGTTCTAAGTAAACCTTGGAATGGGTTTATCCATTTCAGCTGGTAACTGGCACCTACATAGATTCTCCATGGGGTTTCCAACTGTAGCCCAGCAGCCGAAATACAGGAGCCACCCTCCCAGGCCTTGTTCCTGAGTCTGCCACTGTGAATCAACCGTGAGAGGCTGTGAGCGTAGCACTGAAGGAGCATGGAAGAGCTGTATTGTGTGCCATGGGAATATTGCAGAGCTGAAAGAGGAAAGGCCAACGTGTAGTGAAGGAAGTCTACATGGTATGGGACTTCCACCAGCATCATGAGACCAGGAGCCAAAATTAGGGAGCAAGGAGGTAGATTTTGCTGAGAGAGAGAAAAGGGCAAAATGAGGTGGGAGTGGAGGGCTCCAATAAATGAGTCAGCGGAGGAGAGGAGACTCAGAGAGGAAGAGAAGTCATGCGGACGTTGATGGACTGGGTAGGGGAGCCTTGATGATTTTGATGGTCAGAGAGGGAGCACTGTTTGGTGAAGCCAAGAATCGGGTGACCAGATGTCCCGATTTTACAGGAACCGTTCCAATATTCAGCGCTTTGCTTAGTCGCTCGTTACCCGCCACCCCAGGCCTGCTTATTCACACTTGCTGTCTGGTCACCCTAGTCAAGATGGAGGAGGCCACCATTTTGATGACTGGGAGAACGGATCCAGGTCTAAAGAGGAGACAATGGGGAGGCAGGCGTAGGAGTCTGATGGGACGTCAGCATGGAAGCGAAGGATGAGAGTAGAAAACTGTGAGGTGAGGAAGAGGGAAACTGAGTTTTTTTCTAAAATATACGATCGCATTCCAGCTGGAAGCATGTTGTGGAAGTTCTCTGGCCTGTGGTCTACAGGAAGTCAGGCTAGGTTATCACAACCGCCCTTTCTGGCCTTGAAATCTATGAAAATCAGGGCAGGAAGGAGGCAGGTAGGCAGCATAGCAGCAACGCAGAGGGAGAGGGGAGAAGGGGAAACAGGCTGGAAGTAGCAGAGGAGAAGCCTGATATTCCAAACAGAACATGGAGGGTAGAAAGGAGGTGATTGGGGGCAAGGTGTCCAGGAAGGAGAGGCTGCCAAATACGTCCGAAGGTCTTGGGATCTGGAACTGTGTGTAGGGAGACATTTCAATGTATTTGCAGCCTCCTCCACAGCTGTCTCGGTTTCTTGTCAGCAACTTTCATCCCATGAAGGAGTTACACTCCTATCCACTCCTTACCTGGGGAGACTCACTACCTGATTTTCATACCTACTAAATATATTTCAGACATCTCATCTCATTTGTAGTCCCGGTCTGAGCAGCTGCCAAGAGCATTATTTTGAATGCTCCGGCTGCAAAAACATCTTTAAAAAAATGTATTTGCAGCAAAAACATCAGGTGAATCAGATAACGAGAGGAAACATCGAAGAGATGCTGGCATCCCTGAGAGACAGAAAGGCAAAGCAAAGCAATTGAGAGAGAGATACATGCCTACTTTATTGCTAGATTGGCTGCTGGATTTAGTCATCAGACAAAACTTTTGATGATACCTCAGAGAACATTGCACTCCAAGCTTGCAAAGCTGGTCATGTAATGGGAAGTATAGTGACCCATTAAAAAGATAATAAAACTATATAGATCCCCATCCACTCAGCACTCCATCCATGATTATCAGGTTCCTGATAAACTAGAGTTGGCCCTGGGAAGCGCCATGAGAACAATTAAAGGATCAGAAAACCCATCTTATAGTTCTGGATGCAAGGAGCTCCATCTACTTAGTTAAACAAAGAGGAGGTTAAGGGGGGATAAGTACAGTCTACAAGTATCTACATGGGGAACAAATATTTAATAATGGGCTCTTCAAATCGAGGAGAGACAGATGTAAAACAATCCGATGGCTGGAATTGAAGCTAGACAAATTCAGCCTGAAAATAAGGCCTACATTTTGAACAGTGAGCGTAATTAACCCTTGGAACAATGTTCCAAGGCTTGTGGAGGATTCTCCATCACTCACCATTTTTAACCCAAGATTGGATGTTTTTCTATGCGATCTGCTCTAGGAATTATTTTGGGGCAGTTCTCTGGCCTGGGTTATCCAGGACGTCCAACTAGATTACCACAATCTGGCCTTGGAATCTAGAATAGTGACAATCATCCTCCAAAGCAATTGCTGCTACCATTGACGGCCATTTGTTACATCGATAGCCACCAGTGGCTCTCTCACAGCCAATGAAATAATGCTCTGTAGTTCTTTAATAGATTCGCATGCGAGGGTGGTGTGACTAGAGCTGAGAAAATACCAGATTTTGCAGTGTGGAGGCAATTTTGAAAAGCAAAAAAGACAAATTTGTTTTGAGTTGGACGAAAAATGAAAATTTTCATCCAATGGAAAAAAGTTTTGTTTCAGAACCTAGATCTTCTACTAAAGATCATCCCTAAAGGCACGCTCTAACCACTGGCTATTCTGAGGTAGGTAAGTCTGTCTCTCTGGTTTTTCACCTCAAAGGGTCTTAGTTTCAGCCTGATGCAGGAAAGAACATTTCTGTGAAATCATGAAAACTTTCACAGGACAGGAAAACAATTTCCTGCCCAGCTCAATCCCCAGTCATGGTTGAGGCCTCTGGATGCTATTGTAATACAAGTCTTGGGCACTCAGTTTCTTACCCTATTGGCCCTGTAAGAATGTTTTTATCTGACTAGCCCCAAATCTCATGGTAGCTACTGCTGGTGGGCTCTAACCCACCAGCTTTAGTATAGACCTTGTTTGTCCAGTGCCCTTGCTCACTGCTTCTTGAGACAAGTGGCATCCACAGCTCTTGGAACCCATTGCTGGGGATTTTATATTTCAGTCATAAAACTTCTGTGGGTTTTCCCGCCCTTTGCCACAAATTACAAAGTGCAACTTTTAATATTTGCTCATGCTAATTCCACGGAGAAGATGGAAAATTAAATAATGCGGCTTGAGGTAAATTCAAACAAACATATTTCACATTCCAGTCCCGGAGCAGAAAGCTCTCTCTCTCTCTCAGCTCCTTAGGCCAAGAGAGCTCCACCCTTCTGCAGGGAACAGGGACAACATAACAAGGTTTGATTTTATTTACTAAGAAATAAACAGAAGTGATTAAACTAAAACATGCCAGACCCCCCAGGCATTAAATGTTGAACTGAAGGAGGGATTAGGCCTGGAAAGCCTTGCTAGCAGTTGCAGCAGGGATAGTGAACTCTGTGTTTCAATCCCGACACTCACAGGTTGAAGAATGGGGATATTTTAGGGTTCTAGATAGGAATAACTATTCCCCTAATGCACTGGAGAAACCTGACTGGGAGAACTTCCCTAGGCAACACAATGACATGGGCCAGCCTTGCTATTTTTTATTATAGGACTGCAGCCGAAAGAGAATTTAAGAGGCGTGACATTGGTACCAATGCAGTTCAGCTTACCGGTGACTTGCCACTGGAGGGAAATATTGGGCACTTCTTCCCTTTTTCTTTGCTTCTTTATATGTACTTCAAAAGTCCAGTTTTTCCCCCTTGTTTGTTTAAAGTTGTTTTGGGGCATCAGAACTTAAGGGCTTGTCTAGCCTGGCATACTCTATGGTGAAGTGGATGGTCCTTCGGAGGGTTGTGACCACCCACATACCATGTGAGGCCAGATTCACGGAGACGGGGAGCAATCTTTCCGTTGGAAAGAGCCCGTTCGTCAGAACCGAGACGTTCCATGGGAACATGCTGATTTTGACAGAAGCCCAATAGGACTCAAAACTGTCCTCGCTGGCTGATGGGAACCCAGACGTTAGAAGTCCTAGGAGCCCCAGCTCCCAGGCTCAAGGGCAGCATGTGATGCTAGTCCTAGGCAGCTCACATGGAAAGTTCCCAAATCTCCTCAGCGGTTCATCGTGTGAGCTGCCAAAGGGTTACCTGGGGAGCTGGTTCCCCACCTATCCAGCTTCCTGGCCACCAGCTTACGTAACTAGGAAGCCAAGCAGCCACCCCAGAAAAAATCCCAAGAATGTTTTTCTTCAGTCCACAATGGAAAGAAACGTTCAAGATCTTGGGATTTTTCATGGGAAGCAACAGCTCAGTACAGCTCTGATCCTCCATCACATTGTTCAGAGCTTTGTTTGTTTTTTTGTGAACGTCTCTTCCAGGGTTCACTCAGGCACCAGCTGAACCTTCCCAGTTTAGAACCCCGGCGACTAGATAGTCTCTGGTTGGGCTTCCTGGCCAATATCAAAGTCACCATGGTTCACGTAGGGACCTTCTAAAGGTTCCCACCCCGGCTCAGTTGAAGCTTGCTCAGGCACGAAGCACAGAACGAAATGTTCGTCATGCCGTTTCAGAACGATATCGTAGGCAGTCTTAGCTCCTGCGGCAGTGAAAGCAAATGATCAGTGTCGTATTTTCAGCTTCGTTACCCACATTGACGAGCTGACCTCTAGATTGTTGCTCTCTCAAGTTTCACTGTGTCTTTGTCTCCAGTAAATCTTTCCTTCTACTCGGCCATTCCACAGGCTATCAAACTCGAAGTCATTGGAGAGTCTTTTCCTTTAATTCCCACCGATTCGGGCGAGTTAGTGGGTTCGTCTGCACCACAAACGAAGCTGTAATTGCAGCACTGGCACGTCGGGCCTTATGCTAGCTAGCACAGGTAACCATAGCAGCGAAGACATGGCTGTACACACGTCAACATGGGCTTGCCATCCCAGTACAATTCCGCTGGGAACTTGCGTATGTACTCGGGTTGTTGGCCTGAGTCCAGGTTTGTGCTGCCACATCTTCTCTGCCATTGTTACTCACTCTCGCTTGCCTAGGCTAGGCTTAGCCTACCTGAGCTACACTCACACTTTCATTTGCCGTATTGACATAACCCAGGGGTGGGCAAACTATGGCCTGTGGGCCACATCCAGCCCGCGGGACCATCCTGCCCAGCCCCTGAGCTTCCGGCTGAGGAGGCTCCCCCGGCCCCTCCCCTGCTGTCCCCTCTCCTCTGCATTGTCAGCATGGAGCCAGACATGCTGCTCTGAGTGGCATGGTAAGGGGGCAGGGGTTGAATAAAGGGCAGGGAGTCCCAGGGGACAGGGAGCGGTTGGATGGGGTGGAGGTTCGGGGAAGGTGGTAAGGAGACAGGGAAGGGGGGGGGGGGTTGGATAGGCATGGTAATCCCGGGGGTCTGTCAGGGACGGGGGGTGGATAGGGGTTGGGGCAGTCATGGGACAGGGAGCAGGAGGATTGGGTGGGGTCCTGGGGGAGGCACTTAGGGTGGGGCGGGTCTCTGGCAGGGGAGGTCAGGGGATAAGGGTCAGGGGGGTTGGATGAGTTGGGAGTTCTGAGGGGAGCAGTCAGGGTGTGGGAGGGTTGGATAGGGGGTGGGGCCAGGCTGTTTGGGGAGGCACAGCCTCCCGACCCTCCATACAATTGTGTAACCCCCCTGTTGCCCTCAGGCCAAAAAGTTTGCTTACAGTTGACGTAATCTGTGCCTGGCACCACGTCACAGGACAATGGGGAAGCAACACAGGCACAGAATCATTTTCTTCTTACACTATTAGGAGGACATAAGGGGTCTTATAAGGACATAAGAATGGCCGTACTAGGTCAGCCCAAAGGTCCATCCAGCCCAGTATCCTGTCCTCGGACAGTGGCCAATGCCAGGTGCCCCAGAGGGAGTGAACAGACCAGGGAATCATCAAGTGATCCATCCCATCGCCCATTCCCAGCTTCTGGCAAACAGAGGCTAAGGACACCATCCCTGTCCATCCTGGCTAATAGCCATTGATGGACTTATCCTCTATGAACTTATCTAGTTCTTTTCCGAACCCTGTTATAGTCTTGGCCTTCACAACAGCATTTAGGTCTCCCCAGTTTTTCTCTCTCTTCAATGCAGAACTTCAAAATTAAAAACATTCCACAGTCCCTCCTGCCTGGCTTCATGCTACAGATTTAGAAAATAGTCCACATATCCTTACAATACCAACTCATCAAGTTGTGTCTTTAAGTCAGGCGTGGGCAAACATTTTGGCCAGAGGACCACATCGGGGTGGCAAAATTGTATGGAGGTCCGGGAAGTCTGTGCCTCCCCACCCAACCCCCCACCCACTTACTGCCCTCCTCAGAACCCCCAACATCCAACACCTCCTGCTCCTTGTTCCCTGACTGCCACCTCCAGAGACCCCCTCACATCTAACCACCCCCTGGATCTAAACCCCCTACTCCTTATTCCCTAATGATCCCCTCTCAAGAACCCCCCACATTCTAACTTCCACCCCCTGCCCAACCACCCCCCACATTCCCTGTCCCCTGACTGCTTCGACCCCTATCCACACCCCTGCCAGACTATGCCTATCCACCTCCCCTGTTCCCAATCCCCACTGCCCCTCCGAACCTTCACCCCATCTAACCACCCCCTGCCTGCCCCCGGGACTCCCTGCCCCTTATCCAACCCTCCGGTCACCCTTACCAAGCTGCTCAGAGCAGCATGTCTTGCAACTGCATGGCCCACAGGAGCATGCCACCCCGCCAGAGCCAGACATGCCACTGCAGCGCTGCCCGGGAGTGACGGGCCAGAGCGCTGCCCATGTGGCATGCTAAGGCTGCGGGGGAGGGTAGACAGCAGGGGAGGAGCCAGGAAGAGCCCCCCCCCCCCCAGCCGGGAGCTCAAGGGCCAGGTAGGATGGGCCCACAGGCCGGATGTGGCCTGTAGTTTGTCCACCCCTGCTTTAAGTAGATTGTGCACTGTTCTGAGAAGATTGTGTCTCTCCCCATTCGTTTGTATAGCGCCTAGCACACCTGGACATGGATCCTGCCTGGGCACTACTGCAATACAAATAAATTACAGGCAATTTTATGAACTCCTGAGCTTTTATCACAAGTCTACTGCCACTTGGTAAGGTTTATTTAAAGCCCTTGGGAACACGTGATTGCGGGAGAACCTCATCTTTCCCTGTGAACATTTTCTTGCTTTCATGGTCCCAAGAAAATGCCTGAAAACCCACCCTTAGGACTCAAAACCCAGCAGGCAAATAAAAACCCCACCTCCATAATCTCCTGATTTTTGGTGTCAGACTCCTGATTTTTCACTTTTGGAGCTGGCACTACTGCATCTGAAATATATAAATATATATATATTAATCTGATTTTACTCTCACCATTTACACAGGTTGTTATCTTTTTACACTCCCCTTCACATGGGCAATGAAACTAGAGGCAGGTTTCTAGTCAATTTCACTTCCAAAGTTGTCTCACCCCAGCCAAAATGTTGTGTTTGGGTTTGCAACACTGAAAGAAAGTGTGTTTTTAAAACTACCCTGTTTCTGCGGGGAGGGACATTTCAATTCACACTGGTCCACCGTGTCCAACCCTAAATCACCCTTTGATTTCAACAGGATTCTTGCAGAGCAAGGTATTGCTTGACATGCATGAGGTACCAGAATTGGTAGGGTGACTACTTATCCCATTTTTAAAGGGACAGTCCTGGTTTTTTGGGATTATTACCCCCCAACATACGGCTAAGCCACCCTGAACACACCCGATCCATCTGATCTTGGAAGCTAAGCAGGGTCGGGCCTGGCTAGTACTTGGATGGGAGACCTCCTGGAAATACCAGGTGCTGTAGGCTTCACACCTGGCAGTAGGTATAAAATGCCTCCAACGACAGATGGAACGACGCATTGGTTGGAGTATACCCCACTCGTCTCACTGGTTGTGTCCAGTCTAAGCAGACCCTGCCATAGTGTGGGAATAACGGTAGGAAAAACACACACAGCCCCAGCACCTGTCCTGTTTTTCCCCCCACTGTTGCTGTCTGGTCGCGCTAAGAATTGAGTCCCCGGCACGGTGCCCATTCTGCTAAACCATTTTTCTCTCCCTGAGCCACACCAGATTTTTGTTCTCCTGGACAAATGGAGTCTCCTAATGAACTTCACTTTCACACACTCGAACTCTAATGCTAGGAGGGACCGTGGGGATCTAGCCTAAGTCATATAAAAATAGCTCGTAATGTTAGCGTCAGGCTCATAACTTGTGTTGGAGCCATCACAGATCTTTCAAAGACTCTTTTTAAAATATAGTCAATAGTTAGTGATAATGCCTCACTTGCCTCAAACCTTATTATATTGTAGTCATAAAACCCCAGCTGTTGATTACCAGCCCCAGCATCCTTTATTTGTCCCTCCTGGCTTCCTGGGACTAAGTCCAAGATTGGTTATGTACTTACCCATACTAAGCAATGTGTGAAGACATCCCTCTATAGCTCGTTGGCGAAGTTCCCTTACTCACATGAAGTATTTAGTACAGTTGGCAGGAAGCTATTCTCGGCCCAGATTGCTTCAAGCAGGGCAGTTACAGCCCAAGACTGGGGGTTTTCCACCTCTAAGGCAAACCAAACCAGCCAAACCGAGACGACTTTGGTTTTACCCCACTGGCTAACCACAACTCACACAAAGAACTCCCTTAGCCGCTCCAGTTTCCCAGTATCACCACCAGCAGCCACTCGTTATGGCAATATCTGAAAACCAATACCCCAGTAAAAGAAAAGGTTCTCCCAATCCCAAAGGGCCAAGCCCCAGAGCCAGGTCAATATACAAATCAGATCTTACCCACAAATCACGCTGTTGTCAATCCTTTAGAATCTAAAAACTAAAGGTTTATTCATAAAAGGATAAAGATATGGGTGAGAGCTAGAATTGGCTAAATGGCATTAATTACATATAGTAATGGCAAAGTTCTTGGTTCAGACTTGTAGCTCTGATAGAATAAACTGCAGGTTCAAATCAAGTCTCTGGAGTACAAGCATCCACAGCTGGGATGGGTCATTCAGATCTTTATTCAGAGCTTCAGTTTGTAGCCAAGTCCACTCCTGCTTCTTACCTCTGGAGGAAGACAAAATGGAGATGATGCATCTGTATTTTCTAGTCTTTTCCAGGTGCAAGAACCAATTTGTTCTTACTGTGGAAAATTACAGCAAAATGAAGTTTTGGGGTCACATGGGCGTGTCACATGTCCATGCATGACTCAGGACTTGCAGGAAGCAGCCATTACCCATATGCTACCTTGAAAATCCTCAGGTAGACTTCTTAGGTGGTTTGGAGCCTTCCAAGCTCTTTGGTCTGTTAAGTGCTTTCTTATTAGGCACTTAACTTGCACATTCCTTTCCCAAGAAACTGACCAAAATGTTCATACTAAGGCTACTTAGAAATCAAGCAAGTATACAGCCAATATCCATAACTTTGAACACAGAAATGATACATGCAGACAGACAGCAGCAGCAGCCAACCATAACCTGGTCTTAGACACCTTGTGGCCCCCTTTACATAAGATTTGGTGCCACTACAGGACCTTGATTGCAGCAATGATCTATACGATCCCGGTTCATCTCACAAACGTCCAAGATAGTCTAGAAGGCAGCAACATTAGTGGCTAGAGCATTAAACTAGGAGTCCAGGCTCTGCCACTGATCTGCTGGTGACCTTGGGCATGTTCCCACACTTCGCTTTCACCCATCTTGACTATGTAGATTGCAAGCTCCTAAGGCAGGGACTGTCTACAGCTGTGCGTTTGTACACTGATCTCCGCTGAGGCCTCTATGCACGACTATAAATAAATGCCAATACCCCATTTCCCCATCCCACCACACAAATGTTCCGTTGCATCTGTCAACACCAGTTTGCCAAGGCCCCAGTAGCGCAATATGAACCCACCTCTTTATCTCCCCCGCTCATTGGTTGAGATTCATCTCTCTAAAGCACACGGAGAACTTGCTATGCCTGTCCCTTTGATTTTAATTTAGCTCCTGCACTTTGGGAGCTCCCTCCTGTCTTTAAACCATTGCCGTGAACCAATTTACAGGGGGGGAGGGGGTTGAAGGAAATGGCCAAGGAGCTCTGTGAAACATTCGTGTTGATCCTTCCCCAGTATTCCAAGAGCTGTTAAGTTCCAGAGGAATGAAGAAAAAAAGTAAATATTATACAAATATTTTAAAAGGGCAAACAGGACGACCTTTTAACTATAGGTCAGTTAGTCTGACATTGTTCCCAGGCATAACAGAAAAAGCTAACATGGGGTACAATCAGTAAAGACTTAAAGTGAAGGTAGCATAATTAATACCAATCCACATGGTTTCATGGAAAATTGGACATCAGATGAACTCGATATTGTTTTTTGATGAGATCACATTTGGTTAATAAAGGTGACTGTTGACATAACATACTTAGAGGTTTGGTTTTAAAAAAAATAGCACTATATAAAGTCAATTCAGCCAATATGAAATTGATTAAATACGGGTTAACTGACAGACTTGACCTGAAGAAGGTCTCTCTGCCCAACAGACGTTGGTCCAATAAAAAGATATTACCTCACCCATGGTGTCTCAGGCCACAAACGGTCATTTAAAATGGAGAACTTCTCTGATGGGTGAGTTTCTAGTAGAGCTGTGCAAAGATCTCACTCACTGTTGTTCAATATCCCCATCGCTGAGCTGGAAGATATAAAGTCATTACTGATAACATTTGCAGACAACAAAAATTGGTGGAGTTTTGGGGACTGGTCAGTTACGCAGACCAAATTGGATCACTTGGAAAGTTGGGCTCACTTGAGCAACATGCATTTTAATATAACCAAATGCAAAGGCATATGTAGCAGGCATACACCCCTGTAATGTCTCCTGCTGGTCCATCTGGGAATTAGCTAACTCCAGCCTCTGGAGCGCCCTCCGCAGGTTGGTGTCCTGGCTGCTGCTAGCCCAGAGTCCCTCCCTGGACCCCGGTGCCCTCTTCCCTTGGGTGCTGCACCCCTGCAGTACCCACTCACGTCTTAGGGTCTCCCCTCCCTGTGGAACCCCCACCCACTATCCCCACCTTGCCTCAGTCTAGGCAACTGCCAGTCACCACTTGTCCCCATTCACTGGGGCAGACTGCAGTGTCATTGCCACTCATCACAGGCAAGGGGGGTTTGGCCTACTGCCTCTGTAACTACCCATGGGCTGCCCCCTGGAGCCCCAGTACCCTTTGTTGGGCCTTCCCCTTGGCCCTGCAGCCTGGGGGGTTTCCAGGCCACAGCTTCCCCAGCTCCTCCTGCCTTGCCCCAGCCCTGCTTCACACCAGGTACCTACTCAAGCACCCAGCAGCCAGTCCTGTCCACCTCGGCAACCAGAGGAGACTCTGTTCTCACTCATGCTCCAAACTGAGCTCTTTTTATCAGGGCCAGCTGGGCCCTAACTGACCCAGCCACACCTGTGGCGGATATGCCTAATCAGGCTGGAGCTTGCTTGCTCCCAACCACAACCCTTTCTTGGGCTGTTTTCAGCCTGTTTCCCCAGGAGCGGGGCAGGTGCCCCACTACAGCATACATCTAGAAACAAAGAATGCAACCCATCCTTAGAGGATGGAGGACTGTACTCTGGAATGCAGGAACACTAAAAAGGACTTAGGCACTATGGCAGATAACCAGCTGAACATGCATTCCCAGTACAATGCTGTAGGCAAGAAGGCAAACACAAAGCTTGGCTGTATAAGCAAGGGACTCTCGTAGGAGCAGGGAGGTGGTATTACCTGTATAGACACATTAATGAGACCATTACTGGAACACTGGTTTAGGTCTGGTGCCCAGAATTCAAAAAAAAAGATGGTGAACAATTGGAGAGGATTCAGAGGAGAGGAAACCTGCCTTACAGTGAGAGACTTAAGGATCTCTCTATTTAGATTAAGAGGTGACTTGACCACAGTCTAAGTACCAGCATGGGGAAGAGACTTCTGATAGGAGATGGCTCTTTAATCTAGCAGAAAAGGCCTAATGAGATCTAAGGGCTGAAAGTTAAAGCTAGACAAATTCAGACTAGCAATTGGGTGTAAAGTTTTAACAGTGAAGGTAATTAACCACTGGAACACGTTAGCTAGGGGCAAGGTTGATTCTTCATCACTTGAAGTCTTTAAATCAAGATTGGATGATCTTCCTAACAGACATATTATAGCTCAGAGAGGTCACAGGCCTGCTGCAGAAATCACTGGGAGACGTTCTATGGTGTGTGTTACGCAGGAGATCAGACCACACATGACCATAATGGTCCCTGCTGGCCTGTATCTATGAACCTACATGCTGAACATTGGTTAGAATTGGCCCTAATATGATTGAGGAACAAGAGATCTATTAGATATTCTTGTGATGTCAGCCCAAGATTGGAAATTGTGTAATTACCTCAATTCTCCCTGCAACTGTCATTAGACACAATATTCTACCCTCAACTCCTCCCCCCCCCCCTTTTCTGCCCTTAAATCACTGTGCATTATTTAGACAGCCACTACAACTCACCCTTTCAGTAGTGACTGGTCAGTGACCGGTGATTTGGTCCCCTTCAGGAGGGCTGGCATATTTCTCCTGGTGTTTTGTTTATCCTTCGTGTGACCACTTTCTTTACCACTTTCTCATTTTCTGCATTTTACATCCCACAGAGTCAGTGAAGAGCCTCCTAAGCGGATTGAATTTGTTGGAAACCCGTGTTACAGGAAACAGGGAGATAAGATACTGCCGAGCTAAGCATTTGATAACAGCTGCAGCTATAAACACAGAGAAATGCAATGATCTACCACCTGATGGATTAACTGCCAAATCTTAATACAGCCTTTTATTCAGATTTATAAAGAGGGTGATGCATATTAATTAGCTAATTATACAAGAGAGCCTGCTGATCTGTTAGATGCATAATATTTTGAGTTACCCCAGATCTAATGCACAACGGCAAGCATTGAATCAAAATGTAAGAATGGATACAATCCCTTACAACAGGGTGTTGCAGGTTCGCATGGAGATGTACTGGCAAAACTGCATGTAATGGGAAGGGCTCAGGAAAGCAACAACATTAAGAAGTGGTGGAGACCTCCTAACTGAGAACCTGAACCCACAGGGGCAGGCCCCACTGGTGACCTAACCAAGGATGTACTTACACCACCACAACGGGAAAAGCTCTATAAAGTGACTAGTGGATGGAGCACTGGCCTGGGTCTCAGGAGATCTGGGTTCTAGTCCTACCTTTGCCAATGACCTTCACCTCTCTCTGACTCAGCTTCCCTATCAGTCAAACAGGAATAATGACACTGATCTCCTTTGTAAATTGCTTAAAGGCCTCTTGATGAAGAACTGGAATTATTATTCTTGACACCAAACACCCGGTAAATTCATGAACTGAAACCTTGGCTTATGCTTCTCAGTTGGCACACCTGTGTGACAGCACTCCCCTCCTGAGTGCCTGCCTCCTCACAGCTGGAGGTGATACAAGGTGTGTCTCCCTGAACCTGTTACCCCCTGGAGGTTGTGACCTCAGTAGGCAGGTCTGCAGTGGCTCAGCCCTCCAGCCAAACCACATAGTGACAAATGGACAAACTCCTTCCAGGGCAGCAAAAGCCCAACAAAATTGCCTGCCGTCACCAGGGTCCTTGGCCCCATCTTGGGGCCCTTTAAATCCCACCCTTTGCTCATGTAGGAACCTGAGCCATATCCAGACCCCTATAAAAAGTAGCCACATCTTACTACCTCCAGCACACTGCTGCTATTCCCCAGGGTGATTTTCCCATGTAGCCCCATTCTCTTCACCCTCACCTCAGGCTGTAATACTCAGATCTTCCTCCTCACTGAATGTAAATGCCAGCCAAACTCACCTTCTGGTTCTCCCTCATGCTCCTGTGAATAGGGGGGGAAAAAACACCCTTCCTTGCATCGCTGATCCCAGCCAAGAACTGACCTGGTCAGCACCTGCAGTTCCTTTTATGTGAGCCTGCCTGGCTCTGATTGGCTACTTCTATGCAGCCTCTCTAGGCAGGCCTGGAGGACCCACCTTCGCTGTTATGTTCCAGGGCAGGGTAAGGTAGGACCGTGAGGCCTCCAGCAAGGGTCCTGGTACCCCCATCACACAATACATGAAAAGTATTATCATTTTAATGAATGCAAAGGTAGGTTTCTGAAGCAGACTGAGGTACCCCAATGCCACAGAGATGTTCTTCCTGGAAACAGCAGTTGTTGGCATGGTTAGCAGCTGCCTTTGTCCTTTTTTGCTATCACCTGGAGTGCGACTGATTCATGCCATGTCAATAAATTAAGCGACGTTATTCAGGGCCCATTTTTAGCCTCCAGCTATAGGGGGTGTGGGTTAGTTCACTCAGCTTGGCTGCTCTGGCTGCTTGTTACTGTGGTGGTTTATACCACACAGCATCAGAAGTGGACTAGACGACCTTGAGATGTCGCTTAGTCCAGTCCCCTGCACTCAAGGCAGGATTAAGTAATAGCTAGACCATCCCTGACAGGTGTTTATCTAACCGGTTTTTAAAAACCTCCAATGACGGAGACTCCACAACCTCCCTAGGCAATTTGTTCCAGTGCTTAACCACCCTGACAGTTAGTAGGACACTAGGAAAAACTTCCTGTCTTCCATGAGTTTTTGAAGGTAATCGCTAACGGTTCAGATAGCTCCCCAGGGCTAGTCTACACTGAGGAGATAGGACCCACCTCCACGAGGGGTGTAGCTAGCAGTGCTGGTGCACTGTCTACACACACACTTTTCGGCACTGAAACTTGCTGTGCTTGGGGGGTGTTTTTTCACACCCCTGAGCGAGAACGTTGCAGCACTGTAAAGTGTAAATGTAGACAAGGCCTCGGTCAACTCCTTGAGTGTTGTAGGCGTGGACTCCTGTTCGCCAGGAACCTGATTGAAACCCAACTATTTCTGTCACACAGGCCAGCAAAAAATATTAGGTTACGATGATGTCACTGCTAACTTAGTCCTCCTTCAAGCAGACTGTCTAGTGGTGGGCGGTCCAGTGAGTAAGGTGCTAACCTAAGCCTGAGAAGAACGGAGTTCAATTCCGTAGCCTGCCACATATTTCCTATGTGCCCTTGGACAAGTCACTTAGCAATGCGGTGCCTCAGTTTCCCACCTATGAAATGGGGATAACAGCACTGGCTTATCTCATAGGGGTCCTGGAGGATAGCTATATTAAAGACAAGGGGCACAAGTTACTAAGGAGATGGGTTACCTAAAGTAAAGTATATGAATAAATCTAGGCTGGGAATTGAGTTTCTAGCCCTCAGAAGAGTGAGGTTCTGGAGCAGCCTCCCAACGGAAATGGTGGGGATAAATAATCTAACTAGCTATAAGATGGAGCTTGAGTAGTTTATGAACAGCGTTGGAATTGTCTGCGATAGTAGCAGAATGGATTCATTGGGTCCCATCCGATCCTATGTTCCTACAGATAGAGGAGAAATACCCAGAACCCAGTTACCTATAATCGGAGCCATTTGGGTCCATTCCTCACAGTTTATGCAACATTTGGGGAACAACTTACTCAGTTAGCTGTTTATTATACACAAAACCCAAACCAGATTTGTTCTTTAAATCTACTTCTTCACCTTCTGTTAGCATGAGCGAACCACATGACTGAGCAAGGTCCCACCCGGGGAGTATCGCACCCTGAAAGTAATTTTCTGCACCAAATAGTGCCAGAGAACCGGCTTCCCCAGTTCTTGCAGCGAACTTAGTCTGTAATTACTGGAGCTTCTATCCCTAATTCATTTTCCTGGTAGCTTGGCACACGTCTAATTAAAATACACGACAGAGGCTCGGCTATTCACACTGGCAGCTTTAATGAAGAGGGGACTCATGAGCCAGCCAAGAAATACTAGCTTCTGTTATGGAAAGAGGATGAAAGAAAGATGAGGGAGAGATTATGAGGTTCCCATGGTGCCGTCTCAGTGTGAGCCGAATGAGCTACGAGCTAGCGAAAGGGAGAGAGTAATGGACCAGAAACGGCTGGCGGGAGCGTCTCGCCACTGGAGACGCATCTGAGAGAGCGTGTAGGCCGGCTCGTGAAATGAGCCATGCCGTCTTTCCCAGCATAAATCCCCAGCAGATTCCACTCGTGGGGTATCAGATCTACGCAGGGATCTCTATCTCAGTCCCAGCAGGCCCCCTTCCCCATAGGGTCTGAGCAACCTCCACAGATTAAAGAAACAGCACAAAATTCTCTCGTCTCCTTTCCTGCGTGTCAGCATAAACTGTGAGTAGGTCTGAGCGTGTGTGAGAGAGAGAGGAGAGTGTACGGCAGGATGCAGAGTAGGAGAGTTCGCCATTTAGCTCTGAATGCGGCGAGACCCGGGGCCATCTTCATATCTGGCTCCCATGACAGGTCTGTCCCCCTCCCTCCCTTGCCACTGAACGGTTTCCTAGCCTGGTAGGATGCACCTGTCGTGAGAGGTTACGGAGGGAGAGGTGGTTTTCGGGGAGCTCTAGCAATGCCGTGATGAGTCTGAATATCAGGACTGAGCCTGTGAATTCAACTCTGCATTCAGTGGGGAGCCCATGCAGAGCAAGAGCAGAGGACTGTGCTCATGGGGACCTGAGTTACTTAGCTGATGGGCAGCTGCACCCGTTGCACCTCCGCGTCTACATCTAATGAGCTGCAATGATTGAGCCTGGAGGTCTGTAGCAGATGGACGACTCACCGGTGCGGCGCCTCCTGCCGGTCATCTTGGGAATTAGCTCAGCGCCGGCTCCAGAGCACCCTTTGTTGGCTGGTGTCGCGCCTGCCTCCAGCCCCATGTCCTTCGCAGGCCCCGGTACCCCTTTCCCTCGGGGTTCTGCCCCAGCAGTACCCCCACACTCTGGGTCTTCTCTCCCAGGGGAACTCCCGACCCTCTACACCCACCTTGCCTCAGTGGCTACTGCCAGTCATCATCTAGCCCCCACTCACTGGGGCAGACTGCAGCCTGTAAATTACTCATCATCGGCAAGGGGCTAGCCCCTAACCCCTGTCTGCTCCTCTGCAACCCCAGGACCTGCTTTGGTCTTTAGCAAGGCCCAAAGCCTGGGATTTTCCTCCTCTTGCCTCTCCCAGCTCCTCCCTGAGCCCTTATAACAAGGCCAGGGGTGGCCTGACTGGGGTGTGGCCTCAGCTGCAGCTGCTTCCGCAATCAGCCCATCCTTTTGCCACGGGAGCAAGGTAACTGCCCCGCTACCAGGTCACAACGGCAGGGGTCTCGGTGGCCAGGGCTGAGCCTGGTAGGCTGGGGACTAGTTTTCTAGTTAGTCATAGATGGAGAGAGGGCAGATTTTTTTTTGGCAGGTCTGCTCCCGGGGATCCATTGGCACAGAGGAGTCCAACAGGACCATGTGTCTGCAAATGGATGAAACCATTCGAAGACAGAAGCCCTCCGTAGAAGGGGCTGTTATACAGGATGCAAGTTCTTCAAAGCACTTCCCTCTTCTTACAAGCCTTGCCGGGCCCTTCATGTAGGCGCTGATTCCGGTTAAGCATCAAGAAAGCCGGCAGATGGAGCTGGCTACGTCTGATCTACGTGAGCCCTAAATCAGCCCATCTGATTCCATGGCTCCGAGTAGATGCCAAATAACATGGCGGGGAGGGTTGGGTTGGGAGGATTTTGCACGCACAACGCCCCTAGGGGACTGTAAGCATGCGGCGCCTCACCCCGCTGGTCGTCCGGGGAATCAGCTGACCAGCCTCCGGAGCGCCCTCTGCAGGCCGATGTCCCGCTCTGTGCCGGCCCCGTGTCCCTCAGACCCCAGTACCCTCTTCCACTGGGGTGCTGCACCCCTGCAGTACCCCCACAGATCTCAGGGTTTCCCCTCCCTTGCCTCAGTCTAGGCATCTGCCAGTCACCACTTGCCCCCATTCACTGGGGCGGACTGCAGTCTAATTACCACTCATCACTGGCAAGGGGGTTTGGACCTGCTGCCTCTGTCTACCCTTGGGGCTGCCCTCTGCTTCCCCCCCCCTCCAGTACCTATTTGGCCATAGACTAGGCCAGGCAGCCTGGGGGGTTTCCAGGTCAGAGCTCCACAGCCCTGTTATCCTTCCCCCAGCTCTGCCCTACTCCTGGTACCCTGCTTAGCCCCAGCAGTCAGGTCCTCCCTCTCCAAAGCCTAGAGAAGGACTGTTTGCCTCCAGCCCACTGCCTCTTATAAGGGCCAGCTGGGCCCTAATTACACTGGCCACAGCTGTGGTCAGCTACCCAACCAGCTGACCCAGGGCCGGTGACAGGAATTTTGGGGCCCCGTACGGCAGACCGTACGCCCCCCCCCCGGTCTCCCGCCACCCGCGGGCCCCCCCCCCCGCCAGTCTCCCGCCGCCCGCGGCCCCCCCCCGCCAGTCTCCCGCCACCCGCGGCCCCCCCCCCGCCAGTCTCCCGCCACCCACGGGCCCCCCCCCCCGCCAGTCTCCCGCCGCCCCCGCCCCCCCCCCCCCGGGTCTCCCGCCGCCCACGGGCCCCCCCCGCCAGTCTCCCGCCGCCCGCGGGCCCCCCCGCCAGTCTCCCGCCGCCCGCGGCCCCCCCCCCCGCCAGTCTCCCGACGCCTGCGGGGCCCCCCCCGCCAGTCTCCCGCCGCCCGCGGCCCCCCCCCCCCGCCAGTCTCCCGACGCCTGCGGGGCCCCCCCCCCGCCAGTCTCCCGCCGCCCCCCCACCCCCGGCCAGTCTCCCGCCGCCCGCGCTCCCCCCCCCGGTCTCCTGCCTCCCACGGCCCCCCCCACGGCCGATCTCCCGCTGCCCCCCCGGCCGATCTCCTGCCTCCCGCGGCCCCCCCCCGGCCGATCTCCTGCCTACCGCGGCCCCCACCCGGCCGTTCTCCTGCCTCCTGTGGCCCCCCCCGGCCGATCTCCCGCGCCCCCCCCCCCCCCGCCGGTCTCCTGCCTCCCGCGCCCCAACCCCCGCATGTGCTGCGGCCGCGTGGCCGGCCGGGAGAAGCAAAGGGGGGCAGGGGAGGCTGCTGGGCCCCGGCGACAATGGGTACAGCTGAGTACCGGCCCCGGACTTCAGGGGGCCCCCCTGAAGTCCGGGGCCCGGTACAGCTGTAACCATTGTACCACCCTGTCGCCAGCCCTGAGCTGACCCAACTGTCCTTAATCTCCTTCCCTGCTTCAGACTTCTCCCAAGGCTATTTCAAGGCCTTCTGAACAGGAGCGGGTGGTCACCCCACTACAGGGGCAAATGGATTTTATTCCAATGAAAAGTTTTGACAAACATGAAAAAGTTCCTGTTTTCACCGAAATTTTGCTTCAAAGGTTTTTGGGTTTGGGTCAAAAATTTGGTCCCAATCTGTCATTTTTCATTTGTTTGGGCTGAAATTTTTCATTTTTTCAGATGCTGAAAAACCAATAAACCACTGGGGGGGGGAGGGAGCGATGCCTGAAATTGTTCAGCTGCCAAAACCAGAACATTTATTTATTTTATTTATTTTATTGACCCAAATCCCGCCCTCCAAAATATGTCCCAAACTAGACACTTTCCCAGGGAATTTTTCCATTTGGACAAAAAAGCCATTGTTGGTCAAAAACCATCTTGAACCAAACATTCTGACCAGCTCTGCCGAGGAGATTTGGGAGCCACCACACCCCATAGCAAGGGGCACCGTGTCTCCTCATCAACATCACAGGCTTGCAGCAGCTAGTGGGGGGCAGAGAGAAGGCCAGGCCATGGCCATGGGGCCGTGACTCCTTCTGAAGCTGCATGTCCTATTCTATTGCAACCTGAGAACACCAGCACTGCTGGAGATTACACACACACACACACACACACACACACACACACACACACACAAGCTCTTAGCATCTGGGTCAGCCTGCTGGAGCTCTGCTAATACTTGTGCGTGCTCCTGGATTTATTTCCGCAGGACACTTCCTCCCCCCCACGTTGCACTCAGGGAATAGAAGCAGGATTCAAGTTGTTTCCTGCCCCGGTGAGCAGGGAATGGGGTGACTTCCAGTACCCTCTGTACAGGAAGACCCATTGAAATCACTCGCAATAACCCCTCTGACTTTAATAGGACCAAGATTTCACTCCCAGAGTATGTCTTGAGCCTTCCGTTCCTGCCTTCTAGTTTCTAGGTGCAGCTTTCTCCTCTGTTCTCATGTCATGTCCCCCTGGCTGCCTGTAGTTCCATTCCACCTATGTAGTGTCATCATCGCACGAGGTCATAATAATGGCCACACTGGGTCAGACCAAAGTTTAGCTAGCCCAGTATCCTGTCTTCTGACAGTGGCCAATACCAGGTGCCCCAGAGGGAATGAACAGGACAGGTAGTCACAAGTGATCCATCCCATTGCCCATTCCCAGCTTCTGGCAAACAGAGGCTTGGGACACCCTCCCTGCCCAGCCTGGCGAATCACCATTGATGGACCTATCCTCCATGAACGTATCTAGTTCTTTTCTGACCCCCGTTATAGTCTTGGCCTTCACAACATCCTCTGGCAAGGAGTTCCACGGGTTGACTGTGCATCGTGTGAAGAAATAACTCCTTTTGTTGGTTTCAAACTTGCTGCCTATTAAAAAAAATAGGTCTTCGTTGTGGAAGAGAGATGGCCCCTGACAGAGAGCTGAAGGCGAATGAATACTTTAAGCTGGTATCCACAGTTTGACACTGGCACACGAGAGTGATGTGTCACCTGTGGAGGAGCTTCTGCATGTTGTACCAAATAGAGCTTCTCCTTCCGAGTCCTGGATACAGAACGAGGTCCTTCTCCCCGTCCCTGCAAACAGTGCATTGCAGCAAGTCAGGGAGGGGCTTATGAAAACAGCAGCATCCTTATGCAGCCAGCGTACACAAAGAGAAATCAGATCAAGACAAATACTCTTACTGTAAGGTTGCAACTCAACACAACTTTATTTCTTATGTCTTCACTACAGCAGTAGGTCGATTTCCCTTAAGTCGGTTTTTTAAAGCAGACTGTATAGAGTCAATTTTGTGCATCCCCACTAAGCACAGCAAGTCGGCAGTGTCTGTCCCCACAACTGTGGCAAGCGTCGACATAGGGAGTGTTGCACTGTGGGTAGATATCCCACCGGGCAGGCACAGGGGCTCCGCGGAGCTGCTCGGGCGGGCGGGGGGTCCGGCGCGGAGCTAGCTGCTCAGGCGGGGGGGGGGGGGTCCGCGGAGCTGCTCGGGCGGGCGGGGGGGGGGGGGGATCCGGTGCGGAGCTAGCTACTCAGGCGGGCGGGGGGGAGCCGGCACGGTGCTGCTCGGGTGGACACGGGGGTCCGCAGAGCTGCTCAGGCAGGCAGGGGGGAGCCGGCACAGGGCTGCTCGGGTGGGCACGGGGGTCCACGGAGCAGCTCTGAGTGGTGGCTGGTCCCCTGGGAAGCAAACGGGTATTGTGGAAGGTCGGAGGCTAGCTGTCCCATGCATCCTCACTAGTTCACAATCGACCCAGAGAGGTCGATTTCAGCGCTACTCCTCTCGTTAGGGAGGAGTACAGAAGTCGATTTTTAGGTCCCTTTAAATTGACTCAAATGGCATGCATGTGAGGACGGGGGCATGTTTATATCGACTTAACATCGCTAAAGTCGACGTTAAGCCGTAGTGGGGACCAGCCCTTAGACTCCAGATCCCTAGCGCAGAAGAGCCCCAGAACAGAGAGAGAGGAAACAGGCTGCTCCCAAAGGCAGTGAGGACCAACTCACCCTTGCTTACGATGGCTCGTTCCAGACTGGCTCTGCTCACACACCTTGCTAAAGAGTCATTTAGCCTGAAAGCAGGACCCAGCGCTCCTCCTCCTTCCCCTCCCCGCACCATCTTCTTAAAGTGCTAGCTTGTCATTCCAACACAGGCCTAAATACGTGACGACGGAATTCATCACCAGGTAACGATGTCGTTCATTACCGCTTTAGTAACGATCCGACCGCTAAGATACCAATGACAGACACATAGTCAATCACCAGAATCTGAAAGAAGTATATCACTGTGCAGCAAACAGCCTCCCCCTCAAACTGACAGGGCCCCCCAAAAAAACACACTTCTTCAAAAGCACCCACTGGCCAGAACAAAAGTCAGCACCTGTGCCTCATTGCCATCCTCGTACCAACTCCCAGCCCCCCTGGAGAAGCCTGCCGGCATCTAGCACCCACCTGCTGAGCTCTGGCGCATAAGGGTTAAGCTACAGCGAAGAACCGAGTGTGTCTCTTAACTGTCACATCAATGACAGCAGGCTGCCTGTTTGTTTGTAATAACATCTCTCGTGGGGATAGCCGTGTGAGGTCTGCACTCCTGGCTGTGTAACTCGCTCCGAAATCCTTCGCTCTTCCAGGGAACAGAACAGGCGAGGAGGGAGGGGTTGCTGAAATAAATTAATAAAAGCCAGCGGGAGGCGATCAACATGCCGATTGCATTAGCGTGCCGGGTAATTGTAAACAGCCGGGGAAATCTGCCTTCGATTATTGCTTAGGACCTGGTGGGATTTTTTGTCTGGACCACAGTCAAGTATGAAAAGATTTCCCCGGGACAGCGAAGCATGAGGCACCCATTAGCGGAGCTGTGATATTTATGGAAGGTAATTATGGCTCATTTTGGATGTGGTGGGTG
The DNA here is from genome assembly GCA_032164245.1 of Sternotherus odoratus. Lineage (NCBI taxonomy): Eukaryota > Metazoa > Chordata > Testudines > Kinosternidae > Sternotherus > Sternotherus odoratus. The sequence goes on along the minus strand of JAVMKO010000002.1, from coordinate 220,639,887 downwards.
AGTGCGAGACAGAGGGAATGGCATGCGGGGTTGGGGGGTTTAAATGTACTGGAAAGATGTTGAAACAGGAATCCTAGAAGGTGACGCAGAGTCTAAGGAGACAGGACACCCGGATTTTATTTGCACCTTGGCCACTGGCTCCCTGTCTACACAAGTGGGCGTCCAAGTAGGGCCGGCTCTACCTTTTTTGCCGCCCTAAGCAGCTCCGCCGAAGAGGAAAGCGTGTCGGAGCTGCCGCAGGTGTGCCACCGAAAGCCACCCGAGTGCCGCCCTGACCGTGCCCGGAATGCCGCCCCCTGCCCTCTGCCACCCCAGGCAGCTGCTTGCTGCGCTGGTGCCTGGAGCCGGCCCCGTGTCCACACACTGGGCCTTGCACTATCACACTAAAAATTGCCCTGCGGACGTTGCAGCTCCCGCTGCAAATCAGGCTCTGAAGCCTAGGGAAGGGACGGGCTTCAGCCCCGGAGCCACGACTTAAACGCGCTGATGACATACCTCCATTGTTGTTCATTATTAATTGTATCACGATGCTGTCTAAGCACCAAGTGAGTTCAGGTTCCCATTGTGCAAGGCACTGTACAAACATGTTGTAAGAGATAGTCCCTGCCCCTGTTGAAATATAAACAGAAAACACAGTTATTAACCTCATTTAACAGCTAGGGAGCTGAAGCGCAGAGGAATATAGGATTTAGGACAGGAAGGGACCTCGTGGGTCATCGAATACAGTCCTGTGCTGTTACAGGCAATAATCACCCTATAATCTCATTCATAAACTGATCAAGCCCCGTCTGAAACCAGTAAGGTTACTTGCCCTCACTCCTCCTTTTGGGAGTAGCTTAATAAAGAGGTTAAGGGGTGACTTGATTACAGTCTGTAAGCATCTCCATGGGGAACAAGCATTTAATAATGGACTCTTCAATCTAGGAGAGACAGATATAAAACAATCCAATGGCTGGAAGTTGAAGCTAGACAAATTCAGCCTTGAAATAAGGCCTAAATTTTTTAAAGTGAGGGTAATTAACCACTGGAACAATTTCCCAAGATTCTCCATCACTGACAATTTTTCAATCAAGATTGGATGTTTTCTAAAAATTCTGCTCTAGGAATTATTTTCGGGAAGTTCTTTGGCCTGTGTTATCCACGAGGTCAGACTAGATCACAATGGTCCCTTCTGGCCTTGGGATCTATAAGTATATGAGGCTGTTCCAGAACCTCGCCTTCTGATGGTCACAAACCTTCTTCTTGGTTCCAGCCCAAATTTATTCCTGGCCAGTTTATCCCCAGGTGTCCTCCTGCCAGCATTGTCCTTTAGCTTCATGGCTCTTCCTGCTCCCTGATGCATTTATAGAGGGCAATGAGATTCCCTTTCAGCTTTCTTTCGGTTAGGCTAAACAAGCTAAACTCTGAGTCTCCTCTCAGAAGGCAGGTTTTTCCATTCCTCTGATCATCCTAGCAGCCCTTCTCTGCACCTGTTCCAGAGCATTTCAGGCTGGGACATTTAAAAGAGCTAAGATAGTTAGGCACCCACTCCCACTGAAATACAGTAGAATTTGAGCACCTAATTCTGTTAGGCTACTTTGAAAACCCCACTGTAATTGACTAGCCCAAGGTCCTGCAAAAAGCCTGTAACAGAGCCGAGCCTACAACCCATATTCCCTACGTCCCCATCCAGTGCCTTAACCACAAACCATCATCTCTTAACATTTACTTTGCCCAAACATTAATCCAACATATTTACTGCTCCTATTTGCTTGCTGCTTTTTTTTAATGCTAGCTGCAGAAGAAAATTAACTTTTATCTGGGACCCTTCAAACTTTTTACCACCTTATTCTGTAACCTGAATAACTGATATTAATGTTATTATCTGATTTTATTTTCTTCCTTCACAGACCATAATAAAGTTTAAAACCAGTTCTGTTATCTCCCTGAATAACATTAAGGAAATCGGTATTCCCTTTGATCAGGCCAGAAGTAAGGAAATTCAAAAAATAAGAAGCATTGGTCACGATTAATAAACCGTGAAATATGTTTCCTTTAAAAGATGAATGACCTGGTCTGATTTTGCTCCTGCTTTAGGCGGGTGCAAATCAGAAGCAAATCCATTGACGTCAGTGGACTTACATTAGTTGAAGAGTAATTTAAGTGAGAACAGAAGCAAGGCTTTCCATTCTGAGCTGACATGCAAGAGGCGGGCAGCCACCTTGCTGAGAGCGACACCATTTTGAGACCCAAGGCAGGGCTCAGAAACAGCCAATAAGAGCAATAGTGATGCTGTACCAGCATCTCTTGGAAGCTACGATCTTGTCTGCCAGAATCTCGGGGCATGTCTACACCACAGTCGACCTACGTCAGGTGACTGATGTGGATGAGGGCTGCATCCTCACCAGGAGTACTTCCACTGACTGAAGAGGGGGAGTGTGGGGGGCTGAGACCCAGGGCTCTCAGCCCAATGTAAGCGCCCCCCCCCACACACACACCCCGGGAGCTGAATGTTGATTTGACATTCAGATCTGTTTCTTTCTGGGCACTTTTTGTGCTGTCTGCTCCTGAACAGTTACAAAATAAGAGCAACGTAACTTTTACTGCAAATACTTGGTTTAAAAAAAAGAAGAAGCTGGTCATAAGAAGAAAATAGCACACCCATAGCTCGGAGCGCTTCCTGGCCCTCTCGCTCCATTAAAAATGTTTGAAAGAAAGTACATTTCATAGCCTGTGAAAGATGACGTGTATTTTACCCTGTGAACTTTCTTCCTGATGGGCTGGGTAGAATGGATGCTGTTTCCCTATATGATCGTTATTTTCTACCAGTGACAGCCAATCCTTTTTATTTTATATAGAAAATGTGTGTTTCTGGGTCTTTATTTTTTTAAGGTGGTCGATTTTGTGGGGTGTGATTTAAGCAAGTGAAGCTGAGCTCCCAGGACAATGCGGTGGCCAAGAAGGTATATTTGATCCCTGGATGCATATGCAGGGGAATATTGAGTTGGAGTAAAGAGGCGGTATTACCTCTTCAGATGACACTGGTGAGAGCCTTACTGGAAAGCGGGGGTCCAGTTTTGGTGTCCACACCTTTAAAAGGAAATTGGGAAATCGGAAAGGAAAGTTCATAACTTGGAAACCCTGTCTTACTGGGAGAGTCTTAAGAAGCTCCATCTAGTTAGCTTATCAAAGACAATTAAGATTTTATCATAGTCAACGAGTGCCCCCTATATTCTGATATTTGGGGGCTCTCTAATCTAACACAGACACAGCAAGATCCAATGGCTGGAAGCTGAAACTAGATAAATTCAAACTGGAAATAAGGACCATGGTTTTTATAGAGAAGGAAATTCATCATTGGAACAACTTACCAAGTAATAAATACTGCATCACTTGAAGTCTTTAAAATCAAAAGTGGATGCTTTTCCACAAGCTACACTCTAGCTCAGCCAGAAGTCATATGGCTTGATATGGGAAATGCTAGGTGGAATTAAATGGCCTGCATTACGCAGGAGAGCAGAGGAGATGAACATTAGAGTTCCTTCTGGGCTAGGATCTATGAACCTCCATAGAAAGGTAATATGGTGGTCCCTGCTGGTTGCACAAATGCACTTTGAAACAATTGGATGCCATTATAATAATGCCTTTTCCCCCCAAATACTTTGAGGCAGAGGAAAAGAAAATATATTTGTGGAGATTTTCCTCCAAGTTAAATCAAGTAATTCAAGCTGTCACACGGTATCGTAGTTTAGAATAATCAGCAGTTCATCTTAGTGAACGCTATTTTATGGTGAGGGCTCAGAGTCCAGCTCCTTATCTTTAAATCAATATGTTTGGATGCACACGAAGGCCTGATTTCTGCAGATGGGGGAAAGAATATAATCAGCAGGTGGAATATGAGATCTTGTCATCTTCTGTGTGCTAGCCCACTGAGAGAATAAGGAACCTTAAATGAAAATAACCACTACTTAAATACCACCAGTGTGGGAATTCTGTTTTAGCTCAAAAGGGTTTTGGAACTAGAAAACCATAATCTACTAATAATTACTTAAGGGCAAATGTGTAAGTGTGCAATTTATGTAGTAATTGGTCTGTTGCCCATGGATTTGTTAGCAAGTCGTGCTTGGATGTAAATTTTGAGCCAAAAGCTTTAACTCCAGTTCTGTTTGCAAACCCATTTTTACCCTCTTTCTCTCTCATTCTCCTGGCTGAATTCCTACTCCATGTTAACAACCTCTTGTTTTAATTGATTGCTCTTCGGCGTCTTAAGAATAAAAGATCACAGAGACTGGATTTCTGCTTCTTTTCCCTCCTATTATTACTAAAACAGTTAGTCAATTTGTCAGCATGCATTAATGTTGACTTTAATGAGAGTAGGGATTTATAGAGAACGAAAGCATGCTGTACTTTATTTTTCAAGTGACTGCTGAAAATTTACACCCTTTGCCAATGGGAGATTTCGAAGTCATGCCACACAAATTCCCTTTTCGAGGGTGCAAACATATTCTTGACCCTGCAAAATGCACGGTGGACTCAAATCTGAGCAACTGCGATTCTAGATCCCCACAGCGGTGCTTACAATCAGGTAGTTTAAAGGTCGGAGAAATCCTACTTGTGTTCAGAATCTAACTGCGAGTAGGAAAAATATGGTCCCAAGGTTTGCAGGCAGAAAAAGATAAGTGCCAGGGAAAAGTAAGGCCATCCTCCTGAAAATATAAACCCTCATTCTATTCCACCCTTGAGTCATCTGCTTACAGCCCTTATGGGAGTGACTCCTGTGTCAAAAGTCACAGTCGGTGATCTATGTATCTGAAGTACTTTTGGCTTCCCTTATTGTAAGAGAGGAGTGCCTCACAATTGTTAATGTATTTAAAGTGCAACACCCAGGAGTATTGATCTTTATAGTCTGGTGTCAGGCACATGACACAGATCAGGGTCACATGGTAGAGAACAGCATTGTGGTCACCAGTGACCAATGCCGACCCAATGTGCATCATTCCCCATTAAGATCCCTATCTGTGTCCACAGTAAGATCACGTTACCAGCCCTGCTTGGTTCTTCGACCCAGCCATTTCAGCAATCTCAGAGAAAATGGGTTCACACAATCTCGACAAGGTTTACAGTACAAGGGAGAAGTTCTTTGGCGGATGGGCTCCTTCTCGTGCCATTGCTCGACGTAGCTACAAACCCTTCATGAGTTCCCAGCCTCCGGGGAAATGCTGAAATCAGCACCAAGCAGTTCTGTGATATCACACCATGATGAACCTCTCAGTGCTGTGAGTCTGGGAAGTGCACCCAGGAGATGAGTGAGTTAATTAACCATGGGGCTACAGGACAACCGTGATCCATGGGCCAGTGAAGGGTAGAGGAGGCCATGCCAATTATGATATTTAACGGCATCTAAACATCACAGTGTGCAATTACTCCTGCTTTTCAATACTTCCAGGGACAGGAGAACCAAGTTGTAGGTATTTGCATCGTCACCCAAACAGCCATCAGATGGCGATTACTTTTGGTTACCACCTCATTTGACCTAGAGCTAAAAAAGTCTGGTGTCCTAACAGCAGACAGTCCCTTTGACTGGCCAGTCCCCCTCAACCTGCTTCGAACATCTTTCCTCCCCTGCCCAGGAAATCAGCTAGCCTGATGTCAAAACTTAGAGACAAGAAGGATCAGATTCTTTTGTAGGCGGGCAGGGGAGGGATCGCTCAGTGGGTTAAGCATTGGTCTTCTAAATCTAGGGTTATGAGCTCAATCCTTGAGGGGGCCCTTTAGGGATCTTGGGCAAAAATCTGTTGGATGATTTAATTGGGTATTGGTCCTGCTCTGAGCAGGGGGTGGACTAGATACTTCTTGAGGTCCCTTCCAACCCTGATATTCTATGATTGTCAGCCAAGCCTGGACTCCAAGAGAGCTATGACACTTCACAGCCGCTTAGGAACTGTCCACAAAATGCCTATTTATGAGAGCAAAGTAATTCAGAGCATGAGCTCTTCAGCTTGGAGGCTGGACCATTTTCTGCTGAAACATCGCTGTTCAGTGATCCCCAGACCACCGTGGCCAACTTTTCCTGCTGAGGCCCTAAACCAATTTCCCCTCCAGCACCTGGATTAGCTATAGCAATACTGTGAACCTATTAAATTGCTGTTGGCTCCAGTGAGTCCAGGTGATTCAATTTAGCGACAAACACACACATTTACTGACACAAATTCTCCCTGGCTTGGAGGCCTCTGGGGTCAATGGCCTTCACAGAGTCATAGACTCCAAGGTGAGAATGGACCACTATGGTCATCTAGTCTGTCGTCCTGCATCACACAGACCGTAGCAGTTCCCTGATACCTGCAATGGACCAGTGCATCTTCCAAGGGGAAGATTTCATGAAACCAATAAGTAAAGGAGTCCTAGTGACGACAGCTGCTAGCCTACTTGTCCCATATATTCACCCTTGGAGGGCTGTGGAAGCCAATAGGACAGTGGTTCTCAGCCTTTCCTGACTCCTGTACCCCTTTCAGGTGTCTGAAGCCCAAACCTTCACTTCACAGGGCCCCCTGTGGTGTGGGGCCCCAAGCAATTTCCCTGTTTGCTACCCCCTAACACCAGCCTACACTTGTGACTCCCCCAAACCCATCCTTCACCCAGGGACAGCCATAGACCATAGTCTTTGGTGTGTCCCCTGCCATTTGATAATTTTTTTAATTCCTTAATTTTTATTGCATTTGTGACTCATTTTAGGACTCTGATGCAAAATTTGCATTTATGATTTATCCCTGTCAAATAAGACGATAAACTCGCACACTTTAGGATCTGTAAATCTATATTTATTCATGCCCTATATAAGCAAATAAAAAAATGAGTTTCCAATAAGCTTATAGAAACTTTTTTATTTTAAGAATTACTTAAGTGTACCAATGGCAAGGAATTGACTTGGGCACCCACATTGGTTGAACCCATATTAGCTAGTGTTACTGTAGGTGACAACCTTAGATTGTAAACCCTCGTCCTTTAGCCCCCCTCCCCTTATAAACCCGCGAGAGCAGGGCTGACAACATAGTTCTCAGAAAGTCTGGAAGGTTCCATGAGATTCTACAACGGTCCAGAACATTCTAGAAAGTCAGTGAAAAACTGCTTTTGAGGAAAGCACCCAGTAGAGCAAATAAAATGCACAAGAGCGGACAGCACTGAGTTGCTCTGATGCAAAGGTTAGCTTTCCTCCTCCATCCATTTGCCCGGAATGCCTTGCTTTTGGAAGTGAAAAATTGCTGACGGTTGCTAGCGCCAAATATAGTAACAATACCCCACACAATTCTGCTAATCCCTCTCAATGCTGAGTTGGAGCTCCCCATTCCTATACCAGTCTTTGGCTCCTGGACCGAATTCTACCCATGTCCCTCAGCCCTGACCTGTGTCGCTCCTCCGCTATTCCAGTCCTGGGCTCCCTCCTCCCCCATAGCTTTGCCTCTAAACCTGACCTGCAACCCCCATTCCCCTGTTATTTCAGTCCAGTTCCCTCCGGCGCATTTCTGGCTGTCTGAAATACCTTATCAACATGACTGTCATGTCAGTGAAATGTAACCAAAAATAAACGACAGCTGTGCCCATCAAACAGATGCTCCCGAGCCAGGGGCCGGGCCGACCGTGGCAAGCCGCGTGGCCCCGTGCTCCCGACCACCCCGCCTTCCCAGCCCCGTGCTCCCGAGCTGGGGGCCGGCCGGCCGCAGCAAGCCGCAGGGAACCACACCTGGCTGAGCAGGTAAGCAAGTTAGGGGCGGAGGGCTTAGGTGGTGGGGTCCCGGAGGAGGGGACTTGGGGGGGTCTTGGGAGGGGGCAGTCAGGGAAGCAGAGATCAGGGGGGCTAGATAGGGGATGGGGTCCTGGGGGGCCAGTTAGAGTGGGGGGGTCTCTGGAGGGGTGATCAGGGGACAAGGAAGCGGGGGTTAGATGGGTTGGGGGATCTGAGGGGGGCAGTCAGGGGGCGGGAAGTGGGTGGGGGGTCAGATAGGGGGCGGGGCCCTCCTTACCCAGCCCTCCGCATAATTTTGAACCCCCTGTGTGGCCCTCAGGCCAAAAAGTTTGCCCACCCCTGGCCTATATATATGTGTTACAGATACCATCACATCAGAGGACAGAGGTATAACAAGATCCCAAGCTGAATTGAAGGAATTAGTTTAGCCATAATCTGTAAGAGGCTGGGATGTGTCCAAGGCTTTAGCCTGGTGATGGGACGTAGGTAAGGTCAGCTTATATACTGTATGTTGTATGCAGGTCAGGGAACAACTGGGTTGTAATTGGATTCCCTGATACAGTTGTATTTGACAGACCATAAGGCAGAGGTTGTGCTATGAATGACCAAGACACACCAAAAGATATTTGGGGATTGGTTTAATGCCATATAAGCCCTACAGACAGAAAATGAAGCAACCCTAAGGATTGTCGGTCTCTGTTTACTCTCCCCCTCCACTTCTGCCCTGATGCCAGTTTGTTAACCATGTAGCTATGATTAAAATCAGATCTGCCATGTGATGCCTAAGAAATCCAACATGACAGAGTCAAAACAGGGTGTAAAAAGCGCCTGTTATCAGAAATGTACTTCAATGAGTATTTTCTGCTCTAAACACAAAGGAGAATGGGACAACCATGCCGACTGGATGCTTCTAAAAGCCAGCTCTGCTTGGCTAGAAGAACCCAATTGGAAAGTGTTAAAGATCCTGAGTAAGTAAAACTTGTGTGAGTAAACGGAGAATAAGCCCTGGAGGCAAACCAGTGAAATGCATCATTGGCGCTCAAGAGGAAAGGAAAAAACAGAGCACATATTTACTGCAATATGACAAGTGGAACTGGAGAAAGAGGGTGAGGTTTCAGGAGGGACTTGGTTTGGTGTGATACCATGAGCATCAGGCATGCTAGCTGGGGCCAGGCTGCTACCAGACAAACACAGGAGTCTCAGCATGTAGCACTAGCCCTGTGCATCTTCAATGAGAAGAGTTGTAGGAAAGAGATCTCCTATTGCTGATGAAACACCTACAGGCTGGGAGAGAAAATGCGGCTGTCGGCAACCACTGATTGCAAAATGGCTTCCATAGACCTCCTGCTGCCTGGCTCTAGAAAATATAAAGACCAGCGTCAGGAAGGCATGCTGGGGAAAAACAGGTCTATAAGAAGACAACCCTACCCCGGGGAGAATTAGTAGGAGCCAGAAGTCACTACGGGTACATCGATACCGGAGCTGGAAAGTTTAACTTCCTACTCAGGTAGACATATCCATGTGAGCTCCACCAGGGCTAGCAGTGTAGCCTCCATGGTGGGAGTGGCAGGAGAAGCCAGCAGCTCTATGATCTCATCTGAGACCCTAGGTACTTACTCCAGCAACTAGCTCCTGCACTGCTGCGGCTCCATCTTATTTTTAATACATTCGCTTGCTCGGGGGTAGCAAAGGTATGTCTGCCTGTGCGGGAAGTTCTTTCTTCCAGTTCCAGGGTGGCTATACCCAACATCAGACGCTCATGTGGAAGATGTTGAACCTCTCACTGAAATGTACGATTTGGAATACAGAAAAAAATATAGGTGCATAGGCACCTTTATTTGGATAAGAATCAGGGTGGTAGCCGTGTTAGTCTGGAATAGCAGAGTTAACAAAGTCCTGTGGCACCTTAAAGACTAACTATAAAGTTTTGAAGCATGAGCTTTCGTGGGCTAATACCCACTTCGTCGGATGCAGGCAGTAGAAGTGTTCAATTGTTCACAAACAGGCAGTTATAGAAAAGTAGGTAAGAGCCAGGGGGGAGGTGAAAAGGTTAGTCCAATTAAGCTGAGCCAGCTTGTTATCTCCGATCAGGGAGTGTGGATTATTCGTCTAGCATTTGAATGGGGTCAAACTATGAAGAACGACCTACAAGCGTCTCAAGCAGACTCCTTCAGAAATGTTATTAGCTGCGGTTGCAAGTCTTAAAAGACACTCAGCAGCCACTTCATTAACTCCATCTTTCTTCAAGGCTTGCCACTTTGTTTTTCTTCCAATATATAGGGTAATAAAATACTAAGCTCTGGTTGAGAGAGTGACTGCAAGCAAGATGGACTGTGTTGCTGGGTCTTGATTTTTAGCTTCCAGACCTGGGATGTGAGAAAACATTTTTTCACAACTCCTCTAGCTCAGGAGTTTAATTTTCTTCTTTTCTATTTACAGCCAGAATTTACATAGTGATTTAAGCTCAGCGGAGACACCAATTTGGGAATGGAAAAACCCGGAGGTGAAAATGGAGAGCTGAGTAATAAAGGAACGCTCCTTCAGATGTGGGAACAGCTCTTTTATAAAGTGAATTTAGTGCTGGGGAAACCATGGCTGGCTTGGAAACAGGGCCGGCTCTACCTTTTCTGGCCGCCCGCAGCAGCTCCGCCGAAGAGGGAAGAGCGGCTTTCGGCGGCACGCCTGTTGCAGCTCCACCGAAGAGGGAAGACCATCGAAGCTGCCGCAGGCGTGCCGTCTGAGTGCAGCCCTGACAGCGCTCGGAATGCCGCCCCCTGCCATTTGCCGCCCCAGGCACCTGCTTGCTGCGCTGGTGCCTGGAGCCGGCCCCGCAGAACAAGGCCCTTTGTTTATCCACAGACCAGATAGAGGTGCAAGCTCCCCGTTACTCCTCCATCAACATGCGCTAACTCTGCGCTGCGGAGGTTACCTCCGAGTGTCATGGGCAGGCTCCGTAGCCTGTGTCACCGTCCAGGGCAACTGCCCCTGTGTTTCTCCTCAGTGGTTCAACAAGGGCATCCACTCTTAGGCTTCCAGGACCCTAGCAGTTTCATTTCGTGGATGGAGACTCGCGTCTTTCCCCTTGACTGGGATATTTCCAGGCCGAACAGTTCTCGGCCTACACTCAGCAAAAGACAGTCTGCTTAAACAGGCCTGCTTGCTTCCTCTTCAGAAAGTAACAACAGTGTGACTGCCGCCGTTACAAGTCACCACACAGCACGTCCTGTGCCAGCAGATTTATTCTTCAAGACGAAAGGAACGCTTTAAAGCACCTGTTCCATTCCCCCCTGCTCCCACTCAACATGCTGCTCTGCGTGACGCTTTAGGAATAAAGCCGTCCGGGGCTGCAGCCTCTCCCAGGCGTGCCGACAACAAATGCCAATATTTTCAAACCCAAGTGCCTCACGTGAGGCACCTAAATCCACATTTAGACGCCTAAAATGGCCTCCGTTTGGAGGGACCGAACACTCCTGACTTCCACCAAAGGTCATGTGCGAGGGAGCGGTCATGTGACCTGCGGCCTGTAGCTGTCGCTTTGTTCCTCTCTGTGTTGGGACCCAGCCAGTCTGGCTCTCCCCAGCCCTCAGAGCTGTTCTCACCGCTGGGTTAAACCACAGCGCCCAGGGTCTGGACTCTCGAAAGGGTGCTGTTTGCTTCTGAAGTTAGACCTTTGAGGATGCATCCAGCAACTGGAGGCTGCGGATAATGACCCCTTGATTATTCTTTGAATTCCCATAGCAGCAAGAGGGTCCTGCCAAGATCAGGGCCCCGTTGTGCTCAGTGCTGGACATGTAGCGAGAGTTGGTTCCTGCACCAAACAGCTGATCTGCTCACTAGAAGAGAGAAAGGCAATATTATTATCCCCACTTTACAGAAGGAGAACTGAGATGTTAAGTAACTTGCCCAAGGCCATACAAAAAGCCTGCAGCAAAACTGCGAGTCCTGGGTTCTATTCCCAGGTCCCAGACCAGAGACTTCACTGTAATCATCTTTCCTGCAGCCCCTTGGCAGCTAACCTTGATCCCTGTCACTTGACTGCAACGAGGAAACAAATTCAATCTCTCACCAGCACTCCTGAGTGTCACACCCTTCTTCCACCTCCCAGAGAGGCAGTTGGCAACGAGAGGTCCCGACTGCATTTGGGATCACCCCTGCAAGCGACGCCCTAACCCACTTTCAGAGCCGCATCGCACAGAGGGATCTACAACCCTGCTCCACACGGAAGACCCTTAAAAAAAGCAATCAGACCCGACCTGACGTTTACAGCCTCATGCGCGCAGAACCCATCATAAAACACTTCGCAAAATTAAACTGCCTGAAGCCGCATGTCGCCTGCCTAGTGAGTGGCTGGAAAGAGAACAAAGAGCCCCGGAGTGCTTTCTGAGAGGGCTGGGTTTGGTCTGAATATATGCTCGGTTATTGCCCCTGACAGCACCAGCTGGTGCTATGAAATCTGGGAGCAGACAGCCTTCTGGCTGGGAGGCACTCGCTCACAGATGGGAATGAAACGCAACCACACTTTTAGCAGCACCCGCAGAACGTTTACAAACATTTCATCGTTCGGCCTGGACCCCCCCAGTTTCCTCCCTCCTAACCCATCCCACCCCAGACCTCCCAGGCATCTTCCCCAGCTGCTCAGATCCTGACACCGAGCTGTGCTGTCTGCCACTCACAAACTGTCTTGCATGTAGAAAGAGGCAGTAGAGGCATTGATTATAAAGCCAGAAGGGACCATTGAGATGAACTAGTCTGATCTCCTGCATGCCCCAGGCCATAGGAGTTCCCTAACTTAATTCCTCTTGCCGCAAGGGTTGCCAGGCATCCGGTTTTTGACTGGAACGCCTAGTCAAAAAGAGACACTGGCCGCTCCAGTCAGCAGTTAAAAGTCCAGACTACCCTAGCTCCACACAGCTCCCAATGGGTCGTGAAGACATACCCTTAGCCTCTCTGCCCTGCTTCCCAGGAGTGCTGTGAGGATAAATAGATTAAACAAAAGTGATCAAAAGTTTAGAAACCCTGAGCCATGAGGAAAGGTGAAAAAAACTGGACATGTTTAGTCTTGATTAAAAATGAGGTGGGCCTGAAAGCCATCTTCAAATGTGTTAAGGGCTTTGTCAGGTGTTCTCCATGTCCCCTGATGGTAGGAAAAGAAGTACGGGGCTTAATCTGCAGCAAGGGAGATGTAGGTCAGACAGTAGGAAAATCTTTCTAGTTCTAAGGATTGTTAAACCCCGGAACAGCCTTCCGAGGGAGGTTGTGGAATCCCCATCATTGGGGGGTTTTAAGCACAGGCTGGACTAGCACCTGTCAGGGATGGTCCAGGCTTACTCGGTCCTGCATCAGCACAGGGTGCTACACTAAGTGACCTTGCGAGGTTCCTACCAGCCCGACGTTTCTATGATTCTGTGATTGTGAGGCTCAGATACCCCAGTGAGGGGCACCATATAAGTATGTTAGAGAGAGAGAAGAAAGCACCTTCCACAGTAGTCCTGAGCAGGCTGGTGATGGGACGTCCACATCACCTGTCATTGACCCGTCTTGGGCAGGAGCAGCAGCTGCTCTGAGGGAAGCTTAGGGAAAGCTAAGAACACCTCTTCCTCCTTCAGTGACATGCCAGGACATTGTTCATCAGGCATTGAGTTCTAGGCTGGCCTGCAAAACGGCCTCCTCCATGCAGCATGACCTCACACATATGGTGCGTGTGAGGTCACTCTGTGCAGAGACAGACATTTTGTTTTACAAAATGGCATCCTCCATGCACATTCTGGTGCCAGACAGAATTGTTCCATGGGCATAGCGGGTCCATACACAGATGGCATGCCCCTCCTCTCCTTCCCCTTGAGTAGGGTTGCCAACTCTCCTATCTCCCGGAGGCTACTGAAGCCAACCCAGGAGATTTTACACTGCTAACAGTCCAGCAGTACCCAGGCAAGCTCCCTGCCCGTCCTGGTCCCACACCGCTCCAGGAAGTGGCCAGCATGTCCCTGTGGCCTCTGGGGGAGCAAGGGCTCTCCACATGCTACCCCCCACCCCCGGACCAACTCCACAGCTCCCATTGGCCAGAAATTGTGGTCAATGGGTGTTATGGGGGGGTGCCTGCTAGCAGGGGCAGCTTGCAGAGCCCCCACCCGTCCCCCTCTCCCCCAGGGTGGCAGGGACATGCTGGCCACTTCCAGGAGCAGCACAGGGCTGCCAGGACAGGCAGGGAGCCTGCCTTAGCCCCGCTGCACCGCCTGAAGTAAGCACCGCCCGGCCGGAGCCTGCACCCCAACCCCACTCCCACACCCCAACCTCTTGCCCAGCCTGGAGCCCCCACCCCACCCAAGCTCCCTCCCAGAGTCCACAGCCCTCATCCCCTCCCACATCCCGACCCCTAACCCCAGTTCTGAGCCCCCTCCCACACCCAAACTCCCTCCTAGACTCCACACCATTTTCCTCTCCTGGACCCCAAGCCCCTACCCCAGCCCTGAGTGACACCTCCTGCACCCAAACTCCATCCCAGAGCTTGCACCCGCTCCTACACCCCAACCCTCTACCCCAGGCTCAGCCCAGAGCCTCCTCCCACACTCCGAAACCCTCGCTTTTTTTAATGCATGGTTCCTTCCTCGGGTCCATAACGTTGTATGTTCTGCTGCCTACCATATGAATGCTGAGCAGTAATAGAGGAGAAATCAAAAGTTTTCTCACAGTAACTTGTTTTATTTGCACCGCATACACCTGTCCTGGAAGAGAGGTGATCACCAAAGCACGCGGCACAATCCCGATTTTCAGAGATTTCAGGCAAACACCAATGCCTGGTTCCCAGGGAGAGACTCTACCCCCAAAGAATTAAACCTAGTTAGATATTAAGGCTGTCACGTTACTGGAATAATTTGGTACCATATAGATCATTGGGGTCCCAAATATTATGTGAAGGGGGTCATAACAGGTGTCTATGACCATATGTATGTATCTATTTTGGAACAAAGGTGCCTGTACTTCAAACTTAGGCTTGGCTCCTGGGTGAAATCTCAGACACGCTGGTGCTAACTCGAGCCCATTAAAGGGCCATCAACTGCACAATTAACTCTGTCCACATCCGAGGAGCCTCCCCAGGTATGGGACATGCCTGGGCAAAAACTGAATCATGGAGAGTCTGGTAATTGGACCATGTGGCTGTGGACCTCCAGTTTGCAACCGGACTCTGCATAAGGAATTGGGGAGAACCGTTTTCTTTATTTGGGGTATTGGTTTTCATAACCATTGATCCCCAGGACAGGTGGCTGCAGGTGGTGATACTGGGAAGCTGGAGTGTCTAAGGGAATTGCTTGTGTGACTTGTGGTTAGCCAGTGGGGTGAAACCAAAGTCTTTTCTGTTTGGCTGGTTTGGTTTGCCTTAGTGTAGAAAAACCCCAGCTTTGGGCTGTAGTTGCCCCTTTGGAAGTAATCTGTCCTGATCTGACACTCACAGTTGGATCCCACCAGGAACAACACCGTCACAAAGGCAGAGAGCAAAATCTCGTGCTCCTTCACACAGCTGCCTCAAAGAACCAGCAGCCGGTGACTCCTGACATAACGACATGAACTTAAGACAAAGGAGATTTGGAGGACAGCTGAAAAGGTTTCATTTTAAAAAAGAAGCAGCTGGCTTGTGAATTTAATTGCCACCAGCTTCTTGGTAAACTTTGGGCCCAGCCGTAACATAACCCTCAGTTACATGGCACCACATGGCTGCTCTGCAAACTTCTCATGTGCCGGGAGCTCCAGGAGGGAGATTGCAGAACGCACGGGTTGCCTACCAACAACACTTCGCTCAAGTAACCACGGAAATTGGTCTTCACAGGCTAAGCCCCATTTAATGCACTGCTCTCCGAGCACAGTTCTGGACGGAGCAGTACTTTTATATGCAGCCTCTTCCCCAGTCAAAACGATTCCTCTCTCATTTCCCGGCAGTCGACCACACAGCTGACTGACCTGTGGGAACGCTCTCCTGTTGCGCTCCGAAGGAAGGGAGCGCGATGGTCCGTTCTGTACAACTCTGACGACGCGGCCTGGTAACTAGGACGGCTCACTTGACTCCTGCTGGACTTTAAGCCCCGGTAGTTAGAATTAGGATTTTCATGGGGTTTTGGCCACAGGGAGCCCTTTGCGGGGCTGAATTACAATCCGTGCGGCTTTTCTTCCGCTTGGGAGCTGAAGTTCCAGGAAAAGCCAAGAACATGTGTTACTTTAGCCCCACGGAAATGCTTCCCCGGAGCATTTAACATCACAGCATAAAACGACCACACAAATCAACCACAAATACTAGTAACCAGGAGGGAGGTTTGATCACCTCAGCCTAAGAGAAGTCAAATAAGGCGCAAGGGGGGGGGGGGGGAAATATTACCTGTACTTACCAGACATTCACTAGAGACGCACTCGCTTGCAAAATGGTCCTGCCGTTGGCCAAATTTAAAGGGCTAGCTGCTGAAAAGCATGCTGGGAAATCAGTTTCTGCATTAGAAATGGTTACTTCTTGGTCCTGGATAATGAAGGACTATGGTCTCAGATCCTCAAAGGCATTCAGGTGCCCAACTCCCTTAGAAACCAATGGGTGTTAGGTGCCTAAATACCTTAGAAGAGCTGGGCTGGGCTCTTTTCTCCATGCCACGTATGTTCCTAGTGACAACTATCACACAGCGACCCTTAATCAATGACAGCATAAAGTATTAAAATGGCATCGCTCATAAAGAAGTGAATCTCTCCCAGACACCAAAGACGTCAGTCTGCCTATATTTTTCCATGTAGCTTCAGAGGGCTGCAAAATTCTTTACGTCCTATGCTAAAACGGTTGCTTTGATTATTATTACTTTATTGATTTGCATTACCATAGCACCCAGGAGCTCCAAAGATGGACCCAGGCCCCACTGTGCTGGGCGCTGTACAAACACCGAACAAAGACACAATTCCAGCCCCAGAGCTTCCACGCTTCTGTTTCAGGAACATCAGCACCAGTGAAGCTATGTGTTCCCTGTTGCCAGGCCCCTTTTGTGCTGCCGGAGGTGGGTTTTTCCAAGGTGGGGGGGGGGGGGTCATTGCATATATAAGACAAAGCCCCTAATATCTGGACGGTCCCGATAATATCAGGATGTCTGGTCATCCCCTAGCCCCAGCAAACTCAATGGAGCCAGGCTGATTTATACACGCTGCAGCTCTGGCCCGATGGTTTTACACTGATGTAAATCAGATGAGAATCTAAGCAGGTTTGAATGGAAAGATCCACACATTAAACTACCACTAATTGAGCCTCCCTCTCCCTCGACTTAGCCCCGAAACATCTTTTTTTCTCTTAGGCATCCGTGAATTCGACCTGTCTATACTCTCCCAGATTTTTCTAAGAGAACTCCTAGGCATCAATTACTCCGGTGATATTTTTCTGCCTACCACTCGGCCATGGAGTTTTTCAGCATCAGCGAAAATCCTTTTGCCATTTGAAAAGTCTGGGGTGCTTTGGGCTGGTCTTTTCAATATGGTGCCGCCCTCCTCGGACCAGGTACTTGCTCGGTGATGTCCTTTACTGTACAGTAAATCACTCCCAACAGCTCTGTGCATGGTATTAATTCATCACATTTTACCTCCGAGGTTTCTTTCCTAAAGTAACAATCCTCAATCTCGTCACAGGAGAGTTTTTCCATGACTCCCATCGACAAGGTCTAGAACAGGGGTGGGCAAACGTTTTGGCCCAAGGGCCACATTGGGGTTCAAAATTGTGCGGAGGGCCGGGTAGGGAAGGCTGTGCCTCCCCAAACCGCCTGGCCCCGCCCCCTATCCGACCCCCTCCCACTTCTCACCCTCCCCCGGCTGACCTCCTCAGAGCCCCTGACCCATCCAACCCCCCCCACCCGCTCTTTGACCCTTGATCGCCCCCTCCGGAGACCCACACACACACTCTAACTGCCCCCCCCCAGAGGCCCACCCCCTATCTAGGGCCCCCTGCTCTTTCTTCCCTGACTGCCCCCTCCTGAGACCCCCCCCCATCCTAATCACCACCCCTGGGACTCCATCCCCTATCTAAGCTGGGTGACCAGATGTCCTGATTTTATAGGGACAGTCCCAATTTTGGGGTCTTTTTCTTATATAGACCCCTATTACCCTGTCACGATTTTTCACACTTTCTGTCTGGGTTACCCTAATCTAAGCCCCCCTGCTTTTTGTTCCCTGAGTTCCCCCTCCCGAAACCCCCCCCCCACCCTAACTACCACCACCACCACCTAAGCCCCGCCCTCCCTTGTTTACCATGCTCAGCCAGGCTCTCCAAGGCCCGGGCGGGGCCCTGTGGCTCGTCACGCGCCCCCCCCCCACCCGGCCCCCAGCTCAGGAGCATGGGGCCACTGGCACCGCACCCACCGGTCCAAGCTCGTGAGCAGAGAAAAATGGCCTGCAGGCCATAGTTTGCCCACCCCTGGTCTAGAACCTACACCTGCCAGTCCTTGAGTGACTCAGAATCATCACCAGTAATGAAGATTTTGCAGGGCAGATTAAACCCTCGGTGACAATCAGGCAATGCAATTAAAGAGCATGAATTTGCAGCCGAGACAGACCCTGAATTCATAACGGAATGAACATGTCTGCTGATGCTGTATGAGCCAGAGGAGACTCCCGCTCCTCCGCTCAGAGCTCTATACGTTGAATAGGAGTAAAAAAAAATGTAAACCAACTTATTTTTGTCACTACGGTAATGCATTGATGACTGTAAATACATGGTAAGAGCAGATGTGCAGACCACAAAGGAGCTAGCGAGTCAGACACTTTTTACAGTAGATTGGAATTTCAGTATATCAACCTAACCTTTTTAATCTAACCAGCTAGGGAGGTGGTGGAATCTTCTTCCTTAGGAGGTTTTTAAGGCCCGGCTTGACAAAGCCCTGGCTGGGATGATTTAGTTGGGGTTGGTCCTGCTTTGAGCAGGGGGTTGGACTAGATCCCTCCTGAGGTCCCTTCCAACCCTGATATTCTTTGATTCTATGATTCTTTTTAAGTCAATGAACCATATTTGTCTCTCATTTAGACTATGGTAAACCCTTTGACCTCCATGGAATTGCACCAGTGAAAGAGCAGTGGATTTAGCCTACTGCAGGTGAATTTCGAATCTCAGAGCAGAAGTCTGTATTCATTTATATTATATAACACTTCCATGCATTTAAAATCCTGAGGTTATGAAAGTGTCAGTCTTCCACCTGAAGATCAGCCGTGGACAGAAAAGGAAGCCGGTTTAGCTATACACCTAGTGAGTAAACAGGTTAATTGGAGCAGGACAATATGCATAATGATGTGACAGTCAGGGGGAAAGATTCCAAACTCTCCCCTGCTGCCTCTTTTCAGAATTCAGTCTTCTGCATACAGCACTGGCGACATCTCCAGGATATTCTTCTTAATCGCACGTATAAGTTTAAAACGAATATGTGGTGATGTTCCAGACCCTCTTCTCAGCATTGAAAGATGCTAGCAAACATAAGAACGGCCATACTGGGTCATCTAGTCCAGAATACTGTCTTCTGACAATGACCAGTGCTGGGGGCCCCAGAGAGAATGAACATCAATCTTCGAGTGATCCATCCCCTGTTGCCCATTCCCAGCTTCTGGCAAACAGAGCCGAGGGGAAACTCAGAGCACGGGGTTGCAGCCCTGCCCATTCTGGCTAATAGCCATTGATGGACCTATCATCCTCCAGGAATTTATAGAGTTCTTTTTTAAACCCATCATAGTTTTGTCCTTCCCCTGGCCAGTTGCACAGGTTGACTGTGCAGAATGTGAAAAAGTACTTCCTTTTGTTTGTTTTAAACCTGAGGCCCATTAATTTCCTTGGGTAACCCCCTCGTTCTTGCGTTATGTGAAGAAGTAAATAACACTTCTCTAGTCACTTTCTTCACACCCATTGACATTTTCCATAGACGTCTATCACATCCACTCTAAGTTGTCTCTTTTACAAACTGAGAAGCCCCAGTCCTATTAATCTCTCCTCATACGGAAGCTGTTCTACGCCCCTAATCATTTTTGTTGCCCTTTTCTGAACCTTTTCCAATTCCACTATATCTTTTTTGAGATGGGGTGACATCTGCATACAGTATTCAAGCTGTGGGCGTACCATGGACTTACCGGTATATGGAGACAATAAGATATTTTCTGTTTTATTCTCTATCCCCTTCTTAATGATTCCCAACATGCTGTTAGCTTTTCTGACTGTCGCTGCACATTGAGTGGATGTTTTCAGAGAACTATCCACGATGACCCCAAGCTCTCTCTCTTGAGTGTTAACAGCTAATTTAGACCCCGTCATTTTACATGTATAGTTGGGGTTGTTTTCCAATGTGCATTACTTTGCATTTATCAACACTGAATGTCATCTGCCATTCTGTTGCCCACTCAGACTGTTTTGTGAGATCCCTTTATCATTCTTCACAGTCAGTTTTGGACTTAACTATCTTGAGTCATTTTGTACCATCTGCAAATTTTACCACCTCACAGTTTACCCCTTTTTCCAGACCATTTATGAATATGTTGCACAGCAGTGGTCCCAGGACAGATCCCTGGGGGACACCCCTATTTACCTCTCTCCGTTCTGAGAGCTGGTCCGTAGTCCTACCCTTTATTTCCTGTGGCACCTTAAAGACTAACTAAAGTATTGAAGCATAAGCTTTCGTGGACTAATATTCAAGACCAGACTGCAAAGAGAAACTGCAGAGCTGCAATTCATTTGCAAATTTGACACGATCAATCTGGGATTGAACAAAGATCTTGAATGGCTTGCTAATTACAAAAACAGCTTCTCCTCTCTCAGAGTTCACACCTCCAATTCAGCTGCTAGAGGAATACCTCACCCTCCCTGATTTGAGATAACAAGCTGGTTCAGGCTGATTGGACTAACCTTGTTACCTCCTACCTGGTTCTTGCCTACTTATCTATACCTGCCCCATGACACTTCCACTGCTTGCATCCGATGAAGTGGGTATTTGCCCACGAAAGCTCATGCTTCAATACTTTAGTTAGTCTTTAAGGTGCCACAGGACTCTGTTACCTCTGCTATTCCAGACTAACACGGCTACCTCTCTGATCCTTTATTTCTTGTCTTTTAACCAGCTACTGATTATAAAATAGTGTAGTAGTGACCTCTAGTGGTTATTTCTGGATTTTTAACAATTAGGGGGTTTCTACACACCAAAATTGTGCTGTTTTAACTCTATTGGTGCCATACAACCCTCCGGTGTTTTACCCTGGTATAGCTACTCCCATACAAGAAGGAGAATATGCAATCCCAGTGTAAGGCACCATTACAACTGTGTCCATCCTATAGATGTGCCATTATAACTTGATTGGCTTTAAAAAAAAACACCACACACACAGCACACACCCAACTGCCAGTACAAACCCTGTGTGTATAGCAGGCTTTGTGTCCTCAGAGGTTTGACCCCAAGTTACTAACAGCTGTCCCCCAAGTCTCTACAGTGAGGGCGGACGCGGTTCAACGCACCGAGCAGAATCAGCTCCAAAACCACTTGGCTGCCACGGGAAGTCATTAAAATAAGCCTTACAGAATTCACACTCCTCATGGAGGCACATTGACCACAGCAGCCAATGAAGCTCTGATGCATAATCCCACCCAACCAACTCCCTTCCTCTCCCGGGCTCGTCACCTCTTCCCTTTCAGGGTGGGGGCTACACTGCTGTCGAAGGTTGGATTTCCGCACAGGCTGCCGGGCCTGCATTAGTTTTCCCCCCACTAGCAAGGCTGCAATCAGCGGTGAGGACGCAACGGCACAGGCTTTGGCCCTGGTTAGCCACGTGAGCATGTTGCCAGGGTCCCGGGCAGGTTCGTACAGCCCACTGGTCACCACATCTTCCCCGCTCCTCTCAACCACGCTAGGCAGAGAAAAACTAGCAACAGCTACGCCCCGGGCCCACGACAGCAATTCTGGGCCCCAGGGCAGAACGGTCAATGGGCCCCCTAGACAGGGATGGCTGCCGCCAGTGGTACCACCCTGCATGCGCCTAGGAGCTCTATGGATTATTTTAAAGGGCTTGGGGGGCCCCGGCTGCACCACCCTATGCAAGTTTAGAAGCCCTGCAACCTGCCCAGGTGATTTAAAAGGGCCTGGGGCTCCTGGCTGCTGCTACTGTGGCAGCAGCAGTGGCTGGGGGCCATTGGCCCTTTTAAATCACCCGGGCCCCTGGGCAATTGCCCCCTTTACCACCCCATCCCCCCACCGTCTGCGGGCCTGGCTACCCCTGCCCGGGCTGCAGTCACGTCTCCGTCTCCAGCCGTACTGTGAACGGACCCAGCTGAAATCTCTTTTGGAGAGGGGCCGTCTCTTACTACGCGTACGCGCCCAAACACGCCGGGCCCCTCTCCCGTCCGACACCTCCGGGCGTGGCTGCAATATACCCCACTGAGTATTCCCCTCCAGCACTCGCGCCTGCGGACACGGGGGGCTAAACGCACAAGACGCAAGCCGCTATAGATTGCACGGGGTGGTTTTATTCTGGTACAGAGAAAAATGATGGGTTTTTTCATGTCCCAGGCGGCACTGAGGCACTGGGAAGAGCAGGCAACTTCAGCCTCTCATAGCCAGCATCAAACAGGCCTTCCACTAAAGCCTGGGGCAGCTGGAGTAGGAGGGGCTCTTCCCTGACTCCCTCCCACGCCCACTCCCCCTAAAAGCTTTCAAGACCAAGCGATGCGGCTAGCAGGATGGCCACCTACTCCTTGGCCGTGATACTGCCTCATCCTCTCCAGGCTTTGGGCACGGCTGCTCCCAGAGCGGTGAGAGAGCCAGCGTTCCACCTGCCCTTCTTCTTCCCCTTCCCGGACCTCCGCACTCTTCCTCCCTGAGACAGACAAGCAGGAGTCACGGAGATGTAGAGACAAGGGAAAGAACTGGCTCACTGAGAGTTTGCTCCAGGCAGTGTTATCCCTACGCAGCCACTGAGCCACCTCCCTTCACAGAGTAGTGGGTAGCTTGTGTAATCCGCAGGTGGGGTTCACAACCTCTCTCCCCCCGCCCCTCATGCTATAAAAACTCCACAGCCCACCTGGGCCACAGCAATGGCTTTTCTACATAGCCACTAGATTATAAACCAGGAGCATTTTATAATCCCCCCCCGCACCCCTAGACAAGTGGTATTTCCCCACTTCGTTAATCAGGCTAAGATAAGACAGCAAGGAGAGGCAAGAACAGAACCCATGACACCAGACTCCTCCTCCCCTTGCCCCTGGGCATGGCCTATGACTGGGAACACAATGCCTATAAACTGGACACAAGCTCAGCTTTGGGGCAGGCCAGTCCAGCCTCCACTGAATCACCAGACAACGCTCTCACAGAGATGCCACCGGCGATTATTTTGGGTGCTGCGCCCAGGGGAGGAGAAGCCTGTCTGTGCAGGTGACCTGTGGGTCAGTCTGACACCAGGAGCAGAGCGGGACAGGCAGAGAGCTTGGATGCTGGCAAGTCTGGAGATGTTAGTCTGGGAATAGGGGAGGGGGTCTGGCAGCAGGAGATCACAACTGTTGCCCACAGTGAGTCCCACCTCCTCTGTGCTAGAAGCCCTGTGTGATCCCTGCCTTCGCTTCCCAGGTGACCCGCCCTTCTGCAGGTACAGTCACCTGATGGGGGTTCTGTGCTCTGGTGTGCAGCTCGGGAATCCTTACATCACCTGAGATCCTGCGGGGAAAGCCCTTCTGTGAATGGAGTTTTGCCAGCATTTCACTAGCATTTCACAATAGCCCTTCGCAGAAACAGGAGTGATGTAGCCCCCTAACCATCCTGAGGCAAGTCCCAGTCATCATCCCTGTTTTGTAGATAGGGAAACTGAGGCAAAGAGAGATGTGATGTGCCCAATGTCCCACAACAAGACATTAGCAGAGCCGGGGATATAATTCCTGGCTCCCAGCCCCATGCTCAGTCCACACAACCCTACCGCAAAGGCAGGAGCAGGGGAATGACCCACTCCACTTCCTTCTCCAAGCTCAACTTTTCATCAGCAAGGATAACATGGTGGATCTCATCCTGGATGTGCCCCCTCCCTCATCTCCCAGGAAAGGACAGACACAATGCAAACACCTCCCCCGCCATTCCTTACCCCTCCTGCAAACATACCTTCAGCGGTGTCTGGAATCCAGTCTCCTGGGGTATCGTTCTGGCACATGGTCCTACTGCGCCCAGATCTTCCCCAGCCAGCAACTCCTGCCTGGTGGGCCAAGCCAGCATGGCAAAAGCCAATAGAAGCAGCCAGCTCCTCATCACGGTCTCAGTCTCCCCCTGGGGAATGCACAGACTCTCTGCTCACAATCTCAGTTGGTCTGGGAGGAATCCCAGGAGTCTCTCCTGCTGGCTGTAACTGGGCAGAGGGGTTGTTTGAACAGCTGTGCCAATGGAAAGGGTTTTTGTACACAAAGACCTTCTGTGGCTCCAGCCCAGAGAAGCTCCATCTGACCCATCCCTTCCCAACCCCCCAGCCCACACAATGTGCATTGTGCAATGCTAAGAACAAGCAGATCAAGAACAAGCCCCCGAGCCGTGATGTCTGGCAGATTATCTACTGTGTCATGTTTAGCAGGCATTTGGGAGGCAGATCAGAAGGTTGGGAGAGAAGTCACCGGTACTTGGTTATTTCTTGTAGAGTCTGCTCAGGCCTCTGCACACATCTGGTTCGTGCATCATACTCAGTCGTAGCAAGGACGTTATGAGCAGAGCGACTCCGATACTTACCGATCGGGAAATCACCCGCTCCCTCACTGGCAGAAGTTGTGCTAAAATAGCAAGTAACATGCTCTACTGCTCCTCCTGCACACTGCAGGCCAGACAACCTCACCCACTCTCTTCTGTAATAGTCCCATCATTCTGGGTTGAGTTACTGAAGTCCTCAAATCATAGTTTAAAGACTTCAAGTTCCAGAGAATCCACCATTTACAGCAGTTTAAACCGGCAAGTGATCAGTGCCCCACACTGCAGAGGAAGGCGAAAAAACCCCAGGGTCCCTGCCAATCTGACCCAGGGGAAAATTCTTTCCTGACCTCAAATATGGTGATCAGACGTGCAAGACCAGGCTGAGGAAGGCATGAAGTTTTGGGTGCCTAGCATAAAGACATTGACCAAACCCAGGACTCATCAGGTGGGTGAGTTCAGACATAGGGGGCCTGCGTTCAGGGTTTTGTTGTTTGTCGAATATCTATAACTCTTCAGTGTGCTTTACTAAGGCGTGGGCTACACTGGATTGGGGCAGGGGTCGACCTAAGATACGCAACTTCAGCTACACGAATAGTGTAGATGAAGTCAATGTATCTTAGATCGACTTACCTGACTCCACATGGCTCAACTGGCTGCCAGCCTTGTCTGGTCTGAGATCGACGATGCAGCTTGACCTGGGTGAGGGACTGGGCTCTTGGAGTGAGCTGGAATATTTGTGATTTGTGCTGTACGTGACCATTTATCACGTAGTCCGGTGTGCTTGGGTCGCAAGACGGGCGGGAGTGTCTGAGGGGACTGTGAGGTAGCCGTGTTAGTCTGGAATAGCAGAGTCCTGTGGCACCTTAAAGACTAACTATAAAGTTTTGAAGCATAAGCTTTCGTGGGCTAATACCCACTTCGTCGGATGCAAGCAGTGAGGGGACTGTGTGAATGTGGTAAGAGGATTGTAGTACTTTGAGAGTTCGCCTTTGGCACTGGGGTGGTGAAATCTAATGATAGACAATAGCACAAGGGGTGGGGGGGGTTGTGTTCTGTCCTGCTTTTGACAGACGTCCCAGAGTCGGGCACTCGCCGTAATGAGCTGCTCCAGACAACATGACAGAGGCGATCTCCTCCCGCTCGCTGCCTCCCCCCGCCCAGGCCCAGGAAGGACAAGTGGGGGGGTGGGGGGGGTTCCGAGGGAGGCTGGGTCAGGCTGAGAGACACACCTGGGAGGAGGGGGGGTCTCTGCCCAAGGTGGGTGGGCAGGGAAGAGGCTGTTCCCACCCACCACAGGCTATGCCAGCCCCAGGTGCCCTCATCCAGCCCCACGTCCCCGTGAGCACAGCCCCTTCCCGGCAGTGCGCCGCCTTGTGCCTGGCTGGGAACCCGACACTCCCGACAGTGTGGGGACACGGGCCAGGCCCCAGCTGGAGAGCGGAGGCCGGGCCAGGCCCCCGTGTTCCCCCTGGGCAGGCGGGAGGAGCCCGGGTACTTGGGCCTCACTCCAGCTGCGCTGGGGACGGAGCCTCACTCCTCATTGGAGGGGGCGGGGACGGGGATACGGCAGCGGCTGGAGCTCAGTGCTGCCTACAGGACCCTGCCCTGCCCCCCTTGGAGCCGGGGCGGCGGGAACGAGGGCGCCGGGAGGTCACTGCTCCGCCAGGCTCCGAGATTCCTGCTTTTATTGGTGCAAGTGAATAACTGCAAAACACACGGGAAGCGCCAGGCTCAGCAAAGCGGCTTCGTCGCCTGGCCACAGAGGGAACGAGAATCTCCCGACCGACAGGGCCCTGTCCTGGCTCTGCCCGCGGCGCTCAGCAGGGGCTGGGAGCGTCTGTCCCCCGCAGCCAGCAGCATGCTCCCTCCTGACGCGTAACCTTGGCCGAAAGCTCAGCAGTGCCGGGGAAGAGGTGGGGGGGAGGGGAGGCCGGTGCTGGGCCCAGCCAGAGCTGCCTCCCCAGCTGTGGCATCTGTTCAGCCTTGCTGGCCTGCACATCTGATAGGCGTGAGGGAGCCTATGAGACTGTTGCTGCCGGGGAGCTCTGGCTTGCACTTCCTTCTGCGCCTCCGTGGCCGCACGGCCCGCCTCCCTCTCGCTCCCTGAAACACACACGGACCAGACACAGCGCTAGGGACCGGTGGAGATGAAGGCGCCAGCCTGCTCCATGGCAGGCAGTAGAGACACCCTGGGTGCGGGTCCCAGGCCCCCCAAGCTGCGAGGCAGCGACCCCGGGAGAACCAAAGGGCCTGTCTCAGCCCAGAACCCCCCTTGCATTGGTCCCAGCCGAGCCCTGGGTCCTCCCCACAAGACCCATCAGCCCCCAGGGGGCCGCCCCCCCACTGATCTGCTGTGCCCTGGTCCTGTCTGTATCGCAGTGGGGGGGGGGGTCCAAAGTGGGCCCTGCCCTGCCTGGCTCCTGCAGGATTGAGGGGGGGCTGGGCACTTAACGCTCCCAGCGCTTAGGGACTGGGGGTGGGGGGGCAAATCAGGAACCTCCCAGTCAGGGCTGGGCAAGAAAGACATGAGCAGGATCTGCCCCAGCTCCCTGCGAGGAGAGTGACGGGGCCTTACATCACCACGGCCGAGCCGGCGGGAGGCGGGCTGGGCGCCGATGCGGTGAATTAGCCCTGGAGTGGGGAGACGCTCACGGCACACCCAGCAGGGGGCGCTCTGCAGCGGGGATGTCTCACACTCCCCCCGCTTTTCCAGGCAGGCTTCTCCCCATTCTTCTCCCTGTCACCCCTTGGCCTCCTGCCCCCCAACGCTCAGTCCCCAATCAGAGTCTGGCTATAGGGCCCGGCTCGCGTTTCCTGCTCTGAAGGGAGCCGGCAGCCACTCCACCCGCTCAGCCCTCCCCAGCTACAGCTGCCCCGCCCGGGGGAGAGGGTGAGGGGAGGCTGGGTTCAGGGGCTGGGTCTGCCCCATACAGAAGGTTCAGCTGGTCAGGGCAGGGGTCAGTGAGACTCTCCCACAGGGCAGGGTCATTTATGGGGAGGTCGGGGATCCCTTGAGCGAGGGGGGATGCAATTCCCACAGTCGGGATGGGGGGACCCTGGCTCCTCCCAGAGCGTCCTGCCAGAGGGACCCTGCATCCGATCCCATCCCACCCCCCGGGGATCCCCAGGAAGGGGCATGACGCAAACAGCCTCCCTGCAGGGACGCGCTCAGGGCCCCGGGCGCAGGACTCACCAGTGGCTGCTGCTGGGCTCCGTCCACCTGGGCCGATGCCCCATCACGCGCTGCCACCGCGCCGGGACCCTCCACGCCCAGCGGCGGCTGCAGGACGGGCCCAGCCAGGGCAGCCCCGGCCAGCGCCAGGACCAGCAGCACCAGCCACAGACGCCTCATGGTCCCCTCGGGCTGCGTCTCCTCGCGGGACTGTCGGGCTCTGCTACCAATTCCCCTGGGAGCGGCGCCCCGGACTCGTGTGAGGCTGGGGGTTGTGTGAGCAAGAGGAGTTTAAGCAGCCCGCCCCTCCCCCAGGGAAACAGGAAGGGCCGTGCTGCAACATGCTGAAATCCCTTCTGGGTTTCCTCATCCCACAGAAGCCTGATGCAATAGTCGGTTACTGGCACTGACCCTGGCCTCTGCCCAGAACCGCCCTTTGTGGGGTTGTGGGTATGGCACAAGAGGGGCACGAAGGGTAGCGGGACAGGCAACGTTCGCAGAGTTACACAGGATCCTGCCATTCCAACGGGTCTGTGTCTGACCCTCCACCCCCTAGAACCTCTGACTGAGATCTTCCCTTTGTGTCCTCTGAAAGGCGTCAGTGGGCACTAAGAACACCTGGGGCAACCATCAAGATGTAGCTTGAGAATGGGACACAGGCCTTTTACAGCCACACCACCAGCCCAAGTATGGTCAAGGGCAAGTGACCAGAAGGTGCCAGCGGATGGATGATTGTGAGGTAGCCTAAGCGAACTGCGTTGTGGGGCCCAGTCCAGTTTCCCCAAGAACAAATGGCCACATCCCAATGACGCTCTTGGTAATTCTGTTCGGCAGGTGTCACCGGGTGGTGTTGTCACAGAGTCTTCTAAGAGTCTTTTCTTGGTGTGTGAGCAAGTTTTCAGCTTTGGGGAGACATGCTGTGTGAGAGGTTTGTGTTATGCTAGGTTTTCGTGTAAAAGGGAGCTGTGTGAGCAGCAGGAGAGTTTGCTCTCTACCTTGGACTCTGATTAGAGTCAATTCTGGAGATAGAGTGGCTATTTGGCATCAGGATTGGGGTGTGCATGTAAATAAAGCAAGTTACATTTGGAATATACCCAGATTGTCACTGATTTCTCCTCCACCGGGAAGCCAACCTGCAAAGCCCCACACAGCTGCTATCGCTCGGCTGAGGGGCAGCTCTGGTGTCAGAAGAAGGAGCAAAAGTACTTTGAGATCCGTAGGTCTCAAGGTGTTTTACAAACATCAGCCATCTGTGAGGTAGGTGGCACCTCCCAGTACTGAACCAGTGCCCTCTGTGTGCATAGCAGCACCACACAACAGGACAGGGAGAAGACCATATCCTTATCCCATCGTACCAACTGAAGTTCCAGGGGGAATGGAGGTAACTAGAGCGTGGTTACCAGTTTGGGAAGTTGGCCAGGATTTTGGATTCACACACCTCAATTTTTGTGGCGTCATGGGAACGTTAGTGGCCCCAAGTGGTCAAGAACTTGGTTTTAACCCTCGTTGGAAAGGCAGCGCCTCCACCAGCACAGCAGCCTCTCACCACCAAGTGTGGCACTGGCACAACTGAGGAGAGAAGGAGCCCCACCGCCTGAACCCGAACGGCTTTCTGCGGAACCTACGTGTTCCGTGGAGGTTTGCCACCCGAGCTGGTACCGACCCAACTCTGGTTAGCCTGTGAACGGAGACAGGACCACAGCACAAAGTTCTGTGACTGGGCTCAGAGTAATCAGGGCTCCGGTGGGCATGAATGCTGAGCCTCCTGCCAACTGCAGGTCAACAGAGTGCAGGACCAATCCTGACATCCAGGGGACAGCCTGGATGAAGCATGAATCCCTGCAGCCCATTCTGCACCTGAACTGTGGACAGAGGACAGATCTAGAGATTTTTAACCCAGCCCCTTTCCCTAGCTCTCAATGAATGGGAGGGGGGGAGGGATAGCTCAGTGGTTTGAGCATTGGCCTGCTAAACCCAGGGTTGTGAGTTCAATCCTTGAGGGGGCCATTTAGGGATCTGGGGCAAAAAATCTGTCAGGGGACAGTACTCGATCCTGCTAGTGTAGGCAGGGGACTGGACTCGATGACCTTCAAGGTCTTTCCAGTTCTAGGAGATTGGTATATCTCCATTTAAAAAAAAAAAATAAAAAAGAATTAACTAGCAAGTCTGGACCTGCTGGCAGGGACATCTATTTGTATCCTGGGTAATCTCTGCTCTAAAGATCCCTGTCAAATTCTTACAAAACAGATGTTGCATCTCAGGAACTCAAATACTTTTAAACTTCTATGGGCTCTCCGGCATATCCCGCGATGATGTCACAGCATCTTGTCTCTTTTCTTGTGGCTGTCTAGTCTGATCCGTGAGTAGCAAGGTCACGAACTGATGTCACATAGGAAAGGGCAGGCTCCGGCTGAGGAGTTGGCAAGACACTGGGCCCTTTTTGCCACCCGTTTTTCACGTCCGTCTTCCTCAAAGTGTTTACACCCTTCATCATGAGCTGCTCCCTAGGATAGGTCGATCCTCGAGAACGTCCACCAGGAGTTGACTAGCCTGGTCCAGATCCCAGGGCAAGCGGGACGGCACTCTCACCAAGGGGACCTAGGAATGCGCCCCGCTGTTCTCCGTGAAGTTCTGATGCTGCGGGAGCCACTGAAAAGGATTCATGATTCAAAAAGAGCCAAAGGCCCAAGTGCCTGCAGAGCTGTGATATCGACACAGGCTTTAGAAAACCACAATAATCATCTGACGTGGAATACGGCGTGTTCACCGCTGCTGTTCCTCCCCTGTGTGCTCCGGGGCACCACTCCCTCCCCCCGCAAAGCCGGCCCACAGACTAAACCCAATGTGAAATGAACTCCCTCGGCACCACATGCTCTTGTGGCCTCCCCACTAAAGTGATGCACCCAGCTCAGGAAAGGGACATTTTGCACTGTTGCCGGATCATTTTATTATAAAAAATAAACTTGTTGCAGCCCAGTTTTATCCATAGCAAAACCCACTGATACAGCACATGCTCCACAACCTCCTGTATGCTGGGGGAGGGGAGGGGGTCAGAAAGCAAAAGGGAACAATATGAATGGTACATGAATCTGCTAGAATGCAGGCGAGGCCGCTTTTAGGGACCATGCAGAAAGCTCTCCAGCTGCAAAGCCATTTTGGGATTCTTTTGTACAGAGATTGGTCTCTTCTTGCCCTCCGCAAAGTCTCCATGCAATGGGAGGCTCCACCCCTTATCTATTTAAGTGAGGACAGCTCACCGGCCCCTCTTGTATATTACACAGTTATGCCATGTGCTCAGCCCTGCTGCAGGAGAGATAAAAGGGGTCAGCAAAGGAGTTCGCTCTATACGCGTCCCCGCATAGGAACACGGTGTCCACACTGGCCAAAGAAAGCGTTCGCACCTCTCTAGCACGCTGCTCTTACAGGGCTTGAGCTAGAAAGGGGCTACATCATTCCCTGACCGGCGTAGGTAGGGGCCACAGTTCTCGCACCACGTTCCCAGGGATGATCGCTAAGCACAGGGCTTTGTGGTGTTCCGCATGCAGCTCAGGAGTCATTTGGTCCTTTAATCTGATCCGGTGCTTTATCCGAGAACTTTTACTTCTTCAGAAGTCCAGGAAAGCGCCATTGGATCCCCACCCACCCCCGCCCGCAATCCCAAACCATGTACTGCAGCGATCACCCCCCGCGAGGCTGGGCGGGCTCTCAGGGGATGAGAGCGCAGTACATGGCCTGCGCGGTGCATGGAGCGCTCCCGTGTGAAATGCTCCCACACCGCAAGCCACATGCTCGTGGGTCTAGAAGGGACTGTGGGGCTCCCCGTATCTGCCCCTTTAGGAGCTGCTGCGCCAGGACTAAAGCATTCACACCTCAGAGAGAGATTCCCCTCTACCCAAGTGCAAGGGAGTTAAGGATTCTGTTAGCAAAGAGTGACCAGACCAATCTGACCAGCCCCAATGAGGCCGTGCTCTGAGGCAGCCAACCAGACCTCCTTAATCAGAATCACTCCCGTCCTGCTTTGCTGATCCAACAGCGGATGCCAGTTCTTCCTCTTGGCCTCTCAATCGCTCTCCTGTGCGGGGAACAGAAAAGCCAGTCAGTGATCATCGTGTAACCGGAGTTTAGAACAGCACGCGAAGGGGGTGATCTGACCTGTGCTACCCAAACTTCCAGGACGTCCACCGACCTTGCCAGCAAGTCTCCCTACTCCATTGACTCTGGATTGGTTCGGGTCCAAGTTATTTCTGGAGCAGATGCGAGTGTCACCCAAATGGATGGGCGAATCTGGATTCTACTGTACAACCTGTGCCACTGTAGCCTCGGGACACATCCCATAGACACGTCTATCTGCCCACGGTGGGCAGCAATATTACCCCTCCCCGAATCAACCACCCGCCCATTAGGGAAGCAATCAAGGAGAACTAATGAAGGTTTGGACAGATCTGGTGAGGGCTTGGCTGGAAGCATGCTCTGAGGACCAACATGTTCTGGGGGGAGAACAGGCATTACTCTCCACTCCAGAGTCCTCCTCAATGCCCTTAGAGAGAGGGGGGCTCATTCCTGACATTATTCCACAGCTTTTTGTTTTAAAAATTTCAACCGAGCTCCCCTGGAGATCACTCTCAGCCATGAAATTGCTGGAGAAGTCAAGATTCAGAGCAGAACTGGAAATAAAGTTACAGCGTCGGTACTGCTGGGAGCACTGAGACAGATGCAGACAGATCAATTAAAGAGCCTATTTTTGTCTCCTGCTTTTGAAAAAGCTTGGCCCCAGTCCTTCCAAGTCTATAACCATTTCCACGGCTCCGGTCCGTCCGTTCAACAGCAGCAGCGCACTTACGTATCAATTCAGCAATTGCCCTTTGCGTTCTCTTCTCCAGTTTTTCCAGTTTCTTGGCGACGTCTCGCTTTAAATCCCTAGGGGAGAGGATGGTAATTTAGCAAAAAAGCCCAACACACAAGCACACAGACCCAAAGCCAGCCCAGCAGAAGGGATCCACGCGTCTATTCAGAGCCAGTCTGGGGTCTCAGATGAAAAACAGCCACAGAAACACTGTAAGCTCCTTGGGGCAGAGATTGTGTCTTACAGAGCACTTTAATCATCAGAGCCGGTGCAAGGGCCATGCAGAGCATTCGGATGGAATACCCCTGCTACCGGTGTTTCCTAAATGCCACCACCGGAGCAGGGGAGCAGCGGCATTCCCTTAAAACGGGAATTAGATGGAAAGGGTAGGGAAAGAATCAGAGAGGTAGCCGTGTTAGTCTGGAATAGCAGAGGTAACAAAGTCCTGTGGCACCTTAAAGACTAACTATAAAGTTTTGAAGCATGAGCTTTCGTGGGCTAATACCCACTTCGTCGGATGCAAGCAGGGTAGGGAAAGTGTCAGCTTCCTGGGGAGGGGGAGTGTCACCTCACTGGGAGAAGAAGGGGAATGAAGAAATTCCCAGCCTCTGCCCCTCTCCACAGGACAATTCTTGCCCCACCTAAGTGGGAGAAGACAAGTCCCATCTACAAGACCGAGGACGCCGTGAGATTCCTGGTGGCCGCCAGTGTCTCTGAACTGCTGACACTATGCAAGATGCACCGCTCACATTAGTCCCTCCTCAACGCCCATGCCCAACGATCCGTGTGGCAAAACAACAGCCATGCTCCAAGAGACGCCAACTCACCGGCCAAGCACAAAACACCAACCCCTCAGCCAACGGGGACCCCGGGAGAGAAACGGTCTAACGCACCAACTGCTGAGCGGCGGCACAGACCACCTCCCAGGCGGGTGCGGTTTGTGATGTATCTATCGGGCTTCAGAACAGGAGGATGTGAAAACCCAGCTGAGCAGCCCATGGGGCCAGCCCTTCTGTGCCCCTCATCTCCATCAGAAACCTGTCTCACACTCTGAGCACGGATGCTCTTGGCTTCGGAGACCCCGGTCAGTAACATGTTCCTTTGCTTGTTATCCCCCACACGCTGTTCCAGCTGGGTGCGTGAAGCCCGGTGCCTGTCCTCAGGCTGAAATCAAGGTGCTGTGGGACCATCGTTCACGGTGTGTTTGTACAGTACCTAGCACACCAGGACCTTGACCCCAATCCTCCACATGCAACCACACTTCATACAGTACAAGCTTCACCAGATCCCTTCATCGCTCGGCAAATAGAAACAAGACAAATTCTATCCATCCTAGAAATTCCCAGAAGGTGGAGATCAGCACCACTTATCTATCCCAGCTAGCCAATCCCCTGAGAGCCAAAGCCTGTTCTTTCTCTACAGGACATTTACTAGGGGTTTCTGCGGTCCCGCTTTAGTGGTGCCCAGGGATGGGGATTTTCGTTCTCCTCTTGGGAGACGGTTCTACACTCAGATCACGCTACTTGCATCCGATGAAACGGGTATTCACCCACGAAACCTTATGCTCTAATACGTCTGTTAGTCTCTAAGGTGCCACAGGACTCTGTCACTTTTGCAGATCCGGACTAACACATCTACCGCTCTGATACTAAACTACTGGGAAGTTTCCCTCGATACTGAACATGTTTCCCCATTTCTTGTAGTCCCAACTGGTTCAACCTTAACAGGTTTAAAGTTATGGAAATAGCTGGCGAGCGGCCCTGCTGCCATGAACACATGCAGACGCTTAGGACTCCAAGGACTGAATCTCTGCAAGCTGATTCCTAAAATAGCACTTACCAATCTGGCTTTCTGGGGGCGAGGTTTGCCAAATCCTAGGGGAAAGGGAACAAAGAAATTCTCGTTAAGAGACGCCAAACTAATGTAATGGAAACGAGTGAGTTTACAAGTGTGCTCAATTATATTTCAAACCAGGTGTTGAAGATCAAGACACGTACCACTTCTTCAATGATAGGCTCTGGCTTCGCAGCTTCGAGCTGGTCTTTCACCTTATCTTCCACTAGAGGGAACCACAGAACAACAAATGTTAACAGAGCGGCTCTTATAAGAAAGTCTGCTTGAAGATGATGCTTCACTTTGGTATTTAAGAAGCTTTTACAAAACCTAACCCCCACGGACATGCTTTGGAAACCATTTCTGCACAAAAACATCCCCCGGCAACTTTTGCAACCCAAACACTGCACACCAGAAGCGAACCTGACCATAAACCATGTGAAACAGAGGGAAGTGCGAGAAGTGAACAGCAGCAGCACTGAAATCAATTGGACTCAAACTGTGTTTTAATAGAGGAACTCCTCATTTAAAGGTGTCCCGGTTAACGGTGTTACGTTGCTGATCAATTAGAGAACATGCTCGTTTAAAGTTGCGCGATGCTCCTTTATGACCTTCTTTGGCAGCTGCCTGCATTGTGCACTGCTTGGAGAAACAGCAGCCCGTTGGAACTAGCTGGTGAGTGGTTGGAACCAGGGTGGACCGGCTGCCCCCCTATCAGCTCCCCGCTCCCCTAAGTTCCCTGTGCGGTGGCCGCCCAGCAAGCTATCAATTGCCAGCAGTTCAGCTATCCCTCCCCACCACTACCATGCGTTGCTCCTGCCCTCTGTCTTGGGGCAGCTCCCAGGAATCTCCTGCTTGCTGTGCAAGACTGAGGAAAGTGGGGGGCTAATGTCAGTGTCCCCCCCCTGCTCTTGGCCACCATTTGCCCCATCTCCATAGAGCGTGGTGGGGGGACACAACAGGGCTCAGCACAGAGGGAGCTAGTTGACAGCAGTTGCTATCTCAACTTGATGATCGACTTTAAAAGGCAATGTATTTAGACAATGTCAATGCAAAGCAAGCCATGATGCACAGGAAGGAGCCTTCCTGCCGGAGTAGCATTTTCTACGTCTCTCAACCTGTTGGATACCAGGGACCGTCTTGCTGCCTTCCTAGGCTGCAATAAGGAGATCTCAGGGTCTGGCCACCAATCGTTGAGAAACACTGTCCTAGAGAAAGGACAGAGCCCCACACTCTGAAGCCCTGACAAGATGATTGGTAAACTTTATTCCTCGATATCACTGTATTTAAAGTAATCACGGGAGACTTCCAACTCCACAGCTCTGTGGCAAATTACTTTTAAACTCCTTCCTGTAATTCTTTACATTACCCTTTCCAGAACTGCAAATGAAACCTCCTTCCCTCCTGCAATGGACACATCCACCACTGAGAATGAAACACCCCGACTGGGAGAGCTATGAATGCAGATTAAACTCAAACTAGTTTTAAATCCCTGCTTCAAAGCCCCAAGTGGAATAAGAGACAAGGAGAAACCAACAGCAGAATTCTGCCTTTCTTTCTGTTCAGACATTGCAAGAGGGAGAGGCCCGGACACTCCAAGCACAGCAATATTTACTGGTGGACACAATTCTGCACTTGAGAGTGCTATTTCTATCACATGCCCCTCCCCTGGGTGTTAGAAATACAGCCTGCAGCTGCCCGTTGAGTGGGAAACTCTAGCCTGTTAGTTTGATTTGTCTCTGTTTTGTGCTTTCATGGATGCTCCCAGCCAGAGAGGAAACCGCTTTGAATGATGGAAACAAAAACACAGAAAAGATGAAGTATGGTTAGTGAAGGGGGCTGTCTGGCAGAAACCAAGGGCAGGGCAGAACCTGCTCTATTCCCTTGGCAAATTCAGGCGAGGACTAGAATATGGTTAGATCCCGATTCTGCTTAGAGCGTGGTTCAGTTCAGGCTACAGTACCAGTGGTTCTCAACCTGTGGCCCGCGGGCTGCTTGCGGCCCACGTGACATCCTCAGAGCCATAGAGGAGGTATATACAGTGTGTGGATGTGGCCCTCATAACACAGGGAGCTGCATATGCAGCCCACAATGGTAAATGGGTTGCGAATCAGTGCTCTATTCTGTAAGAGCAGGCCGGGAGAAGGGATGACTTGCAGTGGAGACACCGCTCTCCATTTTGTTACCTGACCTAGATGTCAAACTAATTTACTTCTGATGAGGTTTTAAATGAAGACACCCTGTTTTGATACCTAGCAGGATTCCTGACTTCTCTCTTCCCACGCGCCCCACGGATTTTAAACTAGCCTACACCCCAAATTTCCATGCTCTCGCTACAGAGCAACTCCTCTCCCGAGGCATACAGCACCCCACAACACTTCCAGAGGCCGGGCTCCTGAGGCAGCGCTGGGCTAAGACAAGACACTTTAAAGGAGATCACAGCTCTGGAGAGGGGCTGGTGAGGACGACCGGTTCTCAGACATCACTGGAAACAATCGAGGCAGCTATGCCCACTTCCCACTACTATGACTGTGGAAAAAACCATTATTGGTTCACAGGAGGGCACACAATGAGATTCTGCCCACGGCTGAGATCCACAGAGGCCCCAGGATTTCTAATGATAGCCCCCCTGCTCCCGCACTCAGCACTCCAGTGTATTCTTCATCCTTTCCGAACTAATTCCTGCCACTCCCATTATTTGGCACACATTGGAAAGAGCTCTCCTCTGTGAGCAGCAAGACAAATAGGGATTAATTAAGGGTAAGTGGATTTTCCAGCTGGAGAACGGCGCCAGATTGAAAGCCCTGAAGTTATGGCTAATATTTTCAAACCTGGTTGCTTAAAGTTAGGTACCTGAATAAAAGTGGCCAGATTTTCAGAGGGTGCTGAGTACTCACAGCTCTCACTGATTTCCAGGAAATTAAAACAAAAAAAAGGAAGTTCTTCTCCAAACAGCGTGCAACCTGTGGAACTCCTTGCCTGAGGGGGTTGTGAAGGCTAGGACTAGAACAGGGTTTAAAAGAGAACTGGATAAATTCATGGAGGTTAAGTCCATCAATGGCTATTAGCCAGGATGGGCAAGGAATGGTGTCCCTAGACTCTGTCGGGGGGGAGAGGTGGAGGCTGATGAATGGCAGGAGAAAGATCACTTGATCATTACTTGTTAGGTTCACTCACTCCAGGGCACCTGGCACTGGCCACTGTCAGAGGACAGGATACTGGGCTGGATGGACCTTTGGTCTGACCCAGTAGGGCCGCTCTTATGTTCTTATGTTCAGGAGAACTCTAGTCCTCTGAAAATCAAATGACTAATTTACAGGCCTGAATTTGCCTTTCCATACTGTGACAGACCGCCTTCTCACCCCCCTCAGGAACACAGGCAGGAACCCTTTTTTGCTCCAAACAGTGCTCTTTAATTTACAGTGCAGGACCCCACCACCAATATATACAGCTTAAAACAGTGCAGTCCTTTTAGTTACAGCTCTACAGCTCCAGCTCTGAATAGCTCATTAACACACAGCTCTGAGTAGCTCATTAACACCCAGCTCTGAGTAGCTCATTAACACCCAGCTCTCAATAGCTCATTAACATCCAGCTCTCAATAGCTCATTAATATACAGCTCTAAATAGCTCATTAATATACAGCTCTAAATAGCTCATTAACATCCAGCTCTAAGTAGCTCTTTAACCTACAGCTCTGAACAGCTACAAGGGGAGGCTGAGTCCACTACCCCCGGTTGGGACCTCCTCCCCAACTGCACCCGCAGAGTGAGTATAAAACAGCTTTAGATACAGCTCTGGATAGCTTTAGCATACAGTTATACAGCTCTACAGACTCTATGTAGTCCAGCTAACATACAAACACAGCTCTGAATAGCTCATGCCACCACCCCTGGGCTTCCTTCCTGGCA
This sequence comes from Sternotherus odoratus, assembly GCA_032164245.1. Classification (NCBI taxonomy): domain Eukaryota; kingdom Metazoa; phylum Chordata; order Testudines; family Kinosternidae; genus Sternotherus; species Sternotherus odoratus. The sequence goes on along the minus strand of JAVMKO010000002.1, from coordinate 220,601,729 downwards.
GCCTTATATCCCCCAGAGGAGGCTGCCAGGTGCAACTCATGCAGGCTGATTGCCCTGCAAGCCAGGTGGCTAATTAGCCTTCCTGCAAGGGAGGTTTGCAGAGGGCCTTTCTCCCTCCTAAAGGGGCGGCAGGCTGGGTCACGCCCACCCTGCCACAATACCTAACTTTAGGCACCCAAGTTGGGAACCTTTGGCCCGACGTTGCCAACCCACAGGAAAGGTTCGGCGTGGGCAGTCGCAATGCAGTCTCCCTCACGCTGCCCCTCTGATGTACCTCAGCCCCGAAGGGAACCACCACTGGAGGGCGGTCTCCATACCCTTTCGATCCTTGGCACATCTACCAAGCCACTCAAGGGAGCCTGCTAGTGATGGAGACAGACTCTGTCTTAACAGAATTGGATCGGAACCCCAGAGCCGCATTTCACACGGCCGATGAGTAGGAAAGCCCTTTCCATCACTTCCAACTCGAGCTGGAGTCAGCCCCGGAGAAGAAAGGATCGACTGCCCTGTTGAGAAGCCGCTGGCTCATTCTTTACAGACATAAGCATAAATGACTTGGTAGTTACATCTGCTGGGAGGTGAAGCCACTCTTCTTCCTGCCTATGCAGCCCCAACTCCTGCTCGTTTCCTGCTAATAATCGGCCTGTGGGAGAGGTTCACGTGAAGTGTAAAAACTTGGGACATGGGCACTGAACCACCCCAGTCTCTATAGGTCCAATCCACTATCACGCTCAGATGGCTTCTAGGATATAGGGACTAGTTTGCTCATTTCTCGGATACCGCTGGGAATGACGATTGAATTCATCCACCGAGCCATTCGAGGTTCCCCAACTGGGCACCACACAGCTGGGTTGGACCAAGTTCAACAGTAAGACTGACAGACCGTGGGAAGAGCAATAACAGAGTAATACTGAAGAGAGTCTCGTTTAGACTAATCTCTTCAGAGCAGGGAGTGCAGCTTGTTCTAAATGTCCAGCGCCATTTCGTTTATAATAATAAATTGGACAGGAAAAAAACAAAAAATCGGGCAGGTTTCCCATAGTTGGTTTGAATTGAAAAAGGAAGGACGGGGGATATGCAACCTTTCACCTCAAGGTCACCGGGTCAAAGGCAACGAAGGTCAGTGGCTTAACTGATGGACAGCTGTTTAGCGGCCAGCATCCAATGAGGATGGTGGACCTCCACCCAGCGGAAAGGATCTAGATGAAAACTACAACTGGGCTCTCAAAAACCCCCTCTCCAGCGCCTACCTGAGGCTGGCTTGGCCTGAGGCACCTTCCTTTTCTTGAGATCTTCATCCTCAGGAACATAATTTCGCAGCTTGAGCTCCCTAGAAAGTAAGGGGAGAAAGCAGGAAAAGTGTCAACACATGCACATTCCCCCTCAACGAGCTGCCACCATCCGAACGGACATGCACAAGAACAGAGACGCAGAAGCCAAAGTTCTCACTTTCTCTAATCAATAAAGAAGAGGAGAGACTTTGAACTAGATGACCACAATTAAGGCTGGTTGCCCCTCAAAGCGAGACAAATTTGACAAGCCAGCCACCTGCTCAAGCATTTTCTCTGTGGCAAACCACATTTCAATGGGGAAGTCCTAGATGTGGAGGGGCCCATATTTCACTGCTTCGATACACACGGGATTACACTGAAACAAGGGGGGGTGATTCTCCCAGCAGGAAAGCCACCATGGGTCCATTTGCCTGTGATGAAATGCCATTGCTGACGTGACTGAAACCAAAAGAGCCACTGCACTGGCATCAGGTCATGGTGCAGGAAGGTAATGGCGTATTTCAAGGGAAGAGATAATTTAAAGGTTAATTGGAATTGAACAGCCTTTGTTTGCCTCATATCCAGGGTGGTTAGACTCAGCTATTTATGGAAGGTGAGCTGCAAAGCCACCGGCAAAGAGAATGCAGTGTCGATTTCTGTGCAGAGTTCTTCCACTCTGGCTGCATGGAGCTGGGGATCAGGTGGAGGGAAACTACCCTCAGAGATGTGTGTTCATTAACCCTTCCAATTCTTTCCAGGCCAGGATGTGAAGAGTGCCAGAGATGCTGCTGAATCCCTTCTCTTTCGGGTCCATTTTTGGGTCCTTTTCATAATCTTTCTCCGGGTTGAGTCTATAGTTTTAGGTGTTTCGATGCTAATGGAGGGCCAGACCTGCACATAGGGAACTTTACTCATGTGTGTAACCTCGTTACTTTAGTGGGATGACTTGTACATCATCTCACACAGCAGGGTTCCACGCCCGGGGCTCCCCGGGGCCACAGTCAGACAAATAATAATAATAAATAAGCCCCTGCATATGCTTTTGCAAGATCAGGGCCTTGGAAGGCAAGATCTCCGAGCAGGGACCTTGTCTCATGAACAATGCTCAGCAACAGCTGGTGCTATCTAATAGTATTTTAGCCCATAAGGCAAATTAAGAAGATTAAACCAATCTAACACTTTAGATTGCTTTATCCCTTCAAGATTCTCTAAAGCTTTCGATTGGTTTAAATTGTTAATGCATCTTTAAGGCCCCCCGTTTAAACTGCAAAAAAAACCATTAACAATTGTGGGGGAGGGGAGACGGACAAGAGTAAAACCAAGAGGTGGGAACCAATCACGCTGTTCTAAAAACCATCGCTTAAACGATGCACCGGAGAGTAATTCATACCCAGAAAGTCATAGCTACCCTGCAATACCTCAGGGGCTGCAGGCTCTTCTATTTGTAATGAACCTTGAAATTAACTCACTTCTGGGTTAGGCACTTGCATCAGTCAGAACTACCCTGGAAGAGTGTTTGACTGCTGCTGTGCAACATATTGGATGACAAAACATTTTCATCTAGATCCTGCGTAGAGAGAAAAAAAAATCAGTGACGGAGCACCTTGGGATTTTTCAACTTTTAATGGCCAGTTTTCACACAGCGGCCATTTCGCACTGGATTCTAGGGCCTCTGTCTTTACAAGTTATAGGTGAGGTATCCCATCACTACCTGTTTTAATCTAAATCACTCTGGTCACACAAAAAGGGGCAGCATTTCACTTGCTACAGTCTGAATTCCTCCACCCAGACGGCGGTCAATGGTGTTGGTCCATCAGTTCTGTCACTGGGAACTGGTGGTTTTAGTAGAAATGAAACAGATCCCACTCAATCAGCTTCACTGCACAGATTCAAAGCATCCGCTTCTTTTGAAGTCTCACTTCTACTTTTGTTCATATTTTTGGTAGCGTCAGGAGGCCCCAACCCACATCAAGGCCCCTCTGCATTAAATGCTGTATATACGTATAGTGAAAGCTGGTCTCTGCCCCAAAGAGCTTACAGTCTACGTAAACAAAGCAGGCAGATGGCAAGAGAAAGGGATAGAATCTAGCCCCGTCCCTCACAGCGACAAGAAAGATAGTCCAGTGTTTAGGGTGCTAGCCTGGGATTTAGGAGACCCAGGTTCAATTCCCAGCTCTGCCATAGACTTCATGTGTGCCGCTTGGTCTTTCAAGGCTTCAGTTCCCCAACTGTATGGGGATCAAAGTGCTTGCAAGGGGCTGGGGGAAATAATGAAAGTCTGCGGTGCTCAGATGAGGGGGCCACAGAAATATCTCCAATAAGCAGAAGAGTGGGAACCCAGCCCCAGAGCGATTTGGTGACTTACCCAAGAAGTTTGTGATCGAGCCTGGAACCGAGGCCGGATCTCAAGTCCCACCACCCTAACATAACACCAAGAACCAGACCAACTGTCCCACCACTGGGCAGATGCTGTTAGAACAAGTGTGATGAAAAGAAACAGATTCCAGCAGAGACATGACAGTTGTGCTTGTTGCATAGGGTGCGCTTGGAGCTGGGAGAGCTGCTGGGGAGAAATCTTTCACTAAAGCTGGTCTTCTGAAGGAAAGACAACAGAGGGGGGGATGGGAAGCGACTGATTAACCTTACGGGACCAGGTGTGTTATGACGACAAGAACTGTTCTCCTGGGCAGCATCTTGGGGACTCTCAGGGGTGCAGTCCCAGGGCCTGGAGTGATTAGTGGCTTTGCCGAGATTCTGAGGTTAAAATAAAGGCAGCGTGGCCGACTGCTCTGGTCCAGGAGGCTCAGGCTACTCAATACCTACTGAAGTGAGTGGAAGAACCAGCCCTTTGTGCTGCGGAGGAGCAATCACTAACAGTGACTGATCACCTCGCAGAGGACTTTCCAGTCTTCAGTTCCCCACCCCCACGGCCAGGTGAATTTTAGCCCCATTACAATCTACTGCTATTTATCCGACTAGCACAGGGAACATGGATTCCGTCTGGCTCATCAAGAGAGCAGCCCTTCACCCCAGGCCTCCCCCTCAGTCAGAAACAGCCGGACAGGGGACAGATAACAGCACGGCAGCAGTTTCCCTGGCTCCTGCGGCTGCTCTGCTCGGTGCATGCATGCGTCAGCATTGGCTCCTTCGGGTCGTGTCAAAGAGGGAGCTGGGCACCTCAGTTCTTCACAAGATAGGGCAAGAGCTACAACACTGACCGGGTGAAGAGCAACTCTGGGGCGGAGGGGTTGGGAAGAGGTGAGGGAGCAGACAGTGGGGATGTGAATGCACAGGTGGCAGGGGGGTTCATGCCAGCAGCTGAGCAGAGGGGTCCACTTGGGGGTTGCATGCCAGCATCAGGGTAGCCCAGGCAGTTGTTTTGGGAGGTACAGACAAGGAAGAAATTCAGATAATGCAGACGTTCAGATAACAGGGTTTCAGATACATGGGATTATACTGGGTATAGGTGGGGAAAACGAAGCAGAGAGGTAAAATGAATTAACTGAAGCAGAGAGGTGAAGTGAATTGTGTGTGTGTGTGTGTGTGTGTGTGTGTGTGTGTGTGCGCGTGCGTGTCAGACAGAGCGGAATAGGGATCACGAGCACCTAGCTTCCCATCTTATTCTCAGCCCACCGAACCACCTCTCTCTCCATTGCAATGTATCTTTTTGTGCCTGTGTGGGAAGAGGAATGTAATCAATAGAGGTTAATTTACAATCACTGAGTCCTTCCAGGAGAGCAGATTCCTTTCAGCGATTGGTAGCTGGCATGCTCCTTTCATTCCTTCTGGTCCCAAATGATTGATCCATTTTATTTTATTTTTTTCAGAACAAGGCCCCAGTGCTGTTCGCACAAACTTCTCAAGGTTATTTATGTTTTTATTAACAGTCCCCACTAAGCAGAATTCTGTTGCCAGCCTGGAGAAAACAGCAGTAACTAATTCATCCAGAAGGTAATTGGATGTCAGGCAATGCTGTTAGATACTTGGCTGGCAGGTCGGATCTAGTATGCTGAAGGGGTTTGTCTCACTAACCCAGAAGAGTCAGATGCTGTAGAATGGAATTTGTAGGCCTCTGCCTCCCATTTCCCCGTGTTAAAACCTTTGTTTGGCCCTTGCCAATAGAGGCGTTTGAGACCCTGACGTAAGAGGGGGAATCCTGGAGAAAAACAGACCATTCACAACCACGTCCAGGAGAATTTCAGCCTCGCCTATGGCTGCCCCATGCCCCGTGAACACACAGTGAGGACCAAGGTGATCCACCTGGAGGGTTTTACTGCTGGTGAAGTTTACACAAACCATTTCTACTAATACCAGTATCAACCCAGGGCCGCAGTGAACTCATCTGCAAACAAGGAAGTTGCCCCTGCAAATCTCAGTGTTGCAAGGCTTGGCAACCTAAAACCCACTCTCCATTTGGGGAGAGGCATCCCATGGACTAGGAAGGGAGGAGGCTCTAGCACAGTAAAGGGAATAAGGTTGAAATCGGATTCCCCACCAGGCAGGGATGCACTTTAGTAATAAAACAGCTTTTGGCCCATTGACGCTAAGCTGGATGCAAATCCCGTGTCAGACTGTAAACAAAAGCAGGGGGAGTTTTATCGCTGTTCGCTCCCGATGGAGATTTATCCACGAGACAGAACAGCCAGGGCAGAATCTGTTCGGTGCTGCTTGGGACTGAGACAGCGGCAAGGCTGTGGGCCAGGACTGAGGTGCCCCAGCAGAGCCAGGTAAGGTGGCCTGGGAGAAGGGTAGCAATGATGGGGCAGGTGCAGAAAACTATTCAGTGCCTAGATGTACTAGACCCAGTTCCAGGCCATGGTTTTTAGTCCCTCACTCAATTCACACGCTGTTTGAAACAAACAAGCAAGGATCCCTTTAATTGTTCAATACAAGACAATGCCACGCACCTGCCTCCTGTAATTATCAGTGCCCGGCCTTCCTGGCAGCTGTCCCCCAGAGGTGCTCATGGATTATGGAGTTAATCCCCAAGGTTCCAGCGCTCATCAGGAAGAGAGAGAGAGAGAGAGAGAGAGAGAGAAAGCTGGCTTATGCCAATCTTTCCCAGTTACTCTCTGACTTCTTGCCCACCCTTATCCTGTGGTTCCTTGCTGATGATCTGTAATGTTTTATGGCAAAGAGATAGCGTGATGCCAAATCAAACCTAGTAATTTATTGCAGGAAATGCATAGACTAGGAGAGGAGGGATTAAATGTGCCATCTTGAAAAGCAAAGGTTTACAGAGGCTGGAGAGAGTGAAGTCAAGGTAACTTATTTATCTATCCCCCAAAACAGATCACAAAACACTTCATAGATGATGAGTTTGAACCAAATCTTGCAGAAGTCAACAGAAAAGCACCCATGGACATCAGTGGGATTTGGATCACGCCTTATATTTAGGAGTCCTGCTGCCTCTTCTGGGGTGAAAGGCAACGCGAGTTTAAGAGCACAGAACACTGCTACAGGACCATTTAGATGCTACAGGACCATTTAGATGCTACAAAAAAGTTACCAATCATTCTGCCAGTTACTAAAAAGCAAAGCCCTGTTAATGCAATGTTAAGTGTTAAGGAATCAAAGTCAGATAAGGATGTTTAGACTGAATGAATCACCTTATCTTTGCCCCTTCCCCATAGGTCCATGCCGATACATTTAATAAATGTGATCACGTATTTCTCAGATACAACATAAGACACTTCAGCACCAGAGTGGAAGCATATCGGCAAGACTGGCCCAGGTCCTCCATCACTCACACCAAACAAGGTGCAGCTGGGTAAGGCAGCTCCTACTGAATTTATGGCATGATTGTCACCGAGGGTCTAATGGAATCCACAGTGGAGTATTGTCCTTTTAACCACCTCCCTCTGTTCTTCATCTTTTACCATTTTTTGTACAAATGGTTTTGTAGTTCAACAGAAATACGGCATTGTCCAGAGAATGCAGCTTCCTACCTCATGACTTAATAAACCCCACATCTGGGAATGCACGGGCGAGCTACTACCACCGCATGAGCAGCTGCAGTAATCAAGCATCCAAACAACCCGCACAGTGACTAATGGGGCAATAGCGCATGACATGGTATTTGTGAAAGCATGAGGCTAGATCATTTGGTTACAGGCAACAAATATGCCCATTACATTTAACTGCATTATAGAGCACCGTCATGGAACCGCAGTTAAGTCACAAACTACTTTCTACAAGTCCCCTTTTTGACTCTCATTGTACCACATCTAGCATCAGTTCTATTGGCACCTCCACTGGGGACGAATTTTCTTAGTTGTCAAATCTCACTTTGAGGCATCAATCTGGCATCATCCAGGTGTGATGCAGCTGGTACTTGGAACTGCTGCACGGTAAAAATGCAGTTGGCATTTGCAACCCATACCGAGTTTGAAGAGTAATTTCTATAAGATGTGAAGAACTATCTTGATACAAAACAGAGGATACGTACAAGGAGCTTAAAGCTTTCTCCAGCTTGTTTGCTTTTCACCCTAATGGCACTGAGTGTTTTCCATAGTGAACATTGTTTCCCAATTAATAAATGGTCTTTCAAAGTCTTTTGGTGACGGTTTTGCACACCGTCTCCTCATGCCTGTCTGAAATGTGCAGTAACTTTCCAGGAAATCTTCTGAGAGCAGCTTTCTCAGATGCAGAGCCCATCACGTGCTCCAGTTGCCATCACAAAGCAGCCACTTGAACTCTCATTAACTAGAATGCTTAAAAAAGCAATACACTTACATCTTGGTGAGGACAAAGTTAGTAGAGAGGAACAACTGTCTAGAACACTCAAGTGCCTTCTTTTAGGTGAAGAGTACATTTTGTTAGCATTCTGAAAGGCAGAACAGGCAGAAAGTACTGAAGCACTTTTTACTGGCGGGAAAGCAAGAGGAAGCTTGCGGGTAGGAGGTAGCCATTAGATGGACCTTCTAAATATTGCAAGGGTTCTGCTCCTGCATAGTTTAGAAGCCATCCTCTATTAGCTCATATTCCTGCCACCCATCCTCCTCCAATTCTAAAAGCTCACAAAACTTTAGACATGTCTAGATTCTTTCCACACACGCTCCCTCAGGTCTTACTGCTCTAGATGCCAGCTCAGGGTTTCTCAAACTAGGGGTCGCGACCCCTCGGGAGGTCACCGAGCGCTCCCCGGGGGGTCGCGAGCTCCTGCCGCTGCAACTCGCGGCGACTGGGGCTGCGCCCCGGCCCCCAGTCCCCGCAGCGGGCGGGCTGCGGGCCGGCGCGCAGCCGGCAGCCCCCCCCCCCCCCGCGGTGGGGACGGGGGCGCTCCCGGCAGCCCGCCCGCAGCAGAGACGGGGGACCTGGGTGCTCCCGGCAGCCCGCCCGCAGCGGAGACGGGGGACCGGGGCGCTCCCGGCAGCCCGCCCGCAGCGGAGACGGGGGACCGGGGCGCTCCCGGCAGCCCGCCCGCAGCGGAGACGGGGGACCGGGGCGCTCCCGGCAGCCCGCCCGCAGCGGAGACGGGGGTGCTCCCGGCAGCCCGCCCGCGGCAGGAAAGGGGGTCCAGGGCGCTCCCGGCAGCCCACCCGCGGTGGGGACGGGGGACCGGGGCGCACGCGCGGGTTTTTTTGTGGGTTTTTTTTTTGTAATTCCGCAGCTTTTTGGCGGAGGGGTCGCGCCGCGCCGCCGGATCACAAAAAGGGGTCGCAGTCTCAACTAGTTTGAGAACCGCTGTGCCAGCTGAAGACGACAAACAAGCTGGTGCATCGTCTGCCCCAAGCCACAGCCAAAGCTCAATGGTTCATTAATGCCCAAGATACCAGCTGGCTCCTATTTTGAAGCACAAGTGCCATGTTAGTGGCTTTCTGTTCTTGGGAAACAGTTGCTATGTTTAAGGAAGTCCTGCATGTCCTCCTCAGTATCTCAGCTGTTTCAGGTCATTTCCATCAGAAGCCTCAGAGAAATACCATCTGGTTTTGATTATTCACTGCACTTTAACTTCCCAAGCTGCTCCACAGCTTCATTTTTATAGTCTTCAATTTCTGTTATAGGCGCTCCAATTTGCTTTTTAAAAAGTGCCCCTGAAATGGAAACTCCTCATTGTCCTCTAAAGAGAGGCTGATACAAAAGAATACTACACTCTGCTACTTCAACGCCCACTTATGTCTGGGTGGTCTATGTCAGTAGCTCTCGACCAGAGATCCGGGGGCCCCTAGGGGTCCTTGGGCAGGTTTCAGTGGGGCCTCCAAGCAGGGCCGGCATTAGACTCGCCAGGGCCCAGGATAGAAAGCCAAAGTCCCACGGCATGAAGTTCTGGTCCCTGAGCCCCGCCACCCGGGGCCGAAGCTGAAGCCTGAGCAATGTAGCTTTGTGGGGACCCTGTGGCATGGGGCCCCAGGCAATCGCCCTTCTTGCTACCCCTAACGCTGGCCCTGGCTTTTATGTGCACAAAACCAGGGCCATGGAGTTTTTATAGCCTGTTGGGGAGCGGAGGTCTCAGAAAGAAAAAGGTTGAGAACCGCTGGTCTAGGTGGCCCCCCCACACACGCAGGCTCTTTGCTTCACCGTGTAAAGAATTTCTGTAAGTTACCTTGATCTCTTTACCTGGTTCACCTGGAGTCTCGTTGCCGCTCCACCCCCTTTTTTTACACTTTCAGTTTGACCTTTTACAGGCACAGTTGTTTAATATGTCCATGGCATTTGGACAAAGATTTCTGTATCTCTGGAAGACGAATTTGTTGCCTGACAGTCTTGAACTTTTCTGCTTTTGTCTATTTCTACGGACAGCTCCACCACTAACCTGCTGTGTGATTTTGGACAAGTCCATTTACCTCTCTCTGGTTCATGTATAAAATAGGAATGCTATGTTCCAATCTCTCGGGGTGCTGTTTGTAGGACGTAGTATGGAAGGTGTTAAGATTTTCCTCCCTACCTGTTGTTGAACTTTCCCATGCAGCCTGATTTTATAAACCCATTTCTCACAATTTTCAAGGTTACACTTCCATAGCTACCACCATCAACTTGCTTTGGTATTTCTGGGTCTAGCAGCCATCCATCCATCCTTAACCCTCATTCTGGGTGGACTGACTTGGAATGAAGGGTTCTTACCTTTTCAAGCTACTCTATTGATCATCCTTCTTAGTCTCATGCAGGGAATTTGCTGTATTTTCTCTGTTGACATAGCAACCAAGAATTTTTTCCTGAGAGTATATTACACCACTGTTACAAATCAAATAAAAGCGCTTTCTTCTGGCTGAGATCGCCTCTTGTCCAATCACAAAGAGACGAGCGATCCCACAGTACCACCTCCTGGGGCAGGAGGCAGATGTGTCTAAACGACCTGCCAACACAGAAGTCCAGAAACTACTGTCCTCTTAAAATGGTGCAATTCTTTCCCATCATGCCTGGATTCCTTACCCAAGGAAGGGCAGAAAAGGAACGAGAAACAAAGAGAGGGAGGAGTAGCTCCCCACCGCCGCCTTCTCAAAGACCATTTAACTTCAGAATCAGTGTGTGGCCATGCATTGTAGGTTGGCTGGTTTCACTAAAATAACCGAGCGTGTTGAAGCACATTCTCTCTTCCCCAAGCCTCTGCCTAGGGCTCCTTTAGGCACCTGTGGAATGTCAAAAAACAAACCCATCAGCAGCCTGTCAGACCCCAAAACAACACAGGCTGGAGAGGCGCCTGGTTTCCCAAGAGGGACCCCTCAGGGACCCCGTGAACAAGGGGAAGATGGCCATTTCTGGATGCTGCTGCGCACGGCTGAAGTAGAAGAGCTCCAAGCACATGCAGGTGGCATGTGCCCCCGGGTCTCACATGGTGCCCGGACAGATTACTGGGCACATTCCAAGTACATACAAAGAATCTAACCACCAATTACCAAACAGATTTAGAACGGCCCAAAGAATCGCAGAACCGGAGCCAGCCTGGTAGCTTAACGGCAGCACAGAACCTGACCCTAGCTAACGCATGCCATCAGCATTGCATCGAGGGGCCATACTCCCAAGTTATGGATCACCACAGTTCTGTCTGGAAAGGACCACAGATCCTCCATCCCTTACAAGGGCTTCCTTGGTTGTCTCAGACACACACTGCCAACCGTTCCACAGGTATGGAGGGAACCTCTGTGCAAAGAGACTGCTCCCATAGAGCTCAAGTAGCAACCCAGCAGGGACAAGGCCGGCAGATCATGAACTGTGCGGCTAGGGAACGCCACAGCCAAGAGTCTGCTGTTAAGAATTTGCAGCGCTGGCCGAGAATACTTTCACGCTAGGGTCTTTCAGCTGCATTTTCCCTGCTGATCGCAGCTGTCATGGTGGATGGTGGGGAGAGGGCTCTAAGACAGACACAGCAAGGACAGATTTGGAATTGTCCAGGGAGCTAATGCAGTGTGAAACAACAGTGCAACGGGCACTCAGTCTCTGTTTAGCAGGTGAACCACTTTGTGTTGGATCTGCTAAGACTTCTGTGGGGCCTGAGCCATAAAACCCAGGTAGAGCCTGTTGCAATAACCTATCCTGGACAGGGGCCTGTATCGCTATGACTTGGTGCTCAGCTGAATGAAAGAGGCGCATCTAGCTAGCCGCAGAAGTGAAGAAGCACTGCTAGTTACTGCGACTGGGGCATCAGGGAATAACACAGAATCCTGTAGGACACGAAGTCCAAGCAGCACCCTGACCATCAGAGGATAGGAGTCCTCAGAGGGAGGGATCAAAGCTCCTGGCAGTTCCTAAAAATGCTTCTCCTCTCTACCAGCCTCACCCAGGTTGGGAAGAGTCAACGGCTTTTTATCCCCCTATCTAGTCACTCGGGCACTGGGACAATTGCTTACGTGGAATTTAGACTGGAGTCTGTCCTCCCTGCCAGGAATGGCAGCAGGTGGAAGCACTGTGGAGGCAGCACATGCTCGGACCCTGGCAACAAAAGGATGAAGATGTCAAGATGGCAGTCAAGGACCACACACTAGGGGCATGTCTTCACTAGGCTGGTCCGGGATCGATCGCCAGCGGCGCCCCCGTCGACTCCAGAACTCCAGCTCGTCAAGAGGCGCAAGCTGGAGTCGATGGGGGAGCGCGCCGCCAACCGCCGTGAGGATGGCAGGTAAGTCGGCTGTAGATACACCGATTAGCTGAAATTGTGTATCCAAAGCCGATCTTCCCCCCCCCCTCCCCTAGTGAAAACAGCCCTAGGCCAAGTCAGGATGACATGAACAGGCTCAACTCTCACTACCAGAACAAGGGGCCACTAACAAGGTGTCCCCAGGGGTAAACAAACACATACCCTCATTACGGGTCAGATGTTACCCCTGCATACAGCAACCGTGGTTTCTCCTGTAGAAAAGTAACTACAATCACCAAGAAATAGGTACCACCTTCCAAAGAACAAAGGAACCGTCTTTCCACAGAAGTTGTTCCTGGTATTGCCTTGTTGTTCCTCCTTTCCAAGCTATTGCTAGGCAGGTTGGCCATCTTATTTTGTGTGTATGGAATCTGAAGACTGGTTGTTTCAACCTGACCCACGACATCCTGCCATAAACCAGGGGCGAGTGCACTTCACAGCCCTGGCTTCCTGCATCTCCTCCCAGGAAATAATTCACTGCAAAGCAGCAGCACCGTGTGGAGTTGTCATTCTTAAGGATGACTAAGTGCTGAAATGCCAGCAGCGGATTAATTACAGGCTTGTGAAGTTTAATTGCTAGCACGGCTGGTTAAGTCACAGGTCACTCCTTTCACTCCCCTCCACCCCTGCCATGCATTCTTTGACATTCCTCACAAGCCCAGTTTGCAGAACTACAGTCTAATTCCCAAGCTCACAGCATTTCCTGCATGGGGTGGAGGTTTAAATCATCAGCGAATGATGGTTTATGGGAATCTGAGGCATTAGATCAATAGTCACAAGAGCCCTACCTTACGTAAGTAACCTGCTTCCTCCAAATCACAGAGAGAGATTGATAGGAAGGGCCAGAGTCCACCCCCACCCATCCTTTGCAATTGTGAGACATCGACCACATGAGCGACAGCACACAATTGAGCCGAACAGTTGTTTCCTGATCAACGGTCTGGAGAAAGAAGTAAATAAAACACACAAGCTCCTTGTCACTACGCTCCAGGTGAATCACCAGAGTCAAGTTGATTAAAGTGATTTGGGAGCAAGAATTGCCATGAGTGACACTTTTGTACAGAGGCCAAGTCAGCACTCACTCTTGTTTTGGTGTCTTGCAGCACAAAAGCTTGAGGAACGAGGAGGAATAGGACGTCCTGCAGCCGTCCCCCACTGAAAATCAAACAGTACAGCGGTGGCGGGTGAGTGGAAGGAGGGTCTGCCAGCAGAATGCAGATTGCCGGCAACAAACCACGGAGCAGCTCCTCAGCATCACGGAGCGCCACGCGGACTCAATGCAGGCGCTCATAGCACTACATCCGGAGCAGATCTGCGACCACTCCGCCCTGCAGCCCTTGTCCCAAAACTCTTTCCTTTGTGCTTCCCTGTCACCACCAACCCACTTCCCCCTACATCCGGTTTTTCATCGCCAACACCTGTAGCTTCACCACCCAGCCCTGCAAACTACGACCCTTCCCACCGACTCAATCCCCACCACCAGGCATTTTAGCTACCCTGAAGTGCAGCACTCATTGCAGGGCACTCCAGACAGCAAGGCTGAATATGATAATAGGACATACACAAACCTGTGATTGCTCCATTCCCCATCCCACCTCCTTCTTGGCAATGGTTTCCAAGAATTATCCACAACGACTCCTTGAGTGTTCCCAGCTAATTCAGACCCTATCATTTTGTGTGCATTGCTGGGATTACACAGCTCAATGTGCATTCATTTGCATTTATTAATTCAGCCACATAGCAACCTGGTAGCTACACTGTTGGCAACATGTAATCCTCTCTCCCAGCCTCAAGGGCAGATGGAGGTACACCTGGCCAAAGACAGCCAAAAGGCGCTTAGCAAAGGTGGTGAAGAGAGAGGCAACTAATTAATAGTCTTCTGATGGTTTTCACAAGGAAACCAAAGCTGGCGGCTCAGTTCTCTTTTTTCAGAATCAGGTCAGTCACGTTGGTTAGACGATACATCCAGGGTGCAAGTGTAGGTCACAAGATTATTTGGCGGACAATTACAATTCACTTGCCTGAATCAAGTTTTTGATGGTCTTCAACTCCAGACAGCAGGGTTTTTCTTAGCCTGCTGCATAGCCTCTGCAGTACTACGGAAATGCTTTTGCAACCTGAACTATTAGATAATGCTTTCGTAGCCAAAAGGTCGAGCTAGCACCTGTCCCATTAGCACTGATTTCTAGAGCCTACTGCGTCTCAAGTTCAGGATCAGCCTGATCAGCCTACCTTTAGTGACTAGCCAGACTCACAAGCACTATGGCAGTAGACCGGGGTGAGCAAACTACGGCTCACGGGCCCCTCCCTCCGGCCCCCAGGGAGGCTGCCCCCGATCCCTCTCCCAGAGTCACTTCGCTGGGGCTGCGTACTTCCCCCTGCCCTGGAGCCGCGCCCCGCTCCACGGCTCCACGCTCCCCCTCACCCCCGGAGCTGCGCTGGGAGCGCTCTGGGGGCCAGGGCTGCACACTCCCACCCCTCCCCCCCCCCCGAGCCGCGCCTCACCAGCAGCTCTGGGGGGCCGGGGCTGCGCACTTCCCCCCCTCCCCAGGAGCCACACTGTGCGAGCAGCGTTCCAGGGGAGCACTGGCCCCCCGAGAGTTGCCCGCGCAGCCCGGCACCTGGGGAGGGGGACGGCCCCAGCCCCATAGAGCATTGCCGATGAGGCGCAGCTCAGGGGGAGGGGTGGGAGTGCGCACCCCGCCCCCAGAGAGCTGCCCACGTGGCTCCGGTGGTGGTGGGGAGCGCGGAGCCGCGGACCCCAGAGTCTGCCCACGTGGCTCCATGGCAAGGGGAAGTGTGCAGCCCCGCCCCCCCAGCGTGCTGCCCGGCTAGGACCCTTATGGTAAGGGGGCTCTGGGCGGGGGGGAGGGGCATTGGATATGGGGCGGGTGCAGTATGGGGACAGAAAGTAGGGTGGGTTGGATAGGAGGTGGGGTTCCGGAATGGTGGTTGGGGGGCAGGAGGGTGGATAGCGGTCAGGGGCAGTCAGGGGACAGGGAGCGGGAAAGTTGGGTAGGGAGTGGGGGGGTCCTGGGGAGTGGTTAGGGTTGAGGGATCTCTGGAAGGGGCAGTCAGGGGACAAGGTCAGGGGAGATTGGATGGGTCAGGGATTCTGAGGGGATAGTCAGGGAGTGGGAGGGGGCCGGATAGGGGGCCGGGTCTTCCCTACCTGGCCCTCCATATAATTTTCCAAACCTGATGTGGCCAAAAAGTTTGCCCACCCCTGTGGTAGACACACTAGTCTCTGTTTCAAGGAGCTGGGCTAGTTTAGAGACACTCCTGGAAGGTGCAAATCTAGACTGAGTCTAGAAAGCAGGGGATCCGTTTCCCAGCATTGTCGGCCACCCCTATTTTTAAAAGAATATTTGTCTGGTAAAGAAGTGAGCTAATAGTGAAATTCCTAAGTAATTAAACATCAAAGAAGTTTAATTGCAAAGCGAATATCTATCAGCAGAACAGTTAAAACTTAATTTGAGATTCAAACATCCACTACAGAGAAGAGACTGTTCGTATTTGCCTTGCAAAGTTACATTTGGATCCTGACAACTCAGCGAGTAGTTGGACAGACATACACAAGGGTCTTGCACTCTATTGGGTAGTAATTGCTACAGAAAGCAAACTTCACTCTTTTTACAACAAATTGTGCCTTCAAAAGCATGCGACTCCCACTGACCTAGAAGCCCTGAGCATGCATCTCTGAGCAGAGCAAGTCCCACTGATACAAAACTGACTTCTGACAGGGAGCAGCTGGTGTCCTGCTTAAAGCTTTCTTCTCCTGTACAGCGGCTCTGAAGTTTCAAGGACACTGCCCACAAATGGAAAAGCCCATTGGCCTTTATGGCACCAGCCAGAGGTCAGGAGATGATGAGAGTTTCCAGTAGTCCCTGGCGGTGAAGGCGGTTTGCCAGCTCCAGAGTACACAGGCTGGAGATTTGATATGAAACAACGCGACTTCTGGCACAGTTCGAGCTCCTCACTGTGCTGCCTGACAAGACATCAGCATTTAAAAGGGTGAAAGTCAGCAGAGGCTGTTTTTCCATCATGGTTCGGGCTCTCCAAAGAGAACGTGGCTAACATCATTATAAGCCAGGGTGTGGATGTAAGAACGCATCACGCATGGCGCAATAATGCCATCTCGTATGGCAGAGACGCCACAGGTCTGGCGTGTCTAGTCACAGCGTCACAATATGCTGCATCGTCCTGTTGTTCATTCAGTATATCAAGTGGCAGAGGGGTGGAATGTAATAGCAGCGCATTCATTATTCACCAGGCTCTAGACCTTCAACTCTTGGCATGTCAGCTCACTTACCTCCTGCAGGGCCCCTCTACCCTTTCAGGTACAAAGAACAGTTTGATACACAAGTTTGCCTCTTCACCTGCTCCATCCCCAGAGCCGCTCTCAGCACCAGTGCAGAATGACATCCAGGTAGTCCTTGCACACAGCACTTCCGCAGCAGAACTGAAACAGGCCAGGGACACAATCGGTTCCCTCTGCTCCCATCGGCATCATGGAGCAAGTGTTCATGGGTAGAAGCAGCAGTTGAAATGCAGCGCTCCAGAAGGGGGATTTCTGCACTGCCAGATGGTGAGGAAGGATTTTGAAATTCCCTTGATCACACACTAAATTCAAACCCCCTGCGGCCTCTGTTGGGACCTGCGAATACTTACTGATGGCAAAACCAACTAGAGTCAGCAGATTTTGCCATCAAGAAAAGCCTGCAGTTGATCAACTTTGTCTTTACCCCTTGCCGTTACAAGGAAAGCGCAGCAGCAGGCCACAATTAATGTGAGTCCCATTTAGCCTCTGGGCCTTTGTTCATGGTTGCCAACAATAACTCCATCCTTAAGGCACATCGGAAAGAGACAAAAGCTAGAACCCTGGAAGATGGCTACCTTGTGTTCAGGTTCTGATCATCCTGTTTGGGATGGCCTTCCCCTCGTGTGTCAGTCCCTAAGGGGGTGTCTATTCAGCAACTAGACACCCACGGCGGGCCTGGGCCAACCGACTCGGGCTTGCAGGGTGCAGATGTCTGGGCTCAGGCTAGCGCCCAGGCTCCAGGACTCTGCAAAGCGGGAGGGTCACAGAGCTCTAGCTGGAGCCCGGAAGTCTACAGAGCCCTGAAACAGCACACCCGAGCCACCTGGCACTGGCCAGCCCCGGGTTTGTTTGTTTTTTGTGTGTGTGGACATACCCGAGAGCTCTTCCCACACAGAAGGGCTGTTTGCCTTTCCGAAAGTGCCTGAAATGGAAAAATTATTTTTGCTAGGGCTGCACTGTCTGTGGTTTTTCACTGTATTCCAGAGGTGGACAAACTACAGCTCATGGGCTACATCCGGCCGCGGGATCGTCCTGCCCGGCCCCTGAGCTCCCAGCTGGGGAGGCAAGCCCCCAGCCCCTCTCCTGCTGTCCCCTCTCCCCCGCAGCTTCAGGTTGCCACGCTGCTAGCGCTCTGGCCCACCGCTCCTGCTGGGCTCTGACTGGGAAGCAAGCTCCTGCTGCTCTGAACAGCATGGTAAGGGGGTGGGGAGTGGGGGGAAGGGAGAGGCTTGAATAAGCAGGGAGTCCCAGGGGGAGGTTGGATAGGTGTGCGAGTCCGGGGGGGGCCTGTCAGGGGGCAGAGGTGTGGATAGGGGTCTGGGCAGTCAGGGGACATGGAGCAGTGGGAGGGGTTGGATGGGTTGGGGGAGGGGCAGTCGGGAGCGGGCAGATAGGGGCTGGGGGCCAGGCTCTTTGGAGAGGAACAGCCTTCCCTACCTGGCTCTCCATACAGTTTCGCACCCCAATGTGGCCCACGGGCCAAAAAGCTGTATTCCCTCAATGTCAGATAATCTTCACTGAGAAAGTAAATTCATACTAAGATATCTGGGCACTGGAAGCCAGGGAAAGATCCTAATTAGCAAACCATGGAAAGCAGCACCAGACAACACAGAGTCAGAGACACTCATCTGAAAAATAAACAAATTACTTGTGTTTGGTGGCATCCTCTTCGTCATCTTCTCTAAACTGCTTGTTCTCAGGTTCCCCATTGTCCTTATTCTGCAAAACGAAAAAGTTCCCGTCAAGCTTCTACTTTCCAGAATTATACAGAGTAACGAAAGAATGGAGACACCAGAGGCACGTTGAAAAGAGGACACAGGACAGACATGAACATCGGTGGCATGTACAACTTAAATCTGACTTGCTTTCAGGCAAAGATAGCTGCAATTTTCACTCTGCCTAGTTTTCACCAAAGACCAGGAAATATAAATTATCTTCTCTTTAGAGACAGCCGTGACACTCAGAACTAATATTCTGCTTATTTCTGGATGTCCAGGCCAATTCGGTGAGCGAACAGCAAGTCATGGTAAACGCTAAGCTAAGGGACCTGATCTGCAGTATAATTACAACCTTCTTTTAAATGACAGAGTAACTAGGGGACTGTAGGACGAAGGACAATGCAGTAGATTGGTAACAGCTGTGTACAACCTCCCCATGTCACAAGGTTGGGGAGGAAACAAAATCCTGTGGCACCTTAAAGACTAACTATATTAAGGTGCCACAGGATTTTGTTTCCTCTGCTATTCCAGACTAACACGGCTACCTCTCTGAAGGTTGGGGAGGGGATCTGAGTTTGGATCCTGACTTCTCCTGGCTAGGAGGGAAGGCAGAATTCTATTTTGGGCAATAACTGAAGTGAAGGGACTGGATCTGAAGGGAGTTACAGGTTGACAGGAAGTGTCCTATTACATCCATCTCCCGATGAGGGCAGGGTTATTCCCTAGCATACAACCAGGTTGTATTTACACTAGTCTGCTTCCTGAAACATGTCACACATTTGCTAGTAATGGGTCAGCTACACCAGTGACACCAACAATGGGAGTGCACTGCTTTTCCACAGGGCTCCAGGCAGCTGCTGACTTCTTTATCATTTAAAATAACTAGGGAGGAAGTGTTAACAGATTTACAAATCATTACTATGTAAATCAGAAAGAACACCTTAATGATCACAACACTGAGCTTATCTTTTTTAGAGAAACATTACCCAGTAAGAGAATAATCAAATCTCTCCTTAGTAGGGTGTGTCCATATTACTGAGTGAGTCACTTTCCACTAGCCACACTGTGCTTTCTAAAGGTGATTGTAGCGAGTGCAATTACTGTATTTATTCATATACATCAAACCAGCCATGTCCATCAACCTTAATATTTTAAAAAATCGAATACGTGTGCTAGGATTTATTTCCAGGTGAATGTACTTTGAATAATGAATAAATGGTAACCAAACATGTAAGTATTTATTGGCCCCTCTGTTTTGTTGAGTATGTAATTGATGTATTATTCTTTCCATAATGCCCCATATATTTTGGAGCCATTCCTTTAATGTGGGGTTTTTTTCCCCACTCCAATGAGGCGCTATCAGTAACCTAACAGTTATTAGCAGATGTAAAATTAATTATTTGGACCTGACCGATTCCACCAGCAGGATTATCGAAAGATCATATGGTAATCCTCCTGGAGTTTTTTGATAATCATTTGGTAATTGTGACGATCTGTAATTAAAATATGACCATGCAAATCATTGCTGCTGCCACCATTTACAATTGCAACGAATCTTATACAAAGAGTAATGTGTGGCCAGAAAGGGTTAAGAGTCCTGCAGGATAACTGACCCAGGTTCAACCTTTAGAGAAATGTTAGAAAGGTATGTAAATGGTAATTAGGGCCATTCATTGTTAGATAAGCTAGAACTTTGAAATGCAAACCTATATTGTTACTTTTTTTTTCTTTCTGTGTATATAAATACATCTTCCTTCTGTTCCATTCTATGCATCCCATGAAGTCAGCTATAGCCCATGAAAGCTTATGCTGAAATAAACTGGTTAGTCTCTAAGGTGCTACAAAGTACGGATACAGACTAACACGGCTGCTAATCTTAAACCTGTATCGTTAGGTATTGGTAATAATCTTAAACCTGTATCGTTAGAAATTAAAGCTTCTGGGTAACCAATGAGGTATTACAGAAGCTGTTTTGTGCCAGTTTGGTAAACCTATGTATTAGAATATACACTAGCTTTGGGAATTGTCTGCCCCATTCTTTGCAGTTCACCCTGACTGAGTGACCTCGACTCCCCTGGAGTCACAGTAATAAATATCCAACAATTTATAATAGTTCATTATGAAGCACATCCCAAAACTGGACAGGTGTACCATCCTATATCCCAAAACTGGACAGATGTACCATCCTATATCCCAAAACTGGACAGGTGTACCATCCTATATCCCATATCTGGACAGGTGTACCATCCTATATCCCAAAACTGGACAGGTGTACCATCCTATAGCCCATATCTGGACAGATGTACCATACTACTATTACCACAATTTCACCAATTTTTATCCCCATTCACATTTTCTATATTTTTTAAATCTGACTGGTGTGAGGTACCATTGAAATAGATATTAAGGGATTTTCCTCTATTTTGCTATAGACCGAGGTTGCTGACTTCTTTCCCCAGATCAAAATCAATTCCTCTGGGGTAATGTGTCTATCCAATTCTTTTTTTCATTGTGAATATGTAAATTGTTTTTTGTTAGGAAATTCATCAGCAAAGATTGACATAAATTAGTTATATTTTTTTATTTTGTAATCAACAAGAAGCCATCACCTCTACTAAAGTAGAAAAATCGGGAAACATAATGCCTAACTTGAAAGTACTGGTACCATAGGAGAGGGGGCCAGTTAAATCACATTTTGATTTCTAAGTGAGTTAGAAAACTTTCTCTGGTGAACAGTCGGCCAACCACATGCATTTCACGGCTCTCCAAAACTTTAAAGCTCTGCTGTATAATTTGGGTTAAAATTTGGATTATTTGCAATGGTGTAATGCTGCGATTCAGCAAGGGGGAGAAGGTGGTTTAGTAGTATCCGAGCAAGAATCTTCCCTGCGATGGGGAGGAGAGCAATGCCTCTGTAGTTCCCCCACAAATATTTGACATCTTACAGCTGTTTCAGATTGTTTGAAATTTAGTTCTAAAGTGTCTTATGGAATTTCTTGCCCATTTGTACCCAAATGTTTTCCAGAGGGACGTCTCTGAATCTGGACATGTACGTATAGTGATGTCTGACCCAGCTCACAGCAGTTTTACATGACAGTTCTTAAGGCAGGTCTACCACAACTAGACTGCTGCAGCTGTGCTGCTATAATGTAGCTGTTCCTTACATCGACAGACAGGTTTTCCTGTCACTGTAATTAATCCACTTCTTTCAGAGGCGGTAACTAAGTTGATAGAAGAATTCTTCCATTAACTAAGCTACGTCTACAGTGCACGTTAACCTAACTGCAAGGCATGACATTTTTCACAGCCCTGAGCAATGTAGCTAGATTGACCTAAGTTTTAGGTGTAGACTAGGTCTCAGAACATTTGTGGCCACTAGCACCCTACCTACCTTGGTGATCCCACTGCAAATACCTAGCTATACCCCTTTCTACTACGGTCAATGATTAGATACAATGTGCTGAGACAGTACAGCAATGGGTGCAACAGAATCTCTCCCCCTGGTGTCTTCCTTGATGGGAGGGAGAGTGGATGAGGTGTTGTCCCTTTTTTGGGTGAGAGTGGGTAGAGTACAAGAGACCATGGGGATTGTGGCAAATAGGGAGCTATACTGGGTCAGCTCAGTGGTCCATCTAGACCAGTATCCTGTCCTCGGACAGCGGCCAGTGCTTCAGAGGGATTGAACAGAACAGGGCAATTTCAAGTGATCCATCTTCCAGGCTCAACTTCTGGCAGCTGCAGCTTTATGGACACCCGGAACATGGGCTTGAATACCTGACTATCTTGCCTTATAGCCATCGATGCACCCGTCCTCCATGAACTTATCTAATTCTTTTTTTAATCCAGTCATACTTTGGGCCTTCACAACATCCTCTGGCAACAAGTTCCACAGGGAACTTGTGTTATGGGAAGAAGTACTTCCTTTGTTTATTTTAAACCTGCTGCCTATTAATTTCATTGGGTGACCCCTGGTTCTTCTATTATGTGAAAGGATAAATAACACTTCCTTATTCACTTTCTCCACATCAGTTGTGATTTTACAGACCTCTATCATATCATCCCCTTCTCACTCATAGCTATCTCTTTTCTAAGCTGAACAGTACCTTCTTCTTAATTTTTCCTGTCTGGAATCTTTTCCATAAGCCTAATCATTACTGTTGCCCTTCTATGTGCCTTTTCCAGTTCAAATACATGTTTTAGATTGGGCGACCAGAAATGCATGCAGTATTTAAATGGTATTATGATATTTCTGTTTTAGGATATATCCCTTTCCTAATGGTTCCTAACATTCTTTTAACTTTTTTTTGACTACCACTGCACATTGAGGGAATATTTTCGGAGAATTATCCACAATGACTCCAAGATCTCTTTCTTGAGTGATAACAGCTCATTTAAACCTCATCATTTTGTACATACAGTTGGAATTATTTTTTCCAACGTGCATCACCCAATGCGCTTTTTCCAATGTTGTATTTATCAACTTCAGCTACCATTTTGTCCCCCCGTTTTGTGAGACCCCTTTGTAACTCTTCACAGTCAGCTTTAGACTTAACTGTGATGAGCAACTTTGTATCATCTGCAAATTTTGGCACATCACTGTTTATCCCCTTTTCCAAATCATTTATGAATATGTTTAAATCCCAGTAGATCCCTGGAGGACCCTTCTATTTACTTCTTTCCATTTATTCCTACCCTCTGCATCCTATCTTTTAATTTAACCAGTCACTGATCCATGAGAACACCTTCCCTCTTAGCCCAAGGCTGCTTAGTTTGCTTAAGAGCTTTGGAAAGTGATCTTGTCAAAGGCTTTCTGAAAGTCCAAATACATAAATTAACTCGATCACCCTTTCCCATATGCTTGTTGACTCCCTGAAAGAACCCTAATAGATTGGAGAGACAGACTCTTCCACAACATATCATGCTCACCTACGTATCTGATCATTTTGTTCTTCACTATAGTTTCAGCCAATTTGCCTGGTACTGAAGTTAAGCTTATCAGCCTGTAAATCTCTGGATCACCTCTGGAGACTTTTTTTTAAAACAGGCATTATATTAGCTACCTTCTGGTAATCTTGTACAATGGCTGATTTAAGTGATAAATTGCATACCATAGTTAGTAGTTTTGTCATTTGAGTTCCTTCAGAATTACCAACTGGTCCTGGTGACTCAGTACTAATTTGTCTATTTGTTCTAAAATCTCCCCTATTGACACTCAAACTGGGACAGTCCCTCAGAGCCGTCACCTAAAAAGAATGGCTCAGATGTGGGGATCTCCCTCATGTCCTCTTTGGTGAAAAACAACACAAAGAATTCATTTAGCTTTTCCACAACGACCTGGTCTTCCCTGAGTGCTCCTTAAGCATCTCTACCATCCAGCGGCCCCACTGAATGTTTGGCAGACTTCCAGCTTCTGATGTACTTAAATCATGTTTTGCTGTTAGTTTTGTGTCCTTTGCTAGTTGCTCTTCAGATTCATTCTTGGCCTGCTTTATTATACTTACACTTGACTTACCAGAGTGTATGCTCTGTTTTCCTCAGTAGAATCTGTCTTCCAATTTTTAAAAAATGCCTTTTTGCCTCTAAACTGTCTCTTTTACTCTGCTGTTTAGCCATGGTGAATCTGGTTTTGGTCCTCATACGTTTTGGGGTGTGGAAGTGTACATTTAGTTTGATCTCTATTGTGGTGTTTTTAAATAGTCTCCATGCAAGACGCTGGCATTTTACCCTGGTGACACTTCCTTTTAAATTTCCATTTAACTAGTTTCCTCATTCTTGTGTAGTTCCCCTTTTTGAAGTTAAATGCTACTGTGGTAGATTTTTTTAGCATTTTCCCCCCTATGAGGATCTTAATTGCATTAGGACTGCTATTACCAAGCGATTCGGTTATATTCACCTCTTAGACCAAATCCTATGTTCATTCTAGGACTAAATCAAGAATTGCTTCTCGCATTGTGAGCGCCGGGACTAGCTGCTCCAAGAAGCAGTCGTTAATGGTGTCTAGAAATTCTATCACTACATCCCTTCCGGAAGTGACACATACCCAGTCAATATGAAGAAAGTTGAAATCGCCCAGTATTACCCTGTTTCCCCGAAAGTAAGACATCCCCTGAAAATAAGACGTACTTCCAGTTTTGCCTCTCGCTGTAATATAATGTAATGTAATTTTGGGAGCAAAAATTAATATAAGACACTGTCTTATTTTCGGGGAAACACGGTAGCGCATTTTCTGCCTTTGTAGCCTCTCTAATTTCATGGAGTATTTCACAATCACCATGACCATCCTGGTCAGGTGGCTGGTCGTATATTCTTACTGCTAAACTCTTATGATTCAAGCAGGGGATTTCTCTCCATAGCGATTCCACGGCACAATTTGATTTAAGATTTTTACTTTGGCTTTTTCCCGCACCAGCACAACCTACTCTGTCATTCCTAAATACTTTGTACCCTAGTATCACCATGTCCCACTGATTATCCACATTCCACCCACTTTCCACGATGCCTCTTGCACCAATATCCTCTTTTAATGCCAAGCATCTTAGTATTTAGATTTCTAGCATTTGTATATAAGCACGTGTACAGTTTCTCAATATTCAGTTGCTTGCCTTCATGTGTTATATTTCAGTGAGACTCTTTTACATTTGACTGTTCCTCGCTACCTCCTACCTGTCCTTTCCCAACTTCTTTTCTAGGATACAGAGCTTCCCCTTTAATAAATTCATCCCTAAGGGATGTCTCCACCCAAACTGTGTGTTCCTACACACTGGTCAGCTTTCCTCCAGTGCTTAGTTCAAAAAAACCTCTACAACCTTTTTAATTTTAAATTCCAGAAATCTGGTTCCGTTTTGGTTTGTGTGGAGCCCATCCTCCATGTATAGGCTCCTTCTTTTCCCAACGGTTCCTCAGTTACTAATAAACGCAAACCACTCCTCCCTACACCATCATCTCATCCACACATTGAGATCCTGCGGTTCCGCCTGTCTCCCTGACTCTTAAGCGTGGAACTGAAAACATTTCAGAGAATGCTACATGGAGTTATGGGTTACAGAAGAGATGATAAGCCTCAGAACCCGCCCGTAAGCAGGGACAAGTTGCCCGTCACTTGCATAAATACCTGTAAACTGCATTCCCTTCCTTCTGATTATCTACTGCTAATACGGCGGCACCAGACCCAACAAAAACAGAGGCGATCTGAAACCAGTGTCTTAAAATTTAGGTCTCTCCCCCCCAAGAGAAATTAATGCGGGTTCCTTCTTTGCAACAGTGGCTGTTAAATAAGATTTCAGGTTTCATTAGCAGGATCATTCAAACCAAGTGCTACTTTTTCCAGTTCCCAGAGTCAGCCTGCAAAGCCAGGAAATGCTGAGCAGCACAGCCTCTCTGAAACCAAACTAGGTAAGAAACAGTCATGGCTTTACAGTGGAGTGTTCTTTTGTCACGGAGTCTTTTGCAGAAGGGCCTTTGTTCAGTCTGTTTTCTCATAGCACCATGGTTGCTTAATCAACAGATCAGGGATCGGCAAGGTTGGCACACGGCCCCCAAAGGTAAGCACCCTTGGCAGGCCCGGCCAGTTTGTTTATCTGCCGCGTCTGCAGGTTCAGCCGATTGCGGCTCCCACTAGCTGTGGTTCGCCGTTCTAGTCCAATGGGGGCTGCAGGAAGCAGCGCAGTGCTGGCCGCTGCGTCCCGCAGCCGGCAGCCCCCATTGGACCGGAGCAGCGAACCGCAGCCAGTGGGAGCCATGATCAGTCGAACCTGTGGACGCGGCGGGTAAACAAGCCATCCAGGCCCGCCAAGGGTGCTTACCCTGGGGGACCGTGCGCCAAGATTGCTGATCCCTGAAATAGATCAATGTGCGGACTGCAGGGAGAAATCCTTGTATTTCCCTCAATTCCATTTCCCTACAGTCACCTTACAAATTATAAACTAGGGCTTTCAGTGTTGGTCTTGAACAGTGTAGTAATACATACTAGCTGAGAAAAGCAGAGCTAACAGATAGTAGTGGGTTACGGAGATGCACTGGGAGAGGGTTATGTGTTTCTAAAAAATATGAACTCTGTCTTGCAAGGTGTAGCTGATTCATAGTGCTCCTAGTCAATTTCATACTGGAGCATGTCACAAGGTTGGCAGCAAGAGGCCTGCCTATTGAGTAATGCCTAGGAAGCTGAACTTTGAAGACACTTCATATTTATTTCCCCACCTATCTCCCACCCCCCACCCCCCAGGACTGGAGCTTCATGACTCTGGTGCATAGGAAAGCAAAATATTGGATCAGTGCAACAGAAAAAGGCCCTGAAAATACTTCTTAGAATAATTGTGAGCAAAGACAACAGCACAGAGGGGAAGGGTAAACAGTTGCTCACAGGAGAGGGTGACATAAATCAGTTGTTTGCCTCAGCTGTTTTACCCCTCTGAGAAGGTAGGATGCACTGCATATAATGTCAATAACCATCACCTTTGCCTGCAGACAGCCACCTCTTGGCACACCACGGCACTTTACACAGACTCCCCCCAACTGAAAATCACTTCAGACACCCAGTACAAGCTGGAACCTACCTACACAACATCTTAGGGCAGAAGGTGAAACACCAGCAGATTCTTGCAGGAATTCTATTTCAGATTTGGGGAGGATGGAGACCTTCAAGTCAGCGGCACTGCTCTGGGTACCCGCATGGCCCCACAGTACACCAACATTTTTATGGCTGACTTAGAACAACGCTTCCTCAGCTCTCGTCCCCTAATGCCCCTACTTTACCTGTGCTACATTGGTGACATCTTCATCATGTGGACCTACGGGCAGGGAAGACAGCCCTTGAGGAATTCCACCAGGATTTCAACAATTTCCATCAACCATCAACCTCAGCCTGGATCGGTCTACACAAGAGATCCACTTCCTGGACACTACTGTGCAAATAAGCGATGGTCACATAAACACCATCCTATACCAGAAACCTACTGACCGCTATACTTACCCACATGCCTCCAGCTTTCATCCAGACCACATCACATGATCCATTGTCTACCGCCAAGCCCTAAGATACAACTGCATTTGCTCCAATCCCTCAGCGTTTACAGTGATGATACTTTGTCTATCTGAGGCTCTCAAGCGCTGGAGTGGGCAGCAATAGCCCCACTCTACAGACAAGGAAACTAAGGCTCAGAGCCCACGGCCAGGCAGTGAGTTGGAGTGAGGAGCAGAACATCTCTCTTCACCCCCAGCAGTGCTGTGCTGGAGTCACCAGACAACACTATCCTGATCATTTACGGATACTGGGAAAGAGGCCTTCACTGTGCCATTCGTTGTGCCAGCTTATGGTTCTCTTGTTTTTTGCAGCCACCTTTGTCCTTTCCAGCATATTCTAAGTTCTGCCAACCATCTGGGACTCCTATCTGAACATGTGCATTTCCTAACACAGTGATCCTACAATTAATACAGTATAATTCATTGTAGCCCTCGTCAGCTACTTCCCCCCCTCTGCCTTCCGTTCAGCTTCTTCCTTGGCAAGCTGCCTTCCACCATCATCTTCTCCAGATGGTCTCGCTTCTGTTCGGTGGCCATGTGCAGTACTGTCACTTTCATTTTGCAAGCCCCAGGAGAGGAAACATTCCTCTTCACAGCACTGCACTGCCCAGCTTTCGGCTTCTCTCTCCAGTAATAGCTCCACATTTCAAATGCTTCAGTCACTTTCCCTCCTTGGAGGTGGTCACTTTCAATAGATCTGCAGAGCAATAAGTCAGTTCAAGGCACTAGCCAGATAGGCCTCAACTTTGTTTTCATGTATTTAAACTGAAAACAGCAGGGGGAGCTGAAAACAACCCTTGTATTGCTCTGCCCTGCTCTTATTTCTAGCACATCCTCTTTCTGATATGCCCTGTGGTGAGACTCCAACAATGCTGGTTATTAGCAACAGTAAGTCACACCACTGGAGGTAACTGAATAGCTAAGGCCTACAAAACTACACGCTAGCTGCCTGCAAATGAAAGTCTTTCCCATATCTCAGTCTGCTGGGCATAGACAGCCCCTTGGATGAACTGCCAGGATAAAATATATATATATATATGCTGCTCATTTACAATCTGGTAGTCACTTAGTTCTCAAACATCGCAATCCTCATCCATTACTTTTGGGTTGAAGCCGCCAATATGAAAATGACTTCCGGGTGGATAAGGTAGGGAGTTAATAAAGCAAAGAGGTTTAAGATAAAAAGGACTTTGTTTTACAGAAACACTAAAGGGGACTTGGACTATTTCCTGATATAGACACAAATCCCCCCAGAAGGCCGACACTGAATTATTCAAAGGGGACTAACATCCCGATGCTACGTAATGCCAGTGGCAAAGATTCATAAAGAACAAACTGGTAATAGCCCAACTTATTAACAGAATATATGTGGACTCATAAGATTGCAGAATCTGCACCCTGCAAGAACGTTTCATGCAAGTTAGGGTATAGTCAGTGGCCCTGTGTTATCTTCTGCTCTTAGCAAATGCCAGATGGCAATAGAGACATTTGGCCGCAGTACACTAAACAAATGCCAGATGGCGACACTGCAGAAAAATACATGTGGTGGGTGTAGCCAACTGTCAGCAAGAAACTGCCCCCCTGCTTTTCTTCCAGCCTCTGGCCCATTGCTGTCCCAGCACTCCCCACGTACACCCAAAGAGCTGACTTTCCATGCGAAGGATCACTGGTAGCAGCTAAAGGACTTTGCTCAAATCACAAGGTCTATACCCTCCATTGCAGTATCAGTGCCCCCAAATGCCTACAGCATTTTTGAGGAAATCACCAGGTTATGTCCCCCCCTTCCCTGGAGCCACACCGCCACGTGCGCAGCGCTCCGGGGGTGGGGCTGTGCGCTCCTGCGGGCGCGCAGGGCAGCGTGTCTAGCTCCAGCCAGGCCGCCAGACACGTTGCTTTGAGTGGCGTGGTAAGGGGGCCAGGAGATTGGATAAGGGGCAGGGAGTCCCAGGGGGCAGTCAGGGGACAGAGAGCGGGAGGAGTTGGACTGGGAGAGATTCTGGGGGGGGGGGGAAATCAGGGGACAGAGAGTGGGGGTGGTTGGATACTGGGCAGGGAGTCCCGGGGGGTGGGGGCAGTCAGGGGACAGGGGGGTTGGGTAGGGTCCGTGGGGGGGCAGTTAGGGTGAGTAGCCACGGGAGGGGGCGGTCAGGGGACAAGGACCAGGAGTGGGTTGGATGGGTCGTTAGTTCAGAGGGGGGCAGTCAGGAAGTGGGAAGTGGGAGAGGGTCAGATGGGGGCAGGACCAGGCTGTTTGGGGAGGCTCCACCTTCCCTTCCCAGCCCTCCATATAATTCTGCAACCCCGATGTGACCCTCGGGCCAAAATGTTTGACCACTCCTGCTCTATATGACTGCCCTGTCCTCTTCTTTACCACTCCAGCAATCTCTGTGTCATCCACAACTTTTTTAATATCAGCAGTAATTTTATATTTACTTCCATATCACTAACAACAATATTAAATGGTGTTGGACTTAATTCTGATTGTTGCAAAACCCCATTAGAAACATCCGCATTCGATAATTCCCCATTGACTACTTTAAGATGTTAGTTATCCAATTTTAAATCCATTTAATGTGTGCTTCTTTGATATTGTATTGTGCTAATTTTCTAATGAGAATGTTGTACAGTACTAAGTCAAATGTCTTAGTTCTATCTATACCAGTGGTGGGCAACATGCAGCCCATCAGGGCAATCCGCTGGCGGGCCACGAGACAGCGTTTACATTGGCCATCCGCAGGTATGGTCACCCACAGCTCTCATGGCCACGGTACACCATTCCCGGCCAATGGGAGCTGCGGAGCTCTGCTTACCCTTTTCGAATATTGGCATGATAAAAGCATTCTTCCAATCTAGACTTTCCCTGGTAGTCCAAGATTTACTAAAATCCCACTTCAGCAGGCCAGTGATCTGCTTAATCTTTTAGGACATTTGGATGCACGTTATCTGAGCCTGTAGATTTAAAAATGTTTATCCTTAATAGGTGTTATCTAACATTCTCCTTAGCTACTAATGTCCTGGAAAGTAATTCATTCTCATGTGATGCTAGTGCATAACTTCTTCTTTCCAGATAGATTTATTGAACATTCTTCCTTTTCTGTACTATACTTACCAATTTTCAGGATTTTTATGTTCCCAATAAAAACTCATTTTTGTCTTTGGCTCTGCCAGCCATGGATTTTTACCTGGTGTCTTAAGCTTCCCTTATCAATTTTCCACACTTCATAACTTATTTATATTGATTGCTGTCTGCTTCTCCTTTTTCTATTTTTTGTTTCTTCTATTTATTAATTGCAGCCTTTACTTTCCCTCTAAACCCAGCTGGGCTTTTGCCCTCAGTTGTCCCCTTTCTTAACTGTGGAATTGTGGCTTTTCTGCCCTCTAATAAACTAGCAACTGTCATTCACATTTTTCTGTCTAAATATTTCCTCCCACTTAATTCCACTCAAATTTCTTCAGCTTTGAGAAATTAGTCCTTTTGAAGCACCTGGTTGGAATCATCCTCTGTTTAACCCAAGGTTTCTCAAACTGGGGGTCGTGACCCCCAGGGGGGTCGCCGAGCGCTCCCCGGGGGGGTCATGAGCTCCTGCCGCCGCAACTCGCCGCGTCGGGGCGGGGAGGGGATGGGGGGCCGGCGCGCACCCAGCAGCCCGCCCGCGGCGGAAAGAGGCGGACCGGGTCGCACTGGGCAGCCCGCCCACGGCGGGGGGGGGGACCAGCACGCACCCAGCAGCCCGCCCGCGGCAGCGGAGGGGGGGGTGACAAGCACGCACCCGGCAGCCTGCTGCGGGGGGGGGACGGAGCGCAGCCGGCAGCCCCCCACCCCGCGGCAGGGATGGAGGGGTGGGCGGGGCGCAGCCGGCAGACTGGAGGGGTCGCGCCCCGCCCACCCAGCCGGAAAAGGGGTCGCGGTCTCAAAAGTTTAAGAACCGCTGGTTTAACCATCCTAACTGTAATCACGTCACAATTACTGGTCCCTAGACAACCTACTACTTCCTTTCTGACAGTGTCTTCAGAATGGGCGAGATGGCACCTCCTCCATCTTCCAGGAATCACTATGAACTTCCTTTCCTTGGAGTCTCAGTAGAATGGCGGAGTACACAAATCCCCCAGGTCAAATTTTGCTTACACAGTTCTACTAGCAACCAGACACCAATCTGAAGGTGCCGTATCTAGGTAAATACGCAGACATGAGTTTTATCTAGCTGCACAGAGCCATCTGTCCTGCAGCAATCAATGTAGATTTCCCTGTTTTGATAGTTTTCCCCGTTTTGCCTTAAGGCTAACAGCAGCTTGTTGGACACAGACATACACACATTCAAGAGGCAGTTTCAACGAGGACTTAGGAACATAAAACTTTGTCTCAACATTAATAAGCAAAAAGGAAGATCATAAGCATACATGAATATTATAACTCACAAGAGGTGGAGAGGGAAAGCAGAGCTAGAGTACATGAGGATGCTGAAAATGTTCAGTTTTTAACTGAAATTAAATGCTCCAAAAGTTCCTTAACACAGAGTTAAGTTTCCCCAGTGGTGCCTCGTGTTCTTCCCAAATGTGAAACATGCCTAACTTTAAGTCTCTAAAAAGTTAAGGGACAAGCCAGATCCCCAGTGTAACCTTAACCCTGCCCCCGCCCAGTCCCCCTGAGCTGAGAATGGTTCAGCAAGGGTGCAAATATTAAACGACCAGGAAAAGTGGCAGGTTCTCCATTTCTTGTCATCTTCAAATCAAGAGTGGAATCCTTAATGGAAGATGTTTTACACATTATTACAAGATACAACTTATTAGGCTCAATACAAGAATAACTAGATGAAATTATCTGGTCTGTGTTATACAAGAGGCCAAACTACATGATCTAGTGGTCCCTTCTGGTATTAAGATATATGAATCTATAGTAAGTAGCTATGAGGAAGGACTAAGAATGTGCCATTGTTGGCATTCCACAGATTTGAATTTCAGCACTTCTCTGCATGCGTTCCAGCTGCATTCCCTGTGTTAGCTGGAGCTGTACTGAACAGTGGAGGGATTCGTTGTAACAGCTTGACAGA
The DNA here is from genome assembly GCA_032164245.1 of Sternotherus odoratus. Taxonomy (NCBI): domain Eukaryota; kingdom Metazoa; phylum Chordata; order Testudines; family Kinosternidae; genus Sternotherus; species Sternotherus odoratus. The sequence continues at coordinate 220,569,279 of JAVMKO010000002.1, read as the reverse complement.
GCTGTCTCTCTGATCTGAGAAGAGGGGCATGTGTACCTCAAGAGATCAAGAATCAGAGAGGTAGCCGTGGTAGTCTGGAATAGCAGAGGTAACAAAGAGTCCTGTGGCACCTTAAAGACTAACTATAAAGTATAGAAGCATAAGCTTACGTGGGCTAATACCCACTTCGTCGGATGCAAGCAGTGGATGTCTCATTTCAGGGCTCAATTTTGTAGGCTGTGTCACTAGAAGTGCATGAGGCGGGTGTCTTCTTGCCATAGGAATTGTCAGCATTCTGCTGACACAGATGACGGAGGCTTCTAGGTCACAGTGAGGGGTAAGTGGAGGCAATATCTGTGAGAGTAGAGTGCTAGTCTGTGTGTTATTGGCATAGTGCGGCTGCACTCCCAGAAGGCAGAGGTACGGATGTATTGAAGGAGATGGCATGCACCCTAATTTAGTATTGCCTGGTTTGCAGAAATGTAGTCACTCTCCACATTCAGGAAGGGCATGAGCCACCACTAGGTAAACTTAATTCTGTGATAACAAAAGTTTTGGGACATTTCATTCTCTTAGTCCTATGAATGGAAAACGCGAGAGGATCGTTAAGTGCCAATGGGTATCTGAGTTTTCATCAGCGACCAATGAATTCTTACACACATACCAAAGGATCAAGCCGTTTTAATTCCCTGACTGGGTAGTTAATATGAATAAAAACAAGTAGTAAAAAAAGCTTCATTTTAATATTTACAGAGGAGCGCCAGGAAAACATAAATATTCATAACTAGATATTGGTCTTAAAGATCCATTGATACTTTGTGACAAACCACTATTTAGAAACAGTTTTCTTATACCCACCCTATTTATTAGAGTATGAAAACATGATTGTTTTTAAGACCCTCTGTGTTCTCGGTGCTTATTCCTTATTGAAGTCATAAGCCCTGTTCAATCACAGTTGGTTGCTATGGAAATGATTAAATCACAGACAAAACGTTGCACTTCACATAAGGAACAATCAGAAGGCACGGAATAGGCTCTGAAAACTAAATATCCTGTTTTCACAGCAATACCTCTAAAAATCCCAAGCAAATAACTACAGGCACCAATTCTTACATGCCCTACCTAATCAACATGAGCATGTTTCTCATTCATGTGCTGAAAAATTTATTTCTTTATACAATAACCTTGAATTCATGAAATGGTGGATTTACTATTTTAAATATACTTGTATACAAATGTCTAAGTACTTTCTTTCAACAACTACTGACTGTTAAATGTGAAGTATCCGTGGATAGATTGTGCAATTGAGAGTACAGCTGCTATCAAAACTGACATTAATGGCACAGGCGTTCCATGGAACCCACAGCTATACACAGAGCGTAACAGTTTTATTTAAGAGCTATAGCTGCGGAAATGATGGTGCAGTCACATGAGGTTTCAATGAGATTTAACTATATGAAAAATCTGAAGGGGCAGAAACAAGCCACTTTTGAGCCAGGGGGAGAGAAACAAAAATAAAGATTTTAAATCAGGGTTATTTTATTTATTTTAAATAGATTAGTGAACTTTCCACAATGCTCCAGAAACATTACCCATTACCTTTCAAAACAGTGTGGCATTATCTAGGCCAAAACAAAGTTATAAGGGGGTAGATGTTGTAAAAATGGTGCGTTACAATAGTTCAACCTTAATGACACAGAGGCTATAATCTCTCTGTAATAGTTCAAGACTTTGGTACAATGCCTTAGCCGAGAACCAATCCACAATTTTAATTCCAAACTTGCATTGGCATCTTAAGTAAAGTCCTTAATGATCCCTTGACAGGCGGTTATTGTTTTATTTTAAGTAGTTTAAATTCTTTTTCAAACTGTTTTTCCAAATGCCAAGCCCCCAGATCCAGTCATTACAGAACCACTAGAGTTCCTGAGTGTATGGACACTACTATATCACAGTTCCCTTTCCCAGCAAGAGACCTGTCTAGATTTCACTTGTATTGATCAATGCTACTGTGGCATTAGAAGCTGGCTCATCCTTCAAATGTGTTGAGGGGGGACTTCCATTAACAGAATCTCTTTGGCAGGTGTTTTTAATATTCTCTTTTCTTATTACTGCAAGAAGTGTTCCCATGAGGGGTTTTCCAACATCTTCAGAGGGGCTCATGACCCCATAATGAAACAGCTTTGTTAGGTCGACAAAGAATGCTGCTGAAAAATGTGATGCACCCTTCACAGCAGGAGCTGGTCTCACGTGAACAGGGACACAGCTGCCAATTTGCAAGAGCATCAAAAAACAAATGTGTAGTATTTGAGAGGTAAACTGCTGTTTGTCTTGCATCTAAGTTTGGGTACTTTCCCTGAGGAAATCCCCTCTATCATGGCTAATGCCTTAAATTAAACAAACACCCATAAGGGGCTACCTAATGCTCTTGAAATCTGCGTTTAGCAGAAAACCATCCCACATGGGAGGGTGGGGGCAGAGGCATAGCTCAGTGGTATGAGCATTGGCCTGCTAAACCCAGGGTTATGAGTTCAATCCTTGAGGGGGCCATTTAGGGATATGGGGCAAAAATAAGGATTGGTCAAGCTTTGAGCAGGGGGTTGAACTAGATGTTCTTCTGAGGTCCCTTCCAACTCTGAGATTCTATAATCCCATGGCATAACCCGGATGAACAGTAAAACCTGGCACATACAAGCAACATTTCACAACGATTTATGCAATTAAGAATGTGCATCAGCTCTCTTCAAACATAAAGCAATATCAGTTCCTAAAATACATTCATTCTAGCGTCACATATATTCTCTATACTGGGTGCAGCCACTAAATAGCAATGTGTTCCCACATTTGAGTGGGCCTGACCTTCCATCCAATGGGGCACTGGCACATAGACACCGTGGGAGGACAAAACTAAAGTAACTTGTTATACTGACAGCAAAGACTTATCTTCTGAGTTTGACAAACTAATGGCTTGCAAGATGCATTCCTTCCAAAATATGGTAATCAATTTACAGTACATCATGTTCTACAACAATCTCCGCATCGTTCAACAAAATTTATTAAACCAAGAAATAATCCTCAGTGCTGTATTTTAAAGAATTTGGAAGCAATTTGCTTGCTGTGGTCCCAGATCACTTTCTACCATCCAGATTGCACACTTCCTTTCTATCACCCAGAACAGAAACTCTCCCTTGCATTTCACACTGAGCAAACAAGCAACAAGAAACTGTTAGTTGCCAAGAACCCTAGGGCAAATTTTACTAAACCTGGGACCATTTTTAAATGATCGTGGATAATGAGAACTGTTCTGTTTCCTAGGGCTGGAGGGATAGAATGGATGGCTTGTTCAGTTTTTAGAAACATTTCAACTAGACTGGTACCTTTGCTGTCTTGGGACAAAACCAAAAATAAATGCCACACATGGCCAGTTTCACTTCTCCATCAGAAAAAAAAACCCAGGGAGGTTTGTTTTTACATGCAAGGACCTGTTAAGAGAGAAAAAATTAGCTGGAACCTACAGAAACCTCTCGGCAGATGAACTTTCCCCTCCCCACCCTTATATTTAAAAAACAGGTTAGTCTCAAACTATATAGGGAGAATTTCACAGCTTTTCACACACTAATTAAGCATTGCCACTTGGGTGCAAGACAGATCTAATTCTGCATTTTTGGAGCTGATGATTAACCTATTTTCTGGAGTTTCTTTTTCCCTTCATAAATTAAACAAAAAAGCCTGTTGACAGGCCAGTCAGCCATGCAAGAACATGAGCCTACTTCCCCAGCTACGCAGCCATGGGTTTTTCTTTGCCTTAACAAACTCGTATGCATTCAACTTTGTTCTTCCAGGCAGAACATTTCTGGAGAAACCTGTTTGTTCAAAGAGTTAAGATCTTCTCATCTTGTCATTATCTATAAATGAGGATGAGCTCTAAAGCAATACAGGAACTAATCTTAAATTGGAAAGCTTACAGTGAGAATCATCTAGCAGTTATCTAGCTAAGTGGATCTCAAATCACTTTGATAAAGTGATTTGAGATCCACTTAGCTAGATAACTGCTTAGGCTTTGTCTACACTAGCACCTTTTGTCGGTCAGGGGTGTGAAAGAAAAAACACACCTTGACCGACACAAATTTAACCAACAAAGCGCTGGTGTGGATGGTGCTTTGCCAACAGGAGAGTTCTCTCTTACAGGCAAAGAGCAGCTACATGAGAGACCTTACAGCGGCCCAGCTGTGCCACTGTATGGTCTGTAATGTAGACATAGCCTTAGTGAATGGGATAGGAAATAGTGAAATATTGTCATATAACCCATCATCCCATCATACAAATCAATGAGCTAAACTCATCTTGGGCTCAGAGGTCTGTAATTATAACTCATCTTCGTACATGGATATCTGTTAATCCAGCATTCCTATGTCAGTAGTAATAGGATTGCTCAGTGCCCCGTATGTGAAATAGGAATAGTACATATCTATCTGACAGAAATGCTGGGAGACTAAATGAGCACCGTGCCTTAAAAGCAAGTCAAGTGCTTGGATGGAAGGCGTGACATTTATCCAATGTCTTTAGAAAGATGAAATCGTTTCGGTAACTGGATGTTACTGAAGAACAATGTTTTAATTATACAGCCTCTCTGTACATCTCTTGAGTTTTAAGTGAGTTGCCCAAAGCCACTGTGCAAGTCAGCAATAGGGTAGGAAATGCAACTGTTTGGAAAATGAGGTTTCCCCATCCCAGCAGAAAAATTCTACTTTTGAGCAAAAATGAAAAACCAAAATAGTTAAATTCAGAAATACTGCCACCGTGCCTCGTGATCCCATTCTCCTTCATAGGACAGAGTGTCATGGGAGCGGAAGCCTAACTAACAGAGAGAATGAGGGAACTGAACAGCACTCTTCCCCCCTCCCCCCCCCCCCCCATGAGGCCAATCTAAATAAAAAATATTTAGAATTTTGCTTGAAAACTTCACTTTGAAGGGTTCAATTTTTCAGTGAAAAAAATCAGAAGACTTCCACAGAAAGCAGATGCTTTTTATGAAACAACTTTCTGTCAAAAAAATAGGATAGTGGGAAAATCTTCTGTCAACCCCAGCAGCAAATAAAACTTGAGGTCTGCATAGTGTAACAGGGAGGGCAAACGAGTCTGGAGACCTGGGTTCTAGTCCTTGCTCTGTGACTTCGGTCAAGTTGCTTTCTGTGCTTCAGTCTACACATCTAAAACACAAGGCTAATACTCACCCACCTTTGCAAAGTGCTCTGAGATTTACTGATGAAAGCCGCTACATAAACACAATGCAAAAGTATTAAATGAAAGGAGCTATATATAAATACAAAATTGCATAATTTGAGCTGAAGAGTAGTTTAAAGATCAGAGTTACAAAGCTACTTATTTGTAAAAAAGAAAACTGTCCGAAATGAGAACTCTCCTAAATTTGGATGTGATTCTTTAAAGATCTTAACATCCTTAACAGATGATCAAATATTCGAACACCACATGATAGCATTACTTTGCCAGCTACATTTCGGTAGTGACCTGGTGGCAACAGCACACAGCAACAATACACAAGTTTAAGGGAAAAAATGAATAATGCACTGAACAAATGTATGGCGAAGTTAGGGAGGCGGAGTATAACTATACAATACAGAATTTGGCCCACATATTGAAATTAGCACTCCTCGTCTTGGCAAAGAGTGAGTCATGGGATCTTCTTCAAAGACCACAAGAGGTCAGCAAGAACATTAGGCTTTTCATCTCATCAGAAAGACCAGCCCCCATGAACACAGCATTCCCTGATATGCTGGGGCACTGCTATGATACTTCTAGGGCAGCGGTTCTCAAACTAGTTGAGACCGCGACCCCTTTTTGTGATCTGGCGGCGCGGCGCGACCCTTTTATGTCTGATTTTATGTCTGATTTTGTAAGCAAGTCGCTTTTAAGTGAGGTGCCACCTGAGGGTACGCAAGACAAATCAGACTCCTGAAAGGGGTACAGTAGTCAGGAAAAGTTGAGAGCCACTGGTCAAGCAGTCACTCCAAGCGACTTGGAGTTAGGGGTCCTAGGTTCTACCTCCAATTCTGCCACTGATATAGTGTGACCTTAAAGAGACCAAAGAACTTGCCTATGTCCAAGTTTACCAGTCTATAAATGGGACTACTACTTACTTACAGCACAGGGAAGTCAAGAAATTTAGTATTTACAAAGCAGTTTGAAAGCCTTCGGTCAATGGTGCTACAGATATGCAAGATGTGATTTACAGTAGACTCTCGATTATCCAGGATTGGATTAACCAGGATGTCAAAAAAAAAATATGCGCAACTCGCAGGGCCAGCTCTGGCTTTGTTGCTGCCCCAAGCACACACACAAAAAAACTCACCAGGGCACAGGGCAGCCAGTGAACCAACACCCCCAACCCCCGGCGCAGGGTGGCTGGTGAACCAACCCCTCCCCCCCCCCATTTCCTATGGATGGTGATTATCCGGGATTTTATTAACCAGAATTATTTTTTTCCCATCATCCTGGATAATCGAGAGTCTACTGTACTTAGAATAGACATTTTTACGGTTCCTCTTTTGCCGGGTTTGTTGTGTTTGAACTCTTGGAATATGGACATTTGCTTAACTGTCAAATAAATACTTTGGCAGACACGCCCAATCTTGAAAGGATTAACTACTCTAAACACTACCCCTGCAAATGGCATTATCTAAATTGACTAGCGAGACAGAAGAGCTCAGTAACATTTCTTCGTGGATTAGATGACTAATGATTTTTCATTGCAAATCATCTTGTACATTGCTGGTGAAATAATTTTGTCTGCAGGTTTCCACATCTAAACACTTGAGCTTTGCAGTGATAGCATATTATTTTCTTGATAAGCCCTAAATAGAAAAAGCCTTGGCTAGCCCTGAAGTGTACATTTTTGTCTCCTTGTAATGTAACTTTACTATGCTGTGTTGTTACCACAGCAACTATTTTCTCAGCCACTTTGTTCTCTGCTTTCAAGAACACAAGCTGCTGCTACACTCTTTCTTCTAAAATAAAACTGAGGGGGAAAAACACATTTGAAGACGGCACGCTGCCAGTCACCATGCCATGCATCGCTCTTCAATGTGGAGAAATCCCCAGGTCGGTTTAGTTAAGAGTTTTCAACTATTCAGATTTGCTTGTCTGTTTGTTAGACCATGTACCTGTCAACGAATAAACCTGTTTTACCGGCAGTGGAAGTGCAATGTAGTAAATACAGTGACTAGAGAAAGAGAACTCAGCTGGGAACCTGTCACAGCACATGGACAGCTCCTAGTTCCCTTTGCCGGCTGATATTTTCTGGACAAAAACAAGATAGCACCATGATACTAGCTAGCCTCATGTTCCTACCATGTGTGCTCTTTGCATTCTTCCCATTACTAGCACTCAGTGCTGGGAATTTGGTTCTGTTCTACTCAGGTTGCAACACCAAACCCATCACCATGGTATGAGTGTCGGATAAAGAGCATACACGTTCCTGCTACTCTCTCCCACCCTCGCTATCACAACCAATGTCTGAGATACCGGTGGCAGCTGCTTTTGGACTGGAGCTGGGAGACTTCCCCATCCAGCAAACCAGCTCCTTCTCCCCTGAACAGGTTCCGAGCAAGGGATTTATTTACTGTACACAATATGGAAAAAGTCTCACTAGTATTCAGCTGGCTCTGTAACTGCAGTTCAACCCTGTTCCCAGAGGGTTGGACGGGAGCAATGCTACTGCACAAATAAGAAAAAGCTATATTTGGAATATCCCTGCACAAGAAGCGCCTATTTATAATGCACTATCCTGTTGTGTCAGTAATACCTAGCATTTTCCCCACAACTATGAAAAAATCATTCTCATCTCCATTTTACAGGTGGGGAAACTAGAGTTGGGCAGTTTGCTTTAAGGCCGTGCACCAAGCCACAGCTGGAATTTGAACCCACAAATTCCCAGCTCACATGCATAGTTCTCTAGATCATGTCTCTTAAGACTTATAATATTATGCTTATATATGCACATTTTATATACTCTCACTCACACTAACTCAGAAATTGAATCAGATGCTGGAGATGGAAGGGATCTACTAATAAGTCCCTTGCCCTGCAAGGGCAGAATTGTTCCCTTTTGCACTATTTGCTACTGTCATGGTATGTTAAAAATCAGACTGGATGAATAATGGGGCTTTCACCATTCTCCATAGCCAATGGAGATGTGATTAAACACCAAAGCAATGAGCCTTAAACTAGTGCATTGTATGGAAGATTTTTTCCCTATTAAGCCCCATTTTTCCCCTTTCTCCTAGTTGTCTGTACCCGTCACCTTGCTTCCTTAAACTCATGTCTAGTCTGTGTTTATTGAGTACATCATCTGTGCATGTGGAAGAGAACCATGAAAGTGACACATTACGGGAGAAAAATCCTTAGTCTGTGCCCTTTGACAGAGAATCCCAAAAGAGCCAGGGCCGAACAGCCTTATTTCCCGACCTTTTCCTAGAAGCTAACAGTTGTTTCATCTCAGACAGCAAGCATGAAATTCCCAGACAGCCCCAAACCACTCAGAGTTTAGTAAGGCAAGATTTATTTAATAAGAGGAAATCTTATTGAAAGAAGGATGTCCAGTGGCTAAGGCATCGGATTGGGACTTAGAAGGTCCAAATTTTATTACCAGTTCTGCCATAGCCTTCGTGTGTGACTCTCCTCTGTGCTTCAATTCCCCATCTATACAACAGGGTAATGCCTCACAGAGGAGTTTCAAGAATAAATCCATTAGTTCCCAGGACACACAAAGGAACGAAAGCAATGGTAGATACAACAAAAGAACCAGTGCACACATCTCATTTTAACTGCTGCAAAAGCTGATCTAGACCGGTACCATTTGTGTTACAGTGGAATAAACAAAATCTTATACTTCTAGAAAATGTAACCTCCTATTCCAGCTTATCCCTTCCACTCTGAGCCTTTGCAAAGCAGTACATCTCAGACCCAGCCTATCATACCAGGCATCTCATGTCATGCTTATGGCATCTCTCTGTGGTCACTCCATTGCGCCTCTTCATTATATTGCTTTGCCTGCCCATGATATCCCTCACACTGCTCTATCCAAGGAGGGTAATTCTTCCATGACACACACACTTTAAGCTTCCTAAATCCATTCAGATGGTATTCACCCCTTAGCATAATCAGTTTTAGTTCCCAATTTTCTGTACCACTTTCACAACCGAAGGAGGCTTTTGAAAGTTCACACACACTTTCCAGCCACTGAATATCTGTGTTTCAGATTATTTTTCTCTGGCTGTATATACATCACCTTTGAAACAGTCATGCTGTGTGCGAGACATTTCGAATAGCAGAACAATGTGCGTTGGGTGTATTTAGGGAACTAAGATTTGAAAGAAAACAAATTCCAAGCCCCTTTAAAAAGAGATAGTGGGCTGTCAAATGGAACCCAACCAAATCTGAAGGCAAACACATTTTCAAGTTTCAAAGAAGGTGTTACAAAAAGAGTCAAACAAGTGTGTGGGCGAGAGGAGCTCTAGACACATTCTCCAAGAGACAGCAAGCTATTCAATTTAAGTGAGTCAACTTCAGGCGATTAAGAGCAAGAGCTCAAGACCATATGGAAGTTGCCCCCGGATTCATTGCTCGCTTCCTTCAAAAAACCAATAGATGGTCGTTCAAATTCCAGTGGAAAAAAGGTGCCCTGATTCTCCCACTTAGGGTGACCAAATGTCCCGATTTTATAGGGACAGTCCCAATTTTGGGGTCTTTTTTATTCCAATTACCCCCCACCCCCATCCTGATTTTTCACATTTGCTGTCTGGTCACCCTACTCCCACTGTGGGGTATTTAAACAAACAGAACAAAAATTTCTGATGGGCCGGAAGCAGGTGACATAGGAGGTTTCATTTGAAGCAAAGGGGTAGAGGATGTCTACCACAGGGGACTTGTCACAGTCTCTCCCCCCACCCCACCTCGCCCCACCCTCATGTTTAGTATTAGTATCATATCTCGTCTGCCTTTGCACTACCCTCTGGAGCTTGTATCCATTCACTGCGAGCATACGACCAGCTACAGATGAAAAGATGTCTCATGTCAGTCATCTATTTCCATGGAGCCCACTCAAAAGCTCCTGCAGAAAGAAGAGTCGGACTGCACAGCTGGGACCACTGAGCGGCAGATTAAAGGAGCCAAGGTTTTAGTGCCGCACAGTTTGTGTTGAAAACTATGTAAAAACTCCCTGTCCATTACCATGGCAATGCAAAAATAAGTCAAAGTAATGCACCGTGAAAATCAGATCCCATAAACTTATTGCCAGTTTCTCATGTGAAAATTAATCCTCATTTACGAGATAAATATGGGATCTCACCAGGTTTTATTATATTACAATGTTTTTATACTTGGGAAAGGGACGACGTCCAAGTGAGTTTGCGGCAGTTTTCAAAGACTGGCCTCTAAATGGCAGTGTGTTAGATTGCTTTGCTGCTTTATGCAAAAATGGAAAGCAGCATCTTACAGCAATTGCAAAAAGCAACAACACAGAAAAAGCGCTAGGCACGTTTAGTTTCCCATTAGCATCTATTTGTACCAATCGAGTTCTGTTAAATACTCACCTCAACCAACAACAAAGCCGCTTTAAAAATTAAAAAGCAAAGAGCGTGAAAACACCCAGATAGCAAGGAATAGGAATGAAATTTGGTCACGTGCTGCCATACGCAAGGAAGAAGACAGCCACCTTGGAGAGGTGTGGACTTGTAGTCTAAACGTAGAACTAGGAGCCAGGGACTTCTGAGTTTGTCATTCACTTGTCATGTGACCACAGGTTTGCCCATCAGTAGGAAACGAGGGGGTGAACTAGCCTCTCGTTGGTTTTCCTATGCTCTACACCAGTGGTTCTCAACCAGGTGTATACGTACCGTGGGGGTTAGGCAGAGGTCTTCCGGGGGTACGTCAACTCATCTAGATATTTACCTAGTTTACAACACGCTACATAAAAAAGCACTAACGAAGTCAGTAAAAGCTAAAATTTCATACAATGACTTGTTGATACTGCTCTATACACTGAAATGTAAGTACAGCATTTATATTCTAATTGATTTTATAATTATCTTGTACAAATGAGAAAATAAGCAAATTTTCAGGAACAGCGTGCTGTGACACTTTTGTCTTTTTATGTCTGATTGTATTAGCAAGTAGTTTTTAAGTGAGGTGGAACCTGAGGGTACACAAGACAAATCAGACTCCTGAAAGGGGTACAGTAGTCGGGAAAGGTTGAGAGCCACTGTACCACATCTGTCTCTCAAAGGAAGTGATGGAAGCCCCACTGTTCCTTGGTCTAGTAATTTGACTATGTCTCCCTATGTGGAAAACACAACATATAAGCTAGATATGATTCAAAGACAAAGAAACAAAAAGATCAAAAACAACCACTTCTGTCTGAAATTTTACCTACTTTTGTTAAAGTAACACCCCAGACTATTATAAATTGACAGACCACTGGAAAATATCGCCCATTTATTTACTTTGTGCATTTAGGAGCACTGTGTCTAGTCATTTTCACTGTCGCCCTGTACAGTCATTTTCCCATTCGTGTGGGTCTTTCATACAGCAATGGCAGAGAGGAACCCATTTTAGAAAATGGAAAAAAGAAAAAAAAAACCACAAAGACTGGCAGGGGAAACAGGAGAAGTGTAGAACCTAAGACTGATTTTTAACTTTATTTTAAACTGATCAGCTTACAAGTTAACAGCATCCTTTAAAACAGATCTGCTACTTTTGTGCTTGTTTCTGTATATTCGTATGGAGAGTTTGCCCTCTGCACTAATACAGCTTTTTTCCTCCATTTCACCCAAATTGTTTAGAAGGAACCAACTAATAGTAAGCACGCGCAAATGCTCAGTAATTCACCATGTAGTGAGGCCTCACCATTTTCAACGCTTGATGTTAATGCTCAAGTTTTGATGTTAAACAAACATCCTCCCTCTCTCAAGTCGCCTGAATTAACAATACAGTAGCAGCTTCCTCCCCTAGCAAGAGCAAGCCACAGACTTTATCACACCAGCAGCGGCCCATGAACATTTCCTCCCCCATTTCAAAACCTAAAGGTTACACACACAATTATTTCAACATTAGAGATTAAAAAGCAAATCCCAGGTTACAAAGCAGTGTTTAAGACAACTGCACTGTTCAAAAATATATTGCTAAAAATATTACTAAGTAACTGGTTGTGTGAAAAGGGCTCAGCTCCAAAGAAAGGCAAAACAGTTCAGCTGATTCTTTTATATGGAGAATTCACACACCCGCAGCTTCACTACAGTACTAGCAGTGAGAAAAGAGCTAACGAACACTTCGCTATGTATTGTAATTAAAATCCAAATGCCTCCCTACAGTGAAATTAACTACAGTATTTGGGCTATACGTTGACACATCTGTGGTATCCAACAGCAACTAAGAAAAACTAGGTTTTCCCCATTTTACATGCTCGGTTTTCAAAACAGTCTATGGTAGATGGATTCCAAAATCTTTGCTTAAAATACAGTGAGGCATCAACAATTCTAATGAATGCATGCTCCATGGTGTTTTCATCTATTTTCAGGTGTACCCCTGTTCATGTCCATAAAGTAGTCCTTTGAAGAATCCATATCATGTGGCTTTTTTCTGGTTTTGAAACACTATAAATTTCATAAAGAGAAAGCGCTCAAATACTCCCAGTGATCAGCGGAAGGTCAGAATCCTAAAATAGACAGATTCAGATGTACAAATAAGGTGATTTCTCAAGAGCCAATTTCTTAGACACCATCCTTGGGACCATGGATTTCACCTTCCTACACCAACATCCCTCACAATGACATCAGCATGGCCGGCCTTAAATATGTACAAGATAATGGATGACCCTCCGATATCCTCCCCAAACATCATCAGACTCACCCATTTCATCCTCACCCACATCAATTTTACTTTCAACAAACACACACTTTGTCCAAACCATGGTAACAGTCATGGGTACAAGGATGGCTCCCCAGTATGCCAACCTCTCCATGGGCCACCTTGAAGAAGAATTTCTGAATAAATGCACCACAAAACCAACGATATACCTGAGACACATCGATGATATTTTCATGTTCTGGACAGATGACCTAAACTCCCCCTCATAGATTTCCACCCATCAAAAACCATCACTCATCTGCTAAACCAGAGGTAGGCAACCTATGGCACGCGTGCCAAAAGCAACATGCACGCTGATTTTCAGTGGTACTCACACTGCCTGAGTTCTGGTTACTGGTCCGGGGGTACTCTGCATTTTAATTTAATTTTAAATGAAGCTTCTTAAACATTTAAAAACCCTTATCTACTTTACATACAACAATGGTTTAGTTCTATATTATAGACTTATAGAAAGAGACCGTTTAAAAATGTTAAAATGTATTACTGGCACGCGAAACCTTAAATTAGAATGAATAAATGGAGACTCTGCACACCACTCTGAAAGGCTGCCGACCCCTGTGCTAAGCTATCTCTAGATCACTCCCACACTAGCATCAACTTCCTGGACATCACAATCAGCGTCAACAACGGAACCCTACAGACAACTACAAACAAGAAACCCACAGACCACCACACTTATAGATCCAATAATCACCCAAAACATATCAAGACAGTTGTTATCTACAGCCAGGCACTCAGCTATTACAGACTGTGCTCTGAGTAGAAAGTCCCGGATATATATACACCTTAAAACACTTAAAACTGCCTTTACCAAACAAGGACATTCCACCAGAGAAGTAGATCACATCACGGAATGGGCCACCCAAACACCCTGAGGAAACGTGCTTCAATACAGAAATAAACCCACCTCTGAACGTACACCCTAGTTGTCACCTACCGCACCACACTGGAATCTACAGGGTATCATTAAACAACTGCAATCCATACTTAAGGGGAACCGCATTCTGAAACAAATCTTTTCTGGACCCCCTTTTCTGGCCTTCAACCAACCCCCAACCTCTCCAAGCTCATTATCAGAAGCAAGCTCCTCCCAGATCACAATATACCAACTCAAAACAGCACCAGACCCTGCCAGAACAACAGATGCAAAATCTGTGAACATATCTCCACTGTTACAATCACCAACACCCCACACAAAACACCTTTCAAGATCCCTGGCCCCTGCACATGCCTCTCACAACAACATGTGGTGTACCTCATCTACCTTCTTTTGGAAAGGAAAGTCACCTAAAGATAGATGCATTCACAGGATTGGCTTTCCATCTAAAATAAGAGAGCCGGTCAGCTACTGGAGCTTCCCGTGGAGATCAAGGAGCGTCTCACGACTCTTCAGCTGAGCGACAACCAATATGCCACAGTCATCAGTGCATATGCCTCAACGCTTGATGATAAGGAAGACAACAAGAAGCAGTTTTATAGTGCTCGCGAGGCTGTCTTCACAGCCACACCTAAAGCAGACAAATTCATCCTCCTGGGAGAGTTCAATGCCAGAATCGGAAGAGACTCCCAAGTCGGGAGCAGTACAACAGGCAAAGAAGGGGTGGGAAATGTAAGCCCCAATGGTACTCTCCTCCTCAGCAAATGTGTGGAGCATGACCTGCTCATCACAAACACCATCATTAGGTAGAGTAACAAATTTAAGAGGTAACAAAGAGTCCTGTGGCACCTTAAAGACTAACTAAAGTATTGAAGCACAAGCTTTCGTGGGCTAATACCCATGTCCTGCTTGCATCCAACGAAGTGGGTATTAGCCCACGAAAGCTTATGCTTCAATACTTTAGTTAGTCTTTAAGGTGCCACAGGACTCTTTGTTACCTCTGCTATTCCAGACTAACACGGCTACCTCTCTGATTCTTAACAAATTTAAGACCACCAGGAAACATCCGCGGTCCAAACACTGGCACCTCCTTGACTATGCTATAGTCAGTGCCCGAGATTTGACTCCATAGAACATGAGCCACAAGAGATACAGATCACTGTTGGACAGACCATCAATTAGTATGATCGGTCATGTACCTGCAGCTCACTCCACCACATCGCAAACCCCCAAAGACTAAGCAAAAGCAGTATACAGTAAAACCTCCATTTAACGGACTAATTCGGGCGGGGGGGTGTCCGTTAAATCAAAAAGTCCGTTATTTAATAATTTTTAAAAAATTAGTTGTTGGAGCATCAGCCCACCCGCCACAGGGTCAGGGCGGCAGCTCCGCAGCCCGCCCGCAGGCGGGACCCCGGGCGGGAGCCGGCAGCCAGCCCGCCCGCAGGCGGGACCCCGGGCGGGAGCCGGCAGCCAGCCCGCCCGCAGGCGGGACCCCGGGCGGGAGCCGGCAGCCAGCCCGCCCGCAGGCGGGACCCCGGGCGGGAGCCGGCAGCCAGCCCGCCCGCAGGCGGGACCCCGGGCGGGAGCCGGCAGCCAGCCCGCCCGCAGGCGGGACCCCGGGCGGGAGCCGGCAGCCAGCCCGCCCACTGCCTGGACCCGGGCGGCAGCTGGGAGCCGGCCGCCAGCCCGCCAGAAATGGATCAGGAATGCATCAGACTTGCTCAGAAATGTTGTCCGTTGCATCCGAAGTCCGTTAAATCGAGGTCTGTTAAATCGAGGGTTTACTGTATTGTCAAAGCACTTCAAGATCAAGCCAGCTACAAGACATTCCAGCAACACCTGTCTGACCACTCAGTCCTCGTTCTTCAAGGAAACCTGCACAATGCATTCAACATACGAGCCTGGGAGCTTAAATTCGTAACTCAGTTAGACATTAAAAATCATGGACTAAGAGTGAAACACTGGATTTACATCTTATTACAACAATCTGTAACCCACTAACAATCACCCCAAAACTGCCTTTTTCCCCCACTCCAACCCTTCCTTTCCCCCTATGATTGGAAGGGGGTTAACAGGCCACTTCACCTTATGTGTTAACTACTTGTGCTAAACAATCTGTTCCACCTTGTATTTAGTTCTGACATGTACCATTTCCCAGGCCTGAAGAGGAGCTCAGTGTTTGTCTCTCTTATCAAAAGAATTTGGTCCAATAAAAGATATTACCTCACCTTGTCTCTCTTATATCCCGGGACCAAAATAGTTACAACCTCCCTACATACAATCTCTTAAACAAACATTTCCAACAGAAAAAGAGATAAAGCTAACAGTATGTAATGTCAACTAGCTTAATGGAAAACTGTGGTAAGTGGGAATAAGATTCTCTGTGTACTAAGGATGGAATTTTTAAGAGCTTATGTGATTTAGATTTACAAGTCCCACTGACATTCAACAGAGCTTGTGCTTCTAAGTCACTTAGGAAATCCAACCCTAAATGTTTTGGTGTTGACTCCATACAAGTGTGCCCATTTAATACCAGTGGCCAATTTCTGATTTGGGGTTAATTGTAAAAGAGTTTTCCCTGCTCCAAACAGCACTTTGGATCCAATCCTGCGTCTCTTATGTAGGCAAAGTTCCCCCAACAACTTTAATTAGGAACTGCGGTACTGGGATCTACGAGTCAACTGAGGCTGGTAGTACAAGTGGGTTTTCAATTTTCCATGAGGAAGATCCATGAGGATCTTACTTTCATCTGCTGTAAACCAACGACATTGAGGCTTATGCTTTATAATCCCAACCCTGCAAACACTTATATGCCAGTAGTCCCATTGACAATGAGTCTGCTGAAGTGCATGAAGTTAGGCATGTGTTTAGAGGTCAGCAACCTTTCAGAAGTGGTGTGCCAAGTCTTCATTTATTCACTCTCATTTAAGGTTTTACGTGCCAGTAATATACATTAACATTTTTAGAAGGTCTCTTTCTATAAGTCTATAATATAGAACTAAACTACTGTTTTATGTAAAGTAAATAAGGTTTTTAAAATGTTTAAAAAGCTTCATTTAAAATTGAATTTTAAAATGCAGAGCCCCCCAGACTGGTGGCCAGGACCCGGGCAGTGAGAGTGCCACTGAAAATCAGCACGCGTGCCATAGGTTGCCTACCCTTGGTTTAACTGCTGGAGGGATCAGCGCCTAAGCAAGCTAGAAGTCAGGTAACCACGTGCCTAAAAGCTTTAAATAAATCTAAGAGACCATATTCTCTAATTGTGTTTCAAGATTTATAACTAGATAGTGATGCTGCACTTGGCAGCTAAGTGATGGTCACTAAATATAACCAGGCATGTAGTGTTAAACTTTAAAATGAGCCTAACTTAATTCTTTAGCAATAATAATCTTAACAAAGGGTGAAAAGAAGTATTCTATTATTTGAATTTCCGCTGTTTAATGGGACAAAAAGATAGGTCAGATGAAAGAAGCAGACAATAAGTGGGCTAGCTAGACTACATGGTACTGTAAGAGAAATGTTACTATATTAATTAAAATTATTATAATAAGATTTAAGCAAGTTGAGAAAATGATGATGCTATTACAGTACAAATGCAGCTGCTGCTTCTAGTACTTATTATGCGGTTTTACACTTTTGTATAAAATGTGTGAAGTGTCAGATTCTTCCATCCCACTGCTGTGCCGAATGACTAAGTGATAAACTTCTCCCCAAGCGTTCTCTCTTAGACTCACCATTTGGGAGAAGCTTGCTCTTATGACGTACACTCAGTTACTTAGGAGGACAACCCCTGTTTTTCCTCCAAAAGCTGGAAGCACTTCTCACTCTCTGTTTCAAAATTCAAATTCTTAAGGTTAAAAAGACTGATCAACATCATGATGAGAGTGTTACCAAGGCTGGCATCAGAAAAAACAGTGCTGCTTTCCTCTTAATTGAACGTGGCACCAATAACATCAGCTAAGTGCCAATTATATAACCAACCTCTTTCAAAGATATTTAAATATTCTAAGCCTGCAGAAAAACGTGCAAGTCCATATTAAACATCGTAACACTGTCCTGCACATTTCCTCTTCTACAAAGAAACAAAAAGAGGGGAAGTTTATTCTTCAAAAAGTACTGTTCCCATGTTGTCCCTTCATATGGATTTCTGTAGGATACTAGATAGAAAACTATTTAGACTTTTGTCAGTTTTACACCTTCTCCAGTTACTCACAAATACATCAGCTTTTAGGAAAATTGTGTGGTAGAATCGGGTCCTGGTGCAGGAGACTGGGGCTCCCTCAGGCACCATCACAACAGAAATAATCATCCAGGATTAAAAGCACCTTCCATGCATGCTAGTTACTTAGCTTGACATGATCTTCCAACCCAGCTGGGGAAAAGCCCCTTTGCCTAGAAGCCCAAGACAAGTAGCAGCACCCGGAGTAAATAAAAGTGTCAGTTTCCTGCCCATTGGATGAGAATAGGGGAGAATGGGTGCAGGATCGGAGCAACAGCAAAATGAGCTGCCAGTTAGAGGGGAGGGTAATCAGAAGGGCTGAGTGGTAGTGAACCAAAGAACTTAGTGGTAAGAGGAGATGGGGCTGAGCAGAGTATAATTACTGAGCTACCAGTCAGCGGGGTGGTGCCAGCTACATACAATGCTTTGCAGCAGTGCTCCGGCTCTGCTCCAGCTCCAGGCAAAAACCTGCAGCTCCACTCCAAAGCCCTGATGCTTTGGCCAGGCAGACTTTGATTTGATTTTAAGAGGGAGAATAAAGCTTTCACAGTAATGGCCACAGTCGGAAAGATAAAACGTTGTGCTCCTTGCAGAAAGCATGGGATGCTCGGTCATCAGAACACTGCTTGTAAGTGGGTGTAAGACCGTTGGAATTGGCTTCCTAAACATACATATCCACTCTGCTGCCCACGTGAAATGTTTGTAAGTATGAAATGTGTCACTTTGTCCCCAAGAAGCTCCCATTACTGACTGCTCCATGAGACTATCTTAAACTTGGCTACCTTGTTGAACACTATAGAGCTGTTAAACATGACTTCAATATGAGATTTTGAAATACACTGCAACTTGCAAACCAAAGATGGCCTTAACCTCGGAGCAAGCGATATTTAACATCCACAGAGGTAAATGCTTTACAAAGACAAATACAGGGTCTTAGAAAAGCTTCTCAGAAATACACACAGAAAGCTAGGTTTTATTACCATCAGGTCTTTGGAGCAGTACTCCAGCTCCAGGCAAAAACTGCCGCTCCACTGCTCCGGGCTCCAGCTCTGGGCTCCCCTCCAAAGCCTGATTACCATACTTGCTGTTGGATCCACTGACAGGTTTGTAGCTGAGCCAAGAGTCTGCATAAATCAGTTTTGTGTAGGATGGAAACCTACATTATACTACACTATGTACTATCTTTGTGATATAGTACACTTGGAATTTGGGACAGCTGATGGTATCACACAGGGAAGAAGATCAGCTTTAGCAGTGGCACAGATTGAGTCAGAAGAGCTCAAACCAAACTTGGGATTGCACAGCAACCACTATGGGCTCTTCGAATGTTGCACAGGCCAAGTTTAGCTAAGGTAAATATGCTGTGCACTGCACCAATCACAACCGCCTCTACTGTGTATTTCAACCAATGTTCTCCCTTTCTTTGAGAGGGAATTTTTTTTGGAATATGTTTTCCTATTTTGCTATTTAAAGTGGCAAACAACAATAACAGTTTCAAGCTCTGGCTGATGACTTTGATGCTCCTATGAGCTACTTCAGAAGCATCCACCATGTACACTCAGTTGTTGGTCAAGCCCCAATAATGAAGACAGTAATAAGTCATCCTTTAGTTCACACCAATTATGAACATACTGAAGAAACTAAGTCAAGCACTGATACAACCCAACTTACAGGAATTCTTAAGGACACCAACACAGGCAAATTTAAGAGCACACCTTTTTTGATCTCTTATTGAGGGCTAGAACCATGATTAAGTGGGATCCAGCAGGA
This sequence comes from Sternotherus odoratus, assembly GCA_032164245.1. Taxonomy (NCBI): domain Eukaryota; kingdom Metazoa; phylum Chordata; order Testudines; family Kinosternidae; genus Sternotherus; species Sternotherus odoratus. The sequence goes on along the minus strand of JAVMKO010000002.1, from coordinate 220,549,492 downwards.
ACTCAAAAAATTATCTGCCACACACTTTATTTGTTTACTTAATTTTGAAAACTACCCAAGTGAAGAAAGAAAGTAAGTCACATATTACAGTCACCCAGCATGAAGCAACTGTTTCCTACCCAGAAAGAGATCAACACATTTATTTTGCATGTCCCTGAGCAGCACAAGGGAAGCTTTCTCTCTGTAGTTTGCCTGAGAAAAGGATTGACATCATAAAGTGTAAGCCAGCAACTGAATGAAAAAGTGGGCCAAGTTCACGCCTGGTGTAAAGCCTACGACATCATAGGCACTACGGATGTGTAGTGTGATACAGGTTTTCCAAGAAAAGCCCAAATTCTTAACTTCATGGATTTCTACTGAACTTCCAAAGACTCTAACCAGGCACAGATTCCAGCACTGGAGCTATAGAAGCTAACTTTCCAATCTGCTGGGAGGTACTCATTACTCGATCCCCTGCACTGCCCCAAGCCCTGCCCCCACTCCACCCTTATCCCAAGGTCCCTGCCCCTTCCCCTGAGTCTTGCATGCCTTCGCTCCTCCCCCCTCTCCCCATAGTCTCTTGCGCATATGAAACAACTAATAAAAAAAAATAATATGGAGATATACCTATCTCATACAACTGGAAAGACCTTGAAAGGTCATTAAGGCCAGTCCCCTGCCTACACTAGCAGGACCAAGTACTGTCCCCTGACAGATGTTTTGCCCCAGATCCCTAAATGAACCCCTCAAGGATTGAACTCACAACCCTGGATTTAGCAGGCCAATGCTCAAACCACTGAGCTATCCCTCCCTCCCCAGCCACTGTAGCTGACTGTAGTGGGTAGGGGGAGTAGGCACTGATTGATGGGGGCTGCCAGCAAGCAGAGGCACCGGTGGGCTGCTGACGTATTACTGTAGCTCTTTGGCAATGTACATTGGTAAATTCTGGCTCCTTCTCAAGCTCAGGTTAGCCACCCCTGGTCCTAGAGACATGACAAGTCTCCCATAGTGTAAGCCAGGGGTCTCCAAACTACGGCCCGCGGGCCAGATGCGGCCCGCGAGGCCCTCTCATCCGGCCCGTGGAAGGCAGGGCTGGGCCGGGGCGCGGGAGGCGCTGGGGAGGCTCGGGGGCAGCGGCCGGGGCACCCTCCATCCCTCCCGGGGTAAGGAGCCCCCGGCGCCGCCGCCATGGGGGCAGAGCAGGGTCCCCCCCCCCGCAGGGGCGGCGGCGGCAGAGCTCACCAGCTGCCTCGCTCACCAGCCCCCTCCCCCGGAATCCAGCAGCCAGCCCCGCCCCCCTTCTCCCGGCCGGCCACACGGCGGCAGCACATGCCGGAGGTAGGAGACCGGCTGGGGGGGCCGCGGGAGATCGGCGGGGCGGGGGGGGGGTGCCGCGGGAGATCGGCGGGGCGGGAGGGGGGGGTGCCGCGGGAGGCAGGAGATGGGGGGGGGGTGCCGCGGGAGGCAGGAGATGGGGGGCCGCGGGAGGCAGGAGACCGGGGGGGAGGGGGCCGCGGGAGGCAGGAGACCCGGGGGGAGGGGGCGCGGGAGGCAGGAGACCCGGGGGGAGGGGGCGCGGGAGGCAGGAGACCCGGGGGGAGGGGGCCGCGGGAGGCAGGAGACGGGGAGGGGGGCGCGGGAGGCAGGAGACCGGGGGGGAGGGGGCCGCGGGAGGCAGGAGGACGGGGGGGGCGCGGGAGGCAGGAGACGGGGAGGGGGCCGCGGGAGGCAGGAGACGGGGGGGAGGGGGCCGCGGGAGGCAGGAGGACGGGGGGGGGCGCGGGAGGCAGGAGACGGGGAGGGGGCCGCGGGAGGCAGGAGACGGGGAGGGGGGCGCGGGAGGCAGGAGACGGGGGGGAGGGGGCCGCGGGAGGCAGGAGACGGGGGGGAGGGGGCCGCGGGAGGCAGGAGGATGGGGGGGGCGCGGGAGGCAGGAGACGGGGGGGGCCGCGGGAGGCAGGAGACGGGGGGGGCGCGGGAGGCAGGAGACGGGGGGGGCGCGGGAGGCAGGAGACGGGGGGGGTGGAGACAGGAGACCAGCCGGGGGGGGCCGCGGGAAGTAGGAGATCGGCCGGGGGGGGCCCTCAGGTGGCGGGAGATCGGCCGGGGGGGGGGCCCTCGGGTGGCGGGAGATCGGCCGGGGGGGGCCCTCGGGTGGCGGGAGATCGGCCGGGGGGGCCCTCGGGTGGCGGGAGATCGGCCGGGGGGGGGCCACGGGAGGCAGGAGATCGGCGGGGGGGGGGGGCGCGGGAGGTAGGAGACCGGCGGGGGGGGGCCCTCGGGCGGCGGGAGATCGGCGGGGGGGCGCGGGAGGCAGGAGGGGGGGGAGCGCAGGCGGCGGGAGACTGGCCGGGGCCCCAAAATTCCTGTCGCCGGCCCTGCCCCCCCCCCAGCCCTCTTACACCCGCCTCCCCCCCCCCCCTCTTATCTTGTCGGCCCCCGAACCGCTATTTAATAGTTAATGCGGCCCTCGGGCTGAAAAGTTTGGAGACCCCTGGTGTAAGCAATGTCTCCCATTAACTAAGGAATGTCTGAGCTTCATCTGCCTTCCAAAGGCAAAGAGACCAAAAAACAGGGCAACACATGGTACCGTGCACGGGAAGGGGATTTAATAGAGGAAAGGAAAATATTTATCAACTTTTTTGAAGGTACAATGGAGTCCCGGTATAACATGCCCCATGATAACACAAATTCGGTTATAGCGCGATCGTGACTCCCTGAATATGTCCCTATGTCCTGGCACTTGGTGGCAGCTTCTCTCCCCTGCTGGGCAGCCATTTTTTTACTATCGCAGAAATAATTTCAGGCTAGTAAAACACCACATTATTATTATTAATACAGTAATATGGGTCTAGAAGGTGCAGTCATGGACCAGAACCCCATTGTGCTAGGTACTGTACAGCAATAACTACACTTACAGCGCTGTACAGGCACATCACAATGAAACTCACAATGTGACAATATCATATCTCGGCATCATGAAGTACCGTATTTTTCGCCATATAAGACGCTCCGGCATATAAGACGCACCTAATTTTAAAGGAAGAAAATCTAGAAAAAAAAGATTCTGAACCAAATACTGTAGTAAAATATTTTATATCAACTGTATAAAGTTAACAGCAGTTTAAGAACAATTTTATGTCAACCATGTAACATATTAAGAACTATCTTTACTCTCATTAACAGTCAGTAAAATCAGTAAACAGTGAAAGTAACAAAAATAAGGCTGTAATGTTATTATTCGAACCCCAAGAATTCCTCTTGCACTGGGGGGCACAAAGGGTTGGGGGGGCAGAGCGCAAGGAAGTCACAGAGTGGGGCGAAGGGGGATGACACAGAGAATCGGATGAGGGGGAAGGGAGAGTCCGGGTGGAGTGGAGGGGGTTGGCAGAGAGGATCGGTGAGGGGAACAGGAGAGCCTGGGGGGTGGGAAGAGGATTGGGGTGGGAAGGAGAGTCGGGGGGGGAAGAGCACCCCAAGAGGGGTGCAGAGGGTCTGGTGGGAGGAGGAAAGAGTCCCAGGGGAAGGCACAGATGCACAGAGGATTGGGTATGGGGGAGGGGACAGTGCCCTAGGGGAGTCACAGAGGATCAGGTTGGGAGGACAGGGGAGGGGTGAGGCACAGAGGGTCAAGTGGAGGGGGGAGCCCCAAGAAGGGGCACAGAGGGTTGGGTGGAGGGGAGGACACAGAGGGTCTGTTGGGGAGGAGCGACAGAGTCCTGGGGGGGAACACAGAGGCTGTGGTGAGTGGGGGGGGGGAATCCCATGGGAGGACACAGAGTATTGGGGGAGGGGAGAGCACCCCGGGGGGGGGGGCAGAGGATGGGGGAACTACAGACTGTGGAGTGAAGAAGGGGAAGCCCCGGGCGGCACTCGAGTGACGGGTTCTGGTGAGTGTGGGCTGGGGAACTGAGGGGGTTGGGTCTGGTGACGGGGGAGCTCAGGTTCTGAAGAAGGAAAATGAGGAGTAAGGGCTCTGGAGCAGAGGGAGGGAGCCGGAGGGCGGGACCTGGCGAGGTGAAGCCCGGGGGAGGGAGATTTGCTGAGTGGGAGCGGAGGGGGGAGGACCGGGTGGGGGACCAGAGAGCCGGTGAGGGGGGACAGGGGAGTGGTGCTGATGGGGGGGGCACACAGCGGGGTCTGGTGACAGGGAAGCGAGGGGAGCCGGTGAAAGGCAGCGCGGGGGAAGCGAGGGGAGCCGGTGAAAGGCAGCGCGGGGGAAGCGAGGGGAGCCGGTGAAAGGCAGCGCGGGGGAAGCGAGGGGAGCCGGTGAAAGGCAGCGCGGGAGAAGCGAGGGGAGCCGGTGAAAGGCAGCGCGGGGGAGCCGCAGCCCCAGGGACATTTGGTGACGAGGGGCGCCGGGGCGGCCGGGTGAGGGGGGACGGGGGGAGCGGTGCTGACGGGGGGGGGCACACAGCAGGGTCCGGTGACAGGGAAGCGAGGGGAGCCGGTGAAAGGCAGCGCGGGGGAGCCGCGGGCCAAGGGACATTGGGTGACGAGGGGAGCCGGGGCGGCCGGGTGAGGGGGGCGCCGCGGGGGCAGTTACCGGACTCACGAGGCTCAAAAAATTGGCGGAGCCGCGTGGGTCGCTGCGCCGCGCCCCGGCCGGGCTGCGGGCGCCTCACATACAGCCGGGACTAGCCAGGCGCTCCACTCCGTGTCCCTGGTGTCATTCGCCTGCCCCCCCCCCCCCCGCCCCGCGCAAAGGGCAAAGGCAAAGTGTGTATATTCGCCGTATAAGACGCACCAACTTCACCCCCCCCCCCCCCCGTTTTGGGGAAGAAAAAGTGTGTCTTATACGGCGAAAAATACGGTAAATGTTTTTTCCCTGAAGGACAAAATCCACAAGGTGGTAACTTTGTCTACTTTACACACAGCGTTAGGACTGTAATGAAGACCAAGCCATCTAAGAATCACAGAGGTAGCCGTGCTAGTCTGGAATTGCAGAAGTAACAGAGAGTCCTGTGGCACCTTATGGCATGCATCCAAAGAAGTGAGTATTAGCTCACGAAAGCTTATGCTTCAAGCCATCCAAGTCATTCATTGCCCTCTCCCCAGTGACTGTTGAGTCCTGTGGAGAGGCGAGAAGTTACTTATGCTCATCTTTCTTCCTTCTTCAAGGGACTCTTTCCCCACTCACCCAACCCAACCCCTTCTTTCATTTACTGTCCTTGTGCTAGGTGTTGCCCTACAGCTGATCTGGGGCTGGCCTCTCTGCCGAGAGTGACAATTATAGGCAAAAACAGCCAGAGGAGAATTCCCCTTGTGAAAGGGATCTTCCTGTTGGATTTGTGCCAACAGAGGCAACTTCTGCACCCACTGCAACTCTTCCCTTAAATTTATCATTGCAAATTTACCATCACAAAGCTAGGAAACCATGGTGACAGGCAATGAACACAGGACTGACAACCATGAAACTCCCAAGTCATAATCATGGGACTGATATGTGCATGGTCTGAGCAAATCAAACACCCTCTGACTCAGTTTCCCCGTAACAGGTAATACCCTCCTGACAGATTTTTTGGGGGGATTAAAATTTGTAATCCCCTCCCCCCACCCCCAATAAATCAGAAACTGCTATAAAAATACAAAACATTTAAATATGACAGAATTAATCCCCAGTTTATACTTAACTCTGACCACTGATTCCCATTTGTTCACTTCATACTGAGGCTTACTTATTATTTTACCACCACCCAAAACTAAACGAGCTAAGTGCCATCCAATACAGACAGCAGACATGATCCCAAGGAGCTTACAAGCTAAAACAGACACAAGGCAAACAAGCTGGATGACAAGACAACGGAGCAGGAATGGAAGAGAAGGAGAAGGTAACATCAGCAGGTTACATGGTTATTCATCAAAGACTAATACACAGCATCATGGAGCAAAGATAACAATGAATTAATAAGTAGCAGAGATGGACTCTGATTCTACAATTGGACCCACACAGTGAATCCCCTGCAACCATTACAGAGCTTTTATAAACTCAGTGGGAACCCTACACATATGGAGGCGACTGCCCACAGAAATCCAATTACAGATCAGGGACTCAATTGGCAGGTTACTGTTTGACTGAGTACCATGAGCAGGTCCCATTGGGGCACATGCCCTTCCCGCCACGCTTGAAAGATTCCCCCAGACACCCCCCCAGGCTTCTCCCAACTCCCATGCACACCTCCCCACTATCCTGCTCCTCTATGGCCACCCCACCCAATTCATCAGTGCCCCCCCACTGTCCTTATGCCCCACACAAATACTGTGTGTGCCTGTCTCCCTCAGCTCCTCTCACCCCGGGTGGCCTCAGGTGTCCTTGCTCCCTTGGCCCCAAGCACCCTGGGCACCCCTTCGACTTCTCCCCACTGAGTACACGCATACCCCCCCGAGACACACACACCCATTCCCCCAACATCAGCAGCTCCCAGTCCTTCCCATGCCACCCACCCCTGGGTGACCCTTGGTGCCCCCCAAGCCTGTTACATCCACAGCTCCCCACTCTCCCCAGCTCCACCAGCCTTCTCCCATCCCCCTCCCCCGCAAGGCCCCGCAGCTCCTCCCCTCACCCCCACTGCCCCCCCCCGGCTCCTCCAGTCTTCCCCCTTCCCCACAGCCCCCCCTAGTTCCTCCCCCTCCCTCACCCCCCCACCCCCCACCTCCTCCAGCCTTCCCCCCACTCCACAGGGCCTCCCCAAATCTTCCCCCTCTCACCCTCACCACTCCCAACCTCCCCCCATCCCCCTTCCCCACAGGGCTCCCCCAGATCCTCCCCCTCCCTCACCCCCCATCGCCCCCCAGATCCTCCAGCCTCCCCCACGGGGCCCCCGCGCTCCCACCCCGGGGTCCGGCCGGGTCACCTTGTGCGCCGCTGTCCGGCTCCGCAAGGCCTTGAGCCGCTCCCTCCGCCGCAGCGCCTCCTCCTGCAGCCGCCCCACGCCGGAGCCGGCAGCGGGAGCCGGGCCGGGGCCGGGCCCTGAATTGGCAACGGGGGCCGCCATCTTCCGTAAGGCCCGGCAGGCACCGCGCGGGGGGGGGGGAGGCTCGGCCAATCGAGCGGCCTCCGCAGCGCCAGGCGGAGCTTCGAGCGCATCGATCGGAGCCTGCGCGCTTCGGGCGTGCGCAGGGTGGGGGAGGGGAGTAGAGGGGAGGGGACGGGGGGGGAGTAGAGGGCACTGGTCAGGAGGTGGGGGATGGGCAGGAGGAGGGGGCAGGGTGGGGGAGGGGACGGGGCAGGAGGGAGCAGGGTGGGGAAGGGGAGTAGAGAGGACGGGGCAGGAGGAGGGAGCAGGGTGGGGGAGGGGAGTAGAGGGGACAGGGCAGGAGGAGGGAGCAGGGTGGGGGAGGGTAGCAGAGGGAGCAAGGTGGGGGAGGGTAGCAGAGGGGATGGGGCAGGAGGAGGGAGCAGGGTGGGGGAGGGGAGTAGAGGGGACAGGGCAGGAGGAGGGAGCAGGGTGGGGGAGGGGAGTAGAGGGGACGGGGCAGGAGGAGGGAGCAGGGTGGGGGAGGGGAGTAGAGGGGACGGGGCAGGAGGAGGGAGCAGGGTGGGGGAGGGGAGCAGAGGGGATGGGGCAGGAGGGAGCAGGGTGGGGAAGGGGAGTAGAGGGGACGGGGCAGGAGGAGGGAGCAGGGTGGGGGAGGGTAGTAGAGGGGACGGGGCAGGAGGAGGGAGCAGGGTGGGGGAGGGGAGCAGAGGGGACGGGGCAGGAGGGAGCAGGGTGGGGAAGGGGAGTAGAGAGGACGGGGCAGGAGGAGGGAGCAGGGTGGGGGAGGGGAGTAGAGGGGACGGGGCAGGAGGAGGGAGCAGGGTGGGGGAGGGTAGCAGAGGGGACGGGGCAGGAGGAGGGAGCAGGGTGGGGGAGGGGAGTAGAGGGGACGGGGCAGGAGGAGGGAGCAGGGTGGGGGAGGGGAGCAGAGGGGACGGGGCAGGAGGGAGCAGGGTGGGGAAGGGGAGTAGAGAGGACGGGGCAGGAGGAGGGAGCAGGGTGGGGGAGGGTAGCAGAGGGGACGGGGCAGGAGAGAGCAGGGTGGGGAAGGGGAGTAGAGAGGACGGGGCAGGAGGAGGGAGCAGGGTGGGGGAGGGGAGTAGAGGGGACAGGGCAGGAGGAGGGAGCAGGGTGGGGGAGGGTAGCAGAGGGAGCAAGGTGGGGAGGGTAGCAGAGGGGATGGGGCAGGAGGAGGGAGCAGGGTGGGGGAGGGGAGTAGAGGGGACAGGGCAGGAGGAGGGAGCAGGGTGGGGGAGGGAGTAGAGGGGACGGGGCAGGAGGAGGGAGCAGGGTGGGGGAGGGGAGCAGAGGGGATGGGGCAGGAGGGAGCAGGGTGGGGAAGGGGAGTAGAGGGGACGGGGCAGGAGGAGGGAGCAGGGTGGGGGAGGGTAGTAGAGGGGACGGGGCAGGAGGAGGGAGCAGGGTGGGGGAGGGGAGCAGAGGGGACGGGGCAGGAGGGAGCAGGGTGGGGAAGGGGAGTAGAGAGGACGGGGCAGGAGGAGGGAGCAGGGTGGGGGAGGGTGGGGAAGGGTAGCAGAGGGGACGGGGCAGGAGGAGGGAGCAGGGTGGGGGAGGGGAGTAGAGGGGACGGGGCAGGAGGAGGGAGCAGGGTGGGGGAGGGTAGCAGAGGGGACGGGGCAGGAGGAGGGAGCAGGGTGGGGGAGGGGAGTAGAGGGGACGGGGCAGGAGGAGGGAGCAGGTGGGGGAGGGGAGCAGAGGGGACGGGGCAGGAGGGAGCAGGGTGGGGAAGGGGAGTAGAGAGGACGGGGCAGGAGGAGGGAGCAGGGTGGGGGAGGGAGTAGAGGGGACAGGGCAGGAGGAGGGAGCAGGGTGGGGAGGGTAGCAGAGGGAGCAAGGTGGGGGAGGGTAGCAGAGGGGATGGGGCAGGAGGAGGGAGCAGGGTGGGGGAGGGGAGTAGAGGGGACAGGGCAGGAGGAGGGAGCAGGGTGGGGGAGGGGAGTAGAGGGGACGGGGCAGGAGGAGGGAGCAGGGTGGGGGAGGGGAGCAGAGGGGATGGGGCAGGAGGGAGCAGGGTGGGGAAGGGGAGTAGAGGGGACGGGGCAGGAGGAGGGAGCAGGGTGGGGGAGGGTAGTAGAGGGGACGGGGCAGGAGGAGGGAGCAGGGTGGGGGAGGGGAGCAGAGGGGACGGGGCAGGAGGGAGCAGGGTGGGGAAGGGGAGTAGAGAGGACGGGGCAGGAGGAGGGAGCAGGGTGGGGGAGGGGAGTAGAGGGGACGGGGCAGGAGGAGGGAGCAGGGTGGGGGAGGGGAGCAGAGGGGACGGGGCAGGAGGGAGCAGGGTGGGGAAGGGGAGTAGAGAGGACGGGGCAGGAGGAGGGAGCAGGGTGGGGGAGGGTAGCAGAGGGGACGGGGCAGGAGAGAGCAGGGTGGGAAGGGGAGTAGAGAGGACGGGGCAGGAGGAGGGAGCAGGGTGGGGGAGGGGAGTAGAGGGGACAGGGCAGGAGGAGGGAGCAGGGTGGGGGAGGGTAGCAGAGGGAGCAAGGTGGGGGAGGGTAGCAGAGGGGATGGGGCAGGAGGAGGGAGCAGGGTGGGGGAGGGGAGTAGAGGGGACAGGGCAGGAGGAGGGAGCAGGGTGGGGGAGGGGAGTAGAGGGGACGGGGCAGGAGGAGGGAGCAGGGTGGGGGAGGGGAGCAGAGGGGATGGGGCAGGAGGGAGCAGGGTGGGGAAGGGGAGTAGAGGGGACGGGCAGGAGGAGGGAGCAGGGTGGGGGAGGGTAGTAGAGGGGACGGGGCAGGAGGAGGGAGCAGGGTGGGGGAGGGGAGCAGAGGGGACGGGGCAGGAGGGAGCAGGGTGGGGAAGGGGAGTAGAGAGGACGGGGCAGGAGGAGGGAGCAGGGTGGGGGAGGGGAGTAGAGGGGACGGGGCAGGAGGAGGGAGCAGGGTGGGGGAGGGTAGCAGAGGGGACGGGGCAGGAGGAGGGAGCAGGGTGGGGGAGGGGAGTAGAGGGGACGGGGCAGGAGGAGGGAGCAGGGTGGGGGAGGGGAGCAGAGGGGACGGGGCAGGAGGGAGCAGGGTGGGGAAGGGGAGTAGAGAGGACGGGGCAGGAGGAGGGAGCAGGGTGGGGGAGGGTAGCAGAGGGGACGGGGCAGGAGAGAGCAGGGTGGGGAAGGGGAGTAGAGAGGACGGGGCAGGAGGAGGGAGCAGGGTGGGGGAGGGGAGTAGAGGGGACAGGGCAGGAGGAGGGAGCAGGGTGGGGGAGGGTAGCAGAGGGAGCAAGGTGGGGGAGGGTAGCAGAGGGGATGGGGCAGGAGGAGGGAGCAGGGTGGGGGAGGGGAGTAGAGGGGACAGGGCAGGAGGAGGGAGCAGGGTGGGGGAGGGGAGTAGAGGGGACGGGGCAGGAGGAGGGAGCAGGGTGGGGGAGGGGAGCAGAGGGGATGGGGCAGGAGGGAGCAGGGTGGGGAAGGGGAGTAGAGGGGACGGGGCAGGAGGAGGGAGCAGGGTGGGGGAGGGTAGTAGAGGGGACGGGGCAGGAGGAGGGAGCAGGGTGGGGGAGGGGAGCAGAGGGGACGGGGCAGGAGGGAGCAGGGTGGGGAAGGGGAGTAGAGAGGACGGGGCAGGAGGAGGGAGCAGGGTGGGGGAGGGTGGGGAAGGGTAGCAGAGGGGACGGGGCAGGAGGAGGGAGCAGGGTGGGGGAGGGGAGTAGAGGGGACGGGGCAGGAGGAGGGAGCAGGGTGGGGGAGGGTAGCAGAGGGGACGGGGCAGGAGGAGGGAGCAGGGTGGGGGAGGGAGTAGAGGGGACGGGGCAGGAGGAGGGAGCAGGGTGGGGGAGGGGAGCAGAGGGGACGGGGCAGGAGGGAGCAGGGTGGGGAAGGGGAGTAGAGAGGACGGGGCAGGAGGAGGGAGCAGGGTGGGGGAGGGTAGCAGAGGGGACGGGGCAGGAGGGAGCAGGGTGGGGAAGGGGAGTAGAGAGGACGGGGCAGGAGGAGGGAGCAGGGTGGGGGAGGGGAGTAGAGGGGACAGGGCAGGAGGAGGGAGCAGGGTGGGGGAGGGTAGCAGAGGGAGCAAGGTGGGGGAGGGTAGCAGAGGGGATGGGGCAGGAGGAGGGAGCAGGGTGGGGGAGGGGAGTAGAGGGGACAGGGCAGGAGGAGGGAGCAGGGTGGGGGAGGGGAGTAGAGGGGACGGGGCAGGAGGAGGGAGCAGGGTGGGGGAGGGGAGCAGAGGGATGGGGCAGGAGGGAGCAGGGTGGGGAAGGGGAGTAGAGGGACGGGGCAGGAGGAGGGAGCAGGGTGGGGGAGGGTAGTAGAGGGGACGGGGCAGGAGGAGGGAGCAGGGTGGGGGAGGGGAGCAGAGGGGACGGGGCAGGAGGGAGCAGGGTGGGGAAGGGGAGTAGAGGGGACGGGGCAGGAGGAGGGAGCAGGGTGGGGGAGGGGAGCAGAGGGGACGGGGCAGGAGGGAGCAGGGTGGGGAAGGGGAGTAGAGAGGACGGGGCAGGAGGAGGGAGCAGGGTGGGGGAGGGTAGCAGAGGGGACGGGCAGGAGGAGGGAGCAGGGTGGGGGAGGGTAGCAGAGGGGACGGGCAGGAGGAGGGAGCAGGGTGGGGAAGGGGAGTAGAGGGGACGGGGCAGGAGGAGGGAGCAGGGTGGGGGAGGGTAGTAGAGGGGACGGGGCAGGAGGAGGGAGCAGGGTGGGGGAGGGGAGCAGAGGGGACGGGGCAGGAGGGAGCAGGGTGGGGAAGGGGAGTAGAGGGGACGGGGCAGGAGGAGGGAGCAGGGTGGGGGAGGGGAGCAGAGGGGACGGGGCAGGAGGGAGCAGGGTGGGGAAGGGGAGTAGAGAGGACGGGGCAGGAGGAGGGAGCAGGGTGGGGGAGGGTAGCAGAGGGGACGGGGCAGGAGGGAGCAGGGTGGGGAAGGGGAGTAGAGAGGACGGGGCAGGAGGAGGGAGCAGGGTGGGGGAGGGGAGTAGAGGGGACGGGGCAGGAGGAGGGAGCAGGGTGGGGGAGGGTAGCAGAGGGAGCAAGGTGGGGGAGGGTAGCAGAGGGGATGGGGCAGGAGGAGGGAGCAGGGTGGGGGAGGGGAGTAGAGGGGACAGGGCAGGAGGAGGGAGCAGGGTGGGGGAGGGGAGTAGAGGGGACGGGGCAGGAGGAGGGAGCAGGGTGGGGGAGGGGAGCAGAGGGGACGGGGCAGGAGGAGGGAGCAGGGTGGGGGAGGGGAGCAGAGGGGACGGGGCAGGAGGAGGGAGCAGGGTGGGGGAGGGGAGCAGAGGGAGCAAGGTGGGGGAGGGTAGCAGAGGGGATGGGGCAGGAGGAGGGAGCAGGGTGGGGGAGGGGAGTAGAGGGGACGGGGCAGGAGGAGGGAGCAGGGTGGGGGAGGGTAGCAGAGGGGACGGGGCAGGAGGAGGGAGCAGGGTGGGGAGGGTAGCAGAGGGGACGGGGCAGGAGGAGGGAGCAAGGTGGGGAGGGTAGCAGAGGGGATGGGGCAGGAGGAGGGAGCAGAATGGGGAAGGGGAGTAGAGGGGATGGGGGAGGAGGAGGAGGGAGCAGGGTGGGGAAGGGGAGTAGAGAGGACTGGGCAGGAGGAGGGAGCAGGGTGGGGGAGGGTAGCAGAGGGGACGGGGCAGGAGGGAGCAGGGTGGGGAAGGGGAGTAGAGAGGACGGGGCAGGAGGAGGGAGCAGGGTGGGGGAGGGTAGCAGAGGGGACGGGGCAGGAGGAGGGAGCAGGGTGGGGGAGGGTAGCAGAGGGGACGGGGCAGGAGGAGGGACTAGGGTGGGGAGGGGAGTAGAGGGGACGGGGCAGGAGGAGGGAGCAGGGTGGGGGAGGGGAGTAGAGGGGACGGGGCAGGAGGAGGGAGCAGGGTGGGGGAGGGGAGCAGAGGGGACGGGGCAGGAGGAGGGAGCAGGGTGGGGGAGGGGAGCAGAGGGGACGGGGCAGGAGGAGGGAGCAGGGTGGGGGAGGGTAGCAGAGGGAGCAAGGTGGGGGAGGGTAGCAGAGGGGATGGGGCAGGAGGAGGGAGCAGGGTGGGGAGGGGAGTAGAGGGGACGGGGCAGGAGGAGGGAGCAGGGTGGGGGAGGGGAGTAGAGGGGATGGGGCAGGAGGAGGGAGCAGGGTGGGGGAGGGTAGCAGAGGGGACGGGGCAGGAGGAGGGAGCAGGGTGAGGGAGGGTAGCAGAGGGGACGGGGCAGGAGGAGGGAGCAAGGTGGGGGAGGGTAGCAGAGGGGATGGGGCAGGAGGAGGGAGCAGAATGGGGAAGGGGAGTAGAGGGGATGGGGCAGGAGGAGGAGGGAGCAGGGTGGGGAAGGGGAGTAGAGGGGATGGGGCAGGAGGAGGAGGGAGCAGGGTGGGGAAGGGGAGTAGAGAGGACTGGGCAGGAGGAGGGAGCAGGGTGGGGAAGGGTAGCAGAGGGGACGGGGTCGGAGGGAGCAGGGTGGGGAAGGGGAGTAGAGAGGACGGGGCAGGGTGGGGGAGGGTAGCAGAGGGGACGGGGCAGGAGGAGGGAGCAGGGTGGGGGAGGGTAGCAGAGGGGACGGGGCAGGAGGAGGGAGCAGGGTGGGGAAGGGGAGTAGAGAGGACGGGGCAGGAGGAGGGAGCAGGGTGGGGGAGGGTAGCAGAGGGGACGGGGCAGGAGGAGGGAGCAGAATGGGGAAGGGGAGTAGAGGGGATGGGGCGGGAGGAGGAGGGAGCAGGGTGGGGAGGGTAGCAGAGGGGACGGGGCAGGAGGAGGGAGCAGGGTGGGGGAGGGTAGCAGAGGGGACGGGGCAGGAGGGAGCAGGGTGGGGAAGGGGAGTAGAGTGGACGGGGCAGGAGGAGGGAGCAGGGTGGGGGAGGGTAGCAGAGGGGACAGGGCAGGAGGGAGCAGGGTGGGGAAGGGGAGTAGAGAGGACGGGGCAGGAGGAGGGAGCAGGGTGGGGGAGGGTAGCAGAGGGGATGGGGCAGGAGGAGGGAGCAGAATGGGGAAGGGGAGTAGAGGGAATGGGGCAGGAGGAGGAGGGAGCAGGGTGGGGGAGGTTATAGAGGATGAGAGAGGAGCAGGGTGGAAGAGAGGGTAACAGGACTGAGAAGGAAGAAGGGGCATGGGGAGAGCGTGGGGAAGTGGAAGGGAGCCAGAGAGGAGAGGTCGGGGGAGAGTCAGGGACAGGACAGCAGCAGCTGCCCTCAGGAGTAGGCCTCCCTTTCCCTGCTAGTCTCTAGGCTTGCCAGGGTTGGTAGGCTATTGTCCCTGGGTCCCCGCATGCTACCTAGGATTCCTGTCAGTGGGAAATTCCACCTGGCCCCTAGGTCTCTCCATCCGCGGGACGACAGTCTGGCCCTAGGAATCTATAGCCCCATCTATCCCAAAGCACTGTGTGAACGGAGACACAAACAGGACACTGGGGTCATTTCACCCACTCCTGGGGTGGGAGGCTGCAGCGTCGGACAGCGTTATACAGCAGTTTAGTGCAGAAAGAGGGAAGAGTCCCAAGTCCAATTGAAACAACAGACGGATTTAGGGGGCATGAGTATAATTGGCTCAGATGGATTTTCTAATGTATAAGAACAAGAAGAAAATAACCCTTACACATCCCCTCTCTCAGCCCTTTATATGGCTTTAAAAAAGCTAAAAGGGCAGAATCCCAGGATTTTTCTCCTTGTTTTCTTCATGCTCATCTCTCAGCCCTCTGACCGTGAACCATTTGTTTGCGTCACTCACACACCTGGTCCTGACGGTACAGCCATCTTCAGGGATTGCGACTAGAGGTATGGTCATGAAGGTAGCTGAGTCCTAACCCGCCAGAGGACAGCAGAGTCCCCGTGACCCTTTCAGTGCTTGGCCTCTGGGCTGAGAGTGACAAACAAGGGCAAAAACAGCCAGAGGAGAATTCCCCTTATGAAAGGGACCTTCCTGTTGTGTTTGTGCCAACGGAGGCAACTTCTGCACCAGCTACAACTTCTTCCTCTTCAGGGTAGCAGGTACTCCACTGGCGTGGCAGATCAGAGCTCTGTTTCACTGACCGCTGGGATAAGGTCCCTTGGCGAGGCTAGCAGCAAAGAACTAGGCTCAGTGAGTCCAGTTAGTGTTGAATATTGTAGTGGTTTCTGGGATGTGACATTTGAGACCCACCAAATTAATTTCACCGAAGAACCCACCAGTAAATAAGTAAATATTAGTAAATAAGTGACATAAGAGAATAAGATATAGTAACTTAATTTAGCCTTGAAGTTAAGAACTTTCCAGCAAATCTGCCAACAAACTGTAAGCTGCTTTGCTTTTTTGTTAACTCTGTGGGAACCATTAGCAACTCAGTGCACTGAGCAAAGATCAAATAGGACCCCGACGGGGGAAATAACCTTTCTGATGACATAGTGCGGCGCAACCTACACACCCGGAGAGGAGCCCTCGTTCAACCATTTATACAGTCACTCCATCTGTGCCGGGTCTGTGACATTATGCAGCAAGCTACCTTGCTGGTGGGTGATAGAGCACATTTGCAAGCTTTGCATTTCTCGGGTGGCAGCTGCTGTAACTTCTTGGCTGCCAGACTGAACAGAAGCACACTTGGCTAGGTTCAGGACAGACACTTATGTCTGACTAAGAGAGATTCTCACATGCTTTAGAGTAACCATTTTAGGCCCTGATCCAGTGCCATTAAATTCAATAGGAAGAATGTATCATTATCCCCATTTTACAGATGGAGAAACTGAGGCACGGGGTGATTAAGTGACTTGCCCAAGGGTATATGTATAGAGCCACTGTAACACATGGGTTAGAGATCCAGGGATTCCTGACTCACAGACCCATAATCAGACCACTAGAAAACACCTCTCTGAAGTTAGGTGTTAGTATTTCTTTATGCACAACACAAATGTGCCTCTGGTCGTGTCAGAATTACGTTAGTGTCACAAGCTGTTTTCAAGAGAAAACCAGTCCCACAACAGCCTCTGGCTGTTAACTAAACAGGAAATCCTGCTTTAAAAATAGCTAGAGACAAAATCAAAGAAGAATTAAACAGTTCAAAATGATTCACAAGCTACATTAAAGAGTACTGTTATGTTAGGATCTCCTGAATCCACATTTTAGCTGGTTTCTGCCTAAATGTAAACAAAGCATGAGGCTATCTAGACAGATTCAGGTACAAGGGTGCTGGTTGTGCACAATAGAAGGCCTTGGGAATGATACTAAGCTAGATACTATGCCCATTGTTCTGATGCAGCAGGACACGGAGTGTGGGGAGATACCTGCCTAGGTGGCCCCATTGGTCTGATCCAGTGTGGCAGGGAATCATAGACTATCAGGGTTGGAAGGGACCTCAGGAGGTATCTAGTCCAACCCCCTGCTCAGAGCAGAACCAATCCCAACTAAATTATCCCAGCCAGGGCTTTGTCAATCCTGACCTTAAAAACCTCTAAGGAAGGAGATTCCACCACCTCCCTAGGGAACCCATTCCAGTGCTTCACCACCCTCCTAGTGAAAAAGTTTTTCCTAATGTCCAACCTAAACCTCCCCCACTGCAACTTGAGACCATTACTCCTGGTTCTATCTGCTACTACTAGACTACTAGAATAGACTACTACTAGACTACTAGAACAGTCTAGATCCATCCTCTTTGGAACCCCTTCTTGGGTAGTTGAAAGCAGCTATCAAATCCCCCCTCATTCTTCTCTGCTGCAGACTAAACAATCCCAGTACCCTCAGCCTCTCCTCATAAGTCATGTGCTCCAGCCTCCTAATCATTTTTGTTGCCCTTCTCTGGACTCTTTCCAATTTTTCCACATCCTTCTTGTAGCGTGGGACCAAAAACTGGACACAGTACTGTACTCCAGATGAGGCCTCACCAATGCCGAATAGAGGGGAATGATCACGTCCCTCGATCTGCTGGAAATCCCCCTATTTATACAACCATTAGTCTAGGCAACAAGGGCACACTGTTGACTCATATCCAGCTTCTCGTCCACTGTAACCCCTAGGTCCTTTTCTGCAGAACTGCTGCCTAGCCCTTCGGTCCCTAGTCTGTAGCAGTGCCTGAGATTCTTCCGTCCTAAGTGCAGAACTCTGCACTTGTCCTTGTTGAACCTCATCAGATTTCTTTTGGTCCAATCCTCTAATTTGTCTAGGTCCCTCTGTATCCTATCCCTACCCTCCAGCGTATCTACCATGCCTCCCAGTTTAGTGTCATCTGCAAACTTGCTGAGAGTACAATCCACACCATCCTCCAGATCATTAATGAAGATATTGAACAAAACTGGGAGTGGGAGGATACAAGACTAGATGAGTCCATTGGTCTGATTCAGCCAGGCAAAAGGAATAAGATCAAGCCAAATATATATATCAGGAACTGTTAAAAATGTATAAAAACTGCAAAGTTCCAGTTTGCCAGATCTGCACAAACATTTCTGGTTTACTTAAGCCAGATGTTTGCATTTTAAAGAATTGTAAAGCGGTTATATTAAGCAGACGTCAAGGCAAACCTATGGAAGTAGCATTGTCAGCAGCAAGAACATGCATAATAAGACATTGGACAAAGGAATCTGTAGGTTCAGTGTCAGAATGGGTGAAGGGCAGAAACGAATGCAATTCGTTAGCATATTGCTTATCTGCTCAGAGGTCTTTTGGAGACATCCAGCAGGGGAGAGAACCTATTTTTAGGTTGAAATTTGATAGAATGCCTTTGTAAACATGCTTGTTTGTTATGATGTGTATAGTTCTTTACAGAATTTGTACTTGGGCCATCTGAGTGCCCGCATTGTTTATGCTGATGTGTAATGAGATTTTATAGGCACTATATTGGGTATGTAAAGAGAATAAACTGTATTTTCATAGTTTCAATCTACGCATCTCTTTTTTAATCTCGTTCCATTTCATTTGTTGTCCAAGAGACCCTGCTGCCCTGAGAGGGGAAATCGGGGATTCTAGGTTCTACTCCCAGCTCGCCAATCTTAGGTAAACCGGGTTACAGCTTTGTGCCTCAGTGTCCCCACATGTAAAATGCAGCTAACACCTACCTGCCAGAGCAGTTAATTTATTCATAGCTGTAAAGTGTTTAAAGATCCTCAGGTGAAACACTCATGAATAGGGCCCTACCAAATTCACAGCCATGAAAAACACATCACTGACCATGAAATCTGCTCTGTTGTGTGCTTTTACCCTGTACTGTACAGATTTCACAGCGGAGACCAGCGTTTCTCCAACGGGGGGTCCTGACCCAAAAGGGAGTTGCAGGGGGTTTGCAAAGTTATTTTAGGGGTATCACAGTATTGCCACCCTTACTTCTGCGCTGCCTCCAGAGCTGGGCAGCTGGAGAGCGGCGGCTGTTACTGGGTGCCCAGCTCTGAAGGCTGCACCCACCAGCAGCAGCGCAGAAGTAAGGGTGGCAATACCAGACCATGGCACCCTTCTGTACTGCAGCCTTCAAAGGTGGGCAGGCAGAGAGTGGTGGCTGCTGACTGAGGGCCCAGCTCTGCAGGCAGCAGTGCAGAAGTAAGGTTGGCAATACCGTACCAGGCCATCCTTACTTCTGCCCTGATGCTGGCGGAGGCTCTGCCTTCAGAGCTGGGCTCCCAGCCAGCAGCCGCTGCTCTCCAGCCACCCAGCTCTGAAGTCAGCGTCACTGTTTGCAGCAGCGCAGAAGTAAGGGTGGCAGTATCACAACGCCTCCTACAATAACCTTGCAACCCCTCCTCCACACACACACACACACACACACACACACACACACAACTCCTCCTCCTCCTCTTCGGATCAGGATCCCTACAATGACAACACTGAAATTTCAGATTTAAATAGCTGAAATCATGACATTGACCATTTTTAAAATCCTCTGACTGTGAAATTGATCAAAATGGACTGTGAATTGGGCAGGGCCCTCCTCATGAACTGATAGCTCCTGGGATCGACACAGCTACAATGCTGCATTGAACTAGTGCAGGGGTTTGCAAACTTCATTGCACTGCGACCCCCTTCTAACAAATATTCCTGCACAACCCCAGGAGAGGGAACCGAAGCCTGAGCCCACCTGAGCCCCGGGGGGTGGACAAAGCCCAAGCCCCACCGCCTTGGGCAGCGGGGACCAAATCCGAAGCCCAAGGACTTTAATCCCAAGCAGGGGTCCGGTAACTTGAGCCTGACGCCCAGGGCTGAAGCCCTCGGCCCCAGCAGATCTAAGCCAGCCCTGGCAGCCCCATTAAAATGGTGTCGCCACCCACTTTGGGTTTGAGAACCGCTGAACTAGCGTGTCAGTGTTGTTGGTTGCACACGCAATTACACCGACATCACTACATATGTGCTGGGGATTTATACAAACAGGAATCTAGGCCAGCACCAATCTTCCCATATGTTCCAGCCGCCCTCTTCCCAACACCCTATGGATTGAACCAGGGACTTCCCGACCGAAAAATATGAACAGCTAGAGCCTGAAATTAAAAGGGCAAGGTGTTGTAGGTAAGGGCTGTGACAACTCTTATCGTCTGCAGATCGGCACAGAGCGGGAGCTGTAACGCACACTCACCAGTGGATTACACGTACACAGAACTGCACGTGCGGCCATGCACAGCTGCAGTAGACACACAATTGCATATGCACAACTGCATGAGAATGTTCTGGCTGAAAATCAGGCCTTCAAAATGATATATCCAGGGCACAAGTTGCAATTTCCTCCCTCTCTGCCCCCACTAAATAAGCTGTGATGCTGAAGTTGTCATGAACGCCTGAGCAATTTATTCTCTTCATTTTCTTCCAGCAGTAATGCTGTGTGGAGAGTAATTGGTCCGAACAGATGTTAATAAAATCATTCCTCAAAGCATGAGGAGTCAGTGAAACCCTCCTGGTGATTAAATAAAGCCAAAGTGGATGTGAGAACAGCTGATTTTCCCCCATCCCCCAGCTCTAAAATGTAGTCTATATGTCCTGTTTTGGGTCAAAACTCACCCCCTTCCTGGGGTTTGACTCTGTTAACAAAAACACAAGATAGGCTGCTCTTAGGGCTCCTCGTTTAGGCCTGCTCAGCTCACCCCCTTGGTCCTCTCTGCCTCAGGCTATGCCTACTCTGCAGCTGGAGGTAGCTTTAATCTAGCTAGGGCAGGTACCAAGAGCAGTGAAGATGCAGCGGTGTGGGTTCAACATGGGCTAGCAATGCAAGTACATGCCCAAGGTTCCAGGCAACTTGTACAGCCCACATTTCCGCATTATTTTTAGCTACACCAGCTCAATTAAAGCTAGCGCGGGTACGTCTACCCAAGCTGCAATCACCCTCCAATTGCAGTGTAGACCCAGCCTCAGACTCCCAATCCCTCTACTAGGACAGCCACCTTCTTAAGTCTGCTTCCTCACTTTTAGGCTTGATGTTACTGACAGATGTTTCAGGGTGGGTCTAGCTTCAGGGCAGACCCTTCACCCTTCCAGCCCTGGGCCAGTGTGTGTAGGGAATGCGGGGTGGGGGGCAGTCTGGTCTCTCTACCTCAGTACATTTCTGTCTCAGGAAGCTCACTCCTGGGAAGCTGGCACTGAAGTTGGAGCAGCACTGGGTCGGTCAAATCATCCCCTCTTGAAATTCACAGTGGGAGCGGATGAATTCCCCTAAACTAGAAACCAAGCACAGTCTGCGTTTCATTGCAATGATCCAAAGGACAAAATGAAGACGGGCGGGTGCCGTCCCTTGCCTGCGCTGAGATCTGCCATTCACGTAATAAAGGAGGACGGATGAATACTTCACACTTCTCATCCACAGGCTTCTGAGAGCTTTATTAATTAATGGAGCCTCTCAGCAGCCCTGGGAGCTGGTATGTGTCTTATTAGTCCCATTTCTCAGCTGAGAAAACTGAGGTCCGGGAGATTAAGTGGCGAGGTGACCCGGCATGGAGCTAGTGGAGCCAGACACAGAATACAGGAAGCTTGCTTCCAGTCCCTTGCTCTAATCACTAGACCCTACTCCCTCCTGGATCTGAGCTCGCTACGGTAGCAGCCTTTTCCTTAAGCCTCTGCCCTTGGCCACTACCCCCCTTTTTAAGGGTTCCAGGGCAGGGCTGGCCTTTGCCAGAAACCCCCACTTTTGTCGTGCAGCGTGGCGCTTGCTCTGTCGGACTCCCCTCTTCTGCTTTAAATGGAGTGGCTTTTTTGAAGAGGAAAATATCCAACAGCTGTGTATCAGCTTTCCTCCCGAAGCCATTCGGACACCTCCCACCCTGCACCTTCTCCGGGGATTGCTCCTTCCAGCAAGGAGAGGCAGCCAGCAGTCCCACTCGACAACAGGATAGGCCGGAAAGTGAAAATGAACGCCAAAGCCGGCTAACGGCATAGGGGGAGGGAGATGCAGCAGAATATTAGAACCCCCATTGGAACTAGGGCAGATGAACTGACTTGCTTTTTGGTTGCCTTACACCCCTTTCCCCAGACCCGACCAAGGGGAGGTCTACACTTACAACAGGTGTAGAGTATGGACCCTGCACACCCAGCTAGCCCAGGCATGTGTGCAAGCAGTGGGGGAGGTGAAGCTGTTTAGGCGAGTAGAGTACAGACATGCCAGAACCCCCAGGGAAGATACCCGACACCTCCCACGTCTACACTGCTATTTCAAACAGTGCTGGAGCCTTTCCCCACTGCCTCCACCCTGCCAGAGCGGTTCACCGCCACCTGTAGCTACACCCTGCAGTGTAGACACAGCCAGCCTTTCACTGCTGTGTGTAGCTACAAATACCCTGCCGGCCGCCACAAGTGTAGACAAGTGTAGACAAGGCCCAACATTTTCAGGTTGCTGTTAGCTATATGACAGTAGCCATTAGAGCAGGGGTGGGCAAACTTTTTGGCCTGAGGGTGCGAAACTGTTTGGGGGGCCGGTTAGGAAAGGCTATGCCTCCCCAAACAGCCTGCCCCTGCCCCTATCCGACCCCCTCCCACTTCCCGACCCCTGACTGCCCCCCTCAGAAAACCCAACCCATCCAAGCCCCCCACTCCTTGTCCCCTGACCGCCCCCTCCAGAGACACTCCTGCCCCTAACCACCACCCCCAGAACCCCACCCCCATCAAAAAGCCCTGTTCCTTATCCCCTGACTGTCCCCTCTGGGGACACCCCCCAACTGCTCCACCCGGGACCCCACCCCCTATTCAACTGCCCCCTGCTCCCTGTCCCCTGACTGCCCCCCGGGACTCCATGCCCCGTATCCAACCCCACCCCCCACCCCATTACCATGCCGCTCAGGGCAGCAGGACTGGCAGCCGCACCGCTCGGCCAGAGCCAGACACACCACCGCGCTGCCCGCCAGGAGCTCGCAGCCCCGCCACCCAGCACGCTGGCAGCACGGCAAGCTGAGGCTGCGGGCGGACAGCAGAGGAGGGGCTGGGGCTAGCTTCCCTGGCCGAGAACTCAGCCAGGATGGTCCCATGGGCCGTAGTTTGCCCACCTCTGGATTAGAGGCTCCAGCCGAGCTCAGGGCCCGGTTGTGCTGGGCATTGTTCGGACACATCGGAAGAGAAGCTCCATGCCCGTGGGATCTTACCGCCTAAACAGACACGACACAGGGAGATGAAGTGACTCATGTCGTACCGCTAACGAGGTCTTACACCTTCCAGCCAAACACTCCGGTTACTAGCCTACACTTCACCCTGACCATAGGGCAGGGTTTTAAAACCGGCTCAGCGCAAAGCACACCCACTACTGACCAATAACAGCCAAGCCTACCGGGCCCAGCTCTTCTGAGGCAGCTTCCCCTCCCGGTGCAGACCCTGCCCAGCCCTGCTTAGCTTGTGAGACAGGAAAGGGAAGCCCAGACAAGCTGGCCTGGCTGTAGGACAGGAGGCTTTTCTTGGTTTCTGTAGCTTCAGCACCACTTGCTAAAAAGGGCACCTGGGTACAGCACTTAAAATAATACGAAGTCCGAGCATCGGACGTAGGGTGACCAGATGTCCCAATGTTATAGGCACAGTCCTGATTTTGGGGTCTTTTTCTTAGCTTGCATCCAACGAAGTGGGTATTAGCCCATGAAAGCTTATATTTCAATACTTTAGCTAGTCTTTAAGGTGCCACAGGACTCTTTGTTACCTCTGCTATTCCAGACTAATACGGCTACCTCTCTGATTCTTTCTTATCTAGGCTCCTATCACCCTCCCACCCCCATCCCGATTTTTCACATTTGCTGTCTGTGTCACCCGGAGCAACAACCCAGCCACAGAGACAATCAGCGCCCGAGAGTCGGGAGCTCAGTACCACGTCCTCACTGTTCTTAGGCCAGCTCTGGAGGCCCTCGCTTAGTTTGGGGCCCATCGAGGATGACGCAATTGTGATTGTTACGCTGTTTATCCACCTGGTCCCGGGCAGCCCGACCGGGCGGAGAGGCTGAGGAATGTTACTATCAACCCCCAGCCTCCAGTTGGAAGGTTTTTGGGCTGCTTTGACTCTAAGTCAGGGGCCCAGTCCTGCAGCGTGAGCGGGTGGGTCCATTGGCATCAGAATGCTGTTGTTAAAATAAAGTTTGCAGGCTTGGACCCCATATTGGGATGGACCTGCCCACGCCTCTGGATTTTTAGGTGTCTGGTCCTGCTCCCAGTGAAATTCATGGGCAAAACTCCCACACTCCACTGTGCCCCTCTCTGAGCGAGGAGTGGGTTGGGAAGTGTGACGGTGCTGTTCCTGGTGGGATCCAACTGGGAGTGCCAGATCAGGTCAGATTGCTTCCAAAAGGGCAACTATAGCCCAAAGCTGGGATTTTTCCACTCTAAGGCAAACCAAACCAGCCACACAGAAAATACTTTGGTTTCGTCCCACTGGCTAACCACAAGTCACACAAGCAATTCCTTTAGACACTCCAGTATCCCTGTATCACCACCAGCAGCCACCTGTCCTGGGGACCAATGGTTATGAAAACCAGTACCCCAAATAAAGAAAACGGTTCTCCCCAATTCCAAAGAATCAGGCCCCAGACCTAGGTCAATATACAAATCAGATCTTCCCACAAATCATGCGGTTGCCAATCCTTTAGAATCTAAAATCTAAAGGTTTATTATACAAGGAGAAAGGTATAGGGGAGGGTTAGGAATGGTTAAAAGAAATCTATTACATGCAGTGATGGCACATCTCTTGGTTCAGGCTTGCAGCAAAGGTAGAATAATCTGCAGGTTCAAATCACAGTCTCTGGAATACATCCCCTCCAGGGATGGGTCAGCACCCTTTGGCCAGAGTTCCCCTGTGTAGCAAAGTTCCATCCAGAGCTGGAAACAAGGCAGGCTGAAGACTGGAGTTAGAAGACAAAGATGGAGGGGCTGTAGCAGCTTCATTTATAGTTTTTTTTTCAGGTGCAAGAACCTCTTTGTTCTTGCTGTGAAAAGTCCAGCCCCATGGAGTTCTGGAGTCACATGGGCAGATCACATGACCATGTATGACTCATTATTCGCAGGCGGTGGCCATTATGCACAGGCTGCCTGGCATGTTCTCTGGTAGACTTCTCCTGTGGATTGGAGCATTCCAAGCTCCCAGAGTCCATTGTGTCACTGATAGTCCTTAATGGGCCATCAAGCAGCTCAAGCAAAGCTGAAGCCCAGTATTCTGGAATGTCCCCCCCAGCAGAGCACAATATTTGGAAAGACAGACAGTCCAGAGCCAATATTCATAACTTCAACTACAAAAATGATACACACATCCCAATGGCATAGTCATAATCAGCAATCCATAACCTGGTCATAGACACCCATTATGACCCCCTTTACTTAAGATTTGGTGCCCCTATAGGACCTTGGTTGCACCAGTGATCTAGGATCCCAAATAATTCCAGTAACGTGACAGGAAGGCTGTTTGGCACCTGGCGCTGTGCAATCTGGACTGCTAATGCATGAGAGCTGCGGCCGGCTAGAGAGTAGCGCTGGGCCACATCTTTTTTGGATGCTTCGTTTATTTGCCATCCCCCTTTACTGGAGGAGCTGGTGGTAATATTGCGGCTCCAACCCCGAGGCCACTCACTGTTCTCCCCCCCACACACACACACACACACTTTCCTCGTGGCACGCCCGGGAGGAAAAATGCCCCGCTTCTGCTGAGACCATCCCTGACTCATCCCCTAGCTGGCATGTCCCCTGTGTTGTTAGCCCAGAAAAGGCTGCCTTGCATTGCAATATCCCACAGGATGGCACTGGACTTTGTGCAGCATCAGGGCTCTGCCAAGAGAGGAACATTCACAGGCACTCAAGCAGACGTTGGGGGAGGAGGGGTACGCGCCGGGCTAGGTGCCACGCTCATTACTGCTGCTGCTTTAGGGCCCCATTGTGCTGGGCACTGCCTGGACACCTCGTCAGAGACAGGCCCTGCCCCAGACAGCTTGCAGCCTAAATAGACAAGACAGGCACAGGGTGGGAGGAAGGGAGAATTACTATCCCCGTTGTAGGGAAGTGGAGGTTAAGAGGGCAATAAACCTGGCCGGGTGCCTTCGTACCTTATCAGAGTCAGCACAGGATGAGTGACCGCAAAAGAAAACATACTTCCCTTTGTCGGGAAGAGCCAAAGAACTCCTAGGGCCCCTGCCAGGCGGTGGAGTATTTCTGTAACCCATTTAGATGAACGCTGGTTTCTCTGCCTGGCAAGGTGTGACGGTGCAGTTCCTGGTGGGAACCAACTGTGAGTGCCAGATCAGGACGGATTGCTTCCAACAGGGCAACTACAGCCCAAGGCTGGGGGTTTTCCACCTCTAAGGTAAACCAACCCAGCCACACAGAAAAGACTTTGGTTTCGCCCCACTGGCTAACCACAAGTCACACAAGCAGTTCCCTTAGACACTCCAGCTTCACCAGAAAGCAGAAATGTAGGGAGCAGACAGCTTCACCAGAAAGAGACAAAGCAGGCTGCTCCCTAAATCAGCAAGGCACAACTCACGCCACCTTACTGTAGGCGGCCTATCTGCAGAACTGACTCTGCTAGCCCCAATTGCTTCCCTACAGAGCCCCTTAGCAGGAAAAACTCCTGAGCATTTGAAGTGGTAGCTTATAATTTTAAGAGAGATTTCACTACACTAACCTCGCCACTGCATACCATGGAACTGTGCTTTTTAGAGGCTCTCTGGGCAGGATGCAGAGGATTTGTGGAGTGGGGGACAGGTCAGTGAATCTGCAGTTATTTTGGGTAGCCACAAGATCTCCTGGAGCCCTGCAGGCTGTTGAAAGATCTGTAGGCAATTGTGGGGCTAGAACACGGAGTGACCTATGGGTCTCTGTCAGGGCCCATAACAGGCAGTCTGACCTAGCAGTTAGAGCAGTGGTTCTCAAACTTTAGTAGTGGTGATCCCTTTCACACAGCAAACCGATAAGTGGGACCCTCTTTATAAATTAAAACCACTTTTTTATATTTAACACTATTATAAATGCTGGAGGCAAAGCAGGGTTTGGGGTGGAGGCTGCCAGCTCGCAGCCCCCAAGTAATTACCCTGTGACCCCCTGAGCGGTCACAACCCCCAGTTTGAGAACCCCTGGGTTAGAGCCAGGGATAGAGTCAGGGTCACAGCTGGAAGTCCAGCCAAGGATCAGTGCCAGAGTTGGAAGCCACACCAAGGATTAAGCCAGAATTGAAGTCAGAAGTCAAACCAAGGATCCAACTAGTCAGTCACTGGAGTTAGGATGAGGAAGCAGAAGAGGTAGCAGGAGCAACGCATGGAAACCAGGCAAGGTGACAGGAGCTAGGAACGAGGGGCAATAAGAGGAACAAGAGCCAAGCAAAAGGCAGGAACAGGGGTCTCATAGCAGCAAGCCTAGCAACTAACTGCTCAGAAAAGAGGACAGGACAGCACGCAGCAGGAAGCTTTATGCTCAGTGGTATCCAATCAGCAATCTGCTGCTAGTCACCTGACCCAGCTTAGTCAATGGAGGTCGCCTCTGGCAGTGATGTGACCTAACAGTGCAGAGGGTGTGAGGCCCTTGGCAGAAGTATTGTCTCCCAGTTAAGCCAGCGGTCCAGGTTTCAGGAGAATTGCATTTGATTCTTCGTTCAACACAGCACACGGGTGACCTTGGCCGAGTTATTTAATCTTTGACACCCTCCTTCACACCACTGACCAACTGAGCACAGAAGTCTGTAGCTAGACACTGCCTGAGATGATCCATGTGTGTAAATTTACCCGCGTGTGGAAGGATTTGCAGGACCAGGGCCCCCAGGGTGAAATTCCAAGATGGGGGGGGGGAACGAGCTGCAGAGGAGGCAGCTAGTGTACGAGTGAAAATTAAACCCACCCTACTGCCGCAGAGAATCTGCCTCAATATACTTAGCAAATCACTGGGGAAGTGTCTCATCTTTAATTAAATGGGGGCTGTCAGGGAGTTTAAATAAAGCCAAAAACCAGACCATGGGCTTTAAACTGATCTTTAATAGCATAATAAAGGTGGTTTTTGCTTGGACTTCCAGGGGGCTGCCCGGCTCTGAATCATGCACCTGAGCTTCCTAGTCCTGCATTGTGTGTTGTCATACACAGCTGTGAAAAGTGAGTGGGGGGGGGGGGGTGTATGTGAAACACTGCCCTTCTGAGCTGGAAGAACTTCCATTGCTTACAAGAGGCAGAGGGAAGATTTTTTTTCGGGGGGAGGTTTAGCTCAGTGGTTTGAGCATTAGCCTGCCAAACCCACGGCTGTGAGTTGAATCCTTAAGGGACCCATTTAGGGATATGGGATAAAAATCTGTTGGATGATTTAGCTGGGGATGAGTCCTGCTTTGAGCAGGGGGTTGACTAGATCATCTCCTGAGGTCCCTTCCAACCTGGATATTCTATGATTCTTGCCATGTACCTTGTCCACAGGGGAATGTTATACCCGTGCAAGTTAAGGTGTGAATTTTTACCACTACGATCTGCCATGTAGACACTTTTATTCCAGTCAAAATGTGCTTTTTTCCCCTCCAGTTTTGCTGACTTCACCGCAGAAGGGATTTTGGTTCTGGAGCCGATGCAATTCCGTAGGCGAGTGAAGGGAGGTGTCATTTGATTTATAAAAATCTTCCGACTCCTAATTTCAATGGCGTCACCCTCTGTGCTGCGGCAGGAGGGATTCGCTGCCATCTCCCGTAGGGTCTTCCAGTGGGTGGACATTTTGATAATACAGCGTTGCGGGATATGGGTCAAGCTGCGTATCACTCGAAAGCCCTTTCTCCCATGAACACAATGGTGCCGAGCATGACAAACCTAGAACAACTATGTCGATATATAGTCAAAAATGTTTACAGATCAACAGTCTTTAATTATACTTTAACCCAGGCATGTCAAACATGCAGCCCTCACCAAGTTAACTGTTGGCTCTCAGCTCAGTGTGATTGGTTAATGCTCAGCATGGGATACTTGCTTTGTTTAATGCTGCACGTTACCGTAAATCAGGCCTGCACAACATGCGGCCCAGGGGCCACATGCGGCCCGCATGGGCTCACTGTGCGGCCCGCGGAAGGTGAGTAGGGGTGGGGCAAGCCAAGCGGTGGGGTGCGGGGAAGCAGATGGGGGTGGGGCGAGGGCGGGGCTTTTCGGTCCGCAGCTGGGTTTTTTGCAGTAATATGGCCCTCACTGCTTTCCGAGTTGTGCAGGCCTGCTGTAAATGGAAGGAGGGCTGCAAGTTGCTTTGCCAGCATCGGCAAAAGCGAAGCAGTTCAGTGGCATTGACTATCTGCTTTGTTTGTCACGCCAAAATTGTTACCATGAGGCGCTGGTTAAGAAGTCAGCATCCAGCCAGAAATGATGGGAATCCGTCTGCAAATGATACGCACGTAGTTACCTAACATACATTATACAACATGATTAATTACAATCCCCAAGCAATTTATGACCAAATCCTTGTTTTTAGGGTGGTCTTATAACTTTTAGGCACTGGGGGGGAGATGAGGAGTACCTACTAGTAGCTGAATTTTTGGAGAAGAGCACCGCGGAGGACCTGGTTAAAAACAACGCTTGGTGACACCTTACATGAGGAGTGTGCCCGAAAGTGAATTTGGCAAGGTTGGAGAGGAAGAACATCGAGCCTCAGGAAAAAGTTGGAAATGCCGTGACATCTTGGGGTGAGACTGACCCTATACTAGATCCCGTAGCATGTGTTTTGAGAAGAACACCTGCTTCTCCTGCAGTGAGCTGGAAGCCAGTGGCAGGCATCAAGCACAGTTTCAACATGTGAGACAGGTGAGAAACTGTATGAAGCAGGCAATCTTAGCGAGAACATTGCATGGAAAGTAAAGTTAAGTGAGTGAATGGACCAAAAAGACACCTGCGCATATGACACGGCGTATCATATTGAATGCTAGACCAAGAACGTCTGCAGTGTGTGGGGTCAAAAGGTAAAAGCAACAGAAAACTGATTTCACTACTGCAAACTGGGCAATTCAGCTGGAGTTCATGAGTTGCTCACAGAGGCGCTAATGGATGGGAAGTGGGGGTGAAGACTGATGAAGAGGCAAAGAGCAGAGAAATATGTGCACTGAATGGGATTAAAGAGGAACAACTGAACAGGAAAAAGGCTCTTCAAAGTGTGCACTGAAGACGTACTGCTGGATATGGGTATAGTTTGTAGCAATCCTATCCGCAGAAATGAATCACAGCCCGTATCTTTAAAAGCTGCAAAAGATGTGGCACTGTTAAAAGAGGAAGAAAGTGATGACGTCAACAGTAATATGGAGACTCAGTCTGCAGCTGTTACATTTTTATGCAAAAGCATATTGTCTTGCGATATGTGGGAGTTTCACAGCTGATGCTCGTCTCCTGGTCGTGTCCAGACCTCAGCGTGGTGTTGATTTATTTATGTGAGGCTTTGGGAAGGTGCAGGTTCTGCACGATACCACGATGGACGTTGAATTGCGACAGAACAAGGTCTATGTGCAGGCGAAAAGGGAACTAACACACATCTTGCATGGTCTTCCTAAGCCAGCACCTATTGACAACATGACTGGTACCTCATGCCAGCAGGCATTGCTTTCAGCAGGGCAATCATAGATGGTATGACTGATGTACAAACCCTCGACAAACCGGAAATGGTTAGCACCTGCCACGATTTGGCTGGACATTTTATTATGAGGCTAGAGAGAAAATGTTGAACCTCTGACAAAGTCCACCTCGTGTCTGACACATATGCAGAGGGATCAATTAAAAGACAAAACCATGCTCTGAAGTGTCCCTAGCTTCTGTTTGCCAGAAAGCGGGAATGGGTGACAGGAGATGGATCACTTGATGATTACCTGTCCTGTTCATTCCCTTTAGGGCACCTGGCACTGGCCATCGGAAGACAGAATACTGGACTAGATGGACCATTGGTCTCACCCAGGATGGCCATTCTTATGTTCTTATTACCAAAAAGAAGAGACTCCATGGTATTGCATTTGTCCAACACAAAATCCCTGACTCCATGAACATCTCCAATGTCACAATGAAGAAGCTACTGTCTCATACTGGCATGGAGGACAAGTTAACCACATACCTTGCAGGAAAAACTCCCCAACATGTGAAGAATTGCTCAAAGAATTTCATCATCATAAGGCATAACAAAGCCGCTGCCTCCTCGCAATGTTCAGTGGAGTTTCTTCGTAGGTCCCATGAGGAGACTGACACTAAAATGAGCTTGCATGCCATCAAGTGCCACAGAGAGGTGCTACTAAACGCCAGATTTTTGTACAAGACACAGATGTTCTAGAGCACTCGCTGTGAGAGGCTACCCAAGACATCTTGCAAGATTCTGGTTTGGGGCCAGCTGCGGGGGGAAAGAATCGCTGCCTATCCCTCAGAGATGTGTTCCTGTCACTCAGACCCAACTGCCAGGTTTCCATGCTCTTTCAGAATGTGATACTACTGGAAGACCAAATCATTTTACTGGAAGACATTTGATTCAGCCTCCGAAGACTCTCTCCTCGCTCTGAAGGTGCTTGGAACGGCTGAGACAGTCACTGATGAGCTCTTTGGGTCATATGCCAGGTATAGATAGGTCTTGGAGGATGGATGGATCACACCAATTATGTGTGAAATACCATTGTGACGGTGCTGTTCCTGGTGGGACCAACTGAGAGTGCCAAATCAGGACAAATTACTTCCAACAGGGCAACTACAGCCCAAAGCTGGGGTTTTTCACCTCTAAGGCAAACCAAACAAGCCAAACAGAAAAGACTTTGGTTTCGCCCCACTGGCTAGCCACAAGTCACACAAGCAATTCCCTCAGACACTCCAGTTTCCTGAAATCATCACCAGTGCCACTCATTATGGGGATGACTGGTTGTGAAAACCAATACCCCAAATAAAGAAAACAGTCCTCCCCAATTCCAAAGAATCAGGCTCCAGACCCAGGTCAATATACAAATCAATACAAATCACGCTGTTGCCAATCCTTTAGAATCTAAAATCTAAAGGTTTATTATATAAGGAAAAAGATATAGGTGAGGGTTGGGAATGATTAAAAGAAATCCATTACATGCAGTAATGTCAAATCTCATGGATCAGGCTTGCATCAGAGGTAGAATAAACTGCAGGTTCAAATCAAAGTCTCTGGAATGCATCCCCTCCAGGGATGGGTCATCAATCCTTTGGCCAGAGCGTCCATGTGTAGCAAAGTCCCATCCAGAGGTAGGAGCCAGGCTGGAGACTGGAGACCGAAGACAAAATGGGGGGGGACTCTCCCAGGTTTTTATAGTTTTTCCCAGGTGCAGGAATTCTCTTTGTCCTTTGCTGTGGAAACTTACAGCAAAATGGAGTATTGAGTCACATGGGCAATCCCTGCCCCCTCCAGAAGACACAGGATGTGTCTGCCCTCTCTTAGTAGGTTCATTGTGTAGCTGATGGTTCTTGATGGGCCATCAAACAGGTCCAGGCGGAGCTAACAGCAATTTGTCTGGGATTTCACCCAAAAGCCAAGCATAAGTTTGCAATACAGACACTATATAGCCAATATTAATAACTTTAGCTACAAAAAAGATACACACATACAGATAGATTAATCATAATTAGCAGACCATAACCTGGTCATAGACACCTTATATGACCCCCTTTACATAAGATTTGGTGCCCTTACAGGACCTTGGTTGCACCAATGATTTATATGATCTCAGATAATTTCAGTAACGTGACAACCATGCACTCCCAAATCAATCCTTCAGTTAATCAAGTGCTTGTGTGCAAAGACTAGATGCTCACCAGCCTACGGATGTTTGGCAAGGAACCTGCCTCATACGTACGGAGATATGCGAGTGCGACATGGAGGAGAATCAGTGCGACAATGTGTCTAGTAATGATGCCCTAAGTAGAGAGGACACTGATGATGACTTTGATGAATACATGTGTTCATTCCTACATGTCAAGACTAGCTTCCCTAGGGAGGAGTTCAGAAATCGATTGTGAGGGCCCTTAAAATCGACGCAAATGGCGTCCGTGTGAGGACGGGCACAGTTTTATTCCGACGTAACGACGCTACAGTCGACGTCAAGACGTAGTGGGGACCAGCCCTAGGATTACCAAAGATCAATGCCTTTTTTATGGAGGCAATGCATCCCTGTGGTACCGAATAACAAAAAAGTTGATTTTGAAACATTTTCTCAAATATATGTCGACATACGGTAGAACCTCAGCATTCCAAACACCTCGGGAATGGAGGTTGTTGGTAACTCTGAAATGTTCATTACTCTGAATAAAACTTTCTGGTTGTTCTTTCAAAAAATTACAACTCAGCATTGACTTTAATACAGCTTTGAAACTTTACTATGCAGAAGAAAAATGCTGCTTTTTCCCATCTGAATTTAAATGAAACAAACATAGAAACAGTTTCTACAGCTTGTCAATTTTTTTTAAACTTTCCTTTTATTTTTTTAAGCAGTCTATGTTAACAGAGTGCTGTACTGTATTTGCTTTTTGTTTTGTTTGCTTTTTGTTTGTTTGTTTGTTTTTGACTCTGCTGCTGCTTGATTATGTACTTCTGGGTCCAAACTGGGGCCAGTCAGTTCGTAATTCTGGCGTTCGTAACCCTGAGGTTCTACTGTCATTGTTCTCGGTTTGTCAGGCTTGGTATCGTGTTCGTGGGAGAAAAGGCTTTCTAATGATACTCAACTCAATCCATTCCCACATTGCAGAGGGAAACACAATTGTAATTATGATTCTGTAGATTTTTACAAATAAAATGACACTTCCTTTATATTTCTATCACTACCTTGCCTACAGATGGAGATTTTTATTTCATTATGCTCCTAGATGGTTAAGCTACACTGGAAAAGAGCCTTCTTATTCCAGAATAGGAGTGTTTACATGGGTAGTTATACCAGTATAACTATAGCGGTTTAGTAGACCAGTATAATTGCACTGTTATGGCTAAACCACCCTGAACACACCCAATCCTGTCTGATCTCAGAAGCTAAGCAGGGTTGGGCCTGGCTAGTACTTGGATGGGAGACCTCCCGGGAATACCAAGTGCTGTAGGCTTAACATGGGCGTGGGGCTAGCAACTCCACCCCGTAAGTGAACCCATTGCTACCGAAACACCAACAACAGAAATGGAGAGATCTGTGGTTGGTGGCCCATACCCCAGCTGGGGTGATGGGCAAAGTTAGTTAAGTTTTTATAATTGTAACTAGTAAAAATCTCTCCTGTACACTCGCCATTGGATGCTACCAGATGGGAATGGTGGCGTTTTACACCTGTAACGGTCCTTTCCTTACACTTTGCAGCAGTATAATGGGGATCTATCTGTTCTATATGGCAAAGGGAGGGGAGTACCATCAGATCAGGGGAGGGGATTGGAAAGGGAAGGGCAAGTTTTCCAGAAGGTCACAACATTATTTGTCATACGGCCTCATGGGGCCAGTTCCTACTTTCTTCTTTTATTGTGTTCTTGTGGCTTGGGCTGTTGATTTCTTTTTAAGGGTGGGGCTAGGCATTGGAAGCATCTAGTATGTGAACCGGAGAGGAAAACTGATTGCAAACAAAGGTGAAAATGACCAACCTCATTGCATTTGCTATTTCCCCTGCCTAAACCTCGCCCATGGGGATACCACAGACGGACAGGTGTCGGAGGGCAAAGATCCTCACGCAAGACCAGAGCCATAACTTGTGACATGCTGTATAAACAATACCTAACACTTTATTCATTGGAGATGGTCATGACAGTTTATATCTGCCAGTTACAAATCTGCCATCGCTTACTCATGACCTTAACTTTGAACACAGAACTGGGACCACCCACAAGGTTATAGCTAAGTACCCACATGTTTGCACTGGGCTGGAGGTATTTATAAAAGGCCCGTCCTGTGGTACTTTAGGTACAGTAGACTCTCGATTACCCAGGATTGGGTTAACCAGGATGTGGATTAACCAGGATGTCAAAAAAATATGCGTAACTCGCAGGGCCGGCTCTGGCTTTGTTGCCACCCCAAGTGCACACGCAAAAAAACACCCCACCAGGGCGCAGGGCAGCCAGTGAACCAACACCCCCTGCCCCCGGTGCATGGTGGCTGGTGAACCAACCCTCCCCTCCCCATATTTCCTATGGATGGTGATTATCCAGGATTTTATTAGCCAGGATTAATTTTCCCCCTCTCATCCTGGATAATCGAGAGTCTACTGTACTTTGAGCCAGATTTTTAAAAGGTATTTAGGCCCCTCGTGGGACTGGCCTAGATGCTTTTGAAAATCCCACCCGGTGCCTTTCTAACATTCTTTCTGAAATCCAGCCCCTTGGGCCATTACACACCAAGGCCGCCATCTGCACATGTCTTTTAGCTTCGGAGGTGGGGGAAGTCCCGTTGGAACAGGCTGGGCCTGATTATCAGGAGGTGTCGAGCAGCCACGAATCCAGCGGAACCGGGTGCCGCGTGGGCGCTCAGTGCCTCGGTGAAGCAGGCCCCAGGGGATGCCAAGTTGGCCCCTCCAAAAATCAAGGCGCTGAAAATCAGGGGCCACTGTTGAAACCCTCGGCCCAGGGGCCCATCACCCTCTGGGTTCTCAGCCCTGCTTTGGGGGCTGCTCCCGGGAACGCTGCGGCTGCACCTGTTGCAAGTCAACCCAGGGACTCCCAGACTTTCAGGTCAGGAGGGACCATTGCGCTCATCTCACCCCCTGCGGGGTGGGGGCACCTGCCTGGCTCCAGTCCCCCACGTGTGGGCTCGTTAATATTCAACCCCCCTTCCCTAGCCCAGCCCCATGGGCTGAACAAGCCCCCGCGGATAGGCGGGGAGGAGAGGCCGGGCGGGGCGTGTCCCGTCCCCGCCCCGCTTCGCCAGGCCGGGGGAGCGCAGCGCAGCGCAGCGCCCCGCGCAGGCTGGGTCCGGAGCCAGGGCGCACCTGGGGGCGGCTCCCCGCGCTCCGGGCCGGTCTCTCGGCAGGTTCCGGCGGAGGCGGGGCCGAGCCGCGCGGCCCCCAGCAGCCATGGCGGAGGCGTAGCGAGCCGCGGCGGAGGCGGAGCGGAAAGTTGCCCTGCGCGGGGCCATGCCCGCCGGGCGCACGGGCTGGGGGCCGGGCAGAGCCAGCGGCCGCGGCCGGCGGGGATAAGGAGGGAGCCGGCGCAGCATGGCCTCCAAGGAGCGGCTCTACGAGCTGTGGATGCTCTACTTCGCCAAGGTGAGTGGGGGGCGCCTGCACACTCCCCCCTCCCCGCCCCTTTGTCCCGGGGGGGGGGCGCACCTGTCTCACCTGCCCGGGCCGCACCTGTCGGAGCCGCCCCCCCCGCCCGGGAGGGGGTGGGAGCAGCAGCAGCAGGTGCCTGGGTGTGCGCCCCCCGAGCTCGCTTCCCCGGCCGCGGGGAGAACCCGCCCCCCCCGGCCCCGAGCTCGCTTCCCCGGCCGCGGGGGGAACCCGCCCCCCCCCCGGCCCCGAGCTCGCTTCCCCGGCCGCGGGGGGAACCCGCCCCCCCCCCCCGGCCCCGAGCTCGCTTCCGCGGCCGCGGGGGGAACCCGCCCCCCCCCGGCCCCGAGCTCGCTTCCGCGGCCGCGGGGGGAACCCGCCCCCCCCCCTGCCCCGAGCTCGCTTCCGCGGCCGCGGGGAGAACCCGCCCCCCCCCCTGCCCCGAGCTCGCTTCCGCGGCCGCGGGGAGAACCCGCCCCCCCCCGCCCCGAGCTCGCTTCCGCGGCCGCGGGGAGAACCCGCCCCCCCCCTGCCCCGAGCTCGCTTCCGCGGCCGCGGGGAGAACCCGCCCCCCCCCTGCCCCGAGCTCGCTTCCGCGGCCGCGGGGAGAACCCGCCCCCCCCCTGCCCCGAGCTCGCTTCCGCGGCCGCGGGGAGAACCCGCCCCCCCCCTGCCCCGAGCTCGCTTCCCCGGCCGCGGGGAGAACCTGCCACCCCCGGCCCCGAGCTCGCTTCCCCGGCCGCGGGGAGAACCCGCCCCCGGCCCCGAGCTCGCTTCCGCGGCCGCGGGGGGAACCCGCCCCCCCCGGCCCTGAAGGAGGAAACTGCCCCCCCCCGGGCAATAGTTTGGTGTCGGTGCTTTAACACCGCGAAGCCCCCCCGGGGTCCTCCCCGCCCGGAGCCGGCGCAGCGCGGGGTTCGCTCGCTCCCCGGGCGCGCTCCTTTGGTTGCAATGGTCCTTTGGCTGCCGCTGGACTCCTGGCAACTGTGTCCCCGTGTGCGCAGGAGAGGCGAGCTCCCGGGCATGCAACCGCGCCGGGAAGTCGAGCCGCGAGCAGGTCAAGTGCCCGGGAAGTAAGGGCGTTTGCAAAGCCTTGCAGGTGTGTGAGGTCTTGGCAGGTGGCGCAGGAAGGGGGGCACCGGCGCGTTAGAAACCGGATCGATTTCAAAGGAATTCGGGGCGACGTGCTTCGGTTCTGACCCGGCTCGGTGCTCCACCTGCCTCTGACTCGCCGGGGTAATTGGTGAGGTTTTACCAGCACGCTTTGCTGTTGGCTTGTGAAAGACTCGGAGCAAACAGGAGGGAAAGTGGGTGGCCCCCCAGTGTTGCCGGATGCCCTCCCCTCTCTCCAGTGACAGTCGTGGTGCTTGTGACCAGAGTAAAACTTTCTCAAAGCAGGAGGCTTGCAGGGGCGATGCGTGCCAAGTTGGAGCGTGCAGGTTGCAAGTAACCCGCTACATTAAAAGGGCAACGTCTGCAAAGATCTTAAATTCATTCTGGACATTTGTTTGCTTTTTGCACTTCACTGGGGCTAGACATTAAAACGTGGCTAGTCGGTTTCACTGCTTGCTGTCAGTTAGGGGTTTTGCTGGCCCTTCCCTTTGACTTTTTATCTGCACCCTGGTTGTGCTTTGATAATGTTGGAGCTGCAGGTGCTCTATGGAATACTCATTTGCTAAGCTGGTTCCTTTTTAGAAGTGTTTTTTTTAGAAGATGAAATGTTTTTGTTGGTCTCTTCTTTTGCAAACTGTTCTTTTTCACAAGAAGTAAACGCTGCCCAGGTTTGAGGTGCTGCTGAGGTCCTTTCCAATGACATTTGGAGTAGGAGACACTTAAACCTTCTCTTTAAAATTCATTTTGAGCTCTGCCTGTAGAACACTGTTTTGTACCGAGGAGACAGGCATTGCCTGTGGGTTATTTTCTTGTTTAATGTCAGAGTTTTCCCAGGACTCTCTTGTTTTGGGTACGAGCTGGTGTTGATTATTACCTCTGATGTGTGCCTTATTTTATTCTGCTAGAACCGCTCTAACAAGCAAACCTGGCCACTACAGTAGAGCTTTGTTTTAATGCCGTAAATATGGCATCAGCTGGGGGGAATTCCGCTTTTTTGTTCTGAAAAGGAAGTTTTCTCAGCTTTTCGCATACTGATAAAGTCAGTTCAATGTCACGGGGAACATGGGATAATGAACTGTCACTTCTTCATCCAAAGAAGTCATTTGTAATGCAAAATCATACGGCCTTTGCCTTCCTCTGCCGCCCCTTGCTTTTCTAAAGGCGCACGGGCTTGTTTGGAATAAAAAGATTGAGTCAGCTGGGGAGATGAGAGAAGCAACAACTAAACATTCCCAGGTCTGAAATCGATTTTTCCAAAGGTAGAATTTAATCCGGAGTCCATTGCCTGTAAAGAGGTATTTGTAGTGCACGAGCTTGATTCTTTGGGGACAGTTACCACCTTCTAACCCTGAGAACTCGGTGAACCAGAGCTAAGACTGGTGGTTCCCCTGCACCTCTCTGGACAGCGAGATCGAAGCCTTCCTTCTGTATCTGTCTTTCCCTTGTGAGGATTGTTCATCACTTCCTGCTTTGTTGGGTCTTGAACTGGAGCAATCTTTCACTCTTGGAGTGAGACGGTCAATTGACCGCTGGTAAGTCTGTGGGTGTGGACTCATCCCTGAGAACCAAAGGAGGAGGATGTGGGCATGCAGTGGAATGTCGGGGTGGGAGGGGGGAGGATATTGTTTCTCTTAAACAAAACAACCCCCCAACCCAACCACCTTTAAGACATTAAAATGAGTAGAGATTCCCTGCAACAAGAGTCCCTTCCAAGCGAAAACTCTCCCTTCACATTCTGGAAGGATGCGCAGGATGTTCTGTGTAAGCAAAGAGAAGTGGACGCTATCTCGAGAGAACAGGTCGTTCTGAATCCCAGAATTGACTGTGTGTGTGTGTGTGTGTGTAGGTGTTTGCTGTTGAGCGTTCAGGGTATCTGACGGAGGAAGAGAGGCAGGAGGTGAACAGAGAGAAGTAAAGGCCTGGATGTCGGGGGACAGAGGAATGTATCGTACCCATGCCTTATGGGGGTGATATGTATTGACTATGTTGGATCTTGTAGAACCTCTGAGCAGGAGGAGTATGAATCCAGGTTGTCACAGTGGTATCTTCTCCGCGATAAGCACTGATATCCTGTGGCGGCAGGATCTCTGTTTAACCGGGATATGTCACCATTACGCTGCAATGTGTTAAAAGGCATTAACAGCTCTTCCTGCTTGAGACCTCATGCTGGAGAACAGAGCTGGAAATGGAATTTAAAATGCTATTTCTGTTTGCAGTGGAGGTATTGCTAATGTGCAAATATAACTCGTCAAGGGCCTGCAGGAAGCTATGTCATTGGCTGTGTTAATACTGGATTTCTAGACACGCAGCCTTCATCTTTTACGGCATTTCTGTATACGAATACTTGCATTTAAAGTCTCTAGGAATGGGCTGTGCACCTGTCTAACATCTTTGCCTGTTCCTACAATGTTTGGTCCGTGAAAACAGCCAACTGCTGTTGTTGGGAGCATTGCGTTCCCCACCGGGAGTCCTGTGATCCAGGAAGATTTACTCCAGCCACGGTGCCCCGTGAAAAATCCCTCCACACAATCTCTAGGGGCTGCTATTTTTGGCTAGGACTCCGGTGTGAACCTAATGTAGGCCAAACAGCAGGCCCTGTCTTCTGGCAACTGCTTTTGAAAGGTAAAGACAAGAATCCTGCAGAGACCCTCGTTATCTCTCTGTAACACTCTAATGGAATGCAGGGCTTGCTAGCTTTGATCAGCCGATTTGGGCTGGGCTTCTGTGCAGCATTTCATATTCGTTGCTCTTAATTTTTCTGACACAATGAGGGACAATATGAAATAAATTCAGGGGGCTGCTTGGGAGGTTAGAGAGACACAGTCAACATGATGGAAATCAGCAAAGATGCCACCTGTGTCTTACTAACCCACCAGCAAATTGACTCTATCCTGTTAAAGAACAATTAAGGTTGCTGATGGCTTCTTCTCTGCTTGTAAAAATGCCATTGTTCATGAGCTGTGTGAGTTCTTGAACAGATCACATAAAGCTTTATTGAGCTGATGATGGATCCTTGGTATTCTTATTAATCATCTTCACTCTGAGCTTTCTCTGTTCAGTACATTAAGTACTGGGGAGTGAAAAATGATCGCTTATGTTGTCATGCCATTAATTAAACCCATCACTGCAGCGTAGTGGAATGGGACTTGACGTAAGTGGCCTTTGGGGAGGATGCGAGCGTCTTCCAGCCCGCTGCCCATCTAACGAAGCCACAACTTCTGATATCAACCATGTCACCACAGAATATTACGGTGGGGCCTAGGGGCATTGAGAGCAGAGTCTCCATGGTGCAAGGCACTGCACAGAAAGACAGTGTATCTCCACCTAAACAGGGAACATAAGAACAGCCATATTAGGTCAGCCCAAAGGTCCATCTAGCCCAGTATCCTGTCTTCTGACAGCGGCTCCTGCCCCAGAGGGAATGAACGGAACAGGCAATTGCCAAACGGGCCAGCACCCGCTCCCAGCAGAAAGGATTAGCCTCATCTTGCAGAGGAGAAACTGAGGCACGGGGTCACAAGGTCACAGAGTCCATGGTTCTGCCTGGAATAGAATCCAGATCTTAACCAGAGCTCGGCCTTTCCTGTAGGTGAGGAGAGGGCTCTGGTTTGATTTAGCAGTTTGCCCTTGAGCGCCTTGAAACTGGGCAGAGGCCTGCCTGTCTTGAGGAACCACGGAGAACTTGAACTAAGCTTCCTTTTCCATTTAGAACTGGCATGTGGCCATCTCCATGCACCAGCTGCTCTGGAGGAGGCTGACGGTGGGAGGAGAACATCCAAGGTGTCTCTTTGTGGGGTTGCTGGACTCTGGTGATGGACTAGAAGGTGTTGACTAGTCCTTGTGGCTCCCGGCTAGTCTGAGCTCAGGGAGTTGCTGAAAGCCTGGAGGTGCGCGGGGCTCTGCAGTCTCCTTTTGAAAGAGGAAACCCGTCTGGAGCTGCAGGTGGCTTATGGCAGGACCCCCCTCTTTCTTGTCACGGCCTGTTTCAGCCACTGGCAGCTCTTGTGAAATGACTGTGTGCGTGTACCTGGTGTTAACGTGGGCCAATCACGTGTCGGATCAGCCAGGTCCCTCGGCTCCAGGTTTGTTTAGAACTTGGTAACCGGATCTTGCTGCTTGAAAGGCGTTTCCCTGCTGCTGTTGACACTGCCGGGCTGGGCTGGCTTTGTTCTTTTTCCCCGTCCACCCAGGGAGCTGTGCCGCGTTGACAGGAATACAGTGGACAGGCAGGCACAGACAAGGCTCCCCGTGTCTGGGGATGGCAGGCAGCAGGAGCGGGCTTGGGGGGTGACAGCATCGGCAGCCGAGCCCTCTCCTCTGAATGCCTTCCGAGCGCAGCTCCCGTTTCCCAGACACCCTCCCCTCCATCTAGGCCTCGTCTGCACGAGCATTTTCCTCCTGGTTTCACATCTGTGCTCTGGTGCAGCTCCCTGGCGGTCGCATGCGGAAAGGCGAATGTGGACGAGTGCTGGTGGTGCCTGGCAGTCTAACCGCGTCGCCTAGGCCAGCTCTGAGCAGACTCAGGCCTACACGACACGGTCAACTCGGCATAAGCTGCCCTGCCTCAGCTTAGTTGTGGAAGAGTCTTCGCTTAACATTGGCTCCCACCGGCATACGTGCCCCTTGTCACAGAGTCCCCGGGGCGCTGCTCTGGCGCTGCTCCCTATGAAGCCAATCAGGACTCTGAGGGGAAGCTTCCTTTCCATACACAGCCTGTCTTCAAGGCTAGGAGCTTCACAGATTACAGCTTCCACCTTCCTGGGTCTGACCTCGGAGCATTCAGCACCTTCTGCCCCTCCGTGCACTTCCCCCAGCGAGCCCACCCAGGTGGGGTCCTGGGGAAGCCCGTGAATCCCGCAGCCCAACTCCACAGTCAGACGTGACTCTCAGCCAGCCAGTAAAACAGAGGTTTATTACATGACAGGACCATGATCTAACACAGAACTTGTAGGTGGAGCGAATGCGACTCCTCTGCTGGGTCCATTTTGGGGGCCAAAGAGCTAGGCAGCCTGCCTGTAGCTCTTTGCCTGCCCCCAGCCAGATCCTGACTGACAAACTCCCCCTTTAGCCCCTCCTCCGTTTTTTCTTTGTCTCTTTCCCGGGCCAGGAGGTATCACCTGACCTCCCTCCCCCACCTGGGGTCCAGTTACAGCCTTCGGTATGGACATCCCCACACAATAGTCAGAGGAATCATTAAGAACATTCCTACTCCGTTACACCCCTCTGTGCCGATTTTACCAACACTGCCTCCCCGAGCGGCGGAGAGTCACGCGCGATGCAGTTGGATTGGCGCAGCGTCTGCGTAGACACAGCGGGCTTATTTAGACTGTTCCCGACTTTCAGGAGCCGTCCCACAATGCCCCATGCTGGCAGAACAGGTGCTGCTGGCCCAAGGACACGCACCACCGGCCCAAGGAGATGTACCACCGGCCCAAGGAGATGTACCACCGGCCCAAGGAGATGTACCACCGGCCCAAGGAGATGTACCACCGGCCCAAGGAGATGTACCGCTGGCCCAAGGAGCCAAGTGTGCACACCCACAAGCGATTTAATAACCGTGGTGGCCATGTGCCAACGTACGTTAGGTCGACGCCATTTTGTAGTGTAGACATCGCCTGAGTGTGGTAGTGGTTAAAATTTGAGTGGCTTGTCTATTAGTAGTGGTGTAATAATCATGTTTATCACAGTGGTCCTGAAGAACCAGCCCAGATCAGGGCTCCAGACATGGGGTGGGGGAAGGGGTAGAACACACAAGAGTTAAATAGCCTCTCGTCCGGTGTTGCGAAGGAGCAGCGAGGGACTGGACTGCTGCCGTTGCTGGTGCTGAGAAAGGAAAGCTCCGGTGTGGACGGACAGTGTTGAATGCACCGTGCCCAGCACTGAATGCACTCTGCCTAGTGCAGTGAGGTCTCTGCACGGCTACCAGAGATTATGGTCGCAACTAAAGCAAGTGGTGTACAAAGGACTTGGTATGTGTGAATTACATTTCGTCCCATTTAAAGGTCCCCTCGTGCCTCC
The DNA here is from genome assembly GCA_032164245.1 of Sternotherus odoratus. NCBI lineage: Eukaryota > Metazoa > Chordata > Testudines > Kinosternidae > Sternotherus > Sternotherus odoratus. The sequence continues at coordinate 220,506,968 of JAVMKO010000002.1, read as the reverse complement.
ATACTAATGTAAAGGGGTCTTGATGTAAGCCCTGGTCTAAATGCTTCTTTCTGCACAGGCACAAGTCTTTTGGATTGAGGTGTGAATTTTTTTTTGTGATGCTACAGCCTTAATGTACAGGCATCCTACAGATATAAAGGTACCTTCTACCACTACAGCTTATCCCCTTCCCATATGGGAATAAACTGTACCTGTGTAAAGAAGAGGTATGCCACTTGGTTAAACCAGTACAGCTGAGTAATGTAGACAACATTACATGAGAATCCAGTCCTTGGTTTAGTGGCTTCTCAGCTGATCTTCACAGCCAACGAGTTTCATCTCGTGCTGTAAGCATGGTTAGATAAATCCTGTACGTGTCCAACAAGGCGAGAGTGTTTTGCTAAGTGCCTTTCTTGTAACTGTGCAGCTGATCTCTAACTTCACAAACGACGTCAGCTTTTGTAAGCCATCACCATGGTCTCTCGTCTGTTGCCGTTTACTGTTGCCCGACTTGGTTTGTTTTGATCATCTGGAAGTCTGTTTAAACAGGTTCATTTACTTTGGGACTGCTTGCGTTATTTTCCAGACCTATTTAATGTCTGACAATTGCAGTTCCACCAGCCGGAATCTTGTCCGAAATGCTGTGTATTTTAAGTCAGCGCCGAACACCTAATTTGAATAATGAACTAATCGAAGTACATTTAGTCTTGGGTTACTCCCCAGTGGACAGGTGAGAGATTTTTTTCCCTGGGATGTGGGCAATTGGTATTAATTGGCCCCTTGTCAACCTTAACAGAGACCATTTTCCAGGCTCATTCAGCCCTCAAACTCCCCTCTAGGTCAGGATGGAAATTAACCGAGCCTCTATTATCTGGCTCGCCATATTTACCGAATCACCAGCCACCTGGGGCTGACAGCGGCTGGGAGCTCTGTCTGTCGGCCCCCAGGCAGCTGGGGGGTTCTAGCTTTTTGGTTATCTGATCCGGCCCTAGTCCCAATTAGGGACCCCAAATATCAGACCTGTGCATTGTTTATGAAGCTTGCAGATTAGCAACCTATGATGAACATAGGCTGCAGATCTGTCTGGGCGTATATCACACTCCTCATCGTGTGGTCTTCATCAGCACTGGATGCAGATGACGCAGATTCTTCCAAGAAAGACTTTCCAAACCAAAGAGTTTAAAACCTCGGGTGTAGTTCTTTTTTAAAAAACAAAACAAAAACAAAAGAAACTTGACAGTGTCAAGGAATTGTACCCTCATGGCTACAGGCAGGCTCTGAATGAACAGATTTAGCGTGAGAACAGAGCATAAAAATCCAATGAGGATTTTGCACACTTGCTTGTCTCAGATATGCCCCCTTTGAATAGTGACAGCTACTACCTGATATTTGGATCAATAACTGAACTGCTTCCCTAGGAATACAGTAAGACCCCTATTTTAGGAACTATTTGGAGATTGAGGTGCTAATAACATGAAATTGAACATCTCAAAATTGCAGTGGGCGCAGTGCCCAAGTTAATTTATTGCTCAGTGACAGAGTACATAGCAAATGGTTACAAATGTACAGTGTCTGATTAGTCTTTGCTGCCAAACTGCTCAGTCTTTTCAAAACCAGTACAGCCGCTTGAAAGTTGGCTGAAGGACTGAAGTCCCATTGGATGGCAGAAAGATGGTCCCTAGGATGGGTCGTTCATTAGACTGATGTTCATAAAAGCAGGGTTCTGCTGTCCAGGTTACAGTGTCATCAGCAAAGCAAGCGGCATATGAGAACACAGATTTGGCTAGGAGTGAATTGCAGGCATTAGCAGAGGCTTCGGGCGCGTGTGTGGCCAGGGAGGAGAAGGGGGCTGGCCGTTGCCAAGCAAGTGGCCACAGCATGTGGCCACATTTTAAGAGTTAAAGGTGACCTGTTAGGACACAGAACGAGGTTTTGTGCCTTTTCTCTACCGAAGGGTTTTCTTTACGGCTGGTCAGGACGTGTTTGCGTGTGTAAATGGTGTCATCCATGTGCTGAAGCCCAGAGTAGACTTGATGAACTTTTGTTTCTCTTGCCTGTTGTTTGTATTCGTATTGCAGTAGAGATCCAAACTGAACTGGGGCCTAGTGTGAGGTGCTGTATTTACATGTCACTCATTCTTCAGGTCTGATCCTTACACCTTGTCTGACCACTCAAGTCACTGCCCCGACCATACCAGCATACTGTGTGTCGGGCAATAGGGAAGGTCTCGCCCGTGTCTGTACAGCACCTAGTGCAACGGGGTTCTGGTCCCAGGATGAGGGCTGCTGGGAGCTCTTACGATACGAATAAGCTGCGGACAAAGACTGGGATCCTGCCATCCGAGCCCGGGAAATGAGGCACAGAGATGAAATGAGGCACACTCGCAGCCCATTTGTGTTTCAGAGAAGAGATGATTGTTGGTAGTGCCTGGGTTCCCCCTTGTTCTAGCTGCTGTACAAACACACTGAGACAATCCCTGCCCCCAAGGAACTTAGTCTGCCTAGACATGGTAAGCAAAGGGAGGATGGTCATCCCCATTTTATGGATAGGGACACTGAGGCACAGAGATCAAGGACTTAATCCTGCAGTGGCCTGAGCCTGATCCAGCACTGGACGTCAGCCCAGGCATGTCTCTTGAGCATTCGCCTCGTCAACGGGGGGCCTCACGTACTTTGTTGGGTCAGAGCAGGAGCATGATGCAGCTCCAGGCCACCCAGGAAGCTTGTAGCGGAGCTGGGACTTGAACCCAGAGTGCCTGAGGTTCAGTGCCCAGGCCCCCCCGGCGACTCCATGCTATCTGGAGTTTGTCGGCATCGCCTCTCTGATGGTCCGCTTCTCCGGGAAGGTCACTTGTGCTGAACACCAGGAAGCTAGTTTCAGGGGCAAGGCTGCATCCCTGAGTTGTCTGCTGCTGACTCTCTTGCCCTTTGGGTTTTTGGTGATGCTGAAGTCATCTCTGCTTCCTGTCCCTCGGTCTTTCCTGCCCCCCCTTCCCCCCCACTCTGATAACGATACCGGGGAATTGGTCGTCTCCTCCAGAAGTTCCTGTCTGTCCCTAGCAGCTATCTAGGAATGGGCCATGTGACAAAACACCAGGGAAGCAGCCAGGAGAGGACAGTGAATTAGAAGAATGTGACAGGAGCGTGTTTCCTGGTGATTCTAGTGGATGAAATTAAAAGCCAAGTGCCCATAACCATGCCAGTCCATTAATCCTCCCCCCCCCCCCCCGACCTGTTTTAGTTTCTACCCCTCCCACCCTGGAATATGCCTGTTGGTAAAACACCTGTGCCGGTCACAATCGCTATCCTGCCGTCATGGCTCCATGGAGTTGATTCACCTTCAAACACGTCTGATCCCTGGCCCCGGAGCCCACTGCATATGCTCATCCCATAAACCAGCTGCCTCCTGTCTGGTGCTGCGTCTGTCATTCCCCTGGTCCTCCTTTCCGCTCGCTTTAAATGCTCATCTGCATCCCCTTGGCATGTGAGGGACCATCACTGATTCTTTTCTTCTGCTTCCGGCGTTTACACCACAGATGTCAGGGAGGCAGGCAGAGGACTTGCTCTGCGCTCCCAGCTAAACGGATGCGAAGCAGGCCCAGCTCAGAAGTGGTTTTAAGTAGCTGCCCCTGCTCCAGGACTCTCTAGCGCCATCCGGGACCTGGAAAGACTGAGACCCACGGCTGGACCGTACGGTGTTATGGGACCAGGGCGTCACGCGCTGTGTGAAGGCCTGTAGGGACACCACTAACCAGCGTGGCGGAGATAGTACAGCATCAGGCTCTTGTAGCCTGTAGAAGCTGAGGAGGTGAGCGGTTGTCATGGCAGTGACTGGGTGCTAAGAAGAACTTGGCTTCATAAAGAGGTCCCAGCGGTGGTGTCTGCCAGATGGGAGCAGGATTGTCAAAGGGAGCGAGCGGGTGGAAGCCCCTTGAGAAATGTGGCACCAGACCAGGCAGTAGAGAAATGGCTGCCTGGCCTAGTCTCCTCTTGGTCCTCATGAGATGGCCTAGTGGGCCTGCTGTGGCACCCTGCCTCCCAACCCTCCTCTCCTGTTCGTGTGCTGGGCTCCTCTGCCCGGGAAGTGGCTCTGCGCCGTGCATGCTAACCCGCCTTGTGTCGCCAGACAGGGGGACACACAACATCAGACTGGAGCGCCTGCTGCTCTCCTGTTTGGTTTCTAACCTAGGCCCCCAAGTTGGCTCCTTAGGGGCCAGGCCGGTCCCTCAGTGTCCCATCTCGGGCAGGGGCAGGCTAGGCGGGGGGAAGCCAGCGGGCAGGAGAACAAAGGGGACGGTAACCTTTCTGGGACAAGCTGTCGTATCCTTGCATTTGTTCGGTGCCTATTGCAAGGAGGCGCTGGCTGGCGCCTCTGGTCCCCCCCCCCCCCAATGCTAATAGGAAGAGAGGGGTCTGTCCTGGGAGCGCTTTGGTTCCTGCCCCGCTGGCGGGGACAGTCAGAAGGGGTATACGCCAGTGCTGTTGTCCTAGGCCTGATGGTCTAAGTGACCCAGTGTCAGGCCTGCGAGCCAAATTCTGGATCGGGGAGGTGGCATGTGAACGGGCAGATCCTGATCCCACAGATGGGCAGCTAAAATGGCAGCTCTTAAATGTCCTGTACCGCTGAAGCCTGAAATCACTTGCCAGCGTGTGGTGGCCTCTGGGAACTTCATGGGAGTAGTGGGTCTAGAATCCTCTTGTTCCAAAAGCCCAGGTCCCTGCCACGTGAGCTCAAGAATAACCGCTGTTGGTGTAAGGCCACTGACACGCAACTGATCAGTGTCGATTCCATCCAGCAGCGGGCGATGCTGAGACACTCGCCAACTCATTAGTGTTGACACCTCATCAAACATTGCAGGTCAGAAGCCCACGGGTGGATTGACTTCAAATTGCTGGCTTCAGTCAGCAAGTAGGAAACCCTTGATTTAAATCATGCAGTTAATCTGGTTTTACATTTGTACTTGATTTTCCTAAGGAGATGTTGATTCTCATTGGTTGGTGACGTGGATTTGGAATTAAATATAGTTTTTGCACTAGGTTTGGTACTATGAGTTGTTAACTAGGAGGATACGGTGGAGATTTATACACATTTAAGCAGTTAAGTAGCTCAATTTGTCCAGGTTCTTAATTTTTACATTTATGATGTTTAGAAAATGGCAAATGACTCTTCCTATTTACTAGTCTTTTTACTAGAGATTATGTCAAGCTGTTTAGATGGCAGCTGGAATACAAGTAAACCAACAATTTGAATATGTGTTAAAATGCTATCTTAAATGTGCTGGATACATAAGACGAGTTTATCCAAACATTTTGCATTTAAAATTGATTATTAAAGGAAATATCTGTAGCTAATCAATTGAACAGATTGTTTCTGGTCATATGTCCAGTAAGGTTTTGGCACCAATGGATTTCCCCTTTACACCTTGTTTTTATTCCTAGATTGGAAGAGGAAAACAAGCTTTCCTGCTCTAATTCCCCATTGGTTTTTAGTTCATTCAGAGTCCAGTCATTTAACTGAGCTAATGCATAAACGGAAATGAAGAAAACATTCCGCTTGCACCTGCGGAAGAGGCTACGGCTGTCAAAAGCTGATTTAGTCCTTCAGCAAACTCTGGGTCCAGTTGTTTAGCTTGTGACTTGCACCAGTTCAGTGGCTTGACTTTTCATAACGTCAGGTGCAAGTGTGTACTGCTTGACTATTTTAGATGGGCCTTGATATTGTTGCCCTTCTTTTACTCAAGTGGCTAGCCAAAGTTTGGGGTCCTGGAGATGTTCCATTTAGGAAGGGGGGGGAGGAGGGCTCCCAGCTCAGGGAAGGGAGGCCTAGGAACAGTTCTTGTTCGGGTTGAATCACAGTAGTTCTTGTGATTCAACCCTTAGTGGTGGTCTGGGAGACTGGGAGAGTAGGGGCGGCCTGTCGGTGTCCTGGGCTGGTGGGAAAGGAGCCGGCTTACTTGCCGGGCGTAAGTAAAACTGTTTTGCTCCGGGGGACGATAAAGCAGGGGGCTGGGACTGCTGCCCCAGAGTGGTTACTGACCCCCTGGCTGATGAGGGGGCCCACCAGCTCGCTAAGATGTTAAACCAGGGCTGTCTTTGCTCTGCGTGGGGATGTGAAAATCCCATTGCTCCTACTCTTGCCGTGGTCTGAAGCCAGAATTCCCAAGCGTGGGGACGGGTTTTTTGGGGAGCTGTGCATGGGTTGGCTGCCCCGGGGTGTCTGCCACAGGGCGGCTGTACCTAGAACTCGTGAAGGGATGAAGGATGCCGTGGGTGTAACTAATCAGTGAAGTGACCCCAGCCCTCAAAACCTCATCCACTTAGACACAAATCTCCTAACTCCGTCCAGCAGCTTGGGGGCCAGTTTGTGCAAAAGACGCTCTCCCCTTTCCTTGGACTTCTTCTTCTGTCTGCATCCACCTATTGCCGCTCTGCTTCTACTTGGGTTGTGAGTTCTTTGGGCAGGGCCCGTCTCCTTGTTGGCTGTTTGTACAGCCCCTAGCGCAGCGAGACTCTGGCCCACGGCTGCAGCTCCTAGGTGCTTCTGCAACACGTGTCAAGGCACCGTCCAAACTGCCGCTGTTAGATTGGTAACCTGGGGAGAAGAGGGCCTGTCCCCTAGCCAAGGACGTTCCATACAGGTGAAGAGGGAGTGGGTGTGTGCAGGTGCACACCTGCCTTGAAGATGGGCTGAAAACCTGAGCCCCTCCTTCCCTCCCACAGGTGTCCTCCCTGAATAGGGTTTGTGTTCTGGGAGCAGCTGGAGGCCTCTGCTGAGCTCAGGGCCCCATTGTGCAAGGCACAGCACCTACGCCTCGTGAGACGCTGCGCCTACCTCAGGGTTCACTGTCTAGACGGTAAGACGGGTGGAAGATTTTTATAGCGGAGGGAGAGAGGAAGTGACCCGTCAGCTACTGGCAACTGGACCCGGATCTTCCGAGTCGTGATCCGTTGCCCGGACCTCCTGACCATCCTCCTGCTCTTCTGACGTGGGCGGGGTGCAGACAGTCCCTGCTTGTGACTCGGGGCCTTCAGAGGCTGTATCCCTGCCTTGCCGTGGTAAACAGCAGCGTGGGGATGGCCCGTGGCAGCAGCTGCGCTATGTGGGGGGGGGGCTCCCCTGTGAACACGGCAGGGGGAGGAGAATTGGTTTGGATGAGAAGGGGGGGCTGAGGAAGGGAGGCCTGCACTGAGCTGCGTCTGGCTAGAGCTGGCCGTGGCGTTGGGCTTGAAATAGTTTTTCCATCAGGAGAACGGCACCTTCCGCCGGAAGCGTCAGTGTTGAGCAGAATTCGGGGTTTTGTTGAAAATGCAAACTCCTCCGCAGGGAAACAAACTGGTTAAGAACTGCAATCAGCGCCCTCGTTTTCCACCCCAACTGGTCTCGGGGGTGGGGGGAGCCCCTGCGTCCCCCTCCCAAGCTCTCATCAGGATATGGGCTCCCTGAGCCATCCGTTGGCAACTGAGCTCCAGACCTTGGTGTCTGGAAAGCGATCAGACTTGGGCATTCCCTGCTACCCGTGGACTCACTCTGCCCAGCACGTGGGGAAACCTCTCTTCTCTGCTGTCGTATGGGAGCTGCTCTACAGGGAGGGGACCAATCCATCGGTCTGTTTTAAGGACCAGGAGGACGGTGTCCATTCCTGGTAGTGCCGCTGACTTGTTGGGTCACCTGGCATTTTCCTCCCTCTCTCCATGCCCCGGGAACCCTCCGTGTGAAGTGGAGTGTGAACCTCCCTTGCTGGAGTTGGGGGATGGTGTGGGGGGAGGCGAAGCCCGTTCAACGGTTTCCACTTCACCCACAGGACATCCTCTAGGAGGATACAGCCTCTTCTCACCTTCCTCTGACCTCCGCTGCTTCTCTTAAGCACAGCTAGTGCGGGTGCATTGACTAGCATGCCCTGTCAGCTGGCTGGCTCCAGGTGCCAAGGAGTTAGCCGCCTTGCAAACCGGTTTTCCTTCCCCTAGTGTGTTATCGGCCCCTGCTCCTCTCCGCCCCCGGAGCTCAAGGTTATTGGTTTGCTTTGTACGTTCTGCAGATTTACAGCGGGCACCTCTAGCCGTGCAGTCGGCGTGGATCCTAGAAACCCATATGGTGCTCAGCTGTGCCTGGTGCCCTTCTCAGGTGGAATATGTTCGTCCGCCCCACCCCTTCGTTCCACCCTCCATCTCCCCACCGCACAGAGCCGGAGTCGTGGCTCAAATGCAGCCCCTCTCCGCCAGCCTCTGGAGCTCTTTCCTTCCTCTCTGCCTAGGATCTCTTCTCTCCCACGTGAGACTGTTACTTCTGGCCAGATGCCGCTGTGACTGGCACCTCCCTGGCGGGTCGACAGCCAGGGAGAGGGCGGGTTTTCCAGCCGCTGGGGCTGCAGCGTTGCCACAGTTCTACCTGCTCTGTGCACCCTGGGGACGAGCCGGTGTGGGGAGCTGCTGACTTTCGACGGCAGTGACGCGGTTCTCACCAGCCCCGCCTGGTTGGCGGGGGGAGGGGAGAGGGCTTCCCTTGCAGAAACGCTGCGTGGGAGGGAATACAATGATCCATGCCGAGAGCAGTGTGGCCTAGTGGCTAGGGCGCCGGCCTAGGGGTTCAAAGACTTTTGGCTTCTGTTCCTGGCAGCGACCTTGAGCAAGTCGCCTTCCTCCATGACTCAGTTTCCCCTCCCACCCTGCCTTGCCTCTTAGACTGTAGTCCCTTCGAGGCCAGGGTGGTTATGTTCGTACAGCACCGTGCGCAGTGGGCACCGTGGGGCTGCTGCAATGCAGTGAACAGGGAGCAGCGAATTAAACATTGAGTCGTTCCAGCTCTGAAATAAACAGCGAGCTCGAGGTCTAGATCCTGACCAGAGCAAAGCCCCACCCGTGCCTCTGATGCTGTCCCTTGGGGGGGAAGCAGGCTGCTGTCCAATACCCATTCCTTCGTGACCCTCGCCCTAAACGTCCCCTCTTCAAAATGGGGTTCGTCCTAGTCCTCTCCCCTCTCAGAGCACCTGGCTCTGAGCCCCCCCAAGAAACGGTGTGTGTGTGTGGGGAGAACATTGGTGTGGTAAGAAATGACTCTCCCCTCCTCCCGGGAGAAGTTAAACCCCACTAGAGTCGCTGCTGGGGGGCTCCGACCCAACAGGCGTGTGTTGGGCTGCAGAAGCTGATCGAGGTCCTCGCTGGTTTCAGAGAGATCCCGAGGGAGGGTTTGGGGGACCCTTGTGTCTCCCCGCAGAGCCCCGCCAACCATTCTCCCTTCCAGGCTTCAGCTGAGCCCACGGGGCCTGCAGCTAGTCTCAGGGGAGCCTGGGCAGGAGGGAAGCTGCCCCAGGGATCGAACGTACGGACAGACCCAGCCTGGCCGCACTGCGAGGAAGGTGGCTGAAGTTGGTGGCAAAGAGGCCTCGGGGCCGGGCCCATTGTGCGACCGGTGGTTTGGGAGGGAGCTCTTGTCCGTGTATTGTCCAGAATGGCCAAGTCTGTGTCTGACCCGACTGCCCAACAGTGGAGGTGTGGGGAGAGCCCCAGCTAACAGGAGGCACTGGTGGGAGTGTTGGGCTTGGATGTATGGGGCTGGGGTGTGGGGCAAAGCCGCTGGCGAGATCTGAAGGAGCCTCTGGTGTTGCATGGGTGGGAGAGGGAGTCTAGTTCCTAGCTCTTCCCATCTCTTGTCTTCAGCCGGCCTCAAGTTGGGTGGGGGTGGGGGAAGATCTGGGGGTCACACAGCAGGGGGAGGAAGTCGAGAGCCATCAGGCGTGGTGGCGGGGGGAGCTGCCCAAATCCCACCCCTGCTCCAGGACAGTATTGTGATTTCTAGGGAGCAGACAGGTTGCCGGCTTCTTGGTAGCTGCTCTCCTGCCCTGGGGTGGTAGGAGTCTGCTGTTCCCAGAGGTGGTGGTGTCCGTGCTGGAAGGGGCTCCCTGCCGAGCCCCCGCTGCATGGAGAGGAAGTTTTTTGGTGCTCTCTGTTCAGTCAGTGCCTGCCTGCCCCACTGATGGGGCTTGGCACAGTGGAGAAGCCGACTCAGCCTCCCGTTCCTCTATCTTCCCCAGCCCTTCAGTGCAGTTCGTCGCTTTTCTTGAACGCAGCCTTGATGTAGGCTGACTCTGTCCTCCTTGTTGGCCAATTCGTGCATTGTCCTTTTACCTTTTGCCTTCGTACGGTGGTGGGTGCCCTTGATGGACTTCCCACGGGAGTTCAAATCAAGATCATGTCTCTCTGCTGCACGTCAGTCTCCTACAGTGCACTGGTGACAGTGAGAGTTAGTGACACCGCAAGCCTGTAAAAGGATAAGTTATCAACTTCCTTAGCTCTCCAGCTCGTAACAGAGCGAGGGAACTTCAATGTGCTGCCTCTCTTCGTTCATTAGCAATGGGATGATTGAGAGACACAATAAATGCATATTTACCTAGTTATCAAGTAGCCTGTTGACGTTATTGATATAAGCTGGGACCGTATAGCTCATTGTTGCAACCAAGGTCCTGTAGTGGCACCAAATCTTGTACAAAGGGGATCAAATAAGGTGTCTAAGACAAGGTTATGGTTTGCTGGCAAGAAGAGGGCTGCTAAAGGCATGTGTTGGGTACTTGTACCAGGAGAAGGGCGGTAATGATCCAAGGGGCTGTACCTGAATACCAGTGCTGTGGCTGGCTTTGGTTCAGGCTTCAGGTCTCATGCTAGGCCTCTTCAGGCCTGAAAGGTGGAAATGGGACCAAGCAAGTGGCTGAGTCCCAGAGGCAGGAACTGAGGCAGATGGTGAGCCGAGGGGCAGATAGACCTTGTGACTCAGAAGGGTATGGACAGAACTCTAAGGGTTTTTCTTGCCAGGTGCCCCAGTGCTCCTCTGTAAAACAGAGAGGCCACATGACAAAAGACTATAAAAACCTGCTGCAACTCCTCCATCTTGTCTTCAGTCCTGCTTCATACCCCTTGAGTGACTTGGCTACAAACGGAAGCTCTATACGAAGGGCTGAAGGGCCCATCCCAGCTGTGGATGTACTCTAGAGACTTGATTTGAACCTGCAGTTTATTCTATCACTGCTACAAGCCCGAACCAAGAATGTTGCCATTTCTGTATGTCATTGATTCCATTTAACCCATTCTAGCTCTCATCCTTTCCTTTTATGAATAAACCTTTAGACTTTTCCATTCTAAAGGATGGACACCAGTGTGATTTGTGGGTAAGATCTGATTTGTATATTGACCTGGCTCTGGGGCTTGACCCTTTGGGATTAGGAGAACCTTTTTTCTTTTACTGGGGCATTGGTTTTCATAACCAGTCGTCCCCATAACGAGTGGCACTGGTGGTGATTCCAGGAAACTGGAGTGTCTGAGGGAATTGCTTGTGGCTAGCCAGTGGGGTAAAACCAGAGTCCTCTCTTTGTGGCTGGTTTGGTTTGCCTTAGAGGTGGAAAACCCCAGCCTTGGGCTGTAACTGTCCTGCTTGAAACAATTTGTCCTGAATTGGCACTCTCAGTTGGGTCCTGCCAGAACCAGCATCGTTACACCTGTATCTAAACGTGACTTCATTCTTTAAAGGCTTATTGGCCCGAGTGTGGGATGAAAACGTTGGTGACTCAGCCAAGAGTGATTCATACCAGATGTGCGAGCTGTGTGGAAGAGCACTCAAGATTATCTCTAGGCTGGGAAAGATTCAGTTTTTGTCAGTAAACCTAGATTTCACCATGCACAAACTGAAATATTTCCATTGGTGGTCAAAATCTACAGATAAGCTAAGTAAGACTTTGTGGGCGAAAGCTAGTGACTTAGACTTTTGAATTAGGCTTGTTACGAATGGATTAGTGAATGAATAGTAAAAACAGATGAGTTGTTTTAAGGGTATGGACTTTGTATATTTTGATGTGATGTTAATGGCATATGGGACTTTAACTTTTTGAATCAATGTCTGTCATTGTCTAGCCCTCTCTAATTTCCTACAACTGTGAAAATGTCAATAGACAAAACTTTAAAGCATTTTTAAGGCTGATATTCTCCCTCAATTATATTAAAAAAATTAATTCCGCCAAGCCCAATTATCTCAAAATGTAGCCTAGTAGTAGTGTTATCATATTGAAGACCCAGAAAACCTGTAAAGTTGTCAAGTGCGCCAAGCAAACCGGCAGATCTAATCTCTTTCGTAGAGGTGTAGCATAACAAAAGTTATGGTGCAAAAATTTCAGATAGAAATGTGATTTCAGGTTTAAATGTATGGGGGTGGGGTTTCTCTAACTCCAGCTGATCCCTTGTTATTTCCAGCCTGCCTCTGCCCGCTCACCAGTGGGGTGAGATATAGCCTGGAGTATTTATTCGCTCCATGTTCTAGCTGTAGAATGGTGATGGCAGAAGGCTCGTTGTCGTTTTTTACAAGGTTTTATCTAAGGTAGAGTAGGGGACACAGCTCTCTGGGTGCCCATTTGACTCCCACAGAGGCCAGCTGGGGTGGGGTGAAACCAGGGAAATTCTGCTGTACCTTGGGACTTCAGAGAGAGCTGCTTCCCGTAGGGAAGGAAGGAGTAAATCAGGATACCAAATGCCAATCTTCAGCTATTGTATTGCATCACGTTCCCACAGCTGTGGCTCTCCCCTCCCTGGTGTTCGCGCAGCGTCATTAAATGCAGGGATCTCTTGGGAGGGAATACACAGCTGGGCTTTAAAGTGGTGGTTGAATTTATGGGAGTGTGGGTGAACGAGCTGTTTTCAGAGATCGGCAGATACTAAGGCAGAAGGGACCGTTATGATCACAGCCCAGTAACCCACAGTTCCCAGTTGGTGGCGATGGGCCCAGTCTCCGGGTTCCACGTGCTTCCAAGCCAAGTGGGTCTGGTCTACTCACTGTTTCTTGCTCTGGAGTCCATCTTGTCTCTTTCATCATAGGGTATAAAGACAGAAGTGACCTCTGAGCTCCTGTATAATCCTGTAGAACATCCCTGAATTAATTCCTGTTTGAACCAGAGCATGTATCTTTGATTTACAAATGGCCGGTGATTGCAAATGGGTGGGAGGGATAGCTTAGTGGTTTGAGCATTGGCCTGCTAAACCCAGGGTTGTGAGTTCAATCCTCGAGGGGGCCATTTAGGGGTTGGGGCAGAAATCTGTGGGTGAGATTGTGGCCTGCGTTGTGCAGGAGGTCAGACTAGATGATCATAATGGTTCCTTCTGACTTTAAAAGTCTGAGAATCTACCATACTCCTAATAAATTGTTCCAGTGATTAATCACCCTGTGGCTCGCCGCTCTCGGCCTGGCACCCCGGGCTGGGAGTGTGGGGCCACTGGCACTGCTCTCGCGGGCTGGATAAAAATGGCCACGGGTCATAATTTTCCTACCCCTGATCTTGCTGGACCTTTGTCTGATAGACTGAAGAGCCCATAAAATGGAATCAAGTCGCCCCTTAACTTTTTTGTTCAAGTAAATAGATTCACGGAGCTCAATCTCTCCCTTTAAAAGATTGGAAAATTATCCCGGAAATCATTCTTGTCTTCTCTGAATCTTCTCCAACTTGTCCTTGATGTTAGGGTGTTTTCCCCACTTCTGGAGGAACGCATGAGATTCCCTGACTCCTCCTCTTTCTTACTTTGGCAGGCTTATGTAAATATTTGCCTGGCTGCATGAGTGGAGTGTGTAGGTGGCGGTTTCTTGCAAGGCTTGTAGTAGGGAGTAGGCCGAATGCATGTGATGGAGAGAGAGTATCACAATAAGGAGGAGCAGCAGGGGAAATGAAACTCTGAACTTCACATCAAGATTTTTCAACAGAGATTGTGTTGCTCATGGACCAGTTGCTGCTGTCCCGTCTAGCCCTTCATGTATATCTGCCTTTGAGTCTCTAGCAGATTATTGAGTTTTTGCCACATTGGCTCAATATCTTGCTATGGGGAGAGATGGTGAAAATATGGTGGCATTTGACTTTCTCTAGCATCCCGAACTGTGCTGATGGGCAGCTAGATTGGCCCTGGCATTTACCTGGCAGGAGTGGTCAAGGGTCCAGCCAACCAGCATAATCAAAGTGGATGGACCAACTTTCGCTGGTGAGAGAGACCAGCTTTTGAGCTGTGCGGAGCTTTTCTTCAGGGCTGGGAAATGCAGTCAGCGTCCCTGCTAATCGCCAGGTGGAGCAGATTGCTTTGGACTGATAATTCTTGCCCCCTGTAAGAGACCATTCAGGGTGAAGCAGCCAGTTAATCGAGAGCAGGTTTGCGGGGACTGTATGGGGGGCTTTGTCCTTGTAGGGCATGTCTACACTCCACACTGGACCCGGTGTGTTCAAGCCCGTGCTTGTGTCCACACTGCATCCTAAACCTGGGTTTATGGTTCCTGGACCCGGGTCTCGCAGCCATGCTAAGACACCCCGCTTCCGTCCCCATACAGCATGACGCAGAGCCGTTGGCAGCTTGAATGGCTTCCGCCCTACAAAATGCCTTGCACACGAGTCTCAGTGGGACTGGGGCTTCGGCGCCCCCAGGGGCTGAGAACTGGGGTGCTGAAGGCTTGCTGACCCAAGTCACAGCTGTGTGTGTACACGGCGAGGGGGCTTGGACTCAAACCAGAGCCACCCTCTAAGCCCAGTCTCAAGGTCTGCCCTGCACACTAAGACCCCGGGGGCAGCGGGCCCGGTTGAGAAATGCCTTTTTTCAGAGCAGGTGTTTGGGCCTGGGATGATCAAATGCAGCTGGGTCAGGGGATTCCCATGAAGGGCTAAAAGGGCTTAGTTGAAGGGCAGAGCTGCAGGATGCTGCATGGCTTGTCGAGATGCAAGGGGCAGGGGTGCCTCTGGGTTCTGACAGCCCCCTTTGGTTAGGGGCCTGGCTTGTGTGTTGCTGTGAATTGGTGTGAAGAGCCATCCCAGGCTGGGAAGGAATGGGCTAGAGCAGGTATTGGTCCTTCCTGGGCAGGGGGAGACAGGCCAGTAGCCTGCAGGGGCCAAACAGGGAAGATGGGAAATTGGAGGACCTAGGAAACCGAAGGACGTACAGTCAACCCTTGAGGCTGATCATGGCGGAACGGTGCCGAAGCCAGTGTTCAGTCCTTGAGTTGGCCAAAAACTTTCCCTTGACATTTTGGGGTATGAAAAATACTCCCCTCCCCCCCCCCCCAAATTTTGGATCAAAACTTTTTAGCGCAAAATATTAAGCACAAAAAAAGTGTGTGGGAGAGAACCACTTTCATTTTCGCACATCTTCCCCCTCCTACCCCCATTTGCCAATGGGGAGTAAAAGCGCGACACCCCCCCCCCTCCCCCAACTAAAACACTTTTAAAATCGGTGACAGAATTTCTAACCAAACAAAAAACTTGATTTGTTTGAAATTTCTCGTGAAACAGAGACTTTCCTCTTGTTTTTGTCCCGTCAGTGCTGTTAATGAGGACGATATGAAAGCTGTGGCACTTGCGTTGTGTGTGTCAACTGACTATAACACATGTTCCTGGAGTCCCTGCCGGTGCGTGCCCTGTTCATGCTGAGCCTGCGGTAGCTGCTAGCAAAGCTGGAGCGAACTGTGAGACTCATGAAGTGTTTGTGGATGGAGCGGCACTAGGAGCCACCTGGAAAAGCCCTCTGGCTTCTTTGACTGCGAGTTTTGGGTGAATGTTCCTGGAGGGTGGATTTCTGACTAACTGTCCCGTTTCGGTAGCCATGGGCTGTTCGTGGGATTACATGACTCTCTTGTAACTTTTGCTTGCATTTCTTGCCACTTTTCACAGTAGTAAATCTAACCCCCCTCTGCATTCCACCTCCACCAGGTGAGGTGCTGGGAGTGACTTTTACGCTGAGGAGTGGCATCACCTTAAATGGATTTCAGTTTGCACTACTGTCCTTTTGACTGAAATGACTCAGGATTTCTTCTTCCGCGCTTACAGGACTCGTATTTAGAGACTGATTTCCCCCACCTCCTGCCACCCCTCCAGCTATGAAATATACAGACTGATTGTGAGCAAGATGGTGCAAAGAGTGGCACCTTAATGCTGGCGTAGTCGGGGGGGGAGGGAAATCGAGGATTTACGGTACTACTCGATGGAAGTAGGGGCAGCAGAATCGCTGTGGATGCAGAACATAAGAGCGGCCATCCTGAGTCAGACCAGTGGCCCATTGAGCGCAGGATCCTGTCTCTGACAGCAGCCAGTGCCAGTTGGAGGTTTAGGGACACCTCTGAGGTTCCATCCCTCACCCTTCTGGCTAATAGCCATTGATGGACCTATCCTTCATGAGCGTGTCTAAGTCCTTTTTCAAGTCCATTAATAATAGCGAGCTGTTTAAACCGGGCCTGCCCCATTCTGAAACTGACTTCGCTGTATATATTTTTTTTCTTCTTGTATGTACACAACCAACACATCTCTCCTGCCTGTGACGCCTGGGTTTCCAGAGGCCTGTCTTTGAGAATGGTTTGTTGGCTTTGTGTTGGCTGCCCTGTTTTGCTTGTCTTGGAATACAGCACCTGTTGCCAAAGCAGTGCTCTTTGTCCTTGAGAATAACCCAGCCAACTGATCTTGTGGCACTCAACAGCTTTTGCTTTTTTTCCGATGGCGTATGAATAGCCATTAAAATGATACTTTAATGTTGTAGGTGCAATAGACTTCTCAGGTTCTAGGGTTACAGGCATGTTTGCATACTGATATTTCTTGGATGCCATCAATCTGCTTGGTAACACAGGTTCTTTGGCACACGGTCCCCTGTTCTTTGCAAACAACTGGCTTCAGACCTGACAAACTCACCACACCAAACACTGCTTGCAGGGTATCTTTCCATAGAGAGGAATGTAAGGTATCTGTAGAAAGCTGGTAACTTGTCAAGATTCAAAATCATTGCGAGATGTAGGTTCAGGTAATGTGAAAAGCTACTTCCTTAGCTAGGAAAGGGGACTTCCAATAAATGTAGACTCAGGTTCATGTGGTTTTATAGATTCATAGACATTAAGGTCAGAAGGGACCATTATGATCATCTAGTCTGACCTCCTGAACAAGACAGGCCACAATCTCACCCATAGACTTCTGCCCCAGATCCCTAAAAGGATTGAACTCAACGCTGGGTTTAGCTCAAACCACTGAGCTATCCCTCCCCCTGAAGATCTTGTGGGATTTGAACCCATGTCTCCAGAGGAGGCTGCAACCTGAACGCAGCACCTTAGACCACTTGGCCATCCTGACAGTTTTCAGGTAGGGTTTTGGTATCGTAACCACTTGTTTTCACCGCTCCCTTGTTTCTAGTTAACTCTCAGCTCGTTCTTTAAGAACTTTACTGTTGTTAGAAATGCTCACGAGTGTGGGGTGGCTTTTACAGAGCGGTGACTTCAGCTAAAACTAGTAAACTGAGGTATACCCCTTGGTGGGCAGAGGATCTAAGATTTGAGTGGCCAGTGTCTGGATGTCCTAGGGGAACAATTCAAAGTGACTTCTGGGCCGAGGTGCGCCTATTTTGAACCTGCAAGGCAGAGGCAGGGCGGGCATAGCCCAGAGGAGGGGGCTTGGGTGGCGAAGAGGTTGGTGGTGGTAGCCCTGCCCAGGATGGCTAGAGGCAGGGAGGTAAGAAGGTGACTCGCAGTCCGGGTACTCCAAGAACTGTCCATGCCGTACAGAACATAATGGTTCTAGTCCCAGAGATCTCACCATCCACTTACTGCCTATGCATGATTCATCCCCACCCCACCGCCTGCAGTCCTTGCTGTGTAGTGGCACTTGCATTTGTGCAGATGAGGGTTAGAGTAGAGAACTACATCGTGAAAAGCCAACACGTATTGAGAGGTTCTTCCTGGCTCTCCCGTTGCATGTGTCCTAGAGCCCTGTCCTCTTACCAGCCCAGGCTGTCTCAAAGTGAAAAAACCCGGGCACCCGCTTGGATTTGCTCGGTGCAACTCAAATATCGGGTCATAAAGGAGGGAGAGAACCTGCCAGACTCTGAGCTCCTAGACTGCCCTGAGCAGTTCTGCAAACAGCAACGGTACGGGGACACTGTTTTATAGTTTTACCCCATATCTACTCCACTTCATTGTGTGTGCTGTGGGGGGGAGAGGGGGGGTAGAGAATCTCTTGTGATTGTTTCCCGTTGGACTGCGTAGTGTCTAGCACAACTTGGCCAGCGCTCTGGATTACCGGAGTATAATATTAAAGAATCGTATTAATATTCTACCTTTTGAGGGAATTTGGAAGCAGAGCGATTGCAGGACAGTGAGATTTAGTGTTTGCTTCTGCCCCCATCCCATCCCCATCTGGGTTCTTAGGATCCTAGAATATCAGGGTTGGGAGGGATCTAGTCCAACCCCCCTGCTCAAAGCAGGACCAACCCCCAACTAAATCATCCCAGCCAGGGCTTTCTCAAGTCAGGCTGTAAAAACCTCTAAGGAAGGAGATTCCTCCACCTGCCTAGGTAACCCATTTCAGTGCTTCACCACCCTCCTGGTGAAATAGTGTTTCCTAATATCCAACCTAGACTTCCCCCTGCAACTTGAGACCATTACTCCTTGTTCTGTCATCTGCTACCACTGAGAACAGTCTAGATCCATCCTCTTTAGAACCCCCTTTCAAGTAGTTGAAAGCAGCTATCAAATCCCCCCTCAGTCTTCTCTTCTGTAGACTAAACAATCCCAGTTCTCTCTGCCTCTCCTCATAAGTCATGCACTCCACACCCCCAGTCATTTTTGTTGCCCTCCGCTGGACTCTTTCCAATTTTTCCACATCCTTCTTGTAGTGTGGGCCCCAAAACTGGACACACTACTCCAGATAAGGCCTCACCAATGCAAAATAAAGGGGAATGTCCCTCGATCTGCTGGCAAAGCTCCTACTTATACAGCCCAAAATGCTGTCGGCCTTCTTGGCAACAAGGGCGCACTGTTAACTCATATCCAGCTTCTCATCCACTGTAGCCCCTAGGTCCTTTTCTGCAGAACTGCTGCCTAACCATTCGGTCCCTCGTTTGTAGCAGTGCATGGGATTCGTCCATCCTAAGTGCAGGACTCTGCACTTCTCCTTGTTGAATCTCATCAGATTGCTTTTGGTTCAATCATCTAATTTGTCTAGGTCCCTCTGTATCCTCTCCCTACCCTCCAGCGTATCTACCACTCCTCCCAGTTTAGTGTCAACTGCAAACTTGCTGAGGTGCAGTCCACGCCATGCTCCAGATCATTAATGAAGCTATTAAAGACAACCGGCCCCAGGACCCACCCTTGGGGCACTCCGCTTTGTATGCCTCCTTTAAGGAGCAAAAACTCCGTTTTAGAACTGATTTGTTCCCCCACTCTCCCAAACGATGACTCCTGACTCCGGTGCTGAGCCTACCCATTGTGCCTTTGAAAATCTCCCCCATATTAATATCTCCTCGAAGGGCGGGAAATGCTCTGGGAGCTCTGTAAACTTTCTACCCAGTCCTCTTGGATCTGGTCTGGCTCTCCAGATAAGCCAGTCTGACTCAACGCTCCCTTCTGAATCCAGCTCTGACTGGCGTGGTTCTTGTTGCTTGCCTGTCACTGCTGCTGTCACCTATTTAAGATAAAGCTTGTTTGCATGGTGCATGTGAAAGGAGTGATTTCTGCTGGCATATAGCTAATTTCTCAGCGCACAACGCGTTTTTAATCAGTCAAAGGGCTGCAGAGCGGCCTGGAAAAATGGCTGAGAGTCAAGAGGATGCAAGTTCTATTCTTAGCTCTGCATTAGCTTCCCGTGTGACCATGGGGAAGTCTCTTTACCTCTGTGCCTCCTGGGGATAATGATCCTGACCACTTATGCAGGGGGTGGCGAGGATTCATTAGCTTATTATCTGGCCCACATTCCTGTAGTATTTGGACACCCCCCAGTCTGGAATGGGTCTGTCCTCCCGACACACCTGTGAGGTGTGGCAGGACCATCAGCTCCATCTTACGGATGCTCTGAGCATGGGCAGTGCTGTATAAACGCTGGCTGGCCTCTAAAGGAGTGGGTGACCCCGGACTTGAGAGGGTGATGGGGAGACTGTGCTGCCTTTCACGTTGCATGTGTGTGTGTGTGTGTGTGTGTGTGTGTGTGTGTGTGTGTGTAAGTGCCACCCACCCATACGCGATGCTTTGGGCAAATAGGAGACTTCCTGCGTAGTGCCGCTAGCGGTGTATTCCCACGCGTAGGAACTGGACTGGACTCACTGTGACGTCCTCCCGGGCTGTCTCCTTGGACTCTCTCGCCCTCTCCGGGGTGAGTCCCTGGCGTGTAGTCTCGGCCCTTCCCACTGCAGACGGGTCTTCCCCACAGGAGCGCGGCGACGCCATCGGTGTGCGTGGCGTGAGTGTGCTAGACGAGTTTCTGCCGTGAGTGCAGGCTTCAAAGACGCTGCCCGGGACCCTGGCCCCTCTGCGTTGACTCGGATCAGATCTCTGCGGCTTCCCAGCTAAAGCAAGACCTGCCTCCCAGGGGACCCCTACTTCTGAGGACCGCACTTGTGGGACACCCCACTGCTGTAAAAGCTTTGCTGAGAAGTGGGGTGAGACCACGTGGCGGCATTAATGAGTTTTGGGGATCAGCTCTCCAAGAGATTTGCTATGGCCCGACTTTGCTCAGCCTTTGACTTTTGAAAGGCATCCAGTGTTCTGGATGTTGGTTGAAATGCGAGTTCATTGGGATGTTGGTAGTACGTGCCCTGAACTGAACATGAATGTCATGACTTGTGGTGTGTCTCATTCATTTTAACCAAAGCAACTCTTCTCTGTACCCTTGTCACCCAGGGCCTGTGTCTGTCTGACTCTAACCAGTGTTGCAAAGAGTCCACTCATACAGGCACGGTTTGGAGGACCCATTTTGACACTTTTATTGCGTTCCGTCTTGTAATACACCAAAGTAAATTAACATTAGGGGCCCACGAATCAACACAAAGTGTGAAATCAACATCCTGTCTTGGAAACAAATATACGAGAAACAGGCGTCTGCTAGGCAGAGGAGTTTGACAACCCGCCATCCAGGGCAAGTTCTTAAAATTAAGGTCACCTATAAGAGGTTGATCACATCTTCTTGGACCCTTAACTACCTGGTAAAATTCCGATGCTTTTCACCCATGGATCTCAAAGCTCTTCACAAAGGAAAGGGATTATAATAATCCCCCAAATAAGGAAACGGAGGCACAGTTAGGATTGAGGGTACGTAACTAGTGGCCAACTGGGGAATAGCATTCTGATCTCCTGGCTCCCGGTCCAATGCCCTCTCCCCTGGACACCACTCCACTAAGGAAGGAGAAAGGGAAGGCAAACTCCTCCCTCCTGCTGCCGCTCACCTCCTCCAAAGCAGCCTTTATGGATGTTTTCTCTCCCTTGGGGATAGGTCCCCTGGGGTCGCCCTCCAACTGAAGAGTGACCGAGGTCACCCGCACCTACCAACTCCTATCGTCCAACCCTCTCCTCCCCCATTCCTCAGCCTCTGGATCTCCGGCCATGGAGCTGTTCCCTGTCCCCCAAGCACGTGCTAAGCCCGGTGGGACTGTATCTTGAACAGTGACTGCCTGCTGGAAGCACTTCCTGCACTCCACGAGGTCTGCCGTGGCTCAGCTACTGGCCGATTGGGTTGCTGGCATGGGGCTGAATGACACGGGACTTCCTCTCCTGCATGCACCCGTCGAAGGGCTGAGCTGGGGTTAACTCCAGCGCTGCGAGGAGACGGGGAGATGTCCTAGCAGGCCGTCAAACTCCTGACCGTGAGAATTCTCCCCCTCCCTGTGTCCTCGCTAATCAGACTGCTCCATAGACCTGTCGTCATTTGTTTGTCAGCTTCCCGCTCTGGAAACATTCATCCCTCTTTCTGTTTCTAGTCACTTCTTGGTCTGGCAGCTCAGCCGAGTGGTTCACCCTGCCAGACCCCCTTTTTGTGTGGCCTGCCTTAGGGGCAGGTTGTCCTGGTGATTCGCTCCCTGCTTATGGCAAGAGGTGAACGGGCCGAGTGTCTGCAGAATCCAGCCCCTTTTCCCTCCTTTAACGTAACTTCCCTGCTCTCCTCCTTCCTCTGCGAGGTATCTGGGATTGGTTATTGGGGAGTGAGGAATAACTTTACCTGGCACGTAACCCGCTCCTCCTGTAGCTAATCCGTGCAACACCCTTGTGATGCACGTATTTATTACTCATCCCCTGAATCAGTTTCCTCATTTGTCAAGTGTAAGTGATTCATCCAGGGCCACAGAGCGTCAAGGGGTAGAGCTGCGATTAGGATCTCTGGACTCTTGGGCTCCAGAGCCCTCTGTGGCCCGCCAACACCCACCTCTGCTCCCAGCACAGGGCCTTCTTCAATGGGATTCTTGCGCCTCCGTCCTCCCTTTCCCAATGACCCTCCGAGGAGGGTGGTGGTCTCTGCAGAGCCGGGTCTCTAACGCGCAGGACTGGGGCTTGAGGTCAGTGTGTTCGGTGTGTTTCTGGTCCCCACTCCATGGAAGCGGCAGTTGTGGAAACAGCCGCGGAGAGACGGTCTGGGCTTGGGGCCAGGAAAGGGTCTATCGGGACTGGTTTCTTGACCTGTGTTTTCCTCCCAAAGAGAGACTTCCACTTAAGGGAGCTGGCCACATAGCTCAAGGTGCAGAAGCGTCAACTTTTGAGGTGGAGGGGCCCCAGGCCCAGCCCTGCGGGGCCCCTCTTACGGAGTGGGGTTCGTCCATGGATTTGGATAGCATTATGAAATCTCCCTGGCGGTTGCTATGATACAGACGTTAACGGTGTTTCAGGCCTTGGTTAGAGCACTTCCCATTTTAAATATTTATTAAACCCAAAGGGTCAAATGCAGCTCCCTGTGCGACCCCCAGCCAAGGGGAACTTGGGGCAACTTCTGGGGGGGGAGACAAAAGCCGGTGTAGAAAAGGCTCCCCTGGCTTGATTATCCAGTGCCGGTTAGAGTGGGGTCTGTTAATACCCCACTTCCCCGCAGCCTTGACCCGCAATGAGGCCCGCCTACCTTCACAGAGTTTCCTGCAGGGCTCCCTTTTGTGACCTGTGAGGGCTCCGGCTTGCCGGGAAGGCATGGAGAGGGCCGTTGTTTGTGGACCTGACTGGCTGGCGGGGGAAGGGGGCCGGATGGGTGTGTACATGCAGAGCAAATATTTGACATCTGCCTGTTGCAAAAGTACACACCACCTGGCTACACCTCCGCTCCTGGTGTTTAGCCCATTTTCTCTGCTAACCCGAGCAGTGAGGCGTGCTGCCATCTCCACCCTGTGAACCGAGCTGGAATCGATTCTGAGCCGAAACGAACGCTGCACCTCCGCCGGAGAAATCTGGGCTTCTTAAACTCCCAGGGATGGGCTGGGAGTCTGGTTCGCTTACAAAGCTCCTGTGCAGCAGGGGTCATGCTCTGTAGTGCCACCGTGGGTGCCCTTCTGTAGTGGGGTTCCCTACAGCCCCTCTGCATTGCAAACTCCCTTGGCCGCGCACGCTGTGCTTCCATGTTCACCTCCATGGACGGTGGCCTGCTGGTCTCTGAGCTCTCGACAAGGATCCGCCAATGGTGGTGGTATCGTAAGGAAACAGATTGTACGGCTGTCCTGTTTGTCGATGTAGCTGGGGCATGCTGTGGGTGCTGATAGCCGCCGGTCATGGGCGTGGCATGCATGGGATATGAGAGGGTGAATCACCTCTAGCAGGTAGCTCAGCAGCCAGTCTCCCCCTCCCCCTGATATCCCTCCTGGTAAAGGCACCGAGATCAATCACGAATACATTCTGTCACACTTGCACTGATAGATAGGAGGACTCCTAGCTAGTCTACACCACTGTGTTCCCGGAGCTGTGTCTCCTCCTCCCCCTCTCACACTGCTTGTTGGTCTTGCCTTAAATTAGATCTAGGGTCTTGGGGACAGAGACTCTCCAGGTGTTGGACTCTTTCCCCACCCGGTGTCAGGAGCTGTACAATCCTGAGGGGGTGGCTCTGTCGTACAACTAAGCACCAAATGTCTCTTAGGAAGAGCAGCTGCCCAGGGTTCCCTTCTGCAGGGCTGGATTTGAAGCCGGCGGTTCCTGGGATCCCCCCGGTCTCTGAGCGCGTGTTGTTTGGGCCGCTAGCTAGTGGGGCCCATCTGGCCCCGGCAGTACAGCCCGTGTATGCAGAGATCAGGTGTTACCGGCATGGCCCCATAGCTGCTGTCTACTCAGGGCTCAATCTGGGGTCCTAAGAGTCGCCACCCGTCTCCCAGGCTGGGTGTGCTTTTCTCTGGGGGAGGGGGGGGGGCTAGAGTGGAGCCCCCGTGCCTTGCAAAGCAGCGGCTGTGCCGCACCCACGGAGCCGTCCCCCTCGTTTCAGGAGAGCCGGCAGCCCCCGGGCCCGGGAAGTGGTGCGGGCGGTTATCCGGGATGGGCGTGACGCTCGTTGTTCGGTTGGGGAGCCTCCTGGCAGCCGTCGCCGAAACTGCCCCGCACCGATGAGCGAGTGGCGTGGGGCGGAGCGCTCCCCTGGCCTGGGGGGCGGGGGATTAATGCCGCCGGCTGCCCCCGGCTTTCCCAGCCGCTGCTCTGGCCTGACGCAGGGGAGGCAATGCAGGAGCCAATCCCTGTCTAGGCGCTCGTGGTGCGACCCGGCCCGCAGACGGGAATGGCCGACTTCCAGAGATGTGGTGAAGGGAGCTCCCCCGGGCTGGGAGCCCCTAATCCACCGGTCACCGCCACCTTGTACCTGGAAGTCAGGCGTTATGTGCTGGGCGGGGGTCTCTCCTAGCCACTCGCCCTCCCACCAGCCTGGAGATCTTGTACCTGCCCGATCTCCCCGAGACACAGGCTGGAGCCAGCTCGGGTCTGGAGCAATCACCCGATTGGTCTTGCTGCCCGTATTGAATCCTTCCCCTCAGGGTAGGACCATGGGGTACGTGCTGATTCCCGTCCTGGCAGAGGGGCTCCAGGGGCTGCGGCCTCCGGCACCGGCCTTCCACCCTGACCTCCGCTGCCGCAGCATCCCAGTGGATTGGAGTGCTCTGGGGTTACTGCCCAGAGAGGGGGGTGTTCCCTGAGGTAGCCCTGGGTGGCTCCTAACTTCAGCTAGCCCCTGGCAGGGGGAGCCCGGCCTCGGTTGGGGCACTAGCACAGCGTACGGCTTGGCTGCCGTCTCCAGTCTGTCCCAGTCAGCAGACGGGCCGCCCCATGCCGGGATGTCCGAAGCTTTACGTGGCGCAGAGAGGTGTCCGGCTGGGTCACCTCTCGGGGTTTGAACCTGGGGTCTCCAGAAGCATGAGCCTCTGTTGCTTGTGCCGGAGGTCCGGGCCTGCTGGCTGAGCAGCCTCCGACCCCTTGTCTGGTCCAGCCGGTGTTCCCGAGGCCCAGGGGAGGTGACAGAGGAAAGCAGGATTGGGGCCGGTCAGAGCAGGGAGTGCTGGGAAGTCTAGACCCATGAGGCAAGAGGCAACGAGGTCCGAGCTCCTCCATGGTGGGGGGAGGGGAGACGCTTCACCCCCTATCCCAAAAGCCTCCGCCTCAGAAACCTCCTTCCGCTGGAGCTGCCTTTACCTGCCTCTGAACTTGGCTTGCAGGCCGGTGCCGTGCTCCGGCTGAGTCACTGGGCTGTCCGGGGCGTGCTCTCAAAACCTTCCTGGTGGCTGACTGCCCCGCGCCCCTTCCCCGCCCCATCGGCTCTTCCCTTTGCGCCAGCCCTTGCCTGCATTGTGAGGGCATCCCCAGCGCCTTCCTTTTCGGTGTCTAACGAGCCCTCCTCTGACTTCTGAAATGGAGATCGGCGTGTGGCACGGCCAACGTACCACCAGCGAACCCCCCCCTCCCCCCCCAAGAATCCAAAGTCCCCGACCGTGCGGCACCCCCTCAAAGGCCTGGACCAAAGATGGGCTTGGCAGCACAGTTGTAGGGTTAATGAATCTGGCCTTCTGTGGATCGGGGGGGGGGGGGAGCAAGTTCCAAAGTTCCTTAGATGCCCCGTCCCAGCCCTGCTGAAGGGAAGACCTGGATTTGTAGAAATCGCTCCCATTGGTCACTTACTCCATTAATGTGATGTTTTGAACCCCGTGGCATCCCGGGGGAGCTGCTAGAATGACCCATCCGCCTTGCTGGGTGGGCCCGGGTGCTCCTGCAGGTATAAAAGCTGTGGGTGGGTGTCACGGAGTGCCCGGGGCAATGCTCTGGCACTGCTCCCTACGAAGCCAGTCAGGACACTGCGGGGAAGCTTCCTCTCTGTGAGCAGCCCGTCTCCAAGATTAGACTTGCAGCTTATGGGTTCCACCTTCCTGGGTCTGACCTCGGAGCATTCAGCACCTTCTGCCCCTCCGTGCGCTTTCCCCAGTGAGCCCACCCAGGCGGGGTCCTGGGGAAGCCCGTGGGTCTGCACCCCAACTCCACAGTCAGATGTGAGACTCAGCCAGCCAGTAAAACAGAGGTTTATTCGATGACAGGAATGTGATCTAGGTAGAGCGAACGCGACCCCTCCGCAGGGTCCATTTTGGGGGCCAAAGAGCCAGGCACAGCCTGCCTGCAGTTCTTCGCCTGCGCCTAGCCAGATCCAGACTGAAACCCACTCTCCAGCCCCTCCCCTGCTTTTTGTCTCTTTCCCTGGGCTAGGACAAGTCAGGTGATCTCTCTCTCTCCCCCCATCTGGAGCCAAATTACAGCTTCAGGTATGGACACCTTCACACAAGAGTCAGAGGAACCATTAAGAGCATTCCTGCTCCGTCAGTGGGACACTGTAAAACATCTGAGGCCTGGCACAATTCTCCCTGGGAAACGACCCTGGTATTGGAGAGGGCAGACGTAGCTGCAGATACCAGGGTGATGTGGGGAGCTGGCTCAGCCATTTTCACACGCTGCTTCCCCGAATGTTTTGGGATTTTTTGAGCTCTCTGCAGTTTTTGTTGCCCAACTTTCGGCAGGTTTCAGGCTTTCAAAAACCGAGTCCTGCTCCCATTCCTGTTGAATTCAATACCCCCGACTCCCCGGGCGCCTCTTCTCTGGTGGCTTTCTTTGCCGCTGAGAGGGGATCGGCTGTGGGTAGCCACTGACTGTCTGACGTGGAAAGCAGTCTGCAGCTCTCAGCCCCTTCTGGATCGGACAGGTGCAGATCTGGTTGCGACAGGGGAGAGGATCAGTGTCTATTACACATGCCACACACTCGTCTACCCCGTAGGGGGCTTACAAATATTTGCTGTAAATGGAGGCCAAGCGCTATAAGAAACCTGTTCACGAGGAAGCCTGCCCAGTTCCTGAAGTCTGATCTGAGCTTGCACCAGGTTCACTGTGGCAGTGAGACCGTAAAGAGCCGTCTGCACCGTGCTGCTTGGTAGGTGATCTTACATCCTTCTCTTCCATGGCTCTGAAGTTACTTCTCTGGGAATACTGTGCCCTAGAATAGAGTGACCATTTCTGGATATGGGGCCAGAAAGCCAAGGGAAACCGGTTGATCAGTATCAAAACGGGGAGAAAATAGAGAGTTAGATATGTCTAAATTGGCCATTAGATAATAACCAAGACCAGGATTGATGGACTTTAGTGGAGGACTGCTCAGGATTGATCAGGTGAAGGACGGTTAAGGGAGGATTAAGGGGAAAGAGAAACTAGCAGGGAAAGATGCATTAAGTCTGCACAGCTGCTAAAATGTCCCGATGGCAAAATCTAGTGGGATATTCTCCCCAGCAAGGTTCTGGAAGCAATGGATCAGTTAAAATGAGACTTGGGGAATAGCCCTGTGCTGGTTTACTGGGGGGACCAGTGAGGTGAATTTGATTGCCTAGGTCATGCGGGAGGTCAGGCTTAGGTGGGGGGTGGATTTAAAACCACTGTGCTGATCTACACACAAAGTTGAGCCAGTGTAACTTTAAGGTGCTTTGGGGCTTAAACCGATTTGATTTTGGTTTAACTTCAGCTGACTGGGGCACAGCTTAACTGAAACACCCACAAATGGGTTGGTAGAGGGTTAACAAACCTGGCTTGATCAAAGCAGTACAGGTTTGTGTAGACAAGGCCGATAAACTGCGGTCTCCTCTAGTCTCCAATTTAAGACCAAATCCCTCTAGCCACAAAACCGATTCAGGGGTTGGAGAAACTGCCCTGTTGGGGGAGGCTTTATTGTATCAAAAAGATTGAGAAGGTTACTTGATACACTAAGTACCTTCCTGGGGAGAAACGGCTGGGTGCCACATGTAATGGCCAAGGACCTAACAGGAACCGGTGAGGGAGGCTAAAGCCCTGCAAATTCAAATGGGAAATAAGGCTCAGTACTTTTAAGTGAGGCTGATTTAACCATTAGAACAGACTGCCAAGGGAAATGGTGGAGGTACCATCTCTGGACGGCTTCAGATCTGGACTGGGGGCTTTTTTCGGAAGATGTAGTCACTGGACCGGCTACAGGAGTACCTGGCTGAGAGTCCCCGGCTTGCGTTACGCAGCAGGTCAGCTCAGCTGATCTCCTGGGCCCTCTTGGCGTTTAGCTCGGAGCGCTGGAGCATCCGGAAAGCCTGCGGTCCCGCCCGGGAGGCCGGAGAAGTTGGCGTGGTCTGAAATTGACACGGAAACTGCCCTGCAAGTGGTGGGTGACTTGGGAACAGCGAGTGTCGGGCTCCGCTGAGCCTGTCTCTTTGATCGATCTCAACGTTCCCACTCGGGCGGGGGAGCGGATGAGAGGCAGCGCGAAGTCACCCGCGAGGTGGAAAGCGTGGGCTGTGCTGCTGGCCTGCCCTGGGTGGGGAGAAGTCGCTTCAGCTCCAATCAAGTCGAGGCAGGAAAATGTGAGTGGGGCGAGGCCGTGAGATAGGCGGGAATGTGGGGGAGGGGACGCCCTGAGACGTGTCACGCCCGCGCCGCCCCGTCCAAGCCGTCCCCGCTGCCATCGGTGGGGACGTCTGCCCTGCAGAAGGAAAAAACCCCACGGCAGCAAGTCTCGAGGACAGGTCAACGGGCTCAGGATCCCTCTGACGGGTTGAAAATAGCGGTGGAGACTTTGCTGCTGGGGTGGGAGCCCCCTGTGTCGGAGTCCAAGCCTCAGCCTCTACACTGCTGGTTTTCGGTCGGCCGGGGTTTGGAGATACGCTGCCACGGGTTTTGGTTTTGCACCGGTGCAGCTGCCTGGGGTCGCTGGGTGTTCAGTGGGATTCCCTGTCGCTAGCAAATCCCCTTTGGTTTTCGTTTCCTTGGTGCGGCTGAGCCCACAGCATCGAACGTGGCAGAGCCACCGGAGACCCTCGCAGGGCATGTTTAAAGTCAGAACCTGGAGCGAAACGGGAGGGAGCGGAGGGATGGCGCAGTGGTGAGTGGGCTCGCCTAGTACTTGGGAGACCAGGGTTCGATTCCCTGGTTTGCCAGCAGGGGAGAAGCCCATAGTGTGTCACCTACGTAACGGTGTGTCCTCTCTTGCAGTATGTCTATCCTACAGTGTGTGCATGGGCTCTGATACACAAACCCTGTTCCCACAGGCAGCCCTCCGGCATGCGCCTGTGCCACCCCAGAACGAGGGGTGCAGGCCCTTCTCGCGGTCTGAACATGAGGGGTGCTCATGTTCTGACAGGCCTCCACTATCCCACAATTCCTGGGGCCCTGTCTTCCAGCCCCATATACACTCCCCATATACATCCTATCCATGTTATTCATAGGTATTGATTATCTGGTGGTGCCCCCAAGGCTCAATCATAAAACTACATTCCTCACTCGGTCCCAGGCCCGCCATAAGGCAATACTGCTGGCTTCTCTGGGGCAAAGACAGAAGGGTCCAGGTCTCCGCTTATTCCTGGCCATCTCATCTCAAACTCAGGGCCCGGGAGGGTTAACAGTCTCTCTTGCCAGGGACTCTGGTAGCGGGTTTCCCTGACGCCCCATCTCCGGCTGGAGCTGCTGTCCAGGCGCGGCGGCGCTCTGCCTTATGCACCGTTGCTGCTGTTGAACCCTGGGTGTGCTCAGTTGAACCTTTTCTTTCCCCTCTGGTTTCCACCCTCCAATGCAGTTTGCTTTGGCCTCCTGTTTCCCTGTTTGTCTAAGGATATGGGAAGAGAGGCCGGGAGCCAGGGCTCTTATCTGAACGGAGCCGTCTAGCAATTGCGCACTCAGATGAAACGCACCTGCTGCTTTCAGGAAACTAGCCGCCTTTCATGCAGCTCAGTCCCAGATGCTGCCTGACAGAGCCACCCTGCACCTTGCCACCTGCCGGGATGGCAGGGCAGAGGCGATCTGCCCCGGGGCACCGGGGTTCTAGACTGCTTGGGGCTTTGTAGATCAGCTGCCTGTAATCGGAGCAAGCTCTGGGGGACTCAGGAATCCCTGAGCAAGCATGGATCAAAACCCTGCAAAGCTCAGGCATAAACCTCTCCTAACCTGGCCCGTTCCCCCTTGGTTTTCCCCCTTCCTGTCTGCAGCACTTCAGCTGAGAGCTGACGTCTCAGCCGTGGTCTGTTTCAGGCATTGGTCGTGCACCGTAATTGCTGTGTCTGGAGTGGCGCAGAAGGAGGGCTGAGATTCTGAGGGTCATGTGTGTGTGGATGACTGTCTCTTGCTGCTTCCTCTCCCTCTGCCCACAAGTGGACCTCCAGGCACGTGAAGTAGGAGGGGTGGCGAGTTGGAGCCCGTCAGGGACCCCCTACCGGAGAGCCCTGGGGAGGGAAGAGGACACACCCCCCCCCCCACTGCACCGCTTTGGGTGCAGCCCGCTCACACGGGATCCTGCAGCAGAGAGCGGACCGCGGGCGGCCGGCGTCTCGAAGGCTGCGGAGGGATCATGCGCTCTCAGCGGGGATGCTTTATCTTGGTCCGTCGCTAGGAGGAAGTTGTGAGCCAGCGATAAGAACATCAGCCGAGGAAACCAAAGTGACTAATGATTGTGAGCACCTCCGGGCTTGTTCTCAGAGGGTGGGGGCCCTGCCCGTTCTGAATCGGGGCCCTCTGTCGGTGTTCACCCCAAATCCTTCAGCCAAGAGTGTGCTCCATCAGGTGTGTGCGGGGGGAGCTAGGAACATCCTGCCCAACCAAGGGGGCTGCTTCAGCCCCATCTCAGTGACCCTCTCGGACAGCGGGCAGGTTGGAGACAGGGCAGCGATGGGATGGGGCTGGATTGCACAAGATGATTTAGTTGGGGTTGGTCCTGCTTTGAGCAGGGGGTTGGACTAGATCCCTCCCGAGGTCCCTTCCAACCCTGATAGTCTAGGATTGTGACTCCCTCGATCTGTGTGTGGTTTGTCTCTCCGTCTGCCCTGCGGTTTAGAGGATTTAGGGCTGGGGAATTAGCTTGTAAACCTAGCTGCTGGCTGTGTTTTGGGTTTTGTAACTGGTTGGTTTTTTTGCAGAGAGACGGGAGGGCGGGATCTTGTCATTGCCCCGGCGAAGGAGCTTTGACTTGCGTCATGCGCTCGTGTGTTAGAGGAGAGGCGGCTTTTTGACCTCTGGCTTGCCTCTGTTGGGCTCATTTTGAGATTCACCTTGAGCCCTGCAGCATAAAGGAACCTCTTGGATTCTCTCCCTTTTCTCTCTCATTTTGAAGGCGCCATTGCCGCATCGGTTAACTCCGAGCTCCCTGTGGCCCGAGCCGGCTCCAGCTCTATTGCATAAATAAATACATACATACATGGGGCTGTAAGAGCCCCAAAAAGACTTGCTAGCCCCCGGGAAGCAGAACCGCTGCTTGCTTATGGTGCGTTGCAAGCTCCCGCAGCCGCTGATCTCTGTGAAACGTTGTGTCAGCTTGGCGGGAGGGCGCCGCGCCGGGGCAGAACATCGCTGCTGTTTGGGGTAGAAACTTGCATGTCTTCACGTTCCTCTCCCCCGCCCCGGAGAGCCGGTTTCAGTATGAAATGGCAGGGGGTGTGGGCCGCTAGATTGGTGTCTCTAGCTTGTGGCTGTGTTGACAGGAAACAAGGCGGGCCGGCTGTGCCGAAAGGTGGTAAGAGCCGTGGGAGATGGAGCCGATCAGCAGGGGCCTGGCCAATCCCCTGCGCCGGAGGGTGACCAGAAATGTTCAGATGGGGGTGCGGGCGGGGTGTTCCCATCCTCCCGCTGCTGGCGGCGGCTTGTAATTCTCAGCAGTATTTCATCAGATTAGGTTGGGGGCTGGCGAGGCCTACGGTGCTGCCACTGTGAATCTCCCAGTCTAGAGAGAACGGGGGTTTATTCTTCTGTCCTGTCACTTCCACCATGAGCTAGTCCGTGACTGAGATCCCGTGTCCCCAACCCCATTCTGCTCGCCCAGAGACCCGGCCTGTGCCGCTCCTTGCGGCTGGCTGGGGGGAGGGAAGGACCGCGGAGGCCCCGGATAAATCCAGGGACCGTGGCTTGCAGGCCGTGGCGACCTGTCTGGGCTGGGTGTGCTTCGCCGCACAGAGTAGCACGGCTGTCTCCAGTGTCCACAGCCAGCCCCACTGGTCCCTATTTGATGCAGGATTTAATGACACTCACCTCTCCTCTTCAGTCTCTCCCACCCCTCTTCTCTGCTAGTCCAGTGCCAGACACTCCTGTCCCTTCCCATAACCGTACCTCTACCGGTGCCCTAGGCTGGACCTGCTGCCCTGCACCTCGGAACGGGGGCGCAGGGCACATAGGGGCTGTCGATCAAAGCGGGGAGAGGGGATGACATCCATGCAGCCCTACCCAGAAAGCTGTAGGGCAGCAGGGACTTGGCCCTCTACTGCTGCCTCTAGAATTGCTTTCCCGATCTCTCGGCCTTGGTTCGTATCCCAGCGGATTTGATTGTCGCTCTTGCCTGGCCGCTTGTCGGACGGGGTCCCCCGCGCGATCTCTCTCTGCCGTGGATGAACCGAGCTGGCGCGCGGCTGATGACCCTGGGACCCTATTCATCTCCGTGTGAGGCAGGAGCCTGTCAGCTGGGCGAGTCTAGTGTTCTCAGAGTCCCTCGAGCCTGCGTGTTCAGGCCGGGGGAGAAGAATCAGGACAAACACCAGGCACCCCTGACGGGACCGCATGGAATGACTCCCTCCTGCCCTGCTTAGTGGAGAACGGCTACGCTCTCCATCAGCGCTGGGTATCATGCGAGCTGCTCCATAGTATGGCAGCGCCAGGTGAGGTATCGTAGGTTCTCTTCCACCTTGCGGCCAGTGATTCCGAAACCTGGCTAAGTATCTTTCTCTCCGGTGCCAGTTGCTCTGCCCCCTGGTGACCTGCGAGGCGGGGCCCAGAGCCGTGTTTCTCAATGAGATCTCCCTGGCCCAGTTTAGGAGGGCAGCGAACCAGTCCCTGGTCTCCTAACGGTTGAGAGACCCTGGCCTTGGGGGCACGTTCTGAATTTTAAACCATTTCATTTTGCATGAAGAAAGCACAAACCCAAGCCCTGTGGTTAAGCGTGGGGAGAGATGCCTGCTGTGTCATCACTTGAAAGGAGGACACGGTACACGTGACCCGGGCTTTGCGTGCCAAGCACACGTGTATGCAAAGCCGCTCTGAGGGCCCCTGCCCCATCTCTGCAGACTGCTCTGCTGCCAACCCCTTGCCGCCGTGGGCCTCCGATGCACCCAGCCAACCCCCGGAGAAGAGAACCTTTGCCAAGGTGTGGAAGGAGATCCCGCTTTCAGCCGGGACTGTGCCGTGCCTGAGATGGGCAGGGAAGGCTCTGCCAGCGGACAGTGGGGGTCACTGAATGTCCCCTTCGGCATTTCCGTTGTACCCTACTGCACCCGGCAGAGCGATATTGGGGAGCTAACGTGATCAGTGGCTAATCCAGGCCTTTGTTCCTTCCTGACTCTCCCTCTAACGTGCCCATCCTCTGTAAGCCAAATTGGCCTCATTTACTCCTCCTACGGCTGCATATGGAACCAGGCCTGGCGCTGCAGGGTCTTTTGCCTCCTGCCGACTAGGTAATTGCATCCCGCTCTGCTGTCCAGGCTGTAGCCGCTTGGATTCTTTAACTTGCCCGATCTTCTGAGGGGGGAATGAATGACACCCTCCCCCCGCCTATAATCTTCAAATAAAAAAGGTACACGGCCTGCATCCAGCATCCCTGCGAACAGCCTCACTCTCCTGGGTTAGCCTCGGACAGCTGATGTGAAACTGTTTACGGTCTCGTATCTCTCTTGAGTATCTCTGCTCTGGCAGCATTGCAGACGCCGAGAACTCACCAGCCCATGGGTCGGGCTCCCCACAAAGCATGGGATTGGGTTTAAAAACCCCCACAATATCTTGAATACATTTTGGATTCTTTCTTCTTTGCCTTCTGGATTCGGCCTTCCCCTCGATTCGTGCTTTTTAGTTTTCTCCCATAGCAAGAAAGTGTTTCTTTTTCATGAAAGCTTGGGGGGGGGGGGGGGGGAGGGTGTCTCGTCACCCCTTGGTTTCAGGGGTTGAAGCTCTCAGAAAAAACACCAGATATCATGAGACTCCTGCAAGTTGGAAATGAGGCATGGCACCCCATGGGAGAGACTTAGCACCCTCCAGAACTGAAAACTGTCTCCTGTCCTCCTCATTCCGGATAGTGCTCTGTGTGCTAGGTTCAGAGGACGTTTGTCTTTAGTAGTGGGGGCCAGACAGGTCCGTATCCTATCTGAATGCCGGGGGCTTGACTGGATTTACCCTGCCGGGGAAGTGCTGTTATCCCCATTGTACAGCTGAGGGGAACTGAGACAGATGAGGTGACTTGTCCAAGGTCACGTGGGAAGTCTGTAGCAGAGCAGGGAATCGAAGCCAGTTCCCTGGCTAGTGCGCGAATCACCGGACCCGCCCTGCCTGAGGATCCGGGCCTGGGCCTTTGTACCAGGTCATCGGCCGGGATTGAACCCTGAACGCTGGATCTTAAAACATGAACTCTGCTGCTAGTGGTGCCCCAGGGCCGGGGCCAGTGACTTTGGTTGGGTAGCGGATTCCGAAAGCTGTGTGCGTGATCCTGCCGCTAGAGGGGGACAGAGCTGCGTGAGGCTAATGCGGGTTACTCAGGGGTTGCTAGAAAAGCAGGGGGGATTCTGTGTTGGAAATGCAACTCGGTGCCCTGTGTAAAGCTTGGGGGCGGGGTCCCCCCAGGTTTCCTGGGTAAGGTGTGTTGTGCACTATTCCCTGCTGGGGCGGGACCCCTAACTGGGCGATCTCTGACTGACTGCAAGGGGGCAGAGGGTTCCCCAAGCAGCCCATCTCATCCTTGTTGTGCTCTCCGCTGCTGTCATAAGCCTTCTATGGAGGCAGGAGTCCGCCTCACTCTGCCTGAACGCCCAGCCTGCTTGCCCGGGCGAGGCTGTTCCAACGCGCTGCGCCCCCAGGCGGCCGCGCCGAGGGTGTCCAGGTTGCAGGGGGGGCTGTAAACGTGCCGTTCACCTTGACAACCTGTCAAGCTGCTACCAGGGGCAACAAACACGCATCCTTTCTAGCCATCTGGTGCCGCCGGGTGCCGGGAAATGCAAGGCGCCGAAGCCGTAATGTCAATATTGACCGGGCAGGCGGAAGCTGTGTGACCGTGGCGATGGCGGGCGGACATTTATCTGGGGTGTTTTATTCCCTTGTCGGCAGGTTTCTGTTCTCCCCTGGGAGAGTTTCTCCTTGGGCCCAGATCCGTTTGCTCCGAGGAGGGACAAGGGGCCCCTGAGTGATCCCTTAAAGCACAGGGAGGAATCACAGGTCTGGGGTGTCTCTTCTGGCACCTGTCCAATAGTTCGCTTCTCCCTTAGCCCCCAACATCCTTCCCCTTTCTCTGCCATCTCCACAAACCCTCCAACTGTATTGGAACAAAATTGTGGCCACTTCAGCCTTGCAGCTGGAGGTTTTGAGAATCCCGTTCCAGAGGCACAGGTCTCTATTGCTTGAGGTAAGGAGAATCCGTTGCCACTATTGGGCTCATGATGCACAGTGGCACAGTTGCCATTCCATCCAGTAGAGGGCAGTGGTGTACAGACTCCCAGCTGGCGGAGGCTTGAATCTTGGGACGCAAAGTGTGTCAGACCCAAAGTAAGGGGGCCCAAAAACTATTAATGCAGGAAATGGAAAATTCTGGTGGTGTTCGTTTCTTTAATGCAAATAACTTCCCATAGCCTTGGTTTGATGAGTTGTTTTTGTTTTAGACGTAGATCCCTTTCAACACTGGAAGTGGAGGCTCAGCAAACCTATGGGGATCTTTGAGACTAAAATCTCTCAACACATGGCCTGTTTGACAGGCCTGCCTGCACCCATGAGCTATATGCTTCGGAATTTGAGCTACACAAGTCCCTTGGATAGGAGGCGGATTTAACTGCTGAGTTGTTCGGGTTTTATAGTAAGGGTCCATTATAAGTTTACAAAGGGCTAATAAATGATTGATAGAGGGGTTAATATACAGTTAGTCCAACAGGTCAATAAGCTGCTTATGACCATCTAGACCAGTGGTCCCCAACCCCCGGGCCGCGGACCGGTACCGGTCCGTGGATCAATCGGTACCGGGCCGCGACCGCTTTCCTTTCAGCAGTGCCGCGGGGAACTCAGCGCCGCCGCGATCGCTTCCGCATCGGAGGTAATGTATTCCGCGGCTTTTCGGCGGACATACGAGCGGGCCGCCGCCGCTTTCCCTCCCTCAGCGACGCGGGGACCTAGCGCTGCCGTGATCGCTTCCGCTTCGGATTAAATTTATCCGGCGGCTTTTCGGCGGACATGCAAGGGTCCGACGCGCCGCGGTAAAAATTAAAAAGGGGTCGCGGCTGTCAATAGTATAACACCCCCCCCCCCCCCCGGGCCGCAGTAAAATTCTCCTGCATTGACCGGTCCGCGTGGATAAAAAGGTTGGGGACCACTGATCTAGACTACATGCTACTGATGCTAAAGAACTAGATACATTCATGGAGGGTAGATCTATCAGTGGCTATTAGCCAGGATGGGCAGGGAGGATGTCCCTGGTCTCTGCTTGCCAGAAGCTGGGAATGAGCAACAGGAGACAGATCACTTAGAATCATAGAATCTCAGGGTTGGAAGGGACCTCAGGAGGTTCTAGTCCAACCCCTGCTCAAAGCAGGACCAACCCCAACTAAATCATCCCAGCCAGGGCTTTGTCAAGCCTGATCTGAAAAACTCCTAAGGAAGGAGGTTCCACCGCCTAGAGACCGCCAGTGTGAGAGAGCACCAGGAGAGGCTGTTAGCAGTGCAGCGCTCAGGATAGAGAGCGGCTGAAAAGGGAATGTTCAAAATGTGGGTTCCTTCGTTGGTCATGGTCAAGATGTTGAGAGCTCAGTTGCCCTTTCCCAACACAGCTCTGCTGTTGACCTTACTGCTAGAATTGTCCATGTGTGTGTCTGGGTCTTTGGGCTGGAGAGGAAATTGTTTTCTTTTTCCTCCTCCTTGGGAAAGGCCTTTGCATTCCTGCTGCTGCCCAGGCACGCGGAGGGGAGAACAATTCCATTGTGGTGAGATAGATTCTCTATCAGACTGTCTTGCAGGGGTGGAGTGGGAGAAGCAAGATCAGGTGGTGCAACTGGCCATGCGGGCCAATACTGGGTATTCTGGCTGGCCACCCAGATGTCTGAGCTGAGGGACTGTGCTTCATTTTGGAAAACGGCCTTGCCCCTGTCTGATAAAGCAGATCAGAGTCCCTGGGGAAGGGCCCCAATGTGCATCTTAAAGCCAGCATCAGCCGAGGTGACCATGCAACCGGCAGTTCCCCTCCCGCCAAAGAACCATATCCTGCAACCTCGGATTTGAAAAACGATGTCAAGACCTTAATGCCGATCGCCAGCTGAGCTCCAGTAAGGCCGGAGCAATGTGCTGTGGGGACTTGGTGTCTGGGGTTCTTTGTCTGAGCCGGAGGAGTAAGGAGCCCATGGAAAGACAAGGCAGAAGTGAAATAATCACTCCGGCCCGCCTCTAGAATTTGGCCACGTCTGAGGCCAACCACAACCGGCTGACCCAGGAGATGCCCCCTCCAGCTGGCCTAGACCCCACTCTGCAGGCCGGGCCGTAACTGCGGTCTGGCCACGGAAGGAAAGGTCCAATCTGGCTGCCGTTCTGTGGTGCCCTTTGGCCAGCCAGGAGTTCGCCCTGTGCCAGAATCCCCTGGGCTCGTGGGTCCAAGCCGTTTCCTTCAGCGTGCGAGCCACTCGCGTAGGAACACGCGCCACTGATCGGCCGAGCCTCGGAGCTGCCGAACAGGCTCTGCCAGCCAGGGAGGCCCCGGTGTGGGCCGGGGCCCGGTCTCGCTGGGTGTGTCTGTCTGGACATGTCTTTTCTGGGTGTTGCACGCTGCGTGCCGCGGAGCGCCCCCCCCCCCACCTCTCCAAGGAGGAGCCTCTGAGGGCGAGAGCAGCAGAGCCGAGAGCGCAGCAGGGCCCCAGCTGCACCATGGTATCGCAGCGCCGCAGTGGGGAGCGGACGGTAAGACCCGAACTCGCTGTGCTTCACCCCGGGGGCTTGAAAGCTGCTGGGAAACAGACACAGGAGCCCCCCAGGGTTAGGGGTCGTCCTCTGCAGAGCAGCTTTGTTCAGGCTCCCGCGGAAGCTGCATGTCGGATACTGGCTTGACGGCTGCCCCTCCTTGTCTCGCTGGCCTGGTCAGGCATGCTGTTGCCATGAAAGGGTCGAGGGGACCCGGGGGCGGTCCTGTTTCTAATCAGATCCCAATTTTGTGTGTAAAAGGGGGGAATTTTAAAATCTGGTGCGAGGTAGTGTGGCCTAGGGGATAGAGCACTGATCTGCTGGGTGGCTTAGGGTCAGCTGCGGGACTCTCATGCCTCAGTTTCCCTATCTGTAAAATGGGCGCGGTACTGACTTTTGAGATCGCACGAGCACTACGTCAAAGATTATTTGTGGAAGAAAATCTAAATTTTGCCAACAGGCAGGATGCCCCAGGGATGATCCTTCCCTGAGACTTTTATGTGGGGAGAGGGGGGACTGTCCCCTCCCTGCTCTTTCCCTCCCTCTCACCCCTAATGCTTTTGTCTTGACATCAGGGTCGCGCTTAGCATTTTATAGCACTTTCCAGTGGCTTTCTTTAAACATATAGAGATGCTATCTCCTTAGGCGCAAATAAGTGGTGATGTTCCCACTTTGGGGATGGGGAGACCGAGGCACAGAAAGGTGATTTGAATTGCTGTAGGTCAGTGGCGGAGCTAGGATTAGAACTGGTGGCCTCCCTAGACCCGTGCTGTCCACGCTGCTCCTTTGTTTCCCTTGCCCTTGTTCTGGGTGGGATGAGGTGCTGGAGGGACGAGGATCGCTAGAGCCACTGGAGTTGTTCCAAACCCTCGGCGGAGTGTCTGGGAACCAGGGTGGTGCTGTCTTGACCTTGGGGGGCCCAGTGCCCTGCCCCCGGCCCCAAGAAACTAGGGGATAAAATGTGTTTGGGGCGGCCACTCACGCCTCCCCGGGGTCCTGGCCGTTCTGTCCCTCCTGGAGCCCCCTTGCCGTGCAGAGAGCGCTACTCCACCCCCACCCCACCCCCCCTGCATGACCTTGTACGCCCTGGGCATGCGCGGCCACACCGGAGCAGCGCCTGCTGCAAAATGGCGACCCACGGCTGGGATTAAAAACTCCTCTGGTTTTGTCTCTGTGCCCGCCAGGGAACAAAGTTTTTAAAAAACAGGCTTGAAACCGCACACAGGGCCTGCCTGATGCCCATCCGTCCGTCCGTCTGTCCTCCCCACCGCTGGCAGCGGTTCCTCCAGACTTGCCAACAGGGGCAGCAGTTAGCGGGCGGTAGCCCAGGTTATGGTTTGCTCCGTCCCGTCTGCTCTGGAGAAGGCCAGACCCGGAGGCAGCAGCGTCCTCTCCGGGTCTGACCAGCGCATCCAGCCTAGAGCGGCCCTCGGGAAGGGGGCAATGGCTGGGCTTTTCCAACCTGCTGCTCAAGTCGGTGCCAGCTGCTTCTCTCGGC
This sequence comes from Sternotherus odoratus, assembly GCA_032164245.1. Lineage (NCBI taxonomy): Eukaryota > Metazoa > Chordata > Testudines > Kinosternidae > Sternotherus > Sternotherus odoratus. The sequence continues at coordinate 220,467,385 of JAVMKO010000002.1, read as the reverse complement.
TGCTCACCTGGCTTGTTTCCTTCCCCGCCTGTGTCACATGGCCCCTAGCTAGGGTGACCAGATGTCCTGATTTTATAGGGATAGTCCCAATATTCGGGGCTTTTTCTTATCTAGGCTCCTATTACCCCCCACCCCATCCCGATGTTTCACACTTTGTCAGGTCACTCTACCCCTAGCCCTTGTTGTGAGAAAGGGGGCTAAGAAGAAGTCCCCAGCTGCTGTTAGCCGCTGTCCTTTGGGTGGATCTGAGACTGCCACTCACCCTGTCCTTAACAAACCCACTTGGACTGGGAGCAGGCATTCCTGTAGCCCCTTTCAGACTCTCCTAACTCGAGGGAGAAGGCGACTGAGACACAAACTCCTCTGGGGATTTCAGGGTTAATTCAGCCGTTGCCTGTGGCTGACCGGTCACTGTTTGGGCTGAATTTTATATGCAGGATGTGCGCCCGGCGCTGGGGAGGCGCTAAAACTGGGGTTGGCCAAAGGCAGCCAATGGATCGGGATCGCCGGGGCGTTATGGAGAATGCGAGTCCTAGGGTGGGTGGTTCTGAATTTCAAGGACACGAGGGACCCGTACGATCCTCTCGTGAGCCTGAGCTCCTGGATGACAGGCTGGGGACTCTCGCCCAGGGAGGCTGGTAGCTCGTGTTGGAAGGAGAGTCGATCTTTTTAAGCAGCTTTGTGTGAATCGGGTCTGGCCGCTTGGCAGGCAAGGCAGCCCCTGAGCTGTGCCAAGCTATAAAGAGGAGACCAGGGTTTCTGTACTTTGGAAGATGTGTGACCTAGGAGGAAGCATTTGTTTTGGGAAGGGAGGTCGTCTTGAAAGATGGCGCACCCCAAATTTAGTTGGACGCCGGGGCCCTGATCCGAACGCTAGGAGAGCAATAGTGTCTGTTTCGATGTTCACCCCCACACCTGCTCAGCGGCACCCCTCATCTATCCTGCACAAGGGAAGAACCTCTAAGAAACCTGGTCTTAATGGAGAACTTGGAACATACTCCAGATCTTCGGCCTGGCCTGGAAGCTTAGTCAAAGGGCCTCATCTGGCACCAATTTCCATAGCTTGCTCGAGGCTTAACACCTGCATTGAAATTCTGGAACCATTGGAGCCAACCAAATGGGCTAGTCTGTGTTCTGAGAAATCCAGAGCCATTCTGCAGCTAGTGACGCTAACAGCAAAATATTTGACACTATACTGGGAGGCGTGGTAGATACACTGGAGGGTAGGGATAGGATACAGAGGGACCTAGACAAATTAGAGGACTGGGCCAAAAGAAATCTGATGAGGTTCAAGGACAAGTGCAGAGTCCTGCGTTTAGGAGGGAAGAATCCCATGCAATGCTACAGACCGAATGGTTAGGCAGCAGGTCTGTAGGAAAGGACCTAGGGGTTACAGTGGACAGAAGCTGGATAGGAGTCAACAGTGTGCCCTTGTTGCCAAGAAGGCTAACAACATTTTGGGTTGTATAAGTCGGGGCATTTCCAGCAGATCGAGGGACGTGATTGTTCCCCTCTCTTCGGCATTGGTGAGGCCTCATCTGGAGTACTGTGTCCAGTTCTGGGCCCCACACTACAAGAAGGAAGTGGAAAAAATTGGAAAGAGTCCAGCGGAGAGCAACAAAAACGATTAGGGGGCTGGAGCAATGACTGAGGAGGAGAGGCTGAGAGAACTGGGATTTAGTCCGTAGAAGAAAAGAATGAGGGGGGATTTGATAGCTGCTTTCAGCTTCTTGAAAGGGGGTTCCAAAGAGGATGGATCTAGACTGTTCTCAGTGGTAGCAGGTGACAGAACAAGGAGTAATGGTCTCAAATTTCAGAGGGGGAGGTTTAGGTTGGATATTAGGGAAAACTTTTTCAGTTTTCAGGGTGATGAAGGAGGGTGATGAAGCACTGGAATGGGTTACCTAGGGAGGTGGTGGAATCTCCTTCCTTAGAGGTTTTTAAGGTCAGACTTGCAAAGCCCTGGCTGGGATGATTTAATTGGGGATTGATCCTGCTTTGAGCAGGGGGTTGGACTAGATCCCTCCTGAGGTCCCTTCCAACCCTGATATTCTGATTCAATGTTTCACTTGTGACTCATGGCAGGATTTGAACCTGGTTCTCCCAAGGTAACATCCTGGTGCCCCTTCTCCTGGGATTTGTCTGGACTAGAACATTGGTCTTGTTCTCACTCTAGCAGAGTACCAAGAGCGGCATAAGGGTAAAGCACAGATGTTTGTGTCATGTCCAGAGCAGTAGTTAGCTCAATGACCACAAACGTTAGACAGACCCAAGGTGCCTGGCCTTGTTTGTTTGTCTCCGCGCTATAACTACTACTTTCTAGCTTTTACCTGTTGCTTTTAACACAGAGATCTAAAGGAGCTTTCCAAAGGTGTGTCTCATTATCTCCATTTTACAGATGGGGAAACTGAGGCATGGGGCAGGGAAGTGACCTGCCCAGGGTCACCTAAGAGGGGAGAGGTCAAGCCAGAAATTCAGGTATCCTGTGCCCCACTGCTCTGTCCACTAGGTCACACTGCATCCCATGGATTCCCTTTTCTGTTTTGCCCGTAAATCAGACTGAGGCGTTAAATCCTTCCATGACCACGCTGATGATCTCAGGCAGTCGATGGCTCCCCTGCCCTGCGCTTCCCCCACCCGTGTCTGGCTCCATCTAGAATCTCCGCTGTTTCGTAGGCTGAGTGAGCTGGGTCGGACGGGCGAAGCACCTGAATACAAACCAACTCCGCCGAAACACGACCGACCGAGCCAGGCAGCAAACGGCTCCTCTGAATGGGAGCCAAGAACTGAAGTTGTCTGAGCTGGGAGCGGTCGGCGCCGCGGGCGGGGGGAGCAGGTGACTCGGCCTGTCACATCCTGCCTTGTCACACTGATCGGATTTAAATACAGGTGGATCGCTGCTTTCTTTGCCACCCTCCTTCGCTTTCCAGGAAGCACCCACCCATCCAGTGCTGCATCCGTCGCCCCAAGATTCGTCCCGGCCATGGGAGTCCTGGGAGGGTTTCTCGGGGAAGCAGTCACAGCAGCTGCTTGCTGGCTGTTAGTCACTGTTCAGAAATTCGGCTCTGATCCCTTGGCCGTTTTAAGAATCCTCCTGGGCCCTCATGCAGACTGGGCAGGAGAGGCGGCTTGGCAGTTGCACGTCAGGGCTAAGGGGTCTGTGCTCTTTGAGGGTCCGTGCTCACTGCAGTGAGGCCAGGCTGTCACCCCCTAGCCCTCCTCCTGTCCACACACAAACCTCCCATGCCAATCTGGTGCTTTCACCCTGGGCGGGCAGGGTTAGAGCCCAGGTACCGCTTTGCAGTGTGGACGCAGGCGAAATCTCTGGGGGGTGGGGGGTTGGTAGTCCTTCAAAGCCTTCCCCCAGTGTGCCCAGAAGGACAGCTGAGGTCTTCCACAAGTCACTGGGCGAGTGGCTCAGTTTGGTGCAGCATCAAGAATCATGGGCCCCTGGAAATCCTAGCGAGAGAGACAGAGCCCGGGGCCCATGAGGTCCCGCTAACACAAGGAGGGCTTTGCGCTGGGGCTGCTCATGCCCAGGCTGGACTGGCGCAGGTTCCGATCAGCTGTGCTAGCTGTGCTGTGAAGACTCACCCTGAGAGAGAGAGAGCGAAAGTCTGTTCCAGTTGCATCTACTTCAGCAGAAGGTCGTATTTAACATTCATATGGGGGTAGCACCAGGTCGGGCCCCTGTTCTGCTTGCGCTTCAGGGAGAGATTGAGGCCTAGAGCCAGTGGGACTGGCTGTCATTCTGATTCTGCCACTTACTCACCATGTGACTGTGGCCAAGTCTAACCTCTGCCTCAGTTTCTCCATCTGTAGAATGAGGACGATTCAGACCTGCTTCATGCTTAAATGAGACTGCATCCCTCCCATAGAATCCTAGAAATGTCGTTTTCCAAGGGTCTCAAGACATTAACCGGCTGCTTTTATATTGGATGGCATTCAAGTGCCTTTACATTGGACCAGTGGCTCATGGCATTTTAGGGCCCTGTAACAAGCTCTGTCGATTTAAAAGTAAAACGAGGTTGGTATACTCTGCTGGGCTGTGAAAGTCAAGCTGGGCTCCTTCTGGCAAGCACAGCACCCATCAAGAAGGAATCTGTGATTGTAACTTAATTAATTAACACTCCACCCAGGTCCCTCTCCTTTTATGTCTAACGGGCAGAACATCCTACTGCTGTCTAGAGTTGGCGGACGCTCTTTCGCTGGCCACAAAGGGGACGTTTGTACTTGGTCCCTCTTCTGACTGTAAGTGCGTTCCAATGAAGCGTGATGCCTTTAAAATTCGTTTAGTCACTGGCTCCTCTGTAGCATCAATTGTCATGCTTCAGGGCATCAAGCGATTGTCCCAGGGGTCAGGCAGGCTTGGGGCAGCATTGTGCAGCTGGCCGGGTGCGTTGTGTGGGATTTATTCACTTCCAGGTGTTGATCACTGCAGGAGGCTGCTTGACTGGTTTAAATCTGGTACGGCAAATCCTGTGCGATAAAATAGTGCCCCCCCCCCCACAGTAACTCCCTGCAGTGATGCTACTGTTGCTCTGAGTACCAATCCTGAGAGGCCTCAGCACCCTCCCTTCCTACTGAGTTGAATGCTTTGTCCTATTGTCCGCTTACTGCAAGGTGCATTCTAAATCCGCCCAGTGTGCTCATTCGAAGCCCCACATTGGGGTCCTAGGAGCTACCCGCCCCACAGTATCCACCTCTCATTCTGGCTTTTCCGGCTGCACTGAGGCTGTTACCCAAGGAGCAGGTGGGAGGATAATCTGTCTGGAGGATAATCTGACCTCCAGTTTCCCCCCACCCGCTTTGCCAAACTGCAAGGTGTGAGCTGCCTGCTGGTAAGCTGTGATCTGGGCAGGCACGCCCAGGGCAGGTTGATTTAACCACCTCCTCTTGCCCAATATCCTGAGCAGAGGGGATTGCAAAATCCTCCCTGCAGAGCAGGAAGCTTTCAGGGCCCTCTACAGATTCTTCCTCCTGTTGGCTTGGGGCTGTTGGCTTGTCCTTCGTTGGTTTCCTTTTCTCCTGCCAGCTGGTTATTCAGGGGGGTTCTGCCCATGTGTAGAGAGATTCAGGGCCCACTGCTGCCCCAAATGGGGGAGCAGCTGGGGAACCTTCCCCTGGCCTGAGAAGGGCTGGAGATCCTTCCCCTGGCCTGAGAAGGGCTGGAGATCCTTCCCCTGGCCTGAGAAGGGCTGGAGATCAGAACCGTCCTGCGCCCTGAAGAGCCCTGAACTTTGGGAAGGGTTTGGCTTATCTCTAGATTCATAGATTATAAAGGCAAAAGGGTAATCACCTGAACTCCTGTATAGCACCGGCCTAAGGACTTCCCTGAATTAATTCCTGTTCGAAGCAGGGCCGAGTTTTCGGAAAAACAGCCAGTCTTGGCGTAAAAACAGGCCCGGGAAAGATCCAACCACCTTAATCTGGGCACTGCCAAACTCCGAGATCCCTCCAATGGATCTACGTCCAGCTCTTCCACCCCTTGACGAAGCCGTAAGTGGGTGCATGGGGAACTGTTTGTACTTGCTCCGCTTTCCTTACTGTGCTCCCCTGGCGTGAGAGTTACGGCCACACGAGTTCCTTCCTGCTCAATGAGATTCAGAGGCCGAACTTTGTGGGGTGGGGTGCATGTGTAACTTAGGTGTGGCTCTGTATATAGGAGCCCTACGGTTGGTGGAACCTGCTGGAAGAAGGTTGAAAACATTGAGTTTTCTAGGACGTCCTTTCTCCCTCTGCTATAAATTCAGTGGGGAATTCTATCCCTGGTGTGTGAGGAGCCTATGGGACAACTCAAACCTATTTAAAAAACAATTGTCCTGTAGGGTTTTAGTGGAAACGGCGTCATCCCCCTTACCTTGGTCCCACGGGTCCCGCCATCTTGGACTCCCCCTGAATTTGGCCCGCCTTCTGCCCTCCCTTCACCAATGGGAACCCGGCGTCTTTGGCTCCTGGGTTCTCCCTGCTGAATTGCAGCGCACAGGAAGTAGTTGGATGCGCTTGCCGAGTGTCAACAGGCTGTGAATCCTTCTCTGACGTGTCGCTACGTTTTGGGCTTGGTTCTCGTCCTGTCATCGGCACATATTGCACGCTGGCGAGCGTGTCCTTAATCCCCTGACGCAGGCGTGGCCAGAAGGGGTTCCTGTGGCTGGGAGCTGGGCCGGGAGACCCTAGAGGGGCCTGTTTCTGGTTGGTTTGGGCAGCACCGTGCCGGAGGGGAGCGTAGGAAGGGAAGGTGCGGCTGAGGATTGAGGTTAATCAGCAGAGGTGGCTGTGCTTCCACCTAGACTCGCAGACTGGGCTGTAGCTCAGACGTGAGGTTCCTGAGTAGAACTAGCGGCTTGGGAGAGCCCAGGACTGGGAATAGCAAGAGATCTTGGGGCTCCGAGCTTGAGGTTCGCCCAGCGGAGCCGTGCGTGGGGATGCAGGACTGGAACAGTAGGGGGCGCTGCAGGGCAGGACCCGGGGCTGTTGAATGTGTGATGCCCCGGCTGCCCTCTAGGGGAGCTTGTCTGGACTCCAAAAACCCGACGTGAGTGGGGTCTCTCCATCCAGGCTGGTGGAGTTGCCCCCGAGATGGACCTGCCCCAGTCACTGGGAAGGAACCAGTGGATGCTGCACTGATACCCACCGGCGTCCCCCTCTGGGTGCGGCCGGGGCCTTGGCCGGTGCTGGGGGGGGTCCCTTTGTTGCTGAGCGAGGGTGAGAAGCAAGTGCCTCTTGGAGACCCAGCCTGCCCCCCGGCCGCCGGGGCACGGCGGGAGGAAGTGTCGCTGATGTTTCGAGTGACTGGGCATTTCCTGACTCTCTTTACACAACACTGTTTTTTTAAAAGTCACTTTCTTGTTTTGCTGCTCTCCGCGCTCACGTTCTCCCTCCCCCGCCCCTTCCCGGAGCATCGCCGACCTTCGCCGGGGCCGCCCGCGGCTCTGCTCTCGGCCCGTCGCCCGCATGAGCCCCCGGCGCAGGCGGCTGCCTCTGGATTTGGCTTAGCCCTTGGAGGATGATGGAGCTGCCGGGCAGTCGGATGGGATCCCCGGCCGTTGCCTGCCAGGTAACACCTGCCCGCTGTCTTTCGGGTAGCTGCGGCACCAGCCCGGGTGGCGTACAGGTGGTGGCCCGCTGCCTGGTATCGGGGGGGGGGTGGTCTGTGCGGGCGCGGTGGGCGTCTGCCGCTGATCTAGCGCTCGCAGGTGTTCGAGACGTTACAGGAAACCGGCTCTGTCTGGGGTGTGAAATGCAACTTCCACTCGCTCCCTCGGCAGCGCTGGGCAAGTCGGTCGATTGCTTGTCGCAGGAGGGAGGCTCGCGTGTGTCACGCGTGTGAGAGCTTTTACTGCTCCCCTCTTTGGGCCTGATCCGGCCGGGTGCTAGCGAGTGCTGGGCTACTGGCAGGATCAGGCCCTTTGGGGGACAGCGACTCTTACACCTGCAGGCCCTGCTAGGCTCCCCCGGGGAGAGAAGCCAGGCTAGGTGAGGTCCATGAAGCTGTGGGAGGAAGGAGACTAGGCCAGGCACCTGAGGGATATCGAAAGGGTGGATTTAATCCTCTCTTCACCTTCCTGGGAAAGCCCTGTCGACCTTCAGCCACCCTGCGTAGGATGTAGCAGGGAAAAGACTCTGTCACGTTCTAGTGGCCCGTCTAGGACATCTACAGAGGGTAGAGGAGTCTCTAATTATAAAGCTTCCAGGGCTTTTCTATAGGGGCGCGACTTCTCTGCTGCTTCCCTTCCTTTGTTCCTCCGGGGGGGAAGGAACTGGAGCAGGGAGTCTCCGTTTGCTCTCCTGGCAAACGTTACTTGCGACGGGAGGTGTTTGGGAACGTCGAGCGCTACTGAAGCGGGACAAAAGCGCTTCTTGCTCCCGGTGTGCTGGGTGGAGACCGAGTGACTCAAGACCTGCTTCCTGGCTTCCATGTCCCCGGGATTTAATTGGGAACGAAGGCCCAGCCCGTTGGTCTGCCTGCTGCGCCCTCCACCCACCCAGACTGGCCGTGAAAGCTCCATCGGGTCTCCTCGCCCCACAACTGGGACTCTCAGGAAAGACGCAGCTTCCTCTGCCTGCAATGACGCTGCCTTATCGGCTCATCTCTTCTGCAGATCTGTGGCTTGTTGAGACAGAAAGAGCGATGGACCGATAGGCAAACTGTTCTCGGGGGAAGAGGCTTCACTGAGGAGCGTCCAGAGGAAATTGGGCTGATCCAGCATCAGATGGCTTTTTGAGGCGGTCCGCCACTCAGAGTAGGGGGTGTGGGAGAGACCTACACGCACACCCTGCGGTGGGGGGCAGAGCCTCTACTGGCAGGGAAAGGAGAAGGGCAGAAGATTCTGGGAAGCGCTTGGAGACCAGGGTGATGGGTGCTCGGAGGATGCAGCAGCAAGGGAATGCAGAAGAAGGGGAGGGAGGGTGTCTCTGGGCCCCCTGGTTCCAGATGTCCGTCTGTCCCATGGGATTGGCTTTTGGGGGGAAGGCGGGGCTGGTGCATGGGCTGCTGGTTGTGATTGGCTTCCTGAATGTCTTTGGATTCTGGCATTGGGCGGCGGGGGGGGAGGGTTCCAGGCCTGGTTTAGTGCCGGGGGCTGGTTAATCCGAGCAGCCGGGGCCCATCTCTGCCCTGCCCTGTGCCACTCAGATGGCACAAAGGGAGCAGAACCCTGCTTGGGGGTTTCCTGCGGGTGGGGAGGGGGAGTGGCTGGGGCACACTGGCGCTCCCTAGCTGGCACATGGTCCCTCTGGCCCACAGCCAGCTGGCATGAGTTAAAGCAGCCCGCTGGCTGGGCTGGGGCCGCCTCTCCGCACTGAGGAGGGGGAAGCAGCCTGGAGTGGCACTGCAGAGCCTTGCGGGCCGTATGCCAGCCCACGGGCATTGCAGGCTCCCAGCATAACCCGTGTTCACCCCGAGCGCGATGCCCGTGGTTGCACTGCATGCATTGCACTGTTCTGCTGGGAGCCTGCATTGACTGTACAGGCTCCCAGTATAACCCATGTTAACCCCGAGCGAGTCCTTGTCCCTAGTCCCTGCATCACCCAAGTGATTTGAATCTGCCACTGCCTCTGAGCCAGCACATGTCCTTCCCCTCATGCAGTCAGTGGTGCCGGGTTCAGTCCCTGCAGGAGAGGACGGGTTCCTTCTCTTGCACCCCTCGCCTGTCCCGACTGCTCAGTCCCTGCAGGAGAGGGCGGGTTCCTTCTCTTGCACCCCTCGCCTGTCCCGACTGTTCAGTCCCTTTCTTTCGGCTTGTTTGCATGGCAGAGAATAGCGTGGGTCTTGCCTCCCGTCCCCCAAGAGTGACCTGTGTGACCTTACAGGCAGCTTGTCTGATAAGGAAGGGGGGCAAAGAGCTTCCGGTCCCTTAGAAGGGCTTTGATTGCTGGAATTGCTTCCTTTGCCAGCTCGCACTCTGCTTGTGGCTTTTCATAAAGCATCAGCTCCTGGAGTCCTGTGATGATGCAGCAGTCTCCGCTTCTGGGAAAGGTTTCTGCCCCTCGTGGTTGCAGTGTGATCTAAAGGCTCAGGAACAATCAGGCAAAGCAGAAGAACCCGAAAGGTCTTAAACACCTCAGGAGAGACCAGGTGGATGAGAGAATCTCTTTTGTTGGACCAATTTCTGTTAGTGTGAGGGAGAAGCTTTTGAGCTTACTCAATGTCCCTGCTAAATACAAGATCCAACATCTGCTAAGGTCCGTTCACACTGAGTGGTCCCTTACAATATATGTACCAACAACTTCTGCTGAACTATCTGTTCGGTCTTGTATTTAGCAGCGACACCCTACGTTTCCTGGATTTGAAGAAGAGCTCGGTGTAGCTCGAAAGCTTGTGTGTCTCTCAGCCGCAGAAGTTGGTCCAATAGAAGAGATGACCTGGCTCACCTTGTTTCCTGGCATTTGCTGGGAGACGGAGGCAGAGTCTCTCTGGTGTCCGTGGATTGTGGTCTCCGCTCTCCCCTTGGGGTGGTCCGCTGATCTCCGGCGTGGTTTTCGGTGCAGTACCCTGCAGTGGAACCTGTACTAGCTCTTCGGGAGTTTTGCATGGATATCTAGCAGTATCTTCCCCGCCCTTGAACAAGGGGCATGAGAGGGACCATCCTAGGAGGATTTTATGGTCGTATCAACTTATGGCAGAGCCTGCGTTTGCTGCTCTGTTACTGCGCTGAGGTGTGTGTGTGTGCTGAGGTGGAGTGAGTTTAATAAACACTGTATACAGTACCGGGCTGTAAACGTCCATAGGTGAGCTTGACATCTAGATAAGACAAGCCCAGCATGTAGGAGAAGGAGGATAGACCTCCGCCTGCTTCACCTCCGTGGGTTACAAAAGACCGAGCGCGACCGTCTGGGTTTGGGGCTGCTGAAGGCAAAAGGCTGTTCGGAAAAGGGCGTGTGGTAATAACTGTGTTGCACAACTTGCGTGGCGTCTGTTTTGAAATCGAGCTTCGCGCTCTACAAGTGGCCGGCGTGCCGTGCGGCAGAGATGCAGCCCTCTCTGGGGTGAGGGACGGCGACCAACCAGTGTAACGCCTCTCCGAGGGGGAAGGGGGAGATTTGAACCCAGGTTACTGGAGGAGAACGTCGCTGTCGAGCAGACAGGACCCCCGGCAGTCCGATCAGTGAGGTGCCCCGGGAAGCTCTTGGAACTCGGGGAGCATCTCCGAACCATGCAGGGCTGGATCAGCCTTGCTGAGAATGGACCGTGGGGACCCAAGACCTGCTGGGGATTGGCTGCTGTGTACTAGGAGAGCTCCCCTCCCAGAGGGATGGCCTCCAAGGGGTGTATCGTATGGGAGGGGACTGTGATGGGCTGCTGATCATGGAATGTGTCAACCTATCCAGGTGCCCATTGCTCAGGTCTCAGGTGGAGATCCTTTGCCTGGCCACCTGTACATCACGGGCTGTTATATTTCACCAGCGTACCCCTACATGGAGCCCGAAGGCTCCAGTTCCCGTCAGTCCTTGGGAGACTAAACTCTCAGGCAGAGAACAGGAGAGATGGTGGGACCACCGGTGCCTGCGCAGTGGCAGGGAGATCTGCTCAGGCGTGCCCAGCAGGTGAGGCTTCAGAGAAGGGCAAAGAATCCCCCAAGGCCTGTGCCAATTTACCTGGGCAGGCAATTCTTGCATGGCCCCAGATCTGGCTATCAGTTTGACCCCAATGTGACCCTGTTGTGCATGTAGGTATGGAATGTGTAGAAGTCTCCTGGATTTTGCGGGGCCACGTATCCGCTGTTTTCTCATCAGTCGGTCAAGGTGGGGGAAGCATGAATCTGGAATTGCCTGTTTCTAACACACACACACACCCGCTGGAGGATGTTCAGACTAGACGGTTCTAATTCGGGCCCGTCTCTTCAGCTCACGGCTCTGCATGGGGGGGAGGTACGTTGGCTTTATATTGACTCCTGGCTTCTCACCACCTCCTCGCTTTGTCTTTTAGAAAGACTTGACCTACCTGCAGCAGTGGCTGGAGGCGTTTGTCATGAACTTTGAAAAGATCATCGCCGTGCAGTCTTTGGACCCCAGGAGGTGAGTCTCTCCCCTGCTCCTCGCTGGACTCTGGGTTGGGGCAGACTAGTTGGTCAGGCTAGTTGGTGCAAACGCTTGGAGGTCACGTGGGCAGTTTAAAAAAACCTGGAATCGAACAGAACAAGTTCTCCTGTGATTGAAGCCGGAGCCTTCGGTGGGTTTCCCTTGTTTCTCTGCCGAAGGGGTTCACAGGTTGCTATCTAATCGCTGTCTTTAAACCAGTGTGAATGGAGGGCTGGTGAATCCTGCCAGAACAGCAGCATCTCTGGAGACTCCTTTGTACGCTCACAGATGATGAGCGCCAGCGGCTGAGAAGCGAAGTTAGGCACATTCAGCCTACCGACAAGTCAGGCTGTTCTTAGCAGGGAGGGGAGCTGTCCAGTGTCGAGGGGCCCGGAAGGTTCTCAGTCACCTGATGTTTTTTTAGTCTCTAACTCAGGGGTGGGCAAACATTTTTTGGCCCAAAGGCCACATTGGGGTTAAAAATTGTGCTGAGGGCCGGGTAGGGAAGGCGGTGCCACCCCAAACAGCCGCCCCTTATTAAACCCACACACACTTCCCGCCCCCTGACTGCCCCCCTCAGAACTCCCGACCCATTCAACCCCCCCCCCCCCCCCGCTCCTTGTCCCCTGATTGCCCCTTCTGGAGACACCCCCCCCACACTCTAACTGCCCCCCCACCAGAACCCCACCCCCTATCTAAGGCCCCCGTTCTTTGTTCCCTGACTGCCCCCTCCTGAGTTCCCCCCGACCCCCACCCCAACCACCACCACCCCAAGACCCCAACACCTAAGCCCTGCCCCCCCCTTACTCAGTTGGGCGCTCCTTTACCCGGCTCCTGGCCAGGAAGTGTGGGGCCCCGTGGCACGCCGTGCTCAGCCGGGCCCAGCCCCTCGGCCATTGTTCCCACGCCTGGGGGCCCTAGTGGAAGTGTGGGTCCCGCACCTGGGTGCCCTAGTGGAAATGAGGGTCCCACGGGGCTCCGCACAGGGTGTGTTTGTTTCCATGCATGTTCTCCACCGTCCGTCCCAGGCAGGAGACGCCGTCTCTCTAGCTGGGACGTGCAGGAGCGTGAGACGCGACTGCTCGCTCTGGAGAAGATCTTTCTGCAGGACAGGACGGAGGAGGTGTATCACTGTCCTGCGGCGCCCACAACCTCAGGGGGCCGTACACCTTGCTAGTGCCCATCGCTTGTGGCTTTGGGGCTCTCGAAACCTCCTCCTCATGCAGTTCCACCGAATGCAGAATTTCTCCAGAGGCAGCAGCCAATTACTGAGCCGCTTCTGTGCTGGGGACTAGACAGAATGGGGGCAGCGGGCTGAAAGCGCGCGGGATTTGCACTTACAGCAGCCCCCTGAAATCCCCCGTGCTTCATCACTCGCCTTGTTCAGGAGGGGCAGGGATGTAAACCGGGGGAGTGACTTTCCACAGCAGGATTAACGGCTAGACGTGTTGCAGGCAGCTCGAGCTGTTGAAAGTTTTCTTTCCCTTCTGCACATCTGCTTGCACGGGCAGAGCTGGGTGTTAGTAACTCGACCCTGACCCGCAAGCCCCCTGCTAGTCCAGACTTGGGCTCCTGCTCTCTCTGGCCGTGGTCATTCCCATGCCTATCGAGATGACTAATCATGTAATACTTCCTCAGCGTTGATCCCGGAGCTCTGTGCTGGGGGAGTGGAGCCCAAACTGGATGGTTTAATCAGGCAGCAGGAAAGCCAGGCTCCAAATAGCGGCTATATTTAGCAAGTCCTGTACAGTAATTGCACTTGGCCCTGTGAACGATCAGCTAATCTACACTTCATGCCATTTGTGGATTCTCCTCGGCCGGCACTACGCACGAGCAGAAGACGCCTGTGGTTGTGCGTTGTGAAATATTTCGCAATGCGTTCATTAAAACCTGCGATCTCGTTGGGCTGCCTCGGTGTAACGAAAGGAGGAATTGGATTTGGGGCGTGCCAGGCTCGGGAATGGTGGGGAGGAGGTTTCACTGGTCTGCTTCGTTATGCAGCAGAACTTGTTGTTGGCGCTACCAGCGCTCCCTGCTCTGCGTTGGCCTTTTTCTGGAGTTCTTTCCTGGATCGCCAATTGATCTAGAGTCTTTGATTCCACTCCTGCTGCCTCTGTTGGACCAAGGAGAATATTTCTCCGACTCAGGAGGATCCTAAGTCCTTGGTCTCCTGCCTGTTTGGCTTGTGGCAGGGCTGGTTCCTGGATTCCTAGACCTCACATTGACCCCTCTGGGGGCCCACCGGGCACTTGAGTGGAGAGGAGCCTCCAAAGTTCTCGCGCTCTCCTGCCTTGGTACCTTGGGGTGGATTTTAATGTACTTGCTGTAGGAGGCTAAAATCTGGACTCTCAAGCGTCTTCATTCCACTGGAGTTGTGGAAGGGGCATAAAATGGGCTGGGACTGCCCCAGGCTTTGAGATTAGAAAAAGTGCCCATGAAGAGATCCGGAAGAAACCTCTGGCAGGTCAGAGGGTGTTCTGCCCATTCTACGATCTGACTGCATAACTGAGGATTACGTCCACCCCTTGGAAAGGATCTGACCAGCTCTGACGCAGTAAAACCAGACTCTGTGCTCATCGTGGGTCGTCTTTCAGACGGAACTCTTCTCCCACTCCCACCCTGCCTTGCTCAAATTCTGTCCATAACCGATGTGTGATGGGAAACCTGATACCATCTGTCCACAATACCGGATCCTGAAAGGTGATGAGCCGCTGCCGTGACTCAGGGTGAAGCCCATTATGCAACTGACCATTTGAGCCATGCTGTTTTGATATGACTGTGTCCTTCCTGACCTATTCTGGTGGTCAGTTTTCTGACCTGAAGCATGTGGATTGATCACTCTTACCTAGCTAATGTCAGCGCAGATAACCACTATTGGGCCCCTGGGTGAGATTAACAATTAGGCCCTGGACACTTGAATTCCAAGCAGCCATTTGTGGAAACCTTTGCTTCCAGGTTTCAGATCGTGCCGTGGCTGCGCCTCTATCTCCCCCTTCCTGCGGTTAGCACCGGCACAGTGTTGATTTCCACACCCCTTTGTTCTGTTGCAGCGAGCGGACGAAACGTTACAATCTGTCCTCGCGTCTTCCAACCATCAGTGCAATTTCCTGGTGGCTTCCCTCCTCTCTTGCAGGGGTGGGCAGGGTGCCAGAGAGCTGATTTCCCTGCGCCATGCATGGGGAGGCGGGGACAGCAAGGCGCTCTCCATGGAGGCGACATTGCCACCTCCTTTATTCTAGAGCAGGGGTCTCCAAACTATGGCCCAAGGGCCGGATCCAGCCCGCAGCTTCGATTTGTCCGGCCCCGTCAACCTGACTTTAAATTTAATGCAGCACTGACACAGTAGTGTGTTTTATGATTTGCATATATTTTGCATATCTGCATATATTTAATTTTTTTCCACAGTCACTTTGGCCCGTGAAGCCCCTTCCAAAATCTGATGTGGCCCTCGTCTCATAAAGTTTCGAGACCCCTGTTCTAGAGTATTAGATTGGTTTCCTCATGCAAACTGCAAGGCAAACAACTTGTCTAGCTATGGAGGGGGAAGACCAGAAGAGAGACTGTCATGGAGTTGAAGGCCAAAGAGACCTCCTGTCTGTAACAGGTCACAGTCCCTCCCCCCGCCCCCCCCTCCCCCCCCCCAAGCCCAGCAATTGAATTAGACCAAAGTATCACAGCCCACAGAAGGTGGGGCTATTATGCGCCACAGGCAGGGAATAAGAGAGATTGATGTGCACTGATCCCTGAGTCCCATGCAATGACAGACAAAGGTTTGAGATAGACCTGTTTATTCCTGGCAAGTGGCCCTCATCCACACATCGCAGAAGAAGGCAAAAACCTTCCCCTCACCCACCCCAGTCGCTGCCAGTCTAACCTGGGGAGAAAATTCCTTCCTGACCCCATAATGTGGGAGTCAGACCCTGAGCATATGAGCAAGAACCAGCCAGCCACGCCCCTGGGAGACAGAATGCTCGGTGACCCCTCAGAGCTTTGGCCCACCCCCTGCAGTGTCTCCTCTCCGGCCATGACCATCTCTGATGCTTTGGAGGAAAGAGATTTCAAAACAAAACACTCCCAGAATACACTGGGGGAGATCCCTTCCTGACCCCCTGCCAGTGGCTGGCTGAGGCCCTGAAGCATGAGCTTTGGTACATAAGAGAGAAATCAGAAGTGAGCCGCAAGGCCATTGCGCATACTTAGGGCTGTCTATATGTGTGTACATTACAAAGCCCCCGCTACACAGTACCCGACTGCCTTACCATCTTGAATCCGCTTCACACTATAGGAAGACTATGGTGGCTCATAGGCTCAAAGCCAGCTCTTCAGAGTCCCAGGCTGCCTCCCTAACCCCGGGGCCATTCACATTCTGCTGACGGTGCTAGTTAATCTGAGTTCTGGGGCTGGGAAGAATGTGTCTCGCTCTTATCTCCCTCGGAGCTCAGCTGCAGAGAAATCCCTTTGCTCTCGGGGGGCCGGGCTCCACACTGAGCCTGTTGGATGCCGGGCGAGTCTATTTTTGGCAGGCGGCTGTGTGTGGAGTGGGAGATAGTGCTGTGAGTGGCAGCTCATTGAGCTCCTACATGAAGCAGCCGTAATCCCCTGCCAAGGGGAGCCGGCGGAAGCCTGTGCCTGTCCTGGTCTGGTGAGAGTGTTTTCGAGGGTTGTATCAATGACACTTGGCATGTCCTGTCTTCAGTGCCTCTCCGCTGAGCGGGACAGGCCAGCTGGGTTTAAATTTGGGCTAGGCCAGAAAGAGGCGGCTTCGGGGCAAAGTCTTATTTGCATGACACATGAGCGTCGTCAAGTCAGTCGTGCTCATTTGAAAATCTCCGGTACGATCGATGTAGTGGCACGTAGCCTGCAAGGCACCGGCAACAGCGTAAGCCGGGGGCATTGTTGAAGCTTACCTGCTGTCCCACTGTTTCCAGGACGCTGTTCGTTGGCGTATTCCTCTTCCTCGCACCTCCCTCCCGGCCCCCAGCTCGGAGCACAGTCCCTCGTCTCTGCTCGCTGCTAGTCCTGGTCATGTGGATGGCAGCAAATTTGGTGGCAGTGCTGATTTCTTCAAGTAGAGGCAGCCGTGTGTCTTGTGTTGGCATGCACACGCCCAGTGCAACGAAGCGGGAGTACTTTGCCAGCGGTACGGTAGAGGGGGTGCTTGTGCCCTTTGGCTCCTCCCCTAACTAAGGGTGCTGCCATGCCCCCGACCTCCCTCCGTTTCTTCTCACCGCCCACGGCTAGTCAGCACTGGGTGTGGTGTGTTCACGTCATGTTTTCGGTCTGTTTTCTGGAGGGGTGTTTTCCCCTCTCGTTAATAGTTCGTTAGTATGTTCGGTTTAGTTAAATGTGTCTAGAGTAGTTGGCTCTCACTATGGTTCAAGCATTTTGTTTTGGGGTGTGTCTCGAACAGTGATCCCCACCCAAGGTGCTTGTGTCTTGGTGAAGGACACGTTAAGGAACGGTGCTCCTTCTGTAAGTCATTCCAGAAGAGGCCTTGAATGGCCAGAGACGTCGGGCTGACGTAGCAAGGCCCTCATCTGATCGGTGGTCCCCTTCAGAACCGGCAGGTGATGTTCGGACACTGCTGTTTCTCCCACCAGGAAGTAGTTCTCCCTCCTCTAGCATGGTGAGGAAGAGGTCCCACAAGACTGATCAGAACGGCTCCAAGGCTCAGGGAGACTCTTCCTTCAGTCCTCCAGTTCTCTGCTGCTGATAGAGAACCGCTGGTATATCTCAAATTAAAAATAATAATAATAAAAAAGCAAGACCACCAAAATAACGCCCCCATGGCTAACCAGAGTGGAAGAGGTAGTTAGAGATGAACGACTTCCTTTAAAAATTGGAATAGTAGAAACCTAGGACTGGAAGGAATCTTGAGAGGTCACAGAGTCCGGTCTCCGGTACTCATGGCAGGACTAAGTGAACTCCTATGGAGGAAAACTAGAAAGGAGCATAAACTCTGGGAAGTCAAGTGTGTAAAAGTATGAGGCAGGGCAGAACAGAAACTGAAGAGCCAATAGCAAAAGACCTTTTTTTAAATAAGTGCTGTTAGTTTTCAGGACCTCAGAAGCAGGAGGCCTGCCAATCAGTGGGCCACTGAACAATCAAAATGCTAAAGGGGACCACTCAAGGAAGACAAGGAAATTGATGCAAAGAATTTATTTAGCTTCCCCACAGTCTTCACGGCAGAGGATGTGAGGGAGAATCTCGCCTCTGAGCCTTTCCTCTCAGGTGGCAGATTTGTGAAACTGTCCCAGACTGAGGCATTGGTAGAGAAGGTTTTGGGACAAATTAAAGAGTACATTAAAACCCGAGGTCTGAAGGAAACTCCAATATGAAATTGCAGCACTACTAACTGGTATGGAACCTATCCTTTAAATCAGCCTCTGTACCAGGTGAGTGGAGGATAGCTCATGTAACACTGTCCTTTTAAAAAAGGCTCCAGAGGCAATCCTGGCAGTTACAGGCCATAAGGCTTCAGTCAGTCCCAGGTTAATGATTCAGGGCAACGTGTGTCAGGGTGTTCCCTTCGCTGGTCCCCTCTCCCCAGGACCAGGGTCACCAGTGCATCTTTCATAGGTTGGGGAGCCATCTGGCGTTGCTGAAAGTTTAAGGCCTGTGGAAGGAAGTTTCCCTGAATCTCAGTGTCCTAGAGCTTTGTGCCAGCTACGGCGGTTGTCAGACCCCTTTGAGGTGACCTGAGGGACTCGGGGTTGATGCTCACTGACAAAGCCACCATGATGTATTAGGTGAACCGACGGAGGAGCACACTCCAGCGTGCTGTGTCGGGAGGTGATCAGGCTCTGGCATGTTACCCCTGTGACCGATCACTTACCTGGGATCCGGAATCAGCCGGCGGCTGGCCTCAGCAGAAATTTCTCCCTAAGTCACGAGTGGTCTCTGAAGCCCAGGCTCCTGCAGGCCATCTTTGCAGTTCGGGGCGTTCTGAGGATCGACCTGCTTGCCACGAAACCAACAAGAAATGCAGGCTGTGCTCCTCTGGAGGAGGTCTCAGGCCAGGCTCCCTGCACCTGAGCGGGGAGCTTGCATTCCTGTATGCTTTTCCTCCAGTGCCGATCATCCCGCCGGTCATTCTCAAGCTGATATTGGACCGTGCCAAGCTCTCTTTCATTGCTCCAGCATGGTCGAGACATGGCAGAGAGGCTCTTGAAAGGAATCCCTGTCTCTACCTGCTGGTTAAAGAGCCAGTTCCTTCGCGAGATCTTAGCAGCAATTATGGGCCCTCCGTTCGAGCCTCTGGCAATGTCTTCTCTCTCCATTCTGTGTCCGAAAACGTCCCCGTCCCCCCCTTTCTGGCCACACCATCTGCCGGCGGGAGAGTGTTCCAGGCTTTGAGGGTGGAGCATCCTTGTGTGCAATTTTCCAAAGACAAAGTAACCTTGCAGCTGCATCCTGAGGCTTTTTTTAATCTAAACCAAGATATGGATCTCCCAGTGTTTTTTTCTCTAAGCCACATTCAACCCTAGGTGAGCAGGATCTTCATATGTTGGATGTCGGGCAAGGTTTGGCATTTTACCTGGATAGGACTAACTCGTTCTGTTCTTTGTCTGTTTCATATGCAGACAGAATGAAGGAACAAGCGGACAATCTCCAGGTGGATAACTTCCTGTACTATGATCACATATGATGGATCTCCGACTGTGTCCCCATAAAGGGTGCAGACTCCCCTCATGAAGTCCCAGGCCCCATCCGTGATGTTTCTAAGTGACGTTCCTATAGCGAACATTTGCAGGGCTGTCACTTGCTCCTCTGTATGTACGTTTACAAACCACTATGCGGTTACTACTGCATCCCGCTCAGCTGCGAATGTTGGGGAGGTGATCCTTGTTTAAATGGACTCTGAGCCCCGCCTCCTGCTAGTACGGCTTGTGAGTCACCTACATGGAATACAACATCTGTGTCTACTTGAAAAAAGACAAACCGGTTACTTTACATGTATTTAACTGTTCTTCACGATGCGATGCAGATGTATATTCCCCAACCCACCCTCTTCATTGGAGTCTGTGCTCTTGACCTTAGATGGGAAGGACCTGGGGAGGGGGGGTCAGGGCAGCACCACCCTTAGTATGGCCAGGAGGGAGGCTAGAGCTACAGGGCACCAGTGCCGCCCCTACGGGTACTGCTAGGCAAAGTTCTCCAGCGTTGGTCTTCTCCCTGGTCTGTATCACGTCTCGAACACTTACGGTACAAGTGAATAAAAACGGCTAATCTTCCTAATGTACCCTTCATTAGGGAAACACTTCCTAACTGCCAAAGCGGTTAAGCACTGGAATAAATTGCCCAGGGAGGTTGTGGAATCTCCATTGTGGGAGATTTTTAAAAGCAGGTTAGACAAACCCCTGTCAGGGATGGTCTAGATAATACTTAGTCCTACCCGGAGTGCAGGGGACTGGACTGATAACCTCTCAAGGTCCCTTCCAGTTCTGTGGTTCATTCCTGCCCCCTTGCTCATGACATGCAGATACTAATCCGTCTAAACTCTGATTACCCAAAGATGGGTTTTTTCCCTACTCTCCCCTGTTTCTGCCACAGTAATGTCCGCAATTACAGTAATGCTTAGCATAACCATGGTTATGCAGCCAGGTCTTTCGGTCCCCTCCACCTTTCCATTCCCCTGGGCAGGCCTGCAGCAGACAGATTTCCCCCACTCCCTGCAATGGGGGAAGCCTTCAAGCTCTTCCCCTCCCTGTGTGTGCTGTGGAAGAGGGGAGCTTGGAGCTGGTTTCAGTGACTTATCCTGCTGCCTCCCCAGGCCACTGGGTTCCTGCGCTCTTTTCGAAGCGCCTAGCTCTCCACTCTATATGCCTGACTTCTGCTCCCTCGCAGCTACCTCTGAGTGCCCGGAGCCCCGCTGCCTGGCCCCATGGGACAGCCCCTCACTCTGCCTCTTGGTGGGGAAGCTGCAGAGAGGGAGACAGTTGCAGGCAGGAAGATCAAATAAAATGTGGCTGCAGCAAAATGGCAAATCCCGTCTCATGCTGGGGACGGGGAGAAGCAGGGAATGGGCAATGGGATGGATCACTTGATTCCCTGTTCTGTTCATTTCCTCTGGGACACCTGGCACTGGCCACTGTCTGAAGACAGGATTCTGAGCTAGATGGACGTTTGGTCTGATCCTTTATGCCGTTATTTTCGTACATGCCAAACTCTCTGGGGCTACAGGTATCCATAGAGCCCTGATAAAGACGAATAGGATGGTTCACACCTCTCTGAGCTCTTGGTTCAGGCTCTCTGCAGATTAAGGCAGTCATTCACAAGGGGGTTCATGGTGGCCATGAAGGCTAGAAGCAGACTTTTAACACATGATGGACCCTGGAGCTAAATTCCACAGCAAGGAGGCGAATTCCAGAGCCAAGGTGCATGCTGTGTGTTATCGGGAGGATGGATTTACCCCACCGCGCTGGGCGCTTGTACTGGGGTTAAGCCGAACATCTGTATGTGAGCCAGTGTCTCTCCGAGTTGCTACGATCAAAGGCGCTGGGGCGCTCCAGGCCCCCGAAGAGTGAACCGGACTGATAGGCGCAAATAACCTGTCCCTGCTGCCTAGGTGGATGGAGCACGAAGCAACAGGCCAGCTGGCCGGAGGGAGATTCGCTTGATTGGCTCCCTTGTCTCGGTCCTGTCACCAATTGTTGCCATGGGCGACGGGCTGCTGCTGCTCACCTCCCTTGCCAAGCAAAAGAGGAGAGGCGCTGGCATCCAGAGATGGTCCAGGATGTTCAAGTGGGACTCCCCTGGAGAGAGCTCTGGGGAGGTGGAGGGGACAGGGAGGCCTGGCTGCGGTTATGCTGTGTGTTAATGGAGGGCTCGGAGCCAGGGCTGCGGTGGGGGAGATGGGGCATGCACAGCACCGCGGCAGAAAGGGGGAGCTGGAGACAGGAGGAGTTTGATGCGAAGTCCCATAAAGGTCTGAATGGCTTCCCCTGACTTCACCGGGCTGTGGCTCCGGCCTAGGCCTGCGGAGGCCAGAGCTGGGCTCGTTGTTGCAGGTTGAGTGACTTGCTAGCGTGAGGGACTCCCTGTACCTCTCTTCCTGCTCCCGGGCTCCCTGAACTGTGGGGCTTTCACCCAGACCGGGGCAGTCCCTCCATGTCCCTGCACCGATAGGTCACTCACAGGGCGGCCTTGCTTGCTGCCCTCGACGCCTCCTCCCTGCTTCCAGACGCCTTCAGCCGCCCATCTCTCTGGGCCGCCCTCCTTTCCACATGGGCTTGGAGAAGCAAGTCTGTCCTCTCCTCCTCGCTGGCACTGAGCCCTGTGGTTCCAGGTGGCTGGTCCATCAGCCTGGACTTAGCCGAGAAGCTGGATATCTGTCCGGCGAGGGGGAAAACGGCAGCTGAAGGCACCTGCCCGTGTCGGGAGGGACTCTTGCTCGCCAGTGCAGTGGCCTGAGTAAGCGAAATGCCAATCACCGGGGCCTGGGAGTTGTCCTTTATCTCCCCCTCCTCAGCACGGTGCCCAAAGCTCACCAGATCCAGTCCACTTCTTTCATGTGACCTCGGGGGGGGGGGGGGGGGCTCTTTACCCCCAAAGCCCAGGGGATTTTGGTTCGTTGTCGTGATGAGTGTCCGGTAACCAGACTTCAGCTTTCAAGGGCTCCAGTAGAAGTCAAGGGCTCCAGCTGCCCCTGAAGTCAGACGGGCCATTGTCGAGCACTGTTGACAGAGAACGATCTGCCGCTCTGAGCCCACTGATTCTGGGTCAGCGATCAGGTGCAGTTGTGGGATAGACTGTGCCATGGGGGACAGGAGTGTGTATATCAGGAAAAAACCTTGATAGGTTTCAAATATGGGAATTGGGATAGGTGCAGAAAAGGGCAACAAAAATGAATAGGGGCCTGGAACAGCTTCCATATGAGGAGAGATTAATAAGACGGGGACTTTTCAGCTTGGAAAAGAGCCACCTACGGGGGGATGTGATAGAGGTGTATGAAATCATGACCAGCGTGGAGAAAGTAAATAAAGAAGCGTTTACTCCTTCTCATAACACACGAACTAGGGGTCACCCAATGAAATGAATAGGCAGCAGATTTAAAACAAATAAAAGGACGTATTTCTTCACACAATGCACAGTCAACCTGTGGAACTCCTTGCCAGAGGACATTGTGAAGGCCAAGACTATAAGAGGGTTCAAAAAAGAACTAAAAGTTCCTGGAGGATAGGTCCATTGATGGCTATTAGCCAGCATAGGCAGGGATGGTGTCCATAGCCTCTGTTTGCTAGAAGCTTGGAGTGGGTGATGGGATGGATCATTAGGTGATTCCCTGTTCTGTTCATTCCCTCAGGAACCTGGTGCTGGCCACTGTCGGAAGACAGGATACTGGGCTAGATGGACCTTTGGTCTGACCCAGTATGGCCATTTTTATGTTCAAATAGAAACAATCGGTTGTGCTAAGTGCTATATCCCTGGCCCATTTGGTCCTAGCCGGGAGTGGTAGTGAATTGGTGGTGACCATGACAGAGTTGTTATCTTACCCTTATACAGCAAACAGTAGAAATTTCTTTTAGCTGCTGCCTGCTTTGCCCTATAGTCAGTGACTTACTTTGTGTCTCATTTGCAAATAATGCCCCAGGGCAGGTTTTGTGTTTACGCTGAGCTTGTTTCCAGACAGCCAGTCGCTCTAAAGAATGGGTTGCTTCTCTCCTGGTGGCTGTCTTTGTCCCAATGGGACCCTGGACCTGCACTTTGGGTGAAGCTACCCTGGACCAATGGCATCTTATTCTGGGATAAATGTGACCCCACGTGGAGTTATTCAGGAATAGCTATTGCCCTTCAGTGTGCACTCTGTCTTAATCCAAATTAATTGCATGTAAACGAGGCGCCACAGAAATGTTTGTGCCAATTCCTCTGCCCCAGCTTGTGCTTAGCCCACAAGGGCTTCTGTTTCCTGCCCTTTCACAGCTAGGACATGTTGTCAGGGGCTGGAGAAAGATCCCACTGTTTGGTGATCACTGAAATGTAGGCCTGGAAGGGATCTCAAGAGGTCATCTTGTCCAGCCCCCATATGAGTAAACCTACACCATCTTTGCCATGGTTTCTAACCTCTCCTTAAAAACCTCCAAAGAACTAGGAGGGTTTGCACAGCCTCCCGTGGAAACTTATTCCAGTCCTTGCCCGTTCTTCTAGTTGGGGGCTTTTCCTAATATCGAACCTAAATCTCTCTCTGCTGCAGATTAAGCCAATTTGCCTCCTGTCCTGCCTTCAAGAGACATGAGGAACAGCTGATCACTGGCCTCTCTCTATAAACACCCTTGACAAATTTTTGGGAAGGTTTAGATTGGCTATTAGGAAAAACTTTTTTTTCACTAGGAGGGTGGTGAAGCACTGGAATGGGTCACCTAGGGAGGTGGTGGAATCGCCTTCCTTGGAGGTTTTTAAGATCAGGCTTGACAAAGCCCTGGCTGGGATGATTTCATTGGGGATTGGCCCTGCTTTGAGCAGGGGGTTGGACTAGATACCTCCTGAGGTCCCTTCCAACCCTGATAGTCTATGATTCTATGATTTCGAAGACCATTAATGACTATGTCCAGCCTTCCCATAGCACCCCTTACCTGTAGATCTCAGTGTTGGTACGGAGGTGGGTTGGGATGACTCTCCCACTTTGTGGATGTGAGTTTGTGGGGGTGGAGAATGAAGACGACCGAGTGAAAGAGACTCCGAGAGGGGCCATAGCGGGGCAGGACTGGGAATAGAACCCAGGAATTTGTTGCCAACCTCAAGTATTCCAAAAACCATGAGTCGGAGCCACCCAAAGAGTTCCCTCCCCCCCCCCCCCGTTCTCTTTATCATTGAGACCTGGGGTCACACTTTCAAGCCTCAGCTCCGCCACAAGGGCTAGACCCATTACATTTTTAAAATTAAAGCTGAGATTCTCCTGGAATCCCATGACTCCCGGAGCTGGAGCTTGAGGAAAAACACCAAATATGGTGAGACTCAGGATAAAAATAGCATGGTGGCTGCATCTTCCCCCTCCCAGAATGCCTTTGTGGGGTGTGCAGGGGAGACTGGAGGTGCCACTCTTAGACTAATTCTTTTGTTCTCTCACCCCCCCCCCCCAGGCCAGAAGATTCAGTCTCTGAGATCCCCCTGCTCCCACGCGACGTCCTGCACGTGTTGAGCCAACAGCTGGCGCACTGCGTGACCCAGATTGCCCGCGAGGAGGCGGCCGAGGCGGGCCTTGGCCAGGCGCTCCTGCACGTCAAGTTCTTTATCATCATCTGCAGGTAGGCTGGAGAGTCGAGGCGTTGCCCTGGGGGAGTCTGTGAGAATGTAGCACCTTTCCCGCTTGCAGACCTCAGAGGACCCCGGATCCTGCTTCCCTAGCCCTCCAGAGGCAAGAATGCAGGGCTGGGGGCCCCAGGATTTTGTATGTGCAGGGCCCAGCAACCCATGGAGTAAGTGGTGGTTCTTGTTTTCTGACCTCCAAGGCACAGAGAGGATGAGTGGTGGGTTCGGGGTCAGACGGGGAGGCAGGGGTAGAGCTGAGGACAGAACCCAGAGCTCCTGGCATGCAGGGCTGGGCTTTGGCCACAGTTACCAGCCTCCCATTTGGTTCTCCGTAGTGGGAAACAAAATGGAGTACCCGTCTGCTTGACCCCTGCCTGAGCCTCGGGTCCAAGGAGGGCTCCCAATCTCAGCTCGCCGGCAGGGGAAACTGACCCCCGGACCTTTGAATCGGAGCACGGTGTGGGTAGAACAGTCAGGGAACGGGCTCGCACGACGGGAGGGTATTAGCCTAGGGGGCCGAGGGGGAGCTGTGAGGCCGACCTGCGGATGCGTGGGGTTTTCCGTGGGGCTGGGGAATTGGAGAGGCAGATGTGGCAGGGTGGTGGGGGAAGAAGGTGCTCTCGCTGATACGTCCATCAGCGGGGACAGAGGGGAAGCAGAAAGACGTAGTCTAATGATGACATAAACCTGTTCACTCCGTCTTCCGCGCTGTGACTGGAGACCTAGCGGGGAGTCAGCTGGGGTCACTCAATCAGGGTGAACTGCAAAGAACAGGGCAGCCAAACCCCCAAAAGCTGGTGGATTTTCCAATACTTAGATTTACCAAGCCGGCATAAAACAACACCGTTCCCTTAAAGCATTGGTTCTCAAAGTGGGGGGCAGGACCCCTCTGGGGGTCGCAACCTGGTTTTGTGGGGGTCGCGAGCCCCTGCAGCCGGCCCTGACCCCCTGCTGTGGGCTGCTGGCATCCGGCGCCCCTGTGAGCTCGGTCCCGGTCATGGCGGTCTCCCTGTGGCCCCCCCCCCCCGGCCCCAGCCGGCTATAGGTGCCTTCGTGAGCCGAGCCCGTCATGGCAGCCTCCAGGTGCCCCCCCCCCAGCCACAGGCGCTGCTGCGAGCCGAGCCCCAGTTGTGGCGGGCTCCAGGCGCCTCTGCGAGCTTTGTCCTGGTCGTGGCGGGCTCCCCGCGCCCCCCCCCCCTCCCGGGCCAGCTCCAGGCACCCCCGCGAGCTGAGCCCGGTTGCGGCAGGCGACTGGCGCCCTCGCGAGCTCAGACCAGTCACGGCGGGCTCCCAGTGCCCGGCCCCGGATGGCTCCATGTGCCCCATCTCCGGGGGGCTTCTGGAACCCCCCAGCCCAGCCCCTCCCCCTGGAATCCCCCAGCCCCAGTCTGGCCCCTGCCATGGCAGGCTGCAGGCACATCCTCCTGCCCCCCCCCCCAGCCCAGCCCCTACCCCAAAGGGTGCCTAAGGGGGGGGGGGGGTCACGCTTAGAGGCCTGGTGTCCAAAAGGGGTCACCAATAAAAAAAAGTTTGAGAACAACTGCCTTAAAGTGATCCAGTTTCAGGCCACCATCCAGGTACTCAAGCCAAGTATGATGAAAATTTCTGTAAATCTTATTTCATCGTATAAAAGAAAAGGTTCTACCAATCCCAAAGGATCGGACGCGTTCCCTCCCAAGTCAATGAATGGTTCAGATTTTACCCAAATACACGCTAGAGCCAGTTCTTATTAACTAAACTACAATGTACTAGAAAACGAGAGAGAGAGCGTATCGTTAAAAGATCCATATACAGACAGACATGAGTTCAATTCATTTAAGTCAGGGGTTCTCAAACCGTGAGTCACAACCCCTCAGGGTCGCCGGCCGCCTCCCGAGGGATTGCGAGCTGCTTCTGCCGCCGAAAAGCCACCGGCGCGATCACTTCCGCATCCGGCGGACATGCCGAGCGCTTCCGAAAGCACTCGGCATGTCCGCCAAAAATAGCCGCCGAATGCGAAGTTAATTTATTCGTCAGCTTTTCGGCGGACATACCCGAGCGCTTTCGGGAGCGCTCGGCATGTCTGCCGAAAATAGCCGCCGAAAAAGGAGTTAATTTATTCGATGGCTTTTCGGCGGACATACAAGGGTCCGCCACGCTGAGGGAAAAACTAAAAAGGGGTCGTGGTTCTCAATAGTTTGAGAACCCCTGATTTAAGTGCAGTTTCATAGCAGAGAGGGTGAGCTTTGTAATTGCAAAGAGTTCTTTCGGAAATAGTTCATAAGTTATAGTCCAATGTCCAAATCTCACATTCAGGCTGTACCAACATAACTGGGACCCCAATCTTGCAACTCAAACATCCCCTGAAGAATCATAAGCAGAGCTGAGATGCCAGAATCAGGACCTAAGGATCTTTTATACAATTTCATGTCCTCTTTGAGTTGGGAGTTCCTCAGGGAACAAAAGGTCATTAGGATGCCTTTGAAGGAGGTCCATCGCCAGTACTTAGCTATACGAATTAACAGAAGACCATTTGCTTGTTCCTCTACCATTCACACACACATTATTTGCTATACATTTCAAAGAGAGATGAATACCGAGATATCCCGTGTTTACAATTCATTTAAATGCTAGGATCTTCTGTTGACCTCTGACTGATCAGAATACAGCATAGACAGGGGCTGCTGATTCCATTGTTGACCCTACTCATACGTATGTAAATACATAAAACCACAAACACTATCTCCCCCACATGCCTTCTGTGGGTTATTTATTTTTCTAGCCATGTCTCTCTCTCACAAACCCAGCACCCCCTGCCAGGTTTTGGGGGACCTGATGAGGCAGAGCCCTCTCCCCAGCGATGCCCTGGGGGGCACCTGTCACCAAGACAGCAGGTTGTACAGTTTCTGTCCCTGGTTCTGTTTCCATGGAAACCAATCCACCACCATCAATTTCAACATCCATGTTTTAAGCTCGGAAAAAACTCTCCCGTCCGAGCTGCGCTTGTCCTTCCCTCCCCTGTTCTCAAAGCGGCCGCGTTTCCACTGTAGCTGCCTGCAGACAAGCTTTGGGGACCTCCTTTTCTTGATGGGTGCCTGGCGTCCCTCATGCCTAGAGTGTAGACTTCCACCTACTGCCCTGTCTAATGTGGAGTAAAACATCACTCGAGGCGCTGATCGTCCCATGATGAGTAGGACTTTAACCAGAGGCTGACATGAGAAGGTACCTGCTCTTCTCTGTGTCCTCCCCGAAGCCAGCGCTCCCACCACAAGCCAGCCTGTGGGTTTCCATTGCTCTGCAGCCTCGGGATTCAGGCAGACGTGACCTGGCTGTGCAGGGCTTGGAAGCGAGAGAGCCTTGAAGTGCAGGCCTGAGTTTTCCTCAGCGTGTTGGATTTGGGGTATGGTTGGGAGGGTTCTTGTGTCCTCTACCTCAAGCCTAGATTCAGATCAAAATGAACCCAGGGCCCCCGGCTAGTTCCTGCCTGTGGTCAGTAACCCTCAGCCCTGGCCTCCCCTTCTCCTTTCAGAACACGAGCTGGTGGTTTTTATTCTGTTGCTAATTTTGCGGTGAGACCAGCATGTTCCTTCAACGGTTTCCAGCCTTGGCAGCGCCAGGATGTGTGAAGCCTTTAGCTTATCTTCCCTCTATCTAGCCACCCTGGCCTTCTGAAGTGGGGAGGGGGGGACGGTCGGACGCCATCTCGGCAGGTGAAAACACCGAGGCCTGTCTCATTTTCGCTCTGGGCGAGTGGGCCGGAGGTGGGTCCCTGCGCGGGAGTGTTGCGTGGCCGGTTACCAAACGTCTGTCTCAGCGCTGGATGATAAGGCTGCTGAGAGCGATGCTGGGCCCCCGTATGTCCTGGAATTTCAGGAGCCCAGTCGCTGCTCATGTTTCGGATTGGTCAGAGGATTGGGAAAAGGGGGGAATGGCAGAGGAAGTGTGGGGGCGGGGAAGGATGAGAGGCGGAAGGAAGGTGGCTAGAGGGGAATGAAGGGAGAATGCAGAGGATACAGTGCTGCCCAGGGGCTTAACCTCCAGACGGCATGGTTCCCCCAACACCAGCCATCCCCACCCCCAACTTTCACTTCGCCGAGATGCTGAAATCTGCCAGGACAACCTCGAACGTTGCTGCACCCTTGATATGGCGAAGGGCAGGGCAGGGGCTCTCCCTGGATCCACCCTGCCCGAGCCCTTGATTCCGAGCCAACCCAAGTCTCTGCCGAGGAAGCCAGCTTGGGTTTTTGTTTGCGCCACCCTTGGTCTTCTGATCTCTGCTGCGCCGGGGGTAACCGAGTTGATCCCAGTGTGACCTGAGAGCACAACTGGGCCCCCTCCTTCGAGGGGCCCCCTGAGGTCATGCCACGTCCTACTTCGTTCAGGGAAAGTCTCCAATTCCCGACCCGCCTTTGCTGCCTGCCTCCCTCCCCCAGCACTTACTGGGCGCTAGCTCTCTCCCTGGTTCTTCCTAGCGAGGTCCTTCTCTGGTCCTCATGGCCTTAGGATCGACGCCCCTTGCAGTCATGAATGGGCTCTCAGCGCCCCTGGGAGATAGGGCAGTGCTCGTATTCCCCATTATGTACACAGGGAAACTGAGGCGCGGAGGGAGTGATGTGGCCATAGTCTCACACTGTGTCAGAGGCAGCACTAGGAATAGAACCCAGTCCAGTGTTCTAACCACTAGGTGACCGTGCCCAGCCTGTCACCCAGGACACGCTGCAGTAGGTACAGTCCCTGCTCCAGCTCGGCAGATAATGCAGCAGTGAAGTATTTAGTTTAGATCCGAGGGATAAATACCAGGGAGGGAGAGGAATTATTTAAGCTCAGCTCCAATGTGGAAACAAGAACAAATGGATATGAAGTGGCCAACAGGAAGTTTTAGATTGGAAATTAGACGAAGGTTTCTAACCATCAGAGGAGTGAAGTTCTGGAGCAGCCTCCCAAGGGGAGCAGTGGGGGCAAAAGACCTGTCTGGTTTCAAGACTAAGCTTGATGAGTTTATGGAGGAGATAGTCTGCTGGGATAGCCTAATTTTGGCAATTAATTAATAACTATTAAAGGTAAATATGCCCAGTGGCCTGTGATGGGATATGGGATGGGATCTAAGTTACTACAGAGAATTCTTTCCGGGGTGTCTGGCTGGTGAGTTTTGCCCACATGCTCAGAGTTCAGCTGATCGCCTGATTTGGGGTGGGGAAGGAATTTTCCTCCAGGGCGGATTGGCAGGGGGCACGGGGCACTTGCTGGAGGATTCTCTGCACCTTGAAGTCTTTATGCCATGATTTGAGGACTTCAGTAGCTCAGACATAGGTTAGGGGTTTACTACAGGAGTGGGTGGGTGAGATTCGGTGGCCCACATTGTGCAGGGGGTCAGACTAGATGATCATAATGGTCCCTTCTGACCTTAAAGTCTATGAGTCTGAGAGTTTCACAGCACCCCTGAAAGGCAGATACAGTGTTTACCCATTCTACACACGGAGCGACTGAGGCACACAAAGTGACTTGGCGCGGCTCCTCCAGCACTTGCCTGGCAGAGCTGGGGGGCGGACCCAGGAGTCCTGTCTCCCAGTGCTGCACGGGAACCCCGAGTCTGTCCCCTCCTCACTGTGGGAGCCTTAGCTAGGGGGATGCAGCTGCTCGTGTTGTCGGTTTCTCCCCCACCCCCTTGCAGCAAGAATGAGGGAGGATTTGTGCGCTGCCTTGGAGGGTGGGCAGGTGCTGCGGGGGGGGGGGGAAGGGGGAGGTTTCCGTTTGCTTGCCATCAAAAGGGGAAGCGGAGCGGCCACTTCAATGCCTCTCTCCTGCCTGCGGAGCAGCACTGCTTGTCCCCCTGCCTGCCTGCCAGCTGGGGCTGTCTGCGGCGCGCAGCGGGAGCCCCGGAGGTTCCAGGGGAGCACGTCCAACATGCAGGACAGCAAAGGGGACAAGGCTATGTACATCTGTCCCCACCTCAGTGCCCTGGGCGTAAAGCTGCCTGGCTTGTCTGTGCTGTCCGCTGGGGTGGAGGACGAGAGGAAGGAGGGTCTGTGTCTACAGCACCGGGACTCGCCATGTGACTTGGAAGTCACTTAATTGCTCTGGGCCTTAGTTCCCCATCTGTGCAGTAGGGTTACGGGCTCTTCCTTCCTCCCACGCCCTGCCTTCTCTGTTTAGACGGCATGTTCTCGGGGTGGGCATCCGCCCTCGCTGTGTATTTGTACAGCGCCTAGCACGGGGGGCCCCCATCTTGGCTGGGTGGCTTGGAACTACCGTAATACCAGGAAAGGGCTATGAGCAGAGAACCAGCCCCACTGACGCTCAGAACAGGGCCTTACTCCTGGGGCCCCAATCATAAGACACCCCTGATCTTCTTGCTGGGGGATGAATGGAGCCGGCAGCATCGGGGGAGGGAAGAGGTTAATGGGGGGGTTGCCCTCTTGGCCGTGCGTGGCTAACAGAAGTCGCAGGAGTGAAAATCTTGTGCGTGGGATGCAGGTCTAAGCGGGAGGATCTTTAGCATGTGTGCTTCTGTCTGTCCACCAGCATTCCTCACGTCGTCCCCGTTGTAGAGGGGGAAACCGAGGCACCGAGCAGGCACTTGCCAACACCATGTTGGCAGCGGAACTGAGATTAGAACCCCGGGTCTCCTGGCTCCCAGTTCCCCTATTCTGAGTTGCTAGATCAGCTTTCAGTTGCTAAAAATGATGCTGGGGTAGAGTGTCTCACTGCTCCCTGTCCCGTGGGTGGGTGGCAGGCTGGCTTTGTAAGAGATGGCGACGGTGGGGTATTGGTTTTAGGAGATGTGGAATGGCTCTGAACGTTGCCATTGGGAGGAGACTCTTAGCTAATGCCCCGGTCACTTCCTCTCTGTCTGTCTCTAAACGTGCCCAGTAGATCTCTTTCAGCCTTTGCAGCACCTCTTGGAATGGGGATGGAGGCTCTTTAGGAGAGAACCCCGAGCCCTGAACGCGAGTGCTAACCTTGACGCCCGCTGGCTGTCTGAGTACATCACCACGGAGCAGGAGGTGCCAGCCCCGCCCTGGCTCTGACTTGGCTAGTGCGCTGAGAATGGAAGCGTGGCCGCAGCGGTGCAAAGTCTGGGCACGTCCTTCCGCCACCTCTGTTCTGGGTCCGGTTTCAAGGCGCTAGCCCGCTTGGTGCTCGCGTGGCTCCGGGAGCTGGCATCGATACAGCTGGCGCTTGCTTTGTTTTTCCCCCATCGTAACTTGCTAATATTTCTGCTCGCTGGTAAATGATCGACAAGTGAACAACCAGCTCTTCCGTGGCCTTACAAATCTCATTCTTCCACGGCCCAGTACAACCCTCCATGAGCAAATGGTCTCTGCTGATGAGTTCCTCCTCCGTTCACGCTTGCTTGTACCCCGCGGCCCGCCTTCAGTGAAGAGCTAGAGTAGCATTACCGTTGTATATTATGGCAATGTGTAGGTGTCCCAGTCGAGATCACGGTCCCGTTGCGCTTGGTGCTGTACGTGCATCTAGTAAGAGACAGCGCCTGCCCTGAAGAACTCAGCATCAATGGAACAGACGGGGGTGGGAGAAAGGAAGTCGTATCCCCATATTACAGAGGGGAAACCGAGGCACAGATTTAGTGGCATGCCCAAGGTCTCCTAGGGAGTCTGATATCCCAAGTGTCATGGCTGGGGCATGTGCCGTTGAGGGCTGGTGGGCGGAGCTGGAGTCGGGGGCCTGGGACCTGAGTCTGGAACCAGAGTGAGAAGGCAGGAACCGGAGTCGAAGGTCAGAGCTGGGCTTAGAAACCAGGGACCCGGAGCCAGGTGAAGGAACAGGATCTGTCGCAGCAGCCAGCTAGGGATCTGCCCGGGTGCACGCCCACTCTCCTGGTGTCCCCGCCGGGTTTTAGTCGTGCATTGCACCAGCACCTCTCTGGCCCTGTGTGTGCAGCACATCCTATGGCGCTTGGGACCTATGAGGTTCCTGGCCCGTCAGTCGCTGTTCAGCCAGAGCGGTCAGGTGTCAACCACCCAGGCAGCGGCAAATCCAGCTTCCAGTCTGGGCAGAGCCCCAATTGTTTGCCTTAAGCACAAAGGCCATTGTTCCTCCAAGGGATCCTCTCTTCCTTATGCCTATGACGTGTAGTTTTCCTGGCATCCTTTCACCTGCAAGAGACGATGGGAATTGCAGCCTATGAGGGAGGTGGTTTGCAATGTATGTACATGCATGTAGCCGGTTAGTCTCTCTCTTCCTTCCCCTCCCCCCCCCCCCACCCCGCTTAATTAGTGCTTAGGTGGGTTAAGAGACCTGCAATTAATCATCTGTCAGTCCCTGATCACCTCAGCCACCTTCTGTGGACCTCCCCCTGGTTGGGCTACACCTGGGTAGGATCCCTGCTTTGTTCCGGATCTGTGAAATATGACTTGGGGTCACACCTCCCAGGATGGCGGTGGAGTCAGTTCCCCCCTCCCATGCTTCTGCCATTGTCCGCAATGACACGGGGGTCCCTTCCATGGCTTTTAAAGAGTTAAGTGCAGCCGTGTCCCCTTTCCACACCTCCCCTCCCTGCCTGTGAATTTCGGATATTCCTGGAAGGGGGTTTTGGGAACCTGCATGTTCTCTCCCTTCCTGCATTCCTGCCTGCGAGTTAGAGATAAGGAAGAGCTGATGATTGACTCATGTTGGTGGGGGAGCAGGGAGCCAGGGCTCAAATTCAACCTGGTGATTTGGGAGACTTAACAGCTGGCTGCCTCATTAACAGGGCTCTTGGGGGGTCCTTTTGCAGCAGGATTGTGAGGAGAACCCATCCACTTGCCTCCTCCCAGTCTTGCAAGGGCTCATCTCGTTCACTCCCCACCCCTGGAACGGGCGCTGCCTTCTACTGAGCTCTGGAGACAGGCCCATTCTGAACAATTGGACGTGTCTGTCAGGATTTGTGGGGTGTGTGTGTGTGTGTGTGTGTAGAGCAGTGATGTTCACGCCCTCTGGCTGGGACCTGCTCTTGTCCCCCTCTTAACCATTGGAGGGGAGGGCGAGCTCCCTCAGCGAGCTACCGCTTCAGTTCCCCTCAGCAAGACCAGGCCCCATCACCTCCCTCACCTGCCTCGTTCTCCACAGCCAGCTCTGGGTTTCATCTTTCATTCCTCCAGCTCAGCCTCCCTTCTCATCTGCTGCCAGAGGGGCTAATTGGCAGCAAAGAATGGGGGGGGAGGTCCCGGTGGAAGTACTGGCCAGCTCGACACGGGGAGGTGGGTAGCAATATCCATCGAACTTCAGGCATTTTGGACCAAATCTCAGGCTTACAGGAGGTTTCTCAGGGCCCCAAACTTCACAGCGTTTAGCCCAGGGGTGGGCAAACTACGGGCCACATGTGGCCCGCTTGCCATTTTTATCCGGCCCGCGGCTGGGCCAAGCACCACCCGACACGGGCCCCGCACGCCCCGAGCCGGGGCACTGGGGCCCGGCCAAGCGCCACCCGCTGCGGGGCCCCGGGCTGGGGCGCCGGGGGCCGGGCCAAGCACTGTCAGCCACAGGGTCCCGCACTCCCGGGGGTTGGGCCCAGCGCCGCCAGCCGTGGGGTTCCACATGTAGCTGGGCACAGGTAAGTGGGGAGGGGGGAAGTTGGAGAGGACTTGGGTAGTGGGGTCCCGGGGGCTGGTGGTTAGGGTGGGGAGGTCTCGGAAGGGGACAGGGAACAAAGAGCAGGGGGGCTTAGGGGGTTGGGTCCTGGGGGGCAGTTAGAGTGGGGGGGTGTCTTTGGAGGGGGCGATCAGGGGACAAGGAACAAGGGGGT
Source organism: Sternotherus odoratus (assembly GCA_032164245.1). Classification (NCBI taxonomy): domain Eukaryota; kingdom Metazoa; phylum Chordata; order Testudines; family Kinosternidae; genus Sternotherus; species Sternotherus odoratus. Next base: position 220,432,893 of record JAVMKO010000002.1, on the reverse strand, counting down.
TTTGGATGGGTTGGAGGTTCTGAGGGGGGCAGTCGGGGCGGTAAGTGGGTGGGGGTCGGATGGGGGGCCAGGCTGTTTGGGGAGGCACCGCCTTCCCTACCCGCCCCTCCGCACAATTTTGAAACCCAGTGTGGCCCTCGGGCCAAAAAATTTGCCCACCCCTGGTTTGGCCACACGATGGTGGTGGTTCTCCCAAATGCTATGGCTGGAAATGCAGCCATGATGGGGACACTGGACTAAACAGGCGGGATTGAGAGACTAGTCCTGCGAAGAGGAGAAGGCTTGACTAAAGCTGGTGGAGTGTGTGGAGAGGCGGGGGGAATTTTGGCAGAAAATTTAGTTTTTCTTGGCAAAAATTTGAAATTTTAGCCAAAATCCAGAAGAACTTAAATTCTAAAGTGCTGCTGCAATGCCTCATGGGAATTGTAGTTTGGGTGACACACCTCTGAACTCATCCATGGGCTCCCTGAACAGCATGGTCTTTCCTCTTGGTCAGGGGAGGTCGTGCATCATGGGAGATGTAGTCCAACCAGGGAGCTCAGCCCATGGAGAAGAACAGGGGAGGGGGAGGTCAGGCAGCATGTCCAAATACTTCAGGTTTCCACAGAAAGTGGATGCTTTCTTTGTGTGCAAAAAATGAAGTTTTGGTAGAAAATGGTTTCAATGGAAAATTCTTGGCCAGTGCAAATCTTCAGCTACCCATTTCTCCAGGAGCTTTTCAAATATCATTTGCCCATCGAGGGTCCCACTGAGGCTCGAGTTGGACTAAGGGGTTTGTAGGGCTGAGGAGACTCTCAGGGGCTGCGATGGCCCATTGTAGACCGATGGAACTGGAACCTGCTCTACGCCAGATCCAACCCGGCCTTGTGTGGCAGGGGCTGATAAGCCTTCTTGGGACAGGGCCCCTTCTTCTGCACCAGCCCTTGGAAGTTCACTCTTTTTCTCTAGGCAACGTTCCCTTGGGACGGAGCTAATTTCCTAAAGGGAATTTGTGCGTCGGCCTCTGTGTCCTGATCGGAAAATTCCCCTGGCTGAGGGGGCTCTCCGGTGCTTCTATGTCCTGGGAAATTTTCGAAAATCTGGGAATTTTTATCAGCATGTGCCCTGCAGTTTCCCAGTTCACCCTGCAGGTTCCCAAGGTGAAACATTTTACTCAAAAATTCCCACATTTTGGGAAATTTCCTGGACTATAGAAGCGCTAAAAGATTTCCCAATTCTGGTGAATTTATTTTTGCCAGATTTGGGAAATCTTTAGCGCTAAGTTGGGAAAAGTTGGTATCACGATATAGAATCACTCGCCCTGTCTGACTCCCCCATTGCTGGGTGTGTGTGGATGGACACCTTCCCTTTCCTCCAGTTTATCGCCTCCCTCGGTGGCAATTCTCAAGGGACCCCCCTTTAGCTGAGGGGAGCTGGGTGGGACTCCACCGATGCTTCTCTGAGAGAGGGCAGTTGGGAGCAGGGCTATAGAATTGAGACTGGTTCTGCCTTCAGTTACCTTCCCATCTGGGGCAAGCACAGCTTTACCTCCAGTGCCTCCCCACTGCGGATCTGGAGGAGAACACTCCCCTTGGGAATGAATGGAATGAGAGTCCCCATTTGCAACCGGGCTCAAGCACTCTGAAATGCTAGTCCGGGGTCAGCAGCCTTTCGGAAGTGCTGTGCCGAGTCTTCATTTATTCACCCCCGTTTCAGGGTTCGCGTGCCGGTAATACATTTTTCGACGGTCTCTTTTTCTAAATCTATAATATAGAACTAAACTCTTGTACGTAAAATAAATTAAGGTTTTTAAAACGCTTAAGACGTTTCATTTAAAATTTAAAAGTGGCCAGGACCCAGGCAGTGTGAGTGCCACTGAAAATCAACTCACCTGCCACCTTCGGCCCATAGGTTGCCTACACCTGTGCTAGTCAGACAGCAGGGTCAGCGTTACTGTTGGCTGGTGGTTGGTCTCTGTCAGACTGTTCTCTGCTTGATTGCCTGTAGGGTGCAGCGAAAGACACAGCGGGTTGAGTTAATTGACTTTGAGACGGTATTAGGGGTAGGACAATGGCTTGCTTTCCTTCTTTCCTTTTTCCCTTCCCTTCCCTTTCCTTTTGACTCAGATGATGTGACAACTATATAGAAGTTGCCCCAGGGCCAGGGGAGTCCAGGATAAATCGCTACGTAGTGTGGTCATAGGTTAATGCACTTAAAAACCAGGCAAATCTCAGCTGATTCTCCCACCCCATCCCCCCCACCAACCTATTTGCAAATAAACTACACAGTTTGCTCCACCTTACCTAAACCAATTGCAAGGATTTCTGATCCTCCCCCTCTTTTATTTTCTCCCCCACCCCCTCCTGCAGGAATTTAGAAAATGTCCAAGCCGACAGGACGCCAGTTTTTATCCACGAGGTGCTTAGCTTGCTGGTTGCATGTACAGCCAAGGTAAGCGCCGGCTTCCTAGAGTGTGTGTTTGTGCTAGGCACCTTAGCCCGTTAAACAGGGCCTCTAGATAACGCCACATGCTGCGGCGGAAGTAGCAGGCTGTAAGCATGGAAATGCTTATGTCTGGGGTTGGCCTGTTGTTGAAATCAACCCGAAATACACATGTGGGTTATGGATATTCAGAGGCCAGCAAAACACAAGGGTTTCCCCTGGCCCGTGTTCTACAGGAGATCAGACTAGATCCGTGGTCCCTTCTGCCTTTGAATCTAGGAATGTGGGATATACTGGCTATTGGGCCATAGAGCGCTCTCCTGGATTAGGCGTGCCACGAATATGTCATACAGGGGCCAGGACACTGAATCCCGCAAAGGACAGCCATGAAGTGACATGTTCCTAGGCCGCCCCCATGTTCCGCACTCAGTGAGTGAGACTCACGCCAGGGCAGCAGGCCCAGACAAGGTGCCGTGTGCCATGTAACACCCTAAGGTGGGCTTCTGTCTGGGACTCTTATGCTGGGGTGAACTCTTACATTACGGAGCTCACTGTCTGGTCCTCTTCCCCTCTCCAACACCCCTTACAGGTGACCCACAGAGATGAAACAAATCGGATGCTGCCTATTTAACACTAGACACCCAGCTCCCGTCTAGCGTACGGTGACCTCATAACTGTAGGGCGGGAAAGTTGAGCTATTAAGAGGGGCAGGGATTTTTTTAATTAGCTTACTTAGAACTTTTTTGGTGGCACTCATTTAATACCAATGACTAATTAACATTCTGGAAAAGGGAAGCCTTTGTTAAAGACTTCACACCCTCATCCCTTGTTGAAATCCACAGTAAACATTGCCAAGGCCTCCCAGAGGTCATCCAGAAGCAACAGGAATGATCAGACTTGACATTAAGGGGATTTAAAAGGCAAATAACAACCAGGAAGACTTAAAACAAAAAACAAAAATCAAACTTTTTCAGGCTGCATTTTTCTATCAAAGGAAGCCAAAAATGGTCAGCTGGGTTGTTAAAACATCCTGTGTGGTCATTGGCCACATTGTAACTGCTGCGTAGTATAACACACCCAGTCATTTGGCTGTCGCCCCCTCTGCCCTTTTTGGTTCACCTCCACCTGTTGTGCCCCATAATAGCTTAAGATTGTGAGATCTTCCGGGTGGGGGCTGTCTCTTCAGTGTGTACAGCACCCGGCACAGAAAGGCCCTCGGATCCCAGCCCATGTCCTCCAGAGGAGGTGGTAATATTAAAGGTCACCTTCAAGAGCAGCTGCGACAGACTCCAACACGCGCTCTTCCACTTCCTCTGAAGGAGCTTATGATCAAATGAGTGAAATGAGCCTGAATAATAATACAGCATTTCAATAGCACTTCACATCTTCAAGGCACTTTTCAGCAGCACGGCAGAATGTTAATGAAGATTATTTAGTGAGGTTTTTTTTAAATGCTGCGGATTAACCAGATTTCTTCTGTCCTTGCAGCTAAAGAACACCCCGGAGCAGTGTGCCTCCAGCAGGTCTCAGCTAGAGACCGTAACCGTCTATGCATTGCACCTCTACGAATGCCTCTTCGACCCCTACCAGACGTGGAGGAGGCAGCTGAGCGGGTGAGTGGGGATTGCCTCGCTCTGCCGTGGCTTAGGCAGATTGTCGCCGCTCGGCTGGTCTGCGGGGTCCGATTCGATGACGAGCCGTAATCCAGTGCATGAAACCCGTCGGTGTGGGTGGGGTCTCGAGACACGTCGTTCCCCACTTCAAACGCGCAGTGTGACCCCTGGGCGATCCAATGACTCGGCGCTGCACCCCTCTCCGGCCTTGGCCGAGTAATTTCAACGCCCCCGCTCCCTGTTAGCGGCTCCCTGCCTGGAATCCTGTCTCACTTCCCCTGCGTTTCCTGTGTTTCCAGGGAAATCGTCAGCATGAAAGAGAAGAGCAAGTACAAGTTTTCACCAGCTGCTTTGCCTCTAGAGTTCAGCACTTTCTTCCAAGGTAAATGCCAAACAACCAGCTCCCCCTCTTCTGTCTCTGGTTGGAGGTTCCTCGGTCTCCCGTGCGGTTATCTCTCCAGTCAGGAGCCCTCCTCCTTCCCTCCCCGTGCTGGAGTGAAATGTCACCCTAACCTTTCCAGCCCTTTGCAGGCAGGCAGTTATCGTCTTTAATGACCCTTGATTTCCTCTTCCCCAGCACTCTGGGGGCTTCCTGGGGTGTTGAAAAGAGCAAAGTGTGTGTACCCAAAAAAGCACACTCGCCCTTCCCAGATTTCCTCCCTGTGGCCCGGACGGCAGAGCTGTGAGCCGGCAGTACAGATTGAGGAGCTGTATTTGCATATTACCCAGAACCCCATTCTGCCTCTCATGTCCCTGCATCCCAGAGGAGTGGGGACTTGGTGCGTTATTTCAAATGGGGATGAGGTCAAATGAAGTGCTGGCGGAAGGTGCAGCCTTGGAGACCGGACCCACCTGTTTGTCCACACAGACAGAGCAGCAGGCAGGGACTGCTGCTTCATTTGAAAGACCCGCACCTTGGGCGTCTGAGGAGTTGACTCCCCAGACCCATTCACTCCAGGCCCTCTCTTCTGAGGCCTTCTGCAAACGGGCAGGGGGTTCGTAATGTGGACGCTCCTTCCCTGGGTGGCTGAGCGAGCTCCACCCAGGAGTTTTGGCCTGGCCACGTGTGTCAATGTATAGAACTCTCCTGCGAGCCGTTGAATGTCTGAGTGTTGTTCTGATTTTGCTTGGACACCGGGAAGGCTTCCTGGGGGCTTTCCTAGGTACGGAAGCTGCCTCCCGTCCCTTCCTGGCCTGTTCTCTGAGGACGTGCAGGAGGAATCCCACACGGGGGGTTGGAGTTCCCATTGCCCCTGGCTTTCTTCTGACTTGTGGAACCTTCTTGCCAAATGCGTTGTGTGCCGCTGGCCGAGCCTGGCAACACCTTTACCCCACGTCCCTGGGGCCATAAATAGCCTCGGGCCCGTTTCCAGGCAAGGTTCCCCCAACTAGCGCCAGACTTTCCTTCCCTGCCGGAGCTGAGCGCTAGCTGTCGTGGACTCTGAGCCTGGTCGCGTTGACTCTCTCGCCTCGTTGACTCGATAGCTTCTGTAATGAATTTTCGAAGGAACACTGCACTGTAAAGGGGGGGGGGGGGGGGAGGGGGAGTATTCCTGTGTGGAACCAACAGCTCGGAGGCCGGGAAAAGGCCTGGAGTTTGGGAGCCACCTGGGGGCTTTCACTGACCGTGCCGAGATCCACCATAAGGAGGGGAGGCTTTGGAAGCACTGTTGGGCTTGCGGCCGATGGGTGGGTCTGGGACTCAGCGCTCTGCTCCAGACTCCTTGCACCGCCTCCCTCAGCCCTTCCCTGTCGCCCCCTCTGTAAGATGGGGGTGAGACATCCTGTTCTTCCTGCCCTTTGTGTTTGTTTCATCCGTGTGGTTTGTAGGCTCTGCGGGGCAGGGATTGTCTTCCTGTGTCTGGGACGACGGGGGACTGATCTCACTGGTGCTCCTTTCAGCCCCCCTCCAGGAGAGCAGGGAGAGAGGGAGGGGGGAATGCTACAAATTCGGGCAGCAGCGTGGGTGGCTCCCAGCTCCCTCCTGGCCTCCTGCTGGGAGCCTGCACCGATCAGATGGGCCGGAGCTAGGCCCAGGGGATGGCTCAGTGGCTAGCATCCATACGTGCCATGCAGTCTCCTCACCGCGGTGTGTTTGCTGTCTGTGGCCACCGAGGCTCAACCTGGGGCCCCCGGGGCCCTCCAGGTGCCAAGCGACGATGGAGCCTCCGGGAAGCGTGACAACACGCCGTGCCGGTCTCGCTGGGCTCTGCACCGAGAGCTCTGGGTACCCGAAATAACCGGCACTCGCAGCAACCCGGGAACATTTTCACAAGGGAACGGGTTCGTCCTGCCCCTCGGAGCGGCATGGTCCTCCCGGCCCCTTCTTCCCAGCGCTGCTCTGCTACTTCGTCCCCGAGAAGCAAGGGACCGCTTCTGGGGAGGAGCGCAGGGTGTCGGTGCTGCTGTTCCATCCGTGGGAGCAAACTGTGCCTGGCGCCGGTGGGGGCTCGTGCTCCCCCCCCCCCCCCATTCCAACCCCTTCCCCAGACACATTTCCCCCCTTCCCCCTCCCAGGCTTGCAAGTGGCAATTGCTGGGTGGGAGGAGTGGGAGAAGCGGAGAGGCAACGAGCTCAGGGAGGAGGAGGTGAGCTGGGGGGGGGGGGTATGGGGAGCTTGGCCAGCCATGTGGCTGGGGGGGGGGCAGAGGAACCGCTCCCCCTCCCCCTGCAGCCCAGCTCGGCGCCACTGCTTCCCTTCTCCCCCAGCGCACACGGGGGAGGAGGTGGAGCGGAGGTGAGCTGGGGGGTGGGGGAGGTGCTGGGGGGTGCTCTAAAACCACCAGTTTTTCTCTGTGGGTGCTCCTGTGGGTGTCTCTCCTTGTGCTCATGGCATCTAAAGAGGAAGAGTCTTGATTGATGGGGCAGAGCAGTTCCAGAACAGGCCCGGCGACTACTCTGATCGTTTGTGGGCCCTCTGGTAAAGTCGACAGCACCTCAATGTCTTTCGCGGGCCGCTTCCCTCCCCCCCCCCCCCCGGAGGCCAGGCTGGCGACGGGAGCTGAGACCCCTGCTGGCAAGGGGCCAGCGGGGGAAACCCCAAAGCAGTGGCAGGCGGAGTGCTTAGCCCTGCACTGCTTTGGGGTTTCCCCCGCTGGCCCCTTGCCAGCCGGGGTCCTGCCGCCCGCCCCGGGGAAACTCTAAAGCCGCAGCAGGCTGAGCACTCAGCTCGCTGCCGCTTCTCCGCCCGCTGCCGCTTTAGACAAATTGATGTTGCTACTAGTGTAAAAGCCCCTTGACACGGGCCAAAGTGCTCAGGGAAGAGGAGCTGGGGGTCAGATGTGGGGGACCAGGCCTTCTCCCACACCAGCTTCCCTCCCCCTGTCAGCTGGTCTGTCTCCCGTCTACCAGGCTCGGCCCGCAACACATGTCTCCTGGGCTTTGCAAACCTCAGGGAGGACACATACACCACCCCTGCCTGGCCCCCTCCCAAGCCTATTCTCCTCCCCCCTCCCCCCCCGCCTGACCCGGCCCACCCAACCTAATCTCCTCCCCCAGCCTAACCTCCTCCCCTCCCCACCCATCCCTGCCTGGCCCACCCCGCTGTTGGGGGTGATCTTCCTTTACCCCCCCCCCCAGCCTCCCCCCATCTAACTGCCTTCCCTCCCCTACCCCTGCCTGGCCTGGCCCATCCCACCGAACCGAACCTCCTCCCCCCTCCCACTCCCAACCCAGCCTCCTGCCCCCCCATGCCTGACCCACCCAGCTCAGCCCCCCCCCACCAAACCTCCTTCCCTCCTGCACCCACGCCTCGCCCACCCCATCCAGCCTAGTCTCCTGCCCCTCTCCCCGCCCGCCCAACCTGGCCGACCCCCCCCCCCCAAACCTATCTGCACACCGCCTTCCCCCCCCCCCCCCCCGGTCGGTCTCCCGCTGCCCTCACCCTGCACCACCTGGGCCTACCTGGGGCGCCCGCCGCGTCCCGCTGCTCCGGACACGACTCGTTGGGAGGGGAAGATGGAGCGACGCGCCCCCAGCCCTCAGGGAGACGCTCTGGAGACATGGAGACCCGGAGCCCCTCAAACTACGTGGAAACTTGGAGCCCCTGCTCCGGGACTTGACCAAAGTTGACTTGCTCCGTGGCGCGGGTCGGGGTAGGGAAGGAGCCGCTGGAAGTTTTGGGCTCCCCGCTGGGCTGGCCGCCATAAGGGGGAGTAGGGAGGGGTGCCCTGGCTTGAAAGGCAAAGCCGCCGGCTACCAGACATACCTGGGGTAGGGGCGCGACTGGTTCCGGCGCGGAGCTGCCCATCCACGCGTCTCTCCGGCTCCCGCAGCGAGCCCCGTGGCCCGGTTCGGCTTGGCGCAGGGGAAGATGCGCAGGGAGAGGTGGGCGGGGTTAGGGACGCAGAGGCGCCCTCCCCATTGGATTTCCCCGACCCCTCGGCCGCCAAGTCCCCGCTCCGGCTGGGCTGTGCGCACCTCCACTGCCGACACAGCGCTCCCCCGGGCCGGGCGCCCGGGGACACCAAGGGCGAGCTCCGCAGCGGCGGGGCGAGACGGGAGGCCCTCCAGGCCCGGCGACAAGGGAGGGGACTATGGGTACAGCTGTACCAGGTCCCGGACTTAAGGGGCCCCCTTAAGTCGGGGGCCCGGTACAGCTGTACCCATAGTCCCCCCCCCTTGTCGCTGGGCCTGTTTCAGAAAGCTGTGTGGCTGTCCTGCACGGAGCTGCAGCCTGCTCCTCTTCATGTCCCAAATTAACCTTCCTTCCTTGTCTTGAGAGATGAAGAGCCCAGTGCAATCGGACTGGAAGGGGGAGAAATAGCTAGTGGCTTGCCATGCTGTAGAAATACAGTAGACTCTCGATTATCCGGGATGATAGGGAAAAAATTAATCCTGGTTAATAAAATCCTGGATAATCACCATCCATAGAAAATATGGGGAGGGGAGGGGGGTGCGTTGGTTCACCAGCCACCCTGCCTCGGGGGGGAGGGGGTGTTGGTTCACTGGCTGTCCTGTGCCCTGGTGGGTTTTTTGCGTGTGCGCTTGGGGTGGCAACAAAGCCAGAGCCGGCCCTGCAAGTTATGCATATTTTTTTTGGATATCCTGGTTAATCCACATTCTGGTTAACCCAATCCTCGATAATCAAGAGTCTGCTGTACCCTTTCTCTACTTTTTGAAAGCCCCATCCCCCACCCCAGCGTGGTGATTTTTTTTGCACGCAGGTCATGGCTAACTGCTGTACTTGGAGGACTCTGGCAGGCTGGAGTGAAACCTGATTTAGGGAAAGGGATTATTTCTGTTCACTATTAAACTTTATTTTGTGCTTGCTGTACTCAAACACTGAGAGAGACCGACCTCTTTGTGAACCGTTCGTGCATCTTCAGTTACGTTTGGTTTCTCTTCCCCAACTTCTGTTATGCTTATAAGAAGCACATGGAGTCTTGGCCCACACTTCCCCCCCCCCCCCCCCAACCCCCCCAAAAAAGTTCTGCTTGTTGGTTTTAGAAATGTCAAATCTCATTTTCCCTGTTCTTGGTTGAAGTCTTGTTGGAGAACCAGGGAGCTGGAGTAAGACCTTTCTTAGCCTTTCATTGATGGAGGTGTATTTTTTTTATTAAGAACTTTTCTCCCAACTGTTTCTTGGGCATTGGAGTTAAATAGGCATTATGCACAATAAACCGTTTTAGACCATCTGGCTTAAAACATTGTAGGTTTTGCTTCCCAGATGACACAACCGCTTTCATTGTCCTGTACTAGGAACTCTTCCAAGGATAAGGCCTGAATTTCTAATGTAAAACATTTTTGAAAATATTCTTCCATGCTCTTCTACTCTACTATACAGAAGGAAGAAATCCTGCAAACACAGTTCTCTCCCCATTTACAAGTTGCTTTTTTTTAAGTAGGGTGTGGGAGGGTTGGGTTTCATGAAATATCCCCTCCCCCATTTCCTAGGATTAACTTGAATTCACCAATAACTTCCAGATTAAAGAAAAACCCTGCATTCAGTCACCCCTAAACTGCAGGGATATGTGAAATCCAAATCTGGGTCTGGATATATGTTTTGAACAAGTCCTATGCTTTCTTGATGAACTGAATTGAAGCCCTGTATTTTACTATGGAGAATAAGCTACCCAGGGTAACTCCTTGCATTGGGAGACTTTCGAGTGTGAGTGAGTGAGCGAGTGAGTTACTTACACACATGTTGGAACTGACCAGAAGAACTCTGGAGCCACGGTGAATATCTGATTAGATCACAAATAGTACTTGGATGACTAGTACAGGGGCTAAGCTCCCAGGGCTCAGAGTCTGGCCTGGCTCAGGATAGGTAATATCTATGCGGTGCCATAGACCTATGGGACACCAGTAAAGACGGGGTGCCTGGCCTGTGGTGGTTACAGTCTGAATTAGCCCGCACGGGCGTGAGAGGACTGAGCGGTAGTGGCAGAAATCAACCGGGTTGTTAGCACTGCTTTTAGAAGAGGCAGCTCTTCCCGGGGGGGCAGGTGCCCGTTCCTGTGGATTGCTTGCATGTTACTCGGCTACTCGGGTTTTTTAATATTCTCTGTCGCTAGCTGGGGATTTCGCCTCACTGGCGCTCTTTCCTTTGCATGCTAATGGGTTTGCTCTGCACCCCCACAGGCGCTCCCCCATGCACCAGGAGGCTGTGGCACCGGAGTATTGGATACTTCTAGAGAGGGAGCAGTAGACTTCCTTCTTCCTCCGGCCTCTCAGCCTCTGTTTGGCGTACGCTGTAGAAGCGTGACGTTGTATCCACTCCAGGAGCCCCTGCCAGGCACTGGTGCCAGGTTGGTGCCTCTCCGATGGGAGGGGGCCTCGCTGGATGGACCCTTCTTAAGGCTACCCACACGCAGCGGCACTTAATTTGACACCTCTGAGCTGCGAGGCTGCAGGGGTGTGGCTGGAGTTCAGAGCTGGAGAACTTGCACCTAATCCATAGCCCCTGTCTAGTCATGACAGGGCAGAAAAAGCCCCTAAAACTCCGCAGGGCGTTTTTCTTTGACCACATGGTGTAAATCCCCTCGCCCGGTTATTTTTAGGAGGAAAAAAGCCCTTTGCATCTGGGCTGACTTCTCGCATAGCACGTTCTGTCCCGGCGCCTATTGGGAGCGAAGGCCGTAAGCACTGCAAGCCTGGGGCCCTTTGCGGCGCTGTTAAAATCCCACCCTGTCCCACAAAGAATCGGGGTGCACCGGGAAACCTCCCCTGAGCCCCACGTCCAGCAGCCCTGTTCGATAATGAGATCTCGCGCACACGCTGTGCCCGGGCACAAGCGTCTCCAGACGAGTCTTCTGGAGTTAATTGGCAGCATTTCCTTTGGGGAAAACCCGCTTCTGGGCGGGGAAGCCTCGTGAGGTTGGCAGTGGCTGGTGTTTGTATTGATGCAGGGAGCTGGGCGTCTGACCACGTGCCTGCTGGGATCTTCCCTCATCTCGCTCTTTTCACCTTCCCTTGCCCGTAGCATCCTCCCTTCTGCCGCCAACCCACACACCCGACTCTCAGCCTCTCCTCGTCCCTCTGCCCCCGCTCAGTACCCCTCCTGCTGCTGGCCCGTGGAGCTGGGTTCTCATCCCAGATTGCTGTGTGGCGCTGGGGGAGTCTCCATGTGCCTTGGCTGTCTCGGCTGTAAAACGGGTAGGGCTCGTTGGCCTCCCCTTGTAACGGGCTTTGAGATGTATGATGGAAAACGCTGAGATCTCAGGTGCCCTCTTTGCTGCCCTTAGAGGGAAATGGTCAGCTCAGACTCGGCCCCAGACGTAGGTCTTGTAAAAGCAGGTTTAATCAGAGCGCCCCAGGGACCGGAAGGGTCACCTCGTCTAGCCCTCGGCCAAGCTGCAGGATTTGCAATGTGCCATGGCGCGGCGACGGACCCCTGCAGCGCCTCCTGCTGGTCGTCCAGGGAATTAGCGTTTTCAGCCTCAGAGCACCCTGTGTAGGCTGATGTCCTACTTGCCACTGGCCCCATGTCCCTCCCAACCCCGGTGCCCCTTTCCCTGGGGTGCTGCCCCCTGGTAGTGCCCCCAGAGATCTCTGGGTCTCCCCTCCCCCAGGGGACCCCCACCCACTATCCCCACCTTGCCTCAGTATAGGGCAACTCCCAGTCACCATCGAGCTCCCGTTCACTGGGGCGGACTGCAGTATCATTGCCACTCATCACTGGCAAAGAGGGGTTTGTACCTGCTGTCTCCACCTACCCTTGGGGGCTGCCCCCTGCACCCCCAGTACCTATTTGGCCGTAGACTAGGCTCTGCAGCTGGGAGGCCACAGCTGTGATCAGCTGCCCAGTCAACTTCCCCCCCCCCCCCCCCCCAGCTGTTCTCAATCCCTTTCCTGCTACAGCCCTCTTCTGGGCAGGAGCGGGGTGACCACCCCGCTACAGGTGTCTAAACCATCCGAGACAGGCGCCTCTCCAGCCTCTCTAAAGCCACTGTTCTTGCCTCCTTACCGACCCAGGACAGCGGTGCTTGTCCCCCCGGTGAGGGAGTGTTTCTAGCCAGACCGCGATCCTCCTCGCTCAGCCAGTAGGGAAAGCCAGCAGGACGGTGTCAAGGGAAGATGTGAGGAATTAAGTGACTTGGAGAAAGAAACTCTAGATACAGCAAGAGGGGGGACTCACAGGAGGTGTCTCTCCTGCTCTGGGATCTCAGGGCATTGCATCTGTGTGGGTTGGCTGGCTTTTAATCCACCCGTTGCGCTGTTTCTCCTTTCTCCCTTGGCCCGGTGGCGGTTTCCCCAGGGGAGTGTGGAACACACACTGCAAAGCCTAGTGTGATGTTCTGCACAAATGCTGCCGTACAAAGGTCGTGTGTGTGTCCTTGGTCTTTTGTGTGTTTAGCGTTCCGTGTCATGGGCCTCTGATCCCGGGTGAGCAATATCTGGGGGATGTGGTAACTCAAACAGGAATGAGAAAGCAACCAATATTAACTACATACGCTTACCAGGCTCGGTTTACCTCATAACCGTGGTGGGAGACTCAGGGTTAAGGGACTTGCCCAAGGGCACATGGGGGAGTGTGGCAGAGCTGGGAATTGAATTTGCCTCTCGAGTTCCCCTCCAGTGCCGGAGCTACGAGGCCTCTGATGCTACCAAAGAGCGGGGGACAGTTGGCAAGTAGTGTAATCGTGAGTTGTGACAAATCCGGCTCTTGGTCTTGCCTGTCTGCGCAGAGGCCCTATTGTTGGGGCCGAGGGGAGATGAGTTGTGAGCTAACAGCTCGTCCGGTTTGTGTCCCGCCAGGAGAGCCTTGAAACGTGGAGTCCTGTGAAGGGGAGTCGGTGCAAACTAGCCAGTGAGAGCGTCTGGGTCAGACCCTCTGTGCCCGGTCAAAGACCACCAGCCGAGAGCGGGGACCAGGAGCACTTGGCCTCTGTTCTGTGTGTCACTCCGGGGCTGCTGGGGCTTGGAGCGGGTTGCGTGGTCCCTGGGAATATTCCCCTCCTCCAGTCCGGATTCCCCGCACCAGTTTAGTAGAACAGCCTGCTTCCAGGTGTCCCCGGGCGCTGAGTGTTTTCCTGGTGCTAGCTGAGCAGTCCCTGGCCTGTCCATCCGTCGCAGCCCTTGCCGTGAGTGCTGAGGGGCTCAGGAGTGGGTCACTGTCTGTTGATATCCTCCCGGGGTCTTTCCTTTCGGAAATGGGGTTTTGGCTTCCTGTGGGTGAGATGCTGCCCCCCAGAGTAGCTGCCCCGCGAGCTCTCTCCCTGCGCGTGGGGCCTGGCCGGAGGAAGTGGGGCTGCCATGCCCGGCCGGAGCGCCCTTCATCTTCAGAGTGCTTCCGGTGTGCCTGTCGCGGGTCAAACAGAACGCACACTCGGGGCTGGGTTTGACGCCGGGAGGGTTTCGTTGTTGGGCACCCATTAGAATGAGAGAATTCCCCACCCCTCTGTCCCCCGTGTCCCTATTGCAGCGGGGCCAAGGGAGCGTCCCCACCCGACAGCAGTAGGGCTCTGATCTGGGGAGGGCATTAGCTGATGCAGCCCGGCTCCCTCCCCTACGTTCCCAAGGGTCGATTTAAATAAGAGCGTGTTTGCCCTTCCTTAGCATCTTCCAGCCAAGGAGCAAGCTCTCCAGGTAGTGAGTGAAGAGCTGGGGGGCGGGGGGGGGGGAGGGGCAGAACTGTGTCAGCCTCCTCTTACAGATGGGGAAACTGAGGCCCAGAAAAATTCTAGTCCCAGGCCACACGGTGAGTCAGTGGCAAAACTGGAAGCGGGACTCAAAGCCTTGGTCTCCCAAGGAGCACTAGCGCCCCATCCTGACTGGCATGCCCTACTCCACTTCTGGAGACACGGTGGGGATCTGAGCGTGCCCTAAAATGACTATTTATAATGTGTAGAGTGGTAACGCCTAGAGGGACAACCCAAATGAGTGCCGCGTTGTGCTAGGCGCCGTACATACACCCAGGGAGAGCCAGTCCCTCTCCCGTAGAGCTCAGTCGAAAAAGACACAGCAGAGAAAGGAAGCCGTGTCATCCTGGCATTACTGATGGGGAAACTGAGGCACCAAGCGATGAAGATTCCAATACAACTCCCTGGAAAGTCTTTCCATTGATTTCAGCCGGCACTGAATCAGGCTTGACGTGCCCCAGGCCACCCATGGTGTCTGTGGCAGATCCAAGCCCCAGCCTGGCGCTCTACCCACTAGGCCAGCAGCCTTCCTCCCTCCCGGTGAAGAAAGTGTAACCCAGAGAGGCCCCCTCTTCCTCCGATCACCGGTGGTTGGCGTCTCCTGCCACGCCGCAGCAGGCAGCCTGGGGAAGGGCTCCGGACAGCCCCTGTGTTCTCTCGTAATGAGCATGTAGCGCACATCCTGACTGCATTGGGGGAGATCGCCCCCTCCAGGGCGTATCACCAAACTGCTACTCCCCCTGCCTTTGCTCCGTGGTAACCCGGGTTCTCCGTGTGCCCAAGAAGTGGGAGTTTGGGGTCGAGTTAAATCCATGCCCCCCTGAGATTGGTGCTCAGTCTCCGGCCGACCAGCTAAACCGCTCTCCCTTCTCGCCCTTTGCAGGGAGCTTCCAGGGCGAGGGGCAGCTTCCCGAGGCGCTCCAGCTGCGACTCATCCACCTCTTTGGAGCCATTGTCTCTGGAGCCAAGGTAACTCCTCCCGAGCCGCTGCGGCCCCCTCCTTCCTGAGAGCTAAGCTCCGCCCCTGGGGAGAGGTGGGCGGGGCTGGGCGAGGTCTGATCCCCCAAGGATGGGGATTCCACACCCCTTCCCGGAGATCTTTAAGGATGGAGGGGGGAGCGTGGGGCGCAAACACCTGTCGGGGGTGGTGTTGGTTTTCGTGGTCCTGCCTCGGGGTGGGGGGGTCTGGACTAGGTGACCTCTAGAGGTCCCTTCCAGCCCCACGTTTCTAGGACATAAAAGCCAAACTGCTTGGATCCTGCATTTGGCTCCTGTTTGCTCGCTCTGTGCTGCCCCCGATCCCGCAGCTAGAGGGGTGTCCTGTGTGAGCAGGGGAGGTGTAATTCACAGCGGGCTGTGTTCGGCTGGCCTGACCGCCCCAAAGGGGCCAGCGCTGCCTTTAGATGTCCCCTGTGGTGTTTAAGGGGAAAATACTTTTATTGCAGCAGCGCTTACGGGCCCCAGTCAGATCGGGGCCCATTGTGCTAGGCGCTGTCCGCACGTGTAGAGGGTCCCTGCCCGGGTGAGGTCACAGGTCATCCAGACAAGACGGAGGGCAGGAGAGGCTGGTTTTACAGGTGCGGGGCTCAGGCCTCTGTGACACCAATACTTAGCCACTTGGAGGCAGTGTGGCTCAATGGAGAAGGGCACTGGACTGGGAATCAGGAGACCTGGCTCTACCCCATACCTGCTATGTGACCTTGGGCCTGTCATGTTGTCTCCCTGTGCCTCAGTTTCCCTGTCCATAAAATGGGGATAATGATGCTGATCCCCCTGTGTGATCTCGGGATGAAAAATGCAATGCGTGTCAACACACTTGCCCCTCATGGGCATTCGGAATCCTGCCTCTGCCGAGCGTAGGGCTGAAAACAAGCGTTCCCCGTGTCTGCCCTCGCTTTGCCCTGCACGGCCCCGTGGGTCTGGGGCGGGGAACTGGAGTCTCTCGTCCCCTCCGCCACATCTTTATTACTGGGGGAGGGGGGGAGATGATGAGAGTCCTGCTTGGATTTGGGTCCTGGGAGGAGCCTCCTGCAGCTCCTGGTGCTTTAGGAGTACAAGAGGGGGCAGGTAGAGGGCGGTCGGGATCGTGAGGCAGTCTGAGGCCTGCGTGCAGGTCAGATGTTGCAGGTCCCTTCCTTCATTCTTCCTATTCTCCTCCTGTCTGTCCTCTTCTTCCCCACCCTGCCTTTGCTTTTCCCCCCGCCCTGCAGGCTGCAGCCAGTAGAGGGCGACGTGAGCCCATGGTTTTTTAGCCTGACTGCGTTGCTGCCCTCTACTGGACAGCATGTGTAGGACAGACCCAAGCCTTGCGCGCCAGACAGATGCGCCCTAGTCCCATGTGATACGACGCTCTTGCGGGATGCTCGACTGTGCTAGCGGAGGGGGAGTCTCCGACGCCTGCTTAGGCCCCGGTTCCCAATCACGCACCGCCCGTGAGCGCGCTGAGCCGGCGTTTCTGCTGGCGCCGCGGTTCCCCGCCGGGGCTCTGAGAATCTGGGCTCCAGGCCCTGACCGCGTCCGGTCCGGGCTTGGCTTCCTGGGGCGCCATCTAACCGGGCTGCTTTGCTTCGACAGCAGAACGCCCTGCAGGCGATCACGCTGGACGCCGTGGAGGTCCTCATGCTGGTACTCAGGCGGTGGTGCTCCCCGCGGGACGGAGACACCCAGGACCCCAAACTGCTGCGGCTGACCTTGAAGAGCCTGGTGGGGATGATTCACATCCTGCACGCCAGCAGCCCGGGCCAGCGCCAGGTGGAGATCAGGACCATCTTGGACAGCTACTTCCAGGTCCTCAACTCGGACCAGCCCATGGCCTCTCTGGAGGGCTCGCCGGCCGCTCGCTGGGAGGAGGGGATGATTGCTCTCAGGGTGAACATGCTGGGTAGGTAGCTCTGGGAGGAGCTGGGCCTGTCAGCGGGGAGGGCTCTGGGGTGGTGAGATTTTCCCCGCACAAGATGGGTACGGTTCCCTGACACCACTGTCCCGGGGGTTACCCCATAGTCCCTAGCAGGGCGATGCAGGCCGCTCAGTGTCCCAGTGTGGTTCGGCCGCGGCTGGCGGTGCTCGTGAAGACCCGGCGTGGCTGTCCACGGGTTTTAACCACCCTGGCTAGCCCTGCCTGAGAGAGGCTCAACCCCACGTTGTCTCGTCTTCCCCGGCTGTTACGCTGGGCTCAGCACCAGCTCCGGTGCCCCTGGCACTGACCAAGTCATCGCCGCAAGGCCTAGCCGTTCGTCTGACATGAAACCGGCATCCTCTTGGAATTGCTGCCTCTCTCCACGGGAGGAGAGGACCATCTCCGTACCCTGCTAGAAATCAGGCCCCTGCTGCTTCCCAAATTCCCATTTGTCCCCCCGGGGGCGGGTCGCGTGCGGCCTGCTAACTCCGCTATCGGGAGGGCTCGACAGTCGCAGCCTCACGGGTGTCGCTTGCGTGGCCCTGGGGCCTTATTTCTGCTCCTCTCCCCACGACTCTGCCCTCGCGCGAGCCTCGGACGCTGCTCCCCTATCGGCCTGTGTTGACGGGTGACCCTTCCTCTCGCCTTCAGACGCGATTCCGGAAATGCTGAATTGTGGTGACCGGCCAGTCCTGCAAGCCATGTTCCTCAGCAACAACTGCTTCGAACACATCATCCGGCTGATCCAGAACAGCAAGGTAGGCCCCCCCGGCGCGCGCGGGTCGCAGGCAGCGTGGGAGGGAACTCTCCAAGCTTCCTCCTGCTTGGGGAAAACCTGAATCAGGTCCTTCAGCTTCAGGGCTGGTCTCCGCAAGGAGACTTGTTCTAATACGGGTCAGGTGAAAGTAACTGAACGAACCAGGTGCTCTGCGGGAACTTGAGCTGTTGACTTTGGGTGGCCCTCGTCCCTCAGACGCCGTCTCGACTGAGATCCCTCCCAACCCCCCGCCCCCCTGAAGATCTGGGTCTGTCATGCTGTGGTCCAACAGATCAGCCAGCCAGTGACGAGAAAGCTGAGAGGCCGTTGTTCTGGGTTATGGACTCCTCTTGGAGAGGAGACACAATTCCTGTGCTACACCTCAGGCCCGACCCACTCTGTGTGTATTTGTCGCTTCAGCTTCACCCTAGAGCTGCTCTTTGTCGTTCGGCTGGTGTGCTGTGTGAGACAGACTTTTTCTAGGCGTCCGGAGAAGCTACCACAACATGCATGGGTCATCGTCATTCTTACAGTGCGAGCGTTGTGCCTCTTTCACTAGGTCCTGACCCCCAGTGCACATTTCTCAGGAGTAGGATTGTTAACCCTGCTGCCCTGGCCAAATTCCGGCAGGGCCCTGAATCCCCCGAGTATTTTCATGTGCGCTCGGCATCCTTCCCCTCTTGTCCTAAGCTGTTGCATAGTGTTCCTGTGGGGTGTTAACCAGCACACCCTAGAAGTGGCCGCACATCATGGCCCATAGAAACTGATCCTGTTTAGCCTTGTGTGGTAATTTCAGGATCTTTATTACTTGTTGCTGATGGAAGAGGCGGAAAGAGCCCGGCTAGGTTTTTGATCCCCAGGCTGCATTTGCAGGGCTGACAACTGGGAAAGATCTGTTAACGTGCTTACTGAGCGGGTTTGTCCTGGAAATGCGATGGGCCAGGGAAATGCAGTGGGGAGCTGCCACGCTCCCCTTTCTAACTGGAACCTGGAGTTCCAGCCCAGATGTCTGCAGCTGATTCCCCTGGGTTTTTCTGGAGGCCACTTTTTATTCATCTCAACGTTCATTTGAAAACAAGAAAAAACAAACCAGACATGATGTTTGCTCTTCAGCTGATTCATTCTGCCCTGCTGCTGCGGGTCTTTGGGGCCTATCCGTTCGTGCGGCGTACAGTGCTTCCCTCCACGCAGGAGATCTGCATCTGTTCGTCCCTCTCGCTGTGCTTTCCAAGTCCGGAGAGAAGACGCAGGTCTGGCTTTGGCAGGGTTGCATGTTGGTTCTGCCCGGAAAACCCCTTAAATCCTCACTTGTGTACACAAGGAAGATTTACATCCATTCATAACGAACCGAAAGCCGGGCCCTGCTGGAGTCTTGCTCTCCTCCTCTCCTGGGTGTTTTATTTTTAACTTCGGTTTAAACAAACCAGGTGCGGGTTGACTGGAATTTTCCCATTTATGGCACTGACCGGAGTGGTGGCTCGGAACATGCACTGTTCACGCGTGTGCGCCCCCACCCGCTGCCCCAGGCCCATTTTTGGCATTGAGAGCACATCTTGGTTCCCTCTCTTCGACGCAGCCGATCCAGGGGCTCTTCATTCAGCAGCTTCAACCAATAAGGTGCCACTCGGGCAAACCCTGCATTTCAGTGACCACCCGTGGGTGCCTTCCCTAGGAGAGGCTGAAATTGGCCACGTTAGGAGACCAGATGTTCTGATTTGATAGGAACAGTCCCGATTTTGGGGTATTTTTCGTACATAGGCTCCTATTACCTCCTACCCCGTCCTGATTTTTCACATTTGCTGTTACCAACTAGATTCCTAGATCTACAAGAAGCTGCACCTGAGGGTTTTTCTGTGGCAAATCCGAGGGTTCCTTGCAACAGGCGAAGATGTGCGGGTGAATGTGGCTTGGAATTGGGGAGGAGAGACACGCAGGCACTCAAATAAGTTGAGGAGTCGCTGCAGCGCTCCCTTCACCAGCTCTTCTTCGGCCTGGGTTAAAATCTGGGCCGTCCTGGGGGTGCCCTTCGCAGTCCTGCCAGGGCTTTCGTCCCTTCCGAGTGTTTCTGAACTTGGGCTCACGTGGCTAGGGGCGTGTGAACCAGGACTCCCAGTGCTGTGTTCGGGTCCCGCCTCTCTCGATGTCCCCTCCAGGTGTCCCTTTGTCCCACCGTGGCTGGAATCGTGCGCATGTTAGATGAACTCGTTGGCACAGGCTCATGTGTCTGCAGCCGCCGCCACTTGTCTTGGGCGCGCTCGGAGTATCTGCTGGGGGCCTGCAGGCCGGGGCTATGCAGTGGAGGTGAACGTAGCCAGCTAGGAGAATTCTCCGGAGACCGGGCTGGCTGTGTCTCGGAGCTCCCGGCCAGACTCCTTCAGAGAATCAAGTGCGATTAGATGGTGCTTGGCTCCTGCTGCTCCTTGCTCCCCCAGGCTCGCAGGATCAATCATCGGGGAAGCTAACAAGATTCTCCACCTCTCTCCGCCATCCGATGCCATCTCCAGCTGCTGCTGCTGTGGCCAGGGAAATTGCAGCCCCGGTCCTCTCCTTGGCAGAACTGCTGACCCATCTGTGTCCAGAGCAGGCTGCTGCTGGGAGATGTGAGAGCAGGGGAGGGTAACTTACCACAGCCAACTTTGATCGGGGGCTTTTGAAATGCAAGGAGCAGGCTCCGGGGGGCTCTGTGCCGCTCACGGTGACTCCTGTGGTCAAGGGAGGAAAGCCGTGACGGCAACACGAGGCGTTGGTCCGCGTATCCTTGTCCTTCCTCTCTGATCCCATCCGCCCCCAGCTCCATGCAGCAACTCACGGACTGGCCGCATCACTTTGACTCCAGATCACTTTCGGGGCCGTTCTATAGGTGCCCTAGCAGGTGACCCAAGTCCCTGTTTAAGCTGAGCAGCCTCCTATCACTGTCCTCCCGGCCTCCCTTTGAGCTTCCTTCCGCAGAGCCCTAGTGATTGGGCCTCCCATCCTGCTCTCTGGGGTTCTCCGATCTTCCCTTCCCAGGAACTCACTGCTGCCCCTCGGCGTGCCAGCCGCAGAGCCCAGTGCCTCTGCATGACTCTGCCCTTGGGCCCTGCAGGCGGAAGTTTCCTTCGGCGGCTTTGCTGCCTTGCTGCAAACAGGTTTCAGCATAGCAGCCCCGTTGGTCTGCACCTGTAAAAAGATCAGGCGTACTTGTGGCACCTTAGAGACGAACACATTTATTTGGGCATAAGCTTTCGTAGGCTACAGCCCACTTCATCAGATGCATAGAATGGAGCACACGGTAGTAAGAGAGAGATCCACAGAGAGAACGTGAAAAGGTGGAAGTTGCCAGACCAATTCTGAGAGGCTATTGGATGTAGAGGAGCCATTAACAGGAGGGGGAAAAAAACCTTTTGTAGTGATCATCAAGATGGCTCCTATGGCTACAAACAGTGATGCATCTTCTGCTGGCTTCATGCATCGGAAAGGGCCAGAGCCACAGTGGGAGGACACGGAGCCCGTTATCTGACTGGAAAGCAAACACTGGGGCTGCTCCCGGCAGCCGAACCAAACCCTGGTACAGCTGTTATCTGACCGTGCGCATTAGCCCTGAGCGGAGTATTGTGGGAAGGGCTCGGCCGGGGCTTGGCACAGGGCGTTTGCCGTGTCTCTGTCTTTGAACGTCTCTCTGAAGAACAGAACCGGCTCGGTTTGTTCCGTTAAATTCAGGTCTTGTCCGCCCTGTCTTTCCGGGAGGACGCTGTGGACAACTGCAGACTAGTGGGGGGGTCTTATGGGGCTTTCAGGAGATCTTCTGCGACTCTGCAGCGGGAAGGTATTGTGGGATGGAACTGAGCAAAGGTAAATGGAATTGCGGGGTGAGTTTCCTAATGGGGAGATCCATTAGACCGTGTAAAGGTCTCCCCAGGGGAGGGACCCGGCCTTGGTGCTCCAGCATCCGACCTACGACACGGCCTCCAGTGTGGGACAGTCTGGCTCTCCCAGGCAGTCTGCGTGTCTGCCTAGGGCTCTGGG
This sequence comes from Sternotherus odoratus, assembly GCA_032164245.1. Taxonomy (NCBI): domain Eukaryota; kingdom Metazoa; phylum Chordata; order Testudines; family Kinosternidae; genus Sternotherus; species Sternotherus odoratus. Next base: position 220,411,119 of record JAVMKO010000002.1, on the reverse strand, counting down.
AGCCGTTGCCTTTCGTACGTGTGAAATGATGCTCCCTGTGGACAGGCTCTGCCCGCTGGTCCTCCAGACCCCCATGTGGGGACACAGCTGATTGGAGAGGCCGCCAGTTCCCCATCTTCCCAGGGCACTATCGCCATGACGTGAGATCCCAGGGGATTGTGGGAAAGAGGGGCTGCATAGGTGACTCGACACCACGCCTGATGGTATTTTAGTACATTAGGGGTGGGTAGGACTGAGACCTCCAAGTGATACCCCTCCGGAAAGCCCCACAAGGCAGGAAGGGAGGGACAGCTACTCTGAGAGTAGGGGAGCATGGCTGGTAGCGGAGGGAGACTGCACCTAGCAGGGGACTAGGGTTTACGCGGTAGAGTATCCGGAAATCATTTGTGCACGTAATACTTTTTGATCTTGCATTGCGCGTGGGCCCAGTCCTGAAGAGTCGGTGTTTTGTTCACCTAGCCCGAGCGTCACTTGGGTCCGGCCCCACGTTAGCCGTGGAATAATCTATGTGGAAGGTGTTTTGGGGGATCCCTGCCGCTTGGGTCGCTGCCCATAAGCGTGTTCACAACACTGTTGAACGACTCTGGCCCCCGCGATGGTTTCAGAGATCACCTGCTCTCTGGGCAGCCGGGGCCGGGTTGGGAGCTTGGTTACGCTGTCCCACTGAGAGGAATGCCGCTGGTTGCCGTGGCGCGGCTCTGGCGTTGTGCTGGTGTCACGGGGGAGAGCAGAACCTGACTGGTGATAGTTGGGAGCAGGGCCTGTTTTTCCTGTGTCCTGATCTTTGCTCCCCAGATGAGCCCAGCTTTCCTTCCTCCGTCCCCCTAAAAGCCAGCGCAAAGACCGAGCCCTGGCACAGAGCAAGCGCGACTGAGACTTGTTCGTTTACAAGGCACTCCCGAGCCCTCTGATCTTCGCTGGTTTCTGCCCAGCCTTACCGAACTGGGAAGAGCCGGGGGGGACAATGACCATCCGGTTCTTGAAAGGAAATTGACTCAGGCTGGTGCGTGGGGCCAGACTGGAGCCCTGTGTTATCCCCGCAGCCAAGGCTGAGAGAATACCGGCTCCCCCGCTCACGTGCTACCCCATCCGCGTTCCTTGTCTCTTCACTGCTCCGTAGCGGCTGACGGCAAAGGTGCTGGTGGCGGTTTCGGTGAGGTACATGGCAGCTGGACTGAGATTCCCCCAAACTCACTTCATGGATGCCAGTAAACAGCTGGCAGCCGGGGTTACTCAGTCACTACTTACCCAGGTGACCGTGGGATCCGGGACCGGGAGGGCAGATCCGTTGCTGGTTCCCAGGAGCTGTTTGTTACAATCCCCAGACAGCATCAAGATTTCAGGATCTGCCTTGTTCCCCCCTCTCCCCCCCCCCCCCGCCAGGCTCTACCCGGCCATAAGTTAGTGCACCGGAGAAATGCCGGCTGATCTGAGACTTTATAAACCATGGGTCAGAGCCAGGCTGTGGGCCGGAGTTCAGAACCTGATCCAGGGCTCATGGGGGACAGTCTCTCTCCCCCGGGCCCAGCCCCTAGGCCCCTGTACCCTCTGGCTCTGGGCGGGGGGGTTCCAGGTTGGAGCGGTGTCCCAGTGATGATGCGGTGCAGTCGCACGGTCCCGCTGGTTGCTCCGCTGCTCCTCGGTGTGCTTAACCCTCTTTCTCTCTCTCTTCCCCGTGGCTGACGTGAGCTTTTCTGACCCCATTTTCGACAGCTCTACGTGAGCGGGGCGCGTAAAGCGGACGAGACGGGGAGCGAGCTCGCCGCGCGCTTGTTGACCGAGAGCGATGTCCAGAAGGTATTGCACGTCGCTGGTGGTGGCCGGGGCCACGCTCCGGCTGTGGCTGCTTTCGTTAATTTCTTTTCCTCTGCAACAAACCGAGTGATGTCAGCAGCGCCATGGGGCCTGGGGGAGGGGATAGGGGGAGGGGATGCTTTTGCTCGTGGCTCTGTGCCCAGCTGTCAGGCAAATTCACCCTGCAACGTCCAGCTAGAGGGGGGAAGGCAATAGGACCCGAGCCGGGCCAGCACCCATTGGCTTGGATGGGGGGTTGCGCGTCCTGAATGGAGGGTGAGATTTTATCCTTGGTTGGTGCTTTCTGTCCCCAAGGACTTGGCACCAATGGGGAAACTGAGGCAAAGCCCAGGGGCTGGCAGTGGAACGAGGTGGGCGCCTCTCTAAACCACACAGCCTGGCCCTTCACCTTCCCCACTAAAATTAATTTTGCCTTCACACAGACCGGGACTAGATCTCCGAACAGAGCTGACAGTTCGCGATGCGCCCCTCCCATAGTGCGAGACAGACAGGCCGGTAGCCTCCTCCCCCTTTTACAGATGGGGAAACTGAGGCAGGTGCCACCTGGCGTCCTAGACTCAGAGTCGTGCCGTTCAAGACCAGAATGGCCCCCCCAGCTCCTCTGCCCAGAACTCCTGGGTCCCAGTCCAGTGCCTGCCCTGCCAGGCCATCCTGCCCCCTCCCCGTCCTGCCGGCCCTTCAGCGCCTGCTTTGGGAGCAGCACGACTGGCTCCTGGCATCGTCTTGTGCCCAAGGCAGGTCTCCTGTACCCCGGGCCTAGGGGAGAAATAACCCAGGCACCTCGCCGCTGGCTTTGTGAGACCCCTTGAACCCGCTCTTCACTTCCTTCCCGGGTGTGATAGCCTAGCAAAGAGGCTGGGGTGCCCCAGCGCCTGGGGAAAGGGAGCGCCCCACTTGCCACGTTGGAGCAGTTCCTTCCCCTGCTCTCTTCCACTGTCGCTTTGGAAGACAGAGGACGGATCCAGAGGCTAAAATCGGGGCGGGGAACCCACCGTCCCGTTTGGACGTCCCTGGCGCTGACATCCCTGGTTTGTGCAAGGGGATGGCACTTGGGGAATGAGCCTGCACCAATCGTGTGTGTATGTGTGTGTGCGCTCGCGCACGTGCCGTGCTAGTGTCACGTGCGTCGCTCTGAATGCGTCCTGGAGCGCCGGTGGGGGAGAGCACGGTCGCCCGTTGGATCCGGGAGAGGGAATGTCTGCAGTAACCAACGCCCAGCAGGTTCCCGGCCATCAACCCGGGAGACCAGCGGAGCGCACTGGTCTAAACCGAGAGCCGCCGGTTGGTTCCTTCTTCTGCCATTAGCCAGGGACCTCCACTGCCCTCCTGGGAGGAGATTTCCAAGCGGCGGTGTCAGGAAGGCTGGGGCCCAATCCTGTAAGGTGCCAAGTGGCCTCACATCCCAATGATTTCCATGGGAGTGGACGGGCGTGCATTGCTGCTGCACTGAGAGGCACTGAGGACCCAGCAGGATTGGTCCCGTAAAATCCACCTTTGTATTGAATACGCCCTTTCCAAATCTTAGCTCGAATTGGATGTCTTCTAAAATCCTTCCACTGCTGCCCCCACCCCAAAAAACACCTTAAGCGGGATCGGGCAACTGCTCAGAGTGCCCTAGAGAGGAAAAGTTGTGACATTAGTATTGGGCGTTGAAAAATGCCCTGTCTGCCCGGTGCCGACCAACCTTGAGTGAGCTCCGTCCTTCCTCCCCTTGAAACCCAGATGCTTGGGGCACTGCTGTTCGGGAGAAACAATCCAGGGCATGCGCCAGAGCCTCAGCGGGTGTGAACAGGCGTCACTCCCTTGAAATCAGTGTAGCTCTGGCCATAAACGCCAACTTTCCCCGCTACTGATGGGTGCTGACTCCCCCCCTTCCCCCCCATTCCAACCCCTTCCCCAAAGTCCGCACCCCCCCACTTCCCCAAATCTCCGCCCCTGCCTCCTCCCCTGAGTGCGCTGCGTCCCCCCTCCTCCCTCCCAGCCAAACGAAACAGCTGTTTCACTCCACAAGCACTGAGGGTTGGGGGGGAGAAGCAGGGTGTGGCGGCGCACTCGGGAGGAGGCGGAGCGGAGGTGGGGCTATTGAGTGACGGGGGGGGGGGTCGTCTCTGTCACCTCCTAGATCTAAGGGCCCCCTGGCATGCACGGCCTGGAGTAATTCTCCTGCAGCCTGTACTTTCAAATGGCGTCTCCCCTCCACCCCCTCCCTGGCCTTGTTCCTGAATTCCCAGCCTGGCGCGATATGAAGTGGATTGTTTTTAGCAGTAGATGGAGTCTCCCCCCTTCAGCAGGCGGCTCTGCCCTGCGCTCCCATTCTCCCCTTCCCTTCTCAGCGTGGCGGCTAGGGAACCCAAAGAGGCTCTCGGAAACCGGGGCTGTGCCTGGACAGACAGGCTTGGAAATTGAGCAGCAGCTTCCTGGAGAAGCCCCTTAGCCTGTCCCTCCCAGGCCAGGGAGCAAAGATAATCTCCTAACACAGGGCTGGCCCAGATGGAACAGCTGAGAGGTAGGAACAGCTGGTGGCTCACAATACAATTTAATTACAGAAAACCAAGGGAGCCAGAAAACGTTCCGGCTCCTTCCCTCCCTCCGGGCTCCTTGCTGGCGGCCGTGGGAAAGCTTGTCGTCCGGTTTGATCCTTCTCCCGTGTTTGCAACGTGCATGCGCAGCTTGGGAGTGGGTTTGGGGCTTTCCCCGGGGCGCGGGCTGGGGGGGGCAGAGAAAGCCTTGGCGAGTTTGTACAGCTCAGCGGGGAACGAGTTCTCGGAGGCTAACTCCCTCTCTCCTCCACCTTCGCACGCCTCCGAGCCAGCTGGCCTGGTGTCCTCTTGGTCTGTGTGCACCACTGGTCCTCTGGGCCGCCGGAGGTCTGCAGAACCCCCTGGGGTGGGAGCAGAGTGAAAGTGTGTGAGACCCTGAATGGGGGGCCCCAGGGGGGAATGACCCAGGCCGGGGGAACCCCTCACTGACTCACTCGATCAGCGTCTCCTGTTTTGGGTCAGATCTTGTCTTTGCTTCAGGAGTGGCCAACCTGTGGCTCCGGAGCCACAAGCGGTTCCTTGTCTAGGCACCGACTCCGGGGCTGGAGCTACCGGCGCCAACTTTCCAATGTGCCAGAGGGGTGCTCACTGCTCAACCCCTGGCTCTGCCAGAGGCCCTGCCCCCAACTCCACCCCTTCTCCCACTCCACCCCTTCCCACCCCCTCCCCTGAGCCGGCCGTGCCCTCCTTCCTCCCCCCCCAGAGCCTCCTGCAGGCCACAAAACAGCTGATTGGGGGGAGGGGAGGGAGAGGGAGGCTCTGATTGGTGGAGCTACCAGTGGGCAGGAGGCGCTGGGAGTCGGGGGTGGGGGGGGAAGTAGATGGGGGGGGGGCTGCTGAGGTATTACTGTGGCTCTTTGGCAATGTACAGTGGTAACTTCTGGCCCCTTCTCAGGCTCAGGTTGGCCACCCCTGCTTCAGACCCTTCCCCTCGCCAGCCGCCTTTCCTCTGCCAGCGCCTTCCCTCCAAGCCCCGCGTTCCCTTGAGCAGAGCCGCCTGCAGCTGCCGCGGCTCGGGGGCCCGGCGGTCCTGCTTCCTGCACCGGTCGGTAGTGACGCTTTGGCATCCCAACCTCGGTTTGCTGGCAAGGCAGGCCGGTTCCCCCTTTCATTGCATCTCGGAGGAGGGGGGGGCCCTGAGGGCTCTGAGGTGATTGGGGACGGCCGCAGTCACTCCACGCGGGCTCTGCTGCGTGGCTGCACCTGCCTCTCTATCTTACAGGTCGCTGGGCAATGCATCGAGTGGCCCTGGCTATTGCAGGGGTAGAAAAACCTGTCAGTCCAAAAGATCAGACCCCTGGAATTAGCCCGGGCTCCCTCTTCATCCCCAGGAATATCCCGTCACTTCTGGCCAGAAAGGGAAATGAATAGCAGATCCCGCCCAGCTCCCAGCCCTCCTCTTCTCCCCTCCCGTCCCCCCGGGGTTGAACACCTAGATAAACATAGGGACGCACTGACGCAGTGGGCCAGGAGGCGGAAAGCCGGGGATAGGTCTCCGGGTTCGCTGGGGGCTGGCTGTTTTCCCCAGGAAGGGTGGGGGTGGGGTCCAGCGACCGTGCCCTGGATCGGGGAGAAAGGGGAAAGCTGAGACCAGGGCACAGAGGTGGCACTTGCCCATTTTGCCCCTGGCTCGCACGGGGAGCCGTGTTGCTCAGCCCGCTCCCTTCTCAAATGCCCCGGAGGCTCCAGCCGTCCTAGGCCTCGGCTCCCGGGGTACTAACCCCCCTTCCGGGGCTGAGCTGGGAGCGGTGGTGGTGGTTTCCGCAAAGAACTGCTCCCCTCCTCAGCTGGCCTGTAGCTGGGATCCTGCCCCGGTAAAACCCCTGCTAACGGCAGCAGGTGCAGGAAACCTCTGATGCCTGGCTTGGCCTCTGCTGGGGTGGTGGTGGCCAAGGACAGGAACTATCTGTGCTCCTCCACCTACCTCTGTTCCTGCCATCCCCCCTCTGGATCTGCTGAGCATCATCCGAGGCTGCCCTGCGCTCTGTCTGGCAGGGCCCTGCGCCTTCCGTCCTGCAGATGTTTCATGGTGATGCTTCTGTGCATCTTCCTCAGACCGAACTCCACCCTCTAGCCACCCCTGTAGGGGAAAGGACTCTGTGAGGGGGTTTGTCACAGAAACCCCGGAGACTACTCCTGCCCCTGCTTTCCTGCCCTGCCAGCTTGGGCCTCCAGAGCCCTGCCTGGTTTTAGCCAGACCCGCTAGTCTGCTGCACACCCAGACCCAAGTCTGAATCATGTCCCCTAACAGCTGTAGGCTCAATTGAAAACAGGGTAAGAAGCGTTACTGTCTTTAACACTCAAATGCTCAACTCCCAATGGAGTCCAAACCCTGATAAGTCAATTTTACCCTGTATAAAATGTATACAGGGTAAACTCCTAGATTGTTCACCTTCTGTAACACTCATAGAGAGAGATGCACAGCTTTTTGCCCCCCCCCCCCAACCTAGGCATTAATAGATACTCTGGGTTAATTAATAAGTAAAAAGTGATTTTATTAAATACAGAAAGTAGGATTTAAGTGGTTCCAAGTAGTAACAGACAGAACAAAGTGAATTACCAAGCAAAATAAAATAGAATACACAAGTTTACATCTAATACAGTAATAAAACTGAATACAGATAAAACCTCACCCTCCGTGGTCTTCCAGTGTTTTACAGACTATTCTCCCTCGAGTCTGGGTCCAGCACCTATTCTCACCCCCCTGTAGTTACTGTCCTTTGTTCCAGTTTCTTTCGGGTATCCTTGGGGGGTGGAGAGGCTCTCTTAAGCTAGCTAAAGACAAAATGGAGGGGTCTCCCAGGGGTTTAAATAGACTTTCTCTTCTGGGTGGACCTCCTCCCTCTCCCATGTGTAGAATCCAGTTACAAAATGGAGATTTGGAGTCACATGGGCAAGTCACATGTCCATGCACGACTGAGAACTTGCAGGTAGCAGCCATTGTTCACATGCTACCTTGAACATTCTCAGGTAGCAACAAAGAGTCTTGTAACAACTTATAAACTAACAGATCGTAGGGATCATAAGCTTTCGTGGGCTAAGACCCACTTCATCAGATGTCATATATACATTTATAATCATATTTCCGTAAAGCCTTTTGGGGTGTACCGTCACAGACCCAACCTGGGAGTAGCCCCCTGAATCTCAACAACCCCGAAAGAGGTCTCAGGATCACAACGGAGGCTGAATAAAAGGCATCTTCATTCCCTCTTCCCTCCCAGCCCCTCGGTTAACAGTATTCCCCCAGCCTAGGCCCCTAGGGGCCTTAAACAGCCCCAGAGAACAGATCTGTCCTGAGGTGCAAGCCCCCGGCTGGACTGAATTTCTTTTCAAGGTAAAGCAGCAGATGAACGCTGGGGGCGCAGAATGACCTCGCTACCCTGTGGTCCTCTCCTCTACCTGTCATGTGTCTGCTCACAAGGAGAGTGGTGTCGTGTGGACCCTAGAGGTGACCTGCAGAGATTAATATTAAACCCGGGTAGATCTGAGCCCAACAGCCGGAGTCTGGATTCTCCCAAAGTTTGGGAGGGTGTTATCTCAAATAGCGGGCTCCCCAGCCTGCAGCCGTAAATCCCGCCTGCCAAGGAGAATCTAAGTCTCTGGGACTCAAGTGGGCAGGGGACATAAGACCCTTCCTTCCTGTAGGTCAGGAACATCTACGTACCTCTAGGCATCATATAGCCCCGCTCCTCTGGTGGCTCTGGGTACGTAGGGGTGAAAGGTTTGGCATCTGCAGAACTAGGATTGTCCCAACTGCCTGTGGCCAGACAGGTTTGCTCAGGACGTTGCCTGAGTGAACTGGTGGTTTCTCCCCATCCCCGACACGTCGTAAAGAGAGAGGAGGCCTGGCAGCTCCCTGTTGCCCAGTGGAAGGTTCACCTCCTGATTTCTCTGAAGGGCCGGGCAGCCACCGCTCCAGGCTGTCAGCGGCTTGGAGGGTCTGAGCTCGGACCTCGCACCGGTGCACGCATCTGTATCCGCCCAGCGGCTGCCGACTTGACCTGACCCAACTTGAAGCTCTTCTCTGCTCAGGAGTCCCTGGTGTGACCTTGTAGTTCAGGGCTTGATGCGTGTCACGGTACGGCCGTGGGAGGAGCTGTGAAAACAGGGGCCGGTCTGCCTGCCAGCCCAGCGGATTTGAATAGGCCGGGCTTGCCACACGATCGTCACTCGCTTTCTCCCCGTCTTTAGGTGTTCGACAGCAGTTCCGACGCCATCACGGTTCATGCCATCAGCGTGCTCACCTCCATCATGAGCAATTCACCATCGGCCAAGGTAAGAGCGGGTAGGCTGACCCCCCTCGGGGTTCTGCTTGGTTGTAAGGGTGGAGTGGTGGGGGAGTGGGATGAAACGTGTAGGTGGAAGGGGAGGTAGTGTTGCCAAGTGGATAGTGCGCCCTGGACTAGGACTTTGGAGACCCGAGTTCAGATCCTGGCCTGCTAGTGATCTTGACCAAGTCAGTTCCCCTCTCCGTGCCTCAGTTTTTCCCATCTGTAAATTGGGCATAACGACACTGACCTCCTTTGTCAAGCACTTTTGAGATTGGTGAATGAGAAGAGCTAAGTATTAACAGTAATAGTCTTAAGGGAGAACATGTGGAATCTAAACCTAGTCTACTTCCAAAGGGAATCTGCAGGGTTGAGGACTGACCAATTGCCAGGCTGAGCAAGGGCTGAGTGTACTGAGGGAGATGGGGTCCAAAGGAGAGCTCCACCTGCCAGGTGTGGCTGGGTTTCATTTTGTGCTGTCGGATAGGCTGTGCTAGTTCATGTCGTGTAGGTTGAAGGGCTTTTCTGGGCTACCTCTTTCAGACCAGATTCGGCCTTTGTAGGAGCAGCGTCCTAGTCTGTGCATAATCACCTTGCCCTGACTGGGAATCCGCGCAGACTCAGGTACTCCTCCAGGTGAGGGTGGCAAGACCTCTTGGCAACCTGAGCGTCTAAAATGGGAGCTTCTGGCGCAACACATGTGGAAGGGTCCGGTGGGAGGAGGTAACAAACCAACCAAACCACGCTGCAGTGAAAGTTCAATCTGGGGACAAAAACATCCGCTGGTGGCTTGAACCTTCATGGCCTTGCCGGTGGTTCCTGCCGCTGGCCTTGGGTGAGCTCAGGTACCCTGGGATGGAGAAGAGCAGGACAAACAAAAGGACAGAACAAATGGGGATAAACTGGCCAGGAATAAACTTAGGCTGGAAATGAGAAGGTTTGTAACCATCGGAGGAGGGAGGCCTTGGAACAGCTTCCCAATAGGAGAATCGGGGCAAACCACCAAACTAGTTGGAAGAGGATACTGGATACATTTTTGATGGGGATGGCTGTGATGTAGGGGAATGGGCTTGATGCCTGAATCGGTCCCTTCTAGCCCTGTGCCTTGTCTAGTCACCAGTTGACTGGATCTTGTCAGAGGTGGGTTTTTTGGATTGTTGTCTCCATTAGATGCTTGTTGTGTTAAAGAAAACGGAGCTGCTAGTAGATTTCTGGTCATCTTTTAAAGCCACCTTTGATGATCCAGCATTCAGCGTTGTCTCGGCTCTGTGGCCATTTTCCTGGCGGGCTTCTGTGTCTGTGGTCTGCCCTTTGGGAGCTCGGTGCTGTCCGTGGTTCTGGGAGTTCGGGCTGGCTCGCTCTTCCGCAGCACCGCCCCTGGTAAGAAGCGTCTGTAGGATGAGGCCCTAGGATTGGCCTTAAGAACTCAGTGACGAATCACCTCACAATTCATTGGTCTCCTAGGCCTTGTCTACACTGGTGGCCGTGTGTAGTCCACCAGAGCGTATCGTGCATGCTGCAGTGTGTAGTTATACGGGGGCAGTGAAAGGCTCTGGGGGGGGGACAGGCAATGGGGAAAGACTTCGCAATGGGTAGGCAGCAGGATACTACACTCCTCTAAGACCAAAAAAGAAAGAAAAAAGTGTAGATGGGGGAGGCACCGTTTGAGTGCGTCGGGAGCCATATAGGGTGTCTACCCTACGGTTCTGGTGGGTCTGTCCTCAGTCATGCTGTTTATGCTGCACATTCCCCAGTACAGTGATACGTATGCTCCATGCCACCAGGCGTGGGTGAGCCGTGTAGACGTACCCTTCCTGAGTGGTTTCAAACTAATCATAACAGGCGGCGGTTTTTTGACTCCCGTTCTTGTTCCTTTACCACGGAGTCAGCCCAGAGTTTGGTTTGGCTCGGCTCAGGATTGGTTGGGTTCAGTGTGTTCGGGTTCAGTTCTGGATCAAGCCACAGAAGAACGATAACAGTGGGCAGTTTGAACCGGTTCAAATCAAATTCCGGTCCGAGTGGAAGTAAATTGAAGAAAGCGAGCTGAAACTTAAAACCAAACCTCTTTTTCTTTTCTTTAACTTGACGTGAGTTTTCCTGGTGATTTTTTGCATGGTGAAATCAAGGGGGTTGGTTTTTTAGGAATGGTTTCAGCAACCTAAAACAACATCTGCTAAGATTTGCTTTTCCATCTTGGACCGCTGCCGTGAAGGAATAAATCCGAGTTTGGAGCCCGGGCCCTGCCTCAAGTGGGGTGACTGGAGGGAGGAGCTCCCCGGGTGCTGGGGCTGTTGGTCGGAGGCCTGAGGCGTTATTTTAACTTTGGGGACCAGAGAGCGATCTGTTACATAGCAACGTGTCGTGTGCAGCCGCTCCCCAGGCTTCTCTCCTTCCCCACTCTCTTGGGCTGACCATCTTTCTCATCTCTTTATACGGGGGCAAGGCCTTTCTGGCGATCGGTTCTTTTGTTGTTTAACAATGACAATAAGATCCGTCCTTTTAAATATTGATCGTAAAACGTGCTGGCCCTTTATTTTCACTGGTAACCACCATTTTTTTCCGGTTCAGGTTCTAGATAGGACAAACGTATGGTTCTGGTTTGGTTCCAGTTCAAGTCAAAATACCGTTTCAAATGGGTTCCGGTTCCACGCCCTGCCCGTCGCCCCCGCCCCGTGCTTGGGTGTATGTGGCCGTGGCGTGCACTTAACGTGGGCGCGTTTCTTGCTTCCAGGAAGTGTTCAAAGAACGGATCGGCTACTCCCACTTCTTCGAAGTCCTCAGGTGCCAGAGCCAACCCACCGCCCGCCTGCTCGAGGAGCTGCTGAACATGGTGAGGGCTGAGCTCTGCTGCGGGGCGGCTCCTGGCTTTGCAATGCCCGGCCCCATGCGTCCCGTTCCCCAAATGGGATTGGCAGGGCCGGAGATGCTACAACACTGGGGTTCGGCCAGGCCACGGCTAGAGGCTTGAATCTGGTACTACCTCAGCCTGGCCCTTTGTCTCAGCCAGTAGAGGCTGATGGTTTTAGAGCCAGAGGTCTGGGTTCAATCCCCATTACTGGTGACATCCCCCCCCCCCCAAGGCTGTTGCTAATGCAGGACTGCTAGAGGGGTGCAGACACATGGGTTACAGCCCGTCTGCTTTCTCATGGGCAGCCCCAGTGAACTAATAAAATGCAGCTGTTCTCCCTTCCTTCCTGTGCACGGTCCTTTGCTGGTCCCTCTTCACTCCCCGGCCCAGTGGTCGTGATTCCTTGGGTCTGTCCTTTGCAAGCCCCTCTTGGAGCCAGGGTGGGAATTCGGCCCATACGAGGGCAGCGCCATGTTTGCCGACCTGCGGTTTGTTTTGTACCCGTCCCATTACCGCCCTGCTTCCCGCTCCATCCCTGCCTTGTGCGCTAAACCAGCCGGGTGAGTAACTGCGGCTGTGTCCTCGCACTGAAGATCGAGGGCACAATAAGGAATGAAACTCACGACAAATGCACCATCGGGTAACGCGTCCGGCACCCTCGGTACGGATCTTTCCCGCGAAGGCTACGGGCCTGGTTTTAAAACCACAAGTGCCGGGAGCCCTGCCCCCCTGTTCCATTAAATCAGGCAGCTCCCTGGTTTCCAGCATGCCCTGGGACCCAGGCAGCGTAGGACACCACGCATGCCTGGGGGCTGTTCTCCGAGCAGGTTTACATGCGTCCGCAGGCCCTGGGCCGGACTCTGGCTACGGTCCAGCTGCAGGGGTGAGTTCCAGCTCAGACAGAGGTCCCCGTGCTAGCTCTGATCGAGCTAGTGCGCTAAAGACAGGAGCGTCGTCCTGGCGGGAGAGGCGAACTGCCCCAGCACGATCCCGGCTCCTAGGCACGTATCCTGCCACCGGCACCGCCGCGGCGACGCTCATGGTGTTAGCCCGCCAGCTCGACGAAAGCCACACGTGTGGAAATGACCCAGCCAGCTGCAGAGCCGTCCTGCTTCCAGCATCGCACAGGCAGAGGCCAAAGGCAGCTAAGAAGAGTTATCCCCGTTCATGCCACAGCACGTCTGTGAGAGCGGGGAAGACGCCCCCTCTCCTGCCACCTAGCCCCGGGCATGGGTAGGGCCCTTCCAGATTCACGGCCATGAAAAACTCGTCTTGGACCATGAAATCTGCTCTCTTGTGTGCTTTTACCCTGTACTGTACAGATTTCACAGGGGAGACCAGCGTTTCTCCAACGGGCGGGTCCTGACCCAAAAGGGAGTTGCAGGGGAGTCGCAAGGTTATTTTAGGGGTGTCACAGTATTGCCACCCTTACTTCTGCGCTGCCTTCAGAGCTGGGGAGCAGCAGCTGCTGGCCGGGTGCCCAGCTCTGAAGGCAGCGCCCCGCGAGCTGCAAGGGTAGCAATATCCCAACCCCCCACAATAACCTTTTGACCCCTACACACACACACACACACACACACACACACACACACACACACACACACACACACACACACACACACACACCTACCTCCTTTTGGGATCAGGACCCCTCCATTGACAACACCCTGACATTAAAATAGTTGAAATCAAGACATTTGATTTGACGGTAAAAGGGACTGTGAATTTGGTAGGGCCCTAGACATGAGCCAAGGGCCCCAGTACAATCAAAGCGATCCAAATGAGGCATCCGTTCCACCTGTTACTTTGTCTCTGGGTGTAGCGTGTCGGGCATGCCCCTTGGCTTTCCCTCTAGAGATCGGGGTCAAGATTTCTGGGCCTTACACGGAAGAGACCTGATTACTCCGGGTCCCAGAGGAGGGGCAGCTCGGGGAATGAGTCATTTCCCTTAACTAGCTTGTCAGCTGCAGCCGCTTGGAGATGCACAGGGCAGGAAGAAAGCCTTGCCGGGGGAAGATGTCTTGACAATGATAAGGCAGCAGAGTTCTCCTGTTAGAAATGCGAACGGTGATTTCTCCATTTGCAAGCTAGGGAATGTCTCGGCCGCAGTTTTGATGTCCATTCAAGCGATACCATCGTCCGCAGCACTTGGCTTCTTCTAAAGCAGGGAGCTGCTTCCTCACGGCACTAGGAACAGACTAATTAAAGCTCGCTGGGAGGGGGCGGGGGCTGTGGCACTGGGGGACTAGGCATGAAGGGGGACGTTAATAAGGATCTAGATCTGAAGGGAAGGGACCGCCAATGGAGCCGTTGAGAGCTTTCCATTTGCAAACCATGAGTGTGGCAGTGAAGAGGTTTGTGGGGGCCCTGATCCAGAATTGGGGGCCCTGGTGCTATTGCCATGCAAATAAGAAAGTCATTTCCGTGTCGTCAGAAGGACTCCAGAGGTGCAATTCTGGGGCATTCGCAGCCCCTCGGTCCTGTCGTCTGAGCAACGTCCTTTCTACAGGATGCTGACTTGTCTCTCGCCCTTACGGGCACAGATGCAGGCTCCCATCCTGGCTGTGTATCAGATTTTCTGACGGACCCGGGGAGAGGCTCCCGATGGACTCTGGGGACGTCAGCTCCTTTGCCTGGCACCCAGGCTGCATGTCTGGGAGCTGCCTTGTCCAGAAATCTTCTTTGACTGATAAAACTTTTCCACACTGAGTGGGTGGGAGGGGGAATTGATCCATAATCAAATTCCCTCTGCAGTGCAATGATGCCCCTGGGTGAGTCAGGTGCAGGGACTGAACTCAGGACCTCTGGATCTAAACTCCCGGCCTTTCAATGCCTGTGCCAAACTTCCAGTGTCAGGGCAGCAGTAGCTGGCTCCTAAACCTCTCTCGGTGGTCTAGTCTCCGGATAGGGGCCAAACCACACTGTGAATGTCGGTGGGCGGAGCCGCTCGCGGACCCTGGTGGTGTCTGGGATTGCAAGGTGCTATTTCCACAGCTCGTGATGAGCTAGGGCTGGGGGGAACCTCACGCCCCTCTCCTCCGCTGGCCCGGCCCCCTTACCTTTGTATGCGCCCCAGCCCCCCGCCTACATGTGACCCGCACACCCAGCGGCGTCTTAGCTGATCCTTGGTGTGAAATACCTGCCCGTCTGTGTGGAGTCGTGCATAGACACTGCCAGAGGCGACGCGTGGGGGAGTCTGGGGGTGGGAGGGTCAAGTGCCCCCCTAGCTTGGCATGCCAGGGGCAGGGAGGGAGAGGAGCTCTGTCCTGCTCTCCCTGGTAGCTGGGTGGGGAGCGAGACAGAGCTGCTGCTTCCTGAGGGAGCCAGGCTGGGAGGCGGAAGCAGCTCTGTCCCCGAACGTGCACGGGGGAGGTGTAGGGAGAGGACTGAGAGGGCCCTCCCCCACCCCCACCCCGCTGGTAACATGGGGCAGGGAGAGCGCTGCAGCCCCGGGCTGGGGGAGGGGTCATGGAGCAGGGGAGACATTTGGGGGCTGCAGTCATTTGTCCTCCCCTTTTGCTTGTGCCCTCCCGGTACGTGGAGACGCTACGGCCGCTGCCCTGCGTGGTGGGGTGACGTTCTCCATGGTGTGGAATGCCCCATGATGCATTGCAGCAGCACATGTACCACTGACCCGGGTGGCCCATCTGTGGGCTGAGCGCAGAGCAGGCCGGGCGGTGACCCCGCCGGGGGGGCAGGGGCAGCGGAGAGGTGGCTGGCACGGGGCGTGGGACGTGACCCTGTGGCTTCTGTCTCGCCAGGCCGTAGAAGGCGACCACAGCGCCTTCCCCGTCCGGCTCATCCGCAACGAGCAGCCGCTGCTGCTGCTCATCGCGTGGCTCCCCGAGCTGAGGTCGCGGGACCTGCAGGTGTTCCTGTCCGACTGGCTGAAGCGGCTCTGCGACGCCTCCCCGCCGAGCCGCGTCACCTGCGTCAAGGCGGGGATGGTCAGTTGCCTCCTGGATGCCCTGCGGGCTGAGCCGGGGCTGGACCGGAAGTGCTCCGAGAACCTCATCTACCTTCTGCAGGTGCTGGGCAGCCTCTCTATCCGGCCGGGGGAGCTCCGCCAGCTCCTCCGGCTGCTATGGGCCGAGCCCGGCCAGGGGCCCCACCCTTACGCCACGCTGGTCATCCGGGCGCTCTCCGGCATGGCGAGGAAGGACCGGTCCGAGAGGGCGCTGCAGTACTTCGACCTGACGCCCAGTATGGCCGGAATCATGGTGCCGGCCATCCAGAAATGGCCCGGGAGCGGCTTTGCCTTCCACGCCTGGGTCTGTCTGAACGAGGAGCCCGAAGACTTGCCGGAGCTGCCTACGAGGCTGAAGCGGAAACAGCTGTACAGGTAGGGCCTGTGGCGGGGAGGGTGGGGTGTGGCCACCTGCCTCCTTCCCTTCCTTTCGTGCCAACGGGAAGCCCCTGGCGGATCCCAGGAGTTTGGAAAGCAGCCAGCAAACACCGTCTGAAGAACTGAAGGCTGTTGCCTCAGTTTTATTTGATTAGTTCGAATTCTTTAGGTGGCTGAGTGGTTCCTATGGGACGCTCTGTGGATGTGCTGGGTGCCTTCAGCTCAGGGTCTTGCCTCAGCAACGGCAGTTTGTGTTGACAAGCAGCGACTGTTGCAGTTCAGGACAACTGCCCCTGTATTTCCTCTCGTGGTCTAGCCAAGAGGACCCTTTCTAGGCTCCCGGCCCCTCAGCCATCACTGCGGTTGATAGACACCCATGTGTCTCTCCCTCCTGAGCAGGGGGTTTTCCAGGTTGCACAGTTCCCTGCCTACACTGTGATTTCCCTGAACAGGCTATGACCAGTGTATTGCCAGCAGTTATAACTTCCCAGCCCTTTCCGAGCAAGCACGTTTATTCTTGAGGTGAAAACATTACAAGGAAAACATATGGAACACAATCGAGAAACCTCACCCACCCCCCACACACACTTTAGCGTAACGGGCTCAGGTCCTTCCAACCTCCCAGGAAGATTGCCCCGACCTTCCCCTCTTAGAATCCTAGAATATCAGAGTTGGAAGAGGATCACTGGAGGTATCTAGTCCAACCCCCTGCTCCAAGCAGGATTAATCCCCAATTAAATCGCCCCAGCCAGGACTTTGTCAAGCCTGACCTTAAAAACCTCTAAGGAAGGAGATTCCACCACCTACCTACGTAACCCATTTCAGTGCTTCACCACCCTCCTAGGGAAAAAGTTTTTCCTAATATCCAACCTAAACCTCCCCCACTGCAACTTGAGACCATTCCTCCTTGTTCTGTCATCAGCCGCCACTGAGAACAGTTTAGATCCATCCTCTTTGGAACCCCCTTTCAGGTCATTGAAAGCAGCTATCAAATCCCCCCTGTCTTCTCTTCTGCAGACAAGCCCAGTTCTTGCCTAATACTAGAAAGCTTCCACCAGAGTGGTCTGCTTGGCCAGGTGGAAGCAGTTCTCCATGTGGTTGTTAGCCTAGGGCAAACATGGGCAAACTATGGCCCAAGGGCCACATGTGGCCCGCGAGCTTGGGCCGGGGGGGCAGGGCCAATGGACCCGGACTGAGCGCGGCCCGGCCGGGGTGCCACGCCGAGTGCGGCAAGCCGCGCAGCCCCGCACCTGGCTGAATAGGTAAGCAAGTGGGGTGGGGGTTAGGTGGGGGGGGTCTCGGGAGGTGCAGTCAGGAAACAGAGCAGGGGGGCTAGATAGGGGGAGAGGTTTGGGGGGGCAATTAGAGTGGCGGGGCTCTGGAGGGGGCGATCAGGAGACAAGGAAGGGGGGGTTGCATGGGTCGGGGCTCTGAGGGGGGCAGTCAGGGGGCGGGAAGTGAGTGGGGGCCAGATGGGGGCGGGGCCTTCCCTACCTGGCCTTCTGCACAGTGTGGCCCTTGGGCCAAAAAGTTTGCCCACCCCTGGCCTAGGGTGTTAAACTGAAGTTGGCTTGTAGCCAGGACATTTTGTAGCCAGCCCATGCTCATCAGCTTCTCACAGAGGAAGCTAGACTGGTGCCCAACACCCAGCAGGTCTCGGTCCCTGCATCCAGTGCTGGGAGAACTCCCTTCTTTAAATCCCTTTCTGAACACGGCAAGTAGCCTTCCTAGAGGAGACTGTTAAGAACCCCGTCCAGTGCCTTTCTCCCTCCCTTCCTGTTCTGTATCTTGATCATCAGCGTCTGGTTCTGATCATCCCCATTTCTCTGATTTTTTTTTCATCCTTCCGTGAGTCACTTGACCCTCCCACCCCAAGCTGTCTGCACCCATTCTCCCTGCTGGTCTGACTGTCCTCCAGGCGTGTACTTCCAGCAGCGTGTTCATTCACACGCCTCCCACAACCGTTCCCTTCCACTTTCTCCCTCTGGCCTCGGGCAGCTCCTAACCCCCAAGTCACCGTTCTCCCTCCTCCTTGTGACTTCCCCCGGCAGCTTTTTCACGGCCAGCGGCACCGGCTTCGAGGCGTTCTTCACGGCCGACGGGATGCTGGTGGTGGCGGTCTGCACCAAGAAGGAGTATATGACGGTGGCGCTCCCGAATGTCCCCTTCAACGACTCTGTATGGGTGAGTAGGGTCCCTTGACTCTGGGATGGGACATCCCCTTCTGCTCCGGCCAACCCATGGTCTTACCTGATGAGTTAGTCCATCAAGTCTTCCTCTTGCTTGTGGGAATCTGATTGGTATTGTCCGGCCTACTTGAAAGCTAGCCCAGCAATGGCTGTACCGGAGGCGTCCGAGAATTCTGCCCTTTGCCCTAGCGTGTCTTGAATCTGTTCCGAATCTACAGGCTCTTCATGTCACGCGGTGACCCGCTGCTCTGCAGTTACAGCAGTGTGTTTCCTCTGAGCCCTTCCGTCATGGGGGGATCCCCCGTCCCCTCCCCCAAAAGATAGAGGCCACGCTATTTAAATGTGAGTGCAGCACCTAATATGAAGACAATGTGATGTTGCATTCACAGGATGCAAATTGCTAGGGTCACACTTACAAATACCAGGGGAGCTCAGGACCCAATTGTGCCAAGCTCCGCGAATGCATAGACTGAGAAACAAAGAGCTTACAATCCAAATGGTCACAGGGTGGCAGGGGAAGGAGAGGGCAAGTGACTGGCCCAAGGCCACTCAGGAGATCATTGGCGGAGCCAGGTGTCCTGGGGCCGGTACCCCCTCCCCCGGACCATATCTCAGGCTGGGCTCTGTAGGTGGAGAGAGACGGCAGCACGGGGACATGCAATTCGTGAAGCATAAATTGTTGGGCAAAAGTCAACATGGTTTCTGCAAAGGGAAATCGTGTCTTACTAATCTATTAGAGTTCTTTGAAGGGGTCAGCAAACATGTGGACAAGGGGGATCCGGTGGACATAGTGTACTTAGATTTCCAGAAAGCCTTTGACAAGGTCCCTCACCAAAGGCTCTTACGTAAATTAAGCTACCATGGGATAAGAGGGAAGATCTTCTCATGGATTGAAAACTGGTTAAAAGACAGGGAACAAAGGGTAGGAATAAATGGAACTTTTTCAGAATGGAGAGGGGTAACTAGTGGTGTTCCCCAAGGGTCAGTCCTGGGACCGATCCTATTCAACTTATTTATAAATGATTTGGAGGAAGGGGTAAACAGTGATGTGGCAAAGTTTGCAGATGATACTAAACTGCTCAAAGTAGTAAGGACCAAAGCAGACTGTGAAGAATTTCAAAAAGATCTCACTAAACTAAGTGACTGGGCAACAAAATGGCAAATGAAATTTAATGTGGATAAATGTAAAGTAATGCACATTGGAAAAAATAACCCCAACTATACATACAATATGATGGGGGGCTAATTTAGCTACAACCAATCAGGAAAAAGACCTGGGAGTCATTGTGGATAGTTCTCTGAAGGCATCCACGCAGTGTGCAGCGGCAGTCAAAAAAGCAAACAGGATGTTAGGAATCATTAAAAAAGGGATAGAGAATAAGTCGGAGAATATCTTATTGCCCTTATACAAATCCATGGTGCGCCCACATCTTGAATACTGCGTACAAATGTGGTCTCCTCATCTCAAAAAGGATATACTGGCACTAGAAAAGGTTCAGAGAAGGGCAACTAAAATGATTAGGGGTTTGGAACGGGTCCCATATGAAGAGAGATTAAAGAGGCTAGGACTTTTTAGCTTGGAAAAGAGGAGACTAAGGGGGGATATGATAGAGGTATATAAAATTATGAGTGGTGTGGAGGAAGTAAATAAGGAAAAGTTATTTACTTGTTCCCAAAATAGAAGAACTAGGGGTCACTCAATGAAATTGGCGTGCAGCAGGTTTAAAACAAATAAAAGGAAGTTCTTCTTCACACAGCGCACAGTCAACCTGTGGAACTCCTTACCTGAGGAGGCTGTGAAGGCTAGGACTATAACAGGGTTTAAAAGAGAGCTGGATAAATTCATGGAGGCTAAGTCCATAAATGGCTATTAGCTGGGATGGGTAATGAATGGTGTCCCTAGCCTCTGTCTGTCAGAGGGGGGTGATGGATGGCAGGAGAAAGATCGCTCGATCATACCTGTTAGGTTCACTCACTCCGGGGCACCTGGCATTGGCCACTGTCGGTAGACAGGATGCTGGGCTAGATGGACCTTTGGTCTGACCCAGTATGGCCATTCTTATGTTATGTAGTAGTCCAGGGTGTCTAGTGCCTCACTCAAGGCAGTAAATCAGTTTGGGTTTCTCCTCTAAAGAGATCATAAGGCTCGGAGGCAAAGTAACTTGCTGAAGGTTCGTAACTGGGTTCCCCACAGAACTGGAGAAATTCATGGAGGATAGTAGGTCCATCAATGGCCATTAGCCAAGCTGTCAGGGACACAGAACCATGCTCGGGGTGACCCTAAACCTCTGACTGGCAGGAGCTGGGAGGGGAAGGCAGGGACGGATCTCTCTAAAATGGCCCTGTTCTGTTCGCTCCGGGATGGGATACTGGACTACAGGGACTATCAGTTGGGCCCGGTATGGCCATTCTTAGGATCTGACTCCCAGTGCCTTCACCGACCGCTCTGAGACCGGCAGAGACAGCCTGGGGTAACGCCGACAGACCCAGTCGTCAGGATCGAACCAGGGGACCTGAGCCTCTACTGGCTGAGCTAAAGGCCAAAGCCCTGCTAGCTAAGGCTGTAGAGCAAACTCACGAATGTCTCTCTGGGGTCCGGGTGCCGCTAGACAGGCCAGAGCACCGCACGCAGGAGGTGGGTGGGTTACACTAGCAGCCGTCGGTCTGTACTAAACACGGCTGCAGCGTCAGGTCTGCCTTGAAAACCACCCGCTGGCTGGTCAGCTCAGCAGCTCGCCTGCTGCCCCCACTGCGGCTCTGCGTACCTGGGACTGCAAGCGCGTCTCTGACCGGCCCTGGCAAGCTGCTCGGGGCTGAGCCGTGCCAGGGCTGGCGTGGGAGACCCTGGGAGAGCCCCTAGTGAGCAACGCGGTAGGGTTTCGGCGGGGTCGGCCCAGCTGCCGGGTCGACTGCACCTCTCCCAAGTGCTGACCCGGGTTCTGGCTGGCGTCCCGCTGCTGCGTCAGTGGGGTGCAGTGTGTCGCACCCCCTACCTGGCGGTGCTGGGGAGCACCCTGCTGTCTTGTTTATGCGGCTGGTGCCTCCCACCCAGCGGAGGCTGCCCGTACGTCCATCGCAGCCTTGAGGAGCCGAACCTCCGCTGATCTGTGACCTGGGCTCCCCTCGGGTCCTGAGCTGCCCCCCCGTTCCGGGAGGAGATGGCTGGGATTGGGGGCAGCTGGCCGTCAGCTCCTGGCTGATCTGGCAGGGGGAGCGTCTGGGAGGAGGGGGTCCGGAAGCCCGAGTGTCTGGCGTTGGGAAGGGGGAGCGAGCGGAGCCGGGGCTCGTGCGGTGTGTGGCTAGTGAAGGGGCCGGGGCGAAGCTGGCGCTGACCCTCTCCCCCGCCCTGCGCTCTGCCCCAGCACTGCATCGACATCGTCCACGTCACCGGCCGCCGGCCCTTCGGCCAGAACCTGGTGAACATCTACACGGACGGGCAGCTGCAGCAGGTGGCTCATCTGCGGTTTCCTTCCCTCAATGAGGTAACACGGGGGGGGGGGGGGCGTCTGGTACTGCTGCCTTGTTCCCATCCTTCCCCTCCCCGCTCCTGGGGGACCCAGACTGATCGCGCGCTGTCCTGCCGCCCCCCAGCTCTCCATTCCTGACATCTTCCCGTCTCCTCTGGCCCTTCCCCCCCACGGTGGAGAACGGGACGGTCGGGGGGGTGGGGGGGGGAGAGGCGCAGGGCCCTCGCGCTTTGGAGGGTGCCCGGGCTGAGGAAGGGGACGTGAACCCCACTCAGCAAAGCATCCTCGCTTGGGACGGGGCTCCGGAGTCTGGGCTGCACTTGGAGGATGTGCTGAGGGGTGGGGGGCTGAGCAGTCAGGATCGGGGGGGGGGGAGGGGGAGAGAGAGAGATGGGGGGGGGGGGCGTGTCGGATAATGGTCCACTCTGAAGGGCCTGAGTTGAGAATCAGCGGGGGGGGGGGCACCTTGGATGACGTGATGCCAGACCCTGGAGCCCCCCCTCCTGCCGGTGGAGAGCGACCATGCCCGGGAACACTCCCCTCTGATGCTGTCCCTTGTAAAGGAAACACTCGGGGATGCTGATCCCAGCTCCACGCAGGAGGTTGCTCCTTCCTGGGCACCTTCCCGTCTCTTTCCCCTGGCTGGGGGAGAGGTGGGGAAGCAGCGGAGCTGGGCCCATCTTCTTACGCTGTCTCCTGAGCCGCCTTGCCAAAAGGATTCTCTTGGGTGGCCCCGAGCGCCCGAGGCGCTCACCCCGGCTAGCAGCTGGCTTTCCCCCCTGGCCTGCTCTCCTCTCCCTGCTTCAGGCTTAACCCTGTCCTGGGTAAGCAGCGGGCGGGGAGCCCGGTGCGTGGTCTCCGGGGAGCCTCGGGCATCCTTGGTGCGACTCGCTGGGGGATTTGAGCCGCAGCCGGTAGTCGAATCTCGCCAGGAGCACGTCCTTGTGTCGAATGCGGCGGTGCCGGGATGGCCGGGCCGGGCCTGGGGCCTGGGCGGAGAGGCTTGGGCTGCTCGTCGGTGGGGTCCCCTATGAGCCGAGGGGTCCCTCTGCATGGAGCAGCTGGGAGGGCCGGGATCTAAACCAAGGGGCGTCTCCCAGCCGAAGCGTGTTAAACGCAGAAAGGCTGCCATGGCCCCGGGCTCTCCCCGGCTCGGTGTCTAGGTGACTGAGAACTAGGAGAGGTAAAAGCACCACAGCGACGCCGCCTTTGTCCCTAGGGAGATGGATTTGGGTGGGTCCTACAGTAATAGGTCTCTCTCATCTCCACTGCCTCGGATTCTGAGCCATAACGGTAGGAGGCGCCTTTGTGTCATTGACCAGCTCCCGGAGACCCCGTCACGGTTCAGGGCTAGGCGATGTACAAACACTCATAAGAACCAGCCCTGCCCCGACGAGCTTGCACTCTACATGCAAGTCCAAGGGCCGGGAGCGGGTGGGATGGGTGCCGGAGGAGCCGCGTCAGCCTCCTCTCCAGGGCTCCGTGCGATGGTTCCCTCTCTCTCTGTCTTTTCAGTCATTCACCTCGTGTTGCATCGGCTCCGCTGGCCACCGCACCACGACCACCTCCACGGTCTACCCCTCGCCTTCCCACTCGCCGGAGCCGGCCTTCCCCTCCCACCCCTCCATCAGCCGCTCCCAGTCCTTCCCTGCCTCCTTCGCCCCGCACTCCTGGAGTGCCGGGGCCGCTCAGCCCCCCAGAGAAGGCCAGGTGTCTACGACGGTGGCAGGGAGTCAGGACACGGAGTGGGGGACCCCTACGTCCCTCGAAGGGCACCTGGGATCGGTGTCCATCTTCTGCGAAGCCCTCCAGCAGACTCAGGTCAAAGCACTTTTCTCCTCAGGTAGGTTCTGGATCTCAAAGGGTGAATCGCCCCCTTCGGTTCCTCTCCTCGCTCAGCAAGCCGGCCTGCGGCGTGGTATCCCTCGGGTAGCTCGGGGCACGGCCCTGGAGCCTGTTCTGCTGCAGGGGGGCTTCTGGAGGGGGGAGAGCAGGGGAAAGGGGGGCAGTAGGGATCTCTGAGTCCTTGGCCACACGGGGCTCAGAGCAGCGCAAGGCGTCCGACACAAGTCGCTGCTGGCCGGGTTGCGACCCTGAGCACCGGCGGGGTCCAGAACGTGCTGAGGAATTTGGGGGAGCTGCCCCCCATCCCCGGCAGCGTGGCTGGGGATCGCAGCCCCCCAACGGTGCACAGACAGTCCAAGCTCTGGGACCGAATGGGGTGTCGAATCACACGGGCTCTGCTGTGGCCCATAACCCCGATGGGGCGTCACGCCAGCCCCCGCTCCTCATCTCCAGGGTGACACACCCCACCGTGCCGAGTGCACCGTTCCCCCGGCTCGGGAGGGCGCTGGGAGCTCTCGCTAGAGGCCGCCCTGGCAGGGCCCCAGGCTGGGAGGGAGAAGAGGGCAGGTCGCTCTCATGCAAGGTCCGGGCCCAGTGGGGATCAGACCCGGGATCGCTGTACTGGCCTCTGCACTCATTGGCTAATAGGGTCATCCCGTGCTCGGGTCTCTGGGCCAGCCCGGCAATGGGGTGCCCGTCCCTCGCTCACCCCGCTCGCTCTTCCCTCCCTCCCGCAGGACCAAACGTCACGTCACCGCTCAGGCCGGAAGGCGACTCCCTGGAGCTCGGCAGCAAGCTGCTGCTCTGCTACACGCCCCAGGTAAGGGGAGACCTTCCTGGGCAGCTCTCTGCGGTTCTCTCCCCCCCGGCACCATCTCCAGGGATTGGCCCGGCCGGTGCTGCTGGGGGGTTCTCTGGGCCGTGTTCGGACGGGCTGCCTTGGGCTCGGGGAGAGCGCTGCGAAGGGGCTGGGAGTTCGTGGGTGGAACTGGAAAGGTACCTGGGCAGTGGGGTTACAGAGGTGAGGGGTGACCCAGCTCTGTATGGAGTTATCTGTCCCCTGGGCTGGCCCGTGGTGGCGATTACGTTAAACAGTTCTGGCACCTGCCTCGTTAGGTGGCGGTAAATCCTTCAGTCTGGCTGGGTGCCGCGCTGCAGTCGTGGCAGAAAAGGAATGCGGCACAACGGCCAAAACGAATCTTCACCATGCGCACCCACTCGGCACGGGGCTCTGAAGAGCCCCGCTCACGGGGGGGGGGGGGGGGCTCTGGTTGTGGGGAGACATCACAGTTAACCTGCGGAACTCCTTGCCAGAGGATGTTGTGAAGGCCAAGACTATAACAGGGCTCAAAAAGAACTAGATACGTTCCTGGAGGATAGGTCCATTAATGGCTATTGGGCAGGGAGGGTGTCCCTAGTCACTGTTTGCCAGAAACTGGGAATGGGCAACGGGGGATGGATCACCTGATGATTGATCTGTCCATTCCCTCTGGGGCACTGGCCACTGTCAGAGACAGGATACTGGGCTAGATGGACCATTGGTCTGACCCAATATGGCCGCTCTTATGTTTCCTGTAGTAAACACACAGCCCTTCAGGGGCTAGATCCTTCTCCCCTGGTGTGTGCGAAGGCCAAGACGGTTGAGCTGTTCTTTGTGCTGGAGCTCTTGGGTTGTCATCGAGTGGGTCACTCCCACTGGGCTTCACCGCAGAGTTTAGATTTTGATCTGCTGTCAGCCTGGGACTGCGAACCCCTCCGGGCCAGGGGGTGACGGGTTCCCCTGTGTGGCGGGACCTGGCTTTTATTCGCCACGGGGGTCCGTGAAGCAGAGTTTGTGCTTCACCGTATTCTACCAAGACAGCACACCCAGGTTTGAACCGTTCAGTGCCGTGAGTCCCCTCCCCAGAGCTGAGCGCACTGCAGAACTGCCTGGGGAGTAAGACAGGAGGCTCCATGGAGCAGTGCTTTGCCCAGCTGGGAAGCCTTTCCTTGCACTAGATCTCTGTAGCAGCCACTCTGACTCCCGATGACAAGGATTACATGGGCAGATGGGCGCCCCTGCCCTGGATTCTCCAGTGTGCTTTGTGGATTCAAACTATTCCCTGGGTACTTGGCATCTTCCATAGATGTGCTCACTAGTGCTAGCGGCTCTCCATGTGCTCGGTGGTACAGCCCCTGTCTGGAAGAATTTCCACTCTGAACAGACCAGACGAAGCAGTTATCCCGTTTTGCACGGGCTTGGAGAGATCAAGTGACTTGCCCAAGGTCACATGGGAAGTTTGTGGCGGAGCTGAGGACGCTGGATCTCTGGAGTCCCAGCCCAAACCCCAAGGCCATTTCCCTCCTCTTCCTCTCCCCTTGTGTCGGGCGCTCTAGGGCCATGGCTTATGCCAGGACGGGGAGCAGGTGTGTGTTGAACCTGTTGGCATGGCCACGGTGTGTGCTAAAGTCGCGTCGTTTCCTTGCACCGTTGCAGGCTTGTCAAAATAACATCTGCCTGGACCTGTCTCCAAACCATTTTTTTGACGGGAGGCTGACCGGGCACAAAGTGGTGAACTGGGATATCAAGGTACGGTGCTGCCTCTCGTTTTGCCCCGGCGCTTGGAGTCTGTGGGTGCTGGGCCGACTAGATTGGGACTCAGTGGGAAACATGGTCCTCGGGTAGCCGCAAAGTCCAGGTGCATCCTACAGTGCTAAATTGGGATCGATCCATTGTCATGTCGTCAGATAATCTCATGGGTTAGATCCCTTCCCTACAGGACATAGGCGCCAACTCCATGGGCGCTCCAGCCCCAGAGCATCCAGGGGGAAAAATTAGGGTGTGCTCAGCCGCTGGCCGCCCTGCCAATCAACTCCTCCCCCTTTCCCCAGCGCCTGCCGCGATCAGCGGTTTGGGGGTGTGCAGGAGGCTCTGGGAGCGGAGGGGAAGGAGTGGCGGCGGGAGCAGGCGGAGCGGGGGCAGGAAGAAGTGGAGCAGGTGTGGGAGCTTGGAGGAAGGGGTTGGGGAGGGGTTTGGGGCGGCGGCGGGGGGGGTGTCAAGCATCCCCCCCGGGAACAGAGGAAGTTGGCTCCTATGCTACAGAACACGTAAAAGTGTGGGGGTGGGTCTGCTATGATAGATCTCCTGTGCTGAGGCTTAAAACACGGTTCTGCAATCGTCCGGGAGCTTTTCCTGACATTTAGCCTCTATCTGACCTTTCTTAATGCCCTCCCGTTCACCCCTAGCTTCTCTCCCTTAGATAATTCCTTTGACACTCCCACCCTATGAATATCCATAGGGTTCCCCTTGCCCCATTACCCCCCCACACTGAGCATGGCTGAGCAGTCATTGTACCCACAGCCCCTTCAGCTCCAGATCCTTCTCCTTGCTCTTCTCTAAACCCGCTACCGAGCTATTGACGAGCTGGGTGAACACTTGAGCCCTGCGTCCCAGGCCCCCCGGCTCAGGATTGCAAACCGCTGGCGGGCTTGTGCTGGCCAGAGTGCCCCCCGAGAACGTCTCGGCACGCGCAGCGTACGGTCCGCGGTCTCGCTGTGCCACTCGCACAAACGTTGCGGCTCATGGAACGCCGCACTAGCGCAGCAATCAGCCCGATCGCGTTCTGAGGCCCGTTGACCAGAGGATGCAGAGACCAGTTTATTTGCTTTTAGGACCCTGAAGCTAACTTAAGCTTCCAGTGCTCTAGACCATTTAGATTCAGTGGGCCGGACTCTCTTCTGTTCCGGAATAGCCCCGCTGAGGTCAGCCGCGTTAAGCTGGTGTTGGTGCCAAGGAGTCCCGCACAGCTGCTGCGACACACGCCCACGGGTGGGTTTTTGCACTGCTGGCTGGCTGTCGGGCTGCACCACCTGCGGCTGGCTCTGGCACGCGGCGGCTGGCTGTCTTGCTGACTCCCAGGAGCAGTCCCCTGGCCTGAGCAGGCGTCTTCTGAAGGGTGTCTCCGGCTGGTAACTCGCTGGAGTCTTGCGTGCGCCGTTTCTTGCCTGAGCACTTCCCTGTAAGAGGCAGCGCCAGCGGTTCTGAGCGGGCGGGGCACAAGCTGGCGAGGACGGACGCTCCGTGCCGGTCTCGGCGGATCAGCCAGGACCCCGTCTGTCTCTCTCTCTCCGCCTGTAGGACGTGGTGAACTGCGTTGGCGGGATGGGGGTGCTCCTCCCGCTGCTGGACCAGGTGGCGGCCGAGAGAAAAGAATCGGAGGACAGCCAGGAAACCCACGACCTGGTTGGGCCGGAGCTGACGTCCTCGCGGAATCGCCAGGGCATGCTCCTCCCCCTGAGCAAGTCCTCCGCTGAGCCCGGCAGTGGCGCGGCTATCACTGGTAACGCATGGGAGGGGGCGCTGCTGGAGCCCTGACATTTGCCTGGGCCACGTACTTACCTGTCCCGTGGGCTCTGGGCAAGGACAGCTGGTCCCTGACTGACCCTTCTCGTCCCCTCCTGCAGAGAGCAGACTGGAGAAGAACGGCGTGGCTGCCTTTCTGCTGCTGGTCAAGAACTTTATCCAGCATCACCCCGTGAACCAGGAGAGCCTGGTGCAGTGCCACGGGCCGGCGATCATTGGAGCTCTGCTGCAGAAGGTAAGAGACGTCCAGAGCCACGGGTCACCTGGGGCAGCGACACAAGGCAGTGCATTGAATCCAGCCGCTGGGCCCACTGCGTGCGCCTGCCATGGGGTACGTCTGATCAGGGAATGCACGTAATGCCATGCAGTGCTGGAACCAGCTGTGATGGATGGCCCCTGCTCCCACTCGCTTCAATGGGGCGTTGACTCTGGAGCGTACTGATGGCTTGATCCCAGAGGTGTTGGAGAAATGAAGAGTATTTGATATATGTTGTGGGGACACCCAAACACGTATCCTTTTACCCCTCGTGGTTAAGAGTTTATTCTCCTCCTCCTCTCCCATCACCCGAAATGTCAAGTCCTCTGCTACCTTAGTTCTCTGCTACTCTCCCATCACCCGAAATGTCTTAGTTCTCTGCTTACCTCAAGTTCTCTGCTACCCCCCCCCCCGCAACGCAGGTTCATTTTGGGTGGGTCACATGACTCCTAAGTCCCAGAATGCCCTGCGGCGGCTGGAGGGAAATGGAGCTGCCGGCGCCCACCCAGCTCTCGTTGCTTTGCGCCCGTCAGGTCTCCAGCCTCATGATGGACATGAACGTGCTGATGGCGTCGCAGATCCTGATGGAGCAGTTGGCTGCCGAGGGCCACAGCTTCCTGTTGCACCTCCTGTACCAGTACCTGCTCTTCGACTTCCGCCTCTGGAGCAAGAGCGACTTCGCCGTCCGGCTAAGTGAGCGCTGCTGGGGGGGCCTGCTTCCCAGCTGGGGCGCGCCCCGGCTTCCCCCTGGGTGGGTCAGGAGCGGCCGACTCCTGGCCAGGGTGGTTTGGCCGAGAGCTTGCTCCATGGCCCGGCTCTCTGCTTGCCCAATACGGGTATTTACTTCATCTTCTGGGTCTGCTCCCTCCCCCTCTCTCCCCCATGCCTGCAGGGCACATTCAGTATTTGTCGAACACCATCAAGGACCACAAGCAGCGGATCCGCAAGAAATACGGGGTCCAGTACATCCTGGACTCGGTTCGGACGTATTACGGGTGAGGCTGGCCGGCAGCTTCTTCGTCCCGGGGGGGTTGGCAGAGCTGCATTAACCCTTTGGTGCCTGGAGAAGGGGCAGCCCATGAGAAAACAGAACCGACTCCTTGGCTCTCTCCAGCCTGCTCCGCACGGCACCCATCCCTTTCCTTTCCCGCAGCCAAGGGGCTTCCGCAAGCCAGCAGAGGCATGCGGGGGAGGGGGATTGCGGGGGAGGGTAGCCTGCGGCCGTGACACCCACCAGAACCCCTGACCCCCAGCCTGAGGAGCCCCGGCCGGCCTGCCACCCCTGGCCGCCAGCTGGGCAGAACTCCTGCCAACTTCAGGGGAGATGGGGGGGTGTGGGTGGGGCCTCGGGAGGGAGTTCGATCCCCACTGCCGCCCCCCCCCCCGCCCCCCCGGCAGGCTGTTCTCAAGGCTGGAGTAGAGCAGACTCCCCGGCGAGGGGGCTTTGCCCCCTTCCTGCCAGTTCCGCTGCTGCTTTCGGAGACCCCCTGGGCGCTGAGATTCTCGCTCCGTCCCCTCCCCTGGGTTCACCCTACGGCTCTGGATTCCTGCCGCTCCGTGATCAGGAGCCACGCCTGCCGCCGGAGCAGGGGGGCTGGAGCCCTGCGGGGGGGACAGTCTATAGCGAAGCCAGGGGAGGCTGAGGAAGGCTGTTCTCCCCCGTCGGTGCCGCGGGTGTCAAGTCCTCCCCTCCCCCCTCTCTCGCAGCGCTCAGAAGGAGAAGCCGGGTCCCGCGGACGACGTGAAGATGGTGCAGATGTCCCTGTTCAGCCTGGTGAAGGATTTCCTCTGCAAGAGCTTCTCTGCCGACGAGATGCAAAGCGCCCTGAACTACCTGGCTGCCGTGCACGATGAACACCAGGTGCGGGGGGGCTGTCGGTGTCCAGAGAAGCACCACTAGGGGGCAGCGTCTTGTGGGGAAGGTGCAAGATTGGAGCTCGGGGGTCCGATGTTCATTGCCTGGCCTGGGCACAGCCACCTTCGTCTCTCTGGCCTTCAGTTTCCCATCTTTAAGAGCGGGGAGGGCTCCTTCCTTCGTCCTGCCTGTTCAGACTGCAGGCTCTGCTGGGCAGCGACTCTCTTACTATGGCTTTGTGCAGCCCCACGGGGCCCAGCTCTTGGCCAGAGCCCGTCGGCGCTACCGCAGTCCAAAGACTGCATCCTACCCGCGAGCTCACACCCCGGCTGGCCCTGCGTCAGCCGTGCATGTCGACCAGCCCTCGGGGGGGAGGGAGGGCTGTGGGCGGAGCAGTTTCTCCAGCCATAACAGCCCCCTCAGCTGCCCCCGTTACCATCCCACCCGAATCCCTGCCAGTCGCTGGTCTGAGAACCCAGGAGGCCCGGCTGTCCCCCGAGGCCCGGCCGAAGGGTTTCTGGGTCTGGGGGCGTCTGCGGGCTGTCTCCGTTCGGGGGGGGGGTGACTGTGTCCTTTGCCGTTGCAGGTGTGTGGGGTTCTGGAGGTGATCCAAGGCCTGCTGAAAGAGGCGTCCTCCCAGGAGCAGCTCTACGCCTTCCTCTTCGAGTCCGGGAACGTGGAGGTCCTGTTCTCGCTGCTCGTCCAGAGGAAGTTCTCAGACGAAGTACGGGAGAGAGTCTTCAAGGTGAGAGCCCGGCCTTGTCCGCGTCCCCCTGGCCTCCAGCCCCCCCCCATCCCCCTCAACCGGCCGGGGCCCATCGGGGCCCCCGCAAAGCCCCTAAGGCCGGCGCTCTCCCGCCCACAGGTCCTGTACAAGATGCTGAAATACGAGAGAGTCCAGGAGCGCAGCAAGTACCGCCTGAAGCTGAAGGAGGTCGGCTACCAAGGGCTCATCTCCTACCTGAGCGACATCCCGGTGTCCCTGCTGCTCTTCCGCTGTCTCCTGGAGCAGGTCCTCGGCTCTGGTACGGCGCCCGCCTCGAGGCTGCGGCCCTCCCGGGCTACGACCACGGGGCTTGCGGGGCGTGTCGCTAAAGAGCGCCTGGGATCTCTGGAGCCAGGGGTCAGCCCTACGTTTCGGACCCGGGATCCCATGCGGAACCCCCCTCCCCTTGCAAAGTGTGGGGGCGTGTCTGGGCCGGGCTGGCTCGGAGTCCCCGCCGGTCTCCCCGGAAGGCTGCGCTGTAGCCCGGGATGGGTCCGGTCGGTCAGCGTGCCGCAGGGCTGCATCCCACGCCTGTTCTTGCTTCTCGTCCCCGCAGACTCTCCCAGCTACAAGGACCTGATGGCCGTGGTGTACCTGTCCCACCGGGCAGAGCTGGCGGTCAGGCTGGATATCTGCCGGAAGGTAGGACCGTCCGGCGCGGAGCCCTTGGGGCGGGTGGAGCCGGCGGGGGAGTTCTGCCGACCCATGTCACTCTCTGCGTACAGCCCCAGAGGGGCTCAAACTCGGGCCTGGTGCATTAACCCATTGGGCCCCCAAGCCTCCCTAGTCAGCTGGTTCTGTCTCTTTACGTGCCCTCCGGGCCCCATGTCCCTGGAAGCTGCTCCCCTCTGTAGGCAGCTGGGGTCCTCGGGAGCTGGCGTCCATCACTAAAAACCTGCCCCGTCTCACACCGATTGGCCATGCAGCCCGGGGCCCGAGGAGACGCACCTGCAGCCTGACCTCCCACTTGCCCTCTTGGTCAGCGTAGGGCCATGGAGCTGCCCTTGTTCCATAGACAGACGCTGTCCATCTCCAGAGCTAAATGCAGACACCCTGGCTTCCATCCCCGGTGGGTCACAGCCGGGCTGAGGGTGTCCCTAGATCCACGGTCCGGGGCCAGACGTGACCCCATCTCCCCACTTCCCTCCCAAGAGCGGAGGGCGGGGAGAGATGCTGATTCGCAGGAGTGGGCGGGAAGCCGGCGGAGCGGCTGGCATGGAGACCCTTCGAGGCCGCTGGCCAGCCGGTGTCACGAGAAGGGCTGGCCGAGGAAGGAGCCGCAGTGCTCCCAGAGATCCGGCGCGGCGTCATCAAGCCCCTTGATGTTGGTGCCCCGGAGCTCGGAGCCGTCTCCAGCGTGCCACCGCAAAGGGGCGGAGGAGCCGACGGGCGGAACGCATCCCGCCGGTGGCTCTTGCTCTCTGCTGGACGGGTTTCCTCTGCTCCCCACATCTGGGGCTGGGGGGGGGGGGGATTCGGGCCCGTGGGTGTCTGAGCAGCCATGGGGGCTGTCCGAGTACCTGGTGAGATGAACGGAGCTCTGCGTGAAGACCGCGGAGAGCGTGGTGACTGCGGAGGGAGCTCTGGTTTCTGGGCTGAGGCGCGGCAGGCGTGACCCCTCTCCCGCCCGCCCGCCCGTGGGGTCCTCTAAGGAGGGTTCCCCTCCCCCGCGGTGCTGCTGTCTTGAGGGGGGCAGGAAGCAGCAGGCCGGCCCGGTGCCCTTAGTTAACTCAGCTTGGCCCGAACCTCGAGGGCTCGTCACTGGTGGGCGTCGGGCGAATCCTCGTTTGCCCCAGTGAAGGCGGGCGAGTGGCTTGTGCAGCTGAGCGCCCTGGTGCCGAACTCCTCCCCCTCTGGCGGGCGCGGGGCGTGGGAACGGGTCAGCTCGGCCCCGCTGCTCCGTGACGTGCCCCGTTCTCTCCCCTCCCCGCCCGCAGCTCTTCCACCTCATCTACTCCCAGCACGACATGGTGAGGCAGCTGGCCAAGCTGGCCGGCTGGCAGGACACGCTCACCAAGCTCTACGTGAAGGAGTCCTACGAGTCCCGCCAGCACAGCCTGAGCGGCTCCGCCAACGGGGGCAAGGAGGCCGGGAAGGAGCCGCTGGACAGCGCCAGCCCCGCCCCGGCAGACCTGCAGGACCTGGAAGTCTTCCTGCCGGCGGGGTTCGAGAGCTCCGACCACGAGCTTTCCGAGGGCTTCTCGGACCACTCCGCCTCCCCGCCCGGCGGCTCCAAGCCCTTCCGCGCCTACGACTTCAAATCCTTCGACTCCTTGGACCGCGCCAGCCACTCCTCCTCCACCATCGACCTCCCCGGCCCGGGGGAGGTCCCCTCCGCCGACGCCCTCCACTTCGACGGGGTCTACCACCCGCTCTCGCCCTTCTGCATGTCGCCCTTCGACCTCGGCCTCGACCTGGCCAGCACCTGCTCCACCGCCACGGTGGAGAGCGGCAACCAGACGCCGGGCAGCTTGCCGGGGACCCCCTCCCCGCTGGAGTACTTCAAGCCTTTCCCGGGCCCCCGGGCTCGCAAAAGCTCCAGCCTCTCCAACGTGCTGGACGAAAGCAGCTACCAGGAGACGCTGGCCAGCGACGACGTCTCCAATACCAGTAACCCCCAGGTAAGGCGCTGCCCCCCCGAGGGCCGGCTAAGGCGCCGCTCTCCGCTGCGGCCCACGGCGAGAGCGCCCAGAGGCGATGGATGAGCGGTCGTGCCGCTGTCAGCAGCAAGGGGTTTGCTTCTCTCCCCGGCTCGGTGGCGTCCCTTTGCCGCTAGCAGTAGGCGCGTGCCCGCCCCTGAGTGTCCCCCTGCGGTGTCTGGCCCACTGGGCGCTCTCCGAATTACCCAGCACCCAGCCCGGTTACGAGTCCCGCCGGAGAACGGAGCTCTGCGTAGAACACGGCGCTGCGTTCTGTAGGGACAGATCCCAGGCGGGAGCTGATGGGACCGAGAGCGGGGATTTTAGGTGGTAGATAAACAGCGGAAACGCAGGGTTACCCATAAAACGTGCCTGTGACAGCCCAGGCTCCGCTAACCACATGCCCCCCATCTAAGAAGATTCTGCTCACTGCAGCACCTTGGACCAACCCCCACCTTTCACAACACCATGTCCGCTGGCAGCTGGCCTGCTCGGCCAAAGGGTGCCAGGGTATCTGCCCCCCCAGGTGCACTAGACCAAGGTTGTTCGCCTGTAAACCAGGTGTCTCCCCCCTTCCCTCCTCGCCATTCACCCTCCTGTCAATCCCCTCTCCCCACCGTCTCCATCAGCATTTGATTCTGTGCACGCCGACGTGCGCCGGATGCAAGAGTCAGGCGGGGGAGAAGTCTCCCCGCTCCGGCAGGCCCTGTCAAGACGTGTCTGGCCGACCTGCCGTGAGCACCAAGTCTTGAAGAACGACATGTCCGGTCTGGACACGCGTCTCCTTGCGTGTTGTCCGCACACGCGAGTCCCAGCGGGACGGGCTGTACGTGACTCTTCGCTATCTACATCCTACCGCACTGGACCCAAACGCCCCACTCCCGACCCCACCCCCCATCCCGTCGGAGCAGGGCAGTTGTCTCCCCCGGGGGGGGCACTGCGCCCGCCGTCCCCTCGAGCAGCAGCCCCGGGGCGGCGGCCCCCTGCTCAGATGGGCGGGTGTTTTCCGGCTCTCTCCCATCTCAGCAAACGCCGGAGGAGGAGCTGTGCAACCTGCTCACCAACATCATCTTCTCGGTCACCTGGCGCGGGGTGGAGGGCTGGGACGACGCGGCCTGGAAGGAGCGGGGGCAGGTCTTCTCCGTCCTCACCAAGCTGGGCACGGCCTGCGAGCTGGTGCGGCCGCCGGACGAGATCAAGCGCAGGTGGGTGCCGGCGGAGCGGCCAGCCTGCTTCCTCCTGGTGGGCTCTGGCCGGTTTGGGAGGTGGAGAAATGGGATCAGAATCGGGCCCACCGGTGTGGGACCCTTCACCCCATTGCCCTCCCCCCACGCAAGCTGGGCCAGGGGGGTCCAGGATCCTGACTGCCAAGGGGCCCGAGCTTGTGGGTTTCTGGCAGGCCCTGGGACTCTGATGGCCCCTAGCCTGGGGGCAGCTCGCTGCCGGGCCCCTGAGGGCCCCTGGCCTGTCAGCCAGTGTAGCTGCTTCATTTGACCCCTTCGGAGTCAGGGCCCTGCCCTGCCCCCCACACCTGCCCGTTTCTCTCCCCATGGCGGGGGTGGGCTTGTGAAAGGGACGTTGGTGACAGAGGGAGCTGTCCTGGCTAGTAGCCCCCTGCTAGTCCAGCCCTGCACCCCCCATGCCTGGCCGGTGTCCTTTGCTCCCGGCCAGCAGGCTCACGCTGTCACAGCCTTGCACCCCCATGTCCAGCCGGGCCCCCAGCTCCAGACCCACAGCCCCCCCTCCCCCCCCCCCCCCACGATCCCAGAGGTGGCCCTCGCCCACTTCAGCTCTGCCAGTGCCCCCTCACTCCTGACCTGTGCCGTCTGGGGCGTCTCGCGTGTCCCATGAGTGGGGTGCTTTTCTTGACATCCCCGCACACATCAGGAGTAGGCGCCTCCCTACCCCCCCAAATACATTACGCTGCCAGACTTAAACTTGGGCATCTGGAGAGGGGAAATCCACTAACCCCTCTGGTCCCCTTGAAATAAGAAGAGCCCAGAGTCATCCCGGGATGGGGCGCTGCAGAGCGTGTGGCCCCGAAACGCTCCCCAAGGGGGACTGGTGCTTTGCAGAGAAACTTGGTCTTGGGCGCCTGCTTCCTGTGGCTGTTTTGCTGGCCTGGGACTTGAGACGCAAGTGCAATTCCCACCTCTGCCACTGCCTGCCCGGGGGACCTTGGGCACGTCCCTTAGCCTCTCCATGCCTCAGTTCCCCATCTGTAACATGCGGCGGGGGTGGAGAATTTAAGCACTAGACACTATGGGGTCCGGAAGAGAGAGAGGCTGCATGGCCAACATGATATCCAGCAGCGTATGAGGATACCTGGCGTCCCCCGCTTGGCGCGGGAGGATGAGTGGGTTATTCTCTAGAGAGAGCGGGGCCATCGGATGCCTGAACCCCCCACCCTCCCTGCCTCTCTCTCGCAGCCTCCTGGAGATGATGCTGGAATCGGTCTTCACGGACATCAAGGAGTCGGCCCCGGCCACCTTGCCCAGCCTCACCCAGAACGCGCTGAAGTTGCTGCGTCTCCTCCAGGACTTCTTGTTTTCCGAGGGACACAACAACCAGGCCCTGTGGAGCGAGAAGGTCCGCGCTGGCGCCTGGGGCGGGCCGGGGGGGTGAAGACGGCTTGTCGCTCCGCTCCCCGGGGTAGCGTAGTGCTGATGGGCGGAGCCAGAGGGTGTCTCTTTCCCTCCTGCCGCGGTTCATTGGCTGCCCTCCTTTTGGGGTCACTGCTTTGCAGCTGGCTCTCCCGTTCAATACCCCGCCCTGGGGTTCAGGAACAGCCCTCCCCCTCCCCCCCCCCCCAGGCGATGCCTGGTCCCGTTCTTAGGCCGGGGAGCCAAGCGCGGGGGCTGGGGTGCTCTCTTGGCTGGGAGGGGTCACTCTGCCCTTCCCGCGGCTGCAGATCTACGAGGGGGTGAACAGCCTGCTGGACAAGCTGGGGGTCTGGTACCACTTGGCCAACGGGACCTCGGACCTGAAGGAGATGGCTCAGATCGGCCTGCGCGTCCTCCTCGGGTACAGCGGGCTGGAGGAGGCCCAGGTGAGCCGGCCCGGGGACCCCGACTGGCCTCGTTAGGGGCACCCCGAGGGCTCCCCTTCTCTCCGCGGGGAGGGGCTGAGCTCTGAAGGGAAGTGGGGGGGGCTGTATCGGCTGGCTGGGGAGAGGCAGGGAAGGGGAGGGATCAGGTGGGGGGAGCTCTGAAGGGAAGTGGGGGGGGATGTATCAGCTGGCTGGGGAGCGGGAGAGGCCGAGAATGGGAGGGGTCAGGTGGGGGGGGGCTCTGAAGGGAAGTGGGGGGGATGTATCAGCTGGCTGGGGAGCGGGAGAGGCCGGGAATGGGAGGGATCAGGTGGGGGGGGGCTCTGAAGGGAAGTGGGGGGGCTGTATCAGCTGGCTGGGGAGCGGGAGAGGCCGGGAATGGGAGGGGTCAGGTGGGGGGGGGGCTCTGAAGGGAAGTGGGGGGGATGTATCAGCTGGCTGGGGAGCGGGAGAGGCCGGGAATGGGAGGGATCAGGTGGGGGGGGGGCTCTGAAGGGAAGTGGGGGGGATGTATCAGCTGGCTGGGGAGCGGGAGAGGCCGGGAATGGGAGGGGTCAGGTGGGGGGGGCTCTGAAGGGAAGTGGGGGGGGGGCTGTATCGGCTGGCTGGGGGGAGGCCGGGAAGGGGAGGGATCAGGTGGGGAGAGGCTCTGAGGGCCCAAAAACCACAGTAGCCCCCCCACACACACTGGGGTGAGCCCGGGGGGTGTAACAGCCTCTCCCCCGCCCCCCCCCCCCTTTCCGGTGCCCCCCAGCTCCACTCGCTGGCCTACGTCAAGCTCCACAGCCTGCTCCAGACAGCCTCGGCCCCCACGGAGGAGGAGGCCTGCTACCTGCTAGGCAAGCTGGTGAGCCCCCTGAGCCGGGCGCTGCAGCCCAAGTCGGAGGCCTTCTCCTGGCTCCTGCCCATCATCCGCACCCTGCTGGACCAGTGCTACGACACCCTGCGGCTCCAGCGCCTGCTGCCCTCCCTGCCCCCCACCAACGGCAGCCCCACCTTCTACGAGGACTTCCAGCTCTTCTGCGCCAGCCCCGAGTGGCAGGCCTTCATCGAGAAGCACGTGGGTGCCCCCGGGGCGGGGACCCCCCGGGGCGGGGGGCAGCAGCGAGGGGTTCGAGCTGGGGGCGCGTCCGACGTGGGCTCTGTCCCCGTCTCGGGCTGTGGGGAAGCTCTTCGGTCGGCAGGCTCAGCTAGGGCTGTTCACGGGCACGGGGGGCTCCGGAGAGCTGAGCTGTCGAAGGGCAGGGACCCGGGTGCCCCTCAGCTGAGCTGGGTCCGAGCAGCGCTTGGAGTCGTCCCAGCTCTGAGACTCGCCGAGCCACGTCCCGTGACAGCCGCCTCACTCGCCCCACTGGTTAAGCACTGGGAGGAGGAGACAATATTTATGTAGCTTGCCGGGGAGTTGAGGGTAAAGTGCTCAGACAGGGGAGTGATTTTGGGGCAGAGGGGATACATTCGGTTAACTAGTAGATGAGGGCTGGGGAAACCGAGGCACGGATCGTGTGCTCTGCCCAGGGTCATGCAGGGAAATCCACACCTCGGCCTCCCAGTCCTGCGCGCTCGCTGCTAGACCTCGCCCGGGTCTAAGGCAGCGTCCCAGAAAATACGTCCTGGCCTGCCCGCCGCCGCTCAAGGGCTCTCTCCCCCGCGCGCCCTCGGCAGGTACAGCCCACGATGGCGCAGTTTGAAATCGACACGTTCGCCAAGAGCCACGACCACATGTCCAATTTCTGGAACTCCTGCTACGATGCCTTGATGAGCAGCTCCCTGCGCAGGGAGAGGGAGCGAGAGGAGAGCAGGAAGAAGTTCCAGGTACGTGCGCGACACACACACACGCGCGCGGCGCGCGCGACACACACACACGCGCGCGCGCGACACACACACGCGCGCGCGCGCGCGGACACACTGCTGTTGTGAGCAGCTCCCTGCGCAGGGAGAGGGAGCGAGAGGAGAGCAGGAAGAAGTTCCAGGTACGTGTGCGCCGCCCTCCCTCCCCACACACACACGCGCGCGCGTGACACACACACACACACACACACACACACACGCGCGTGACACACACACACACACACACACACGCGCGCGTGACACACACACACACACACGCGCGTGACACACACACACACGCGCGCGCGTGACACACACACACACACACGCGCGCGCGTGACACACACACACACACGCGCGCGCGTGACACACACACACACACGCGCGCGCGTGACACACACACACACACGCGCGCGCGTGACACACACACACACACGCGCGCGCGTGACACACACACACACACGCGCGCGCGTGACACACACACACACACGCGCGCGCGCGACACACACACACACACGCGCGCGCGCGCCACACACACACACACGCGCGCGCGCGCGTGACACACACACACACGCGCGCGCGCGACACACACACACACACGCGCGCGCGCGACACACACACACACACACACGCGCGCGCGCGACACACACACACACACGCGCGCGCGCGACACACACACACACACACACGCGCGCGCGCGACACACACACACACACACACACGCGCGCGCGCGACACACACACACACACACACCGCGCGCGCGCGCGACACACACACACACACACACGCGCGCGCGCGCGACACACACACGCGCGCGCGCGACACACACACACACACACACGCGCGCGCGCGCGTGACACACTGCTGTTGTGAGCAGCTCCCTGCGCAGGGAGAGGGAGCGAGAGGAGAGCAGGAAGAAGTTCCAGGTACGTGTGCGCCACACACACACACACCACACACACACACACACGCTGCTGTTGTCTCCTCCCGGCGGATACCCCGGGTGGTTCCCACCTCATTCTCTGCCCCGCTAGGAGCTGATTCTGGAGCCGGTGATGAAGCGCTCCAAGTACGAGCACGTCCGGCACGTGAACACGTTGAAACAGATCAACAACCACCACGGCGGCGTCCTGAAGCAGTGGAAGGCCCTGCGCCGCCTGCTGACCTCGCCGCGCTCCGCCTGGGCCCACCGGTCAGCAGCCAGCGCCCCCTTTGGGCTGGGGGAGGGGACGGTCCCCAGGGGGCAGCCCACGGTTGGGGCTGCTGGGTCCTCCGGGTTTAGCCGTGTCGTCCCCCCGAGGAATCCCGCGCCGGGATCCTAGCCTGGTTTCCCATCGCAGGCTGTGGTTCCCATGGCGGGGGGGGGGGGAGGAGAGAAGAAGAGAGGGCGGGGGGGGGGCGAATTTCATGGCAGTTTGTCACGCACCCGTGCCCCACTGTGCCGTACCCGCTCGTGGGGCGGCCGCCGGAAGACTAAAGTCAGACAGAAAACAAAGGGAGACCAGGCGTTAGCCCTGCCCGCTGTGCCAAAGCCATGCCTCCCCTTCCCCCCGCCCCTGGAGCCAGGCAGTGCAGCTTACAGCTCTTCCTGGCCCCCTTTGGCCTGGCTATTTTCACCCCCCCCCCCCTGCCCCGGGGACACACTCGGAGGCGGATGGGCCCTGGTTCAGCAGGTCACTTTTCCTCTCTCCCCCTCCCCTGCAGAACCCCCCCCGAGATTCGCTGGAAGCTGTCGAGTGCCGAGACCTACTCCAGGATGAGGCTCAAGCTGGTCCCCAACTACAACTTCGACCGCCACGCGGAGGCTAGCGCCCTCCGGGACAACCTAGGTGAGCGGGGCTCGCGGCGTGGGGGCGGGGGTCGGAGCCCGGCTCTGCCGGCGCAGTGGCTCACGGATGGGCAGTCAGCGGTAACGCCGACCGGCCCCGCGGGCGGGATCGAACCTGGGACCTCTAACGCTTCGCGTAGGAGCCTCACACCGAGCAGACCTGGGCAGGTTTTCACGGAGAGGGATTTAATGCACATTTTGGAGGGAGGGGGGCCTGACCCCACCTCTGCCTTCAGAAATAACCCCGGGATCGGGGCCCCTCGGCCCCGGGGTGACTGTCCGGGAGCCGTGCTCAGCCTGGCGTCTCCAGTTTAGTCTCTGTCCCTTTCAGGCGCGGATCATTCTCACAGCCCGGCGGAGCCTCTGCCGCTGGCCGTGGCCAAGGAGGCCAAGGTGAGCGAGCTGGAGGACGATCAGCTGGCGGAGGAAGACCTCGAGTTCCTGGACAATCAGTGAGTGTCTCCTGGGCGGGTCTGTGCCCTGGGGTCGCCCCGTCCCGCAGCGGAGCGTCGCGTTCCCTCCGAGGCGCGCGCCTGAGTCTGTCTCGGTGTCGCCCGGCACGGCCTCGGGGAGGGGGCGGTTAGGAGTTCCCGGCCAATTCAGTCCTTGGCTTTTCCGGTGAGATCATCAACAGGGGGCCAGTCACAGCCATCACCCGGGAGCAGCTCTCGGTCCGGGACGACCAGACAGCAAGTGTGAAAAATCAGGACAGGGTAATAGGAGCCTATATAAGAAAAAGACCCCAAAATCGGGACTGTCCCTATAAAATCGGGACATCAAGTGTGAAAAATCAGGACGGGGTAATAGGAGCCTATATAAGAAAAAGACCCCAAAATCAGGACTGTCCCTATAAAATCGGGACATCTGGTCACCCTCCCCGGGACGGTCACAGGCAGGATTTGAACCAGCAGCCTTGCCATTGTGAGCAGCATGGGGCAGAGACCAGGTCCCCCCCGTGTCTAGCAGAGCCGGGCCCAAACCACCAGCACAATACAGGTCAAAGAGGTGAGAGGTGCAATATCCTCTTACATGTTCCCTGAGGCGTCCATCCAGTCCCATGCTCCGTACTGGACAAGTGTGAGCGGGGGGATGGAGGCCGTAAGAGGGGTGCCCGCGGGCAGGGCACTGTCCCCATTACCGGCTCTCTCCCAGGGCTGAACCCAAAGAGCAGAGCCAGAGGGAGAAGCTGGTGATCTCTGAGGA
Organism: Sternotherus odoratus; assembly: GCA_032164245.1. NCBI lineage: Eukaryota > Metazoa > Chordata > Testudines > Kinosternidae > Sternotherus > Sternotherus odoratus. The sequence goes on along the minus strand of JAVMKO010000002.1, from coordinate 220,370,037 downwards.
CTGCGAACTCATCACCATTGTGGCCGTGATCCAGGGCCGGCTGGAGGTCACCACGCAGCACGTCTACTTCTACGACTGCAGCAGCGAGAAGGAGGAGACGGAGGAAGGTACCGGAGCTCGCCCAGGCCCGCCCCAGGTCATGCTGGGAGTCTGTGGTGCACCTGGGAATAGACCCCGGATCACCTGAGTCCGAGGCTAGCTTGGCTTGGGGGGTGAGCTCACGCCCAAGGTGTGATGGGGGGAGGGGGGCAGGTGCAGGCAGGACGTTACCTGGAGTCTGGAAGCCTGCGCCGGGTCTCCCGGGTGTGGCGCGTGCTGGCGGAGATGGGTCAGTGTCTAGGGTCAGGGTGGGCCCCGCGGGCTTCGGAGGCAGAGGAGGGGGGGTAACCACTGGCCTGCCCTCTGCCCTTTCCCCAGGGATCGGCTACGACTTCAAGCGCCCCCTGTCTCAGCTCCGGGAAGTGCACCTCCGGCGCTACAACCTCCGCCGCTCGGCGCTGGAGTTCTTCTTCATCGACCAGGCCAACTACTTCGTCAACTTCAAGAAGAAGGTTTGCCCCGATCCCCTCTGGCCTCCGAGCCCAGGGGCCGCCCCTGCTTCTCTCGGGGAGGCGGCCACACGCCTCCCGGGGCGCCAGCGCCCAACTCAGCCTCCAGCACGGTGCTGGGCTGCTAACGGCGCTATGCAAAGCAGACACGAAGCAAGGTCCTGGCCCCGTGGGGTCAGAGCCTGGGGCGCGTGGCCATCTGCCGAATCGTGCTCTGGGCTCCTGAATTCCAGGGGGGCTTTGATCGGGGGGGGGCGATAAGACAGGAAGTCGAGAGGCCTGACGCAGGGTGATGGGCAAAGTGGCCTTTCATCCCGAGCTTCTAAAGTGGGCAGAGCTGAGCCAGGAGCCGGTGGTCTGGGATGGAGGCGGCTGTGTGTGATCTTGTAGCACTCCCGGTTCCCCAGCTTTTCCAGCCCCCGTCCCCGAGCGGAGGAAGCAGGGGAGTCGCACCCGGCCGGCCTGTTCCGATTTTTGTTGCCCTCCCGTGGAAGGGGAAATAGCCACGAGGTCGCCGGCGTTGTGCTTTCTTTGGTCTCCGTGTGTCCCCACCGGATTCTGGGCCACGCGGCTGCGTCTCTCCTGTTGCGTTCCCCTAGCGCTCACCTGCCTCCGTTTCGCGTCGGGTGCAGCGAGGGGTAATTTCCAGCTCTATAGGTCGTCCCTGGGATCGGGCGAAGGTGCTCAAAGTACCAGGGTAGCCGTGGCGGGCAAGGGGCTGGCCGCCCGGGTACGATCCCACCCCGGGACCCTAAACACAGCAAACCCCTCACCCTGGCTGCACTTCCCTTGGTAGCTCCCTGGCGCGATCAAAGCTGGCGTGTGTTGCTGAGCTCACAGAACCGTCTCGCGTCTCTCCTGACCGTGATGCGCGGGGGCCGGAGCCTCGTTAAGAAGGAAATTGCACCCGCCTCTGATTTAGGATTCAATTCCTTAGACCGGATCTTGTGTGGGTGTAAATCAGCTTGGCCCCCTTGATTTCATTGCTGATTTACACGGAGGGGGCTGGCCCTTGGAGGGCTGTCTCTTTCACGCGGTTTGTCCATGTCTGTCAGGGAGGGCTTCCCCCACTCCTACTGCCCCCCACCGGAGGAACAGGCCTGATCTCATGGCAAGGCATGGTCGTCTTCGCTAGGGAAGGGCATTTGGGGAGCTGGATTCTGTCGGCTTCCAATGTCTGACCAGGGGCAAGTCACAGGCCTTCTGTCCCTCAGTTTCCCCATCTGTAAAATGGAGACCGCGCCTGATCCCTCTCGCCCTGGGGGTCAAGTGCTTTGGGGCCCAGGGGGACAGGCGCTCTAGCGATGCAAAGCTTTGTTCAGGGGTGGGCTGGGCGCTGTACCTGTGCTCCCCTGAATGCCTCACGCGCCTGCTTGTGTCCCTGCAGGTTAGAAATAAGGTGTATTCCTGTATTCTGGGCCTGCGCCCCCCCAACCAGATCTACTTCGGCAGCCGCTCGCCCCAGGAGCTGCTCAAGGCCTCAGGACTGACCCAGGTGCGGCTCGCGTCGCCTTCCAGCCTTTCCGCGCTTCACCTCTCTCTCCTCGAGAGCGGAGCGTGTCCCTCGCGGCTGCCTCGTCGCCAGGCAGAGTCCAGGCAAACTCATTTCCTTCGGGCGTGAGCCCAGGCTGCGAGCCCGGCCCTGCGAAGGGAGAGGCCCCGGCCCTGACTCGCTGGGGGTCCGAGCGTGGGTCGCTCAGGGCGCCGCCCCATGGCGGGGTGTCTCTCCCGGGGCGGGTACCGAAGGGGTTAAATAGCCAGAGGGGGAGCTCAGGCGTAGCCGGCTGTTAACACAGCCTCCCCCAGGGACAGGCCACAGGGTGGGGAGAATCCATTGGACGCCTGTGTCCTCCCCCACCCCCAGCGTGGTGACTCCCATCCCCCTCCCTGCAGGGTCTGCTCCCCACCCATATCCTCCCCGCTGTCCCAGCCAGCCCACCCCACACAGCGACTCCCATAGGGTGACCCCGCGTCCCTGTCCAGACTGGTTTTGTCCAAACTGGGCTTTTGCAGCCGGTCGGTTGGCAAGAGCAAAGGGGACAAACGCAGAATTTTTCCGGGGAAGTGGGGTGCAGCCCCAAGCGAGGCGCGGAAGACTGAGCGGGGGGGGGGGGGGGAGCGATGATGCCAGCCCCACCTGGGAGGGAGGGCACGGGAGCAGCTCGGGCCAGGCTGACCCTATATGGGCGGGTGGGGGGCCCGGATAGGCCCTGTGGGGTGTCCCATTTTTCCCTTTGGGTCACCCTCTGCCATCCCATTCCCCCCCCCCCCCAGCCAGGGCCACCCCCCGTGCCCCGGCCGCGCCTGTTTGAGCCCCGCCCTGTCTCTTTCAGAAATGGGTCTACAGGGAGATCTCCAACTTCGAGTACCTGATACAGCTGAACACGATCGCGGGGCGCACCTACAACGACCTGTCCCAGTACCCCGTGGTGAGCCTGCCCCTCAGCCGTCCTCCGCCCAGAGACGAGCTCGAGGCTCGGGCCTTGGGCCGGCCGGTGCCGGAGACGGGGGGCTCGGCGCGCGACATTCCTTCTGCGCCCGGCCGTTCTCCACGCTCCCGAGCTGGGCTGGCAGCCGGGTGTGGTGCCTCGGCCCGGGTCCGGCTCTCCCTGGCCCGGTGATGTGTTAGCAGCGACGCTCCCTGCATGCAGGGTTACGAAGGGGCTCGTTTGATTGGCTGCCGAAGCGGGATAGAGCCCAGCGGGCGCTAGGTTACTCCCAGCCATCTCTAGCACCCAGGGGTGCCGCTGACCCCCCTGTACTGCGCCGACATTGATTGGTCCTTTCGATCAGCTGGTTGAACCCAGGCCTTGACTAGGAAGCGGGCCTGTTTCACAGCTGCCGTGGGGGGCACTTACAGGCCAGCTGGGTGGGGGCGTCTTTGCGCTCGGTGCTGTACAAACCTATAGATATGGCCGTGCCTCTCACAGGACCTTCTCTGCCGGGGGGGAGAGTAAAATTAGAGCTGCCCAGCCTCTCCCCCCTCGTAATGCCGAGCTCACGCCGGGTCCTCCTAGCTCTCCTGGTGGATTGAGAATGTCTCCCCCTGTAAGAGTCTGGAAGGCCCAATGGGCCCGTCCCGCCCCGGCCCAGCAGCTAGCCCTGTGCTCCTGGGGGAAACTGCCCATTCCACCACTCCCCTGTTGTCTGGCTGGCCGCGGGTGGCGTGGGGTTTGGAGGCCCGGCAGCAGGCTGGGCCAGGTAAGGAGCTGGCAGGCGTCTGACCGGCCTCTCTCCTCCGCAGTTCCCCTGGATCCTTCAGGACTACGTCTCCGAGACGCTGGACCTGAGCGACCCGGACGTGTTCCGGGACCTCTCCAAGCCCATCGGGGTGGCCAACGAGAGACATGCCAAGGACGTGAAGGAGAAGTGAGTGCCCGTCCCGGGCGCCGGGATCGGGGGGGCGGGAAGGGTCCGACGTGGGAGCGTCCTGGCGGCCGGCGAGAGTCGGCGGCGTGCCCTGGACCCAGTCGTCCGACAGCAGCACCGGGGGGAGCAAAGGCGCGGCGGGGGGGCGGCTCGCCGACCGTTTCCATGGGAATGAGCTTCCGTCCTGGGGGAAGTGGATGGCTCAGAGCTGGAGGTGCCCTGACCAAAAACTGTTCCCACCTGGCGCTGGGTTTAGTCCTCAGTGGGCTCGCGGCCCCCTGGCCAAACCTGGCTCTAAAGAGGATCAGACGGGCTGTGGAGACGGAGTCTAGGATAGGCCGAGAGGTGCGTGGGCGGGGGAGTCCGCCCCACGCTCTGCTCTGTGGCTGGAGAGAGGCCGGGGCCGCCGGGACTGCGGCTCCAGCCCCTTCCCCGAGGGCGCGGAGCAGCGAGCTGGGTGGGGCGTGCCGGTAAGAAGGCTCTGCCCTGTCGGGTGCCAGTCTTCTCTTCCTGAGGCGATTGCTCCGGCAAGCCGGCCCGGCCGTGGCAATCGCCGTGTTGCAGGCCACCCCGGCCTCACGGCTGGGATTCCCTTCCTCCTCCTCATTGCCCCGGTCTGGGTCTCAGCGGCGCGCTCTGCTTATTCCCCTGCCCCGTCTGTCCCCAGGTACGAGAGTTTCGAGGACCCCACGGGCATGATCGACAAGTTTCACTACGGCACGCACTACTCCAACGCGGCGGGCGTCATGCACTACATGATCCGGACCGAGCCCTTCACCACCCTTCACATCCAGCTGCAGAGCGGCCGGTGAGCCCCAGGGCTGGGCTAGCTCCGGCGGGGCGGGACGGTCCTGCTAAGTTCCCGTGGCCCTACTACTGCGGGATTGCCCCCTCCCGCCCCCACAGTTCTAACTATCCCCTGGGAGGGACTTTCACCAAGTCCCTGGGGAGACCGATCCACAGCCCGAGAGCTCGCTGGTGGGGGATCCTTTCCCGTGGCTTGTTCTTAAACATTCCTTGCATCCGTTCCCTACCTTCTGTGGGTCTGCGCGAGGAAGTGTGGCCTTGTGAATAGATCATCAGGCCCAGGAGAGCTGGGTTTTATTCCTAGCTCTGCCGGTGATCTTGGGCAAGTCGTGTCCCCGGGCTGTGCCTCGGTTTCCCCAGCTGTACAATGGGGATGGTGCCTCGGTGAAGTGCTTGGAGATCTGCTGATGAAAGCGCTAGATGTTCTTCATTACCCGTTGCAAAAAGTCCCCTAGAGCCGATTCCGAGCCTTGCCTCTGAGCTGATAAAGCAGAAAGAGGGTTTGGCCGGCCCTGTATCTCGCTGTGGCCGGGCGACTCATGGGCGTTATCTGGCGCAGAGAAAGCGAAAGGTGCGGTGATTTGGCTGGTGAGGCTGATTTCTTCGGACCATACGGTAAACCCGGCCGCTCTCTGGAAGACCGGAGAAGCTGCGCGTTCTTGATTGTATTCCTCTAGTGCCTAGAAACCTCCCCGAGATCAGGGATCTGGTGTGCTCAGTGCTGGACAGTGAGGCCCCTTCCCGTCTTCGAGCTAGGGAGCCGCGGCACCGACACGTGAAGGGTCTTGCCTAGAGTCACCCAGGCAGTCGGTGGTGGGGCTGAGTCTAGGTCCGGTTCTCCTGAGGGCCAGCCCGGTGCCTTAGCCATTCGGCTGAGCCTCGCTCTCTTGCCGGCAGGTTTGACTGCTCGGACCGCCAGTTCCACTCGGTGCCGGCGGCGTGGCAGGCGCGCATGGAGAACCCGGTGGACGTGAAGGAGCTGATCCCGGAGTTCTTCTATTTCACAGACTTCTTGGAGAACCAGAACGGTAAAGGGACCTCCTGGGGCGTGGCCGCACGGCTGGCCGGAGTGCCCTGGGCCTAGAACCGGGGAGAGGGGCTCGCGGGGGCTGGCATGGGGAGGGGCCTCCATTGAAGGGGCAGGTTCCCTTCTGTGACTCTGGCGTCTACTTCAGATCATCGGTCCTTGTCTCTAACCACTGGGCGTGCTGGCCCACAGCACCCCCCCCCTGCCGTGTTGGGTGCCCCAGGGCTCTGCCCAACATTACTGGGCTCCAGACAGAGCTGGGACGCAGGCTGAGCTCTTCGGGGGGGTGGGGGTAATTTTGCCCCTCCCAGAGCTGGTGTCTGGCAGATGTGCCGTGTCTGGCGTGTGATCTCTCGGGATCACCCCCCTGCTCGGTTGTAGCCCGGGGCAGCGGGGGGCGCCGCCTTGTCCGGCGTCGGCCCGGGGGCCGGGCAGGCCGTTGATCTGACCCCGGGCCGCGGGGGATGGTGAGCCAGCCTGCCGTGTCGCCTTCCCTAGGTTTCGACCTGGGCTGCCTGCAGATGTCGAACGACCCCGTGAACGACGTCGTCCTCCCGAGGTGGGCCAGCTCCCCGGAGGATTTCATCCACAAGCACAGGAAAGCGCTGGTAAGTGGGCGGGGGCTTCTCCCGGCCTGCCTCGTGTGTAGGGTGGGGGGACTGGGGTTTCCCTACCAGGCGGCCCAGCCCCCTCGGGGCGCCCCCAGCCCGGGGTGTCCCCGACCGTCCCCGTTCTCCCCCGTAACAGGAGTCGGAGCACGTGTCTGCCCATCTCCACGAGTGGATCGACCTGGTCTTCGGCTACAAGCAGAGGGGCCCGGCCGCCGTGGAGGCGCTCAACGTCTTCTATTACTGCACCTACGAGGGTAAGAGCCGCGGGGGCGGGCGGGGGGGGGCCCTGGCGAGCGCCTGTCACTCACTGCGCCCCCCTCCCCCCCTCGCTCCCCAGGGGCCGTGGACTTGGACGCCATCGCCGACGAGACGCAGAGGAAGGCTTTGGAAGGCATCATCAGCAACTTCGGGCAGACCCCCTGCCAGCTGCTCAAGGTATCAGGAGCTGGAGAGGGAGCCCCCGGCTTCCCCCCGGGGAGGGACGTGGGGGACCCCCCCCCCCCCATCAGGCCAGGAGAGCAGAGCCCCGCTCCCCCCGGCCAGGGCGTTAGGTCCATATACGGCCACTCCCCACCCCTGGGTCCTTTCGCCCCCTGCGTCCTCTCCCTTCCCGGGAGGCTGGGCTCTGACAGCTCCCGACTCGCTGGCGTCTCCCGCCCCGGCAGGAACCCCACCCAGTGCGGCTCTCGGCCGAAAACGCCACCAGGAGGCTGGCCCGGCTCGACACGTACTCCCCCAACGTCTTCGAGAACCTCGACCAGCTCAAGTCCTTCTTCGTGGAGGTGAGAGCTCCCCTCGCCGCGGGCCCGGCCCGGGAGAGCTCACGGGGGAATCCGGCCACAGGGTGGGGAGGGGGACACGTGGGGGGGGAGGGAGGAGAGTGGGGGGGGCAATGGCCAGAGGAGGAGCTCTGGGGCGATGGAGGACCCGGGTTCCAGAGAGACCGTGTGATTATCCAGCTCTTTGGGGCAGGGACTCTCCGGTGTGTCTGTACAGCCCCTAGCGCGACCTTGTTCTGGTCTGTGACTGGGCTCCGGGGGGGGCTGCAAACCCCCGATAACGGCCAGCGGGGCCGCGGCCATGCACGGCAGCACCGGAGCTCTCTGTTCTCTCCCGCAGGGGATCAGCGACGGGGTCCCGCTGGTGCAGGCCGTGGTCCCCAAGAACCAGGCGCATTCCTTCATCACGCAGGGCTCCCCGGATGTGCTGGTGAGTCCCCCCCCGGGGGCATGGCTTGGCTGGGAATTCGGGGGGCTCTCAGCTGGGTAGCCCCCCAGCCGGTACCTATCGGAGCACCTCCACTGTCCTCCCAGGCAGCTGATTCCCGCTCCCAGAGCCGGGGCTGAGGCACGGAGCTATTGAAGGGACTTGCCTAAGGCCACACGGTGGGTCGGTGGCAGAACTGGCCCCCAGGTCTCCTGGGTCCCAGCCCAGGGGCCTTAACCACAAGCCCGGCCTTCCAACTTCCAGCCGTCGTCTGGGGAAACGAGAGCTCCCTCCTGCGGCTGACGACGGAGCGCGTAGGCCGAGCGCCCTGGCTCCCGAGAGCTCCAGCTAACCTGCTGGTTCCTGAAGTGGAGAGAGGAGGGGCTCTGCCCTGCGCCCATCCCGCCGGGGGCGGTGATTTGCCTCGGGTTGCAGTAGCTGGGTAGGGTCAGGCCCAGTTGGCACTTGGCTTGGACACCCCAGAATCGCCCAGGCCAGCCAGCTGCCGTCTTTGGTGCTGCGGGGCGGGGGCTTTCGAACAAGTCGTAAAACAGAGCTCCTGACCGGCCCCCCCCCCGGCCCCGGGGCGCTTTCACCCTGGGGCCGCGCCCTCTGCCGCCTCCTGCTACCCTCCCTCTCCGTCCCTAGGTCACGGTGAGCGCCAACGGCCTGCTGGGGACCCACGGCTGGCTGCCCTACGACAAAAACATCTCCAACTACTTCAGCTTCACCAAAGACCCCACCGTCTCCAACCCAAAGTGAGTGTGGGCCCGGCGGGGGGCCCCGTTACCGGCTCCCGCCCTGGCTCCTGCCGCCCGGTGCCCCCGGGAACGCCGAGCCGGAATCGGCCCCGATGCTGAGTCTCCGGGTGCTTTGTCCAGTCCGGTTCTAGGTGGCACTGCCGCCCCTCCTCCATCCAGGAGGCCCACTCCTCTAGCGCTCTCCCCCTTCTTCCAGCCGCCCCCTTGAGGAGCTGGCTCCAAACCCTCCTCCCCGGCTAACCTGCGCATGCTCATTCCTGGCATTCCCCCCAAGGGCCAGTCCTCGTAGCCCCTTGGCCAGTTCCAAGCCATCCTGTGGCCCTAGGGCTCCCCGGCTGAATGCCTTGGGTCACCTCCCTGCTCTGGGACACGGGGGCACCTCTGAAGGGGCAGCCCCTAACGCCTCCTCTGGACCCAGGATTGCAGTGGTGATCCCCCGCCCCCTCGCGGGTCCTGCCTGTACCCTCCACCCTGCCTGTGCCAGCCGCCCTCTGGCCTCTCCGTGACGCCCCCCACGCCGGGGGTGATTGCGATTGGCTGGCCGCGCGGCGGAGCGCTCCCGGGGGCCATGCTCCGGAGCCATACGCTCTCCTCTCCTCCGCCAGAGCCCAGCGCTTCCTCTCCGGCCCCTTCGCCCCGGGGGTGGAGCTGTCCTCGAAGACCCTGACCGTCTCCCCCGACGGGAAACTCCTCTTCAGCGGGGGGCACTGGGACAACAGCCTGCGGGTCACCTCGCTGAGCAAGGGGAAGGTCGTCGGGCACATCACCAGGCATATAGGTAGGGGGCCCGGAGGGGCTGGCTGGGGGGGTGACCCAAAGCGGTGGGCGTGGGCCGGAGGGACCCGCATCACTGGCTATGCGCCATCCTGCCGCGGTTCTGTGTCCCATCCCCCGATGCACCTCCCCCCCCGGGCCTCCAGTCCCCCAGCTGTTCCACCCGCGCCCCACTCATCAACCGTGGCGAGTGCCTGGTTGTGCCCCAAAGCCCCCCTCTCGGGAGCGGACCCTTCAGTGAAGGGGACCCACGCGATCCCAGCCCCCTCTCGGAGCCCCAGGGAAGCAGGGGGGGGGGGTCGGCATCTCGGAAGCGACGTCTCCTCTTCCCCTCCCTGCAGACGTGGTCACCTGCCTGGCACTCGACCTGTGCGGAATCTACCTCATGTCGGGCTCCCGGGACACCACCTGCCTGGTCTGGCAGGTCCTGCAGCAGGTGAGGGGGAGACCGGCTCCCCGGAGTGGCTCGGCACCGGGTCCGAGGAGGGGGCTGGGAGGTTGGGGACTTCCTGGCAAGGCCCTGGCGTGACTCTTGGGCTCGCCAGGGGAGGGAGCAGGTCCCCAGGGTGTTCGCTCCTGGGCTAGGAGGCGCGGTTCTGTGGGTCCGAGGGCGCGCTGGCGGCAGGGCGACCCCCATGTCTCCACAAAGGTGTTCAGGGGCCTTTTGTGTGTATTTGGTTGACTTGATACCAATTGGCTGGTGAGGATGGTATTGCTCCCCCCACACCCAGCTCTGCCAGTGCCCCTCACTCCTGACCCACAGCACCCCCTGCCGTGCCAGCCCTGGGCCTCCCCCCCCAGCTCTGCCAGTGCCCCTCACTCCTGACCCGCAGCACCCCCTGCTGTGCCAGCCCTGGGCCTCCCCCCCCAGCTCTGCCAGTGCCCCTCACTCCTGACCCGCAGCACCCCCTGCTGTGCCAGCCCTGGGCCTCCCCCCCCAGCTCTGCCAGTGCCCCTCACTCCTGACCCGCAGCACCCCCTGCTGTGCCAGCCCTGGGCCTCCCCACACAGCTCTGCCAGTGCCCCTCACTCCTGACCCGCAGCACCCCCTGCCGTGCCAGCCCTGGGCCTCCCCCCACAGCTCTGCCAGTGCCCCTCACTCCTGACCCGCAGCACTAGCCTTTGTCCCCCCCACACCCAGCTCTACCCAGTGCCTGTTCCCCACACGCCTGGCCCAGCCCTGTCCCGAGCAGAGATCGCCCCGTCCCACGGGTTTCTGTGGAAGTCGTGTGTCTTCTGGAGACGAGGATAGGGACGTGCCCGGTCCAGCCTGCCCTGAGCTCTGCTCCCCTAACGCCTCGACCTCGCTGCCGGGCGGCTGGTGCTTCTCCTGAGCCAGCCCGGCGAGCGTGGCTGTGGTTCTTCCTCCAGCCTCGCTCAGCCCCGGGGGCTTTGCAGGCAGCGTCGGAGGATTTGCACGGTGGTTCCAAACGCTTCCCATCCCCAGTATCTGGCTGGCGCTCCGCCCCTCAGCTCCGTTTCCTCAGGGCCTTCCCAGATCCTCCGCCGCTCTAAGCAGCGACAGCTCCACTGAGGTCAGAGGGGTCACGGGGCCTAGACTGGCTCAGGATCCAGCCCACAGACCCTGGTTTCTCTCTCCAGGGTGGGTTTTCCAGCGGCCTGGCTCCCAAACCCGTCCAGGCCCTGTACGGTCATGACGCCGAGGTCACGTGCGTCGCCATCAGCACCGAGTTGGACATGGCAGTGTCGGGGTCGAAGGTGAGGAGGCGTCACGGGGAGAGTGCGAAAGGCGTCAGTGTTAGGAGTTTGCTGAGGTGCCCGTTACATTTTAAAGCTGAGCTCCACCCAGATTTGCCGGTTGGCTAAGTGCCGTAGCCAGTATCTCCGTATTGAGTCCAGCGAGTGTTCACCTCCTACATTTAACACTGGGCTCTTTTCAGATCCGCTCTTAACGTGAACCGTATTTCCCAAGTCAGGATGCTTTGATTCCCCAGAACCGATCAGCAACGTATTCACTGATCCAGAACCAGATCAATACACACAGCAGTTCACCACTCACACAGAGGTGCAGCCAAGGCTCCTGCTCCGAGCAGCACACACCAGCACAGTCGCACAAGCTGTTGTCAAGGACTAAGGTTGGGCACAGCAGTTACCCCAAGGAACAATGCAAACCACCACATTTTTGTAATGACCTATGAGCATCCTTTCTTAGTACTTAACACGTATCCCACCCTGCCAGCGTTCCTCCGAGGAGGTCGGCTGCATTTGTCTGTATGGCAGTTTTGAATCCCTGCTGTTCAAATGGATTGGTTGCTAAAGGAACAGGTTTAAAATATCAAAAGCAATATCTTTGTTTCGGCTGAAATCTCTCTGGGCCGGTTTGCTTGCATGACGAAGGAGAGCGTTCATCTAGCAGGCGTTCAGCTCTAGACGACGGTTACAGGAGGTCTCCCTTTACAGCGAATGGGCACTTTAGTTACTTATAGTAAAGAGCAGATGAGGAAATCCAGTCTGTGAAATGAAATCTGCCCAATTCTTATCCTCTTCACCCTGGAATATGGACACTGCCCACAGCCTCCATCGCACTGGGGATCCAGAAGCTTCCTCAGCCAACTCTGGGGCTCCCATGTGATGACCTCAGCTTTATCTACTCTGATTTCAGGGCTGCTTGGTGGGGGTCACCCTCAGATTTCTAACAGACAGTCGAGCACTCAAATTTCCGCTGTTTCTCTTACGCTTCCAGCGGTATCCAGTAGATGGTGCCGGCGTATAACACATTTCTTCCCCCATTTCTTCCGTCCTTTCCCGATCCGAGGCTTTTTACATTTGATTCGTTTCCAGGATCAAATCTCCGTATTACCCCATGTTATTAACTGGGATTTCTCCCTTTTAAGCAGTTTCTGTGGCTAATCCAAACGTCTTCCTGTGTTTAGATCTTTCAACATTCCTTCTTTTGGTGCCAGATAATTCCTGTTCTTTCTAGGCTGCGGTGTTGTGGTGTCCAGATGGGTCCCAGGATTTTAGAGAGAGAGAGAAGGTGGGGGAGGGAATATATTTTTTTTTTATTGGGCCAACTTCTGTTGGTGAGTGGGACAAACTTTCAAGCTACACGGAGCTTGTGCTTCGCAAATAGAAGTTGGTCCAACAAAAGATCCCCCCCCCCCCTTACCAAAACATCTTCCAGATTCGATGGACATACTTTATAGGGTCTTTGATTGTACATGAGCATTTCATGTTCTTTAGGGTTTGCAATGGAACAAGAGCTGCTGTCCACACACACAGATGTGCACAGAGCCTCCGTTCCAAGCCCCTCGGGAATGGCGGTTGGACCGTAACTCTGAAATGTTCCGAACCCGGAACAAAACATGATGCTTCTTTCAAAAGTTTACAGCTGAACGTCAACTCAATACCGCTTTGAAACTTTACTGTGCAGAAGAAAAGTGCTGGTTTCCCTTTGGTTTTTTAGTAGTTCACGTTTCACGCGGTATTCTGTTGCTTTTCTTTTTCCCTCTCTGCTGCTGCTGCCTAACTGGGTACGTCCGGTTCCAGATGAGGGGTGTGGTTAATTGGTCAGTTCGGAACTCAGGTTCTCCTGTAGATCTTACTCACAAGACGAGCCAATGCTCAGCCTCTAATTTACATAATTGATGGGGCAGAAACAGATGAGCCTCAGTGTGTTTGATTTACAAGGCAGACAAATGGGTAGTTTGTAACTTGGGGTGTAAACGTGGCTTTGGTTTCTTGGGGTAACAGGCAGTTTGCCCTATTTGATCTTCAGTCTTACACAGCAAATTATTTCCAGTTCGGTTAACTCCCAGCCTCCCCACCTACCTCGTGGCCTATTGCACAACGACCGTATTGTGCATAGGAAATCAGGTGTCACCCTGGCTTTGGAGTGGTTTGTAGTTAAGTCAAGAGGGAGAAGAAGGTTCTACCCACCTAGGCAAAAATCTCTCCATTGCATATGGTCACTTAGCCGTTTTAACGTCTCTTCCTGGGGAGAGGGACCATAGGTGCTGGAGCTAGGGGCGTGGGGGGTGTCACTGCAGCCCTGAAGTGGTTTCCTGTCTGTCGTGCCAGCTGCACCCCTCCATTCTCCTGGAGCTCGCCACGCCGGGTAGTCCAGCATGGGGGGGTGTTTGCCCCGTTCTCAGGACCCCTCTTCGTGGGAGGGCCAGAGATCGCAGACACCAACAGGAAACCTGCCCAGCAAAGATGAGGTGGAAACGTTAGGGCAATGGCTCATCTGTGTCGCCCGCCTGGCTTTTGGGCGCCCCCATGAAAGGCTCAGGGCAGGTGGAGAGTAAGACAAGGGTTTTCAGAGGCCTATGGGGTTTAGACACCGAGGGCCAGTTGACGGTAAATGGGAGCAAAGCACCCGATGGGCCTGGTGACCGCCGAAAGGCCTTGTCGTTGTGGCAGGACGGCACCATCATCGTGCACACCATCCGCCGGGGGCAGTTCATGAAGTCCATCAAGCCCCCCTGCGAGAGCTCGCTGCCCGCCACGGTCTCCAACCTCGCCGTGGGCCTGGAGGGGCAGATCGTCGTCCAGACCACCGTGGCGGGGAGATCCTCCCTGAAGGTGAGTGGGGCGGGCCCCGCGGGCCCAGCAGCTGCACAGGGGCAGGCGTGGCCTGGACGCTGTGGGCAAGGACCGGCGTCTCGGGCCCAGGAGGGAAGGGATAGTAACTCCACCCTGCTGTGGGGATGGCACCGTGCCTCGGAGCAGATCGGCAGCAGCCAGATTCCGATCCCAAATAAACGTAGCTGGGGACTTATCCCTGTCTAGGACCAACCCATCCGTCACCCAGCAGGAGGCGCTGTTTCCCCCGCCCCCCGCAGCTTTCTGCTTTACTCCTGGGGGAATTCTGCACCTCAACATTCCTCCCGCCATATTTTAAAATTCTGCATATTTGATTTGTCAAAATAGCACCATAAATCACCCCCGTTTCGATGCTTTTGGTAATTTAGTTCAAAATGCCTGTCAACAAGAATGTCTCTAACAGTACAGACGAGGAAAAAGCTTCAGGAAATGGTTTTTGACCAACAGATTCCTGACTAGGCGTATTGATCCAGAGCTCTGAGGAGCGATTCATTTAAACGACAATACAGAACCGTATTTCCCGCCCCCCTCAGAAGCCATGCAAAGGCTTGGGGGGAGCTGGGGTAACGGGGGAGCTGAGGGGAGAGGGAAGGAGCCCGGGAGTGATCGTGGAGGGTTGTTGGGTCGTGGGTGGGGAGCAGAAAGGGATTGTTAAGCACCCTCCCCATGCAGACCCTGGCTGACCCCCGGCCTCTCCCATCCAGTCAGGCACATCTGCCCTTGTCCCCATGTGTCCTTGCACCCCTCTCCCCATGTCCCTCCACCCCCACTCAGACACCCCTCCCCCCAGTCCTCGTGTGTCTCTGTGCCCCCGTGGCCACCCCTTTCCCCTGTGTGTTCCTGCGCTCCCGGTGTGCTTGCGATGCCTCAAGGAGAGGGTATGTCTACACTGCAGTTAGACACCTGCGGCCCATCAATTGTGATGTAGACTCACAGGGACCCTCCTGGCTCACGGGCTCCAGCCCAAACCCCAACACCTACACCGCCCTTAAACAGCCCCTTCGCACCGGCCCTGCAAGCTGGCAAGTGCAGACTTACCCTGAGCACACAGGGAAACTCGGTCCACGCTGGTGAGTTTCTCCTGGTTTCACGCCTACGGCGGGAGGGTCCCACAGTTCCCGTGTGAGGCTGTAAATGTGTCTAGAGAGGTGGGAAATGTGCATCTCCAAGAGGGACAATGAGAGCGAAGGGTCTTGTGTAGCGTGGAGGTTTGTTGCAGACGGTTAGCCCGGGGCTTCGTCGGACGAGGTCGTTTCACGTGATCGCAGACGAGAGAGCTCAAAAGTTGCTCTCTCTACGAGGCTCCATCTGTCGATCCAAAGGGCTGGGTTCCGCCGTCTCCCAGTGCATTGTGTAGCTCTCGTATTGTCGCTTTTCTGAACTCCTGCTCACGTTAGGGTTTTGGCTGGTATAGTAAAGTCATAGAAGATCGGGGGTGGAAGGGACCTCAGGAGGTATCTAGTCCAACCCCCTGCTCAAAGCGGGACAGTGCTTCTCTGCTCTTACAAATGACATCCTCACCTCCCCTGGATCTGCTCCCGGCTTGGATCCAGAGACCTGTTTTACTGAAGGCTCCAGGGAGATTTTCACTCTTCCAGCCCGGCTAAGAGGGAGGAAGATGGTTCTTACTCCTTTGTGCGCCTCACCAGCGGAACTGGGTAATAAATTCCAGTCCTGCCTGTTACAGGCAGTGGGAGGACGTTGCTGATGGTACCGCGTGGCCTGCGGGACCTTTACGGCTGGTGATGCCCGAGAAGATAAGAACCAGGCCCATTTGAACCGGGCATCCCGGGGAGATGGTGCCACGCCCAAGGCCATTCACCCCGACACGTCCTAGAGTAGAGGCGCCTTTGGAAAGCTTTCAACCCATTGCCGGCTGCTCCCCCAACACCCTTCTCCTTTCTCTTGCTGAAGGATAAATTTGCCCTGCACCTTTATTCCGTCAACGGCAAGCACCTCTCCTCCGTCCCGCTGGAGGAGCAGGTCACCGCCCTGTGTGTCACCGAGGAGTTCGTGGTGCTGGGGACCATTCAGTGTTCTCTCCACATCCTGGATCTTCAGAGGTAAATGTTTACTGGGCCCACCCCCGCGCCGTGTGTCACTCCCGTGCAGGGGACGAGGGTCCCCGCGTGTCACAGCCACGATCCTCCGCTTACGGCGAACGCTCCTCCTCAGTTGCTGTGTCTCTAAAACCACCCAGCGAGTGGGTCGATAGCTTGTGGGTCTTGCCTCTGCACCGCTCTTCATCCCAGGGTAGCCTCCCATCTTCTGGAGGCGCTCCCCCTGCAGCCATCGACACCCCGTTTTTATTCGGGGGGAGGTTAGGAAGTGGCTGGTAACTTGGGGAGGTGAAATGTACCAATGTAAGGCCCTGGCCTCCCAAATTGGGGGTTGTGGATTCATGTCCCATCTGGGGGTGAGACGAACGTGTTCTCTGGCCTGGGTCCTACAAGAGGTCAGACAGAATGATCCCTTCTGGCCACAAAGTCCCTGAGCGGGAGTGGAAATTATTCCTTTGGGATTAAACTGAAAATCCTCAGCTGGTTTCCCAGGCGCATAGGATCCTGAGGTGTCTGTTGGCGCCGTATCTGTGGGCGCCCTACGGGGATTAGGATTGGAGCCAACCTGCCTGTGTCCCTGTCCAGTTGGATCTGGTCTTGCTGGCTCTTGTGGGGGAAAGGGAATCCCCCCTTGTAACTGTCTGCATGGGGCCAGGGCTTCTATGGACGGCGCTCGAATCCGGATTTATCGACCCCTGAAAACATGGTTCTCCCTGGGAAGGGGTCGGCGCTCCTGGCCTTGGGGGATTCTGTATGTCAGGAATTCCAGATCACATTGACTCTGCTTGCAAAGGGACATGGTTGGGTTTTCCTACCCGCCAGCCTGGGATCTGAGAGTCAAGCTGGGCTTTCTCCTTTTCACACGTCGCCCCTGTCCCAAAGGGGCGGTGGAATAAACCTCTGCCCTCGGATGCCTGTGCAAGCCAGTTGCCCCAGTGTGGAATATCTCTCTGCAACTGGGACGTAGCCAACTATTTGACTGGTGCAGGAACCAGCATGGCACCCCAGCTCCCTGTCCCAGAGCTGCCTCGGCTTGTCAGGGTGAACAGGCCTGAAATGCAGTAAAATCCCCAGATCTGGCTCTTGAGTGCAGCCGAAAGCCGGTTTGCTGAGTGAGCAGGGCGCTTCGAGAGACCCCTGATTTAAAGGTCCTGGAGAGAGGGGGGAGTTTGGGGGGGTCTCTGGCAGGGCCACCCAGCCCATCTGCCCCTTTCCATAGTCTCTGCTGAGTCCCCAGCAGCTCCCCGCACTGTTTAAATGCGCCCCCCCTCCCATTGCAGCCTCCAAGCGGCGGTGTTGCCAATGCCCATGAAGGTCCCGGTTCACAGCGTGTCTGTGACCAAAGAGAAGAGCCACATCCTGGTGGGGCTGGAGGACGGGAAGCTGATTGTCGTGGGAGCGGGTCAGCCCTCGGAGGTAAGCGGAGACCGTCCCCCCCCCCTCGGGGCTCAGCCAGGGAGCGGGGCAGGAGCAGGGGAAGGATCAGCTGGAAGCGGCAGCGAAGTCGTTGCATGATGGGGCGGAGGGGTGCACCTTGCCGGCAGGAGGGTGGGACTGGGAAGGCACGGCTCTCCCGGCCAGCCCAGGTAGGAGGGGGATTGACTCCCCGTGAGCAGCGCAGGGCAGGGCTGGATTTCCCACAGCAGAACGCTCAAAACCCAGAGCGTGAAATGGCCGCGAGACTCGGCACGAAACCTTCGGACAAAGGTTCTGTCCGCTGTATCCCGCCCTCTTTGGTGAGACGGCTCGGCCGTGCCAGGGGGCGGGCTCCATCCCCCCCGGGGGCTGGGCGTCTGGGGGGGCCGGGCGGCTGCGTGATGAGACCCCGGCCTGGGGGGCGGGGCTCCGTGACACGGGCGGCCCCCTTTACAGAAGCAGGGTCGGTAACGTCGCCAAGACCGACTACAGCCCCACTTCCCCGGGGCGCCCCCAGCCCTCTCCGTGGCGCTCCTCAGCCCTGTCCCCTCGTTCCGCTCTCTCCCCAGGTGCGGACGGGGCAGTTCCACAGGCGGCTGTGGCGTTCCACGCGCCGGATCTCCCAGGTCTCCGCCGGAGAGACCGAGTACAACCCGCCCGAGTCCAAGTGACGGGCTGGCTTGGAGGTGACCTGTCCCCGGAGCGTTCCTGGGCAGAGATGTCCCGCCGCAGAAGGTCTCTGAAGACGGCGGAGGGGGCCGGGCCAGCCTCGCCGCTCGGCTGTATCTGCACTTCCCCGTGGGGCGTGGCGATCGCTGGGAGCCATGGGAACCTTGCCGCACTGGGGCTCTCGCCCGGAGGGTGCAGAGCTCACGGGCCCTTTCCAAGCCCGGGGCCGGCACCGGTGACTCTGGCTAGCCGAGCCAGGATGCGCCTGAGATCATCCGGCGTCCTGACCCCAGCCCATCCCGTGTCCTGCAGAGCTTGAAGTGGGAAACGATTTTGTATTCTTCTTTGTGACGTTCTCGCCGGACGGGGAGGCCGGAAAACCCGCCGCCGGAGCCCCCTGCCGCCCCGCAGGGAAACGTTGCGATGACCGTCGCTGCATTCTCAGTCCTCCTTGAGTGGCCTTAACCTGACCTTGTTGCACTACGTAGAAAACTCGTACCAAAACCAAGCCCTGCTTTCCGCAGGAGGCCGGTCGGCGGCAGAAAAGCTTTAATGTGATGAGACTGGCAGGAGACTGTTCTGTTTTCCTCCCAGAGGTTGAATTTCGGAGGGCGACAAATGCCAGGGGCCCGGAAAGATACTTCCTGAGTGTCTTGAGCCAGCCCCAGATCCTAAATGGGTATAGACCCCCCGGCTGGCTTAGAAGGGTGTTCCGCTTTCCTTGGAATTCTTCAGAATGTGGTTTGTTTGCCTCTTCCGCCCGGGGCACCCAAATTCAGCGCCTCCCGGGGCCCCAATCAGAGGCCTCCCGGGGCCTCTCCTCACTTCCCTATTGATTTATACGTTTTCTAAAAAAACAGAAATAAATGTGCACAATCTTCTTGTCTCGCGAGACTCGTCTCTTCCGTGGAGCGCGAGCCGGCGTGGCTCGTTGGACGGCTTCACCAGCAATAAAACTCTGCCGTTCGCTAGCTTTGCCTTCGTCCTGCAGCTCGGGGGCTGTATCGGAACTCCCTCCTGGCTGCACGCTGGATCCCCCCGCTTGTAGGGGGGGAAAGAGACGACTTCTCGCCTAATCGGGAGAGGATCAGGCGGCCCTGCGGTCAGCGCAGGTACAAAAAGGTGTCGGGGTTTTCCGCTCGCTGCGAGCGGATCTTAGCAAGAGTCCAAGTCCCCAGCAGGGCAGCCCTCGAAACACGGCGTCTCCCGCGGGGGCTCCCGGAGCCAAAGCCGGCCCCTTCCAAAGCTCCAAAGGGCTTGGTCAAAGCCAGTGGAGGTGATGTTAGAGCTCGTAACAGGAGGAAGGAAGCCCCAGCCGTAGAGAGGAAGCAATACTGGGCTTTTGTCTCCTTCACAATCTGGGCCCAATATTGATCCCGTCCCCACATGCCCCCCCTCTAGGAAGGCCCGTCTGTCCCTCCGGGTGTCTGTCTGGTGTTGAGACTGACGTGGCACATGGTAAATAGGAATTCACCCAGGAAAGGGGCTTGGTTTTGCTGGAATAGGTTGGGGGGGGTGTCCAGTCCTACAGACTTTCCACCCCTGGTCAGGGGGAGATTTGAAACCACGCGGACGCCTTCTCTGAAGGCCCCAGGTTCTGGTCTCTGCGCGACCGAGGCCTCGTCGATCCCGAGAGGAGCGGGGGTGGCGTTTGGCTCCAAGCAGCTCTGTGAGGCTGTTGCACGTCTGCCGTGGGCACCTCCCCGTTCAGACAGCTCCCAGCCGTCGTCCCTGTGAAAACGGAACATTCCACGTTCCCGATGCCGGACGTGAGCCCATCACCTGAGCCTCTGGGAGCGAATGGCCCCCAAACATGGGAGATGGATCGGCCCTTACTGTCACTTAGCTGGAAGGTGGAGGGAGCCGCCATGTTGTTCCCCGCACTTCCTCTCCCCGATTGAAACACTCCCCTGCCGTCAGGGAAGCCCCGGGTGGAAGAGATGGTGGGGCTTCATCCGGATGCGTCTGGGCGGAGAGCTGTGGAACCCACGGCCTTTCTGCATCATGTTGATGCTCGCAATAACCAGCACCCTGGTGCCAGCCAGCTCTCCCTGCCCCTGGCGCCAGCGACTGCCCATCGCTACTCCAGGCTCCCCCCTCCGGGCTGGGCCGGGCTTTGGTTCGGGGAGGAAGGGCAGTGACTAGCGTGAAGCCGTAGGGCAGCGGTTCTCAAACTAGTTGAGGCCGCGACCCCTTTTTGTGATCCGGCGGCGCAGCGCGACCCTTCCGCCAAAAAGCCGCCGAATTACAAAAAAAAAACACAAAAAAACCCGCTCGTGCGCCCCGGTTCCCTGTCCCCACCGCGGGCGGGCTGCCGGCTATGCTCCGGCCCCCAGCCCGCCCGCTGCAGGGACTGGGGGCCGGCGCGCAGCCGCGAGCCCACCCGCGGCGGGGACTGGGGGCCGGGGCGCAGCCCCAGTCACCGCGAGTTGCGGCGGCAGGAGCTCGCGACCCCCCGGGGAGCGCTCGGCGACCCCCCGGGGGGTCGCGACCCCCAGGTTGAGAAACCCTGCCGTAGGGGATTCCACACCTGACCCCAACCCCCCTCGGACGTGGCCTGAGCTCTTGGCCTGAGCTTCACAACCGGAGTCCCTGTTCTCCGTAAACAGCTGGATCCAAACTCCCCAGGGATGGGGAGGGGAGGTTCGGGTCTGGATCCATGGCTCAATCCCATCTCTCTCCAGAACCACGTGAGTCCCGGTCCTCGAGTCAGGAGGGGTTGTAGTGAGGTGGCCTGTGGGTCGAAGAGCAGTGTGTCCTTCCCCCTCCCATCCCAACCCATTCCCTGGCTCTAGGAAATGGCTCTCCCCTGCCCCCATGTATTCTAGGGCTGTTACACCGTATTACTAATGCCACAGTATGGAGACAGGCTGCTCCCCGTGTCCAGGGATTTCTCCTAGAAGCCGGGCTCCCTGGTGAAGATCTGGGGGAGGGAGGCAGGGCGGATGGTGTGAAACACACACAAATGGTCGAGGAATGTTAGGATTTGAGTGTGATTCTTGACCGGCTCAAAGCCACGTGCCCTGGGCTGCTCGTCGCCATCCCGTTGAGCGGAGATGTGCTTTGCTTTTATTATTCATAACGTTGGGTCGTTAAAGCCGCTGCACCATCCATCCTCACAACTTCCTTCCATCCCTCCTCCACGGTCCCCTTCTGTCAAACAACAGCAGATGATGGTTACAAATGTTTGGACCTTCCACACCGTGACGCCTCCTGTCCAAAAGGGACCATCTTTGCCTTGGGACACGGTCATGTGGCAGCTTCTTTCCGACAAGGGCTGAGAGGAGAGGACGTGGGTCCGTCGGGACTCACGCTGGAGGAAACGTCTACTGTAGGCCTGGGACAATCAGCAGCAGATGCTGAACTGTGAATGGCACTAAGAAGAAGAAAGGGGATCTAAATGTACTGCTTTGTTAGCCACCAGATCCTGTCGTGCGGAGGCCGCTACTAGTCTGGAGGTGACTTTGTGATGGGTGGCTGGTTAGAGCACGCTCGTGTGCTGAACTGCGCCTCAATCCTCTTCACAAAAGAAAAAAACAAGAACCACCAACACTGGGTAAGAAACCCAATCAATGCTCTCAGCTTCATTCCCTGGGTGAAGATCAAGGTCTAACCACCGACAGTGCAATATTGGCAACTTGTAGAGAAGACTTTTTGTAGCACGTGTGCAGTTTGTGTATGTGTGTGTGTGTATACATACATATATACATACATACACATATAGTTTTTGTAACTTTTTTGAATGATGTAAATCTAAAGATTTCTACGACTTTTTTCCTCCCCCAAAAACAGGATTGTTAAGTATTTGGAGCTCCCAGAATCCTGCTGGCTTTTATAGAGCACTGAGGGACCTACAAGCCGCACTGTGGATTTGTCTGTCATCCTTCTTAGACTTGCTCAGGCCAGTGGAAATTCAAGGGGTCTTTGCTGGCCCTGTTCTGAAGATGCTTGAATTCCAGGGATACCTGCTCTCTAGTTGGCCTCTGCCATGTTCTTCTCCTTGAATGGGGTTTTTCTTTCCCTCCTTTCACTTTGCTAGTACCGTCTCCGGTTTTATGGAGTCAGGCTGCAACTTGCTGAGGGATCTTCCTTTTCCAGGCTTCTTCACAGACAGGAACGCTTGGGCCATATCTCTGCGACTTCCTTGGGGGAAGGGTCTGGCAGGCTTCCTAATTCAAAGGGAATAGTTTCCTTCTGACCCCCTGAAGCAGAGCTCCAAGATTCCTTCTGGCTCCACCCACCCCTGGAATAACCATGTGAAACCTGGTCTTCAATCTTGAGTGTCTAGTTACATGGCCCGGGTCGGGGGCACGGCTATTCAAATTGGCGTTTGGGCAACCTAACGTAAGCACCCAAATTTGGAAGAAAAACTGGGCCCCATGCCCAATCCCTGCATGTAATGGTATGACTGTGGGGTGGTTAGACTGGGGGCCCCTACTCTCTACCTCTTTTGGGAAGTGAATGGCTCACGGTGGGAAGCCTTTTGGGGAAGTGAATTCAAGCAAGTGGTTTGACCAGGGTAGCACCACGGGTCCTCCCAGCTCTCCAGCCTGCAGCAGGTAGTGTTGGAGCCCTCGTGCCAATGAGCTGTGCTACGTACGGATCTCCCAGCATCCTGAATCTAGGGAGGAGGGGTGCTGACAAGTCCGCCGTCCTTGTGACTGCATCCCAGTCCGACCCCAGTGCAGTGCTCATTCCTGAGTGGAACAGAGACGTCTTTGCTCGGGGAGACTGGCAAAGAATTTGGAGGGACAGGTTGGTCGCTGAGAGCCAACCCAGGAACCCAGACTCCCTGTCTCTGACCAAGTGGTCCTCCAGGCATTATTTATGGGACCATTGCTTGCGCTTTTCCTTTAGAACCAGCCTTGAGGAGAAATGGACCAGCCGAGTCTTCCACTCACGCTCCCGTCCCCATTCCATAGAGAGACACTGGCCAGCAGGGAAGAGAAGGGCGAATGACAAATCCACACTAGGGATGTTTGGTGCTCGGAAAACTGTATTTATATTGTAGCTTTGTCTATAGAGTCTTTCCAAAAGCAGAATAAAGCACAATCCGATAAAAAACATGTATGCCTTCAACTTGGGGGAGCCTGGCGCATTCTGTAGGGGGATGGGTTGTCTGGGTTGCTAGCAATGTATGTGATCTTTAATAAACCTTCTAAATCAAGACACGTTTCTCAGCTCCTTGACCTCCCCGCCCCCCCTGCACCCACCTATCGTGGGATAAAACTTTGCATTTCTTTAGCATCTTTCGTATGAGGACCTCAAAATGACCACCATAAATGAAGACTTGATTTACCCATCTGCAATATTGGATCTTGCAGTCTTGGCAATTTTAACGACGTGCCCAAGGTTGTAGGCCGAGTCTCCGGTGGAGCTGGCCACAGAACCCAGGTGTCCTGGTTCCCAGCACAGTTCTTCCGTACAGCCGTCGCTAAATTGCATGGGTAATTTTTTTTTTTTTTTAGTTTCCTGCAGCAATGTAATCTCCCACATCGACACATTGGCTATTGTTTGTTAGGCATTTAGGGCCAGATTTTATAGTCTGCCTTCTGCGGGTGTAGACAGAGGGCCCTTTGTGAACACTTCTGAAAACCTACAAGAGAGATGAGGCCAGGAGCACAACAGGGCTGAGCTGAGGGGGCCGTGAGGACGTAACATCTGCATTTCTTTGACGCTTGCGTCTCTAAAACTTTCCCCAGGGGCCTTGATGTAGCTCGTGCCTTAGCCGAAGCTGTAGAGATCCGGGTGCTTTTAGACACACAGGTCAGGGCTTCATTCACACAGGTGCACCAATGCAGGTTTGCATGGAGGGGGGAAATTCACCCCCTTTGGAGAGCCAGCCTGAGACCTCTGCCCTGCGTGAGCCCCCAGAGTGGGGCTTAGGTCTGGGACTGGCTTTTCTGCCCAAGCTGAACGTCTGCATTCCAGTACCTGAGCTCAGGGAACGAGCTCCCTTCCCACCTTGTTCCTGTCCTCTAAACTCCGCGCCCAGCCACGTACCGCCTGTACGTGGAGGCTGGAGTGGGACAGCTCGGAGCAACAGCTGCAGGCCTCACCAGGCGCGGGGGAAAGTAGCCCGCTTGGCTCTCTCCTACTTGCTCCGGGCGGCGGGCGTTCGGTCTCCTTGCATCTGTGCAAGCCGGGCCTTGCTTATTGCTGGGAGGGCATGTGCTGCCAAACCTTCCCCCTGCACTGACCTCCATCAACCAGCCCGCACCGGGGGGGGGGGGGGGAGGTGGGGGGGGCGTTTCCTACGGTCCCTTTTTCATTTGGTTTGCCCTGGCGCACTCCTATCTGGGCCCTAGGGGGCACGCAGGAGCCAGTCTGCCGTGGGGGTGGGCGCCGCGGCTGCTGCCCAGAGCCCCCGCGCTCCCTGCCCGGTTCATACGGGAATATTTCCGTCAGATGTTTCTGAGGATGTTAAATGAGTTGCAGACAGGAAGTGGCATGGGGGGGGGGAGCACATTCCAGGCCTTTACAGCCTTTAATCACCCAAATGTGAAGCAGAGGAGGCGGCGGCGGAGAAAATGTGGCAGAGAATCGCCGCAAGCCGCCGCGGGGGTGGGAGCCGCTGGGGGCAGGGTTTGGCTGTGTGGGGAAGGCTGCTCGGGCTGGGGAAGGAGGCGGTGTTGTCTTTGGGCCGTCCGATTCCGGGGGGACCAGCCTGTGGCGTCGGCCGCGTCCCACGACCCTGCTTCCGAGGCAGGTGAATTCTTCAGTAACGTCCTACAAACCCAGCTGCCGGGCTGGTGGCGGGCCGTGTGGTTACTGCGGCAGCCTGGGCCTGGGGAGCCCTGGGTTCCACGCTCTCCCTCTGCAACCTTGGGCATGCCCCTTAGCTGCTCTGTGCCTCGGTTTCCCCATTTGTACAATGGGGAGATGACACAGAGGCGGGGATAATAAATCCAGCTGTTAGCACTGCCGGGAGCCCTAGACGTAGATGGCCCCGGCTCTGGCTGGCTGAGGATAGAAATGATCCTCTCCTAAATGATAGCCCTGCCTCCTCCCTGCAGCAGACGCAGGGGGCTCCCCGGAGCAATTGCTGCTGCGGCCTGCTGTGTGCCAGGAGAGGCCCTGGTTCCAGCAGGGGGCGATCTCCCTTCTCCTGCCCTCTCACTCTGCCGGGGCTTTCCACGGGGTGCCCCCCTCCCCATCTCTTGTGCCCAGGTGCGACACCGGCTGCTTTCTCCCTGTTCCTCTGCACAGCCACAGGGTAGAGCCCCCCGCCCATCCATCCGCCCAGCATCTCCACCTCTGGCCAGCTGTCCCTGACCGCTGCAGCCAGAGCGGGGGTGGGGGAAAGGAGGGAGCCCAGCACTGGGATAATACAGCGTCCGAGCTTGGGACTGGGGGTGGGTGGGGGTGTCTCTAACACCTAAATGGAGCTCATGTGCCAGGTGAGAGGGGGGGGGACCCTTGGGGACTGACGGCCTGGTAATAGGATGAATGGGGGTGGGGGCGTTGAACTAGGATCGCTCTCCCTTTTCCCAGGGGCTCTCCAAGATCCCGAGGGCTGGGGGGGCTGCAGGCGGTGCCCAGAGGGTGGGAAGCCTGGATGAGCCCTCCGGTTGGGGGGCACCCCCTAGGAGTCCTTGGGGGGGGGATGTTCTTGGCCCGCTGCTGGGCACTGAAGCATTACGCAATCCCAGGGAGGGATGTTGGGGAAGATGCCCTCCCCCCACACACAGTCTCCCACCCCGCGCTGACTCCCCAAGGGCTGGGGCCCTGGATGGACTCCCCGCGCCCATCTGTCCCCGATTAGCAGCTCCATGATCTCATCTCCTGCCAGGAATCTGGTCTGCACTGGGGCCTGTTTACATACCTGGCTGAGTGTTTAAAGCCCTGGGTGACTCAAAGCTCAGCTGGGGGGGGGGGGGATGAGCTCTGCAGAGGATCCTGCACTGGGGAGGGAAGTTCAGATCCAGATGCAGCTCCCCACATGGCCTGCCTTCCCCAGGCAAGAGCCAGGGGCAGGGCTGGGGGGGAATCCCAGGGCTGGACGAGTGGGGGGCTGCAGGGGGGATCCCAGGGCTGGACGAGTGGGGGGCTGCAGGGCTGGAGGGGGGATCCCAGGGCTGGAAGAGTGGGGGGCTGCAGGGGAGATCCCAGGGCTGGACGAGTGGGGGGCTGCAGGGGAGATCCCAGGGCTGGAAGAGTGGGGGGCTGCAGGGGGGATCCCAGGGCTGGAAGAGTGGAGGGCTGCAGGGGGGATCCCAGGGCTGGACGAGTGGGGGGCTGCAGGGCTGGAGGGGGGATCCCAGGGCTGGAAGAGTGGGGGCTGCAGGGGAGATCCCAGGGCTGGACGAGTGGGGGGCTGCAGGGCTGGAGGGGGGATCCCAGGGCTGGAAGAGTGGGGTGCTGCAGGGCTGGAGGGGGGATCCCAGGGCTGGAAGAGTGGAGTGCTGTGGGGGGTGGTCCAGGGTTGGGAGCCCAGAGGGTGCTGCAGATCCGGTTAGGGGGCCCTAGCAGAGCAGTGTGCGGAGACACTTGCCTAGCACTTGCTAATTCAAGAGTCTCGCTTTCCCCATCCCTTTCCAGCGCTGCTAAAAACCCCAGGAGGGTGTTTGCTGCTCGGAGGACTGGTCCCAGCTCTGTGACTGAATCACTGGGTGACTGATCTCAAGTGAACCCCAGCTGTGCCTCAGTTTCCCCCCCTCTCGTCCCCTTCCCCCACCCCCGCTGTGGGATGCTGTGTAGAGCTGCAGCCTGGGGTCTGAAACCCAGTGGGAAGGAGGGTAGCGGAGCTCCAGCCAGAGCCCCAGTCTCTACATTGCTCTTTTTACCCCCACGGCGCTAGCCCAAGTCAGCTGACCTGGGACGTGGACATGCCCTTAGGGACTCCAGCTGAGATTGGGGCCCAGCGTGCAGGTAAACAGAACAAGGGCAGCCCCTGCTCTGAAGAATTTACAAGCCAACTAGTGAGAACAGCCAAAGGCTTGAAGAAAGGGAGGTTGATTATCCCCATTGTACAGACGGAGAACTGAGGCCCAGGCACGTTCAGTGACCTGCTCAGAGGCGCACAGGGAGTCGGCGGCTGAGCCCTGACTTGAACGCAGATCTCCTGCGTCCCAGCCCAGTTCTGTGACCACAAGACCAGCCTGCCGCATTCATGTGAGGCTCCCAGGAACGTGGGCTGCGGAGCTGACAGGCGGCGGCGGAGGGCGCTGATTCTGCGCGGTGCCCCGAGCTGCTGCTTCCTGCTGCGCAGGGCCCAGCCACAGCACCCAGGGCTTCCCACTTCCCCTCCCAGCCAACGGCGTTGGCCAGCTGCCTCCCAGCAACACCGTCTGGCCCCGCGCTGGCTCGCAGGGCGGGCTGACCCGGCGTGACCCTGTGCGCTCACCCTGCCTGGCTGCAGGAGAGGGGAACGGCCCCTTGGCCAGACTCTGAGTGCTTTGTGCCCATCGCTTGCAGTTGCCAAGCACGGGGCGTTTGAGGGGAGGCAGCGGTGGTGCAGCCGCACTGCGCTCGAGGGGAGGTGCCCAGGCAGGTTCTGGCATCCAGCGGGTTTATCTTGGCGGCCGGACCTCAGGCCGGCACGCGGGCAGGAAGTCGCTGTGGCTTTCGGAGCGGGGCTGCAGCCTCCAGCCAGCCACAGTGCTGGGAGCTGCCCACATGCTCGCTCCCCCCCCCCCCCCCCCCGCTCTCTCCCTACCAGCCTGGGAACCACAGTCGGCTCCGGAGAGGCCGCGAGGTTGGTTTGTGGGGGACGCCCGGGTGTTTGCTCCGGGCGGATCTGCTCAGAACAGCCGCCGGTCGCTTGGGCAGGGCGTAGGCCGGGCAACTCCTTCCCAAAGGCGGGAGGGGGCGGAACGACTGGGGGAATGGGCACGTGGAAGGGCCGCCACCGGAGATGCCCTTGTAAGAGCTGGCATTTCTGCTTCATTGCTCGGGCAACCAGCGGCCAGCTTTGCACCCACGGGATGAGGGGCTCAAACCCAGAGGGTGGGGGCCTGGCTGGAGGAAGGAGCTGCGTAGCAAAAGGATTAAAACTCCTGTAAGGAGGTAATCCGGTGCCCCTCTCTACGGGGAAGCGTTTAACCCCGAGGGTGCAGGATGGACGGGTGCCCTTGATGGGGGGGGTTCTTGCCCTCCCCGGCATGGCATTTAACCCTGAACCGGCTCCCCTAGCCTGGGGCGGAGCCCCACCGGGCTCTGCTGGGACTTTCCCATCTCCTCACCGCTCTGCTCGGCCACTCGGCGCCGGGCAAACTGAGGCCCTGACGTGCGAATTCCCAGGCCGGCCCTTGGCTGAGGACACGGGCGATTGGTCGGGTCCCTAGCTTGGCGATGGGCCTTCCGCCGGCGCTGCCGGGGTCGGAGCCGTAGCTCGCGCGCGCTGGTGGGGAGCCCGCGGAGGCGGTTTCCAGCCCGTGTCTCCGGTGCGTACGTGTGTGTTCGACCGGTGTAGCGAGAGCTCTGCATGCAGCCGAGAGGATGGGGGGGGGGGCTGGGTTGTTTAACTGGGGGGGGGGTCAAGGGGTGGGAGGGTTGAGGATCCTGCCTCTGATAAACTTTATCTCCTCCCCCTTAAGTGAAACCACAGGGCTGTCAAATGTGAAGGGCCCAATCCTCAGCGGGTGTAAATCGGCCTCCATCCCACCGCCTGGAGGCCCCAGCGGGCCGTTAAGGGCTGGGGGCACGTGCCGGGCGGTGGGGACTGAGGGCGGAGAGGGCACCGCGGTGGGGGTCAGCCATGTTCCAAGACCAGCTATGTAGGTTAAGTACTTGGCTGGCCCCTCATCACCAGAAGAGCTGAGCACAGGGCTGCCAGCCGGCCGGGTTTGGACTGGACTGCCGCCAACCGGGCCATTAAAAGTCCTGTCGGCTGCACAGCGGGGGCTCAAGGCTCAGGCAGGCTCCCTGGGGCAGTCAGCGAGGCTCTGCATGCTGCCCCCGCCCCCACTGCCGGCTCTGTAGCTCCCATTGCCCAGAAACCGTGACCAATGGGAACTGGGGGGGCGACACCTGCGCGCACAAAGGCAGCGCGCATTGCACTGAGTCCCCTGGCCGCGCATGCGCCTAGAGGCCACAAGGACCTGGAGGCCACTTCCACGGAGCCGCAGTAAGCACTGCCGGGACCCTGACACACACGCACCCCGCATCCCCTGCCCCAGCCTAGACACCCAAACACCTCATCCCCAGCCAGAGCCTCCCCCACACCCAAATCCCCTGTGCCCCAAATCCCTCATCCCCAGCCGGAGCCTCCCCCACACCCAAATCCCCTGCACCCCAAATCCCTCATCCCCAGCCGGAGCCTCCCCCACACCCAAATCCCCTGCGCCCCAAATCCCTCATCCCCAGCTGGAGCCAACACGCACTCGGCGTCTAGGGACTCACAACGGGACCACATGCTCCCCGGAGGCCGCCGGCTCCACCCCCCGGGCCTGGGAAATGGTTCCAAGCCATAAAGCCCTGCTCTGGAGTCGAATGGCTCCCAGGTTATGGGGTGTTGAGCCGGGGCGGGGGGGGGGGGGGGATTTGGCTGAGTCGCTTCCAGCAAAGCACTTAAGCGCGTGCTGACTGGCTTAGTCCCCGTCCCGCCCCGAGAAGGGGACGGCCAAGGGCCCGTTGGCTCCCGTGGGGGGATCGGGATCGAAGCCGAAGTGCTTTGCTGGATCGGGGCCACGGCGAGAGGGGCCGAGGCCGACGCCAGGAACGTGGGGGGTGGGGTTCAGACGCGGTGCGAGGTCCCCCTCCCCAAGCCAGCGTAGGTGCCGGTCATGGGGGGGGGAGCAATGGGGCCGGCCGCCCCGAGCTCAGCCAGCTCCCGCTCTCTCTCCCCAGCCTTCTCTGCCCCAGATCGGCGCAGGCTGAGGGGCTGGGCCTCCCTGAGCAGCCTGCTCCAGTACCTGACTCTGCCCGGGAGAGGCCAGCTGGCCCCATGGCGCGTGTCCAGCAAGCGTCCTGGCCGTGCCCCGTGCTTCGCCCTCTCGGCAGCTCCCCACCCCTGGGCCTGGCTGGAGGCTGATCCCAATGGGAGGCCGTTGGCCTGAGAGCGTTTCTCCTCCCCCTCCCCCAGGCCGTGTCATTCGTCCCTTTCGCTCGCCTTATCTCCGGAGCAGAGAGCGGCGTGACCCCCGGGGTCTGGCGCACGGGGCTCTTGGTCAAATGGTCAAGAGCGCTCCCAGCCTGGGGACCCAGCATCGTTGGCCTGCTCCTCAAACGGAGGTTTCCAAGTGCGCGCGGGAGATGGAGTCAGTGCGTGGAGAAGACAAAGCAATGGTCTGCCCGCAAGCTCTCTGCGGGCACCGACGCGCTCCAACCCGTGCGCAAAGGACCCAGTCCCACCTAGGCCGATGACATTTGCTCAGGCGTCCAAGCACGGTCATTCCCAGAACTCGAAGGCACCCGAACTGCCGACTTGCCTAAGATGGCTGAATCCTGTTGTCAGGGGCATTTGCCACCAGGTGTAGCCAAGATCGTTTTGAGAGCGTTCCAGCCTCACCACACCAGAGCCTCCCCAGAGCTGAGTGTCTTTCTCACTGGGCATCGCTTGAACCACGAATCTCACCTGGTCTACCGGGAGTAACCCTGGATATAGATCTCACACGTCCTAACCACCGGAGGAAAACTGCAGCTACGGTGAGGACACGCAACAACCTCCTACGCAAACAGGCCGGGGCTTCATGCGGAGGAAACGCTCCCTCTCCGCGCTCATCCAGTCTAGTCCTGTGAATACCCTGCTCCGGTCTGGCTCCCTCCAGCTCACGTCAAGGTGGTTAACACACAACTACACTCAACCATCATCACCGGGCCGGTTCGACCCACACCAGCACCGTGCTCCCCGTGTTCAGCCACATCACCCCTCCGCGCGTCCGGCGGGAGCAAGCTACAGCCAGGATGGTTGAGAAGATCCGGGCACGTCCACGTGCGGCTGTGGCCGAACCAGGCGTCCCTGACCCCTGCCCTCTGCCCAGACTGGACGGTGGTCCGAGAACTCTGCACTCGGCGGCGGAAGCTGCTGCGATCTCGGCTTGGCAAGCTCTGTGACAATGAGACGCCGACGCGGCCGGTGTTTAGTCTAACGCGAGGTTCTGTTTACAGTGGTTCGCCCTTCTGTAAATACCAGGGGTTCCACCAGGGACCCTGGGGCAGAAGCAGGAAGGCGGCTGCTGTGACGTGGCTCTGCTGGGACCCCTCTTCAGGGGAGAGGAGGAGGGGGAGCAGGCGCCTAGGCCGGGCCGCCTCCCCTCGCTCTCCAAGAAGCCGGGGCACATCAGGACGCCTGTGGTTTCTTGGACGTGAATTTGGTGCTGACCTCACAACCCCGGACCCGGGAGTCTGCTCACCACAGAACAGCCCCTCGGGAGGGGACCTTTTAAAGACCGAGGGGGGAAGTCGGTGCCCATGGCCATTCAGGCCTTAGACTCTGGGCCAAGCCAGTCTCAAGGGGGCCAACCCTGCGGGAGGTAGGATGGTAGGAGCCTAGCCAGCCGGGGGAGTTGACAGGGTCCCTGTTGATATTACTCTGTATTTGGCACGGCTGCGCCCAGTCCAGCTCTGGTGGGCGCAGTTCAAGGAGGACGGTGGTCAATTGAAAGGGGTTCGGGGAAGAGCCAAGAAAATGGTTAAAGGACTGGAAATCCTGCCTTATAGGGGAGACTCCAGGAGCTCCGTCGATTGAGCTTAACGAAGAGACGGTTGAGGGGTGACTTGATCACAGGCTCTGAGGACCCACATGGGAACAGAAATTTAATAAGAGGCTCTTCAGTCCAGCCAGTGGCTGGAAATGGAAGCTAGACAAATTCAGACTAGAAATAGATGCAGGTTTTAGCAGTGAGGGGAATGAACCACGGGGGCAACTTTCTAAGGGCCCTGGGGGATTCTCCATCGCTGGGCATTTTTAAAACCAAGCTTGGATGTTTTTCTACACAATCGGCTCCAGGTCAAACAGGAATTAATTCAGGGCGGTCCCGTGGCTTGTGTTAAACACTGGATCGGACAGCAAGGACCACTGTGGTCCCCCAGTCGATGACTCTGTGTCTGGCTCTCAGAGACGTGAGTGTCTCCGTTGTCTTTCAGAAGAGGCAGAGGGAGTCCCTGCCCGTGTCTGAATAGACATTTTGCTGCTTAGGGGGCAGGACTAGACACAAACCCAGCCCTGGGTCCTGCTGTGGCTTCCTGGATCTGTTCCCCATACACAAAGCAACAAGGAGTACGTGGCTGGACCGTGTTAGGGCGGGAGTAGCAACCAGGAAATTGCCCCTGGGGGTCCGTGAGCAGCACAGGTTTCGGAGCGCTTGCCTTTGGTTTGCAATAATGACTGAGTTATGAAGAGATGCACAGGGCAAGGACAGAGCTGTGTTAGAAGTCAGGTGCTTACTTCTAGCCCCCAAACTGTGTGTCTGTATGTGACACGGTCATCGCCCACCAGTGCATTAGGGGCGCTGGCATAGGGGCTGTTGGGTTGTTTTGATGGCTGGAATTCAGACAGCCCCATGTTTCTGAAGGAGTCCAAATCCCATGAAATGATATCGTAGAGACGGGGATCTCATTCCCCACCTCTGAACTGCAGCCAACTCTGGGGTGAAACTACCCAGCAAGCTGACGCCGCGGTTTGGGACAAAGTGAAGAAGAATCCAGCTGGAGGGTAGGGACTGGGAGGCAGAACAGTGTAACCCCAATTGCAATAGGAACAGGACGTGGGGTAGGGAACACCCCAGTCGTATATAAAACATGGCCTGGGATAACAAACAGTAGCCAGCTTGATTTTGTGGGAAGACAACAGCAACCTCTCCCCCCCCCGCCCCCCCAGTCAGTGGTTCAGTACTGACCCAAAGGAGGATTCTACTTCCCAGCGGTCTCCCATCCAAGTACTGCCCGGGTCTGCTTGACATGGCACCAGTGCTGTGGTACAAGGCAACATAGAGGCCAGGCTCAGAGAGGGAACAGAAAGAGAGGCAAGGAGCCGCTGATGCACAGCGGTGGATGGTGTCAGCAAGGGGATCCACAGCCTCCCTCGTCTGGGAGAGCGGATGCATGTGTCCGTCCCGTTCCTCTTGCACAGGCAGACACCGGGGGCGGGGAGCTGCCTTACGTCAGCTCCGCCCTGCTGGGTTTAGCTTGAATCAAAGGCCAAACCCACGCTGTGCCAGAGCATAACCCTCCCTGGTAAACCACGTCCCCCGAGGCACCGTGCCAGTGACCGCTGTGAAATTGGAGCGCGCGCCCTGCCGGGCTAGCAAACACACCGGGCCTAGTCTGCTGTGGGCACTCGTAGCCACAACAAGCTGGCATGAAGCCTAGTGGCACACCATTGAGTTCAGTGAGCATCCTCCCCGCCCCCTCCTTAACCCCCGCCAGGCCAGGCTGGTGAACCCTGCATTGAAGCAAGGCTGGGGAAGACGCCCCTTCAGTCAAGCCCATTCTAATCCCCGCCATTCTTTGGGGGCTTGTTTTTCGGCAGCTGCTGTTCTCACCCATTAGGCCGAGGTGATTGGCAAAGGCCCAGCCAGGTGGGCAAGGACTAAGGGGGCTTTAGCGCCACTGGGATTGTCGCCAGCGGCGTAACATCTCCTGGGCAGAAGTCGGGGTCCAGCCCTTTGCTCAGGGTATTTATTTCCTCCAACTAACACACATTCAGCACCCTCTCTTCCCCCCAGCCTCGGGCCTTGTGCTGGGGGCTGTCCATTCTGGACAGGTTTCCCCCCTACTGCCCACTTTCCTGGGTCACCCTGCCTCTGGACCCGTCTCTCTCCAAAGCCCGGCCTGCCCCAGCCCCTCTCCCCTCCCCTCCTGCAGCACCCTGTGGACTCCAATAAAAACCAAACATGCCCTTGAAGTGCAACTGGTTAACAGGCTGTAAATGCCACTCTCCTGCTGCAGGGGCAATAAAACTCCCTGAGGGTGGGGTCATTTCCTGAGCTGCCTCTTCTAACTCCCCCCACACACACTCTGCTCCCCAGGGGGGGCCATTAGCTAGCCTATCACCTCCTCCCCATGCTTCAGGTGAACCGCTGCCTTTGAAGTGCCTGCTGTTTGTCCCTGGACAAAGCCAGGGGTGAAGGGTGGGTTTTGCATCCCGGAGCGAGTTGTGTCTGAATGTTGCTCACAAGGCTGGGGAGATGAGGCCGGTTGGGGTGACTCTCCAGGTTCCCAGACACCCCCGGGCCGTGCTGCACCCCCTTGCTCTGGCTGGGGCTAATTGCAAAGGCGAGGGGCAGTACAGACACTGAGCGTGTTTGTTCCCGGAAGGCCTTGCTTGCAGCTGCGTTGAACCAGAGCAGACGGCGGCCGCGGGAGAGTCTGTGCAGCGTGGCAGCGTTCTAGAGTGTGAGACAAGAAATTAGTGGCTGGCAGCACGGTGCAGAAAATAGCACGGTCCATTCTATTCTGTGCACGTCCTTGCACGCCCATCACTGGAATATCTGGGCACCTTCCACTCGTGAATTAGCACCATGGCTCCCCATCAAGAGTGTGTGTTCTCTCAGCTGCTCCTCGGTGGGCCCTGGAGTGTCTTGTTTAAGTCGGGTTTGGGGTTTTAAATAAACCCGTTGCTCTGCATTTGCGGCAGAAAAGGCAAGTCAGAGAGTTGTGCCGGCAGTGGAGAGGTTTGGGAAGAGTCTAGAAAGGTTTCTTAAGCCGGCTCCTCAGGTGGTGTGAATCTGGGCAGCTCGGCCCTGCTGGGGGATTTCCACCCGCTAAGGATCCGACCGCCTGTAGAGGTGGGGGAGGAGGACTGAAGTCCTCCCGCAGCAGCAGGTAGATTGCAGGCAGACACATTGCTCGTGGGATTCCACCTTGACCTCCAGGGACTTGCCTCTGCTAGTTCAAGGACAGTGTAGTCCCCAGTCCTATTTAATCCCCATTTTCTTGGCTAAGGCCCCTCCATTTCATGGCAAGTTTGGTGCTGGACTTGATGGGGCTACGCCCTGGTCCCTACATCACGATTTGACACAGTGCAAAGCTCCCCAGACGCCCGGTAGCTAGGTGCAGCCAACCTTAGAGCCTGGGTGACCCTAGGAGCCAACCCTGATGTCCCGTGTGGTGTGAGGGACGGGAAAGCCTAGCACTTGTACCGCGGGAGTTGTATGAATCCAGGAACCTATCCCCCCCGTGCCTTGTAGCCCAGCGGTCAGTGACTGGTTTCAAACATAACGAGCCACGGTAGGGAATGAGTTTTTCTGTTAGCACTGAGAGAAGAGCGTGCAGCCCCCTTGTGAATGTCCCCTCCACCCTCCCGTCCCCCTCAAGCCCTCGTGTTCAGCTTCCCCAAGGCCTGGACACTGAGGCACGGTGTATTAGTGCGGGTGGCACGCCGAGCCGGTTCTGCCCGGTGGTGCTGGCCAGCCGGGATAATTCCATTCACCCCCCACCAGCTGCGCGCAGCACCGTCATGCCGACACTTGCTACCTTGACGCCCGGGGGGTTTCCACTATAAATCCAGCGCCTGGCATTCAGCCCTGGGCCTAGTGGTGCCGGTACCATGGCTTGGGTCAGCTTAACTACGTCTCTCCAGGGGGTGAATTTTTCACTGCCCTGAGCAACGTGGCTAGGTCGACCTAAGTTTTAGGTGTAGACGGGGCCTTAGTGTGTGTGTGTGGTGGGGGGGGGGGTTTGAATGTGAGAGAGACAGTGGGGTGTAGGGGTGAGAGGCGGAGGGAGCCGGCTGTGTGATGGGAGGGGGACGGGGACGTGGGAAGAAGGCAGAGAAGAAAAAGGATGGGGAGGCTGAAGGAGGAAGAGGAGGAAGACTAGGCTAGGGAGGGGGGTGTCAGAAGGAAATGATGCCAGGCTGGTGCCAGGCAAGGACCCCCTCCTTTCCTGGAGGGTTTGGGGGGGCGGCTGGAGAGGCGTCAGGGAGACCACAAGACCCAGGAGGAGGAATGAAAACCTCCTGATAGGGGAGTGAGAGGGGGAGGTCACAGCCCCTCCGCCCCCACCCCACTGGGGTGAGAGACAGACAGCCGGGGCAAAGGGGGGACAAGGCCCTGGCTGCTCCCAGTGCAGCTGGATCTACTCTATGATATTTTCGGCTCCCTCTGAGCTGGGGCAGCCCCATTTTGTCCCTGAGGTGTTTTGCGGACTGTTGAGAGCGCTGAGGCCTAGCAGGCCCGCTCCTGAGGTGACCTTAACTGTTGGCAAGCAGATAGAGGGGCCTCCCAAGCTTGTTCCACCCAGCGCTGAAATGCAGCCACCTCTGGGGATGAAGGGGGGGATCAGGCAGCAGCCCCACCCCTGTTGCCTCCTTCTCCCTGGCCTCAGCTCTGTCAGCGATGGGGCTACAGCACTTTCCTATGCAGGCCACGCTCGGGTCTGACAGCCCTGCCTCCCGGCGGCGCTAGCGCAGATGTTCCTTCGGCCTGCGGTTTACGAGCCGGTTTAGGGACTAGCCCGACCCGTCTTGGGACCCAGCTAAATCGCTCACATATGTGAAAAATCCACACCCCCGAGCCATGTAGTTAAGCTGACTTAACCCCTGGTGTAGACAGTACTACGGGAATCGAACTACCTCCTATCTCTCCAGGATGCAGATTACCCAGGAAACCCCTTCCTGTTTCTGCAGTGAGTGTCTACCCTGAATCGCTGTAGCATTGCAAGAGTAGGCAAGCCCTTAGTCTCGTGGGCTGCGTGGACTGGGGGTGATTTGGGGGTGATTTGGGTAGCCGTTCTGTCAGTTGTCATAAATGTATAGAGTTTACAGCCAGAGGGGCCCATTGGCTCGGCAAGTCTGACCCGCATAATCCTGTATCCAGCCCAATAACATGTGGTTGACTAAAGCATCTTCCAGCCAGGACTCTAGTCTAGATTTGAAGACGTCAAGGTGGAAGAGCTGTCAGTGGACTTTGTTCCAATGTTTAATCGCCATCGCTGATTTAAAAAAATGGTGCCCAATTTCTAATTGGAACGTGTCTGACTTCAACTTGCAGCCGCTGGCTCTCGTGCCGTGGCGGGGGAGAGCGGACCCACCAAAATCAAGGCTCCAACCCCCACCCATAAACTTTGGCTGGGGTTGGAATCTGAAGCCCGTTCAAAATGGCCGCCACACCTCCGGCTTGCCACCCCTCTTCAATGTCCTTCTCCAAGGAAATCGTTCTAGCCAGTGGCCCTTTAAGGGGCCAGGTTTGCGATAAGGCCTTTGAGGTAACTACGAGCGTGGTTCTGAGGGCCGAGCCACTCGGAGGCTCTTCGGTTGGAGCGTGTGTGTTTCTGCTTTGGGAGCAGGACACGGCAGGGTGAAAAGGAGTCGACAGGGTGGAGAAGGAGAGGAAATGGCTAAGAGGGACCCCGGCTCCCACCGCTAGGCACTGATGAGGCCCCTAAATGGGGGTGAGCAGAACATTGGCGTTGATGCAGAGATGACCAGATGTCCCGATTTTATAGGGACAGTCCCGATTTTGGGGCCTTTTTCTTACAAAGGCTCCTGTTACACCCCCCCCACCCCCATCCCTTGTTCTGATTTTTCACACTTACTGTCGAATCACCCTAGATGAGATTTTTTTCCCCCTAGGGGTGCTCCACCCCCATCCCATTGGCCCCAAGGGCCCACCCCCACTCTTCCTCCTTCCCGAAGGCCCACTCTGCCCTTCCTCCGCCTCTTCCCGCCCCTGCTCCAACCCCTCCCCCGGCCCCAGCTGGCAAACAGCTGGGCCTGCTGGGTGCTGAGGACTCGCTCTCAGCACCTATGGATCTGAATTTTTCAAATTTAGACATCTGAAAAGAAAAAAACCCTGGGGAAGCGTTGGATGAAATCTCCCTTTCTTGTGTGTTTTAACCAGCGACAGAGCAGGCTGAAACTGATTAGCCGTTTGCCATTTAAAATGCTGAAGTTTCAAAATGTTGCCCCCCCCCCGCCAAAAAAAAAAACAGTTTTTGGAAAACAGTGAAAACATGTTTCTCTTTTTTTATTTTGAACACGTTTCCCCCTGTACATTACTTAAAAGAATCTTTCCGCGGGGTTCTTAGCATCTCTCTGCTACTTTGTGACCGAAAGCTGAGAAGTTGCATCTCCAGTGATAGAAGGGGAAACTGAGGCACAGCACAGTGAAGGGGCATGCCCAAGGTCACAGGCCAGTGACAGAGCCATGATGCTCAGCTCTGTGCTCATTCCAGTGGCCGTTAGCCACTCTGTCCAGCCAGACTCTCACTAGGCCAGCACTGAGCAGCTGCAGTTCCCACTGACGTCAACTTGACGAGTGGGGGCTATGTCTGAACATCAAACCCATGGAGCTTCCATGCTGAAGGTTTCCAGGGCTCCTCACACTATGCAGATGCCATCCCTGAAATGCAGCCCGCTCTGGGGTGGAGCCTGGCAACTAACTGCCACATAACACGCTGTGTGGGCTATTTTGACCAAGACACTAGGCCTAACCCTGACTTCATGCTGAACTTGGTGAGGTCAGATCCTATAGATACTCCCCCCTCCCCCCCATCACCACACTCACAATAGAAAGCATGCACAGACCCCTCCTGGGAATGGAGTGAAAAGGAAGGCGACAGCGGGGCTGCTAAAGAGGAGCGGGGTGGGGAGGCGGGTGCCTTGTTCCGTGGCTTTGGTAAAACCACATCAGTGGTGGCAGCTGGGTGCGCATGAATCTCTCCCTCCCCGGCTGAGTTCTCCCTCCGGGAAGGAATGGCTGCCAGATGCTCCCGTTCTGAGCTCATTCCCCAGGGGGCAGGACGGGCTCTGGGGAGGGGACGCTCCCTGCGCGCTCTCACAAGGACGGGGCCGGCGTGGAAAAAAACGCAACAAAGCCAGGCGGGTTATGACACTTATTCCAGCGTTACCAGGGGAGGGGGAAAGGGCGGGTCTCCTCGTTGGTAGGTACACGGATCTAGCTTCCTCTGCATACAATACTAGGGGTCTCAACCATTCCCCTCTTTTCTCCCCCCACTTACTCACATTACCAAGAGCTGCAGGCCTCTGGCCCTGCGTGCAAGAGAGAGGGATGCACTGAGTTGGAGCAGTGCTATGAGTTAAGGAAGGTGAGTGGGGGGGGGGAGGGAAATCGGGTCATTAATGGGGCAGAGGAGAAGAATTAGCCCCTAGGACTGTTCTTTCAATTCCAGATGTGCGTTAACCCCTTCCCAGCTTGTGGGGGTCAGGACACAGCCTATGGGTAAAGCCGGTTCCGTAGCAACGTTGTTCACGAATCAAAATGTGCCAGCTGGGTGGGAGATAACGTGTCCCCGGCGGAGGGCTGGGATGAGCTGAGCGGTCTGGTTCAGCCTGCAGAGGAGAAGGCTCTCTCGCCTCGAGCGGCGGGCTTGTGTGGAAGGACGGCACGGCAGCAGAGACAGAGGAGCAGCCAAAGGGCAGGAAGTTGGCCCGAACAAGGCTTTTAAACAGTGGTGCCAGTGCAGTGGTTAGAGGCTGCAGGAGCTGGACGGGGAAGCAGGTAGGCAGGAGGCTCTAACGCAGGCCCGAGACTTGCCCACACCAGGGGATGTGGAATGAATAGTGGCGGGATGGAGGCTGGGGGTGGAGCTGAGACCGGGACAGGAGCAGGAGGGAGGGATAACTCAGTGGTTTGAGCATTGGCCTGCTAAACCCAGGGTTGTGAGTTCAATCCTTGAGGGGGCTGTTTAGAGATATGGGGGGGAAAAAAATCTGTCAGGGGACAGTCCTTGGTCCTGCTAGTGTAGGCAGGGGGCTGGAGGTGATGACCTTTCAAGGTCCTTCCTGTTCTATGAGATAGGCATATCTCCATAAATTTAGGTGACAATGGGTGTCATTGAGTACATGACTGTCCCCTGTCTCCTGGGGTTAGCTCAGTGGTCCCATAAGCATGGTCAACAACCCAATATCCTGGGCCAGCTTCTCTGCCAGGTGCCCAGCTTCCCCACTGGCTTTAAAGGGAGCTGCCCGGCTTTGGACACCACCTATGTGTTGGCACCTTTCCGGGTATGTGCCTAGCACATCTGGACAGACCTGGCTGGTACTTTGCATGTGCAGGTGTGTTTAGACATGTGTACTGCTACTGCCCTCTACTGGACAGGGAGGATCATCTGACTAGTGGGACCCATTGAGTATGTCTACACCACATTGCAAACCCCCGGCACAGACTCCGGTTTGAGTCCTCCCCCCCCCCCCCCCCAGCCACACACACGTCTGTCTGGTTTGAGTGAGCCACCCCCAAGGCCTGGGTTCTAGGACGTGCCGAGGGGCTCTGCTGATACTCGGGTCGTTATGCGGTGTGGACGCAGCTCAAGGCCCAGACCTGAGTCAGAAGGCCTGCGTGAGATCGGAGCCAGCTGTCGTAAACCCAGGTTTATAATGCCGTGGGCTGCTCGCGCACAGGCTTGGACACACCGAGTCCACAAGGCCAGGTCCTGCAAATCCAGGTTTGCAAGGCTGTGTAGATGTACTGGTAAGGTCAGTGTCTCAGGCTCCACGGCGTTGGCGTCTGTCTCTTCTCCCAGGAGTTAGATTCTTTAGTCAACGCGTGTGTCACGTTACTGAAATATTTTTGGGATCCTATAGATCATTGGTGCAACCAGGGTCCTATAGTGGCACCAAATCTTATGTAAAGGGGGTCATAATAGGTGTCTATGACCTGATTATGAATATGCCATTGATGTGTGTATCAATTTTGTAGTTGAAGTTATGAATATTGGCTCTGGACTGTCTGTCTTTCCAAATATTGTGCTCTGCTGGGGGGGACATTCCAGAGTATTGGGCATCAGCTTTGCTTGAGCTGCCCAATAAAGCAGTCTATAAAACCTGGCAGAACGTCCTCCATTTTGTCTTCTACCTTCAGCCTGCAGCCTGTCTTGCTTCCAGCTCTGAATGGACTTTGCTACACAAGTGAACTCTGAACTAAGGTGCTGACCCATCCCTAAATGGGATGCTTTCTAAAGACTTTGATTTAAACCTGCAGTTACTCTACCTTTGCTGCAAGCCTGAACCAAGAGATGTGCCATTACTGCATGTAATTGATTTCTTTTAACCATTCCTAACCCTCACCTATACCTTTTTCCTTGTATAATAAACCTTTAGATTTTAGATTCTAAAGGATTGGCAACAGTGTGATTTGTGGGAAGATCTGATTTGTATATTGACCTGAGTCCGGGGCCTGATTCTTTGGAATTGGGGAGAACCGTTTTCTTTATTTGGGGGATTGGTTTTCATAACCATTGGTCCCCAGGACAGGTGGCTGCTGGTGGTGATACTGGGAATCTGGAGTGTCTAAGGCAGCGGTCGCCAACCAGTGGTCCGCGGACCACTGGTGGTCCGTCAGAAAATTTGGGTGGTCCGTGGGGAAATTTTGGGGCGGGGGGGGAGGGGAAGGGAGGCAAGCGGCAGGAGCAGTGTGCTGCGCCGCGGCGCCGCGAGAGTGTGCCCCTGTGGGGCGGGGAGGCAAGCGGCTGGAGCTCCCGCCCCCTGCCTGCACGGACCGTGGTGCAGCGGCGCGGCGCCGCGAGAGTGTATGGGGCGGGGGGGTGAGGGAAGCGGCGGGAGGCCCCCCCCGCCTACTCAGAGCAGGGTGCAGCGGCGCAGCGCCGCGAGAGTGTATGGGGCGGGGGGGTGAGGGAAGCGGCGGGAGGGCCCCCCCCGCCTGCCCAGAGCAGGGTGCAGCGGAGCGGCGCCGCGAGAGTGTATGGGGCGGGGGGGTGAGGGAAGCGGCGGGAGGCCCCCCCCCCCGCCTACTCAGAGCAGGGTGCAGCGGCGCGGCACCGCGAGAGTGTATGGGGCGGGGGGGGTGAGGGAAGCGGCGGGAGCCCCCCCACGCCTGCCCAGAGCAGGGTGCAGCGGCGCGGCGCGGCAAGACTGTGCCCCTATGGGGCAGGGGGGTGAGGGAAGCGGCGGGAGCCCCCATCCCCCGCCTGCCCAGAGCAGGGTGCAGCGGCGGCGCGGCAAGACTGTGCCCCTATGGGGCGGGGGGGTGAGGGGCGCGGCGCCGCGAGACTGTGCCCCTATGGGGCGGGGGGGTGAGGGAAGCGGCGGGAGCCCCCCCCCCCAGAGAGCGAGCCTCCGGCTACCGCGGCCGCTCCTGCGCCCCTCCCCCCTCCCGCTCGAGCAGCACGGCATCGCAGCCCCCCCCCCACACTGGAGGGGGGGGGGGGGCTGCGGTGCCGCGCCGCTCGGGGGGGGGGGACTTTAGTGGTCCGTGACCTCTAAAAGGTTGGCGACCACTGGTCTAAGGGAATTGCTTGTGTGACTTGTGGTTAGCCAGTGGGGCGAAACCAGAGTCTTTTCTGGTTGGCTGGTTTGGTTTGCCTTAGAGTGGAAAACCCCCAGCTTTGGGCTGTAGTTGCCCCTTTGGAAGCAATCTGTCCTGATCTGACACTCACAGTTGGATCCCACCAGGAACAGCACCGGCACAGCGTGTTAGCTGGGATTTGGATCAGCTGCCTCAAGCCCTCACAAATGTGCTGCCTCGAACTCCCCCACTGGCCGGGAGGAACCCACATGTGGCCCCAGACAGTGGGTCTGGAACACTTTTAATAGAGGAGGTGCTGAAAGCCAGCCCCCTTATCCGCACCTCCCCATGCCGTGAGCTGGGGCTGGGAGCAGGGCCATGACTCTGGGAGCGGGGGACCCAGACAAGGATAAAGGGGCCAAGACTGGGACCACAGCTGGTGTGGAGCCCTGGGCACAGGGCGGCCGCCGGGACCCTGGGAGCAGGGCTGGCACCTGGGACCCCAGGTGTGGGGGTTGGGCGCAGAGCCCCGTGCAGAACCTGGGGGTGCTGCCGCACCCCCCGCCCCACCCCTAGTTCCTGCGCCTATGGCCCCAGAGAAGGGCATGGAGGTGCTGAAATCACACAGCCAGCTGGAGCAGTTCCATGAAGGCCGCAGACTGAAATGAACCTGCTGGCAGGCCGGGCTTCGTTCCCCAGCGTCTCTCGGCCTTACCGCCCCCAGGCCGTGGGGCTGGGCATCCCTGAAGCTGTGGAACTGCCCAGGCTCCGATTGGCCTGGAGCCAGGGCTCAGTAACCATCTGAGCTGGGGCAGGCGGTTGCATCTCAATAAAGATCTGCTCTGGTTCAGCTGCAAGTTCTTGGCTGGATCCCGGGGGGGGGAGCTCTCTGGCCGTTAACCTCTCTGAGCTGCTGATCAGGAAGGCAGTCGGCGTCCTGTTGGTGGATGGGAGACTGGGCTAGGGCTGGGTGCGGGGCGGTTCCTGTGTCCGTCGCCAGGGGAAAGGGGCAGCAGCGGAACTGGCGTTCCGGACCTCGCGGAGTTGCAAGCTGCCACTCTTGGAGCGTGACACTCAGTTGCATGATTCCCCCCCCTGTGATTGCAGGCCCTTCCCCGCATGCCGGCTGGTGGTCCCCAGGCCGGTGGGAGCCAGGTAACGGGGATGGTACAATCCTCGAGGGGGAAAGGCAGGGATGGTGGTGGGCCCAGGCGGACTTCGGACAGGTGGGCCGAAGTCGCGTTGTTATTTATGGGAGACGTCTCACTCAAATTAGATTTTGCATGGCTGATGTTCTCCGGGCTTCGGTCCGAGATGGGTTTCTCCCGGCCCCAGAGCCTCCGGCCTGTCAGCAGCATCTGAGAGTGGGAAGGGTCACTGGCTTCTCCGTCACCAAGCTTTCTATTCGTAAGTGAGACACCTCCGTAAATGCCGGACTGGCCTTTGACTCTACCAGGGAGGAAAGGTAGCAGCCAGACCTCAGGGGAGACTGAGAATTCCCAGCTCTTATACATTGCGGCTCATCAGTGGCTCACAAAGGGCTTTATCCCTGTTTTACAGATGGGGAAACTGAGGCACGGGCGGCTAGTGACAGAGGCGGGAATAGAACCCAGGTTTACCTGAGTCCCAGCCCCCTGCTCCATCTTCTAGGTCACACTGCCAGGCACATCCTTGGGTGAGTCACTTAATCCCCTAGGCTTCACGAGCCTGGAGAGGCAGGTTGGCCCAAAGGTTAGGGCACTAACCTAGGATTTGAGAGA
This sequence comes from Sternotherus odoratus, assembly GCA_032164245.1. Lineage (NCBI taxonomy): Eukaryota > Metazoa > Chordata > Testudines > Kinosternidae > Sternotherus > Sternotherus odoratus. The sequence goes on along the minus strand of JAVMKO010000002.1, from coordinate 220,326,374 downwards.
CCTGCATTCTAGTCCCTGCGCCTCTGCAGCACCCCTATGTGAATCGGGGCCCATCCCTCTGCCTCTCCGTGCCTCAGTTTCCCATCTGTACAATGCACCAGCCTGCCTCACAGAGGGGCTGGGAGGATAAATATCTAGATTGTAAGGTGATCAGCTACCATGGTCTTGGGGGCGGAGTGAGAGGCAGATAGACCCTGCGATGGTTCTTCCCACACGGGGTAGGAGGTTGGGTCTGTTTTGTCTCCGCAGGCTCCAAAAGGCAGGTGTGACATGTCCTGTGTTGGGCACTGGCTCCACCCCGGCCTGCAACCACCCCGTGGCTGACATGGGCGAAGTCCCCCCGGGTAGCTTCCATGCTGGGCTGAGGCCCTGGCCTCCACCCCAGCCCTGCGAGAGGGGGGCTCTTAATGTTGCTCTTCAAACACCCTGCAGCAGGGCCGACGGGAAGCCATTCAAACCCCCTCCCGCCTGGGTTGGTGGAGAGACCTGGGCCTAGCGGCAGGGCCAAGGACCATGGCTAAGTCCTTCAGCCACTCCTGGAGTGACCCCAGCTACGCCGTTGGCTGGAAACCCAGCGGAGACCAGGCTTGAGTATCAAGAACACTCTGAACCGACGCAAGATCTAAAATGGCTTCCCGCAGGAGGGGCAGGGTCATTCTCCTCGTCCAGCCGCACGGAGAGGTGAAGCGACGTCCCCAAGGTCACACAGTGAGGGAGTGGCAGGGCTGGGCTAAGAACCCAGGGCTCCCGGCTACTCATCTCCCACACTAGGCCACACCTGTGTCTTGCCAGCCACTGTAGCCACTTGACTGAATCGGCCGTAGGGTGGCCAGCTGGTGGGTTGATATAAATCAGACGTGCTCACACGTTGCCAGCACCAACTCTCCCGGACCCCAAAGGGGGCACCAAATCAGCCTAGAAATGGTGACTGAGTACTACTTTAGCACCCCGTAGCCTCTGAGCACCTCCCCATCTTGACGGGATCTTTTCTCCCGTAAAGGCAGGGCAGTGCTGTTATCCCCGCTGGGCAGGTGGGAAACTCTCTCTATATATATTCCCCAAAGTCCTTTACTATCTAAGCTATACACACACACACACACACTCTCTATATTCCCCAAAGTCCTTTACAATCTAAGCTACACACACACACACACACACACACACACACACACACACACACACACACACACACACACTCTATATTCCCCAAAGTCCTTTACAATCTAAGCTACACACACACACACACACACACACACACTCACTCTATATTCCCCAAAGTCCTTTACAATCTAAGCTACACACACACACACACACACTCTATATTCCCCAAAGTCCTTTACAATCTAAGCTACACACACACACACACTATATTCCCCAAAGTTCTTTACACTCTAAGTCTCCACCGCTTCCCTGTGTGTTGGAAGAGGAGACTGTTCCACAGACTCACAGATTGTGCTGTCAGGCCAGTGGCTAGGCGGGGGTGAGCTGCCACCACTACTTATTGTACAACACCTCCTCCTCCTGACCACTCCTGATCCTTCTCCTCGTCTCTACCGCAGGCTCTCTGGGGCAGGGATTGTCTTGTGCTGCCCGTCTATGCAGCATTGAGCACAATGGGGCCCTGACCCCTGGCGCCGCTGTCATTTAAATCAATTGCATTATAGCAGGTGTCACCAGGGGGCGCTGGTACACATCTGCCAAGTTCTTGGGGTGTGAGCAAGTTTTTAGTCTTGGATGAAATGCCAGCCTCTCTGTTCCAGGTCTCGTACATGTGTGTCAATAAAGCAAGTTACACCCCGATTAGATCCAGACTCTGCCATTGATTTCTGCCTAAATTCTCCTTCACTCAGTTTTATCCCCATTACACCCCAGTGACCCATCCTTTGCGGAACCCCCTCCCACCCACCTTCAACCCCTTGCCGACAGGTGGAGGGGTCAAATTCTGCACTCGTCCACACTGGTGTCAAGCGAGTCCTCTGACCCCAAAATCTCAGGCCAGTTCCTTGTGTCGCCACCACAAAAACCTATCCCAGCCTTGCTGGAAATCCCTGGAGGGAGGCCACGGATTGAATGGGCCACAGACCCTGAATGGGTGGAGCCACTCCAACAGCTGATCCTGGGTCCGTCTGCTACCTGGGCTGAACGACTTAGATTCTCAGCTCCTAGGGCAGGGACTGTCTGGCTGTTCTGTATTTGTACAGCGCCTAGCACAGTGGAGCACGACTAGGGCGGCTAGGTGCTATGATATCACAAGTAATATGTAATAATATGGGGATGGCGGATTCTAGTCTCTTGAGCCGTCAGGGGCCTTCTGGCTGCATTTCTCCAGCCTCCCCATCTTTGAGCGTGGGGGTCTTCACTAGATACTGGCAGTGCCAGGTTTACAATGGCACCATGGGGCCAGGCCCATCCTCAGAAGTGGCCCCGACCTGCTCCACTGGCACCGTGCCCTGAGCCCCGGCCAACTCACTGGCTCTCCCCCCGCACCCCGCTCTTCTCGGCCTGCCAGCCAGCCGGCCAAGGGCTTCTCTTCACCCCATGGCCCTACCCGCTGGCTCCTCTCTGCCCCCTGGCCGGACTCCAGTGCACCTCCAGCTCCGGGCAGGCTCTGCTTCCCACAACCTGTGGGACCCCCCAACTCTCTCCCCGGAACTGAGCAGAAGCCTGGCCGGTTGTGGGGAGGGAGACACCTAGGGGGAGGGGCTGGCAGCACAAGGCCTGGCGGGCCACTGTGTGCCTGTTTGTAAATAGTGCCCTCACACTGGTCTGGGCACAGCAGGGCCGCCTCTGCCATGCCATGCTCTGCCCCATTGCCCCTGGCCGGCCCCTCGCGCCGCGGACCGATCTCCCTGTGCCATGCGCCACTGTCCCCCCCCCCCCCCCCCGGGGGCCCACAACTAGATTTAGCGCCTGACCCACACAGGGTTAATCTGGCCCTGCGGGCATATATTATTTGCACTACAGTCGTGCAGAGGGGGTAGGTGCTGTGTGAACCCACAGGGAGTCCCGGCCCTGGGCCTGAAGCGTTTGGGAGGGGAAACCCGGGCAGCGAGGAGGGAAGGCCCAGATCCTCAAAGCTCGCTCGAGGAGTTAGGCGCCGAAATGCATTAGCCGCTGGCCAAAGCTGCCAGCCACTGATCTCACACAGCCCGGGCCTGTCCAGTCCCTTCGGCCCAGAGATCTCTCGGCCGTGCTGCCGGATTCAGGAAGCCAGCGCAGTTGTCCCTGCCTTTGAAACCCCGAACCACCGCGGGTCTCGTAACATTTTGACCCGGAGGGGTGGGGGGAGATTTGGCAATAAAACTGGCTGCTCCTTCCTGATAACAAAGAGCCCGGGAGATTAGCTGGCGGCCCCAGGGGACTCCCATTAGGCAGATAGGCAGGGGATGGGAACAGTAAAAAGATCCCAGCCCTTGAAAAGGATCCAGGCCCTGGGTCATAAAATTCTATTGCCCTCTCCGGCTCAGTGGGGGGACATTTGGTTACAGTTTGCCACTCTCTGATCTTCCCCCTCAATAGCCCCTTTGAAGTCCCTCTCCGCCTCCCCTGGCGTCCCTGTTCACCCTCCTTGGGATCCACCATTTGTTAGTGTGGAAGACAAACAGGCCCTGGAAAGGGGCGCCCACTCCGGGGCGAGTGGCGGGGGCTGGGCTGGCCAGTGGGCAGGCTGCCAGATAAATAGGGTGACCAGGTGTCCCGATTTTATAGGAACAGTCCCGATTTTTGAGTCTTTTTCTTATATAGGCTCCTATTACCCCCCCATCCCCATCCTGATTTTTCACATTTGCTGCCTGGTCACCCTACAGATAAACCCCCCACTGACCAGTGGCAGCTGAGAAGTTCATTGGCCTATTGGGGAGGAGGGGGTTGGGGAGAACCAGCTGCCATGGGGACAGGTGCATTATACAAATGGGCTAGATTACATTAGTCAATAACACTGCAGGGTCCAGGAACAATTTGTACAGTGGAGGTGCTGAGAGCCATTGAACCAAATTGTAAATAAACCCTGTAGGATGGAAACTGGAGAAGGCTTCTTAGACTAGAGACCACCAGGCCATTGCCTGCCAGGGCAAACTCCTTCCCAACAGTGCCTCTTCTAGGCTCTGTCCTCACTCTAGAGCCACCCCAGAGGCTGGGTATCCTAATTAGCCTGGCTGGGGCTGAGCAGCCCCATTGCAAAGTCCTACCTGAGTTACTCTGCCCCATGGGAGCTCCTCTGTATCACTAGGGCGGCTTTGTGCCATGCTAAACTGAGCTTCTCTCTGCTCTTTCCCGGTGCATCATGGGCGAACTGTCTGTCCTTCAACAAGGGGAATTGTGGGAAGGCATCGGAGCCCGCTCAGCCCTCATGTGATTAAACCTGCGTCTTCATTGTAAAGCAGGCGGGCTAGCAGGCCAGTGAAAGCAGCCCCTGGATTCTAACTCACCCCCTGCCTGGCTGGCTAGCACAGGTTGAAAGCACCAGTAAACAACTGGGGTGAGAGGTTTGTAGGGGGGGTGACGATCGGGGCAACGGCTGGGTAATTCTGCAGTGAAAACAGACCCAGGGTGTCTGCTCCAGTCTTGTTTTCATCAGCTCGCTGCAGGGCGGAGGGTCTGCAGAGCACTTGCCGGTGACGCGCAAAGAGCTGGGCGCATTGGGGTGCTGGCTCTTCATGTCCAAGCTGCTAAGCATGTGAAAAGGTGGCTACCGCGACCTATTTCCCTGCCGTCGCCTGCCATGGAATTGATCGCTGTGGGCTCCACCGGGACACTAGCCAACTGCACGCCGGAGGGGAGGAGGGCCTGGGTACGCGTGAATGGGCTGGGAGGCACCTGCTGGACAAAGGGAGTTGGGGGGGAAAGTTTCGACAGGATATTTTGTTGCCATTTTCCACAGAAACATCAAATTTCAACCCAAAAAAGGAATTAAAAGTTTCTCGACGCACTCTCTTGATGAGCTCTCCATTGAGACGTGCCCTCAGCTCAAACACTGTGGTTTCCTGCTACACTCCAATGCACAAGGTGTTTCCTGCTACCCTCCAATACACAAAGCCCGAAGAAACTCTTACTGGGGCGTACTACAAAAACTGGGTTAAAATGACACACTGTCACTTTAAGTTCTCCAGGATGGCCTGGTCCTTCTTGCAGACTCGGGGGGGCTCTGTAGGGAGGGAAACATGCAAATACAATCTACGTCTTTTAGTCTGCAAAGAGCCAACCTAGAGTAAAGCTGGGTGATTTGTGGGAGCAGCCTGCTTTGTCTCTCTCTGTATTTGGTTGTTGAATGGTAGAGTGCTGGAGTCTGATACAGTGCCACCTTTCAGGGGTCTAAGATACAGTGCCACCTTTCAGGGGTCTAAGATACTGTGCCACCTTTCAGCAGGCGTAGTCCAGTTTTGTTTCTAACCCTCTCTGTGGAGGCCGGGACTGTATAGAATATAGAATTAGGGTTGATGCCTGCTCATGTTGAGACCAGAGCGGTTGTTGGAGCCACACTGGCCTGACACTGGTTTAACTGGGGTCAGCAGCGTGGCTCTAGTGGTGACACACTGAAACCAGGGCCTGCATGGGGGAGGTGCCAGGAGAGCCCAGGATCCAGCCATGCTTTCCCTGAAGGAGGAACGGAGCTGGACCCTGCCTGAGAAACAAGCCCCTCATGAGGTGTTTAAAGCCCCATTGCCTAGCTCTGAGGAATAGCTTCGGGAGGGTGCATTTTCTGGAGCGTGGCACTGGGAGACAGGAACTTCAGGGTTCTAATCCCAGCTCCGACGCTGGCATTGGGCAAGTCCCTTAACCCCTCTGCTAAATAGAAAATAAGGCTTCTTTCCCCATAGGCTCGTTGTGTGACGTAATGTAATGGCCTGGTAGTCTCTGCCTCAACCCATTTGCAGTTGCCAACGTGGACCTGGAGAATCCCCAGAATTTACGGCTGGAAGGGATCTCAGGAGGTTATCCAGTCCGGGAGCAAATATATACCTAGACCATCCCTGCCAGGTGTTCACCTAACCCAGCCTGGAAAACCTGGGGTTTCCACAACCGCTCTTGGTAACCTGGTCCCCTGTTTTCGCTATCGTAAATCGAAAGTTTTCCCCACTCTCTAACCCAAATCTCCCTTGCTGCAGGGGAGGGGGCTGATCGAAAGGGTTTGAGTTCTCCCATCATTCTCCATGCGTCCACAGCTGTACAGGCGTGCACAGATCCACACAGCGCCACCCGCTGGCTGGTAAGAGCACCACACTTCGCGCATCCGTGAAGCGGGCATGTCATGCCGTGCTCGGCAAAACGCCTTTCTTCAAGCGGCTCCGAACGCCGGGCCGCGGAGGAGAAGGCGGGAAGGGGAGAGTGGGGCTGGACTCATTGGCAGGGAGGAGATACAAGCTGAGATCGGCGACGCAGGGCAGGGCAGAGCTGAGGCGGGTGTAGTTTTAAACCATCAGAATGGCCATCGTGGGTCAGACCAATGGGCCAGCCAGCCTAATATCCTGCCTTCCGACGGTGGCCAGTGACAGGTGCTTCAGAAGGAGTGAACAGAACAGGGCAATTAATGAGTGGTCCAGTCACAGCATCCGGCCCTCAGAGGCTTAGCCATCTGGGCTAATAGCCGTTGACGGGTCTGTCCTCCAGGAACGTATCCAATTCTTTCTTTCCAAGGAGGAGGGAAGTGTGGTTTGAGCATTGGCCTGCTAAACCCAGGGTGGTGAGTTCAATCTTTGATGGGGCCATTTAGGGATAGGGGGCAAAAATCTGTTGGATGATTTAATTGGGGGTTGGTCCTGCTTTGAGCAGGGACTTGGACTAGATGCCTCCTGAGGTCCCTTCCAACCTTGATCTTCTAGGATTCTATGTACGGCACTGGAGAGGGAAGTGAAGAACTTGTAATGGCCCCAAGGGATGGAGTTGGAGCTAACTGGCCTTCTCCATCTCTTGATCTTCCCACCCATGTCTCCTCAGCCCCAAAAGGCCTTGTCTGCATTGCCATCTTCTCCCAGGGAGCAATTGCAACAGGGAGACAAAGGGCTGGCAGGGGGGCGGGAGCCAGCGCCTGCAATCCACATCTTTACAACCCGCCCCCAACGGCAGGGCAATGTCAGGGTGAGTATGGCAACAAAGGGCCTTTGGGGGGACAGGACGGGTGAGTGTCTTAGAGTCAGGCTGACATCAAAGGGCCACCCTGGTCTCTCCCTTCGCCGTGACCCTTTTCCACCTGGAGTCTGGCTACCCTCTGGTCCCTTCCCATCTCTGAGCCTCTGTCCCTTCCTCAGCCTCTCCTACTTAAACTGTAAACGGTTGGGGCTAGGGACTGTCCCTCACACGTATGTACAGCGCCCGGCGCCATGGGGCACAGATTCCAGCAGCGGCCTGCCAGTGCTACTGGGATCGTTAATAATGGTCATTGTATCATTGAATCGGAGCCAATCTCCCTCTCACGCAGCAGAACGTGTCTTTTTCTCCCACATCCCACTGCTGCTTGGTCATTTCAGTCTGGATTACCGCTGTGCTTTGTGTCCCCCAGTTTAAGGTCATTGTGCCGGTACTTGGCGAGCGTCTCTGCCTCAGTTTCCCCACCTGTAATAATGGGATAATAATGTTTCTCCCCCATTTGAACAGCCCGGCTCAAATGCAAAGTATTCCTAGGGCAGTGAGAGATGTAATCCAAGCCATCAGCGCGCGAGCAGGCAAGGAAAGGAGACTCCTGAACTCCAGAGATGCACCCGGGAGCCCCAGAGTGAGAGGGGGAGGGGCCCCGGGCCCCGAGCGGGGCAGGCGGAGCAATGAGAAGGGGGATGGGTGGGGTTATTTTTGAGGTGGGGGTGGGCAGGACTGGTTCTGCCCTATAGAGGCTCTGGGTAATTGCCTCCCTCTGAGAAAGGCATCCCTGGAGATGGAGCTCGGGGCTGGTGGAGAAGGGGAGGCCTGTACCAAAAATAGGGGTGGGGGGGACTCTCCTCTTGGATGGGTTTCAAGGCCAGCACAGAGTGAGTCACATGCTGCTGGGTGGCATTGGAGGGTGTGTTTCTGGAAGCCCTGCCTGCCGCGGGAGCGGAGGATCCGGCTGTGACCCGCCAGGGCTCTCGGTCTGATTGCCCGGCTGGTTCTGGAGGGGAAGGCTGGGAGGGAGGGATCGTGGCGGGGAGCTCCGGGACGACGGCTGCAGGGGGGTTATTGGCAGGGAGGTGCAGGGGTCCTACCGCCGCCCCCCCAGTTAGAATAGATTTCCCAATTGCAACATTTCCCCCAGACCCACGGCTCGTGGGAGGCTCTCCTCGCCCCTCCCCCAGGGGTTCCTTCGGCAGGGCGAGGGCCTCGCACGTGGACTGCTGTACGGATGCAGACACGGCCCAGGGAACCAGCCCTTCCTCCTGTCTTACACCCCACCCCACCCCGCCACCGCCAGTCTGGACACTGGCTCAGATCCACTGGTTCCCCCAGCTTGTCTACCCGCTCCCACCGGCCACCGCCCTGCCATCGGCTCTAGGACCAGCCCTGCCTCCCCCCTGCTGCGTCCAGACCTGGCCTGCCGGGCTTAGCCGACACCAGTGCTCAGCGCTGCTGCCGCTGGGACTGAACCAGTGCGATGCGGACGGAGCCCTTTGCCCGCGGGCCAGAGCAGCCAGGGTGCCGGGTGGTGCACATGGGTGCTGCGCGGGGGGGGAGAGGGGGGGAGGGGGACGGACTCTAACTCCTGCTCCTCTGGAGAAGGAGACGTGCCTGCGTTTCCCTCCCACGCCGATTCCCCACATGCCAAAGGGAGGCGTCCCCGGGACCCCAGGACGTTAATCCTGCCCGACGGACAGTAGCAGCCGCCTTTGATCTCCCTCACCGCCCGGCTGAGGTTGAAAGAGCTGGAAGCCGGATTCCCCTGTAAGGCAATTGCACTAATTCACTCAACAGCTTCCAATTCAGCTGGTGCTGGCTTGGGGGGGGAGGGGAGCCTGGTCTACATAGCTAGGGGGCTGAGGGTGTGAAAAATCCACCTTCCTGCGCAGGCAGCCAGGCCGCCCTGACACCCCCTCCTCCCCCCAGCCATGTAGATGCAGCCAGCCCCATGGGAGAACGCTTCCAAGGACCGTCGCTGGGGAAAGTGGAGTTCCTACCGCCAGTGCCCGTCGGAAGGGCTGCACAGGGAGGAGTTTCTGAGCCCAGGAGCTACCCTAGCCAAACGCCCCCTGGCCACGGTGCCCGCAGGAAGGGGGGACCCAGGGGCTGGCCTGTTGGCTCCACAGGGGTGGGCCCTGCTGCCCGTACCTCTCCACCGAGCATCGCCCATCCCCGGCACGCAGCCCCACTCTGGCAGCCCAGGCCTGCCAACTTGCGGCACGTGGACGGCACCCCTGACCAAGGTGCCCTGCGTGGTCGCCCACCCCTAAGGGTGTCTCTCCCTACAACAGTCAACTACTTACCGCTATCCGCATCCCTTTTCCTTTCCTTTCCGGGCTTCAGGCCGCCCAGGTTCCGGTTCCCACTGACTCGCTCTGAATGGGACATTGAGCAAGGCACTTTCCTGCAGCGTGCCTCAGTTTCCCTTACTCAAGCAGCTTCCTAGCTACAGATGGACAGTGCTACCCCGATTGTTAAGTATTGGGGTTCTGGATAACCCCACGCGGCATCTGACCAACTCGAACATTTGAATTAGGGGTGCACCGGGAGGCCCCAGCCGTGAGCAGGGTCCCCTCGCACGAGGTGCTATAGATACAGACAGTGAAAGAGGAGTCGTGTCCCAGAGAGCTCACAAGCTTAAGAAACGCAGGGCCTGATCCTGTGAGGGTGTGAGCAGCTGACGCTCAGTGACTTCAAGAGAGACAGCCAGCGGTCATAAGGTCCAGGCCTTTAGCTCTGTTAACCTTTCCCCACCCTAAAGGAACCGTGTTAGCTCCTGAAACATGTGCTGAGCATTTCTGACTTTCTTCCGACACCTCAACTTCCTTCTGGGAGATCAAAGCACTTGACAGTGAGTGTGGGTTTAGCCTTACAAGCCCTCGCCCTCGGTTAGGGACACGTATCTCCATTTTGTAAAGGGGGAAACTGAGGCATGGTGGTTTAGTGGCTTATCCCAGGTGTCACAGCTAGGAATACACCCCAGGGGTTCCAGCTCCCAGTCCTCTGCTCTACCCACTAGATAATACTCCCTTCCATTCTAAGTATAGTCCTGGTAGTGCTGGCTAGCATCTCTTTGGCCATTTCCTCGGTGCACGTAGTAAACCAAAACCACATTGGCTTTGTTTTTCTGCCTTATTCCTTGGCAAATGCTTAGCCAGCTATCCCTGCTAGGTACCTTTCAGCATTGCTAACTGCCAAGGGGAAGAGGGAAAAGTCACAGGAGTGGTCTATCTCAAAATGACCCATTAAGTGCCAAGCTTCAGGGCAGATGAGCACCAGTGGGGGTCAGGAAGGAATTACTCCTCCGCTCCTTACAACACTGCATGGGGGTATTAGGGTGGTGCTGCCACAGACGCATTAGGTATCGGTGCCTACAGATTGGGGTACACTGGACTCGCTGTGTTCTGCTATGGGGATCCCACGTTCCAGAGTGAGATTCAAGGAGGGAAGGAATGAGATGGCTGCTACAATAGGCTGTCCTGCCACACACATGGGGATGGGGAGCTGCGGCTGGGAGTGTGGTTTTTGAGGGACAGGTCTCAGAGTAGGAGGACTTGGGCTAGGGCCTGATTCCGCTCTCCATGGGGTCACACCAGTGGAGTCACCCTTGATCAGCACTGGTGTGAGCTCACAATCCGGCCTGCCGGGCGGTGGAAAGGAGATGGGGCTGGAGGAGGAGCAAGGAGCTGGCAGGGATGATGGGGAAGCGGGAGCAGGTTCACCTGGCAGCCTGTCACAAGCCAGATGAATGTCTCCTGTGTTCCTAGGAGGCAGAGCCAGGCAGAGACTCACTGTGCTCAGGCGTAGGCAGTGTGGACAGGAGAATCCCCCGTGCACAGCAGTCTGGGGAAGCAGAGGCAGGCAGTTGTGCCTTTCAGCAGTTCTGCGTATCCCTCAGCAGCAGCACCCCTGGTATAACACGCCTGCAGTGCACGGGAAGGGACCGCGGAAATTCCTGGGGCATAAGGATCAGGGGCTCCGGGACTAGTACCCTAAGGACTCACCATCAGGATACAGACTCGGAGGCTTTCCCCAGGACACCCATTTCTCAGCGCTGTGTATTGCCCCTCTCCTAATGAACGAGGGCAGCTTATTCTCTCTGTGCCGCTCAGGACCCCCGTTCAGCTGGGCCCCCGCACTGAGACGTTTTAAACATATCGATCACGTGATTGAACCTGCCACACTTTCTGTTGTTCAAGGGCAAGTTTGTGGGGTGAGCAGCCCAGGATGGGAGCCAAAAAAGGGGCTACAGCAAAGCCAGGCGGACAGCCCAAAGTAACAGGCGTTCTGATGAGGGTACCGAGCAGTAGCCCCAGCTGCCTGGATGTTGCCACGCCCATGCCATGGCCAAATTGCCGAGCCGGGCTGTGCCTCGGTTTCCCCAATGAGGCCTGCCTCTAAGAGCGCCGTGCTTGTCAATCGTTATTGTTTGCTCGGTGCATGGACAGCCTCACCCGGAAAGGGCAAAATGTTACACGTGAGCTATTGGGATGGAGTGAGCTCGACGAAATCCTGATTTTAAAAAAATCTCGTATCGATTTTTCTTTTTATCCTGCTGCCCATCACCCTAGTATCTGGGCCCCTGACTCAGTAAAATCTACAACAATAGCAAAGTCCTTAGGGGGTTTCTTGGAGTCTCCTGCATTTCTCTTTTGGCTCGGTTTGGGGTAGAGAAATGTCGATTTGGTTGCTTTAGATTTTATTAATCCCCCTTTTCTCTCTCTCTTGTTTTTGGTTGGTAGCAGACACGGGGATGAAAGGGGGTCTCCGAGCTGGGATTTAGCCCCTTGTTGTTTGGCTGTGAGCCGTAAAGCCTCATGCCTTCTCCCACGTTGCTCCTTGTTCTTAGGAGGATGATCCACAAGGCTACCTCGTTATCCTCCTTCAAATCTCTCCTTAAAACTCTCCTCTGCCGTGATGCCTGCAAAACGCTTGACAGTCCTTAGGCTGCTGGCATGCAGAGCCCAGTGCCTGTCAGGCTGATGCATACTGACTCATTGTTTCCGTGTGCTCCCCCTCGGGCTCCATCTGTTGGCTCTTGTCTGATGTAAGATCCTTGCAGCAGGAACTGTCTTTGTGTTGTGTTTGAGCAGCGCCATGGCTAAGGAACTTGGGTGCTACAACGCTACAAATAACAGCTGGGATCTGGAGCCACAGCTAAGGGTTGAGGTGTGGTTGGCTCCGGAGGGTTTCTACTGTTGAAGTCATTGGGTTACATCCACGTGGGATTTCATTTCACACCCAGGCTTTAGAGAAGACGGTCAGTGGGAACAGCCCTCCCTTTGTTAGCATGTCTCCAACAGGATGGAAACATCTATAGGAAATAAAGGCGGGAGGGCGAAGGAACTGGGATGGTTTGGGGCCTGGAACCTTTCTCCGCTGCGTTGCTGAGGTGAGATTTCAAATATGAAATTGCAGAATTACTAATTGTGGTCTAAAATCCTTTCATTTAAATCACCCTCTGGACCAGATGGCTGGAAGATAGCTAATGTGATGCTGATCTTTAAAAAAGGCGCCAGAGGTGATCCTGGCAATTACAGGCTGCTAATCCTGACTTCAGTACCAGACAAATTGGTTTAACTAGTAAAGACAAGAATGACCAGACACAGTGATGAACACGATTTGTCGGGGAAGAGTCAACACGGCTTGTGTAAAGGGAACTATTAGTATTTTGTTAGATGTCTCAACAAACATGGGGACAAAGCTGATCCAGTGGATATACCATACTTGGACTTTCCGAAAGCCTTTGACGAGGTCCTTCACCAAAGGCTCTTAAGCAAAGTAAGCAGTCATGGGATAAGAGGGAAGGTTCTCTCATGGATCGGCAACTGGTTGAAAATTGGGAACCAGAGGGTAGGAATAAATGGTCAGTTTTCACAGTGGAGAGAGGTAAATAGCAGGGTCCCCCGGGGGTCTGTACTGGGGCCAGTGCTGTTCAACATATTTATAAATGGTCTGGGGAAAGGGATAAACAGTGAGGTGGCAAAGTTTGCAGATGATACAAAACTACACAAGATAGTTCAGTCCAAAGCAGACTGCAAAGAGTGACAAGAGGATCTCTCAAAACTGGGTGACTGGGCAACAACATGATGAAATTCCATCTTGAGAAATGAAAAATCACACACATTGCAAAACATAATCCCAACGATCCATACGAAATGATGGGGTCTGAAGTAGCTTTACCGCTCAAGAAAGAGCTCCGAGTCATTGTGGATCGTTCTCCAAAAACATCCACTCAGTGTGTCTAAGCGCGAACGTAATCACCACCACCACTAATAGCCGCGGCTTTGCTGGCGGCAGGTGGCTGACATGGGCCGATGCGACGCAGCCCCAGGGTCGGGCTACACACTGCAGTCGGCATAGGATCCCTGTGTCTATTTGCGCAGCCCAGTCCTGGGTGGCCGGCGGCTACCCAGTGCGGTGCCCACGCTCTCGTTCCCCGACAGGGAACTTTGCAAAGCTCCTGGTGCCGAGGAAGTATTGACAGGGCCCAGTTCACTGTGAGCAGCGTGGGTTTGGAGCAGGACTTTAGAGCAGTGTTACCGGGACCGAACCGGTGTCGGGGAGAGCTCAGCGCCTGTCCAGGGGCCGGTCCTTGAGATATACTGCTTTAAAGTGCCACCCAAGTTTGCTTTGATTTAATTAGGCACTTCCGCCTCCTTGCCAAGTGAGCAATGGGCGCCCATGGAATGGGAGAACCTTCCTGTGCATTAAAAACGGTAGGTGGCATGTGTGTGTGTGTGAGTGTGCAATTGCGTGTGTAACATTCATACACAAATCTAGGGGGCTCCGAAGTTGGGGAGCCCTAGCTCTGGGGCCAGGGTGTGGATTCCCCAACAAAGCCCGGTGGGGATCAGGTCGGGGAGGGCTTTTCGGCTCCAGTAAGGGGGAAGCTGTCAGCTCCCTTCCCCCCCCCCCCCGCTCGCTGGGAAGATTTACGACCCCTTCTCGCTCTCGGCCAGTCCCAGAGCAGAAACCTGCCCCCCCCCTCCTGCTCGGGAGCCAATCAAAGGGATGAAACCCGCCCCCTCCTCCCCTGTAACTTTTAAAACTGTCTGATCTCTCTCTTCTCTCCACCCCCTCCCTCCCCCCGCCCCTCCCTCGTCCCGGGTCCCTTCGCTCTCCCGTCGGCCGGGGAGAGAGGGCGCAGATCCGGGGAGGGGAGGAGGTTGGAGGGGTAGGGCCGGGGAGACTCACATCCCAGCCCTCCTCACTCACGGGCATTTCCAGCCGCGGCGGCTGCTTGCAAGGCCGAGTCCAGTCGTCCCCTCGTCCCCCCCCAGAGAACTTCTCCGATCCCCCCGGGGGGGAGGCGGCTCGGATCCCGGGGCTCCCGAGCTCGGGCGGGGGGTGGTTCTGAGCGAGGCTCGCTGGGGCCACAGCTCGCCCGGGACCGGCTCCCTCGGCCGCCCAGCCTGGGGGGTGGGATCCGCGGCTGGGGCACCCGGGACCGGCTCCCTTCGGGGTGGGGGCTGTCGCCAGACCCGACAAGCGGCGGCGGTGGAGTTTGATGGTTTCTGGGAGGTTTTGGGGGGGTTGTTTTTTTGGCTAGATCCACCCCTCCCCCCGGGACGGCTAGATGCGGGGGGTCCCTTAAGTTTGCATCCGCGCCCCCCCTCCAAATAACAGGACACCCCCCCCCCCCCCCCGGGAGCCCTGCGTTTGCTCCGTCATTGCCGAAGGGCCGGGACCGACGGACGGCGGAGGAGCCGCGATGCCGCTGACCGGGGCGCCTCTCTGCCTGCTGCTGCTGAGCCAGCTGTTCCCCGGCGAGGTGAGTGCCCCGGCTCCTCGCCCCCCCGGCCAGCCCGGAGCGGACTGAGCTTCCCGGGGGACACGGACCCCGGCCCGGGGGAATCCGCGGGGTGGGATCGGGCGGCAGCCTTTGGAATCCAGGTTTCACACTCCCCCCCCCCCTCCTTGCACACTCACTTCGCGTGCAAGGCACGAGCGTTGTGAGCACTACAGGGAAAGGGACGGGGGGGGGAGGGTCCTTCCCTGCCGCTGACCCTGCGATTCCTCTGAAGCGCCCCCCCCCCCGCTCCTGAGCGGTCTCCGCGTTTCCCCAGCTGGGGGGGGGGGGTTAACACCGGTTTGCATTGGGATACGACCCTGGATTTTGCAGGAAACTCCTTCGCCCGCGAGGCTGTGGGTGTGCCCGGGGGGGGGGCATTTCAGAGCGGAGTGGGGCCGCCCCCCCACCTCCTAACGCCTCTATTGCTTGAAGTGAATAGAAGGGACTTGGCCCCCGACCTCACTCGAGAAGGGGGAAGGGTTTGGGTCTGGGCCCGGCTGTCACTTACCAGCGTGTCTCCGAGGAGAATCAAACTGCTTCTCACTGATCCGAACCAGGCTTCCGTGTGCAGGGCCGCCGAGGACTAGCGCTCCCTTGGCATGGCTTGGACAAGCGTCGAGATCTCCCAGGTGGGCCGGACACTGGGGCTCCCTCTCCCTGGGGGAGAGTCGGTAACAGCAGCTTGGATTTGGCCCCCATTGGGACTGGGAGAGCAGAGTCCAGCCCTGTGTGTGCAGAGAGAGGGGGACAGAACAAGCAATCCCAGTCCCCATTCATTCTTTCCAGTCAGTTTCATGTCCGGATTAATGTGGAACACATTTTCCTGGTCTGGAATTAACATTTTTGTGCAGCCAGTCCCTGTAATTATGCGGTCAGCCCATATAAAAGCTGCATTTATGCGCCTATATCCCGAGGAGGTAATTAACATTGCCTGGCTTCGTTTTTCTATTCTTATTAGTTGTGGGGGGGGGGGAGATTTTTCCTTGAGATGGTGTGTATGGGAGGGGGCTGCGGTAAATAAATAAAATGCCCCATTCTTTGGGGAGGGATTGCTTGGTGCAGGAGTGACTGGGAAGAGGGGTTTGGGTTTTAGTTAGACTCTGCTTTGAAGAAGCCGGTAGGGAACTTGTGGTGGCTTTGTTTTCAAACCAGTGCTCAGACTGGTTTCGGAAGGGGTGCTTTTTTGTAAACTTTGGGAAAACTCACAGCTCTGTCCTGCTGTTCAGGCTGGGTGAGACTGGGGCGTCAGCAGGGTCATTATTCAATTTGTAGAAGATGAAAACACTGGGCCCGTCAATGGTTTACATGAGGGATTAATTTGGCCTGTTAATTTTTGCCAAGAGGTAGTGAGAGATTTTTCATTAAATCTATCTAATCTCCATACACCCCATCTATCTAGGGCAGGGGGTAGGCAACCTATGGCATGGGAGAGCTGATTTTCAGTGGCACTCACACTGCCCGGGTCCTTCTGCATTTTAATTTAATTTTAAATGAAGCTTCTTAAAACATTTTAAAACTCTTATTTACTTTGCATACAACACGAGTTTAGTTCTATATTCTAGACATGTAGAAAGAGACCTTCTATAAATGTTAACGTATATTACTGGCACGTGCAACCTTAAATGAGAGTGAATCAATGAAGACTTGGCACAGCACTTGTGAAAGGTTGCTGATCCCTGTGATCAGACAGCAAGTGTGAAAAAGCAGGGACAGGGTGGGGGGGTAATAGGCGCTTATAGAAGAAAAAGACCCAAAAATCAGGACTGTCCCTATCAAATCAGGACATCTGGTCACTTTCTTTCTTCCTTCCTTCTCCGACCTATGTTATGCACAGGCCAGAGATGATCATAGTGGTCTCTTAAAAACTCTGGGTCAAATTCTCCGCTGCTGTGAATGCTTCCTTGACTTGGGTGGCATTTGACTGTTGACACCAGTGGAGAAGTGGAGCCTGTGATTCAAACTCCCATGCGAGACAATGGAAAGGCTCCCCTCCCGGGAGACCGTCCTGGGGATTTGGGATCAGGCCCATACAATTGCCGTAGGTGCTCATGGAGTTTCATGTCCCAGCTTGTCCTGAGGACTTTACAGTCCAGGCCCCTGGCTGAGGGCTCTGTCATTGGTCTCAGCTAACGTCATCTCTCACGCCATGGGAGGGAGGGAGTGCTGGTGTTCCCGGCTTGGCTTGTTGCTGGCCTCCGGTAAACCCAGTTTGATCCATCCAGGAAAGTCTCAAGCCGAGCAGGGTGATCTCAAGGGTTCTGTTAGAAACCACCGGTTGTCTGCAGGACACCAAAGGGTTCCTTTTATAACCCACCTTTGCCTGGTCTCCAGGGTCTCTCTCTGTGTGGATGGAAAACAAAGGAGCTGGTTTTGTGGGTGATGGGGGGGTGGTCAGGACTTTCCTCCTGCCTCTATTTGAAGAGAGGGACTCAAGGCAGGCCGGGGGCTTTGTAAGAACTCCCTGTAAAGCCCCACGTTGGAATGAGGGGACTCACCATGTTTGAGGTAGGGAGCGATGTCTCTCCTGGCCCCACCTGGCTAACACCTTGGCAGTCTGGGCACAGAGGGGCAGAACTAAGGCTGCAAAAGATGCCCAGGCCTGGCATAAGGCATCTTGGTCTAAAGGCTGATACAATGGGGGTGTCTCGCTCTCGCTCTCGCTCTCGCTCTCATCACCAGAGGGTTGCACACTTTATTGCTTCTGTAGGCCCAGTGCACACCCCACGAGCTCGCATTGTCACCCTCCCCATACCCCTCTGTTTCAGGGACTCCCTCTCCCCTTCCATGCCAGGAGCTCTGGGGGCCCCATTCCTTCTCCTCCTCCCACACCAGGGTCCCTCCTGGCTCTGTGTGCCCGCTTCCCCCATACCCGGGTCCCGCCTTCTCCCCAAGCCCTCACTGAGAGCAGATCCCCCTTGTGCCAAGTGCACAGAGTGAGTGACACTCTCCGTCCCAAAAAGCACATGCCACAGACCCATGTAATCCAGTGACAATCCCCCCCCCCCCAACCTACACACACACACACACACACCAGTGACGGAGGGACCCAGCCCGCTGGCTGCCGGCCTGGCTGGACTCTGCACCTCTCGGGCAAGCAGAGGGCTTGAAACTCTGGCCTTGATCCTGAGTGCTGAGCCCTGGGCTTTTTCGAAAACACGGCTCCTGGAGCAGATGCCCTGGCTGTGCTCGCTGACACTCACAGTCCACACGACACCCCGCGCCACACAAACCCGGCCGCGCCACACACAAGCCTGACCCAAACACCCCCCGCGCTGCTAGCAAATAGAGCAGCGGGCAGAGCTCGACACCTGCCGAGGGTCTGTCCACACACGCACTGGGTATACACACACACACACACACACACACACACACACACAGAGCAACACACACGCACTGGGTATACACACACACACACACAGAGCAACACACACGCACTGGGTATACACACACACACACACACAGAGCAACACACACGCACTGGGTATACACACACACACACACAGAGCCACACACACGCACTGGGTATACACACACACACACACACACACACACACACACAAAAAGCAACACTGCAGTCCCAACAAACCATCTCCTTTTGGGGGGGAGATAATGATTTCCTGCCGCAGGCCCGTGAGCTCACTGCCCCCTCCCCCCCGCCCTTGTAAAAGCTTCGCTGCCCCATATAAAGTGGATATTTTCTTCTTCCTTGGCCCATAATTTTATTTTTTTTCGGAGGCTAAACGAAACTCGATCCTTGCAGTAGCCTGTAATTTGCCGGAGAGTCTGTTTAATCCCTGACGTGATTTCCTACGACAGCATGACCATTTGCACAGCACGCGCACACACGCACAACCCTGCACACAATCGCACGCACAACCCTGCACACAATCGCACGCACAACCCTGCACACAATCGCATGCACAGGCACAGATGACACCCCAGCCCGAACTCACATTTTGACTCCAGAACCCCACTTCTTTCATTGCAGGGAGAGACATTTTCCTATGGCTAGGCTCAGACCCTCTGGAAGCAAAGCCTTGCGTGTATCCTAAAACAGCATCAACGCAAGCACATAGACATCACCAGACTGGATCAAACCCTAGGTCCAGAGTCCAGTACCGTGCCTCTGGCAGGGGCCAGCGCCAGACGGGTTGGAGGCAGGTGTAAGAATCCTACAAGAGCAGAGGTGGGATATCTGCCTCCCACATGAGCTCTCTTCCTGACCTCCCCAAATCAGAGCCCTCAGGCAGGAGGAATCACACTGGAGGGACCTCAGAGAAGATCAGAAGATCATGCAGAAAGTTGAGTGGCCCGGGGGAGTCTTTCCATTGATTTCACTGATCTGTGGATCAGGCCTGATATGTTTCACTTGGTTGACATGCAGGAGAATTGGCTAGCAATATTTCCAGCAGGCTAGCAATATTTCCAGGCTGTAAATCCAGAAGAGGGAGGAGGGTTATTTAGGGAGGATGAAGTGAGTAGGAAGGAGGGTGAGGGTGTGCAGTGGGATGAATGTAAGGCTCAGTTTTAAGCAGCACTTACTGACAATGCGTGCAACTAGATTTCCCAGGGGAAGTGATGCAAGTCTGATCCTCTGAGAGTTTTTTTTTAAAGGAGCGGGCACGGTGAGCACTGGAGTTGTAGGGGAGAACCATGCTGCATCAGACTGGATCCATCTCGGACGTCTTTGCCACTGCAATTCTACCTTGCTGCTTCGAGCCTGGTGCCCAGGTTGAAATGAAGATGGGGGAAGGATGCCGGGTGACGTTTTGTGTTGCCTGGACTGGAAATCCCAGAGCAGGAGAGAGCGGACTGGGTCAGGCAGGGTCCAGGTAGGGATAGAAGATAGGTACATCCAGAGCCTTTCATGCAATATACACACCGCACTCCCGGAATGCAGCCACCTCTGGGGTGCAGGGTGAAGAGCGGGCTTTAGCTGAGGGAAACCTTTGCTCTAAAGGGAGGTCGCCCTGGTTTTGTTCATATCCCTGCGGAGTCCTGGAATGTCTCCCTCCCAGTAAGTGACATGGAGCTCACTTAGAGCTCACTTATTTCTGTTTGCAAGGGGCTCAGCACAATGGGGTATTGATCCTTGCTGGGTTCCTTGACAGCTGCCATAATCTAATAATCGACCTCAGTGACTTGGGGGAGGGGGGCGGGGGAAGCTCGCTAGGCCTTCCCAGCCGGTTGAAAAGCAGGCTGGCTTTCTAGACTGAAGGGGAGAGTCATGTTCTCCTCTGAATCCCTTGAGTTAAACAGGCCTCGGCTGGGCTCAAATTAATGTCTTATTAATACTTAGCCCTTTTCTCTGGGGCTGTCCTAGGTAAGGTATGCTCCCAGCCCACCTGGGAGGCCCGTGGAAAGGGCTGTTCCCACTGTGTAGATGGGGAAACCGAGGCACGAAGCTTTTGAGCAGCCCAAGGCTGTAGCAGGTGTCCATGGCCAAGCCAGGCCTAGAAGTCCGATGTTCCCGGACGTTAGCCACCACCAGACAGCACTGCCAGTAAAGATCACCCCACGAGCTAACTCGCCAGCCGTTTCATTCGGCTCATAGTGAGCGGCTGTTTATTACCGTGGTGGCTAGCAGGTCACCCAAGCCCTAGCCCAGTGCGCTAGCCACTGGACAGCACTGTCTCTCATGAGCCAGATGTCCCATCCCCCATTTCCAGAATCCTCTGCTACTGCTTGGTTCTGCAGCAGGTTCGGTCCGCAGATCAGTAGATCTCTGATCCCATTCTCCTTGTCTCCTCCCACTGCTGCACCCACCAGTTCAGCTCCACCAGGGGTAGTAACCGTAGGAAATTTGGGGAAAACAAAGAGCCGGGACTGTCCCAGTGAGTAATTTGCCCATTGGTGTTGCTAGATTATCCGCTTATTAACACGTGCGCTGGTGTTGTGCGAATGCTAACGGCGCCAACAGGCTCAAGTCTGGATCGAGATCTGGTTCGGAAACTATCTGCAAATCCTGGGGCTGTCTGGGTCCAGGCTGTGGGTTTTCCTTCGGGATCTGGGCTCGTAGCCAAGCCCGACATGGCAGGCGTAGTATAGACCACATTGATCGCTATTCGAGGCATGGTGTTAATGTAGCGTACATGATTGATCTAAGGGTTGAGAAGCTATGATACCCGAATGCATTATACTCCTCCCCCCCCAGTTCTGTTCTCCCGTGTCAGGTATCCCCAGCACGGCGCAAAAATCAAGTCCGAAAATAGGTAATTTGGCAAAAGACAGGAATGTTCTGCCCCGGGACAAGCTGCTCCCCGGAAGAAGGGGTCTCTGTGTTTCCTTTTCATATCATGCGGCTTTGTCTTTAGACTGTCAGTGTGGCTGTGTTCGGTTATTTGGTCTCTTGAGCATTTTAAGAAGGAGCTGCGCGTGTCCTGCAATTGGCGACACCTTTGAGTCAATAGGAGCTAGGTCAGATGGTCACTGGACAGAGACGTAGCAGAGCTGGGGTCTATTGCCTGGCTCTGCCACTGATGTGTTGTTTGACCCTCGGCAGGTCACTTCCCCTTCCACCCGCTGTCTGGCTCGATGTAGCCTGCAAGCGCCTCGGAGCAGGGTATGGAGAAGGAGCTCCCAGTCTGGGACGTGGTCTCCAACCACTGCCGTAGGAATAAGTAATAAACATGCACTGGGTAGTGATGGCCTCCTGGCCTCGTTACTCCCCAAACCTCCGTGTTAATTGTGTTTGGGCAGCAAAAACGAGACAGGGCTTGGAGTGAGTACCAGCCGCTGTGAAAGCCTGCTGCTCTGTCCTGTTCGGAGCAGGCTTTTATTCTCTCCTCGGTCACCGCAAGTCGCCCCTGACTGCCAGACCTCTGCTGACTTCACCTCCGGACTAGACACAGCTGTGAGGAGCCAGTGGGAGCGTCACTCGGTGGACAGAGAAACCCCTTTTGTTGGGCTGCATCTACACTACAGGCTGAGGCCAGCCCTGGCCAGGCCAACACAGGTCCCGGAGTGTAGACACGCCCCGAGTATAAGTGATGTGACTGGGAGGTCGTATTCTCTCTCCTCCCCTTGCAGCAGCAGGCTGAGAAGGACGGTAGGGGGGATGGAGGGAGGGCTGTGAATGGAACACCCGGTTGGGTTGGGTGTGCATAACCTGGGGGCGGGGGGAGCGCTGTCAGTGGGACAGCCCATCTAACAGGTTGGGCAGGATTGACCGGGGTGGGTGGGGGATCTTCTTCTGGAAGAGTCTTACAACAGGTTGGATGCGACTCGCGGGGGGGAGAGTGGGCGATGCTATTTATGGATCAGGCATGTCACCAGGGCAGTGTGGATAACTGTGGGGGTGCTTACCGGGTTCCGCCACTTGGGTGTGAGGCTGTGAGCGGTGGGGGGACAAGGTATTAGCAGCGGAGATCAGGAACGGGCTCGCGCGTGGAGATCAGCAACGGGCGGTGACAATTTTCACAATTTCTTTTCAAGCCATTTCCCACCTGCTAAATGTTCGTTTTCCCCCCACCCTAAATGTTGGCTATTTCTTTTTTCCTACCCTCCGTATGCAGCTCCCCAAATCTTGCATGTTGGGCTGTGGGTGCTGAGCTGTGTCTAAACCCAAGCCCAGTTTCCATGTCCGCCAGCCCATGATACGGACCATTTGTTTCGGAACTGGAAATTTTGAGCCATGTTTGCTCGGAAAGCGGCCTGATGTGAAATGAACAGAGTTTGGTGAACGTCCCTGGAATTTCACAGGGCGGTTTCCTCCGGATCTTGACCATTTCTGCCCTTAATCGCAACAATATGCGGGAAATCTCCAGTGCTGAGCTCTGCAGAGTTCATGGGGAAGAGCTCTGAGAAGAGCTTCCCCCACAGCCGCTTCTGATCTCACTTAGGCCAAAACATTTACATGCAAGCTTACCCCGAAGCCCATGAGGCGCTGGAAGTTGGTGGAAACGCTCCCCTGCTTAATGTGAACAGGGCCACATGGAGGTTTTGGGGTGACCTAGGGTGAAATTGGAAACTGACCCCCCTCCTTCAGACACAACCCCAAACCAACCAAGAATGCAAAAATCCTGAGGAGAGGCCCACAAGTTTGGGGGGGAGGGTGACAAAGCAAACCAACTCTGGACTTGTTCTGCACAGGCAGGTTTGGACCCCCCACTCCAGGCACTGGGACCCGGTGCCTGGGTCGTGTTGCCACTTGGGTTTGGCCCAGCTGCCCCTCCGTCGGGATGGAAGGGCAGCTGAGCCAAACCTGAGCGGTGCTGTAAACCTGTGCGTCACTCTGTGGGGGGGGGGCTCTCGAATGGGGGGGGGGAATGGGGCCAGCGGCCCCACCCTTTTGGGCGGCCCCGAGGCACGTGCAGAAATTGTTTGCGGGATTGGAGTCTTCGCCAGTAGCCGAAATCCGGGCTCTTTCACAGAGATGCTACAGGCCGGGTTTGGAACAGATCGTCCAAGTACTTAGCCCCCCACTCAGGGTCAGACGTTCATAAGTGCACACCCCCTAGCCAGCCACGGAGCGAGGGTCCGGAACAGCTTCCCGGAAGGGGTTGTGTGGCAAACGCCCCGGCTGCTTGGAAGAAGGAGGTTGATACACGTCTGAGCCCGGCCCTAGCCGGCGTCTGCACTCAAAGACCCAGAAGGTCCGTTCCAGTGAAAATCTGTCCCTTGTTCTCCGGCTGCACGTGGAAATTCCCAGGAAAGACTAAGTGGACAAGGTCCCAGTATAAGAAACAAGTAGTGGGCGAGCGGGGGAGGGGAGGGGATCCTCCATCTGTTTTATCCATCACAGAGCAGTAAAAAAACCCAACCCAACCCACGTCCAGTTTTATCTGATGCTCGTTTTGCAGAGCCCCTCTGCCTGCAGACTTGCTGAGGGGGGGGGGTTAACTCACCACATGAGACAACCTCTTGCTTCAGCTGCTATTCTATTTATTTCAAGCCCTCCTTGTTTTTAATGCTTTTTCTCAGGTCGGGGAAGCCTCGGGGATTGGCACATGGAGGTTTTAAAAAAAATTATAAGCGCTGCCTCTTTAAGAGAGACTGGGGCGCGGTGGTGGTGGGGGGTGTTCAGCTTTAAAGAGACAGCGCTGAGGTCCCAAAGGGGTCAAGCCCTCAGTTGGTGGAAATGGTCATAATTTCCATTGACTTCAGTGCAGGCGGGCTGATTTACATCCGCTGCGGCTGTGGCCCGAGGAGTTTAAGCCCCAGCAGGGCTTGCGTCTCTGTTCTGTTTGGCCCACGTCCCGCTGACCGGTCCCATCTGTTCAGGTTTGCCCCGTGTGGCAGAAGGTTGCATGACCCAGGAGCCTGAATGCAGCCCGAAGGATCCAAGTGATTCTACCCCAAGCCCTGACCTCCAGGGAGAGTCACCCGGTCTCCTTGTCCCTCAGCCACTGCAGCTAGAAAATTGAGTCAAACTGAAAAGCAGGAACGTACTCAGGACCAGATGCAGCTTCAAAGCGGAGGTTCTTTGGCTCCAAGACCTGTGGGTCTGTCCACAACTAGGTGGGATCTCCTCACTTAAGCCAGGCTGGTATTTAAAGGGGAGACCTGTAGGGAAAACCCAGACTGCTGAGGCAAGTGGGGTGAAAGATTTAGTAGGTGGTGCTGGTCTCTCTGGGGCTGTGCTGATCTGCCTTTGAGGTTTGTCTGGCCTGCATTATGGGCATAGCTGAGCACTTCACAATTGTTAATATATTTAGCCCCGCAGCGCCCTCGTGAGGCAGGGCGGGACTATTAGCCCCACTGTAAAGATGGGGACTATTAGCCCCACTGTAAAGATGGGGAACTGACACACAGCGGCTAAGTGACATGCCCAAGGTCTCACCGGAAATCAGTGGCAGAGCTGGGAAATGTCCCCCATGTCTCCGGTTAGAGCCTCTAGCCACTGAGCCATCCTTGGTTCCTCTTCCATTGGAAAGATGAATCATAAAACAGAGCCGCTTCGTAGGTACCTCTGAATGCCCCGCCGCACTCCGCAGTGGAGGAGGACCAGCAGCCAAAGAGTTAACGGAGAAGCTGAACACCTGGATGTAGCCAGAAGGGCCTTTGCAAAGAGGAGGGGCAGTTAGATGGGGGGGCTCTGGCGCTCTAATAGGGCTGCCTTCTGTTTGAACGTTCCAACACACTTGGACGCTGACAAATGTATATTAAAGGAAATCCACCGCTGCCCTCTGGATTCTCTCCCTCGGAGAGACCAGCCTAGCCCTCCTCCCTCTCCTTTCTTGCTTTGTTTAGGCGCTGTGGCCTTATGATAATTAACTGTCTCCAGATGCATGGTGCCAATTAAATTTCTTTGTTCTTGGATTCAGAGGGAAAATATTTAAAGGCGCGGCGCCTCTTGAAAGACGCAGCCAGTCGAGTTCCTGTAGCAAATATGGATCAAGTCATTGTAATATGATCATCCCATAAGAAAGGGGAGGGTGAGGGCTGGGGAGAAAGGTTTTGGTTTAATTAGACCAGGCTTTGTCTCCGAGCGGGGAAAAAGTCAGGGTTCCGCCACTCAGAACAGTGTGGTTTTGTCCCGTCAGCTGGGACCTATCCAGCTATGGGGTCACACTTTGCGCCTACCTTCATGGTTCTTAGCTGGGCTTCTTTTTGGGGAAGCAAAGAGGCCTGTTTTAGAGCCACTGTACTCTGATGCTGCTAATATAAACACTTCAGGGGGGAGCCGGGGGTGGAGGGAGGAAGGCGGGAAGAACAAAGGCGTTGTTTAGCCCTTCTGAACTGTCATGGGAGAGGTGAGCCTTCTGCAGGGACTGGGAACACAGAGGGGCTGCTGAGGGCCAGGGACTGTCTCCTCTCAAAGATCCCGAGTCTGTCCTGTCTGCTGTCGAGGAGTTTCCTTTCCAGCCTGCAGCTGAGCATGAGACAGAGCGAGATGTTCAGACCACCCCCGCAAAGGTAGGCATGTTTACATGCTGTGACAGACCGCTCTCTCACCCCTCTCAGGAACAGGCAGGAAAACCCTTCTTTGCTTCACACAGTGCTCTTTATTCACAGTGCAGGCCCCACCACCAATACATACAGCTTTGTACAGTTCTTCAACTTACAGCTCCCAGCTCTACAAACTCTATATAGTCCAGCTTCAATACCAACACAGCTCTGAATAGCTCCAACCACCACCTCACTCTATACCATCCCCACCACACTGGGCTTGCCTTCTCGCAGGCCTTTTATCCCCCTGAGGAGGCTGCCAGGTGCCACTCCTCAAGGCTAATTGCCCTGCAGCCCAGGTGGCTGATTAGCCTTTCTGCAAGGGAGGTTTGCAGGCTTCTGCTCCCTCTTAAAGGGCCCGCAGGGCTGGCTCAGGCACTTCTGGCCAGCACCCTGCCACAATGCCCACCGACGTGCATGCGCACGGAGCTCCCCGCACACAGACACGAACACACGAATATTCACGTGCACACGTGAATGGTGGATTCTCCAAAGAGCAGATCGAACTTGCACGATTTTAACTAGACGCGCTCAGCCAAGAAAAAAAAGTGAAAAATAACAATTGAAATGCTGCACCTGTAGTGCGGGCGATGCCACCCGCCCTTCCACTCAATGAGCGTTTGACGATATGCGATTTTTGCCTTACGCGCTGACTTTAGAACCTAACCTCCGTGTAAGATGCGACTCCCCTGTATGTCCGAGATCGGGAGGCTCAGATACTAGGGGGATGGGGACAGATATGGGCGAAGAGGGAAAGTGCAGAGCCATGACGGGCCTTTAAAACAAAGACAAGCCGCTAGGGCAGGCTCCTATGCAATGTGTGTTCGGCGTTCCCAGCAGTCTGTCTGGGTGGGGAGAGGGATCGGAGAATGGCCGGAGGTCTGCAGTGGGAGAGGAAAGCTGCTCCATCTACTTAGCTTATCAAAAAGGAGGTCAAGCGGTGACGTGATCACGACCGTTAAGTACCGACAGATTCCACGTGACTGTATTTGATACTAGAGGGCTCTTTAACCGAGCAGAGGAAAACGGAATGAGGGCTACAAGTGCAAGTCAAGGTTCCAAGTGGCAGTAGGTTGGGTGTTTCGAACAGGGAGGGTGATCCCTCATTGGCAGAGCTCACCAGAAGCCATGGTGGATTCTCCATCACTGGAAACATTTAAACCATGACTTGGACACCCTCCCAGAGGATACACTCCAGTTCATCCACAGGTTACTGGGCTTGATGCAGAAAACGCGGTGAAATTCTCCAGCCTGTGTCTTCCAGAGATCGGACTAGTCGATCGCCCGGGTTTCCCACACCAAGCCCAGAGCCTTGAGCCTGAACTAGAGCACATCCAATCCTTCTGGCCTTGAAAATCCATGAATAAAACAACCGCCCTGGGGGCCCTTCTCTCCGGGTCCGCGAGGAAGCCCATGGACATGCTAGTGTATAAACAACCCGCATATTTACCCCCATCGATGGCTGGAGAGTCCCCGTCTGAAGGGCTGTTTTTCCATCATGTTTCACCAGCGTTGCTCTTCCTTTCCAATACCTGGAATAAACGTTGGCTCTGTTCACGGGGAGAAGGGAGCGCTGAGTGGCATTTGGACTCTCAAGAATCAGAGAGGTAGCCGTGTTAGTCTGGAGTTGCAGAAGCGACAAAGAGTCCTGTGGCACCTTAAAGACTAACTAAAGTATTAGAGCATAAGCTTTCGTGGGCTAATACCCACTTGGTCGGATGCATGCAGTGGAAGTATCCAGAGGCAGGCTAGACTCTCGTTTGCCAAGGCAAACGGGGAAGCTTTAACACAGTGACTGAAAGACGCAACTTACTTGGGGGAAGGGAATCCCTGTGTTCATCTCATTCCATACAGGATCCCAATCCCTCCAAAAAGGCTTTCATTCCCCCGTGGTTGAAATACTCCCTCAGGATCTTCCAAGGGACATTTCTGTCCTGACAGCTCAGGCCACGTCTACGCTAGCACTTATGGCGGCAAAATTTTATCACTCGGGGGATGCTTTATTCCCACCTCTGAGCGGCAGACGTTTTGCCGGCATAAATGCTCGTGTGCCCAGCACTCTGTCGGTGGGGGACACTCGCCCGCCAACCTAGCTACCGCCGCTTGTTGAGTTGGTTTTATGATGTCAACAGAAGAGCTACATGAGGGATCTTATGGCGGCGTGGCTGTACCGGTAAAGCAGTGCCGTGCTGTAAGCCTGTAAGTGTAGATGTGGCCTTAGGGTGCCAAAATTGTCTGGAGGAACTTGAAATTAAGGGGGTATGTTGGAGCTCTTCCCGGACACAGTTTGTCAGTGAAGCCCCGGCAGTGGGGGGGCGGGCGCCAGAGTGCAGCGGTGGTTTATGTGGAGGTCCTGCATAAACGATGGCTATTGTTTTACACTGGGAGATGTTTGTGGGGCAGGGGGCAGTTTGAAAAGGGTCACAGACGGGGGTTTAGGGCCTGAGGTGAAATCTGCATCTAACAACAAGGAAGGGAGAAAATCGCATAGTCGCGTGTTCCTGTCCCCTCCATTCCTCCTCCATCCACTCCTCTTGCAAGGACCTGTGAGGGCCAGGCCATGGGCACCGGTGGGCACTGGTCAGTTACCAGTCACAGTCAGGAGGTGACTAGCTGAGTCAGGGATCAACAGGGGCCAGGAACCAGTCTTAAGGTCCACCACAAGGCAAGGCCTGGAGGAGACAAGCAGGCAGTGTCTGTGTCATTGCTCAGACAGCTTCCCCCATGCTGACTTCCTGGTTTATATACTGCTATGAGCCAATCAGTGGGCTCTCAGGGGCTGCCAATCAGGCCCCGATGGGCGGTACTTCCTGTAGTGTCTAGCTTCCAGCAGGAACCCCCCATCCTCTGAAATCTTCCAGTCACAGTGGTGATGCAGAAGCATCAGTGGCCCAGACTCACTGGAATCCCAGGGTCTCTGCACCTTTTTATGCCAGGCTAAATTTGGACTCTACAGATCACCACCTGTCTGTAAAGCTGTGGGACATGTTAGCTGAGCGGGCAAGGAGCCGTTTGCTTGCCAGCCCCCAGCTTGCCCTCTCCCAGCTCTGGTGTTGGGGCCATGAAGTGGGCAGTGTCTGTAAAGAGAAGGGCCACTGGTCTCCTTAGCGAGGCGTCTTTGTCAGACAAGCCAGGATGGTGGCAAGTAGCCTCCCCCTGCATCTAGCCTCCACACCGGGTCAGTTTGCAAGCTGGACAGCGTGACCAGCTCTGCTCTAGAATTCCTGCAACCACCTGTGGGCAAACGGCAAGTCGGAGACACTGGCAGCACACAATAGACTTCTGTGTGGGAGGCGTTTTCAAACAGGTGTGCTTCACGGTCCCCCAAGGGGCTCCCTGGCTTGCCTGAAGGTCGGGAAATCAACCAGACAAGGATGTCTTCTCTTCTGTCACTCAGCACTGTTTTTCTTCTCTTGCTCTCGGCCTTTTTCTTTCTTTTTGTCTTTCATTTTTTTTGGTGTTTTTTGTTCTCTATTCCTTCCTCTCTTCTGTCTTTATGCCTTCCTCTGGTCCTCAACTTCTTTCTTTCTTTCTTTCTTTCTTTCTTTCTTTCTTTCTTTCTTTCTTTCTTTCTTTCTTTCTCTCTCTCCCTCCTATGGATGTATTTGGCTCCTCCAGTCTTTTCATCATTCCCCTGGATCCAGAGATGTTCATCAGGAAAGGTTACGCCTGGGTCTCTGTGGGAGGGACGAATGTGTGGGCTTTGAGTGAAAACCTCGACAAGGCGACTGGCCGGCAGAAGCTGTCAGACAGCTGCTTCCCACTGTCCCAGCGCCCTGTTCCGAGAGCTGCCTGGTTCTTCCACGGGGATCTGTGCTGTGCCAGGTTGGATGAATTTGGCCTGGGCGTACGCAAAACATTGTGGTTTAATTGATCCACCGTGTCCCTCGATCAGGGAAACTCTTTGTATTATCCTAGGTCAGGGGTCGGCAACCGTTCAGAAGTGGTGTGCCGAGTCTTCATTCATTCACTCCAATTTTAGGTTTCACGTGCCAGTCATACATTTTAAATTTTTTAGACGTTCTCTTTCTCTAAGTCTATAATATAGAACTAAACTAGTGTTCTATGTAAAGTAAATAAGATTTTAAAAATGTTTAAGAAGCTTCATTTAAAATTTACATTAAAATGCAGAGCCCCCCGGGCCGGCAGCCAGGACCCGGGCAGTGTGAGTGCCACTGAAAATCAGCTCGCGGGCCGCCTTTGGCACGCATGCCATAGGTGCCTACCCCTGTCCTACGGCCTTCTAGGGCCACTGCAGGTTTGCCCATCCAGGTGCCATCTGAACGGCACACACAGCTCTGTCATAAACGGATCAGGGCTGGTGGCATGAACATGACTATGTACACGTAGCAACCATTTTCACAGCCACATTTTGTCAGTATGCTCCTAACTCCTCTGGGCATACTGCTGCATTCTGGGAAAAGCTGTGCAGCTTCCCATAGTGCCTCCTCAAACAGGAGACAGTGCCCAGAGAGAGTCACACACAGAACAACAGGTGGAGCAGTGCATTCTGGGAGGCCCTACCCTGCAGGCTTCTGGGAGGAGGGAGAACCAGCTAAGTGTTAGAGGGGTTCCTGTGAATACAGCAATGTGCTGAACCAGTTACAATGAGGCAACGATTTGCCGGCCTAGGCCAGTGACATGCAGCCATTTGACGAAATTAGAAGGTGGCAAATTCAACCCCGATAAGGGGAAATACTTTCCCACACAATGTGTGATTAAACAGTGGAACTCACTGCTACAGGATGTGACATTGGAGCGAAGAGCTTAGCAAGATTCCAAGAGGACTGAACTCTGGAACATCAAGAGTTACAATAAAACCTCATGCTTCAGGTCCTAAAGCTATTAGGGGTCAGGCTGATTTAATCAGGGGGGCAGATTATCTTGCATCTGCTGCTTCAGGGCTCTCACACCTTCCTCTGAAGCATCTGGCCTCTGTCAGAGACACGATATTGGAGCAGGTGGACGTCTGGTCTGATCCAACCTGACAATCCCCAGGTTTCTACCATGCCCCTGCCTGGGTCCCGTCTCTACTAGAAGCTGCAGGGCAGAGAGGGCAGCAAATTTCCACGCAGGCTGTGGATTTGAGTTTTGCAGGAGCCTGAATAATCTGGAAAATCTTTCAGTTTTAACTCGGGGAGCCATGGAGGCAAAAACGTGACCAGGCCTGTCTCTTTCCCTAACAGAAGTTGGTCCAATAAAAGCTATTAAGGCCCATGTCTATAATCACCACGATGCTATGAGAAGACATTTAACACAGAAGTTGGCATCTGTGCTATGAGAGCAACTTTTAGTGGACAGTCGCTATCTGTAGTATCCGCACAGCTTACCACAGCATGTTGCATGAGGCCGGGGCTAGAGCTGTGCAAAGAACTGGAGTTTTGGGTTGCTGGGCGTACTGAAAAACCCGGGAGAGTGGGGGTGAAGAATCCTTTTCGATCCGTCCAAAACAAGAAATTTAAAAAAATGTTCGGTGACCTGCAAAGTAAAAAAAAAAAAAAAAAATCAAATCAATTTGGGTCGAATGAAACATTTTGTTTGACTGGAAATGAAATGTTTTGTTTCATGTTTGAGCTTTTTTAAAAAGGTTTTTACATCTTCTTTTTAATAACCTTGACGTAAATTTCAAAATGACGGGGCGGTTTGAATCGAGAAATCAAAATGTTTCCATTTTGTCAGCGTTATTTTAGTGTGTGGGGGGGGGGGTAATGAAAGAATTTGGCAAATCCAACACAAATTCATGAAATGTGTCCATCAATCTAAATGTCCATTTTTTGGTGAAAAATAGTTGGGTCTGAAAGAAAAATTATGCCCAGTTCTAGAGTCTTGCATGTGATAATGCTTGAAAGAGTGGAAAAATTGTGATGCAAAGCCAAAGGAACAGCCATACTGAATTGGACAAATGCTCCATCTAGCCCGGTGTCTTGCCTGTGCCAGATGCTTCAGAGCAAATGAACAAAACAGGGAAATTTCGAGGTATCCATCCCCCTGTCGGCCAGTCCCAGATTCTGTCAGTTGGAGGTTTTAGGGATACCCGGAGCATGGAGTTGCATCCCTGCCCATCCTGGCTAATAGCCATCCATGGGCCTATCCTCCAGGAACTTACCTAATTCAGTGTTGAAACGGTTATAATTTTGGCCTTCACAACATACCACGACAATGAGTTCCACAGGTTGACTGTGCATTGTGGGAAGCAACACTTCCTTTTGTTTGTTTTAAAACTGCTGCCTAGTTCTTGTGTTATGACACTTCCCTAGTCACTTTCTCCACACCAGTCATGATTATATAGACCTCTAGCATATCCCCAGTAGTTATCTCTTTTCCTAGATCAACAGTCCCAGTCTTTTAATCTCTCGGTGTATGGAAACTGTCCCATCCCCCTAATCATTTTCATTCCCATTGTGTAATACAGGGGTCTCAAACATGCGGCCCGGGGGCCACATGCGGCCCGCGAAGCCCTTCCCTGTGGCCCACCAGGCTTCCTGTTCTCCCCCCCCCCATTTGCAGTTTGCGGGAGGGAGGGGCCAGAAGCAGAGGCTTCTCCGCTGCCTGGCTGGGCCACACGTGTTTCTAGCTCTGGACTTCCTATATTGCTCTTGCTTTGTTTGCCAAACAGCTGTTGGTGGTGCCTAGCGCTTTCCAGGAGGGAATGGGGAGCTGCGTGCTCAGAGGAGGAGGTGGGGCAGGGGTGGGACCTCTTGGAAGGGGTGGAGTGGGGGCGGAGCTGGGGCAGCGAGGGTGTGTGCGTGTCAGTGGTGCGGCCCTCGGGCCAGTGCACTAGTCCTCATGCGGCCCTCATGGTCATTTGAGTTTGAGACCCCTGGTGTAATAGGAGCAGAGTTAAGGTTACCAGGGTGTTGCTGGACTTTTGAGGGTGCCCTTAATATCCTTTGTTTTTTTAATGTTAGGGGTTATCCACATGGCAGAAGGTTGGCAAAGTTGTGGGAAGCTGTAAACAGGGTCTTAGCTGCCAGCTCCACCTACAATGCAGACAGTGTATGTGCGTCTATACTAGAGGTGGCCAACCTGTGGCTCCGGAGCCCCATGCGGCTCTTCACGAGTTTATCTGCGGCTCCTTGTAGCGGCACCGACTCCGGGGCTGGAGCTACCGGCCCCGACTTTCCAGTGTGCCAGGGGGTGCTCACTGCTCAACCCCTGGCTCTGCCACAGGCCCTGCCCCCCACTCCACCCCTTCCTGCCCCCTCCCCTGAGCCTGCCATGCCCGCGCTCCTCCCCCCCAGAGCCTCCTGCGCACCACAGAACAGCTGATCAGGCGGTGCCAGGAGGGAGGTGCTGATTGGCAGAGCTGCTGGTGGGTGGGAGGCTCTGGGAGCCGGGAAGTGGGGGAGTTGATGGGGGGGCTGCTGACGTAGTCCTGTGGCTCTTTGGCAACGTACATTGGTAAATTCTGGCTCTTTCTCAGGCTCAGGTTGACCATCCCTGGTCTATACAAATGCACCTTAACTCTGCCCGCCTTGGAGATGGCAGTAAATCCCTGGGATTACTGCACGTACTGACCTGCAGTCACTGAGTGAGGTGTAGCTTTACTGAATGGTGGAGGTGTTAGCTGGTGCACCTAGGAAGAGATCTGATTGTGGTATAAGGGAACTGGAAGGGTGTGTGTATGTGTGTGTGTGCGCGAGTGAGCCTTTCTCTGCAACCCCTGTGCATATAATCAAAGGAAAGAGGTATCCATGTACCTTGTGGTCTCTACCTTGCGAGATCCACTATACCACATTGCCACGCTGAATGCTCACGCACAGATATGAGTACTTTGTGTACAGGCCAGATGGTACTTTTGCTGCTGACTCCAGACCTACCATATTTTTCGCCATATAGGACGCTCCGGCGTATAAGACGCCCCCGAGTTTTTAAATAAAAAAGCCGGACACACAAAAAAAAAAAAATACCCACCACCACACACAAAAAGCGCCTCGCTCTCCCGTCCCCGCCGCGCGGGCGGGCGCACACTCCCAGGGGCCCCGGGGCCCGAGCTGCTTCCGTTCCCCGCCGGCCCCAACACATGCGGGTGGGCTCGGGGGGGAAGCGCCGCCCCGCCCCGCCCGCCGGGCCACCTGCAGCCGCCCCAGCTCCAGCTGCCCGGTGAGTTTAATATATTCGGCGTATAAGACGCCCCCCCTAATTTTGAGGCTATTTTTGGGGGTTAAAAAGGCGTCTTATACGCCGAAATATACGGTAACTATGTCTCTGACTCACTTCCCCACCAGGTTTCCCCCATTGTTTGTTGTATCCTTTGCTCTTTATGCAGCCGAGAAACTAGGCAGAAACTACTTGGGCACATTTGGTTCCCATTCTGTGTTAACGAAATATACAAAGCAATGCAAGGCCTAGCTGCTGGAGCTGGGTGAAAAATGGATTTTTGCTTCTCTGGCAATTCCAAAAAATCAGGTGGCAAGAATTCCGATCAAACCCAAACTGATTTTTATTTTTTTGGACATGTTCAGCCCACTGGAAGAGTAGGAAAACACTTCGCTTTGAGCCAAAAGAAACGTTTTGTTTCCATTTCAAGCCTCTTTACATTTTTGACGGTTTAGTCAACAAAGGACATTTTGAAACCAAAAGCTGTTTTGAACTGAAAAACAATGAAATGTTTGGATTTGTAAAAGATTTTCTTTTCACCACCACAATTCCTCCAAGACCAGACAAATTCGCCCAGTGTCGCCGAATCTGCATTTTTCAGCCCCCAAAAAGTTTTGTGTAAGAAATTTCACCAAGCTAGTCTAGCAGCTTCCACACGTCTGCTCTGATTGGTAGCTTCTAAAACATGGAACAAAGTGAGCACCAGTCAAGTCACAAATTATTTAAAGGAACATTACCCTATTTTCCTCTGTACCACACCTGTGTTTTCTGAACCTACACAGAGCTGCTTCCCCCAAAGCTTTTGAAGTCCCCCCCCCCCCTTAGGCTTTTGTCCCCAGCTCTTGTTAACGAGCCTGGGAGGCTGGCTTTCAGCCCCCTACTCTGGAATCATTTGCTGTTTCCGGCAAGATGATATTCGCCAGAGAGATGGGAGCATCTTGTGCTATACTGCGTTTGTGTTTAACCTGCTCCCACCCCGGTGTTTGTGAGTGGATGAATCAGTATGTGAATTTTCACAGAGACTTGTCAAAAGGGGGTAGGGGGGGAGGGTGTGACTTGCCCACCCCTGACCCCCCACGGTGAAGATCTGAAAGGAACAAACAGGCATTGTTAGAAGAAGCTTCTACTTCTCCCCCTCTCCCCAGGGCCCTCCCCGTTTTTAGGGCCTCTGGTCATTCCTCAGATTTCTGCTCTGATATGGAAACTGCTTTATGACTTCCCAGTCTTCACACAGGTGTCAGATCCCGAGAGCCATCTGCTGGGAGGAGACCCCAACCCCCTTTGGTAGACCCTGAACAAGGGAAGGATGAAGGGCCCAGGAAAGGAGAGGAAGAGAAGAGAGGAGGGTGGGGAAGGCACGGACTGATGAGGAGAGAAGCCCAGATTCTTTCAGGGACCTGGGCTACGTTGCATTCAAACGGCAAGGTCAGGGGTGAACAGCCAACATAGTACCAGGTAGCAGAGTCTATTCAAGAGACTTGGATTCTGGTCTGGGCTCTGCCACCGACTTGCCCTGGGACTGTGGTCATGTTGCTTTGCCACTCTGTGCCTCAGTGTCCCCATCTGTAAGTAGGGGGAACATGGTACTTTTCTGTAAGTGCCAAAACAGACATCAAGCCATCCCCTGCCCAGACGAGCTCCCAGGCTGGATGGCAGACACGGATCAGGGCCCATGCACTGCGGGCCCCAGAGGAAGGGATGGGGCCAAACGTAAAGTTGAACGTAGAGCTCATGATGGGTTAGCATGTGGGCCGGGAGGGAGGAATGAGTGGAATGGGAAGGGGGGGCTAGTGCAGTGGTAGCAGGGGGTGCTCTGTGTGGGTGGCATGGAAGGGGGAAACAAAGTGGGTGGTGACACCGGTAGACGGGACAGAGAAATGAGCTTCCAGCTGCAGGCTGGAGCAGAATCCATAGCTTCAATGACAGGGAGGGAACCCTGACATGTAGCGGGACCCCCTGTAGAACACAGGCCTCAGGAGCTGTGTCCCCATATGATGGCCTAGCGCTTTGCGGTCTGTGGAGGCAGTCGCGTTATTATTTCGATGCCTAGAGAGCCCAGCCAAGATCAGGGTCCCGTGCGTTAGGGGCTGTACGAACGCACCCTGCCCTGAAGACCGTCCAGTTTAAAGAGGCAAGATGGACAAAGTCACCATTTTTTACAGCTGGGCAAACTGAGGCCCAGAGTGAGGAAAGGGCTGGCCCAAGGTCAGCCCGGGAGAACCAGCGACTGGACCTGGTCTTGTGACCACAATGCCACCTTGTGTCTTTGAAGGGCTGCATGTCTGGCTGGAGCACGCGCTGATCAATCCTTCCGGTTCCTGGACCCTCTAGTGACACTGGCGGGCTCTTTGGGCTGCTCCCGAGGGAAGCAGGAAGGCTGGGCTGGGACTGGACGGCTCTGCAATCAGCCCAAACTGGTCGTCAGCGAAAGGTGTCCCCATGTAATGGTGCTTAGAGAAGCATGCCGGGGGATCACTGACACTCCTGTGCCAAAGAACAAGGCAGGCGCTCTGGGCTGCAGCGGCTGATGGGAAATATCGTTTCTCCCCCTCTGGTTCCCCGCAGGCCAGGCGGATCTCAGCCCCATGCCCACAGAGGGTCTCTGTCTCCGGCCGGCTCGGGCCCGGCCTCGCTCATCCCCTTTTTCACCCTTCTCCCCTGCAGGTTTCAGCCCGCCAAGGCTGCAGGAGCGGACGCTTCACCTTCCTCGGGAACTGCTGCGACCTCTGCCCCCAGGGCTATGGGGTGGCTGTCCCGTGCGGCAGCTCCAACACGGAGTGTGAGCCCTGCAGAGAGAGTGAGTAGCGGGGACCCCGGGGAGGGGAGAGCAGGCTAGTGGCTGGGTACAGGTATCGAGGGTGCCCCTTTCGGCCAGTATCTCGTCTCCAGCAATGCCCAGGCCAGCAGTGACAGAGGGAGGTGCAGAAACCCACCCCAGCGGTCAGTCACAGGTAGAGTGACCAGATAGCAAGTGTGAAAAATCGTGCTCATTGAAGGTCCTAACTCAGATAATCACATCCTGTCTCTTTAAATCCCTGTGCAGCTTTTCACTTCCTATTCTAGGAAGGACTGTTGCTCTGAGCTGTTAAACAGCTGCTATGTTCCACCTCAGAGGTGGCTGCATTTCATCAGCTGATAAAGACACCCCAGTGTATCGTTCATCAGTCCATTCGTAAAGTGCTGATTAAATGCCAGCTGGTTAAGGTTAACGCACCCTACTAGAGGGTTTGGTCCCTTTTACCCACAATGCTTTGTGCAATGGTAATTCAATGGCTGAGTTCTGACATATGAGCACATCGCCCCCTGGTGGCTGGTGCCTGTAACTATAATAGCCTGCTACCCCCGGCGGATGGAGTTGCTTGTGGTCAGGTTCCTGACAGGTGCGGGATCAGTTGCTAGTGGCTGTTATACCAGGAGTAGGTTCTGAGCTCAGTGTCTCTCTCTTTCTACGGCAGATGGGACGTTTTCCGCCACCAGCAGCACCACGGAGCCATGCCAGCCGTGCTCACGGTGCCCAGCGCATGTGTCAGTGGCAGAGGCGTGCACCCCCACCCGCGACACTGTGTGCGCCCCCCGGTGCGCCCCCGGCCACTACCTGCACACGGAGAACGGGAGCAGCAGCCAATGCCTGCCTTGCCAGGTGTGCGGGCAGGGCCACGGGGCAGCGACGCCGTGCGGACCCACGGACAACACCGTCTGCCAAAGGTGCCCGGAGGGCTTTTACTCGGAGGAGAAGAGCTACTCGGCGCAGTGTCTGCCCTGCCGGCTGCAGTGCCACGAGGACGAGGTGATGATCCGGGCCTGTAGCCCCGTGTCGGACACGCTGTGCATGGGTAGGTACCGTTCTGGCAGGCGTGGCTGGCTGGATTGGAGGGGGGAAGTGAGGGGATCCGTGTGGGTGGCGAGCGAGGGGCGTGTGTTGACTTTTTTCAGGTGTGCGGGTTGCGAAGGGAGAGTTGTGTGTTGAGAGGATGGATGTCAGGCCAGAGCTGGGGTCAGGGCACAACGTATTGGGTGGACAGAAAACTTAACTAACTACCAAACTCAAGTATTTCCTCTGGCCAACCCAGACTGCAGATCCCAGCGGTTCATCCCTCCCCTCGCTCAGCCCCTCTGGGTCCAGGCACTTCTGCAGCAAACTTCCTACGCTTCTCCAGCTCAGCTCTTCCTGGCTGACTCTCCCCTGACCCACCCCAACCCCGCTGCTTTGGCTGGGAAGTAATTGATCAGTCACAGGTGGGGCTGGGCCAGCCTCTTTGTGATCAGCTGGCTGACACCTTATGAATGAACTTGATTGTTGTTGTTGTTGAAAAATGGCATTACACATCAGAAATTTTGGTTGGAATTAAAAAAAAAAATTCTGGGCGTGGGGATGGGATCGGATGGATTTGGAAGATTAAAAATGTATTTTTTTTTTTGTTCACTTGGGTGGGTTTTTCCCTTTTCACTCCCACCTTTTAAAAATGAAAGAATGAAAGAGAAAGAAAGAAAGAAAGAAAGAAGACACTTTGCATGATGAGTGTCAAATAAGCAAAATACCCTGTTCCGTGTCCTGTTTCAGAAGCTGTGGAAGGAAAATGACTTTGATGCTTTTAGCACATTTTTCCCTCTCTTCCCCTCCCCCCGCATTTTGTGATCCGCGTTGGTTAGGATGGGATCTGTCCTTCGCACATGGCTGGGGGCAGAATCGAGCTGTCCTGTCTTTAGCCTGAGACTGGCTTGGTGCATAGCCCAGCTTGCAGGGATAACAGGGAGACAAGGTGCTATCAGGGGCTCATTCCCCCTCCCCTTCCAGCAGGCCTTGGCATTGGGATCTAGCCATGTGCGAAGATCGGACCAGACCCTGGCCCAGTTTAAATCCTCGGGAGCTTGCCAGTGGGCCTGGGTCGGATCGGACCCAGATTGTCCTAGGTGTCCTCTTGAAACCTGTTTTCCTTTTTCGTCCCCCTCTGTCTTGTGCTCAGTTTTGCTTGGGCACTTATCGCTGGAGAAGGGTGTTGGGTTGGTAGCTCTGGAAACTGGCGTCCGCTCCCCCGAGAACAGAAAGCAGCAGGGCTGGTCCCCATCACCAACCCAGGCCTGAGCAAACCACGAGTAGGGTTGAAAAGGGGCCTTCGGCCTCTGTAGCTCAGCTGGTCCGTGGCGCCTATGTCAAAGGGGCTGAGTAGCACAGGTGTCTCTAGCTTTGCTAGGCTGGTGTCTGCCTGAGACCTGACAAATTCGTGTCGGTGCCCACCACCAGATAGGACTAACTGCAGGTCAGTACCCAGCTGGGCTGGATTTGAACCGGTGCCCGAGAGCCCCGTGCAGGCATTTGGAGAGCACCACGCTCTGTGAGGTAGGGATGAAATTCATTCCCTGGAGCCGCCCCGTCCCGCTTCTTCCGCCATTCACTAGGGCTGTACTGTCAATGGGCGAAATGCTCCTGGGGCAACAAACCTATTTGGGGCCTCGGTTTTTGGATGGCCAACTCGAGTCCCCTAAAAAGCTAGCCAGTGGGTGTTCTAAGACTGAGCACCCGAATCACTAGTCACCTCTGAAAATCTTGGCCTGTCTGGCTGTCTATCCAGCCCCATACACGCCGGCTGTCTGTCCAGCCCCATACACGCTGGCTGTCTATCTTTCCCATACACGCCGGCTGTCTATCCAGCCCCATACACGCTGGCTGTCTATCTTTCCCATACACGCCGGCTGTCTATCCAGTCCCATACACACCGACTGTCTATCCAGCCCCATACACGCCGGCTGTCTGTCCAGCCCCATACACGCCGGCTGTCTATCCAGCCCCATACACGCCGGCTGTCTGTCCAGCCCCATACACGCCGGCTGTCTGTCCAGCCCCATACACGCCGGCTGTCTGTCTGTCTGTCTATCCAGCCCCTCACACACACACTTGTTCGTCTGTCTGGAGAAGGAAGGGCGCGTTCCAGGGAGGAGGAGGAGGAGGGCCAGAATTGGAATGGGAGACCAGAGCGGATTGCATCCCATGAAACACTCCCACTCTCTCTCTTTCCATCTTCTTCCGCTCCCTCGGGTTTTGTTTTAGAGAAACAGTTGCTTTTTTTGTCTGCGAGGACAGAGTCTCCTTAGGTTGCCCTTAATCTCCCCTTTGTCCCGGTCGCTGTGTCTTTAATCCCGCTCGGCTGTTGTGGGGCGAGTATGTGGGCTCCTTAATGAAACTCTCTGAAGCGGAGTGCATTAAAGGGCTGGGTGGCAGCACCATGCCGCGGGGGCAGCGCCAATCCCTTAAGACGTCATTGTCTCCCCGGCATTTGCCCCCAGCTTCCGTGTGATCTGGTCCTCCCGCTTTTGAAAGGATCCGGCCAAGGGGCGTCGCCGTTCCAAGCGTGGGAGGGGGCAGCTCTTCTGGGATCGGGGCAGCCTCCTTGGGCTCTGTGCACTTCTTAAGGGGCAGGGCGGGCGTTCGGGGGGAGAGGCTTGTCCCATAATAGAACAGCGGGGGAGGGGGCAATGATATTATGGGAGCAGGATTGAAATCGACGCTGGTCCCTGGTCCGGGGCTTGCGATAGCTTGAGAACCAGCAGAGCAACAAGCCAGTGTTTTCTGCTGCTAGAGCCCTGGGAACTTTGGATTTCTAATGGTGTACGGCACTGATCTCCATAACCCGGCCTTGCACGGGACTCTGGATATGAGAGGGAGCATGGGGTGGCGGTTCGAGCAGACCTGCACTGGATCCTGACACTGGGGCCTAAGCCAAAGATTTTTTGGTGAGGCCCTTTGTGCATGACATCCGGGAAGTCACTTACCCACTCTGTGCCTCAGTTTCCCTATCTTGGAAATGGGGATGAAAGGAAAGTGCTTTGAGCTCTTCAGCTCACAGAGGCTATGTATGCGCAAAGTACTGTGGACTGCTGGCTGCTAACATTGCATAGGGTGAAAGGCCAGGTGGGAATCAGAACGGCGTGGCTTTTCACGTCCTACAATCCTCCAGGGCTAGCAGCGCATTGGTGTCCCCAGAACACGTGGTTCCAGGTGTTGGCTGGTGATCAGGAAGAAACTTCTGTCAGAGCAGCGGGGGCTTAGGGGAGGGCTGGTTGCTTTGCACACGGCTTGAAATGACCGAGATCCTTTGTCTGAGTGAACGCCAGCCCCGGGGCTTGCAGGATTGGGGTCCCACGAGGAGGGGGCACCAGGCTGGCCGGGGGCTGGCTCTCTTCCTCCAGCACCATCTGCACTCTGAGAGCTGGTGCTACCACCTGCTGATCTGTGGCGAAGTGGCCCACCAGAGACCCGTAGGGAGCAATAACACCTGGAAACCAGAGGCTTAAGAAAGCTTTTTCATCATTTCAGAACATAGTCAAACCTGGAGGAACTGAGCCCCTGGGAGGGGAAGGGTCACGACCTCTGACCTCTGAAATGACCATGCGTGTCTCTGTCTAGCTGGTAGATAATTAAAGTCCTCCCCGTCCCGCCAAACGCCACACCACACTGGGGTAGAGAAGGCCAAGCTCATAGGCGCCTGTCTGTTTGAATGCGAGGGGCTGGCGGGAGAGAGGGGAGGACGGGGCAAGTTTGCAGGACGGCGGGCTGGCTTGGAGAGCCAAAGCCGGAATGAACGCCGCTTGCAGACATGGGAGCCGGGGCACAACAGGGCGAAAGGTGACCTGCAGAGTATGTTAAAACCATCAGGCTTGGGCCTTTTATCACTCGTAGGATGGAGGAAGACAGCCTGAAAGGATATTTGGGGCGGGGAGGGAGGTTGCTTTGCGTTCTGCCATTGTTTTAACCTGAGAAATATCCGAAGCGTCAAGTCTTCTCTTACGCGGTTTTGCTGGAGATCCCCTGGGAAGTCTCGGAGATGTTTATTGTGAGCTCTTCGTTGATAGGGCCGGACGGTTGATTCTTTAACGGCCACTTCCATGGAGTTTTGCATTAAATCCAGCCCCCGTCAGTGAGGACTGGAAGATAGTCATGGCTGCAGGTGTATTAAGTTGGGTGGTCCTCAGGTCTTGAGCATCACAAAATGTCCCTAGGAGTGGATGAGCAGCGGGCCAGGAAAATGGTTCTCCTCCCCGGTCAGGTTGGCGGTGGGATGCGTGGCTCCGGGAGTGAGCAGGCGATCTGAATCAGCCAGGCGCCATTCACCCCTGCGACGTTCACACAGAAACCAGCCGTCTCTGTCCGTTCGGCTCTCAGCCCAACGCAGCGAGCTCAGACGGGGCGTGAGCGGGTGCACTGAAGTCCAGGGAGGCGGGGGAAGACTAGCCAAGGAGGCAATGTCTCCCCCTGTTGTGGGCGGAGAATGCACTGTGCCTAGATTGGGTGGTAATTATATTTAACCACAGATCTGCTGACCAGCCCCCGTGAGCCTAGAAACACCTATTTTTGGACCAGCCATAACGGGGCTCAATAGGGGCAGCTCCTTAATGCCCTTCTGGTTAGTAAGCCACCCCCAGAAATGCTTTGGGAATTCAAGGGTGGGTGGAGGGAGGATTGGCCTGTGGAACTCATGGCCACAGGAGATCACTAAGGGCAGGAGCTTAGTAGGATTCCGAAAGGGACTGAAGACATTTTTATGGAGGAGAGGAACCTCCAGAGTTATAGTAGCAGGGATTTAAAACACCCTAGGGTTTGGGAAGGGATAAACCCTAATACATCAGGGCTTAAACCAACTGCTGACTAACAGATGCAAAGAGGCACCTTTCCCCTGGAGCAGTCCCAGAACTGCCCACTGCAGAAATTCATGCACCTGCCTCCGAAGCAGCTGTCAGTGAGCGGATACTGCTCTGATCCTGTACGGCAGTGCCTAGATTCCCCCAACCCCACGGGGATTAGCGGGAGGGGTTGGCCAAGGCATTCAGAGATGGGCATTAGTGATACAAATGTACAACAGAGTTTTTCTTAGCAGCCGTGACCAGCGAGCTGGACGGTACGTGTCTCGCTGCTCGCCACTTGCACCCTAACCTCTTAACTTTCCCACTGGTCCCCCTGGCTCCTGCCTCCGAGTCGCAGAGGGAATCCCTGCGCCGCCAGCGCTTCCCACCTGCTCCAATTCATCCGCCCGTCTCACAAGGGTCGCCCACTCAGGGACATGAATTTGGGCCCCTGCTGGGGCCAGGCCCACTGGGCCTGTGAGTCCCCAGGGATGGGTAGGCCAGTGGAGAGCGAGTGAGTGT
Source organism: Sternotherus odoratus (assembly GCA_032164245.1). Classification (NCBI taxonomy): domain Eukaryota; kingdom Metazoa; phylum Chordata; order Testudines; family Kinosternidae; genus Sternotherus; species Sternotherus odoratus. Next base: position 220,283,371 of record JAVMKO010000002.1, on the reverse strand, counting down.
GTGTGTGTGTGTGTGTGTGTGTGTGTGTGTGTTTGCGCCCAGCCCTTCTGTTGGTTCACGTGTGACTGAGTGAGGTCTGGCTGCCTGATACACACCCCAGGTGCGTTCACACCAACGCATTGAACACACGCACTGACCCACACAACTGCCACAGGAGGGCGTGAGTCTGTGTCGCGTGGGCGTCACACCCCACCAGGTCAGCTTAGCGTCAGAACTGGTCAGAACGTAGCTTTTCTGTCTCGTGGGAAAAAATTGAGCTTTGACATGGGGACGAAAAGCCACCGCTTTAGACACTTCTGTGAAACGAAATTCTGTGGAAAAAGTCAGCCGGGCTGCCGTCGAGATACTTGGTTTTGACGAGTTTGAAGAATTTCATTGGGATTTGACCCTTTTTTAACCTTTAAAAATTTGTCAAACGTCGGAGTCAATTTCAAAATGAAAAACCGAAACTTTTTCTTCCAAAAATGTCATCTCGATATTTCTCAGAACAGGTGTTTTTTTGTTTTGTTTTTTGTTTTGTTTTCATTTTTACATGAAGCTGCATCAAAATTGATCGTTTTGCAAAAAAAAAATAATTGTAATTGAAATGGCATCTTCCAATTACTGTTTTTCAAACAATTACACTAACAGGCCACTTTCATCTCGGCGAGAGTTATGGCAGTTGGAGGCTATTGAGGGTCGGGAGGGACCCAAGCCAACAATTCCAGAGCCCAGGCCCCCTTCAGACTCCCCCATGCACTTGTATCTCACCCCCTGCTTTATAGGTGTATAGACTTTAAGGGCAGAAGGGACCATATAGTCTGACCTACGGCACATCGCAGGCCAAAGAGGCGGAGAGCTTGCCCCAAGCAACAGGGGGTTAAGGTCCAGGGTACCAAGAAAAGCGGGTGAATTCACATCCTCAGTTGGAGCTGAAAGCGCCCAAGTCTCCCAGGGGAGCTGCAAGGATCAGCCCGTCTGGGCGAGACGGCTCTGCAGAGGGCTCCCCTGAATCACCCCCAAACCGGACGCAGGGAGAATCCGGTGGACGTTCTCTGGAGCCCGCTTTGCACCGGCTGAGCTCAGACCCTCCTGCCGGGGTAGGGGCTTGGTGGACAAGGCCTGCTCCCTGCCAGCTCGGGAGTTCAGCCCGTCTCCCGCCCTGCACATGGGGGGCGGCCGGCTGCATTCGGGGATGAGGCAGGAGGGGGCCCGTTTTGCAGCTTCAGAGGCAGGAGGGACCCTGCAAGCCCTTCCCTCGCCAGCTGTTCCTCCCGAGACAAGGCCTCTTCCCCCATCCCCCACCCGTAACTTGTCATCACTTTCCAGCAGACAGACCAGATGCTCCTCGCAGTCCCCAGCCGCAGCCTATTTTGGAGACTTTGATGTAGCCAGGCAAGGGGGCAGGCGGGGGGGGGAGGAGGGAGTCTAGCTGGGCCAGCCGGTGAGGATGGAGAGGGGGAGCTGCCGGGTTGGTTTTCAAGCCCCAGAGCTGAGGGCCTCGCGGAGAGGAAAAAACCAGCCGTTTTCTGCTGAGAAAAGTGTGGATGGAAAATTTTCCCCCAGAGGGGAGAAAATTGAGGCACAGCGGGGAACAGCAAGGGCTGCGGGTTTGGGAAAGGGCCCAGCGTCTCACACGAGGCCCCCCCCAAAAATGGAGGTGCTTGGGGAGGGAGGGGTAAGCCTGGGTCTCTCCCTGTCTCTTTTCAGCCTCTCATGTCACTGGCTGTGTTTGCTTGCAGACAGAGAGCTGCAGATCCTGAAGCGCACGGAGGGGGACCCCCGCAAGGATCACCCCAAGAAGCCCCCACTGCCTGAGTCCGAGGGCAGCGCCTCCCCCAACAACTCCTCCGAGTTCCTCCCGCCGCTGCCGGACAACAGCAAGAACATCATCCCCGTCTACTGCTCTATCCTGGCCGCGGTGGTAGTGGGGCTCCTGGCCTACGTGGCTTTCAAATGGTACGTGTGGCCTCCCTCACTGGGGCTGCTCCCGCTCAGGGGAGGGGGACGTCGGGGGAATCACCGCAGGGGGGTGTCACCGGAAATGGTGCCGCTCAGCATAGGCCGGATCCCACGCAGGGCACCGGCCAGCAAACCAAGTGCTCTGCACAGCCACGCTGGCAGGGTTGCCCTTCTGGGCTAGCTGACCCCCTCCTGGGCTAGCTGAGTCCCCTCCAGAGGGGACCTTTCATATGTCTTATCCCGCTGATGCCTGGCAAAGCCCTTTGGGTCCTGCCGGACATCGGCTCAAACCAGGACACCAGCTCCAAACGCTGAGCTCTGGGGATGTTCCCATCTGACCCCCAATGCTGTAACGGGCCCGAACCAGAACACTAAACCCCCTGAACCTCTGGGCAAGTTCAGATTTGGAGCCAAATGGGCTTTGGCCCATTTCTGTGAGCACCGGGATCCGTCCCACTTTGCCCATCGTACATCTCCTCCATCCAAGTACTCCCCTCACCGATGCAGTATGCCTCCCACTCACCCCAGGAGGCAGGGAAGTATCATTATCCCCATGTCACAGATGAGGAAACTGAGGCACAGCACGGTGAAGTGACTAGTCCCAGGTCACGCAGCAAGTCAGTGGCACAGTCAGGAAGAGAACTCAGGAGTCCTGACTCCCAGACCTGTGAGCTAACCGTTTGACCATACTTCCCCTTCACACGTGAGCTCCCTGGGCTTTGATAAAACATGCCGTATGATAGCAAGAGGAGAGCATCCAGCCAAGGGCAAGGCTTGTTCTATGGCAGGAAGGAGGAGCAAGATTATTGTCTAGAGTCTCAGCACAGGGCTGGGAGCTGGAAACTCCTGGGTTTCTTACCCAGGCTCTGGCACTGACTGCCTCTGTGACCTTGGGCATGTCCCTTAGCCCTTCTCTGCCTTGCTTTCCCTGGCTGGAATCTGGAGGTACCTCCTACCATGCGGGGGGCAGGCGGGACGGAGTGATGAACTAGGGGGTGTTTGTAAAGCGTGTTGAAGACAGAAGGCACAAAGTATTAGGAGGGTTTGGCTTGACTCAGTGGGCCAAATGGATCCTGGGTGCAGCTGCATTGAGGCTGCTGGGCCAAGCCCCTTGCGGGTGTGGCGCAATCAGGGATGACGCTGTCGCCGCCCGTTCCGGAGGGAGGGATTTGCTCTCCGGTCCCCGTGTCCCGCCTGCTGGGCGTACAGGTGTTCAGCCGGGGAAGCGGACCAGCAGAGCGCGGTTATCCCCATGGGGGCAGGGCCAGCCCGCAGAAGAGGCCGTGTCCCGTACTGCGTTGGGTGCACTGCTGGGGCCCAGCGGCTGAATAGGATTAAACCTCATTTGGGGCGCTGGATTAGATCCGTCTCTCCCTCTGTGCCCAGCCTCTGCTGGGGAGACCGGCGGAGCGGGGGGTAGATTAATGGGAACCCTGCGGAAAGGATTTCAAACCGCTGGCTGTTCTATTGGGAAGTGCAAAGCCAGCCCCCCCGCCCAGCTCCCTTTGTGCCTCTGTTTGGGGATTTATTTCCCTCCGTGGTGTTCCAGCCGCCCCGCTCCCCTTCCCACTTGTTTACATTCTTTATATTCCACTCACTGAGAGACTCCAGAGCCGAGTCGGTCCCTCCTCCTGCCATATAGATCATATACCCCCCCATCCCTCCTCCTGCCATATAGATCATATACCCCCCGTCCCTCCTCCTGCCATATAGATCATATACCCCCCCGTCCCTCCTCCTGCCATATAGATCATATACCCACCGTCCCTCCTCCTGCCATATAGATCATATACCCCCCCGTCCCTCCTCCTGCCATATAGATCATATACCCCCCGTCCCTCCTCCTGCCATATAGATCATATACCCCCCGTCCCTCCTCCTGCCATATAGATCATATACCCCCCGTCCCTCCTCCTGCCATATAGATCATATACCCCCCCGTCCCTCCTCCTGCCATATAGATCATATACCCCCCGTCCCTCCTCCTGCCATATAGATCATATACCCCCCCGTCCCTCCTCCTGTCATATAGATCATATACCCCCCGTCCCTCCTCCTGCCATATAGATCATATACCCCCCCGTCCCTCCTCCTGCCATATAGATCATATACCCCCCCGTCCCTCCTCCTGCCATATAGATCATATATCCCCCTGTCCCTCCTCCTGCCATATAGATCATATACCCCCCCGTCCCTCCTCCTGCCATATAGATCATATACCCCCCGTCCCTCCTCCTGCCATATAGATCATATACCCCCCGTCCCTCCTCCTGCCATATAGATCATATACCCCCCGTCCCTCCTCCTGCCATATAGATCATATACCCCCCGTCCCTCCTCCTGCCATATAGATCATATACCCCCCCGTCCCTCCTCCTGCCATATAGATCATATACCCCCCGTCCCTCCTCCTGCCATATAGATCATATACCCCCCCGTCCCTCCTCCGCTCCTCCTGCCATATAGATCATATACCCCCCCGTCCCTCCTCCCGCTACATAGATCATATACCCCCCCCGTCCCTCCTCCCGCTACATAGATCATATACCCCCCTGACCCTTCTCCCGCCAGATAGATCATGGATCCCGTCCCTCCTCCTGCCATATAGAACATAGCCCCCCCCCATCCCTCCTCCCGCCATATAGATCATAGATTCCCGACCACGTCCCTCCCCCTGCCATATAGAACATAGCCCCCCCCCCCCATCCCTCCTCCCGCCATATAGATCATGGATCCCGTCCCTCCTCCTGCCATATAGATCATAGATTCCCGACCACGTCCCTCCCCCTGCCATATAGAACATAGCCCCCCCCCATCCCTCCTCCCGCCATATAGATCATGGACCCCTCTGGCTCCGCGCTCACCCCGGCTTCCTTTCCCCAAGCCTCCCTCTGGGTGCTGAGTCAGAGTTTTCCCTCCCCCGATCCCTTTCCCTCCCAGATCAGCTATTTGTCCGGACGTTTCTCCAGCAGCCAGCCCCGGCTGTGCCAGGGGTCTCTAAGGGACCGGGCGGGGGGGGGGGGGGGGGGGGAAGATAATCCTGGTCTTTGGGAGGCCCCCGAGCAAGAGCCCAGCCGGGCCCGAAAGCCCTTCCCTGCCGAGGCTGCACGGGCAGGGCTGAGCCGGCTGAAACGCTGCGCTCGGGGCGGGGGGGGGGGGGAGCCAGGGGGAGGTGCCGGCACTCAGCTGAGCTGATGCTAAACTCGGGGTGGGGGGGGGCACATGAACCCCCCACGTGTGCACACGCGACAAACCCCCCCCCCCCCACTGCTGGCACGCTACTGAGCCCAGCCACTTTCCCCCCTCCCCCGCTGTAGCTGGAACACCTGCAAGCAGAAGAAGCAGCTGGCCAAAGCCAGGGCGGGGGAGCTGGGGGCCTCCCCCGAGGGCGAGAAGCTGCACAGCGACAGCGGCGTCTTCCTGGACACGCACAGCCTGCAGGAGCACCACCCGCTCAGCAAGGGTAAGGGCGTCTCTCAGCCACTGCTCGGCAGGGCCACCCCCCACCCCTCGCGCACAAGTTCTTGGGAGCTTCCAGTTCCTTGAGGCCTTGGCAGTTTCTGGGTCCCCCCAGGAAGTGTGAGCATTGCTGGTTTCTGTGTCCCGCAGGGATAGGGGTATTGGTGGTTTCTATGTCCCCCCCCCAGGGATAGGGGTATTGGTGGTTTCTATGTCCCCCCCCCAGGGATATGAGTATTGGTGGTTTCTATGTTCCCCCCCAGGGATAGGGGTATTGGTGGTTTCTATGTTCCCCCCCCCAGGGATAGGGGTATTGGTGGTTTCTATGTTCCCCCCCCAGGGATAGGGGTATTGGTGGTTTCTATGTTCCCCCCCAGGGATAGGGGTATTGGTGGTTTCTATGTTCCCCCCCCCCCAGGGATAGGGGTATTGGTGGTTTCTATGTTCCCCCCCCAGGGATTGGGGTTATTGGTGGTTTCTATGTCCCCCCCCAGGGATAGGGGTATTGGTGGTTTCTATGTTCCCCCCCAGGGATAGGGGTATTGGTGGTTTCTATGTTCCCCCCCAGGGATAGGGGTATTGGTGGTTTCTATGTTCCCCCCCCAGGGATAGGGGTATTGGTGGTTTCTATGTTCCCCCCCAGGGATAGGGGTATTGGTGGTTTCTATGTTCCCCCCCCAGGGATAGGGGTATTGGTGGTTTCTATGTTCCCCCCCAGGGATAGGGGTATTGGTGGTTTCTATGTCCCCCCCCCCCAGGGATAGGGGTATTGGTGGTTTCTATGTTCCCCCCCAGGGATAGGGGTATTGGTGGTTTCTATGTTCCCCCCCAGGGATAGGGGTATTGGTGGTTTCTATGTTCCCCCCCCAGGGATAGGGGTATTGGTGGTTTCTATGTTCCCCCCCAGGGATAGGGGTATTGGTGGTTTCTATGTCCCCCCCCAGGGATAGGGGTATTGGTGGTTTCTATGTCCCCCCCCCAGGGATAGGGGTATTGCTGGTTTCTATGTCCCCCCCCAGGGATAGGGGTATTGGTGGTTTCTATGTCCCCCCCCCCAGGGATAGGGGTATTGGTGGTTTCTATGTTCCCCCCAGGGATAGGGGTATTGGTGGTTTCTATGTTCCCCCAGGGATAGGGGTATTGGTGGTTTCTATGTTCCCCCAGGGATAAGGGTATTGGTGATTTCTATGTTCCCCCCCAGGGATAGGGGTATTGGTGGTTTCTATGTCCCCCAGGGATAGGGGTATTGGTGGTTTCTATGTTCCCCCAGGGACAGGGGTATTGGTGGTTTCTATGTTCCCCCAGGGATAGGGGTATTGGTGGTTTCTATGTGCCCCCCCAGGGATAGGGGTATTGGTGGTTTCTATGTGCCCCCCCAGGGGTATGCGTATTGGTAGTTTCTGTGTCCCCAAGGGAGTATGATGGCCCCGTTTCCAGATCTCTCCCCCCCCCTCCCCCCCGGAAGTCTGGGCCTTATTTGGGATCGAGGGACTCTTGTTTGGACCCCCACCCCCTTGGCTAAAGATTGCAGCCTCTCTGGCTTTCTCACCCTGGGGACCTGCTCCAGCCAGCCTGCCGCAGCCAGAGGTGCTCAGTGCTCAGAAATGTGGCAGGATTGGGTCCTAGTTCCTTAAAGGGAAACCGCACCGATTATGGTTGGCTAAGTTAAGCGCCAGTGGGGGCACAAGAACAAATGGCTAGAAACTGGCCATCAACAGCAAGCAGCTCACCTGAGAAATAATTTCCTGCTGTCCCCCAAAGTGTGGGACCCCTCCCCCTCCCAAATGACTTTGAGAGGCGGCCTAAGCTGGCCGATATCAAGCCTGGAGCAATGACGGGTTTAAGGGCCATCATCTGGCGTCTCTAGAGGGAAGGGGTTGGTGTCCAGCTTCCCATTAAACTGCCCAGCGCTTGCGGCTAGCCCCGGAAGTCTCTGTGCAATTAACCCTTAGATGCCTGCTTGTGTGCGTTGGGTCATTTCCATGCCCTGCACACAGTGGGACCCAGTGGCGTGGGGTTGCCAACCCTCCCCGATTGGCCGGGAGTCTCCCGGAATCGGCCACGCCCTCTCAGTGCTGCGGGGCTAAGGCAGGCGTCCTACCTGCCCTGGTTCCGCGGGGCTCCCGGAAGCAGATGGCGTGTCCGGCTCCCAGGGGCAGTCAGGAGGTATCCGCGCGCTGCTCCTACCCCAGACACCAATTCCACCGCTCCCTTGGCAGGGAATGCGACCAATGGAAGCGGTGGGGGCAGGGGTAGCACGCAGAGCCGCCGGGCTGCCCCTGAGCCCACGTGAACGATGCCACCAATAGGCTGCGAACGGCCATTTTGTGACCGGCCGGCGCAGCGGGGCGAGCGCCATAACGCAGGCCGGGAAAGGCAGCTTTCCTGCCACACGTGGGACAGGCCAAGAGACGTGCCCCCCCCCCCCCCCCCCGGGGTGACTCGAGGCGGGAGGGATCCCCGGGACCAGGAGGTGGCCTAGCCAAGCCCTGCTCAGCTCAGAGCATCAGCCCCAACCCCAGGGACATGCCGGGCTGCGAGCGGCCGGGGCGGTGACTGACCCAGGGGCGCGGGGCCCGCCCCTCACGCTCTCTCTCTCCCCGCCTGTCCCTTCGCAGCGCACAAGGCCGAGCCCCGGCTCTACGGCGCCCTGCCGCCCCACAAGCAGGAGGAGGCGGAGCAGCTGCTGGAGAGCTCCGGCCACGGCAAGGACTGGCGCTGCCTGGCTAGCCAGCTGGGCTACGAGGAAGAGGCCATCGCCACCTTCGGCCGGGGCGAAGCCCCCGCCCACACCCTCCTCTCCGACTGGGCCGCCCAGGAGGGGGCCACGCTGGAGGCCCTGTGCGCAGCCCTGGCGGTCATCGAGCGGCCGGACGTGGTGGAGAACTTGAGCGGCCCGGCCGAGGCCAGCTCGGTGGTGTAATGGCCCGGGCGAGCCAGCAGGGGGCCGCGCCCCTCCCGCGAGACCGGGACTCGCTAGGAATTTTAAATGGCAACAGAAAAGGAAAGGGGGGGAGGGGAGCAGATTTTGTTCATTATAAGGGAACTTTGACCAAAAAAAAAAAAAAAAAGGCAATGAAACAAACAGAAAATCCACAGAGCAGCGGCCTTTGGAGGGACACGGCGCAGCACCAAGAGGTGACCGACATGTGAGGCCACCGTCCCCTACCGGCGGCGATGGGGCCGGTGGGTACGACACGCCGTCCCCTACCGGCGGCGATGGGGCCGGTGGGTACGACACGCCGTCCCCTGCCGGCGGCGATGGGGCCGGTGGGTACGACACGCCGTCCCCTGCCGGCGGCGATGGGGCCGGTGGGTACGACACGCCGTCCCCTGCCGGCGGCGATGGGGCCGGTGGGTACGACACGCCGTCCCCTGCCGGCGGCGATGGGGCCGGTGGGTACGACACGCCGTCCCCTGCCGGCGGCGATGGGGCCGGTGGGTACGACACGCCGTCCCCTGCCGGCGGCGATGGGGCCGGTGGGTACGACACGCCGTCCCCTGCCGGCGGCGATGGGGCTGGTGGGTACGACACGCCGTCCCCTACCGGTCCAGTGGGTACCACACACTGTCCCCTACCGGCGGCGATCGGGCCTGTGGGTACCATATGGCGGGTGCCTCTCCTGCCTTGTGCTTTCCTTCCGTCATCTGGCCATGGTAACCCAGGGGGATTGGCCATGGGCTTTGCCCTTCCCTGTGGGCCGTCTGGAAGAGCCCTCAGCCATACGGGAACCTGTGGGCCCTGACCTCGCCAGGCCTAGGGCTCGCTCACTAAGGACGGGTCCCAGCCTCCTTGAAGGTGTCGCCCTAGGGCCGGAGCCGCATGGACGTTGCCTGTAGCCCTTTTAGGGCCCAGTTGCTGGTGGGGATTGGCCCAGTGGCGTATGGGGCCTTCCAAGTGCCGGAGCAAGTCCCCTTCAGCCAGAGAGGGACGGGGGGAACCAACCGGCTGCTCCTTTGACCCTGCTGCCCCCCCGATGGTGCTGTTGGTGACCCCCCCCCCCATGGGATTCAGGACCCCAACGTTGGGGAGCGCTGGCTGAACCTGGCGCTAAGCACTGGCTGTTAAGCATTTGCTCCAAGGTGCCAGCATCCCCTGCCCCACAGGATGCCTGCGGCCAGGGCTAAGCCAGCCGGCCCCTGGCTCCTGGCAAGTCCCTGCCCGTGGACAGAACTGCCCTCCGAGGAAGGAGCTGGGTGCGGCAGTGAGCTAGGTAACCCGCCCATGCCCAGTGGGCTGAGAGAGACCGTGTGCTCAGCCCTGTCTCCCCTACAATGAAACCTCCTCCCTTTCCGTGCACTGGAGGGATGAAACCAACGCTGCCCCCGGGTCTGCAGCGCTTGGCAAAGTGTTTCTGTCCCTCGCGGCTTCCGCGTGAGCCCAGCAGTGCCGGGAGCTGCGCCGCGCCGGAAAATGGAACCAGCCTGCCAGAGCAACCGTGGCGCCAGAAGCTCGCCACGGTCCCCCAAGCCTCAGTTTCCTGGGCTCAGCGGCTGGCTGAGTCGGGGCGAGTGTGGTCCTGCTGGTGACGGTACCAGCCGGCTGGGGCCGCGCCTGCTGTATCTCAAGCAGTAGCGGCCTCATTCTCAGGGTCAGCAGGACCCCCGCAGTTCAGTCCCTAGTGAAAACCCTGCTGCAAGCCATGCTGGGCGTGCACTGGACTCTTCCGGCTCAAGGTGACTGCAGCCCTTGCCCTGTGGGATCACTGGGCTGTGTCTGCTGGAAAATCGTGGCCAGGGGGGAGGAGGGAGGGGGGGGTTCTTGGGGACCCCGACCACATGTAAGCAGCTGCAGCGGGGCTGAGCTAATGGGCCCTTTGGGAAGGGTGAAGCGGCACGTGAATTCACATCAGCTTTCACCTGTAATCTACGCGCTCATGGGCTTTGGCTTCTTGGTTTTAGGCCGGACTTTGGTGTTGGACGTGACGTTGCCGCCGGCTCTGGTTTTGTATTGGTTCCCCCGCTCTCGCTGTGTAGGAGGCGGCTGTGGCGGAGGACCTGCGTGTACTGCTCATGTGTTACAAAACAATTGCATTAAACGCACCATCAGTTAACCTGTGGCCTTTGCGGGGGGGGGGGGGTGAAGGAGAGGGAGGCCATTGGGGCGGGGCTTTGGCGCAGACAGCACTGCGAGCCAATGAAACACGGGGCCACCAGCCAGGATTGGACCAGTGGCCTGCACCACACACACTTCAGGACAAGGTGTAGGAAGCCCTGGAGGAGGCAGTTACGGCCTAACCCCTCCCCAGGGAACTTTTCCTCCTGACCCTCAATAGGTGCGGCTGGTTTAAGCCCTGAAGCATGGGCATGAAAGCACCGCACTCCCCCGGGGGTTATTCCAAGCAGGGACAGGCTCCGGCCTTTGGGCTATGGGACCGTGCATGGCCTGGAGCCGTGGCTGAGCCGGGGACCCACACGGCCCTTGCTGAGGAGGGGTTGCTTGGACATACAGGCCCAGTGTTTAGCTTGTGTAAAGCCGCCCCCCCCCCTCCACCCCCCCCCACCCCTACATGCACAGCCCTTTCTAGGTGGCAGCTGGCCGGGGGCCTAGAGGCCCGGCTTCACGGGCATGGTCCGGGTGTGGCACGAGCAGACGTGCCCTGGCTGGGTTACACGGGGCTCTAATAGTACCCGCCGCCCACGGGCCAACACCCCCCCACTGCCCAGCGGCGCCTCCCCCAGGCATCTAGATGACGCTGCTGCCCGGGCCCCTGCAGCCGCCTCCGGCACAGCTGTGCAGCCGGGAGCCGCGGAGGGCGGGGGCACGTGTGAGTGTGAACGGGAGCAGCGAGCCCCGGCCGCCCGCGCCCCACGGGCAGCTCCCCCAAGAAGCAGCCCTGCCCCATGCCAGCCTCCCTCCTGCCACGGCAGCCTTGGCACAGCCGCCTGGGGCCAGAGCCCGGATGCCAAGGACTCGGGCCCCAAAGGGGGGGGAGAAGGGGGCCTCACACATGGGCTCGCCTAGCAGCCCACCAGGTACAGGGCAGGTGTCAGGTTCCAGGGCCAGCCCCCCCCCCCCCCCATGCAGGTTGATATCCCTGCTCGGGGGAGAGGGCCCTGGGTGCTCCCAGGCCAGCTGTCCCCGGCCCCAACACCGCTGCCTGAAGCAGATGGGGCCTCTACCCAGGTCCCCATCCCGCCGCGCTCCACATGGGGGTCGGGGACAGCCTGGGGCCCTGCTGGGAGCCAGCTTGTCCTGCCTGGCGAGGCTGCTGGTGTTCCCCGGTCCTGGGTGTGCGTAGGGGATTGGGGGGTATGTGGGGGTGGGGTGGGAGTGCTGTCTCGCGGTCACGAGGCCAAGGGCTGAGCTGGCCTAATCAGCTCCAGCTTCTACAGGGTAAGAGCTCAGTGGGGGGGGGGGGGGGGGCGTGGTCCCCCCTCATTTGGTCACTGGGCAGGAGGGTGCCACGGGAGCATCGCTTCACAGCTCAGCCATAAACCAAGCCCCTGCTTGGGCTGAGTCACTAGGATTCCTCCCTCCCCCCCCCCCCCCAGCCACCTTCCACTTTGGGTCACTAGCTTCTGCCTCCTTAAATTGCCCCGGCGTCTAGTTACGTCCAACAGCACCTGTCCCTAGAGGATAACAGCCTACTACTACTGCTGGCTGATGGAGTGAGTCAGTCAGGTCACCTGGTGCCATGGAGGTGAAGGTCTGGATCCAGACCCTGGTGTTGACCCAAACACCAAGGCGAGTGGTGGGGACGGGGGACTGTTACCCACAGTTTACGGGGGGTCCTTGTCTAGGCTGACGCTGGCTGCCTAGCCTCACTCAGCAGCTGGTGATGGTGCCGGCAGGAGTTTCGTGCCTCGGGCCAGCAGGGGACGGGCGACGCTGAGGGATGCGGTGGCTCCAACAGGCCATGTGGCATCCCCATGACGGCCCCGGCCTCCCCGTTCCTGTCCCGATGGCCCCGTGCCACGGGGAAAGCTCAGGGCACGTGCCACGCGGGGGCCATGGAAGGTGACGGTGGCAGGGGATGCTAATGGGTCGAATTCTCCCAGACCCCTTCCCCTTCCCCTGGGGACGATGAAGCTCCGGAGCCCACGAGAGGGAGCGGGGGGGCTGCATTATTAGGTGTATTCCAGTAGCACAGCGAGCCCGGCTGTGTGCGGCACTGGCCCAAACCTAGGCAGAGCTCAGCCCCGCCGCGCTCAGTCTAACTCGGCCAACAGCCAGGGAGGGGGAATGGGCCCTGCCCGAGGGGGAGGGGGGCAGCAGGGCAGCCTACGGTGCAAGGCCTGGGGCGAGCAGGTCTCCGGCGCTGCAGTGTGTTCCCCCCCCCCCCCCCCCCGAGTCACCCTGCCCCTTGGCTCATCCTCCCCCCCGGGCCCAGCCTCTCGCCGGTACCCAGCTCATGGTACCCAGGCCTGGCTGGCCGCCTTGCGTGCCCGGCCCGGGCCTGCGAGCTCTCGCGGCGAACACGCCCGCAGGCCGGGGCTGGCCGATCAAAGGGAAGACGCCGAGCAGCTGGTGCTAATGGAAGCCAGGCAGGGAACCTGGAGCCCAGAAGGAATGGCAAGGGGTGGGGGAGGGGCAGGCCCCGGCAAGCCTCTTCCCTTGAGCGTCAGCCCGGGCAGGGGTTGAGGCCAACGGGCCCGGAGCTTTCCAGAGCCCCCGGAACTGCTTTAACAAAACACACAGGGACCTCGCACCCAGCCACCTCTGGGGTGGGACATGCCAGCTCTTTAGCAGCTCCCTACAACACTGCACAGGGCGCACGCACTGAAACGGCAATGCAGCCACCTCTGGGGTGGGACGTGCCAGCTCTTTAGCAGCTCCCTACAACACTGCACAGGGCGCACGCACTGGAACGGCAATGCAGCCACCTCTGGGGTGGGACGTGCCAGCTCTTTAGCAGCTCCCTACACCACTGCACAGGGCGCACGCACTGGAACGGCAATGCAGCCACCTCTGGGGTGGGACGTGCCAGCTCTTTAGCAGCTCCCTACAACACTGCACAGGGCGCACGCACTGGAACGGCAATGCAGCCACCTCTGGGGTGGGACGTGCCAGCTCTTTAGCAGCTCCCTACAACACTGCACAGGGCGCACGCACTGGAACGGCAATGCAGCCACCTCTGGGGTGGGACGTGCCAGCTCTTTAGCAGCTCCCTACAACACTGCACAGGGCGCACGCACTGGAACGGCAATGCAGCCACCTCCGGGGTGAGGGGGGAACACAGCAGGTGTTTAATGTTCCCGTGGAGGGGACAGCCCGTGCGCCCCATGGCAGATGGGGTGACATTACATCTCGAGGCAGGATCACATTGCTCGCAAAGGCAGCAGCGGCATCCGGCCACTGCCCACAGCTGAGGAGGTGCAGCCAGGCCTGACGCGTCAGGCTGGGAACAGCTGGAAGCCACCAGCCCCGCAAAGAGCCCGGTTGGCTGCAGGCTGGGGAGAGATCTGTGCTGCTGGGGTGTGATCTGAAGCCAATAGGCGTCTTCCCAGGGACTTCAAGGGCCTGGGCAGCAGCCCCCCCCCCCCATCTACAGACCATGGGGCAGGGAGGGAACGAACGGGGGTTTGGTGCAGACGCCTGCCCCATCCCAGCCAGCGATGGCGGACGGCTCTGCCCCACTCACAGAGCCAGGGGCTGTCTCCGCTGATACCCAAATGAGCTGGGTGCCGGGCCGGCGTGGGGGAGGCTTGCCCTGGGGCTGGGGTGTTCTCCAGCTGACCCCCACCACGGGGCCTGCGTGCGGCAGGGAGAACTGCACCGAACAGAGCCGCGGCGGCTCTCCCATGACCGTCAACAGCAGCCCGGTGCCGCGGGAGCCCAGGAAGGCCTGAGGGGCTCCACTGGGATCCCTGTTCCCCTCCCGCCATGGTGGCCGTGAGCCAAGAGAATCTCCCTTTGCGCAGGCCTGAGCCTCCAGCCCCGTTCACTCAGGGCCCCTGCCGGGCTCAGGGGCTGGTGGGAGGTGAAGGCACCAGGCTTCTGAGGGGGACCGACCAAGTGTCTGTCCGAGGCCCAGACATCACCGGGCGAAGCCACTCAGAATCAGTCCTGCAGCACAGTTACCAGCAGCTAATCGTCACCGGGCCCAACAGGATGGGAGAGGAGACTTGTGCTAGGCTGGAACGATTGCCCTGAGGCATCTTGGCAACTGTTCCAATCTGCGCTGTTTGGGACAAGCCCAGGACCTGCGGTGGAGGTGGAAGCGGCTGGAGATGGGGGAGGTTTCTCACATATCATAGGAGGCATCACTAGATGGCGCTGTTACACAGGACCGAGCACCGTGAAGCTGAGGAGGGAACAGTCTATGGGTAGTTTTGTGATGGTCGGTTTGGCAGAGAGCTGTTGCAAGCAGCAGGGAGTCTTTTCTCTGCCTCCATCTCTGGAACAGGCCCACAGCTGCTTCCTGGGAACCGGGCACTGGCATTTGGGCTGAGGTCCCTCAGTGGGGCAATTGCTAGTCTCATTGTCTAGCAATTGCCCCACTGAGGGACCTAGGCCCATAGTCTAATTGTGACCCTTATCTGTTTCCAGGCTGGCTCTGAAGTGTAAACAGAGACGTTACATGGGAAAACTAACACTCCAGGCCATGGCATCTGCTGCCGTGGGGGGGGGGGGGGGGAGGAGATAGGAAATTACACTCTGCCTGCGAGGTCTCACGTTTCCGAGTTAATCTGATGGGCCTGCTCTGTCCGTCACTGAGGATTAAGGCTCCCATCTGCTGCCCAGGAATCCCTTTCAAGAGTCCAGGAATGCTGGAGTGTTTTATGTGGGGCCTTGTTTCTGAATTACAGGAGAATTTCTTTGGGGGAGAGGGGAGGGACCAGATTCCTGGGTGGGGAGGGATGGGCTGATGGGAGCAGGGGACAGAGGTTGGGGGAGGATGACTGGACCTGAAAGGCACCTCGATAGAGTGAGGAAGCCAGTGGTTAGGGGAGAGGGGTAATGGAGACAAATGTTTGAGTGGTCAGAACCACTGCCCCCCACCCCACAAAAATAGCCTTCACCGGCAAAGTGCCACCTAATCCAACTTCCTGCCCCCTTCCACTCTACGTGTCCCTGACTCTACTTCCCCCAGCCTGGCCAGCTCTGTGCTGGGGCCAAGGTGGCTGTTTGCCACCCCTTCTTCCTCCCCTGACCTCCGCTTCCACGCTCAAGGCCCCGGCTCCTGGGGGGTGCGGGGCCCTTGCTGAGGGGGGGGACAGCAGAGGGGGCAGAGGGACAGACTCCACGGGGCCTGGTGGGGCATGTGGTAAGGCGCTGTCCCTCTGCAGCCACGTATGCAGCACCAGGCCAAAGATCCACATGGCTTGAGAGGTGGGAACGGGCCATGGTGCATCGCACCACCGAGCAGCCCAGCCCCAGTTCCCAGGAGACGGGCGTGGGGTGGGTTGGAGCCTCGCCCCACGGCCCGAGGAGCCCCGAAGCAGCAGGCTCAACCAAGGCACCAAGGAATCGACCTTCCCCCTGGAGGCGGGGCCTGCCCGGTGCCATTGGAAGCTTCGCCCTGTATTAGTCCCGTGGCCGGCCGCAGGCCCTGTCCATCCAGCGCACAGGAGTGCAGAAGCAAAAACCTGCCCGGGCATCGCCAGCCGGCAGCGTCTTCCCTCGTGGACTCAGCACTGCCACCGTGTGGTCATTCGATCCCACGACTTTCTCATTCCGTCCACCGCCTTTGAACACTGCCTGAAGATCCCAGGCCCTGGCGCCCTGATACTTAGCTCCCAAGTCACCAGTCACATGGTGCTGTCCCCGAGGAGCTCAGGGGACGGGGCTTCACCTTCCAGGCTGCTCATTTCATAGAATCACAGAACTGGAAAGGACCCCGAGAGGTCGTCTAGTCCAGTCCCCCGCACACAGGGCAGGACTAAGTATTATATCTAGACCAGCCCTGACACGTGTTTGTCCATCCTGCTCTTAAAACTCTCCAATGATGGTGAATGCTCACTGGGCAAGTTATTCCAGTGCTTAACCACCCTGACAGTTGGTAAGTTTTTCCTAATGTCCAACCTAAACCTCCCTGGCTGTACCTGAAGCCCACTGCTTCTCCTCCTATCCTCAGAGGTTAACGTCAATAATTCTTCTCCTTCCTCCTTGTAACAACCTTACAGCCACTTAGAGGAGAGGAAAGTGTCCAGGAACAGTCACCATGGATTCACCAAGAGCAAGTCATGCTTGACTAACTTAATTGCCTTCTAAGATAACTGGCTCTGTGGATGAGGGGACAGCAGTGAACGTGTTAACATATTCCTTGACTTTAGCAAAGCTTTTGATATAGTCTACCACAATATTCTTGCCAGCAAGTTAAAAGTATGGGCTGGATGAATGGACCATAAGGTGGATAGAAAGCTGGCTAGATCATCAGGCTCAATGGGTAGTGATCAATGGTTCCATCAGCCGGTATCAAGCGGAGTGCCCCAAGGGTCGGTCCTGGGGCCGGTTGTCTTCAATATCTTCATTAATGATCTGGAGGATGGTGTGGACTGCACCCTCAGCTAGTTAGCAGACGATACTAAACTGAGTGGTAATAAATACGCTGGAGGGTAGAGATAGGATGCAAAGAGACCTGGACAAATTAGAGGATTGAGCCAAAAGAAATTTGATGAGGTTCAACAAGGAGAAGTGCAGAGTCCTGCACTTAGGATGGAAGAATCCTATGCACTGCTACAGACTAGGGACCAAATGGCTAGGCAGCAGTTCTGCAGAAAAGGACCTAGGGGTTACAGTGGACGAGAAGCTGGATATGAGTCAACAGTGTGCTCGTTACCAAGAAGGCCAATGGCATTTTGGGTTATATAAGTTGGGGCATTGCCAGCAGATCGAGGGACGTGATCATTCCCCTCTATTCGACATTGGTGAGGCCTCATCTGGAGTACTGTGTCCAGTTTTGGGCCCCAGCCAACAAGGAGGATGTGGAAAAATTGGAGAGTCCAGCGGAAGGCAACAAAAATGATTAGGGGGCTGGAGCACGTGACTTACGCGGAGTGGCTGAGGGAACTAGGATTGTTTAGGTTGCAGAAGAGAAGACGGAGGGGAGATTTGATAGCTGCTTTCAACGACCTGAAAGGGGGTTCTAAAGAGGATGGATCTAGACTGTTCTCAGTGGTAGCAGATGACAGAACACGGAGTAATGGTTATAGGCGAGACTGTGTTATAAAGGGGGAGGGAGAGGAACCGCTCCTCACCCCAGCTCACCTCCTCATGGGAGGAAGCAGAGGCGAGCTGGGGTGGGGCTGCAGGAAGTAAGGGCAGAGGAACTGCTTGCGGTAACGAATTCGGAGTGCTGCTTTGCCACGTTATATTGGACTGTGTTATATTGGGGTAGAGGTGTACTTGAAAACATATACCCTCAGTCTTCGCTTCTCCAGACTAAACAAATCCAGTTTTTTCAATCTTCCCTCATAGCTAGTTTTCTAGACCTCTCTCTTCTCTGGACTTTCTCCAGTTTGTCCACATCCTTCCTGAAATGTTGTGCCCAGAGCTGGCCACAATACTCCAGTTGAGGCCTATATCAGCACGGAGTAGAGCAAAATAATTCCTTCTCGGGTGTTGCTTACACACGCCTGCTAATCTATCCTGGAATGAGGTTTGCTTTTTTTTGCAACAGTGTTACACTGGGGTTCAGATTTAGCTTGTGGTCCACTATGACCCCAGATCCCTTTCCGCAGTACTGTGTGTGTGTGTGTGTGTGTGTGTGTGTGTGTGTGTGTGTGTGTGTGTGTGTGTGTGTGTGTGTGTGTGTGTGTGTGTGTGTGTGTGTGTGTGTGTAAAACTTACCGTTCCTTCCTAAATGGAATACTTTGCATTTGTCCTTATTCAATTTCATCCTATTTACTTCAGACAATTTCTCCAGTTTGTCCAGATCATTTTGAATTTGAATCCTCTCCTCCAAAGCACTTGCAACCCCTCCCAGCTCGGTATCATCCGCAAACTTTATAAGTGTTCTCTCTAGGCCATTCTGTCAATCACAGATGAAGATATTGAACAGAACCGGACCCAGAACCGATCCCTGGGGACCCCACTTGTCATGCCCTTCAGCTTGACTGTGAACCACTGAGAACTAATAGTTTTCCAACTAGATTTGCACCCACCTTATAGTATCTCCATCTCGGTTGCATTTCCCTGGCTTGTTTAGGAGACAGTCATGCAAGACCGTCATCTTTAGTAAAGTCATTTGCAAGGATCGTAGCTGTTCTCAACCATCCTGACCTCCCCCCAAGGTTGAGAATCCAGCAATGCAATGGGACAGGCGGCAGGGCTGGGGACACGGGTGAAAGATTAAGAACTTTCATATGAAAAGAAAATGGGGGCTGTTAATTTAGCAAGGGGGCAGGCCGAAAAGTACTCAGAACAACAAATGGGACAGAGGAGCTAGATTGGGAACTTCCATGTACCCTCTCTTATATACAAGACACACCAAAATCAGTGGAATTGAAAGGCAGGCAGCAAGTTTAAAACTGATCCAAGGAAATAGTTTTTAACCCAATGTACAATTAGCCTGTGGGACTCTCTGCCACAGGATATAGACTTCAAAGGTTTAATGGTATTTAAATGTTCACGCAGAATCCATGACACACATACCAAGAAGGGCCAAAGACCTCCCCCATTTTACATGGGGGCTCTTTCCTTTGGTTTAGCTTCGTTTTCCTGCTGGACATTTCCACACTCAAGGAAACAGGTTCTAATATCTGAGGTCAAAGAGGAGCTCTAATATGGAGCATAGGGGGCAGCATTTGCCTCGACCCATTGCAGTGCCCATGCTGGACTGGATTCAATGTAAAGCATTTAAAGATACCCAGGCCCCATTCAGCAAAGCAGCGCTTCACCGGGTCAGCGTCTCAAGGTCTGAAAGTTGTTGTATGAAGCCAGATTCTCTTCCACTCCAGGGAGGGGAATTCCTGCTCTGGTTGGAAGTGCAGTCACCGAGCAGGGCTGAGGGGAGGGTTGAATGATCTCTGCTTACCTTCAGCCGAAACACTGACTCACCGGCGGGGAGCTGGCGACGTGGGATGGTTAACAGAGATTTAGCTCAGCCCACCAGCAAGCGGACGTTGGCAGCAAAGGGGCTCCAGCCTCCAGGTGCAACACAAGCAAGTGAAGCTAAGAGGTCCCTCTGCTGATCCTGTTTGCAATTGATAGACACCGTCTGGCGATGCCACTCGGCCAGAGCAAGGGACCGGGAAGATGGGACAACAGCCCTTGGACCAAATGGGGCATTTGTTCCGCTCTTTCAATGAAATGAAGCAATGGGACAGATCCCCTTCCGGCAAGATACTGAGCAAGACCCACCAACCTCTACGACGGCTGCTTACTTTGTGTAAGGGGAAGACGGGTCTACTACATCAAGTCCATTCACAGAGGAGGCAGCATGGTCTGGTGGGTCAGGCACTGCGAGTCAGGAGACCTGGCTTCGCTACTGGTCTGCACTGTCCCCGAGTCACTTCCTCTCCCACGGTCTTGGAGCAGGGACTGTCTCACTGCGTGTCTGCAGCCCCCAGCACAATGGAGCCCAGATCACAGCTGTTGGATGCTCCTGTGAATACAAATCGGTTGAAATTAGTCGAGACCAAGGGAAATGGGTTTGGAATGAGGACAGCAAGAATCTGAGGTTCAAAAAGAAAAAAAGAGCCAGTAGTGTATTCAACCCAGCTGTCTGTCAACACAGAATTCTCCCCTACGGGATGTTTTCTAGGGACGACCATCCCCGAGTGGTGGCCTTCTACTCGTTCTCCTGGGTAGCGGTTCCAGCCTCACACAGCTCACTGGTAAATCAATCATCCTATTCCACCCACTTCTGCCTCCCTAAACGATTCCTCCTCCCTCCTTAGCCTCGACAGCCTTGCCAGTGTTGCGGGCAGAGCTTACACAGCTATCCGCGTACGCTGCTGTCCCTAAGAAATCCACCCCTCGGCGTTCTGATCCTGGTCGTTGCTTTTGACTAAACTTCCTGTATTTTGTCAGCACCTGTCTGACAATCAGGAGCCCAGGCCGGGGTGCAGTATCCCAGGTTCGGGGTTACTACAGAGGGAGCAGTGTATGGGCTTGTATCCAGCCTCTCCTTCCCCTGGGGTGTAAGGACAGATGTGTGGCAGTCGTTTTGGGTCACAGGGTCCCTCACTTGCTAGATTGCAGCAGTCTCCCCTCCTCCCATGCCCCAAGACCGTGGGAAATCTAGAATATGAAAATGAGGCTACTTGGCTCAGTGCTGCAGTCCGTGCAAGGCCACGACTCCATTCCAAGGCAATGAATAGGTAGGTGGTCAAGGACTACAAGATCAGGAGAGGCAGTGTGGTCTGAGGGAGAGGGGGCTGGCCAGCATGTCAGGAAGCCTGGGTTCGAATTCCTGGTTCTGCCAAGTCACCGTGAGACTGTGGAGTCAGTTACTCTGCCTCAGTTTCCCCATGTGCAAAACAGACCATGAGCCCTTGCTTTCTTCGTAAATACTTTGGGATCTTTGGATGAGAAGCACTAAGTGCTATCCATTGGTATGAAATCGATATTCTTTCAGCCTTACTTACGGGGAAGCAAGTTGGCTCTTGGAGGTTTTCCACACTGCCGCTGAAACATGCTGGCTGAGAAAGCATACGGCTATTTCAGTGCAATTGTTGCCAGCCATTTTAAAGTCACCGGTCCCAGTCCTGCGAGGACTCCTGCCCCGGCAGATACCTGAGCCAGTGGAGAAGTCCCGTTGTAGTCAATGGGAAGTGTGACTATAGTCCTGAAAAAAGGGTAGCCAAGCACAAAATCCACTTCCCTTCGCCATGATGATCATGAAAAAAACTTGCCAGCTTCTCCCAACTCTGCTGCTGTGCTAGTGTGACCTACTGAATACGGCACCCGACTAGGAGTCGGAGAACCTGGGTTCTGTTCCTGGTTCCGCACTGACCTGCTGCAAGACACAGCAGCACCCTGTGCCCTTGTGGCCCTCCCATTCTGTAGGTCTGTTTCCACTGTAAGCTCTTTGGGGGCGGGAACTGCCTGTCACTGTACAGCGTCTAGTGTAGCAAGGCCGGGATCTCGGTTGGGAGATCCACAGTAATAATTCTGTCCTCTCTTGGACATGGAGGACGACACCAGTTACCAAGAGAAGCTGAAGTCCCTGTCTCAACACAACCGTCTACTCAGATCAGTCACGCCGCGGCCTAGCAACGTTCAGAAGGACAGAGCGCTTTTGCCATTCCCCTTGCTTGGCTCACAAACGACTTGCAGGCCAAGTACATTAATTTCATTTCATTTTATTTTTTTAAATTTTTTTTACATAAAAAGTTCAGTAAAAATTGGATAAAGTAAAATGATTTAAGCAGTAAAATCAATCTTATCGACATAGCACGAGGCCTGCCAGAAACCCAGAGGCAGCCTGTTCCTGAATATTTACATGATAACAGATTAACCTTGCAGGAGAACAAAACCACAAAACCAAAACTATCCTTACAAAGTGTTCCCGTGATATCAACACATGTTGGGCTAAAAGCAAAAAAAAAAATCTCAATATATTCACATATACGTTAAAATATAATACAGATCTCGGGGACACAAGATGTGCGCATGGGTCAGTGCGCCTAACAGCACCGCCAGATTTGAGACCCGGGTTCGCCTGCAAAGAGGAAGGGGGTGGAAGGAGCGGTCGCTACTCTGCGTCACCCTCCTCCCTCCCAAACAGTGGGCAACTGCTTCATTTCATACAGAAACAGGGATATTTCCATCAAAGAACAGGCAGGGTCGGGTCAGAACAGAGTCCCGTCCAAGCCAACAGCCTCTGAGGTGAGCAGGGTGGATTCCTTCTCATCAGATCCAAAGAGGATGGATCTCTGCTTCCAAAGGTGGTCATTCTAAGTCCGTGTCCTCTTTGGGCTTATAAACTGCCCCAAACTTCTGCATATATTTCTTAATGTACTCCTTTGTTTTGTGCTTCACATTTTCATTGCACTCCAGATCCTCCGGGTTCTTGCAGTATTTTAGCTCCTTGTTCATCACACCATGAGTCAGCTGGAAAGGAAGCAAGAAATGCAAAGATTATTCATTGATCCAGAAAGCTGGAAGGCACATGCCTAAGAACTGGAAGCATTTCATACGTGTGGGGACGGCTGCAATGGAAACGGGGACTGTCCTACGGGTGGAAACAGGGATTTTTGGACAAGCTATACTGCTGTCTAATGGGGTAATAACATAAGAACGGCCATACTAGGTCAGACCAAAGGTCCATCTAGCCCAGCATCCTGTCTACCGACAGTGGCCAATGCCAGGTGCCCCAGAGTGAGTGAACCTAACAGGTATGATCGAGCGATCTCTCTCCTGCTATCCATCACCCCCCTCTGACAGACAGAGGCTAGGGACACCATTCATTACCCATCCCGGCTAATAGCCATTTATGGAGTTAGCCTCCATTAATTTATCCAGCTCTCTTTTAAACCCTGTTATAGTCCTAGCCTTCACTGCCTCCTCAGGTAAGGAGTTCCACAGGTTGACTGTGCGCTGTGTGAAGAAGAACTTCCTTTTATTTGTTTTATACCTGCTGCACGCCAATTTCATTGAGTGGCCCCTAGTTCTTCTATTTTGGGAACAAGTAAATAACTTTTCCTTATTTACTTCCTCCACACCACTCATAATTTTATATACCTCTATCATATCCCCCCTTAGTCTCCTCTTTTCCAAGCTAAAAAGTCCTAGCCTCTTTAATCTCTCTTCATATGGGACCCGTTCCAAACCCCTAATCATTTTAGTTGCCCTTCTCTGAACCTTTTCTAGTGCCAGTATATCCTTTTTGCGATGAGGAGACCACAGTTGTACGCAGTATTCAAGATGTGGGCGCACCATGGATTTGTATAAGGGCAATAAGATATTCTCCGACTTATTCTCTATCCCTTTTTTAATGATTCCTAACATCCTGTTTGCTTTTTTGACTGCCGCTGCACACTGCGTGGATGCCTTCAGAGAACTATCCACAATGACTCCCAGGTCTTTTTCCTGATTGGTTGTAGCTAAATTAGCCCCCATCATATTGTATGTATAGTTGGGGTTATTTTTTCCAATGTGCATTACTTTACATTTATCCACATTAAATTTCATTTGCCATTTTGTTGCCCAATCACTTAGTTTAGTGAGATCTTTTTGAAGATCTTCACAGTCTGCTTTGGTCCTTACTACTTTGAGCAGTTTAGTATCATCTGCAAACTTTGCCACATCACTGTTTACCCCTTCCTCCAAATCATTTATAAATAAGTTGAATAGGATCGGTCCCAGGACTGACCCTTGGGGAACACCACTAGTTACCCCTCTCCATTCTGAAAAAGTTCCATTTATTCCTACCCTTTGTTCCCTGTCTTTTAACCAGTTTTCAATCCATGAGAAGATCTTCCCTCTTATCCCATGGCAGCTTATACTGGATTGAGCTAGCACTCCAGAAATATTGCTCCTATCTACCCTCCCATATCCATCTCATATAAGAACAAAGGAAAATCCAGTGAAATTGAAAGGCTGTAAAAATTTAAGCTAGAAAGAAATCCTCTCTTACACAATGAATAATTCACCCTGGGAACTCATTGCCACTAGATATAAGTGACTCCAATAGCATAGTGGGATTCCAAAAAGATTATATATGAATAGGGAGAACATCTGCAATTACATTACACAGACTGAACAAAACCACCTTGCTGCCCCCATAGCCAACTGAGGGGAGGCAGGAAGAAACTTCGCCTATAGGAAAGTTGTCCGACAACTGACCAAACCAGCATTTTCTCCTTCCTCTGAAGCAGCTGGCACTGCTGGCCTCTGTCAGACAGGATCGCAAGCTAGACGCACCACAGTTCCACTCCGATCTTCAGGTGTGGTATGCCACCCACAGTGCATCACAGGCCTTTGGCAACATAGGAAGTCACTGAAGGGAAGTGCCCCGAGCAAGCATGTTTGCTAGTCACATGCTAGTGTGGGTGAAACTAGGAATTTGTAATCCAGCCCCCTAGGAGCAGAGGAGGCCAGAGGGTACAGGGAGGTTAAGCCTCACGGGTTGTTTGAAAACCACATCCATCTCCTTTGCATTAGCTCCCCCAAAACATGGTGTGCCTGCCAAGCGCAGCACCAGGAACGATCGCTTCTTGGGTTTTACTGAGTGGAAAACAATTCCTGAGTTTGTTTTTCTCCACACGTGCACAGATGCTGTAATACAGCCAGGGTACCTTGCGTGCTAAGTGTTTGAAGTCTTCTGTTGTGGTGATCCTGCCTACTTTGCAGTCAGGTTTGCGGTAGGGGTTCAGGCACTGCACGATGAACTGAGACATCTGGAGATGGGAAGGAGACACTAGTAAATAGGAGCGCTTCATGCCATTGCTACTGACAGTTCTGTGCCCAGGAACATTTGCTGGAAGGGGCAAAACTCAACCCTCCTCCCACATGACATCTGTGCTCTCACAAGAGCGAATTTAAAGGCAACGGTCAATAGAGCTTCAAGCGTCTTGGTGGAGTCTAAGGGATAGATCCCACCTCCCACCCACATCAGTGGTGACCAGGACAAGACCAAGTTTCAGTGCATCCAATGTGTGTCAGTTGCCATCTTTGGCTGACTGACTGGGTGGATTGACCGGGACCTTCACAGCTAAAAGCCTATAGCTCAAGGTAACGAGCTCCTCATATCCTCTGCATATGGGCACAGAGGGCGCCCTAACACCCCACCCCACCAGTGGGTTACATCCGCTCTTGCTGCATAATTGTTACACGATTTCCCTAGGGCCACCTCTACTTTCTTCTCTAGCTATTCCTCTCTCAACACACAGACCCATGCACTACAAGCACACAAAAAAGTCCATCTAAAACAGTGAGTGAGCTTTTGAAAAGTAACCAACTCACTTTATTATACGGAAAAACAACAATGGTGGGAGAAATATAACCGTGGATCCAATCCTGAACTCCGGCCTCAGGCAAAGCTCCTTTTACTTCCACAAGAGTTCAGCCTGAGTAAGGTGGTCAGGATTGGGCCCTCTGTTTGCATCCTGCAGGGTTAGGAGTATCTACAGTCCTGGAGCCTTTACATCCCACTTGTCCTGCGGGGTGGGAATTGGGTTTTTCCTTTACTATGGTAACCCAGAGTTATTGACAGGTGTTCAGACTGCAGGCAGGAGGATCTCGTGATCATGACAGCCCCTGCCAGAGTGCGGCCTACCTTACCATACCGCATGGGAAGTGGCTCCTCTGCTCTTGCTCAGCTGCAGCCTGTTCATCTCATGAGACTCTCCTTTCCAGAGCCCCGAGCCACCTTTATGCCCTAAGAACTCTAAGAAGGGAGCGTCTTACTGTCCTGGGACCTTCACTCTGCCTGCCCTGAAGGATGAATTCCACTGAGTTGCGATAAAGCGACCCTCCCTTCCTGAGAGATACAGGACAGTGAAATCCTGCCCCATCTAAGTCATTGTGAGCTTTGTCATCGACTTCAGCTGCGCCAGCATTTCCCTCAGGGGATTCTTAAAGCTCCAAAGACTGCACATATAGTAGCTGGTCTAAGGGATTATTGAATTATGAGCCGGAGTAAAGACTCATCTGAAAAGGACAGGACGTATTTGCTGCCTCCAGCCTCCCCCCCTCTAGAAAGCCCATCTCAAAACCCTTACCTCTTTCCTGAACACTTCCTTGCTCTTCTTAGCCAGTTCACTCGAAGTGTCAGCTTCTGCTGTTTTGGGTTTTTTGGAAGACTGGGGGGAGGGGGGAAGAGAGAGAAAAAAGTCAAATTGTTGCTTTCTGATTTATAAGATAGAAACCAAACCAAGATGGTCCCATGCTGCTGCAACACGAGAGATTTCCCCATTCCCAAGACCGTGGGGCTGGCCCAGCAGCCTCTCTTCCAAGTTACTTTGAGGAGTACGAATTCCGAGGGTTAAGGGAGGGTTATCACGTACCGGAGAAGTCACTCAGCATTACTGGAGCACACAACTGGACCCAAATGTCTTTTGTGAGTTAGAAGCCTGCTCTGTTTCTACCTTAAAACTCCTTGTGCTCATCTGCAAGGCTCTGTATCAGCCTGCATCTCAGCTCTCCTTGCATTTTACCCTAAGCCCTGGCCACTGCTCTCAGAGGGCTTGTCTACACAGGGAAATTGACTGGCCCGGCTATAGCACATGATTTACTCCAGTACGGCTATGCTGGTGTAAGTCCGCTACATAGACAAGCCCTCAGGCTTTTCTTCCACCCACTTGCAATCCACTGCCGAAACACATCCTACTCTTCTCCAGACAGCAAGACTCACTGCTGCTGGCTCACTTTCCATCGCTATTCTCGACTCCGGAGCTAGCGACTCTCTCTCTCGTGCCTGACCACACTGAAAACAAGAAAGCACAAAATCGTAATAAAATGGATGATCTTTGCAAATAGCTCATTTCCGCTGACCCATTTATTTCCCCAGCTTCCCCTCCACCATGTCCTGTTCTTATGTGCTCTAACTCAGCATATGAGCTCCACCGGCCAGGAAACTGATTTTCTCTCTTCTCTAGGGCGTTATATAAATAATTCTCATCCAAAAGAGAAGAGAACATTAAGGTTGCAGAGTCAAGCACTTGAAAATCTGTAAATGACAGAATTAAGGAAAAAAACATGTAATTAAAGATGGTACCATAACATATATGCACAAGGGGACTGAATCAACATGGCATAGGCTACCTTCATCTGCCCCCCTTGTGTGTATACATTATGGCATGGTTTAATCACATACTCAGGTGAGCATATACCATTTTCTTCTTAGTTCTGCCATTTCCTAACTTTTGAGGGCTTGACTTCGCAATTTCAGTGTTAATCTTGTAATTTCCTAATTAAAAAAAAAAAAAAAAAAAATTTCTGTTTATCACATGGAACCATAATGACTCCCAACTCAACTCATCAGCAAGGTTCAGACCACTATATCCACAGCACAGTCCTCTACCATTTGAGATAACAGCGTAACTGGTAGCAGTAGCCGGTAAGAACATAAGAAAACAAGAACATAAGAATGGACCTTTGGTCTGATCCAGTACAGCCATCCAGCCAGTATCCTCTCTACCGACAGTGGCCAATGTCAGGTGCCCCAGAGTGAGAGAACCTAACATGTAATGATCAAGTCATCTCTCTCCTGCCATCCATCATCCCCCTCTGGAAAATAGAGGGTAGGGACACCATTCCTTACTCATCCTGGCTAATAGCCATTAATGGACTGAGTTAATAGAATTTATCCAGTTCTCTTTTAAACCTTGCGATTAACTTCTATGCGGGCCAGGCAGCGTGATGAGAGAGAGAGAGACTTTGCCAGTCAGTTTCACAGCCATTTGTCCCCAGCCTGCCTCCCCACCTCCACTGCCTTTGCTCCTATCCACCTTCCAAACCCCTTCCCCTCACCCTCTGACTTCTGCAACCTGCTGCTTCTATTCTCCCTCCATCCCCCTCTGCATTCGAGTTGGGATATTTCCTCCTCCTCTTCCATGCTGCCTGAGCGTCAGCAGCAGGACCACGGGCACTCTGCTTTCAGTTCTGGTGCCCAGTGCCACAGCAGCCAGAGCAAGTCCGGCTTCACAAGCCCTGCAGGCCTGGACTAGAGCATGCTCGGTTGCTCTGTGGTGTGGGTACACGCTGTGGTTCATTAAGAATGCCCGGTGCAGACACCATTAACAGCCAAACTGAAATCTCTGCAGAAGACATGCAAACCAAGATTTTTTTCAGAGGCTCATAACTTCAGAGGCCAAATTTGGAAAGCTTTTCCTATTGCAAGTTCCTGCTGCAAGGAATGGAGTTCTCAACGAAAGGACTGTCAATTTTTTTTTAACATGGGGGGGGAGGGGAAATGGTTACCATGGCACTGGGGAGTGCTGTAGGAACCACAGTGCAGGTTTTGAGAGAACAATGTCTTCTTGAGGCATTGGCGGCACCAGCAGAGACTAAATGTTTTTGGCCGCCCGGAGGCCTCCAGTGCCAGGGACCTGTACTACTGCTCGGGGTGGCAGGCGGGTCCTGGAGGGTGCTCAATAGTCAAAACAGTGAAGTTGGTGCCTGGCTGAGCTCCAGAGATGACAAGTTCCCCCGTGCAGGTCTTTGCTCTTCTCCGGACTTCCCCTTTCCCTTACAGGACACAGGGGAACACTCTCTGCTTCTTAGCAGGCACCGGGGATAGAAGATCAGTGCCAGGAAGACATTGGTGCCGATGGCGTGCGTCACACGGATGCTGGTGCTTGGCACCAAGTAGGAATGGGCTGGCTCCTCTTATGTCCCGCTCCTCCTTGGTTCGCAACTTGAAGATGTGGGTTCCCCCCCACACACTTTAAGCAGCTCTGGTGGGGATTGCTGCTGGGCATAAGTTTCTTGCAGCGCTCACAGGGTATGAAGCCCGGGGACCGGAGTATGCCCCATCCCTGGGCTTAAGTCCCTTAAGGGACTAATCAACCTCTCTAACTATGCTAATAAAACTACAAGAACTACTATCTGACAACTATGTACACTTAAGAGTAGAGAGAACCACTAGTAGATTTGCTTGCCAAGGCGAGAGAACGTTCCAGCACCATTACTGGAGAGAAGAAGGAGCTGAAGGGAGGAGGAACTGGACGCACCCTGTATACCGGTGCATGTGCGTGCGACTCCAGAGGGCGCCAGAGCCGGTCCCCTACAGATACCACTGAGGGAAAATCTTCCGGCACCAGTGCATGTGGCAAGTTCACACAACTAACATGGAATGGACATGAGCAAGCACTCAAAGAAGAACATATTTTCTCTTATCTTGTTTTCAGAAGTGGCTGAACCATCTTAGCTGAAACTTTCAAAACCAATTCAGCCTAAATCCATCAACCAGCACAGAAAACGTTGGCCTGAATAGCTAAAGGTTGGCAAAGTTATAAAACCGGGTCTTATAACAGTATTAGCCAACCTGTACTTTAGGTGTAGCTAGCACGCCGCCTGTAGTAAATGGCAGATCCATTACACCAATAATGAACGCCACTTTGATTCCAAGTGGAAATACTGCCTTGTTTCAAAGGGTCTTGTACTCAGGAGCATACACGTATATATTCCTTCGGTTAACAGCCTGCACCTTTTGTGCAATCAGAGGCAACAGTTTTCAGTATTACCTTTCGTGCTACAGGACCCCAGGGAGAGACAGTAGTGGAAATATTCATAGGGAATCTAAGACTGGGACAGAAAACTCCAGGAAACCACGCGCCTCTTATGGCATACATTTTTCAGTGGAACATGAACCTGGTTTTCCTGCTAATGGGTCAATTTCAAGTAGCAAAAGGAGCCTATGATTGCCGTTGCATTGGTGAAGCAGGCCAGGTTTAAATCTGCTATTAAGAAAATCTGTGCAGGACACTGATTCTATGCAATCTCCTCTGGTGCAGTGGCACTGGAACTTTGGAAGTGCTCTGCTGCATTGGAGGGAAAAGGCAGCAATGAATAGTAGAGCAGAGAAAAGCTGAGAGAAAGTCCTCCCATTCCCATAAAACAGGGTTTGTCTACACAGGATATTAGAGTGCAGCAAGCCAGGGTGTGAACCTACAGTGCACTAGTCGTAACGTCCCATGTGGACACAGCTAAAGTGCACTTCAAGTTCTACAGTGAGCTCTGAGGCACTCCCATTTCAAAACAGCAGGATGTCAAAGTATACTACAGAACTTTCAGTGCATTGCATCCCCTGTGGACACTGCTACAACTGCGGGACAGGCTAAAGCACTGTAGATTCACACCCCTGTTTCCCGCGCACCAGCATCTCACCTGGACAAGCTCACATTTTCTATGGAAAAAAGCTAAAATTTGCAAGCCTGGCTACTTGAATACAACTGGTTGATTCAGAGACACTTAATTCAGGTTCTCTATGCATTACTGCGGTTAGCAGTTAGTGCTCAAATTTAGCTAGATAGGAGGAGGAAATTGGAAGTTTTTTCCTCATTTTATTTTGTGCATGTTAATATTCTATTACACATGCAATTATGATTCTGTAACTTTCTTTCCCTTAACCTTCAGCACCGTGGCTGCTTTCATTTCTGGTGCTTAAAGCTCTTCTCACTGTTTCCAGGATGGGTCTACCCCACTTTCTAAATACATGCCCCCCATATTTTTGTGAAAGGGAAAGACGTTAATACTTGAAGCTATTAGACAGTACTGGCTTATGATACATGTTTCTAAAGTTTGGTTTTTAAAGGGATGAGGATGTTATGTTTATATAAAGGCTCACCCCGGCTCTCCCTTTATAATCAGTGGGACTATTCACTGAGACACTACCTAAAGCTATCTTAGAAAAAGGAGCCAAGAAATGGATTAGATGGCATGTAAACTCCATCTAAACTCCCCATGTTTAATACAGTCTCCAGCTGCCTTATACACTTTACATTGCACTCAACTCTCCCGCTTATGTTTTCGAACAAGTGGCATCATTCTGTGCATGACACTACCAGGAAGAGAAAAATGATTTTTTATTTTATAGGACCAGGTGTGCTAGGCTCTTCACAATGCAGGGAGAGAACCCAGCCTCTGCTCAGAGGTTTGCAGGTGCCTGACACAACCAAGTATGGACGACAAACAGTAGTGAGGGATGGAGCAGGGAAGGGTGAGGGTTATGCAGCAATAAGACCACATGGTGGTTTGGACCGGTCATGCTCACCTCATGGAGGTTCCATTACCTGGCTGCTGGATTTCTGGGAGGTTTCTTTTGTTTTAAAGTTGGTGATCATCAGAAATTATGGCATCATTGTAGACATCCTGCGATTAACCCAGGCGCACTCACCCCACTGCAATCTAAAAAAACTGACATGCAAGCTAGACGCACAAGAATCACTCCCACCCATTGCCAAAGGGCAGCCACCTCGGGTAAAACGCAGCAGGTGTAACTGCACAAGGCAACGCTGCCCAACAGTCTAGTGGAGATGGTGACGAAGAATGGGGTACTCAGTTGGAAATTGCCATTTCGGGAGATGGATTGCTCCAGCTGGACTCTGACAAGGGCACCCACATTAATATGCCTTCTCTTACATTCCTGATTCAGTATAGGAGTCCCCAGCTTCACTCTGGCATGCTCAAACCCCCACCCCTATGGCTCACCAGCACGCCTATGCTAGGAATCGCTGGCGTAGATCCAGGAGTACCATATGTATTTGTTTGCTGTCTCTGTACAAATACATCTGGAAGTGCGTGATATCTGACTGGAGAGTGGTGAATGTTTTTTTGCCACCCCAATGGTGCAACTCAGTCGTGAACTCTGGGATCACAAAGCAGCGGGAGCATCTCCGGGATGCTCGGGTCCTCACGTGCAATGAGCTGGTGACAGAAGGATGCTTTGTGGAAAGCGTGAGGCATTTTAGTTTGTATTGTGGCACTTTGGGGGATAGGAGAGGCTGGTGGCTCATAGGCAAGCAAAACCAACTGGACTACATTGGACAAATGTGTACTGAAATGCTACACAAGGAGTTCTTTGACTCCACCTGTTTTCTCCCTTCTAGTCTGCGAAGGGACAATCAATCTGTTGACATAAGCTCTTAAAAACTTAAAAGTGAGAGCTCATAGTCTGAAATATCAGGCTGCCATATGGAAAAATCACATTTCATTGCAGCACCAGGATCCAATATTAACAGGAATGGCGCACAGCCAGCTTATACTGCGTTTTATATCAGCGCTCGCACAAAGACATGAGAAGTCAGACTGCCGCACTCTCAGACATTTGGCAGGGCCATTTTCATTTCATTTTACATCCCCGTAAATCTGACGTGCTGAGACGGAGCTGGCCTTGAGGGAGCCATGAATCACCTGGACAGAGAAGAAAAGGAGACGCAGTATGCAATGAACACGTTTCATCTCCGCAGTTTTTTGTTTTGTTTTTTAAATCCATGGGGTGCTGGAGTCTAGCTTGCATTGGCTCTCTTCGGCCAAAGTCCAGCTTTATCCACTTCTGTAACCAAACCAGGATATTTGGCAGTAGCTGACAGTCATTTATTAGCGAAGTAGTGCCAAAAATACCTTCGGCAAGGTCCTTGCTAAATCTTCTTGGTTTTATATTTGACATGGACATCATCTGGACCAGTTAATCACTCGAAAGCAAAACAGGATTTTCAGATGAGGTTAATTAATGGTCCTGTGAAGTTAGTACGGCCTAATGATAAAAATCAGGGCTTTAGCGCAGATCTTTATATTCAGATGCAGCTGTTCCTCTCTATTGTCCTTAGAGAGTAACATTTGCTGGTTTCAGTCTGGGATCTCTTGCCAATTAAAATTTAGAAGACAGAAGAAACAGGAAACAGTTTTTAAATAACCCATACACTACTTTAATCAGTTTAAGTAGTGCCAGTAATGCAAACTGGCCCTGTCTGTTGTATACAAATACTAGAAGACTCAGATTTGTTGAAATTCAAAGATATAGCTACAGTTGCATTTGGCAAGTTCCAATGGACACTATTCCATTATCTATTTGAACCAATAACTGAGGATATCAAGAAGGTTGAGGTGTTAAATGCCTATTTTGCTTCAGTCTTCATTATCATTACAAAAGGTGAATGGTGACTAGATACTCAGTTAATACTAAAAACAAAGGGGAGGTGATGAAAGACAAAACAGGGAAAACAGGATGAAGAATCTTTATATTAGCTAATATATTTAAATTGGCAGGGCCTGATGAAATTCATCCTAGGGGTACTTAAGAGGAACTAGTTGAAGCAGTCTCGGAACCATTAGCAATGATCTTTGAAAACACATGGAGGACTGCTGAGGTCCCACAGAATGGGAGAAGGGCAAAAAGAGGACCCATCTTTAAAAAGGCGAACCAAGAGGAATTACAGACCAGTTGGCCTATTTTCGATACTTGGAAAGATACGGGAACAAATTACTAACAATCCATTTATAAGCACCTAGAGAATAATAGGGTCCTAAGGAATACCCAGCACGGATTTGTCAAAAATAAATCATGCCAAATTAACTTAATTTTTGTCTTTGACAGAGTTACTAGTGGATTGGCAGGGAGGAGGGCACGAAAGGGAAGCAGTAGATGTGATATATTTTGATTTCAGTAAGGCTTTTGACACAGGCCCACATTACAGTCTCATAAGCAAATTAGGGAAATGTAGTCTAGATGAAATAACTAAGATGGGTGGACAACTGGTTGCAAGACCATACTCAGAGTAGCTATCAACAGTTTACAATCAAACTGGGAGGGTATATCCAGTAAGGTCTTGTGTGGGGTCAGTCTGGAATTTGATATTAAATAGTTTAATTATTGACTTGGATAATGGAGTGGAGAGTATGCGTATGAAGTTTGTGGATGACACCAAATTGGGAGAGGTTGCAAGCACTCTGGAGGACAGGATTAGAATTCAAAGTGATCATGAGAAATTAGAGAATTGGTCTGAAAACAAGCTGAAATTCCACAAAGACAAGTTCAAAGTACCTTACCTGGGGGAGAGGGAATCAAAAATCAAATGCACAGCTCCAAAATGGGGAATAACTATAATTCACAGATCCTTTTCAGCCATTAATGGATAACAAATTGAACACGAAGCAGCAATGTGATGGTATTCTGTAGTGTATTAACAGGAGTGTCATATGCAAGAGACGGAGTTAACTGTCCTGCTCTACACTTGGCACTGGTGAGGCCTCAGCTGGAGTAGTGTCCAATTCTGAGCAGAACACTTAAGGAAAGATGTGGACAAACTGAAGAGAGTCCAGAGGAGAGCAACTAAAATGATAGAAGGTTTAGAAAACCTGACCTATGAGGAAAGAGGGGGAAAAAAAATTGGGCATGTTTAGTCTTGAGGGGGAGCTGATGACAGTCTTCAGCTATGTTAAGGGCAGTTATTAAGAGGACAGTGATCAATTGTTCTGTCTCTCCTGAGGACAGGACAAGTAGTAATGGGTTTCACCTGCAGCAACAGGAAAAGCTTTCAGTCTACAAGTGTAATTAAGCACTGAAACAGACTTCCAAGGGACGTTGTGGAATCCCCCTTAGTGGAGGTTTTTAATAACAGGTAATAAACACCTGTCGGGGATGTCCTGCCTCAGTGCAGAAAGCTGGATTTGATGACATCTCAAGGTCTCTTCCAGTCCTACATTTCTGATTTTATTTCTTAGATGCACGAATACTGCTTGCCTGATGGAAGCACAAAAATAAACGAGACGAGAATCGCCACAGTCCTGAATATATTGATTTGAGATTTCTAAGAGCGTTCTGCTGTGAAAAGAGGGAGCCAGTCCGCCACACACACCGACTCACCACCCAGTGCTCCGTTCTTTATGTTAAAATGCAGTAAAGCACTTTGAGGACGTCGTGCTCTTAGACAGTGATCAAAAGCCATTGGTCTCCTCCAGCCCCTTGCTGACACACCCAGATGTGAACGCAATGCAATGCAATATTAAGATCTACTGCACACGAAAGGCAACAAAAACCACTGCTCCTGCCAATCTTGCTCTACACGTGAGTAACTCTTACACCTGCAGCTGCTCCCTTGCCTGGGATCATTTTTCGGAGCATAAGCAGATTATTACAAACAAGAGACTCACCCCATTTTGGCAAGGGCCACAGAGATACTGGAGAACCAGCAGGTTTGACCACACAGTCCTATCTCCATGTTGCGCAGATGTTATGCTGGCAACACAGCTTACAGTCTGAATTACACAACAGCAGAGGTGAGCTCAGGGAATAATAAACAGACAATCGAAGTCTTCAACCTTAATTTCTCCCGCTTGTAAATGACTAACATTTTCTCTTGCCCAGCGCACCCTTTCCTGCCTCGCTCATCTGCACCCAGCACATCCCTGGCTTTTAATAGATTTGTAAGCATGTTAAGTGAAAAGTCAGCTTGTACGTCACACATGAAGGAATGGTATAACATTCCTGAACAGCTGCCCAGGGCTGGCAACAGAAATTTTGGGGCCCCCTACTCTGATCGTTGGGTCCCCCCCCAGCCAATTCTCCTTCCCCCCCCTTGCCTGACCTAACCAGCTCAGCCTCCCTTCCCCCCCCCACCAAACCTCCTTCCCTCCCGCACCCACGCCTCGCTGGCCCCGCCCCCGCGGAGTGGCACGCCCGGCCAGTCCTCTGCAGCGGCTGGAGCGGGGGAGGCGATGGAGCCGGCATCCTGTGGTGCCAGGGGGCTCCCCCCTGCCAAGGGCTGACCCGGCTCTTGCTGCAGGTGGGCGGGGGAAGCGCTGCAGCCGGGGGTGCCTCGGGGCAGCTCCTGGGGCGCGGGACAAGCCGCCGGCTGAAGGGCTCGGGAGGCAGCCGGCCACTGACACGCGGACACAGCCCGGGAAAGAGCGGCCAGGGAGATGCGGTGCCCAGGGGGGACGACTACGGGTACAGCTGTGTACCTGTCCCCTTAAGTCCGGGGGCCGGTACAGCTCTACCCGTAGTACCCCCCCTGTCACCGGCCCTGCAGCTGCCTCTGTGTATATTTAGAGCTAGGTGACCTATGCCTTCAGATCTGAGGGACGATAACGCCCCATGGTCCGTCCCCCCCGCAACCCCATAAAGTATAACTGCATAGCCATGGCTTGTTACTTGCTGCTCCAGACCAGCAGTTGAAAGCTTACACAGGACACTGAATGCACCATTTTGGAGAGAGCAGATTAACATGGTGGCAAGTTTTAAAACAATACTTACTGAGAGGGGTGGATTAAAACAAAGATTGAGAAATACATTCCACAGGTGTTCCTAGCTAGTTTGAACAAGGGCTAACAACAAATCTGAATATTTATTCTTGTCTACAGCAAACAGTGCACTGGTCCTTGAAACGCTACCACTTATAGGTGCATTTAGACTCAGACTAAGGTCAGAAGGGACCATTATGATCATCTAGTCTGACCTCCTGCAAAACGCAGGCTACAGAATTTTACCCACCCATTCCTACAATATACTTTAAAACTAGACGCATTTCAAAGTTAACATTCTGGTAGAGCCTAATAAAGTGAAAAATGGTGAATATTTAGCACTTCTCCATAAACCTCAATGCACGATTACTACTGTCCACATTTTACAGAGGAGTAAACCAAGGCACAGGGCGGGAATGTGACTTCACCTGCTTGATGACCTTGGGTAATGGCAAGGCAGGAATAGCACCCTCATTCTCCTGCCTCCTAAATCCAGTGCCCTAGCCCCACTGTACCAATGCAAATGTTCCTTTTTTTTTTTTTTTAGGATCAAAGCAAATACAACTTTGCCCCCCCAAAACCAAAAGCATTTTGAACTTATTAAAAGCATGTGTACGCATTTGAAAGGAGGTGGGATTTTAAATTCAGAAGCAAGGCATAAGTGTTTTGTAATAAAATGAATACTGGGTTTAAATAATATTTTCACATAGAAATGAGGCAGTTATGGGCTTTTAAGTTTTACTGTTGAGGGCTTTCTTAAACAAAGTGAATTAGTGTTAGTATATTCTATTTGCTGGCTGAACATCAAAGCTCATTCATTTCCCTCATCTATGGTACCCAGATCAAAGGGTTAATAATGAAGAGCAGATGAGTTAATTTTGATCCTCTACACAGCACAAAAGGTAAATGAGATACTACATAGAGAAAATCCAGAGAACAGAGTATAGACAGATTTCACAATGGAGTCTGTGTATGTTTAGAAAAATCTATTTGCAGTTAGATATCTGATTGCGTCAGTAAACACAGGCAGGAGGTTATATTGCTGCCAAAAAGACAAATCCCGAAGTGCAAATTACTCCATTCGCTGCTGCTGGAACTGGCATCAAGCCAACTCTCTTGGTACAGAATTCAGCCTATTTTCCCCCCGCACGGCAACTCAACATCATGTTCAAACTAATGCAACCCAAGCCTCTTTGATGGGCACTTTTATGAACTGAGAATTAATAATTAAAGCCAAATTTGAAGTCTGCAGTGCCAAGCTAAGGCTGGTTGTTAACCTCCAGAGCTAGCAAAGCTTCTCAAATAACACAATTACAGACTCCAGCCGGCATATGCCACAACTTGATTTAGTGGGATGCAACTGGTTCCAATAAAATGCATCATTTAAAGAACTAAGCCCAAGTGCAATTGGTAAGATTCTGCATCTGGTGGTACAGAAGATACTGCTACAGCCAAATTGCTATCCTGTGGCTTGACACTGGAGAATGTTTTGGGGCAGGGTGTTGTAACAGTAACATTTTAAGATCCACAGGGACAAATGTCGCTCTCACCCTTACGTATAAATTCTAGAGTCACTATAGCAGAGTCAATGCAAATGACAACAGAATTTGGCGTGTAGTATTTAAACTTTTGAATAATTTTTATATCACACTTTGGTGCACCAGTAAGTTGAACAACGGTGACACCTTGCATGCATGAAGATAATCCATGGTATCTACTCTTAGATTTTAAGACGTGAACAAGGGTACATTTCTCCAACTGCAAAGAAATATTTAGGAGAGACTAGTTGGGGAGTGGAGCAGGACTCTTCTGATTTTATTTTAAGACAAGCTCTATCGTTCCACCCTGAAATCCTGTAGCTATCAGACATGAATAATTATTGTCAGGTATTTCAGTGGTCCGTTCTAAACTGTGATGTCTCAATTCTGACACGCATCCTAGCCAGTTTCCCTCTGTGATCCTTCAACACTTTATGCACAGGGAAGAGAGTAATTAGTGTCCTTCTGTATCAAGCACCTTACAAGGGAACTTGCTTACAAAGGGAAACTGACTAGCACTGTAGGCCCTTAGCTTTGTTTAGCAGCCAGCTCCAACTGATCATTAGTAGTCAATGGCATGTTGAAGTGTGTAAGGGAAATAATGTATATATTCTAAATCTGTACAGCACAAAAAGAAGGGTCCCAAGCTAACATTTTTTTCTTCAATACCCAGGAGAAACATTTACTCTGTCCTAGTATGTGTGTGTGTTAGTGTGTTACTCTCTCTGGTAGGGTAAATGTATTAATCTCAATGTCAATGGTAAACACTTCATTTCTGGCTCCCCCCACGGCAACTTGCTGGGCTGCTGTCATCCATTAGCATCCGGCTGAAAGCAATGGAGCATCAGAATCCACCTGATACGTTCAACATCACAGCAGCTGTATTCTGCCTAGACAGGTTCGGAGGCCCAAATGTTCTGAGCTGTGCAGCACATACTCAAAGCCGAACGAGTGCGCACGCACACACACATGTACGTGGATGTGCATGTAAATCCCTGCCTCACAATGCGCGTGAAGGTTTGACACACAACACTGAGCTCTTCAATTGTGCTTTTATCCATAGATCTCGAAAGGCTTCACAACAGAGTGCAAGTGTCATCACCACCGTGTTACAGATAGGGAAACAGACAGAGGTAGCTCCTTGCCCAAAGACACGGGTGAGTGGGGAAGCAAACCCAGCTCTCCTGAATCCCCCTGCAGTGCTATCAACTGCAGCACTCCAGAAAAATTGAGCCAAATGGCTGACAACAGGGAAGAGGTTAA
This sequence comes from Sternotherus odoratus, assembly GCA_032164245.1. Classification (NCBI taxonomy): domain Eukaryota; kingdom Metazoa; phylum Chordata; order Testudines; family Kinosternidae; genus Sternotherus; species Sternotherus odoratus. The sequence goes on along the minus strand of JAVMKO010000002.1, from coordinate 220,244,653 downwards.
GAACCCATTGATTTTTATGCAAGGGGCTATGTCATGGGTATACAGAATTTATTTAATAGATGCCTCTTGAGGTGATGTGATGACCCATCTTGTGAGTGTGGGAGGTGATTTTAAACCATTACTTCTGTGTTACTTGTCTTGGGCAGAGTGTTTTGAAATGGGTACATCCATCTGTCTTGGAACGATGAGTCCAGAGTAAAAACTGAACAACCTTTTCAAAAGATGCATTTTCTCTCTGTAATGTTAAAGCACAGCCCAGTCGGGTCTCAAACCCCAAGTGGGGGCACCATAACTTTGTGGTTGCTAAGGCCTAAAAGGAACCCGGGGACAGCAGGGAAGAACCAGCTCATTTCTTGTCTCCCTCTGATGTGGACCTTGTGACATTGCCTCTACCACCAGTGCCCATCATCCTGCCATTGAGCTTGGGGCAGGGGAAGCAATGCTAGAAAATCACTGCCTCATTGCACATGGCTGAAAATTGATCCCATACACACAATCTTTGCTACATAAAGGACTATGGGATACATCGGGCACCAGAACAAATCTTTGGCCATTTTGTTGTGGGTTGGGTCTGAAACCAGCCGAGAACCTCTATAATAAGGTTAAAATATTCTAAGTGAAACTATAAATTTAATCTTTTATAGTAGTCTCTCCACTCTTCACAACTCCACTACACCCAAAAAATACATCATCTTTTACAATCTTTCTAAAATCATTTGTAGATTTTTTTCCCCCTAGACACACTGTAGAAGTGTCCTTGAACCACGGAATGCAATTTCACATAAACAAGAGAATAAATAATATGCTACAAAGAGCAATATGAGTTAGAAACACAGGGGGAGGGATACCTAAGTGGTTTGAGCATTGGCCTGCTAAACCCAAGGTTGTGAGTTCAATCCTTGAAGGGGCCATTTAGGTATCTGGGGGGGAAAAAGAAAAAAGAAAAAAAAATCTGTCAGGGGACAGTACTTGGTCCTGCTAGCGAAGGCAGAGGTCTGGACTCTATGACCTTTCAAGGTCCTTCCAGTTCTATGAGATAGGTATATATCCAATGACATAGCTGAAGTTCCATATCTTGGTTTGAACCCCTCCCCAGTATAGCCCAGGCCTAAGAATAACTTTTTGTCACCTTTGTTATTTCTCTAAGATGTGTTTAATCCCTTAATACTCTGAAAATGAGTATATTTTCTTCAATATTCTGCACACAGGGACAGAAAACGATCTGAGGCTGAACATTAGCAGAATTTAAATGCATTTGTCTGGCAGTTATGTTTAATACTAGAACCTAAACAGCTCTTCAAAGCAACAGAGTTGAATGAAGATTCCACTGATTCTGGCTTAGAGAAAATGGAAAGGGATGGAAAGCCACTGGATCCAAAAATTAATCACAAAATGCTTCACATTTCTAGAGTCTTCTATGAAGGGTTCTCATGGCATTTCTCCAACATTATGAATTAAGCCTCACCACCCCCCTGGGAGGTAGGTAATAGCTCCTTTTTACAGATGGGGAACTGAGACACTGGAGGTTAAGTGACTTGCCAAAGTCAGTGTTATAAATACAACCCAGAACCCCTTTGCTCCCAGTCCTTGTTAACCACAAGACCAGCCCATCCCTCGTTTATTACCCCAATCCTTACTGACAGCTGGCATGAAGAGAAACCACAGATGTCTCCTATGACAGACCCTCCCCCCCCCCCCCTTAGCATGATGTAGAAAATGTATAAATACAAGCACATGCACAGAGTATGTGTACGATAATAGACAGAAAAAGCAAGCAATACCTTATAAGCATTTGGTGTACCCTCTATGCTTCCATCTTGAGACATTAATGGATCCTGGGGGGAAAAACAAAGGTGGGGGGATTTTTTTCTAAAAATATCTTAGTTGAGATTCTATACACAAAATGCATTGGAAGACCAAAGCCTTTTACAGAGGTGATATTATATGAGACGGAGTTGGGATGAGTTTTTAACCACATGGGTGTGTAGGCGCAAGAGATTTTGGGCAATGCGTTATTTACTTTGACAGCTATGAACTAGGAAACTGACATCCTTAAGGGTTTAATTTGGGGTGCGGAAGAGGGAGGACAAAACTTTCTTGGCAGCTGGTCCAAGACTCTAGAACTCCCTTCAGGAGGAGATAATATCCACAGATCTTATTCTGGTTCTAATTCAGTAGTGGCAAGTTTTCATGATGAAGGGGCTTGTTTATCATAGGGATATTCATACTGGTGTAGCTATCTTAGGGCAAACACCCAGCAAAGCTGTGCCACAGAAGTGGCAAATCAGTGCTTACACTGGCATAACTTACCCTTGTTCAAAACCAGTGCGACTCCATAGACCACCTGTTCCGTGCGGCTACACTGGAGGGTTTGCGCTAGGATAACCACACCAGTACAGAGATCCCCAGTGTAGATATGCCCTAAATCACACATGGTGGTATGGGTGGAAGAAAACCCTACATTAAGTCACAGAGGAGCTTGAAGAATTCAAGTTAAAATAAGTTGTGGTCCTTTTGCTTTGTGCCCAAAGACAATTGCATTAGAAATCTCCAGTGGGACAGTTTGTGCAGTTGCTTTTCACTGGGAAGCTGGGGTTAGATCACAGGTTTGACAATCATGTCTTAACTGCTAATGAAATGTTGTCAGAAACAAAAAGCCCACTAGACAGTTGACAATCTCTCTAAGAGGTGCCCAGGACTGGAATACTAATCTGTTACCATCAGTCAAGAAAGATATATTAGCTTCACCACTGGACTGGGGAAGATGAGAACTGGGACTAGAATCATGGTGTTGCACATCAAGAATGAAGTGCATTTGCAAACACTTGTCAGGAATGGTCTAGTTATTACTTAGTCCTGCCTGGAGTGCAGGAGACTGGACCAGGTGACCTACTGAGGTCCCTTCAGTCCTACACTTCTTTAATTCTATGAGAATAGCAGGGGACAAAAGAACCTTGAGACTGGAATGGCAAGTATTGCAGTAGGCCAGAGTTGTACAGGGATGAAGCATCAATGAGAAGTTAAAGACGAGACCAGGAACCACCAGGAGGAAGTGGAAAAGCAAAGCTTAGTGCAGTTGTTTCCCACAAGCTGTGTCTGTGGCTGGTCTGCCCCCCCCCCCCCCCCCCCAGTGAAAACCAGGCCTTAGATTGTCTAATTTACTGAGAGGGCTTCTCTGCAGAGAGAATAAAGAAAAGGTCACTTTCTTGATTTAGTTGGGGATTGGCCCTGCTTTGAGCAGAAGGTTGGACTAGAGGACCACCTGAGATCTCTTTCAACCCTGATATTCTATGATTCTACTACTATGCAAAAATGGGATCAGAGTTTGGTTTTGGATTGGGGAAGTGATGTTTTGGGCATTAATTGATTTGCTTAACTGGCGATTGTTTGGAAAATATGAACATTTTTCACAAAAATGTTTACCAAAACGTTCAACTTAAATTATTTTCAACCAGTTGTGAAACGGACTAGAAAACAGAATGAATTAGTCACTGAAATTTTGCCTAAACAATCACCGCTTTTTTAAGATCAAAACTTCAGCATAAAGTTCTGTCAATAATTAAAAATTTGGAAAATCTGGGGCCCATTCTGCTTAAATGTTCATGTTGCAGTCTTAGATCCTATCTACACTACCAATACAAATGTGTTTTTCAAACCAATACATGACAATCTTCTGACCCAGTTACATGGTTGTGTCCTCACAACAAGGTTTTCCCATGACACAAATGTGTCAATGCCTATTTGTTCTAAGCCTAACATCTTACCTGTGTTTGCATCACTGCACAGGGGGAAAAAATCTGTGCAGCTGTCTCACAACCTCATTAGAGGACAGGTTCTGCAAGCAGAGTAGCACCAGAATCAGACATAGCAATATACTTTATGGTGTCCTACCGTAGGGAGAACTGGGAGGAAGGAGGATTGGCCAAACCAGTTGCCTAGATACAATTAGTGGGTCCTGTGTGCACTTCAAAATACAGCGTGTCAAATCAATTGTAGGTAGACAATCATGCACCAGCCTAAGCCTATGGCAAGGGTGAAACATTTAGGCTGCCATGGATTCTAACGAACAAGTATTAACCATGTTGTATGTGGACACAAATCAAGTTCAAAACCAGCCATAACCCTACCCGGTTACAGACTCAATCTGTAGCATAAACAGAACCAAGCTGAAAAGGAAGGAAGGAAGGGAAGGAACATGCAAAGCACAGATGAGTTTTGTTTGTTTGTTTAAACCAATGAAAATAAAGATGTGTAGCTGAAATCCACTCCGAGCTCCCTGCAGTGGAATCTTGGATTCTTCCCCAGAGAACCAGAGCTCCTGTGCCTCCAACATGTGCAGAAACGGCCCAAGATGAAAGCAACCTGCTCTGCTTGTGAGAGCTGGTATTGGCTGGCATTTTGGAAAGGACATGCCAAGCTATTCTTAGCACCTGCCCGCTTCTGAAATGAAGATTGAGGCAGGAGGAAAAGAGTCTTTTGTTCAAATAAGCACAGCAGGGGGAATTACCCACAGAAATAATTTAACTGTGCCCAGAAGGCCTTAGGTGAACTCACAGGTGACTCATTACTCTCTCCTCACTTTCCAGCCCCTCTACTCCTTTCTATTGTTTGTTTCACCCACTTCTTGCCTCTTGTTAAATGACAGATGGTCTTTTCACTGTTTAGATAGCACCTAACAATGTGGCTCTGATCCAGCACACCTGGGATACAAAGAGTATTCAAGAATCAGAGAGGTAGCCGTGTTAGTCTGGAATAGCAGAGGTAACAGAGTCCTGTGGCACCTTAAAGACTAACTATAAAGTTTTGACGCATAAGCTTTCGTGGGCTAATACCCACTTCATTTGCTCAAGTGCATATAGTACAGCCATTTTTAAACTTCTGATACGCTGGTAGTTTTAAGGATCAATACACTCTTAAATCTACCATCCCGTTGCCAAGGAATTAAGATCAACACGAGTAACTTCTGTTTTGTTTCAAATCTATAGACAAATTTTTGTAGCCCAGTGGCTCTCTAGTAGCTGCAAGCTACTATTCCCCTGAACTTTGAGGGTGAAGGGACTGTTGGACAGGTCCCAGATCTGGCATATCAAAAATAATACATAAGCTGAAGTTAAAATGTGATCATCTTGGTTAATTGCAGCTGGTTTTGGAACATACAGGATGGACTGAAGTCCGGGCTCACCAAATGAAAATCAAATCAGAAAGAAAAAAAAATAAATCTAAAGCTGCGAGCTGTGAGAAGTAAAATTAATTTTACCTTTATTATTTCTAATCTTAGTGTATTTTTTCTTTTAGTATAGAAACTTGCTTTGTATTTATTTTTATTGCAAAAGTGCCTTGGAGCTCTATACGTGAATCAGGACTCCACTGTGTTAGGTACTGTACAAACACAGAACACAAAGTCCCTACCCAAAGGAGCTTACATACAAGACAAGAAACAGATGGATAGACATACTAACATAAGAGTACAGTACAACGAAATTAGACAATATTGGTCAGTATAACAGGTAGTGGTCTCTGCACACTAGCAGCCTAGCTGCTGTCACTTTTCTGATAGGCTTCACGGCAAAGGAGAGTTCTGAGGAGGGTGTTGGAGGGGGAGATGTTGAAGGTGTTGATGGGGAACTTCTATCAGGAGTGATGGGTAGGGTTGAATGAGAAATAACAGGGAGGGTGGGGCTAGGTCCTGAATGGCCTCCTAAGTGAAGACAAGGAGCGTATGTCTGATACAATAGAGAAGAGGGAGCCAGTGAAGGGATGCAAAGAGAAGGTGACTTGGTCAAAGCAGCGAGCTAGGAAAATGGTCTTTGCAGCAGCATTCTGAATGGATATCAGCAGGGCACGACTGCCTTTGTCAAGGCCAGAGAGAAGGCTGTTGCAGACAGCAACTGAAATGCGAGAATCACAGTTGTATTAGAAACAGTATCAGAGGCTTGTATTTCAGCACAGGACACAGGGTTTGTTCTTTACATCAACTCCAAGGTCTTCCCAATTGACAAGTAAGCTCTGCCTTCATTGGATTCCTGCCTCACAGGAAAGTGGAGTGCGTGCTTATTCGAGTGCTGCACAATATACCAGTAATATGAAAAGAGCACACGGACAATATTCAGATTCCTTAATCTTGTATCAGTGGGCGAGGCGTTAAATGGAAATGCTGTAGAGCTGAGTTAACAGCACTAGCTGGTCCTGAGGAGTGGGAGGGGCAAAGAAGATGGTAGTCAGGAACCCGAGAGAAGGAAACAGCAGGAGGAGGAAGGTCAGGGCTGTAAATGAATAGGCGATGAAATGGAAGAGATTAGCAAGTAAGGGAGGGAACAGGTCAATGTGATCAGTTGAAAGGGAGATATTGGGAATTGGAAGGTAGGAGCATCAAATGCACCAAGAAAGTCAGAAGGGGGATCCCATGCCTGTTGATGTCCTCCACCTTCTTTTAAAGGAAGACTAGGCAAACAAGAAAAGAGAAGGAACCACCATATTACTGGAACTATTGAGTAGTCTTCTAGAAGTGTAGCTACAGGAGACGTTAATATAGTGGGCTGGAAATACAAGGGCTGATGTATTAAATCCAGATGTAAACATCTAAATAAAATATAAATCCTAGGTATTTTAACTGCTACTTTCCAAAGGCACAAACTCGTCCTTTAAAAGCAAGAACGAAACCCGTCCTTGACTCCTGCTTCTTATAAGAGAATGAAAGAGGTGGGAGCAACACAGCAGACTTCAAAATCATTTTTTATGAAAGATGAATGGAAGTAATGATAATGCTTTAATGCATCTACAGCATCTTTCAACCAAAAATAAAGCACTTAAATTGATATGCAAACTACATAGAGGGGCTGCTTCACCCACCACTGAAATGGAGACACCTTTGGGTGCTGGGTTTATTAACAACAAAATGAGTAGTGATGAAATCTGGTCAAGCCTTTCTTTGTGGGTCAAAACAATCAGAAGGGGAAGTAACCATTGGCGAAGACCATCGGTCATCAACACCACATACATTGCTGCCAATATTCCAGAATTGTGCCTCCGCATATCACCACGTGGCATAGAGCAGTGATGCTGGGTAACAGGCTAATCAGACCAGGGACTGCAGCAATGCTGCTACTCAGCAGAAAGAGCACTGGATCTAGATTAGGAAGAGCCTGAATGGTGTCTGAAATTTGATCCTTGTTCCTACCCCAAAAGGTACAAAATCAGAGTAAGTGGGAATGTGTCTTCTTCTGAAAGCTTGATAATGAATGTGGACAACTTGCGTCTTAAGCAACAACCAGATAGCATTCAGTTTGAATATTTGTAAACACATTGCTATTTCTAGTACAGACAACAAAAAAGCATGTCTGTAAAAGGAAAAAGTTAAACACTTGCTAGTGACTAAACAATACATTGTCATAAAACAAAACATGGCTGAAGGTTAGCCAAGACATACTGCGTGGCAATAATTTAGATCCATGGAGTATTTGCCTGTAACAAGTTCCACACCTGAGAGCAAGGGATTTACCTTCTTGACTAGCTGTAAACAGAAGAGCTTTCTGGCTAATACTCAGAGTATAGAGGGCTCAAGTAAGTTAAACTACCTTTATAAGGATGCAAATTCCTTCAACTGAAGGAGCAGTCAGACTTTTCCAGATGCTCAGAATGCTTCCCTCTGGCAACCAGTATCACTTTGGTTTTCTCCACATTGAGCACCCAAGTCCATATCTGTCAGATACAGAGCAAGGGAACATCTGTCTGGATCCAATGAAAAGGAGACATTGAGCTGAGCGTCATCAGCATATAGATGACCCTGGATCCTATAGCCTTACGCAAGGTGTCTCAGAAGATTTCACATACAATACAGACCCGTTTACCTGCGAATCTGCTTAATGCGCAGTAGCACCATGCCTCCCAGTGCTGCCTATATAACATGCGAGACTCATTAACACGTGGTACAGGAACTGACTTAGAAACTGAAAGGAAGTGCGGAGCGGAAACATGTTGTAGGCCTACTGGCGTTTTCTCTTCCTAATCTAATGGGCAGAGGGCAAGAGTCAACATTCCTACGCTGCAGAAGAAAAGCTAGCTGCAACAGACAAAGTAAATAGCGGAGAAACCCAGGCCAGTTTCAAAAGATATTGGGATTGCCGAATCTACTCTCCGAGGATGGCTAAAAAACTAATCTAAACTGAATGGGTTTGTACGAAATATTGATTCTGCTGCAGGGCTTAAGCAAAAACATGTGCACTATTCAGCAAAACCCACAACAGACAGAGCCATGCGCATGCGATTTACTCAGGAAAGACTGAAAGGAATGCTGCTAAGTGGGCCAATTCTTCAAGCCCAAGCGACAAAATTTGGAAATTTAATGGAGGATGAATCATCCCAAGCCAGCAAAGGGTTTAAAAGTCATTTTAAAAAGCATCATGGCATAGCGCAGGTATCGATTTCTGGAGAAAACTGATCAGCCGATGAATCGGCCAGGGCATTATTCAAAACTTTAAAAACAATGATCAATGGGAGAGGATTTCGGCGATTGTGTCATGCACGTCTTCAGGTATTTCTGAATGCCTGAAACAGTTAAACATGAAGGACATTATTTAATTTAGTTAAAAAAGCTTGGGACGGAGTAAAACAAAAGTCCATTGAAAATTGTGGATGAAGGCTCTTTTCTGTCAAAGACGGCTCAGACTCAGAAAACTCCAGCAGTGGCACTGATTCAGAGCCAGACTTCAAAGGGTTTTCAGAAGATGTCCTACAAACACGCATGCAAACAAAAGAGGATAAAGGTAAACTTCTCTTTCAAAATGATAAGATTTTAGTTTGGATACATCGCTGGAAATCATTAACAAGTGGCCGGAGATGGATGAAGATTGCTCGACTTCAGAATTTCTGTCCGAGGAAGAAATATTAACAGGCTGTGAGGTTACGTCCACCCGCGAAAGTGATGGTGAGAATTCTAATAATGACAGGGATGTCATTGAAAAGGTCAAAATTTCACCCACAGAAGCCCTGAGTGCTGTAGAAATTATTGTAAGATTTAGGGGGGAGCAAAATGCAGAAACTATCGAAATCATCCATCTGCAGTGAATGAGAGACTTCATAAGAAAAAAAATGCGAGCCAGAAAGAGCAGAAAATAACGGCATTTTTTTTTTCCTGAGTGAATCAGACACTTTCTAGAGCCACTGACTATATATCACTGTGTGTGCTTGGTACATGTAATATATATGTAGTCTGTGCTAATAAATTTTGAAATGGTTTGATTCTCGTTGATTTGATGATGTATAGATATCTTAAGATATTTCAGGATGGCCTTCTTAACCTGCAGTCCATGAACATGCATTCATGACAGCTTGACTCCCGACATCCACGTGCAAACGGGTCTGCACCGTACCTACCACAAAATGGGTACTAAAAATGAACTTCCCAGAACTCCTCAAAAGTCCTGGAAGAGGAAGGGGAGTTACCCATATAAATACTATATTAAACACACAGCTCCCATTTTCCAGCCCTCATGAAATTTACCTTGATTTTAATTACAACATTCAATTCCTTAGGACAGTGCAATTTCATGCCTTTAGACAGGTGACAAAGATGGCATATTTTGCACTAGACGGATAACAGAAGTTTGCTTTTTTTAAATAAATCAAAGTGGATTCTAAATCGGACATCGACATGAACGAACTCTAGATTTCCTCCAATTACGTCTAATAATCATGACTAAACAGAATCTACTAAAACAACTAAGATCTTGATTTAATTTTGATGAATTCTCCAAGAGTAGGGGGAAATTAATTACATCAGTGGTTGTACCACTCCTTTGTGCTCACTTATATGTGCACTGGCAAATCCGATCTAATTTACAGTGAAATTCCCAGAGAAACAAGCAGCAGACCCACATCCATTTCAACTGAAGTCAGCATTAGTAATTCTATTACAATGAATACCGAATATTTTGGATTAGAAGTGCATAAAGTAAAATTTAGTCTGTCTTTTCCAGCTGCAGCCTTTCATAAAGGCAAACGTAAAATACGGACAAGCCACATCTCAGCACTGATAACACATCATGTTAATGGGATGCTGAAGCAGTATCAGCCTGAAACATGGCATGAAGTCTCATTTTACTGCAAAGTTCTCTAACAGCAGGAAAAGAGTCTAATTTGGTGAGACCCCAATGAACAAAATGTTGAATGTTTTAATGGGATACAATCAACCTGAAATCTAATAAATTTCAAGATGCAAGCTTTCAGCTGCCCAAGTCTCCCCACCAGCTTCTATGGCGTTACAATTGCATTGTCTTATATTAAAAATAATTTAAAAAATGTTGGCGTTGCTTTTTGGGGGGGGAGGGGAGAGGGATACTCCTGTTGATGCATGAGAAACGGTGAAATTAACAATGCAAAAAGTTCTCCCAACTGCACAGAAAAATTGGAAAATACAGAAAAAAACATTCCCCTTACCCACAAACTTTGTTACTGTAATTTAAGGCATCCACACTAAATAAAGCAAAACAGATGTGATTTTTAAGTTGGTGTCCTTTCAACACCATCTAGTTTATTGATTATATTTTCCAAAACTTTGTATAGTTATGACCATTTTTCCATTTGTAATGGTTATCTTTTACCAACAGCACACAACTGTATTTTATCATACTGTACTTGAAAGTAAAGTATAATCTATTCACTATATGTTTAATACGGAGACTAAAAACTATCAGTCCTTTAAAATGACTGCTCCTGACCCAAATGAAACATCTGGATTTACAATAGGACCCATTCTTAATACAAATTAATGCAGATCAGGTCCTCTTCTATTTACAATAAGAAGTGTCTCTACCATTGTTAGTTCAGGCACCATTAAGTTACCACCTAAAGACATGATTCAGACGTAACAGATTCCAGAGTTTGATGGATCAGATCAAAGAGAAATTGCTTTTTCCAATTTATTTCTCATTCCCAGAAAGAGTGAAGCCTTTATTTTCAAGACAAACTAACGTAGTCTAATCAAAAGGACATTTGGAGAATCTAATATAGGTTTTGTTTAATAAATATTTTACAAAACTTAATTGAAGTGTTTCTTTATTAACATCCTGTTAAGTTTAGACAGAAAGTGTGCTTTTGGTTTGCATGCAACAATTTCCCTGTGTTTGCAACCTACATAAAGCAGGATTGGGTTAGTACAGGTAAACAAGAAAATGAAATTGACCAGAAGCAAATTATGAACAAAAGGCAAATTGACTAGATTTCTTACTTTTTTCAGGCAGAGTTAAATGCAACTATGTAAATGGTGAAAAGTACAAAATTAACATTTCTTTCACTTAAAAAAACAACAAGAGCATTCCTAAAGGATTTTAATCCTTTTGTCCATCACACTAAATACTTTAAAAGGAAGACATTTTCAAAATGGTGTGTTGTATGGAGTTTGCTAAGTCGCACCGGAAACTTACTGCACTGAAAATGTACTCAACTGCCTTTTTAAAAAAACTACACAGGCAAAAAGAGAACCAGAAATGACAAGATGTGTATATCTTTATGGCTCATTTATTTTAAGGGACCTGACTGATGCCTATCCTACCAGGAATGTCTTGACATTCCATGGATTCCAGTGGAAAGCAAATGCAGCCAATGGGATACAGAACCAACGGCAATGTAGTTAAAATGGCCTGATGGATTTCTTTGACAATTAGCAAAACTAACTGCGCCACAGCTGAGCAGTTGTATACACAAGGTGACCAGATGTCCTGATTTTATAGGGACAGTCCTGATTTTTCACACTTGGTGTCTGGTCACCTTAATTGTATACCAAGTTCTTGCTCATTATTTTTGTGGGGTTCTTTTTTCACAAAGGAGTAAACATTTGCAAATTAGGTATTTATAACAGAATGCTGAATACTACAGTACTTAAAGAAAAAAACCCACATGGATTTTAACAACCCCCCCTGGAAGTCTAGGTTCTTTCCGGGTGGCAACATCTAGGAACCAGATGTTTTCAAGGGCTCTTAGGAGAGCCCTATGGATGTTTGTGCATGGGGCTGAGGAAAGTCTCCCATAGTAGAAGTGAAGTGGGACAAGGCTACTCCTGCTTAGAGCAGGGCTCTTGATGGCAGGCATCTATGTTTATACAGTGCCTACAACAACAGGGCCCAATCCTGGATGTCTCAGCAATATAAGCAACAGAAACCCTCAGTGGACTTCACCTGGTGCTTCCCATGTACCCGAGAGTTCCTGACTTGAGCCCTGCGTGGGAAACTAGCAGGGAGAAGATGGTAATGCACTACTAGTTAACCCAAGGGAGATAGAAAGGGGGCCAGCAGGAGGAAAACCAGCAACGGTAGGTCGAGAGAGGGAACAGTTTGTACAGGAGGTTGAGCTGGGAGTTTTCAGGATTGTGAGGGGGCCAGAAAGATGGAAATTGATCAGTTTTGTTGCGCTTCTGGGTGCTGAGTGGTTTTGAAAAATATAGCCCCTAAACCTGTTGACTTTACTATGCACATTCTAAACCATTTCCAGGAAGTTATATAACTTAGTCCTGCCAAGAGTGCAGAGGTCTACTTGACCTCTCATGGTCCCTTCTAGTTCTATGATTTTATGCTGCTATAACCCAATAGAACACTTTCTCCAGGGCACCTTGACACAGGTCTCCTTTTTACCTTGCACTCTTTAAATTTAAACAAATGAAGAAAAGAAAAAAGTTATGATTTCAGATCCTCACTGAGACATTGGACATAGGCCATTGGATGTTAAGAAAAGCCAAGCCTACTCCACTCTGTTTTGCAAGTGAAGTTACTTTCTCAGTGGAATTTTGCTATACATTTTTAACGCTCAGCTACATATAGGACAGACATTCCTTGGATTTACAATCCCTTAATGTACTAACAATACAGGCAATAATGGCTCCTTTGGGAGAGTTAAAAAGCCATCAGCTTTTGAAGTAAGAGCAGTCAAACAATGTACCCATAGAAGAGTGCTCAACTATAAAGCTAAATAGAAGCTTAAAAAAAACAACAACAACCTCTAAATGGGCCAGAAAGGTGGGCTCAGTGATCAGTGAAACCTGGAAGGTATATACAGGGGGGAGGAGAGGAGAGGAGAGGAGAAGAGAGAAATGAAGACACGGGCACACCCAAAACCAAGTGTGCTGAAAGGACTGCCACTCAGTGTTAAATTCTATATACTCTCAGTATCACATTAGCTTTATATTGCACTTCCTCTATAGATTTCAGTGTGCTTTACAAAAAATCATCCCCATTTCAGAGATGGAGAAACTAAGGCACCGAGAGAATAATTGACATGCCCCAGGTTACATAACCGGTCACTGGCGGTGCCAGGAACAGAACTCAACTCAGGTCTCCTGTCTCAAGTTTTCTGCCCACTCAAGTCAAGCTGTTTCTTTTTGGATAGACAGATTCTCTCTTTTGAGGATACTATATATGACCTTGTTCCCCAAAACAAACAGTTAGTAACCTTTCCATAACTCTTGTTCTTCAAGATGCGTTTCACATGTCCATTCCATGTTCGGTTTGGGTGTGCAGAAATTATCCCTTTAGGAACCCATCAGGTTGGCTCTAGTGCCCCCTAGTGTCGCGCTCTCATGTCCAGTTTAAAGGGACCAGCTGACTCCACACCCTTCTCAGTTCCTTCTTGCGAGCCAACTCTGACAGAGGGGTAAGAGGGTGGGTTGTAGAATGGACATGTGCAACACATCTCAAAGAACAACTGTTACAGAAAGGTTAGGAACAGTTTTTTCTTCGAGTGCTTGCACACGTCCATTCCCCATTAGGTAACTCCCAAGCAGTAACACAGGAGGTGGGATTGGAGTTTATGGATATATGGATTGTAATACGGCTCGACCCAACCCGTCATCATCCCTGGCCTGCTGGGTGATGGAGTAGTGGCAAGAAAATGTCTGCATTGATGACCAAGTTGCTGCTCTGCAAATTCCCGGATAGAGACTTGGGCCAGGAACACTGCTGAGGAAGCTTGTAGCCTTGTAGAATGGGCAGTCAGAGCTCGTAGCATGCTGTAATCCAGGATGAGAGCCGCTGAACTGAGATAGGAAGGCCTTACATCCTGTCAGCTATCGCCACAATGGATCTATGGAAGGGTTTTGTCCTCTCTATATAGAGCACGAGGGCACATTTAACATCCAATGTATGGACATGTTGTTCCTCCCTGTTCGCATGAGTTTTGGAATGAAATCCAGCAGGAAAACTGCCTGATTACTGTGAACCTGCAAAACTACCTTTGGGAGGAATGCAGGGTGGGGGCCATAGTTGTATTTTATCTTTAAAGAAGACCATGTATGGGGGTTCTGACGTAAGGGCCCAAATCCTGAGACCCTTCTGGTCAAAGTAAAAGCCACCAGAAAGGTCACTTTCTAGGAAATGTATTATAGGGGACACATTGCCAGCGACTCAAATGGGGGGGGGGGGGGGATATGAGTTTTGACCAGATGGGGTTTAGGTCCCCCAGGGAAATGGGCTCCAGAATCTGTGGATATAGTCTTTCTAGGCCTTCAAGAAGCAGATAGACATTTAATGCAAAAAAAACCCAATCGGCTACCTGTCAGAGGGTGGAGATAGACATCGCTGCAAGTTGAACTTTAACTGATGATATTGCCATACCTTGCTATTTTACATGCTGCAGATACTCCAGGAACAGTCTCCAGAGATGATCGTATGGTGGGAAGTCCGAATAGAAAAGCCCTTCCACTTGGTGAGGTATATAGCTCTGGTAGAGGGTTTCCTGCTACCTGGAAGGACCTGGCGGACTTGCTCTGAACAGGCCAACTCCAAGAAATTCAGCCATGGAGCTTCCAAGCTGTCAGGTGGAGGGTGCTATGGTTTGGATGGAGCATTAAACATTAAACCGTGGTCCTATGGGATCAGGTCCAGGAGGAGAGGGAGTGGTATTGGAGTTTGCTCTAAAACACTGGGCAGTGTGGCAAACCAGTGGTGATGGGGCCGGGATGGGGCCTTGTGCACAAGTGGAATGGGCGGGGGGGGGGGGGGGGAGGAGGAGGAGGAGGAGGAGGAGGAGGAAGTAGTAACAAGATGCTCTATCCAAGAGAGCAAGAACGTGTCCGTGTGCAAGTCCAGGCTGTGGCCTCACAGGGAATAAAACTGGTGACATTTCTTGTTGTGTCTCGTCGCAGCCAAGATGTCGATGAGGTTGTGGAAGGATTCTTTGACTATCTCCGGTTGCAGCTCTAAGTTCAAGGCCACCCTCTTCAACAGCTCCTGATGAGCCCTCCTCGTCTTTCTCCAGTGACTAGGTCCTTCAGATCTAGATCCTAAGGCTCAGTAGTGCTGCATGATGGGACAGGAATCCTTTTCATGATCACGAAATATGAGCATCAGGGGAAAATCCCACAGGTGCCAAAATGGCCATTGAATTGGCATAGGCCAGTGCACACTGGGCCAAGGGCTCATAGGTATCTGAGACTGGGTCCACCACCACAAAGGAACCACTGGGGGTATCCACAGTGACGCGCCTCTGCTGGTTATACAACCCCACTTTCAACTCAGACGTCGAGCCTTCCTCCAGGGACCATGGAGGTGCAGTACTCATTGGTTCTGGAGATCAGTGCAGAAACAGGGAGGCCTACATTGAGGATGGCAAGGATGGTTTCCCACTAAACGGTACAGAGGGCAGCTTGGGGTGACATGCTCCTTTCCATACCCACCTACACTGCGGACACCAGCTTTTGTATTGACAGTGGTACCAATAGCACTGGCACCATGAACATCTCTGGGGTGCACAGAACCGTGATCACACTGGAGTCTTGTTGTCCCTCTGGCACTAGCTGGTCTAGAGTCAATGGAGCCTCCGTACAGGACAGAGTGAATGGTACCGCCCATGGAGCAGGGGCAGGGGAGTAGCCCAACTCAGGTTACACTCCACTGCGCTCCACAAGCATGGCCTTTTTCTGAGTAGAGGAATGCCCCCTCTCAGCCAGCTTCTTCTGTTTCTTTCTTGGCACCAGAGTATTCCGCTCGGCTCTGAAGAGCATCTGAGTGTCTCTTCCATAAACAGTAACTTTAATCTGGCCTCCCAATCCTCCTCTTTATAAGGCTTGAACTCCCGGCATATATGACAACCGTCATGGACATAAGCCTCACCCAAGCCCTTCAGGCAACTGGCATGTGTGTCACAAAGGCCTAGGCTTGTCGCAGGAGGCACAGGGGGTGGATGAAAATCCACTAATAAGGCAGAATCTTCAACTAAACTATGTACAAGAACTATTTACAGTCCAAATGAAAGGAAAAACTGGGGAAGCAAGCAGTTCCAGAGACCGTCACAGGCGGTAAGAAGGAACGGAGGGAATGTGGGGTGGCCCTGGATCCTTAATGCCGGCACCATGAGCATGTGGCACTGGAGCCAATCGGAAAGGTATCACCAAGGGAAAAAATTTCCAGCACCCCCCCCTAGCGTGGAATGGGTGTGCACAGTCACTCAAAGAAGAACTAAGTATCTCTCTCCCGACTTGCACAGCATTCCACTTCAAGAAACAGGATTCCACACTAGGCAATGCAGATGCCCAGCTTTAAGAGTATGACAGCTATATGGACATACACAAATTCTTTCCAGACCAAAAACACACGGTAACTCTCTTTGCTCAGCCAGACAAACACTGTATCCATGACATGGACTTTGTAAAAGAGCTAGTGTTAGGGTCAATAATAACCCACAATGGGTATTTATTTGGCAGGGAAGAGGGAGCTGGAACATCAGGATGACCTCTAACAATCATGTCTGAGAAGGCGTCTACCAGGGCCCCCTCCTAGCTCCAGCAAGAGGAGTTCCAGATACAGTGAAACCTCGATATAACGGACTAATTCGGGCGAGGGGGTGTCCGTTAAAGCCGAAAATCCGTTATTTAATAATTTTAATAATAATTTAACACCCCCTCGCCGAATTAGTCCGTTATATGGAGGTTTTACTTTTATCACGGCCGGGAGCCGTGAGTCAGCGGGGAGCCGGGCGGGGGGGTTGACAGCTCCCGCCTGGCTTTCCGCTGGGGGGAGCTGGGCGGGAGCTCTCAAACCGCCCCCCCCCCCCCCCCGCTTCTCTGCGCCGGGCGCCCGGGCTGACAGTTCCCGCCCGGCTCCCCGCAGCGGGGAGCCAGGCGGGGGGTTTGAGAGCTCCTGCAGGGAGCCGGGCGGGGGGGTTGACAGCTCCCGCCGTCTTCCCGCTGCGGGGAGCCGGGCGGGAGCTCTCTAACCCCCCGCCTGGCTTCCCGCTGGGGGGAGCCGGGCGGGAGCTGTCAGCCCACCCGCCCGGCTCCCCATTGCGGGGAGCCGGGCGGGAGCTGTCAACCCAGTCGGCTCCCTGGGGCAGGAGCTGGCAGCCCCTGAATAACGGACTTCGGATGCATCGGAAATTGTCCGTTGCATCCGAAGTCCGTTAAATCGGGGTCCGTTAAATCGAGGGTTTACTGTAATGAAGAGAAACTTCTTCAGCAGCTATGAGACAGAATGGGTAGTACTAGTGTTCTCTAGAGCTAGAGGGGGCCAACACTCTACTAATATATTTTCTTATTGGAAAGGGTCACCTATTTCCTATGTCAAAGGGCCAAGGAAAACCTTGTTTAATGATTTACTAACAAAGCTTTCAGAAACATCTGGCCAGACCACGTTAAAAAGACCACCTCTTTCTTCTGTTCATACTCAGTCTGTATAAGATATTGACATCCATCCCTTCAACAATTTGAATTTTCCTCGCACACTTGTATTTGCCAGACACTAGACTAGTTGGCCACAGGACTTGCAGAATGACAATTTTCCACTCTCCATTTAAAGAAGCCGTGAAAAGATGAGATGTTTCACCTGCTGATTACACACTTACCTTCATTGGGTTTTCATCATACGTTGGAGTCCCAAGGTCCATCTCAGCTTCATGTTCAAGGCTGGCATCATCTCCGGGGCTGTCCCAGGTCGGAGGATCCCACTGGGTTTGCCTAGAGAAAGAAGGGAACAGTCTCACTCATATCTTAGAGAAATGGAACTACACACATGAAATTACCATCATGTCCTCTGTTCTGGACACTTGGAAACCAGCCCTGATTGCCTTCTTGCAAATAACAGACTGTGGACAGGACTCTTAGCTTGGATCGCACATAACCAGTGCCGCACAAAAACTTCCTGGAAAAGAATATTTTAAGTTGACAGGAATATGAACAGTGTCACATGCATTGAAAATACTATAAATACTGTAAAGTCAACAAGAAACAGCAATGCAGTACATATTGGGGCATCTATGAGCATGCCACTAGATTAGGAGCAAACAATCTCGATGATGTTCCTTTTTCCAGATCACTAAGAGCACAATAACAACATACACAGATAATACCAAATAGGGTAGTTATTAATGCCAGTGAAGACAGAATTATGCGGTATAGACACGTTTATGAAATAAAATGAGGTTCAATCCAAAAATATCCAAGCTAGTGCATCTGGGGAAAATCATCATTCACCTGGGAGACTGTAATGCTGAAAGGTGTAGGATTACACAAATTTGCAAAGCAACATGGTAGTAAGCAGAAACGGTGTGGTTTTGGTTTGCCTGTACAGAGACGTCACGTCACAGAGCCCGAGGGTGGTAGTCTCTTCTCTACAGAAATGAGGTCAGACCACACCTGGAATCAAGTGTTCAGTTCTAGGCATTTTATTACTGGAAAGATGCAGACAAACAGGGAAGATTTCATAAGAAGTGCAACAAGAATGAACAAAGGACTGGAGAGATCGATTGATGAACAATTAAATTAATATGGAAAAGCTTGGCTAAATGATGCCAAATGAGATATAATTACCAGCTAAAAGGGCATATACATCAACAAGGGAGAGTAATTGGTTTAGTGTGATCCAAGGTGGGATAAATACAAGTAATGAGATGAAATGGCACACTGGAAAATTTAGGCTGAGTATCAGGAAAGGAGTCTTAAAAATGCTGTGTCTGGCTGTGGAATGGTCTCCCAGGAGAAGTTTTGGAAGGCCCATCCCATTACTGGAATCATTTAAAATTAGACTAATCAAAATCCTGAAGGGGACAAGAGAGAACTATTCTGTACTGGCAGACAGACTAAATGACCAAATGCTCTAGCTCTTTCCAATCTCTAACTTTTGATTCCAAACAAGGCCTGGACTTACAGCTGTTGGTATACTATGGACAAAGTCTGAACCCTTGAAGAAAAGGGGCCATCAGGTTTGAAGGTTCTGGTTTTGATTCATCAATGGAAGTACCCAATCACCACAATCCAAACAAAAACGTATTTTGGGATGCTGTCAGAGAGGAGAGTAAATGGTGGATTCTCTGTAACTTGTGCAGTTCAGACTAGATGATCACGATGGTCTCTTCTGACCTTAAAGTCTATGAGAGGACAGTGGGGAAAATAAAATATGCTTGTTTAAATGGACCACGTCCTTCTGCAAACTTAAGATGCTATTTTTAAAACCTACTTAATGGTGGGCAGATGGATTTTATTCCATCACTATATAAGCCATAAAATTAAACTAATATCGGCCCCATAGGGAAAAATGGACGGATAAGTAAGAGGTGGAGAAAGTGAGTAATCATGCAGTCTGACTCTACTGTATCAGCCGTAGAATGCTGCTAGTTATAAAAAGTGCTTACAAAACATTTCCAGGGGGTAAGACTGCTTTGAGTTTAAGTCTAATAGTGTCCAGTCAGCAGTTTCCAAAGCAACTGATGGAGGATTCGTTGCCTAAATGTATCAATACCAGAAGCTGAAGGCTGAATTGCATGTCATTCCTTTTATATGCAGACTCCCAAAACATTAATTGCTGTTAGGCAACCAGTAAGGTCTTCCCCTTGCCTGGTATTCTGAAATGCTCCTTATGTTAGTATTACGTGGAGCTCTAAAGTCCTAGTGAAAATAGGGATTGCACAAATCAACAGTCAGATTTTTTTTTTTTTAAATGGAACTATTCATACTACCTCTCCTTAAAACAAGAAACTGAATTCCCATTCAAACCTCTTTTCTGACTTAAATTATCCCTGAAAAACCTTAACGACCGCATAAAGCATAGGAACATAAGAATAGCCCTACTGGGTCAGACCAATGGTCCATCTAGCCCCGTATCATGTCTTCCAACAGGGGTCAGTGACAGATGCTTCAGTGGGAGCAAACAAAACAGGGAAATTTATCAAGTGACCCATTCCCTGTCATCCAGTCCCAGCTTCTAACAGCCAGAGGCTTTGGGACATTCAGAGCACAAGGTTGCGTCCCTGACTATCTTGGCTAATAGCCATTGATGGACCTGTCCTCCATCAACTTATCTAATCCTTTTTCCAACGGAGTTGTACATTGGCCTTCACCACATCCTTTGGCAATGAGTGCCACAGTCTGACTGTGCAGTGTGTGAAGTAGTAGTACTGCCTTGTTTGTTTTAAACCTGCTGCCTAATAATTTTATTTGCTGAGCCAGGGGTCTTGTGTTATGTGAAGGGGTAAATAACACTTCCTTATTCACTGTCTCCACACCATTTATGAATTTATATACCTCTCTCATATCTCCACTAGTTGTCTCTTTCCAAGCTGAACAGAACCAGTCTCCTCATATGGAAGCTATTACATAAGCATTTTTATTGCCCTTCTCTGTACTTTTTCCAATTTTAATGTATCTTATTTGAGATGGGGCAACCAGAACTATATGCAGTGTTCAAGGTGTGGGCATGGATTTATAGAGTGGCATTATATTTTTTTATCTGAATTTATCCATCCCTTTTCCTAATGGTTCCCAACATTGTTAACTTTTTTGACTGTTACTGCATATTGAACAAATGTTTTCAGAGAACTATCCCCAATGACTCCAAGATCTCTTTGTTGAATGAACAGCTAACTTAGACCCCATCATTTTGCATGTATAGTTGGAATTCTCTATGATAACTGCATGCATCCGATGAAGTGGGTATTAGTCCACGAAAGCTTATGCTTCAATACTTTAGTTAGTCTTTAAGGTGCCACAGGACTCTGTCGCAGTTGGGATTATGTTTTCCAACATGCATTACTTTGCCTTTATTAACAATTAATTTCATCTCATTTTGTTGCCCAGTTTTGTGAGATTCCTTTGTAACTCTACAGTCTGCTTTGGACAACTATCTTGTCTAGTTTTGTATCATCATCTGCAAACTCAGTTTACTTTTTCCAGATAATTTATGAATACGTTGAACAGCATTGGTCCCAATACAAATCCCCTGGGGGACTTCACTACTTACATATCTGCAATGTGAAAACTGACCATTTATTCCTATACTTTGCTGATCCATGAGAGGATCTTATTCCATTATTCTTAATTTGCTTAAGAGCCTTTGGTAAAGGACACTATCAAAGGCTTTCTGAAAGTCCAAGTACACTATATCCACCAGCTCACTTGTCCACATTTGTTGACACGCTCAAAGAATTCTAATAGATTGGTGAGGTATGATTTCCCTTTACAAAAGCTTCTTCCCCAATATATTATGTTCATCTATGTGTTTAATAATTCTGTTCTTTACCATAGTTTCAACCAATTTGTCTGGTACTGAAGTTAGGTTTACCAGCCTGTAATTGCCAGGATTGCCTCCAGAGCCTTTTTTAAAAATCGGCATTACACATCAGCTATCCTCCAGTAAAGAGGATAATTTAAGTGACAGGTTACATACCACAATTGTTAATACTGCAATTTCATACCTGAGTTCTTTCAGAACGCTTGGGTTAATACTACCTAGTCCTGCTGACTTATTACTGTTTAATTTCTCAATTTGTTCCAAAATCTCCTCTATTGGTACCTCAATCTGGGACAATTCCTCAGATTTGTCACCTAAAAAGAGTGGCTCAAGTGTGGGAACCTTCCTCACATGCTTTGCAGTGAAGACTGATGCAAAGAATTCATTTAACTCCTTCACAATGGCCTTGTCTTCCTTGAGTTCTCCTTTAGCACTTCAATTATCCAGTGGCCCCACTGACAGTTTGGTGGGCTTCCTGCTTCTGATGCACTTCAAAATGCTTTTGCTGTTAGTTTGTGTCTCTTCTGCTAGTTGCGCTGCCAATTATTTTTCTGGCCTACCTAATTTTGCTTTTACACTTGACTTGCCAGTTTATGCTCCTTTCTGCTTTCCTTGTAAGGATCTAACTTCTAATGTTTAAAGGATGCTTTTTTGTCTCTAACTGCCCCTTTTACTCTGTTTACCCATGGTGGTAGTTTTCTTTGTTCTTTTACTTTTTTTATTATTATTATTATTATTTGGAGTATACATATGGTTTGAGTCCCTTACTATGGTGTTTTTAAAAGTTTCCATGCAGCTCACAGGCATTTCACTCTTGTGAAGCTGAATATGTATTGGTCAGATCTAAAAAAACAACGTTAATCTGATAGAATAGGCCACAACAGCAATGGTAACTTATTTTACATTCAGCAAGAAAACTACATTCCTTTCTCTGACCTACTACAATGCTGAGCACAGGTTTAAGGATAGGAAGGCTGATAAAGTGGGGAAATAAATCTGTGATGCCAAGAAACTACCATCACCTTGGAAACAGCAGTCCTGTAAGCACATCTAACAGTAACATGTTGCATTTAACATGGTATCTCATCTCAAAAGCTCTGAGCACTTCAGATAGGACTCCTGCCCCGAAAAGCTTACAATCTAGGATTCATTCAAGAACTGCTTCACCCACTGCTGGGATGGAACATAACAGCTGTTTAAACAAAGCACAGCAGCATTATACAACATTTTAAGATAAGAAGATAAGAGGAAAACTGTTTCCAATTGAAATTGAAGATTGTATGAGTGAAAAAGGATTTGCCAAACATTTCTTCGGGATGCTGGGGCTAACACCTCTCTGCTTGTAAAAAGTAAGTATCGCAGAATCTTTTATGATTAAGACCTCTGGCACTACAACCCCAGAAGGAGAGCACCCCTACCATCATTCTGGGTTACTGGCTCAGTGCTGACAGAGGGACACTTAAACAAAACCCCAGCAGCATCTTGGTGTAGCATTGCAGAGACAGTACAATACATTGTACAGTAGTCTGGAACACCACCAACACAGAATAAGGGTGCGGTTTTCACATACGAATAAGAACGTCAGCACTGAATAGGTAAGTGAGCATTTACCTTGTGATCACATGGTAATAATAGATCTTCCCCTCTGGATCTCGGGCTGTTTTCCAGTTGGGAGGGAGGACAATGGTTTTGGGTTTTGGAGGAGATGGCGGTGGTAGATCCAGAAGATTGTTGGTCACTACCAGCTCTGGCTAAAAATACCCCAACGACAGCAAAGAGAGAAAGATAAGCAAAGAACGACAACATTACAAAGTTTTTAATACAAAGCTAGGGTGTATAAGAAAGCAATGGTTACCTAAGTTACATAAAGCAGTAGTCCAGAGGACCATCCTTCACTTTCTGTGTGATGCTTCGGATTAACTTAGCAAGTTTAAGACCATGTCTACACTAGGAGTCCCTAATACGAATACAAAAATTGGCATACTATACCAGCAAAGTGCTCCTAGTGTGGACACAGCTATACCAGCAAACAGGAGTGAAACAACCTATACTGGTAAAAGCATAGATTTGCTGCTATAATTGCATATGTACTCAGGGCTTCTGATGCCACAGTTATATCAGCCAAAGATCATATCCCAACTGATGTAGCTATGCCAGCAGCAGTCTGTAGTGTAGACACAGTGTTAGGCAATCAAGAATAGCCTCAGAGGAATCTACATCATTCTGTGAGGTGGCTGCACCAACAGCCCTTTTGATGCGATAAAGGCTTAGTATACTGAAACCAAGGCCACTACAGAAACTAATCACCTTTCCTATACAGTGGGGACTCAGGAGGCTGGTAGGGAGGCAGAGATGTTTCCCTTACACAGAGCAGCACTGAGGCCGTATAACCAAATATAACACACGTGATTTTCTTGTCTCAAGACAGAGGATCAAACTTAGGAATCATTCACAGCAAAGTCCATACAAAGAGAGAGGGAAGAGAAAGGGATGTGGAGAGTACTGTGTACACAGATGCTATTGAGTGGGAGACAAGAATGGTGTATATGAAATCAACCAGCCCTCCTCACAATGCCAGACAGTAGAGCAAGGGAAGGGATGCTGTTTACAAAGGAAACAACTCTAGGTTTTAACTACTCTTTTGACAGTAAATCCACTGGCCTTCTAGTTACAATTTAGGGGAAATGGACAGAATATTGTCCGCCCCAACATCAGTAGAGAACAGGGGAAAGGATACGCCACATGGGATATACGTCAAGCCATTCTCTCTCATGGGTCATGACAAAAATTGCATTCCATAAGTTGCTGGCATGTTACAAGGCTGGACTGTAACGCTCCAAACCTCACCTGCTGAATGGGCTGAGGCTGCCCGGCGGCTACAATAGTTGTTACTGCTGTCGTCGGCTGCACCACCACTCCCTGTGGATGAGCGGTGTAAATCTGCTGCCCTTGGATATACTGAAGACCTGGTTGTGCGTAACTCTGAAAGAAAAAGAGAAACTGGGAAATCAGTTCCCTTATTGAAAATCTTTTGTTACTTCTGTGAGCAATGGTGGAACAAAGAAACAGGATACAACTGTTTTATTTCAAGATGCAGTGGAGAATGGAATATACGGTTTCTGTTGTACAACTGTTCTGGCATAGGAATATGCATCAATTCACTTTTAACTTCATAAAAATATTTTACATAAGTCTGATAGATCTTTGTTCTTTAAAGGAAATTTAAGTTTAAAAAAATATATAAAATAGTCTATTTCTTGGCATTCAGACTATTATTCCCTCAGTATTCGAAGAAAACTGCAAAGCTGAGCAAAATGGATGCAGTTATGAACATGCTTTGGCCAAGGAACAGGTTCACCATGAATAAACCTGCAATACATTTTAAATTACAATGGCATTTCTGAGCCTCTGACTGTGTTTGTTGAAAACCGACATCAATGTATGCCACAAAGGGCATACGTGTACTGTATGCATCTTGTCACTGCAGATCAAGTATTATCCAAAGAAGGGATGTCTTGGATCTCTCCCCAGTATAAAATACCTGTTATTGAGCAAAACTCATGGCCAGTACTACTTCAGATGCCATACGTACAAGGTGATCAGACAGCACGTGAGAAAAATTGGGACAAGGAGTGGGAGGGGGGCTAAATAGGAGCCTATATAAGAAAGACTCCAAAAGCAGGACAGTCCCTATAAAAATCAGGACATCTGGTCACCCTACACATGCCTAATCTATGAAATACTAGTTTTCCAGCAGAATACTGATACTTAAAGGAATGACACCTTTCACTGTACAGAAGTGTTCAGACAGTGAACCTTTTCAGAGGGACAACTGAACACAAGAATGACCATATCTAGCCCAGTATCCTGTCTTTTAACAGTGGCTAGTGCCAGATGCTTCAGAAGGAATCAACAGAATAGGGCAATTATTGAGTGATTCATCCCTAATCATCCAGTCCCAGTTTCTAGCAATCACAGGTACAGGGACACCTAGAACATTGGGGTGCATCCCTGACTGAGCCTCTTGGATGATAGCGGGTATGTCCATCA
Source organism: Sternotherus odoratus (assembly GCA_032164245.1). NCBI lineage: Eukaryota > Metazoa > Chordata > Testudines > Kinosternidae > Sternotherus > Sternotherus odoratus. The sequence continues at coordinate 220,219,124 of JAVMKO010000002.1, read as the reverse complement.
GTGGCTATGAAGTTATCTAATTCTTTTTTGAATCCAGTTATAGTTTTGGCCTTCACAACCACCACAGTAATGAGTTCCACAGATTGACTGTGCATTATGTGTTTTTTAAACTTGTTGCCTATTATTTTCAGTGGGTGATCTTGATTCTTGTGCTATATGAAGGGGTAAACAGCCCTTCCTTATTCACTGCTTCCTCACCATTCATGATTTTATAAAGCTCCGTTATTGAAAAGGGTCTAGGTATAACCTGTGCCTATAGACTGAGAAGGCCCTATGCAACAGGGCAAGAGTCCCTCAGTACAAAGAGTTAGATATACTGGTACCAAGAGAAGTGTACTTAAAATGTAATGGGACACAATATTAAAAAAAACCAAAACTCTGAAATCAAATATTCCCAAACTCTTCATTCTCCTGCAATAATCCCTTTTAGGTAAATATTATCCATTACAGCTCTGGGTGAACTCTGCACTTGTCAACTAAGTAGATGAACAATTGTTTGGAAAAGAAATAGTGGACCAGTTCTAAATAAAGCAAAGCTTCCTTAGACTTGAGTACTGTACGAAGGCGGATTACTTGAAAACTGTACACTGGCTGAACCCACAAATATGACCCACAGAGCTAATATGACCCACAGATGTATAAACTGGGGAATCACAGAATCTTAGAACTGGAAGGGACCTCAAAAGGTCTTCTAGTCCAGTCCCTGTGCTCAATAAAACACCTTTATACTCCTACGCATTGGAACAGAGGTGTTCTATTGCCTCTATTTGGCGCTAGTGCAACCACTATTGGAATACTGTATCCAGGTCTAGTAATTAGAATTCAGAAAGGATGTTGATACATTAGAGAGGTTTCAGAGAAGAGCCATGCAAATGATGAAAGGATTCGAAAACATACCTTCCAGTTATGGCTTCTGTGTTTTGGGGTTTATTGATTGCACTTTGGGGGATTTTTTTAAAAAGCAATTTTTGAGTTTTATGCAGATGCTCAAAAATCAAATTCTTTTCAGGGCTCTGTATATACTTTAATGTGTAATATATATAATTATAGTAGCATATACTGTAATTAGTAATCTCTTTGTAACATTCCCTAGTGGGCTTTAACGAAGTATTGTTTCAAACTGCACAATGTTAAAGTACACTAGGGAATCTTTAGTAAGAACCAGCAAGGTCTAAATCATGGGTGTCCAATCTTTTGGCTTTCCTGGGCCACATTGGAAGAAGACTAGTTGTCTTGGGCCACACTGCACATTGGAAGCCGTACACTGCCGAAAAACTTAAGCCACACATGCGTACAAATAGCGAGAGCGTACGGTGCGCGGCGGCGTTATCCCTAGTACACACGAATTCTTTGTCACAATTCATTTTACGTGACAGAGTCCTCTCGCTCTTTATTTTATTAGTCAATTTTATCAGTTTCTCTTTTTTTTTTGGTCGAACTGTTTGCAATTATAATGTGAATTACGAATAATACTCCGGTATTTGTGGACATAATCTCATAACGTTGTAAGTTTACGATTTTGGGTTGGGCCGCATTCATAGCCGTCCTGGGCCGCATACGGCCCGTGGGCCGCGGGTTGGACAAGCCTGGTCTAAATGGACCAATTAATGCTCAACAAATCTGTGCACTTTAGAGATAACATCCATATAATCTGAATTACTGCTCTGTAGAGACAAGCCCTTAGATACAAATAACCATTTCCTGTCTTTTTCGTGTTTATCCAGAAACACCAATTTCATTTTTGTGTGAGAGAGTGAGAGTGAATGTGTATGCGTTGGGGGTGTTTGTTAGTTAAACCTTAAATTGGAAGCCCTACTCTTTATAATAAACTAAACAGACTGAGCTCCTTGAGTCTATTAAAGAGAAGGTTCAGGAGTGACTGATCACAGTCTAAGTACCTATACACAAGGAATAAAAAATAGGTAAGAGCTCTTCGGTCTAGTAGACAATGGTATAACAACATCCAATAGCTGGGAGTTGAAGCTAGACAAATTTAGCATAGACACTGAACGTAATTAACCAACAGAACAACATACCAAAGTGCATTCTCCATCACTGGGAGTTTTCAAAATCAAAACTGGGTGTTTTTCTAAAAGTTATGCTCTAGTTCAAACGGGAATTAATTCAGGGGAGTCCTGTGGCCTGTGTTATGCAGGAGGTCTGACCAAAATGTTCACAATGATCCTCTGTCTCCATAATCTATGCACATATATGATCATCTCTCCCACCTCGATCAGTGACTGACCTCTCTGTTACTGAAATTCCCGTATTAAGCTTTCAGTTTTGGTTGCACATCAGCACAAATATTCTTTAAACATGGGATGTGAACTGGCTATTTTTTTACGTTGGCATTACACAAAAATGATTCATGAGAAGCGAATGAATACGCTTATGTCACCCTTAGATGCACTTAGGTCCCTTCACTATATTTTTCAATATTAATAGCAATTAAGAGCACTTTCCATTTATGTCTGAGGAGATTAAAGTAGCTAAAAAAACTAATGACTTATCACTGCTTTGAAATATTGCATGCATCTTACAGCTTGGTAAAGTGAAGTACAGAAATGTGAAGTGACCTGTTCAAGGCCAGTGATAAAGCAATAGAGTGGAGTGGAAAAATCAGGACTCCTGGTTTCCAATCCCCTACATCTAATCGCAATTCCTCCTGTAATGGTACTACAGATCTGTGTATTTAAAGTCTATATCATAGCCTAGATATGACTATGGCAGGCACAATAAAAATTATGCCACAATCAGCCCATGGAGTAACCCTGATAATTACATGTGGAAATGGAAGATTACATGGAACTCAGCAAGCAACAACATAAAGCTGATAACTGAAGTCCTGTTTGTTTTTTATGCCTTCTCCCTTGATTTGATAATCAAGAAAGTGAATGTTTTGTTCTTCCCTTACTATACATGCTCTATTTGAATATTCAAGATGCATGTTACCTGATACATATAGGAGGGGGAATATATTTGTAGGCTTTTGGTGAGTTCTCCCTTCCATCATAACAGATCCAACTTAATCTCTTTATTGTATTTGGAAAATGCAAAAAAAGACCTGAGAGTAGATTTAGTGCAGGGGTTCTCAAACTTCTTTGGTTCAAGATCCCTTTTCGCTGTGGCATGTCTGCTGCCGGGTATGTCTGCCAAAAAGCCGCTGAATTGAATTCTTCCAGTTTCGGTGGCATTTCCGTTTCTCTGCGTGTCCGCCAAAATGCCCCGAAAGCAGAAGAGTTCCACTCGGCAGCTTTTCGGCGGACACACTCCCGCATTCGGAGTGTCCGCCGAAATGCTGCTGAATACAACTGGAGCTCGCAAGCCCCCTGGAATCACCCCACGACCTCCAGGGGGGTTGCAACCCCCCGTTTGAGAACCACTGATATAGTGCTCCTAGAAGGAGCCAGACTGATACTAACAAAACTGTCTGCAGAAAGTCTGCAGCAGGGAAAGCCATCTCATAATGCTCAATCTTGGCCTAATGGGACTAACTCGAGTTTGCTTTTGCAGGGGAAAGCTTCAGTCTCCATGGCTCAATCAGTCCTGGCTGATCTGTTGAGAATCCCAATACAGAGCAAAGTAGTGGTAAGCATGTTTTCTGTGATGGACACTTGTCCACAAGGAATTGAACTGACTAGTCAATTCATTTCACAGCCCTCCAAACAGGTAGTAAGTACCAAGATCAGATGGTGATAATCATTGATCTGTGCTAATTTCAAACCAGTGACCAGAAATGAAAGAACATTTGTCTTATCAGCAATCCTCTGAGCCATCCAGTTACCCACGTGCTGCATTTGAAGGAACTTTGAATCAGCAACACAGCTGTTACCTAAGATCAAATAGCAGAATCTTTATTAATAGACAGGATTCCAAGCTTGATTTTTCAGAGGGCCAGACTGAGTATATAACCAATTGGTTAGGGAATCGAAAGAGAATAAGTATGGAACACTGCATTTTTTGTCATCATTTCAAGATATGGTTTCAAACCAAACCCCTCACACCATTGATTCATTGCAGTAAATTGCATGGAATCAGTATCATGGAGTTCTAGCTTAATCATAAACTGCCTCAACCCTCAATTCAGGTCAGCAGAATCCCTGAAGGGTAGACTTCATTGTACTGTTATCCCAACAGTCTCCTATATCAGAATTGCAGTAACACTCTAGGGTGCACAGGTACTGCATTCCAGATACTTTACAGAGAACTTTAGAGTCCTTGGCCACATTTCTAAAAATCCACCCAAGGGTTAGGAATGTGAAATGACTGCACACCTGCATGTTTTACTGCCTCCATAACATACTACGCAAGAGTATAATCCCTTGCCCAGAAGCATCTGCTCACAAAAACAGACAACGTTAACAACAGGAAAAAGTAATGGATAAAGCATATATAGAGTAGGAAAAAATCTCTCTCCAACTGCTAAGTACTCAACCCCGAGGACAAAGATGCTTCACTGTGCACAGTAAAGAAAAAAATCTTAATACATTGGGAGAAGAGTATGCTTTACTCAGACCCAACAGCGCAGGTCTGCATGACTAAGTTGCACCAATTCACCAGACTCACCAGATACTAGAGTTAGAAGCGTTAGCTGTAGAAAAATCTGCCTTCCAGCTAGCTACCTAACTCCTTTCATTGTCTGGTGCTTATTGATAAGCTGTGTTTGAAGGGTTCATTATGCATTTGCTAATATAGAGTTACCTGTACAATTGGTGTAGTCTGAGAATAAGGTGATGTCACACCATAAACAGTCTGACACGTCTGTCCTGGGTAATATATGGTTGGCTGAGACTGGGCCGGAGAGTACTGCTGTTGCACAGCTACAGTCTGCTGATTGGAATCCCATACTCCATAACTCTGCCCTTGCACAGGACCCGGGGCAGGCACTGACAAGACAGCTACATTAGGTTCCTGATGGACCACAGTGTCACTTTGTGCTACGTACTGAGGAGCAGAAACCTCCATCGTTGTTGCTACATGTTGTACTACTGGTACCGGCTGAGGAGTAGTCAGGGGTGGTTCGACCGTGTGCCCAACCAAAGTCTGGGGATGCTCATAGGCTGCAGGAGAGCACATGGGATCCAGGCTCGGCGTGGGTAGTAGCACCTTCCCAGCATTAGGATTGCTGGGATCCACATAAGCCTGCATAGGATAGCCAGGGGGATAGCCAAGAAAGCTGTGGTGGGGAGCGCTGTAGCCCATGGAATCGTATGGAAGTGGGGAAGTCATCCCTAGGTTCTGTAGTTGCTGCTGTTGTTTCTGAGCCTCCCGCTGAGCTACTTCCTGTTCGAACAGCTTTCTGCGTTCTTCCGTGGACAGCTTGTTGCGATCCTTGAGCCGCACTTTCTTCTTAGAAGAAGCGGGCGTGTCATACCTGAAAAAGAGAACAACTTCATAACTTCTGCCCCAGAGTTGCACAGATTATAGGGGCATCCTCGGATGCTATTTATAGATAAAGGCCGTCAATCAATGCATTAAAAACCAAAAGGAGCAGAAAGGAGGAGTCATATCAGAACATTTATTGCTCCAAATTGAACCTTGGAACACATTTTTTAACTCGAGAGAATTTTAAAATTCTTTTAAAGATGGTCTGAAATAGAGTGCAAAATAAATAAAACTCACTAGGTTTTGGACATTTTCTCCATTTCATATACAGATTCATTCTCTGCATGTGAGTGCGCAAGACATTCACATATATACACACACACACGTATAGCACTTGCTTTTCTAAAAATACGGTTCAAAATAAGGCAAAAGATCTTGTTCGCATCATCACAGACAGCTCTAATTCGGAAACATAACCTTTTGGTGGAGGAAAAAAACCCTAAACTATTGAAAGAACCCAAAACAAAGTATCCAGTACCACCACCAGATGGAAAAAAATAAAATAAAATCCAGTGAAAGTTTATTCAGACCAGCAGACAGCTATAGCTTACATGTTCCCTTTCTGGGCTCCCTCAAGCTGCATTTGCATATGTAAAAGTTAACATAACTTGTTATACATGGGGTAAATGTAACATGGTATCCAGTAATAGAGGCATTCCCAATCATTTTCAGAGCATGGTCCATATCTTAAGTTACTTGGTCCCCTCTCCTCCCATTACAGAACAGTAATGGCCTTTTGGAAAACTAATATTAGGAAAAGAATATTTTTATGGATTTTAAAGGGCTTTTAACAACTGGAACATGAAGAAGCCAGAACCTTGTGATTAGCCAGCTTTTTGCAAGCCAACAGTGGTTTGACCACAGCTGGATAGCCTTTGCCGTGTTGCAATATAATGCATAAACAAAAGGAGTTTGGGCAAATGATATTTCCAGTGGGAATCTAAACCTTAGAATTCCCTATTGTATGTTTATATTGGCAAGTCTTAATTGTGAATTATGAGGTTGACATTGAGTAGCATCCAAAAATATTGAGGAACCTCATATCACTGTTTTCCCACTCCTGTAACGTTCATTCCCCTGGAGATTTCCCTCTTTGCAGCTACATTATGGCCCTGGGTCTGTCATAGCATTTAAGGATTTTAGCAGAGCAACACAGGTAATTATGCTGTCTCTGCATAACATACATTTTTATGTGCCTTTATGCCCTCAAGTTCAGGCAATATAGTAGACTCTCGATTATCCGGGATGATAGGGAAAAAAATAATTCTGGTTAATAAAATCCTGGATAATCACCATCCATAGGAAATATGGGGAATGGGGATTGGTTCACCAGTCACCCTGCACCAGGGAGAAGGGATGATGGTTTACTGGCTGCCCTGCACCCTTGTGGGGGTTTTTTGTGTGCGTGCTTGGGGTGGTAGCAAAGCCAGAGCCGGCCCTGCGAGTTGAGTATATATACTCGAGTTGAGTATATATACTCGAGTTGAGGCGAGGCGAGGCAAGCCGAGTGGGGGAGGAGAGGGCGGCAGGAGGTGAGCGGGGGAGGAGAGGGCGGGGTGTGTGTGTGTGAGCCGCGCCGCTGGAGTGTGTGTGTGTGTGAGCCGCGCTGCTGGAGTGTGTGTGTGTGTGAGCCGCGCTGCTGGAGCCGGGGGGGGGGGGGGAGCCGCGCTGCTGGAGCCGGGGGGGGGGGGGGGAGCCGCGCCGCGCCGCTGGAGCCGGGGTGTGTGTGTGTGTGTGAGAGCCGCGCCGCTGGAGCCGGGGGGAGGGAAGCCGCGCCGTTGGAGCCGGGGTGTGTGTGTGTGTGTGTGAGCCACGCTGCTGGAGCCGGGGGGGGGGGGGGGGGAGGGAGCCGCGCTGCTGGAGCCGGGGGGGGGGGGGGGGGGGGGGGGAGCCGCGCCGCGCCGCTGGAGCCGGGGTGTGTGTGTGTGTGTGTGAGCCATGCTGCTGGAGCCGGGGGGAGGGAAGCCGCGCCGTTGGAGCCGGGGTGTGTGTGTGTGTGTGTGAGCCACGCTGCTGGAGCCGGGGGGGGGGGGGGGGGGAGGGGAAGCCGCGCCGCTGAAGCCGGGGGGTGTGTGTGTGAGCCGCGCCGCGGGGGGGGGGGGAGCTGCGCTGCTGGAGCCGCCCCCCCCCCCAGTCGAGCGCGGGGGGCCGCGGGGCCGCGCCAAGCAACTTTAGTGGTCCGTGAGGACCAAAAGGTTGGCGACCACTGCACTAGATAATTTCCATTTTGTATATATAAAAAAAGGTGCAGTTGAAGATTTTCTATGTATCCAGGGAAGTTATTTCATTTTTGGCTTTGCACTTTTATTGTCTGCAGTGTGCAGGCAGGTCCTAGTGCAAAGTAATTTAAAATTAAATACAGTATCGCCTGGGTAGGCTACAGGGAACCTTTCAAGTTCAGTTAGACTTCCCCTCTAAACTTTCCCACTTTCACAATCATTTTTGAATGAGGACTGCATATAGCTTCCATGACCAAAACACCACCAGCATAATTCACTCCCAAGCAGCAATGAGGAGTTGATGGGAGGTGCGAAAGGTATTTGCGATGGTCTGGTCAACTCTTTTCAGTTGTAGCCACACAACTCCAAGCAACACTAGCTGAAGCTAACTACATTTGAAGCAGTCATCTAGAGATGGAAGACTTGCTTCCAAGTCCATTACCTATAATCACAGTGTAGTCAATAGAAAATTTCCTTTTTTCTATTTATTTTCAGAAGGTCAAAAATATCATCTTTGGCAACTTTATCTTGAAAAGGCTAAATCAATTCAACTTTCCCCTGCTGGACTGACACAGCATCATCAGAACCCTTAGCATCAGCATCCGTGATGGAAATGGTACAGTAAGACAACTTGCCTGTCATCCGGCCTCTTGGTTCCTCGCTCATAGGCCGAAGAAGGTGGGGACAAAGACTCTCTCCGTTTCTTCTTCTCTTTACTTTGGCTCTGCCTCTCAGGGTCTCTCTCTCTGCTCTGGTTTGGATTCTTTGGGGTAGTAGTTTGGTCCCTATGACCAACTGCATCCCTCCCACGATCTCCTGTTAAGCAAGATGGATAAAAGAAAGTAAGTAGTCTTTACATTTCAGTAAATTTGTGCTTTCACCTTTGCTGCTGTTGTAGTATGTGTGTTTTTTAGTCCACTCACTCCGGTGAAATGCAGGATGCCCCATATTACCATTACACTGTAGTTATGGCTGAGATAGTACTTTCTTTTTAACCCCCTATTTTTAAAGACTTCTCTCTTTCCTGGGGCATTACGTAACAGGCTGAAATGTATCATGCTTCTTCGACCTCGTGGGAATTCCTCCTCCTCCTCCAACTGAATTTGAAGAAAATTATTTAATCAGCATGAAAAATGATGTCTTCAGACCCGAATGTAGGTTATTAAATGCATTTTTGCATTTGAAAAGTTTGGATACAAAAAACTTGGCATATACACAGTCGTCAACACAGATTACGTATTTTATTAGATTGAAAAGCATCTGGCCAAGAACTCCAGGAGTTTTTAACAAGGGGAAGCCCGCAGCGTGTGGGGTAAAAGTTTAATTTTGTCTCCAGATAATAAGCCCAGGTGACAATGTGCACTGGCGGAGTGTGCCTTTGTATCAATCACTAGGGACATGTTTTGACACGATGGCCTCTTCCACACAGTCTGAACATAATTACGTCCATAAAACCCTTTTAAACAGGTCCTAATCAGTATTTAGACATCTTGACAACACAATATATTCCTTCAACCTTTCGGCACTCCAGACCTCTTACAATACTGTCATTTTTCACAATGGATTTGTGCACCCCAAGTTTACAGCTCTCACAAGTTACTGCAGCGATCAAGGAAATGTCACATTAATTATACAACACTTGCAGTGAGACAGGTCATGATACTCTGTACAGTTATCAGTGATTCTGGAATAGTGATCTCCAGAGCAGACACTGTCTGGCTGCAAAACAGTGACACGCTGATGAAGCATCTGTCAGTCTGCAAGGAGTGATGCCTTCTGTTAACTGTAAGCACAATCTAGAATGTTTTTCATGTCAGGAGGTTTTTTCAGACCAACTAACATCCCCCGTCCCAAACATGTACCTGTATTCCTATCTTAGTCAAGGGTGGGTCTTTTGGGGGTGGGTGGGAAAGAGGAATTAAGCACAATCAAAATTAAAGAGGTACCAAACATGCAGAAGGAAAGAACTGCCAAGTGACCGGGAGAGTAAGAAACAGGGACATTTGGCCCCATAAAAGAAGAGCTTCCTACAAGCTGTTGAGAGAAATAGTTTTATAGAATGAGAATTTAAGTCCAGTGAAGCCCATCTGATAATTTCTACACCTCTCCCACAACTTCTCTCTGAGCTATGAGTAACCGGCATAGATACAAAGTGCAGATCTCAAATCAGTCAAACTGATTGCATTAGGAGAATTTCTTTAACAGTGTCCTATTTCATTTTCAACTCTTCATCTCTTTCAAACTCTTAAGTTTTGAAATCAAGCTTATGAATTGTTTTAAAACACATTTATGTTGTGGAAAGACACTGATAACATGAAAAGTTTTTACGTCATTTTTCATACAGATTTATGAACCATTCTCTCGAAAATGAGACCATCTGCCTATGCATAATTAAAAACGTGATAGTGTGTGTGTGTGTGTGTGTGTGTGTGTGTGTGTGTGCACGCACGCGCCACCTCTCTGATAAGCATTTAACTTCAGACAATGAAAATAAATCCTCTATCGAGGAAATTACAGTTTCAGCTGCTACTTGAAAGGTATGCTTGAATACATACCACTACTCTCCTTTTCTGCTTGACTCTTCTTTGGGATTCGATACACCTCCTGCAAAGCAAGCGAGAAAAGGTCAGATTTTCAACTGGACATTGAGACTACTGATAGTGTGGGGTAAGTCTCAACTTTGTAAACAGAATAAAAAGGTCCAGGTCTCAAAGTGCAGATACAGTTCTAAAAACATGGCATTGTGGTGGGTCCTATTTTATTTTTTCTTCAATAACTTGTATATCAAATCTGTCCAGTTTACAGAACCATACCAAGTGCTAGTCACTGTCAGCATAGGATTCAAGCCAGCAAGATCTAAAATTGCCATCTTTCCTGTTTACTAGAACTCTATGAAGTTAGAGATGTACTGAAATGAAATCAAAGGATGCCTTTTCTAATGGCAAACCAACCTCTGAACTGAATTAGGTCATTCTTTTTCTGCCTCCTAAGGCCATGTTTACACTAGAGGGTTTACAGCGGCATAGCTGTATTAATGCGGCTGCGCTGCTATGAACCCTCATGTAGCCACTCTCGGGGCTTGTCTACACTGGCATTTTACAGCGCTCTGTAGTCCTAGGACAAAGAAGGGCTAGGCATGTCTCCACCAGAAGCCTTATATACTGGCACGCTGTACAGATGTAGCTGTACTACCAAGACCCGTCGCGTAGCTGGCTCTAGGCAGATGGGAGAGAGCTCTCCTGTCAACATAATTAAATCACCCCCATGAGTGGCAGTAGGGGAAGCTCTTGAAGATGTTGTGCAGGTTGGGGGGTGGGAGAGGTCATAAGGACATAAGAATGGCTGTACTGGGTCACATCAAAGGTCCATTGAACCCAGTATCCTGTCTTCCACCAGAGGCCAATGCCAGGTGCCCCAGAGTGAGTGAACTTAACAGGTAAAGTGATTTCTCTCCTGCCATCCATCACCCTCCTCTGACAAACAGAGGCTAGGGACACCATTCCATAACCATCCTGGCTAATAGCCATTAATGAACCATAACCTCCATGAAAGATCTCTTTTATGGTGTGATTGTTTTGTGAAAAGTTTTTGCCGTGGGGTAATAGAAAATGCTAAAAGACAAACACCCTATGTGAGCTCATCAGTATCAGATGTGAGCTCCTCCGACCAGGACACACCAACTTAAAGCAGCACCAGATACACCAACTCTCACAAACTGATGTGATTTTTGAGTAAAATGAAGCCTCCCTCATGATCTTGTAATAGAACTCTCAAACGTCAGGATTCACAGCTAAAAAAACCCCAAACACATCCTGACGTTTGAGAGTTCTAGAAGTGAGGTTTAATTTTACTTGGAAGTCATGTCGGCCCCAGGTGTGGTGGGGGCTCCTGCTGCCAGGTTCACCTCAGGAATGATGGCTCCCTGCCAGTCCGAGAAGTGGGAGAGGGAACCCTACTGCAGCTCCCTCGAAGAACCCTATGAAGAGCGAAGGTCATGCTGGGTGAGCTGGATTATGGCCTGGGAAGTGCAGGGGGCTGTAGTGAGGAGGATGGAGACTGATGGGGTGGGGGGCTATACAGGAACTCCTCACTTAATGTTGTAGTTACATTTCTGAAAAATGCAACTTTAAGCGAAACAATGTTAAGCGAATCCAATTTCCCCATAAGAATTAGTGTAAATGAGGAGGTTAGTTTCCAGGGAATTTTTTTTCACATCTCTCTCTCTCTATAGATAGAGTCGAGACTCAATTATCCAGGACTGGGTTAACCAGGGTGTGGATTAATCAGGATGTCAAAAAAAATACGCGCAACTCGCAGGGCTGGCTCTGTCGTCGCCCGAGCAGGGTGCAGGGCAGCCAGTGAACCAACACCCCCGCCCGCTGACACAGGGTGGCTGGTGAACCAACCCCCCTCTCCCCATATTTCCTATAGATGGTGATTATCCAAGATTTTATTAACCAGGATTAATTTTTTTCCTATCATCCTGGATAATCAAGAGGTGTATATATATATATATATATATATATATATATATGTATATATGTATATATATATACACCTCTTGATTATCCAGGATGATAGGAAAAAAATTATATATATATATATATATATATATATAAAAGTTTTAAACAATGTTACTTATGCCCGTCACCCCAGTCGGGGTATGGGCCGCCAACCACAGATCTCCAGAGTCCTCTATCCTGGGCCATTCTCTCTAGCTGGTTCCAGGTGTAGCCCATTTTTGTGGTATCAGCCTGAAGGTCGCGTCGCCAGGTGTTTCTTTGATGACCTCTTCTCTGCTTGCCTTGGGGGTTCCACCGCAGTGTCTGTCTGGTGATGTTGGTTGGCTGCTTGCGTAGTGTCTCCCCTATCCAGACTCACCTTCTTCTGATTTCTTCCTCTGCTGGGAGTTGACGGGTCCTCTCCAAGAGGTGGATGTTGCTAATGGTGTCTGGCCAGCGGATCTGGAGAATCCTTCTGAGGCAGCTGTTGATGAAGGTCTGGATCTTCCTGGTGGTTTGTTTTGGTTGTCCTCCAGGTTTCAGCTCCATACAGTAGGACTGATTTCACGTTGGAGTTGAACAGTCGAATCTTTATTGCCAAAGACAGCTCTCTAGAGCTCCAGATGTTCTTGAGCTGTAAGAAGGCTGCTCTTGCCTTACCAATCCTTGCTTTGATGTCTGAGTCTGTGCCACCCTGCTGGTCGATGATGCTTCCTAGGTAGGTGAAGGACTGCACTTCTTCCAGGGGGCTTCCATTCAGTGTGACTGGGTCGCTGCTGATGGAGTTGATCTTAAGGATCTTGGTCTTGTCCTTGTGGATGTTGAGGCAACCTGTGATGACGTGGCTGCCACTACGTTGGTCTTCTCTTGCATCTGTTGTTTGTTGTGCGAAAGGAGTGCAAGGTCATCGGCAAAGTCCAGGTCATCGAGCTGGGTCCACAACGTCCACTGGATTCCGTTCCTGCGCTCATAAGTGGATGTCTTCATAATCCAATTGATGACTAGGAGAAAGAGAAATGGTGACAACAAGCATCCTTGTCTGACTCCGGTTCGCACCTGGAAGCTGTTTGTGAGCTGCCCTCCATGGATCACTCTGCAGTGTACGCCATCATAGGAGTTCTTAATCAAATTGACCACCTTTGCTGGGATGCCGTAGTGCCGGAGGAGCTTCCAGAGGGTGTCTCAATCCACGCTATCGAATGCTTTCTTATAGTCAACAAAGTTGATATACAACGAGGAGTTCCACTCCATGGACTGCTTGACTATGATGCGGAGTGTTGCTATCTGGTCCGTATGATCTGTTCTGCCGGAAGTCTGCCTGCTCATCTCGTAGCTGTGGATCGATGGCATCTTTCATTCTCTCTAAGAGGACTCTGTTGAAGACCTTCCCCGGCACCGACAGGAGTGAGATTCCTCTGTAGTCGGCACAGTTGCTGAGGTCCCCTGTCTTGGGGATTCTGATGAGGTACCCCTCTTTCCAGTCTGCCGGAATCACATCATCTTCCCATATCTTCTCAAAGAGAGGGTACAGCATTTCCACTGAAGCATCCAGGTCTGCTTTCAGGGCCTCTGCTGGGATGTCGTCAGGTTCAGCCGCCTTCCTGTTCATCATGGAGATGGCTTTTCTGATCTCGTCCCTGGTTGGTTTGTCACAATTGATTGGGAGGTCCTCATTGTCTAGGTCGATGTCTGGTGGATTTGGTGGTGCTGGTCTGTTCAGGAGTTCCTCAAAGTGCTCCACCCATCTGCTCATCTGTTGTTCTATTCCTGTTATAGACTTTCCCTGCTTGTCTTTGACGGGACGTTCTGGTTTGCTGAACTTTCCAGTCGCTTGGTGGTGTCGTACAGCTGTTTCATGTTGCCGCTGTATGCTGCCTGCTGCCTGTCCATCCACATAGGAAGGATAAGAGAGACTAATGTTCCTCTTCACTGCTCTGTGGGCTTCAGCATACTCTTTTTGAGCTTTGGCCTTTGCTGCAATTTAATACTTACTGCTAAATGATAAACTAGCAATTGGCTGAGCCCTCAAGGATTAACTCTCTCACTCTACAAGGCAGCAGGAAAGGAGAGAGGGCAGACACACATCACGTGTGTGTGAGAGAGAGATGTGCATTTCCCCTTTAAGTACACTGTCTTGTTAATTACATCAGCTTGCTGAGACCAGCCGCTGCCAGCAAGTTCCCTCCATCCTGTTTATAGAAGATGGGGTAATCGAGGTATAGAAGCAGGGGGGAGGAGACACCCTGACATTAGCCCCCCTCTCCTCCCTGCACAGCAAGTGGGAGTCTCGGGGAGCAGCTCCAAGGCATAGGGCAGGGGCACCACATGGCAGTGGTGGGGAGGGACATCTGAACCACCAGCAATTGATAGCCTGCTGGGCAGCTGCTGCACAGGGAACTTCAGGGAGCAGGGAGCTGATAGAAGGGCTGCCAGTCCACCCTGGTTCCAACCACCCACCAGCTAGCTGCAACGGGCTGCTCTTCCTGCAAGCAGTGGACAAAGCAGGCGGCTGCCAAATGACCTTAGAAGCATTGCAAAACTTTAAACGAGCATGTTCCCTAACTGATCAGCGATGTAACAAAACAACGTTAATCAGGACGACTAAATGAGGAGGTGTATTTGTATTGATATTGGGTTCTGAGAAGATGGGGTGAGTGCTGGGAGCGGTGGGAGGTGATGGGGGTGCTGAACTGATAGGGGGATGAGAGCAGCTCGGGGAGTGAACTGAAAGGGGTTGGATGGGAACAGAACTGATGGGGGACTAAGCAGACAGGATTAATTGCTGGGCAGGAGATGGGCAGATGTGGGGGCAAGAGCTCCTGTAGCAAGGACCAAAATCACCTTCTCCAATACATAAGGGAGAGTGAACACTAGTTGTCCCATGCACACACCCAGGGGGGATTCAAAAATCAAGCAACTGACCTTTAAAAAATAAAAATTTTTTAAAAAAAGTGTTTTTAATGTCATGATTGTTGGGCTGATCTAATGATTTTTGATCTCTCAAGTGTGGCACTGCAGCACTAGACCCTGCTGTAACCGATGCAAAACCTGCAGACATATCTCCACCTCTATGATGATCAATCCCATCACCCCACCCCCAAACAGCACACCTTTCAAGATCCATGTATACTCTCAGTCCTCGTCCTCAAAGGAAACCTGCACATCATCTTCAGAACATAAGCCTGGGAGCCTACAGTCATAACTTTGCTAAACACTAAAAATCATTGACTCAGTAAGGATATTGGTTTTATATCGCTTTACAACAATCTGAACCCCACTAACTTTCCTTTATCCTATGACTGCACAGGAGTTAACAGCTCAGTTAATTTTGAGTGGTCCCTTGCAATGTGTTAAGATACTTAATGTGTTTCAACTTGTATTTAGCTGTGACACTTGATTACCTTTCCCAGGTAATCTGGTCTACACTAGAAAGCTAGGTTGGTTTTACTATGTCAGTCAGGGGTGGTGAAAAATCCACAGCTCTGAGCAGCATTGTTAAATCAACCTAAATCCCCGTGTAGGCCTTGTCTACACTAAAGGGAAAAGTCAATCTAAGCTATGCAATTTGAGTTAAGTGTGACTAAAGTGAACGTATCTTAGGTCTACTTATTGCGGGGTCCACACTACGTAATGTCTTACTCTCCTTACTCTTCTCTATGCAGTGGAGTACTGGAGTCAATGAGAGAGCGATCTCCAGTCAATATAGTGGGTCTTCACCAGACTCGCTAAATTGACTGCTGATGCATTGATCACCAAGTGTCAATCCACCAGAAAGTGTAGACAAACCCATATATAGAACTATGCCTCTTGGGGAAGTGGATTACCTATGCCCCTTCCATCGGTGTAGGCAGCGTCTACACTGAAGCACTACAATGGCGTAACTATAACATGCTGTAGCATTTTAAATGTAGACAAGCCCCCAGACTTGTGTGTAACTTGAAAGCTTTTCTGTCTCCTCCACCAACAGAAGTTGGTCCCATAAAAGATATTGGTCTACACTGCACTCTTGCTCGGAAGCCAGTACAGATTCCAGTTCACTCTTCGGTGAGTGCGATGGCTCGAGGGCCACAAGCTAGAATACTTATCAGGAAAGCATTCCTATGTAGAAAGGGTGCTTAAAGCAAATGCTTAAGTGCCTTCCTGTGCCCCAGAACCATGTTTGCGAAACTGGGACTGAACAGGCTTATCCCACCCTCTCATAGAAAGCAGTTTCAGCATATCCACACGGTATGATTTTCCAGGAAAATGTGCATCAACTGTGCATGGTCATTCCTTTCATGTTAGATGATTGTGCTTCAAATCAGCACACTCCAGGAAAATACAGGCAGCTAGCTCACAGCTACTGGCAGGAAGCTTGGGGGTGTTTCTCAAGAGAGATATTTTAGGATCTGGGATTTCTTATGCCCTGCCCAGAAGCCAACAACCTCATTGGACATAGTGAAGAAAGGAAACCTTCATGATTCAGGCTATGTTTTCAAGCATTAAAGTCTCAAAGTTGGATTGCCTAGCATTGAGCAAGGTGGAAATGCTAACATGTTAATATTCAAGAAGGAGTAACCCCACCTGTGGACGCTGATCCCTCTGCATTGCTGACCTGAGCTATGAGATGGCACTCTGGGCCAAGCCCAGCTTTACCCCACTGGCAGAATAATAGCGTGACCAGCTACTGCAAAAGGAATTTGGTGAGGAAACTGGATGACTGAGCACACCCTCTGCATTCCTCTTAGAATGGAGCTAGCCCTGATGCTTGAATAAGACCATGCACTGGGTGAAGAGAACTGATTCACACTGTGGAGACTGGCTACCACCACTCGCTACTGCTCCTTATTTACTTCGTACTTTGCACTTGACAAACTCTGTACAAATGATTGTTCAAATAAATCACACACTTTCTCCAAGGGTTCAGTCAAATCCTAAGTGATGCATTTATATTCTCCCACAATAACAGCCACAACACCACTTGGTTTGTAATGTCAGATGAAGACATCGCTGCAGGAACAAAGGGGAGAAAGCCAGTTTGGGAGAGAGAACTCAGAAAAAAACGATTTTGTGTATTCCTTCTTTTACTCCTCATCTCGAATACAAGTTACACACACGTGCACACTCTTTAGGGGCATGGATTGTCTATCATGTGGATGGTGCTACTAGAAGACTTACATTTTTGGTGTCAATGGGATGGTCCGTGACATGCCTTTTATACCTAGCACTACTTTCATCTTTATCTTAGACGATTTCTAATGAGTATGTCACTGTTGTACCTAGGTACCAGAGCAATTAACATAATAGGAACCTATACTTGAGCAGTTAAAATGTCTATGTATTTTCTATTACTGTAACTAGATCTGTGCATTATATTTTGAGCCCTGAGCTTGTAAACATGTACACACGTTTAGTTTTACTCATATGAGTAATTAAGGTTAATGGGACTACTTATGTGATTAAAGTTAAGCACATGCATAAGTGTTGGCAGGATTAGAGCTTTAGGTCACTAATCACAATTGCAATCTAAGTGTTCTTGTCAAGTGCCTCTGGATATGTTTAGTAATTATTTAAATGAAATGTTAACCAATTGTATAGCATTATGGATTGTGAAACAAACACCCATGTTTTAAACTGTATACTATTTAAATGTTTGTTTTTATTGAACTCATTACTTATCACAGAACATGCATTTCATGATAATGATTCTATAATATGTGTAACAACTTGGGATAGCTCAGTGGTTTGAGCATTGGCCTGCTAAACCCAGGGTTCAATCCTTGAGGGGGCCATTTAGGGATCTGGGGCAAAACAATCTGTCGGGGGACAGTACTTGGTCCTGCTAGTGAAGGCAGAGGACTGGACTCTATGACCTTTCAAGGTCCTTCCAGTTCTATGAGATAGGTATATCTCCATATATCTATATGAGGAGTCAGTTTGCAATGCTGCATTCTGGATCAATGTTTTCTTTATAATTTTCTCCTGTAATTATTTTAGTTTCAACTCAGACAAGACTCTGCTGTTACCAATAGGGCTAACTGTGATAGCTAATGGAGAGCATCTCCATTCCATGCCATTCCCAGACTGATTAAGGTTAATTAACAGGAATAGAAACTAATTTAATACTCTGTGGAAGTGGTATATGTGAAGAACTAGCCATTTTCTGGCTGTGTAATACTGAAAGTCAGGTGAAAAGATACAATAGCATTGCCTATTGGGAAAGAAAACTGACCCACTGGAAAGTAACAGAGGCAGACTTGAGGGATGCTGCCATAAAGCACAAGGACTATAAACATAGGCCAATTCAGAGTATTCTTAAGCAACTGTACCCCTCTATTAAAAATACCTCCATAAAACATGTCCTCTTTCCGGTCCACAAATGCTAAGTCACGTCAATAAATGGTGGTCACCATACCATCATTTAAAAGAGACAGGTTAGCATAGTCTGCTGGGACTCCCTGTTTTGTATTTGATTTTTGTTTACTTGGGGCTAGATTCTGCTAATGGATTTACACAAGTACCCAGCTGGAACCTCACTGAGGTCAACAGAATGCTACACAGCGCAACGGTCCTTATCCTCAAACTGTCAGCTTCTCTGAACACTGTCTTTCCATTGGGAATTGTACGGACACAAGAGTGTACTGTCAGTGCTTCAATAATCAAGTCCTAATCAAAATGCTGCACTATTGTCAACATAGCATTAAAGAATCTTAATTCCAAAGGCAGGAAAGACTAAACGGATGGCTAATAATGTGATGTCTACACAAAATAATATGATGAAGCTTTTCTGCCACTGTGATTGAGTGCTGGCAATTTCTTCTGTATATTTCTATAACTCAGCTGCACTTAAAACATTAAAAAGTTAATCTCTGCTTAACCTCCACCTTCAAAATCTCAACTCTAAGTAAGTTTCATTTTTTAAAAGTTCAATACAAAACTTAAAGGGAGGCTGCACTACTCAACTGAGCAATCGAAGCATTCAGAGACTATGTGCTTGTCAACATCAATAAAAATAGGTTCATATTCTTCAAAAGGTTTCAAGATTTCTTTATTCATTTCCTCATTTAGAGCTGGGTGCAGCCACCTTGCTCAAAAGTGATGTCATTTGAGATGCTGTCAGTGAGTGTCTGAATGAACAGATTAATTTAGTTTCTAATCTGCTTTAATAGGTTAGGGTCAGAAGTAAAACTAATAAATACTTCAACAAATACTAAATAAAGTACTAAATATCAACGCTTATTATTATTTAAAGCTGGGTGGATATAGATTTACAGTCTTTTCCACTGGGCTTCCCAGTATCACAAAATGGCATCACTTTTGGCAGGGTGTTTATCTCCAGCATTAGACTTAGAAAACCCAACAGCCATTAAAAACCACATTTTGCAACTTATTGATGGGGAGAAAATGCTTTTTGTGCTATTCAGCTGCATGCACAACTTTCCTTTCAATTAGTTAAATCAATGATTAAGAAATTCTAAAGAAAAACAACTCACTCTGCTTAAAGTGAAATTGTGCAGTACATTAGTGCAAAGAGTAACTACCAGATAACTAAGCAAGTGCTACTGCAGGTCCAAAAACGCAGAGTATATTTCAGATAGTGTTAGTAGTTTGGTTTGGTTTTAGTGTTAGCCTCTCTTTATAGGGGGGAAAAAAATCTTTATTTTTGCTTTTACACAGAATTTATAACAGTGCTTGAAACAGCAATTTCAAAATTTTTTTGCTGAGTTTGACATACTGATTTATTGGCTTTGATACAATTTTTGAAGTATGAATCCTATATAAAATGTTCCCATTTGAATTGTAAATGGGGAAAAACAAATGTTTTGTTCAAAGTATTTTTGCTTTAATGAGAGTAAGATTTCATTTTGCAAGATGTTAAGATTCAAGGCAGACTAGCTGTGGGACTCTGGATATATTTTAAGTCTTAGGCCTGATCTGCACTAGGAAATTAGGTTGGTATAACTACATAGCTTAGGGGTGCGACAAATCCACATTCCAGAGTGGTGCAGTTAAACCTGGGTTTCTCAAAATGGGAACTCCTCAGGGGACATGAAGTTATTACATATGGGGGGGGGAGGGGTCATGAGCTGTCAGCCTCCACCCTACACCCCACTTTACATCCAGCATTTATAATAGTGTTAAATATATAAAAAAGTGCTTTCAATTTATGGGGGGGGGGGTCACATAGCAAACCTGAGTGTGAAAGGGGTCACCAGTACAAAAGTTTGAGAACTACTGCGTTAAACTACTTTAGCTCCCAGTGTAGACAGTTCAAGTTAGCACACCCGAGTTTCTCCACTTGAGCTAGGTGCTTGCATGAGGCCAGATCTAATACCAACATAAGACTCTAGTGTGGAACTCGGTCTCTCAGGAATGTGAAAAATCCACACTTTTGAGCAACGTAATTATACCAACCTAACCCCTGATGTAGATAGTGCTATGTAGGCAGTCAACATAGTCTTGCAGAGGCGGATTAGCTACCCCGATAGGGGAAGCTCTCCCATCAACATAGGAGGATCTTCACCTAAGCACTGCCGAGTGCAGCTGCACTAGTGCAGTGGCTCTAATGCAGCTTTGTAGACCTGTCCTGGGAGTACAAGCACACTGTGAAACAACAGGAGCTACACAGAGTGATCTGATCAACTAATAAATGATTCTATACGGATTGTATTAACCGGAAGATTAAATTAAATGCTATGGAAGTCTAACTCCAGCTACTGCATCCCAACTACATGATTAGCTCCACTGTGAACGGCATTCAAGCTTCAGCCTGCATCTTTATGGACCAGCAAGCTTGAATTTAGAGCACAACTTCACATGATCTAGAGATTTGTGTGTGGGGATGGGAGTCGCATAGTGGCAAAACTCAAGTTATATCTCCAGCTAATAAAGCAGTAAAGATAAGCCCTATGAGTTCCTTAGATGTTGTTTGGGAATAATATTATTTGCTTTCCTTATACAGATGGTTAGGATAAATTCAGTTATGTTTGTGATGCTCACCTAGAACAATGAGAAGAACCAAAGAACAGTCCAAATACTTTTTCCATATGCTCTTATTCATGCATTGCTCTCATGTAGACCTGTGCTGGGTTTATGATTATGTTTATAGAAAAGATATTCACACACCACTCACATAGGTGTAGACCAGGGTTTCTCAAATCAGGGGTCGTAACCCCCCTGGGGGTCACCAAGCGCTCCCGGGGGGGTCGCAAGCTCCTGGCACCGCTTAAAAGCTGCCAAATGAATTACTTCTGCATTCGGCAGCTTTTCGGCAAATATGCCAAGCTATTTTGGGAGTGCTCTGCGTGTGGAAGTAATTCATTCGGTGGTTTTTTGGCGGACACACAAAGGTCCACCGCAGCAGCCGACGAATGAAAAAAGGGGTCGCGGTTCTCAGAAGTTTGAGAACCACTGGTGTGGACTCTGTGGGTGCTCCGGGGATGAAGCACCCACAGGGAATAATTGGTCACCCACTGGCAACCAAGCTCCCTGTCTTGCCCCCCCTTACCTCCACCTCCTCCCGAGTGCGCCACGTCCATGCTTCTCCTTCCAGGCTTGCCGCCACAAAACAGCTGTTTCGTGGCGTAACAAGCAGTAGGAAGGAGGGGAAGGAGCTGGAACATGATGGGGCCAGGGCGGGGACTTTGGGGGAGGGGTTGGAATGGGGCAGGGCGGAGTCAGGAGCACACACTGGCCCCATGAGAAGTTGGTGCCTATGACCACTTAAGGGGGGGAAAAACCACACAGAGGGAACTTCCTGTGGTAAGAAAATGATTAAAATGCTAAGTCTGTCCTAGCCCAATTTTTCCATCATGGTGAGATATGTAATTTGAAAAGTTAACAAAAAGGTCAAGAACAACAACATCTGAAATGGCTCACACACTACACAAAGAAATCACAAGGTTGCAGAGAAGAAATTCTTAAAGTGTAACAGAAGCAGGAAGAGAATATGTAGGTCTGGTGGCCCCCAGAGTACAAAGGGAGCAGCTGCGAAGGGTAAAGACGCTGCAGAGAGGCTAGATGATGCCTGTGTCTTCTATCTCCATTACCAAGGATACTGAGGAGATGCAATGCCAGGCTTACACTTCTATGCCTCTTCATACTGTAGAGAGTAGTAGGTTTAAGGACACTATTTATATAGATCCAGTGCCAGCAACTGGAGTAGCAGCTGTGAAGTGGCTATAACGCAGCTGTGTGCACTGCCAACAATTTCAGCACCTCTCCCTCCCCAGCACCATCTTGCTACCCAGAAGACGCCCATTTACTTGGGTCATGTATGGGGAAGGGTTTTAAATCCTATCAATTTCTAAGGGAAATTAACGTAAGATTTGTAATACAATGGTCCCATTGACACTGAACACATGCAGTTCTCAGGAAACAAAAAATTGGGCAGGATAACCATAAAAGAACTCCAGTATTCAAAATGAGCCATTTAGTGTGGCTAAAATAGAAACAACTAGATAGTAAGAGGGAAGAGGTAGGTTTGATTCTAGGAACTGGATTCCCCAAGCCCCACAAACCATTAGGCCGATTAGATAATGGAATTTGCCAAGGCAGGTTACTGATGAGAGCCCTGCAGATCTACATATGTGCACTTTATATGTGAGTATCTGCATCTGTGGTTGTATCGTTTGCCATCTTTGCAGATCCGATGGCGATCCAAATTTTTGCATCTGTGCAGGGCTCTAGTTACAGAAACAGGGTTACTAGAAGTTGAGAGCCACAAAGACAATGACAAGACCAAGGGCTCACCTAACAAAAACAGCACCAATAAATTTACAGCAAATTAAGGGACTATGGCTTCACGCAGTTTATTG
This sequence comes from Sternotherus odoratus, assembly GCA_032164245.1. Taxonomy (NCBI): domain Eukaryota; kingdom Metazoa; phylum Chordata; order Testudines; family Kinosternidae; genus Sternotherus; species Sternotherus odoratus. The sequence continues at coordinate 220,196,222 of JAVMKO010000002.1, read as the reverse complement.
CTGCAGGTCATCATGTATCCAAGCTCTATGGCTTTAAAACAGATGGATATTTTATGACTATTAAAAACATTTTCAGCTTTGCAAACAAAAATAATCTAGCCTCATGGTTCAGGGCCTGAAGGAGGGTCAGGAAGCTGCTTGCCCTCCCCATACACAGCATAGCACAATTAGCTTGGTGGTACACCTTCTCTGAAGTAGAAGATATTGACCCCTCTTACAGGCACAATAGCAGCCCTGATGGATCAATGATCTTATCTGATATGGCAAATCCTACACCCCTATTTAACAACTTAAAAGTTTCATGTAGAAGACAAGCCTGAACCAGTACATGGTGATGAACTAGATGCTCCAGGGGCTGCTTCTCAGGCCTATATGTCAAGGTCCATCAGACTTTGAAGGATCCTCTGGTCAAGTGGTCAGGCAAGTATGTTATATAAAGTGATGAATCAAAATTATTCTATGAAAACCATGTGGTGATCAATGAGATGCAAACCAGATAGAATGCTATTGAAAGGCTGATTTCCTTTTTTTTAAAATGGACGTGTCTAACTTGCATATACATAACAAATGAATCAATGCAAGTGCAATAACAATGTCCAAACACTTTACTCTCTTTCAGAACATTTTTTGTTTAACAGGATACATAGAAAATTAAATACAAAAAAATATTAACCGTAAAGGTCTAATTTAAACTAAAGGAAAAGCAAGAGTTAAGACTGCCAAGTTTGTCCCTAAATCACCCTATTGGATCTACGTACGGCAGTATATTTGAGACTATTCTGCAGCTATAAGGACAGAGTATCACGTTTAATGAAATTTCCTTTTAATGTCTTGCTAACAGAGTTTAATTTTTTCTTCAATTAGCAGGATATAATGTAGATCAAGAAAAGACAATGGACAATTGAGACAATGAACATGAATGTAGGAAAGTTACAGTACAACAAGGAAAGAGTAGAACTCAACAAACTAAAGAAGAAAGCTGGTCTGGCGTAATTAATATGGATGAACAAATGTTACTATCTGAGGAAAACTGTAAAAAAGGTAATCATATCCACACAGGTATCGCAGTCTGCTAGAAGACTGCAGTGGAGTAACTGCTTATTTGACTCTCTATTTTGAGCTTTTTCCATCTTTTGATTATGAAAAAATCTGTGTATTTGAAACTTGTAAAAAAACAGGGCACAGCCACTTTCATGTCTACAAATCCACTGCACTGCAGTTTGTGCAGCTACAGAATCACATGAACATTTCTCTAGAAATTGTATCACTTGGCAAGGTTTGCAAATTAAGGGGAGAACTTACCAGTTGCTTGGACTTTTTAAAGATCTGTCTATGCCTAATTACAAACTCAAGAAGAAGAAACTTAAGTTTCAACAATATTTGTTCGCTGCTTTCTGCTCTTTAGTGCCAAAACAGAGCTAGCAGATGCTCGCCAGAGAAACACAATAAAACGCAGAAAATAATGTGTGCACATAATTTCACTAACCTAGATGCAGTGCATGGCATCGCATTTATTTCTATTTCTGTCCCTCTCTCCTCTGCCTATTGTTTCTCCTCTTCCTCTCTACCTCATTTTGCTTATTTTCTACACCTTTCACTGAAAACATTTGATTAGTGGCTGTAAAAAGCCAATCTAGTTGCTATTGTGTTCTCTTCCCTTCCATTTCCCCTTATTAATTGTGAATCCTTTCTCCATCCCACTCATCCCTCTCTCCCTTCTCCCCCCATTCCACTTTCCTCCTCCCCGCTTGTCTGTATCATATGCTGCTTTCCTTTTCCTTGCCCAGGTCTCCCCTTTCTCCTCTAGTCATTCTGTGGACTCCACAAGCTACAAAGTGACACTTGTTATTGCAAGAGCTATGAAGGGGGGTGGGGAGACTATGCTAGGGAGTGTGGGCAGTGAAGGCTAAATAAATGCAGTGGAGTTAGGTGCTGCTTGGTTGATAATATATTTCTTATGTATTATATGCAATTCATATTTTTCTTAATTTGAGGTTGGTATTTGTAGAAGGTGCAAGACAGCCATCCTGGGAGATGGAGTCTTATCTATAGAATAGGTAAGGCCTGAGGAATTGTACTTGTAAAGTTTCTCAACACTGCTCTACCAATGTGCCTCAGTTATGTCTTGGAAAGACCATTTCTAGGGGCGAGAGGATAGGTTCAGTCTGGATGGGCCAGTCAATCCTTTCCGTTTCTGCTCAGGCTGCTAACAATCATGCTATTTGTGATTTTTTTCGAAATGGACGGGGCTCTTCTATGCGGATACTGGAAAGTGGACTGCAACAGAGACCAAATCCATCTCACCTAGACCAAATTGGGACAATTACTTAATCACTGCTGACCTCAGAAATATTTTCAACAGTGACCCAGAGTTCAAAGCTAAATGAACGTTTACTAATCCCACAAGACACCCAGTTCAGAAAGGTACTCAGAAAAGTACTATAAAAAAATAAGTATACTATAATTTAAGTTCATGCTCTAGGAAGCCTAATAGCTATAACCTAATGTTTTGACCTCTCACAAGAAGGTTAGGAGATCTGTACACCCAAAAGTATTGTGAAGAAAGATGCCAGAAGCTTAGCGCCACCAGTCTTAGAGAAATGCATAGATGATGCTAACTTTATTGCAACATCACAAATTGAGTTACTATTGCCAATTCTGTTAAAGTAACTAAATTCTCTCTGTACAGCCTTTTGAGATTATTTGTATGAAAGAAACAATATAAAGCTAAATTGAAACTAATATTTCTAACACTTTAGGCTGCTGAGTTCAAACCCAGGCAGGGGCAGTCTCAACTAAGAACCCTCAACAGCTAGACGGTCTTCAAAATATCAGCAGTGTTAAAATGATATAACTAAACTTAAGGTCATAAATATAAAGTATTTCATAAAGATTAAGGAAGGCATAGATCAAAAGAACCTGCTGAAAAGCTCAGCCCTTTCCTACATATTGTGATCTTCCTAATACCATGAGCTTTTGTGAAGTGTTAATGAGGGTGAAAACACCCCACAAATTAGGGTTAATGGTCAAGAACACCAGTCCCCTCAGATACCACTAGGTGAAAAGCACTGGAATCATTAGCCATCACACACCATACAGTATTCATAATAAATGTCTCTAGGTATTCATCAGTCCCACAGGGGCCTTACCGGTTTCCTTTGTATCTTGTCGTAGAGTAGCACAGTCCAGGTTGTTGCGCAAGCTACGGAGCATATAAGTATTGCATGTAACCACCACCTGTTACCTACTGTGTGTTCACCAACCCTTATGGTACATTTTCAGCATCAGGAGATACATGCACCATTTCCTCTTCCAACAGGAACTGTGTGCAAAAGCCTATGCTGAAAATTTACCCCACTGGATATTGTGAATGTTTGTGTTGCAATGAGGTATGTATTATCAGCCAATATTCCTCATGGGTTCAGGCATCAAAAGTACAAGGCCTTGCAACCCAAGGCAGCTGTCCTGTGTATAGAGATATATAAAAAGGTAGCTCACTTAATCCTTTCATGCCAGGAGTAGGGATTTTCCCGGAGCGACATCCATTGCCGGCAATGGACGCACCAAAATAACGTCGGCATCAATGAGTTAACCACCTCTGTCCTCTTTTCACCTATTATATTTCTCATGCATCATCCAGCTTCCCAACCATCTTCCTGTTTCTTCACAGTACGCACGCTATGTTCTCTCCCTTCTTCAGCACGGAGTTGAAAATGGAGTTGAGAAAAGGAGACACATGGTCAGCTGGTGATGTTAACAAGCTCCTTGCTGCCCTGAGAAGCTGGATGGAAATGGTTGAAATTACAAGGGGGTCATCATCAAGATCGGGGAGGACATAACTTAAGTTATGAGATTTCACAACCTCCCACCCACCCCTCCTATGACACTATTATTGCAGATGACAAGTTCCACAACTCAATGAAAAACCAGGTTTAAAGAGCTTGGAAGCACCTGAAAATTCACCTTGCTGTCTTCCTGCTTTGGTGATGGAACAAAATTGATGGGAAGACACACCCAGCTCCCACAGAAAGTCTAAAGGATCAGGAGACAGGGTAACTATGCATCCCCCTTTAATCTAGAATATGGTACTCAACTAGGTGCCCCAATGGCCTTCCTGTGGCCTAAAAGTCTAAGACTTATCAGCCATTTCAGAGCTGTAGTATCTTGACCTGATAGTTAGCCCCAAAGACAATATGCAATACTCTTAACAGGTGGAAGTCGGACAGAAGCAGTTAACTCTTAGTGCCTTGATAAAATACAGGACAGAATATACCAAGAAGATCACCACAATTACCCAAGAACACTTGGCAGGATAAAAAGGTTTTCACAGACTTAAGGCTTGATTCTGATTTCAGATACATGGTACATTATAATTCAAGTACCACAAAATCAGCTCTTGGGCAAATATAACCATGTACCCAAGATCAGAACTTTAAACCAGGTTAGTGTCCTCAGAATTGTATCAGGTAAATTGCAACAGGGGAGACCCCATAGGGAGGAAGTGAACCCGCATTTCAAATGACAAATTTGATGGGTAATGATTCCATAGCTGACCATGGGTTTGAGCCAGTGGGTTTAGGTAGCTGAAGTCATAGCTACTCTAAATTCAACAGAAACTGCAAGTGTGCTAGGAGTCAGCACTTGGTGTTAAAATGACACTGTCAGGTCAAATCTGGATCAAAAATAAGGTTTTATAAAACTTAACACCATTAGAATCCAAGATTTTCCTTTAAAACTTCAATAAAATTGTTTTTTTGAAACAATCATTCCCCTACAGTGTTTGCAACTTAAGCAATGAAGAAAACCCTGAAAATGACAGTGGCTAGAAAGAGTATATACAGCTTCCCTTTTGTTTAGTTTGTTCAAGGGGAGAAAAATTCAAGAACAAAACAGCATAAAGTGAAGAATATTTTTTTTAACTTTTCAGTTTTAATAATACATGGTATTAATTACATAAGGAAAATGTGTTTTGGTTTATATATATTTAACCTGACAGTGTGTCCCTTTAAGTGAAGAAATCTTCAATCCCTGGTTAATTAAAACAAACTGCAGACTAAAGCTGTTAACCAATATACTGTAGATACACAGGGTTAAAAAAGGGGGAAAATACATAGAACCTTATTTGCATGTATGAACATATTTTAGTGCATAATATGTAACTTACAAAGATCACATCTTTTCTCCTATAGGTTTACAACATAACTATAGTCAAAACTCTAAATGCACACAAATTCGAGATTATTTTGAATAGTACACAGGTAGGATAAGAATTTCTCTTTCCTATCAAAAATGGATAATTTTATGACCGTTGTTCACATTGGTGGCTATGGAAGATAACAGAGTCATAGGAAACAGTCTCATGAATTCACACCTAAACTGATCTCCAGCAAAGGCCAGGAAGGAATATCCCCATTCTTGTACAGCACTGCCCAATGAGATGCATTATCAATTCTCTTTATTAAACTCTTTGGAAACATCAAGAATTGGTCATTTTAAGGGCAAAATACTGCCAAAGGCCTTAATGGTGTGTTGTCTGGTAGGAATGTACATTACAAGAGAACATATTAAGGGTGGGCATACTCTTTTCTTAAAATGAAGGCTATCCATATCTTAACTAACCTAACCAAGAATAAACCCTTTTGGAAGTACAAGAAAATATCAGGACTGCATTTTCCATCTCTCCCACAAGGAGGCCACTGGAAAAGGTCAAACTAGAGTCCCTCCCCATTTCTTCCTTTTGTTATCCTGGCTGGGAAGTATGAGGGACAAGTGTATACTTATCCTCTGCTCTGTACCTCCCTTCTTCAAGAGGAGCAACTTTCTGTCTCCAGTGCAGTGGCCTATAACACCTCTGCAGGGTCCCAGGGAAATATCACTTTCAAGTTTAAAACTAAACTCCCATCCTTCCATTCCTGCAAGAAGCACTCATTTTATGTGGATAGGGTGAGGGTTTTCACTGTACCATCAAGAAATCTAGGACAGATATTTGGTTGCTTTAAATTTTCAAGTGGCAGACTGTTGGAACTCATTGGGTTCCACTGGGCCAGAGTAGGCTGCTCATGAAAAAGATTCATTACCAGAGAAGGCTACTCAATTGCTCAGAGGAGAGGTCCGTCTGATGCTGGAAGAAGAAAGCAGCCTGCCAGACACCACCTCCCTCACCTGCCAAGACAACACCACCGGTAAGGTACAGGGACTGGAAAGAGTGTACGGAGGATCACAGCCCCCACTGCCCAGTGACAGGCTTCAAAGTTTCAGATTAGCATCCAGACTTTCTGATGTTTATCTGAACTGAACATAAAACTTGAAATCTTTGGAAGTTAACTCAACACTAGCAAAAATGTCAAGAGAAAAGAAAGTTGCCAGAAGACAACAGTCTCCCAATGCTACATAAAATCGCAGAAGAAAGGCAAACATTTATACGACAGGCCACACTGACAGACTTAAGATAACTGAATTTAAATCTAGATCAGATATTTGGTATAAACATTCAGACATACGCTGAGGCCGTTGAGCCAGAATTGCTCACTGCATTTTATGGCTGGTTTAGAAAACAGGCCTGTAAATTAGCACCTGCCAAGCAAAGACCAATTCATCAATAAACTGCTTTTTAAAAAATAAACTGAACTGGATGAATAAGCTATCTTCTCAGTGGTCAAGTTGGACTGACTCGTCTTTGATCAATGAACAACACACTGACATCTGGCAAACTAGCATGAATCCCATAGGGTATAATCTGCAACAAAGGGAATTCACAGAAAGTACCTGGAGGTGTGTTTTGGGGCTGAAATCGCTCACTTAGGGAAGGTGTACCTATTTGCTTGTCAAAAAACATTTGGCAACAAGGCAACAACTTAAGTCTTGTTTGCAGTTGAACAATTACGTTTTCTCTTTATACTACAACTGCCATGGCTCCAGTGAGCTGCTGTTCCTCTTACCTTTAGGTCTTTCCAGCAGTCCAGAAGCTTGGTAGCCAAGTCACTCATATCCACAATTTTGTCTGTCTGTTCTTGGCTCCTCTCACTCTCTACATCAGACACACCCTCCTCTTCATCTTGAGATGGTGTTTCCATTGCAATGGGCTCTTCTAGCTTTGTGCCATTGCTCTCTTTGGCCTCTGCTTCAGGCTCAGCCTCCAGCTCAGCAGCCTGAGGTTTGCTGCTGTCCACTGCAGCATCAATAGTAGCTTTGATTTCCTGTTGCGGCTGCTCCTCCGCCACTTCTGTAGGTGCACTGTCCAGCTGATCTAGGTCCTCTTTGCCCTCCTTTCCCTCCAGCTCACTGGTGGCATCAGAGATTGCACTGTCCATGCTGTTTTCGCTTATAATTTTGAGCCTTCGAAAGACAAGCTTCTTCGGGGTGTCTGTGTCACCTTCTGTGCTCTGCTTGATGGAAGGATCTGGCGTGTTGAGTGGCGTATGAGCCCGCGACGTGTTCTCACTGGAATAACCATCCCCCTCACTGAGCTGTGGGACAGCGGTCTTGGTCTGAGCCCAGCGCTGGATAATTGGAAGAACTTTGCTCTCCTCCAACATGTTTTTATTGGGTATAGGCAAGAGCTCCAGCGTCTTCATAATCTGGTTACAAACACAAGACCGCAGCAGTTACATTTAAAACCATCACTTTGCACTACTTTAATTTTTTTATTTTTTTTTTTAATACCTCTAATTTGGCAATAGCAATTTCTTCCAAGAGGAACTGAGTTCTTTAGTATTTGCTACAGCCATATTCATACTGACAAGTTAGTAGAGATGCATTTGCTGTAGGAGCAGTAGTGAGCTTTTGCTAACTACTACTGACACCAAATAAAATATATGGGTGGAAAACAGGACCAAAAGTGTTCAGGTCATAACTGCAATGAATTCAAAAGGTTCAGACACTTACAGCTGATCATGCAGATCTTGAGTTTCCATGTAAACAACCCAAGGTAAAATAGCTCATATAAAAATGTGCTGACTATTTAAATGGTTAACCTTTTAACTTGTCTTTGGTTAACCAGACATCACACTTCTGTATGGTTACGGTGATCTCTAAATTGGCTTTGACTGCATACTAAATACTGTGAATCGGATTTTCCTCTTTGTAAATGTTGCAGTGATTATTTTATTTGTAACTATATTAATGGAAGAAGTTAATAGAAACTGATAGATCAACTGTAGGAAGATAGGAACTTACTACAGCAATACTTGAAAAGTTCTTTTTTCTCTCTAGACAGCAGTATTTAAAACACCCACTGAATGTCACGGAATTACATATATTTGTTGAAGGAAGATCCCGACATCATTCTCCTGGGTGGAATGTCAACTGCCAGCACGTGTGTAATCACTGTTTGCAACTTAAAACTAGATTGGACAAGACACCAGAGAAATGTACTGTGGACAACCACCCTGCGCTGGCAGAGAGAGACTGGATGGCTTTACATTTCCATCTATAACATCCATGATTCTATGATCATGTAGATTTCTGAAGCCTACCAAAAATAAAGCCAACTACTACTACAAAAATGTGCTCTCCCTCCACCCCCCCAGGTTGCTGATAGTTTAAAAATCTATATTTTAAAGTATTCCTAGATTGTACCATGTTGCATATACATGCAAAAATCTTATAAAAATTAGACTATTTACTGTATGATTTGCATCTTCAGTGATTAAATACAATAAAAATCACTCCACATACCAAAAAAAGAGTTAAATTCCCACTCCTGGTTTTAGGTTCTCAGCACCTAACTTGCAGAAACTCAGATTATTAGTCTCCTGAGGTCACTAAACCAATTCATGAGAATGCAGCCATTCCCCACTTAACGCCCTTTGTGCCTCTAACCACCAGTTCATTTTACAAACAAAATGACAGAAAACAAAACAAAAAATCTAAAAAACAGTGCTAAAAACTATGCACATTGGATCCAAAGTGCCTTCTAAGAGGAGGAAGTACATTTAAGTATATATGAGGAAGCTAGCGGCTGTCATGCAGAAAGGCAGGCATGAATCACCCCCTGAAAAAAAATCTCTTCACAGGTGGACAGATGAAAACTGACAATTCCTTTGACAGACAAATCAAAGGCCGATGTGGATGCCAGAAGGATTTCAAATGATGATTTAAGCACGTCCACTTCAAGGTGCATTGTAGATGGTCTGTGAAATTTTAAGACATTTTGCCTCATATGACCACTGCTGTTCAATGTCTGAATGGTCCCAACATTCAGGTGGCTACACGGAATAAGTCTGAATGTCTGAAACACCGAGCTTGAGATTCTGATCCCACTCCAAATTGAACAAGGGAGAGGGGGAAAACAAAACAAACAAACAAACAAAAAAACCACACACACAGAACAGGGCTGGATTGAAGTTTACTTTGACCTTTCACAGCTCTAGACTAAACGTAACTCAGCTTTGCTGTCCAGAATTCAAGATCATCACAGACATGAGAGTCTCACCAGTGACAATGAGGAGGGTAATGCCAAGTCCGTCATATCTCAGGAGCTATAGGGGGAAATGGCTATACGGCTTCCCCATTCCTTCAATTTGAAGACTCCTTCAGCAGCAAGGGCACCTGAGAACACATGGTACATGTACATGTGCTCCATTACTTAAAAGACTGGCAAGCTAGTATTGTGAGTGTTACCATCCACTCTGTTCCATCCACCCAAAAGAAGATGATGCCACGACAAAAAGGAATTCTTAAGCTAGCTCACAGCCTCTGCTTTGGAGTCCATGGAAGTTTATAAAGAGAGTAGCTCAGATACTTCAAAGAGGACGGTTAGCACAGCAGGAATTGGGGTCTTTCTCCCCAGGCCCAGTGGATTCTGTCTTTTAAGTAACCCACATAACTTGATGAGGAGTCTCTCTGCATACAGCAAGCTCAGGCTGATGCATTAAGTCAGGTGGGGAAGGGATGTTGACTCAGCAGATGTCAATTACAGTTGCATCAAGCCACTGGCACTGAAAAGAACAAGAGTGTCAGAGTAAGCACTGATGCTGACTGCGCTGAACCCAGTGGATTGTGTACAGGATCCTGATGGGCCCATAAGTTCAGAATATGCACTGTGAGAGCACAAAGCTTTAACAGCCCAGGAGATGAGTACATCTCACCCATAGCTGAAGCAGTGTGATAGTCTGGCTCAGGAGAATAGATGTTTTATAAGGCTAATGAAATAGGATCCTTGTCAAGGTAAGGATAAATGAGGTATGGACGATGGAGTCAACTGATCTCCCTATCCCATAAAACATTCCCATATTTATAGCAGGAAGCCTTTCCCCCTCCCCCCCGCCCTATTAAGTCTAACTGGAAGGAGTCCCTAGTCATTTTGAAAATGTCAAGATATCTGCATAGGGACTATCTTATTAGGCCTACACTAATAGACTCCTGATGACCAGCTGGGTTACCAGATTCTGGAAATGTTCATCCCAATTCACAAAGACATACTAAGATACTAGAGAGCCAAGTCATAGCCTATTGCAAGACATCAGCCATTGCTCACATCTATCATAACAGGCATTGTACAAACAATCTAGGCTCCTTCTCAGCTATTCTGTAATAAATATTGTGAACAAGAACAAGAGAGGGGAAAAAAAGTAACTCATGGTTGCAAGAGCCTTTGGATTTCATCTCTATGCAGCACATTTTTTTTTTTAATAGTTAGATTGTAAAGAAAGGATACCACACAAGAAGAAAATCTGAGAAAAATAATCCAACAATTCTAAACAGTTGAGAGAAACTGTACTAAACTAACAGTAGTGATGTAATAGAGCTTCTCGATCAACAGCTACGAAAAAAAATGAACTGAAGTTTAGAAGTAGCAATGACCTTTTATTATGGATGTCTTTAGAACTCGAACATTTTTGGAATTTCTGCTGTCACATGCTGGCCCCATGAATGGAAAGTAGCTCTTTTGGAGAAAGAAGAATTTTATGTTTTGACTACAATTGTCTTCATTAATAAAGCAAGCACCAAAATGATTTTTGTATGTGATGCTAAGGTGATTAAGTACATATAGAAAACAGCAGAAGAAAATAACTTCAATGCTAGATTTTGTCAGAGCAGAGCAAACTCGATCCTCCAGCCAGACCCCCACTCGTGAATAGCCAGTAATGGCAGTGCCCTTTCTTAAAGCTTGGCATGTGTCACTTAAGTTTAAGGAAAATCACAAAGGCAAATTCCTTCCAGTATTTCAAGCTTTCCGTATATGAACGAATGTACTCAAAGAAAAGTTATGGGTTTATCTGTACTTTATGTCATGGTAAAGTACCACATGAGACTTTCATTAACACTTTATATATTGGCATCCGATTAAGTGAGCTATAGCCCACAAAAGCTTATGCTGAAATAAACTAGTTAGTCTCCGAGGAATACTTGTAGCACCTTACTTTCTTTACTTTATATATTGTACTTCACTGTCTGCGGACTTCAAAATGAAACCTATTTTTAAACACTAACTTAAGAAGGATTTTGACAAATTAGAGAGGGCTCAAAGAAGAGCAACAAGAATGATTAGAGGATTAGAAAACCTGCCCCCACCCCACCTTCTTTAAACTGTGCTTCTCATGAGAGTTTCCTGTGGGGCTTGCCATTGTCAGTGTACATTCACCACTACAACCCCATCAAAGCATTGAATTCAGATAAATACCCAAGGAGCTCAATCTATTTAGCTTCACAAAGAGAAGGTTAAGGGGTGACTTTATTACTATAAGTATTTAGAAGGGGAACAAATATTTATTAAAGGGCTCTTCAATCTAGCAGAGAAAGATATTACAAATTCAGACTGGAAATAAGCCACACACATTTTTTACCAGCAGAATAATTAACCATTGGAACAACTTACCAGAGGCCCTGGTGGATTCTCTTTTCCTGAAAATTTTTAAAATCAAGATTTGAAGTTTTTCTAAAAGATCTGCTTTAGGAATTTTTAGGGCAGTTCTCTGGCCTATGCTATGCACGAGGTCAGATTAGCTGGCCACAATGGCCCCGTCTGGTCTTGGAATCTATGCATCATATTTTTGTTCATAAATACATGATCATGTTCCCTCTTCTCAGCAATTACTATAGCTGCTTTGAAAGCTTCATGTACAAATAGAGTGACCTGGAAATCCTGAGACAATTACTGACCTCTAGCTGGAGCTTCAGGTTGTTCACCGTGTTTCCCCTTCCGTCGCCCAGCTCAGCCATCCAGATCCAGAGGAGAGACAAGCCATGACATTCCAGGAAGGACTTCAGGCAGCCTTGAGAGTGTGTGTTCTAGATGAGACAGTTACAGAGAATCCATGGAAACAGTCAGCAACTTCCTCAGAGACTAAAACCTAATTTCTACATCCTGACATTGCTAACTACTGAACTATGTACATGTTACTGACAAAACTCAATGCTACTAAAAATGCACACAAAGCAGAGAGCTGAGCCTAGACACGTGCCAATATCTAACAGCACCACCAAAAGTCTACAATAACTTTAAAGTGAACAGGAAACGCTGTTTTTAATGCAATACTGCATGCAGAAAGAAAGCCTTCCTGGTTGCTAGCTGGTATTGCAGCATAAAAACTTAACAGAAGGTTAGAGTGAGCAGATAATTAGCAGTAACAAGTAATCTTTTCCACCAAGTCAGAGAGACAAAAATTCAGGATGGTTTTAGAAGAGAATTGCAAATAACTTCATTCAAGAGGTCCAGGTTACCCCCTCTACATTCATTTCCTTTTAAATTTTATTTTGTCAGACATCTTAGTATATTGGTAACAATTATTCTCATCTCAACAAAATTAATCACTGCTTTTGGATGATTGTGTCAAAATGACCCTTTTAAGTTGACATCTAGAACGGACTGTGCACATCCCCTTTCTAATCCTCCAAAAGGCAAAACACTCTGGCTAAAGGGTTGGAGCTACAAAGGGTCTAAACATTCTTTAAGTATGGCTGCAAACTTATCCCTTTGCCACACTAAATACAGTAGCTCTTCCCTCCAGTTTATGTATTGGCACAACTGTAAAAACTATTTTCCATTTTCTCCCTCTTTCTTCCTAGCCTTTAAACACATTATTTAAAATAAAAATACTTCACATAAGTTTACTTCCCTCCTCCTTCAATAAGGTGGGGATCTTCTCACCTGTATGAGTTTGAGACAGGTGAGTTTCTGCTCCAAAGTTTCAATCCGAACCATCAACCGGGATAAACTGAGAACTTGGTTCTTATCTGAAAGCCCCTCTCCATTCTCCAGAAGCGCTTCCAACTCCCCATCCACCTACCACGTCAAAGGACAATGATTATACAACTCACAAAACACCCCATCAGACCCACAAGGTATCACTCAATAAGCCGTTAAGAGAATTAATTTTTTGGCTTTGAGGTTCCTTATGAAATATCGCCATGACCAAATCTCATATACTGAAAGGGGGGGGGGGGGGGGCGCGGAAATCTAGTTTTAGGTATACTTGATTTCATTTGCAGGTTTGTTTGTTTTTAATTTGCTGCCCCATAGTTCTCCTCTGACTCTTTCAGTCATTCCTTGAATAAAGACTTTGAATTCAGTATGTAAATATTTCACACACTGTGCTTTTCTCTCATTAGACCAGTAAAATGAGCGGGGTAGGGAGGGAGGGGAGAGGGTAGAAAATCTGATTGCCTTCTTGGGAGCAAAAATTTATGCAACATAGCATCTTCCATCTAGATCTGAGGCTTTAGCTTCTGCCACACATTCCAGTCTTATGAACCACTTGCATCCTTAGTGTGCATTTAACACGCGCAGAATGCTCTGCAAAGGAAGCTCTGGTTGTATTATTTACCAAGATATTCTGGTTTCAAATTTACCTTTTCATATATAAAAACAGGAGATACAATTTAAAACATGGCTAGTGCTGCTTCAATTTATTACCCCACAAAAACAGAGGTTTCTCTATATCCAAGATTTACACTAGGGCAGTAATAAGAATATGGTCACTCTAAAGTTTGTATGAACAAAAAAAATTTACCTGGGACAAATATTCATGATCTACTGTGGCAGTAATTAATATTTTGACTCTACTTTATAAGTGATGAAGTGTGGGATTTGACCACGCAATCTTCTTCAGCAGGTAGTATACGGAAGCCTTGGCTTCTACTAAAGGCAGCTATTTCCCTAATGGAAAGCCCTCAAGGAAATTTGAAACATAGGAAGAGAGTGGTCTTGTCTTAAACCAATGTGACTGCATTCTCTGATCCAAGGATGCAAAGACCTGGATATCTGTTCCCAAGATCAAAGAACTTTGACTTCTAACAATACTTTATTTAATGCAGAGAATTGCAACATCCAGTGAATACTTAAAAATGAAGTTTGCTGAAAAGAAGCAGATCACTCCAATAGAATTTATAACCCGTTTTTAGGAAGACAAGTAGGAAAACACTTTTCTGGGAAAATGTAAAAATATAAGAGGTCAATTTTAAATAGTCTCATTCCCTGACCACCCAGAGATATAGTCAATAAAAATGAAGCTGGTAGCTTCAGAAGGCAGTCCCCCTCCTCCAAAAGGGTACATAAATGTAAAAGCAGTTTTCAAGGAGGGTAATGAGCATTCCCATAAGCCAAAAAACAGCTACATTTTATAGACAGTGTAAAGGATCCTTCCAGTTTCTTAGAGGAAACTTGTAATCAGGAGATAAAACTTCCCCCACCCGCCTTCTTTAAACTGTGCTTCTCATGAGAGTTTCCTGTGGGGCTTGCCATTGTCACTGTACATTCACCACTACAACCCAATCAAAGATTGAATTCAGATACAGTAGACTCAGTTATCCAGGATTGGATTACCCAGGATGTGGATTAACCAGGATGTCAAAAAAATATATATATATATGCGCAACTCAGAGGGACGGCTCTGGCTTTGCTGCCGCCCCAAGCAAGCAAAAAAAAAAAAATCCCCACCAGGGTGCAGGGCAGCCAGAGAACCAACACCCCCTCCCCCTGGCGCAGGGTGGCTGGTGAACCAACCCCCACACCCCATATTTCCTATGGATGGTGATTATCCGGGATTTTATTAACCAGAATTAAATTTTTTCCCTATCATCCTGGATAATAGAGAGTCTACTGTAAACACCTTGACTAAGGTTATTTGGAGGAAATGGTAGAAGGCCTGATGAAAGCTAGCAAAGGCTCAAGTTCTGTATAAATGAGCCTCTAAGCCAAGATGACTGCAAGTTCCAAATCGAACACCACAGCTTCAGGGCTCACCCACTGCAAGAAAGCAAGGAACGGTTACACGGTTCAACATCTTAACCAAAGGATTGCACTTAAACTAGTGCGGTTGTTTCCTGCAGTGGGGGAGCCCTGAAGATGCAGTGAGAGATTTGAACTTGCCTAGAAGCATCATCATCTTGGCCTAGAAGCAAGGGAGCTTGCAAAGAAGTCACATCAGCATGCATTATCCTAGATAATAAAAGGCCAGAGGATGTTTGTCCGAAGCCGTCATGCGCAGTAGAGACGGCCCGGACAAACAACATGCTGCGAGTTGTAGTTCGGCGGCACAAAATGGCCACCGCGCGTGCGCCACCGCGAGCCGTAGAGACGGCCCGGACAAATAGCCTGCTGGGAGTTGTAGTTCGGCGGCACAAAATGGCCGCTGCGCATGCGCCGCCGCAAGCCGTAGAGACGGCCCGGACAAACAGCATTAAGCACTTTGGCCAGTGTACATGGGCTGTTACACTAGTATATTAAAAAAACATTCTATCCTATGCCGGACTTAAGTGTGCTGCGCTTGGTTGGGTTTTTACATGCGTGTAAAATATATTTGCTGGTGACAATATTCTGAGGAAACCTTTGGGTCACACTAAACTTTTTTGATCCCAGGGATCTGTCCCCTTCTTAAGGTTGCCTTTTGAGACTTCGATAAATCTCCTTGGGTCCCCCTTTATGGAAAGTAGATTGCACAAAGCAAACAAACAAGGAAGGGTC
Organism: Sternotherus odoratus; assembly: GCA_032164245.1. Lineage (NCBI taxonomy): Eukaryota > Metazoa > Chordata > Testudines > Kinosternidae > Sternotherus > Sternotherus odoratus. Next base: position 220,180,318 of record JAVMKO010000002.1, on the reverse strand, counting down.
ACACTCACCGAGTCTTTCTTACGAGAGCGTTCCTTTTTCATTTTTCCTCCTGCTGCTCTGATGCTGACCCTGTTCTCTCCTCCCAGGTAACCCCGGCAGTTAGCCGAGCCACAGAAGCATTTCTGAGCCTCTTTGCTGTTCAAGGGGCATGAGTGACACGTGAAGTTAGTTTGCAGAGGTTAGTAACAGACTGATGGCATTCATAACAGGGCTGATGGCATTCATAACAGGGTTGTTTTCCGAACTACTAAATGCATTTTAATTTTACTGTCCGGGAAGAACAATTACGGTGTTGTACAATCACTCCTTATCCTTTCTTCTTTCCATTAAGCTGTTATTTCGCATGGCTACTGAAGAGCTATTGGAAAATTCTGAACATCCTTAAGACAATTCTGTCATGTGATTTTGTATTTTTTTTCTCCCCCATTTTGTTCTAAAAAATTAAGAGCTGCTACATTGAACATATAAACCAAATGGTTTCAGATTCCCTCCTGCCCCAAAAGGCAATCTATAGGGTTATAAATCACTGTACATGGCAGATCCTTTCAGTTCTGGCTGATGCGATCTCTCCCAAACTCAAACAAACCTCTTCAATTTCTTTATGGTTAGTGTATTCCCATCTCTCTAACAGGAAGCTGGGCAAACACTTATGGAAACTTAACTCCAGGCTGTATGTCAAGATCTAACAGACAAAGCAAGAGTTGATTCATTTTTCTGGCTGTTTTTAACTAACTATAGTGCTTCTGTTTTTCTACCTGCTTCTCAGGGCCTTCTTTGATTTACTCCTTTGTACACTGCTTAGCACAACTGGAGCCTGATCCCGGACTACAGCTACTTCTGCAAGCCCCAATATAAACAACAGTTTTATCATTCTGGTTGCAACCCCTAGGGTTAGGGTTAAGGTTGTCATGGCAGAACAATTCTAAAACCCACATTGCAAAACAACTTTCTCGGTAAGTTACTCTGAAGATGAAAGTCTCATGCTTGGTCTCACCCAAAAGGGAGAGGAGAAGAAAAAGCTTTCTTCAGCAATTCACATGTTCAGACTCTTCGTATTTAGAGTACTCAAAAATGACCAACTTAAAACTTCAAATTTCATATAACAGTGACAATTTGGGGGGGGGGGGGGGGGGATTGTCTGGGTCCCCAGTATGATTTTGTGAAGAACATGTTTTATTTCAGCTTCTATTTTGAGTGTAAACTTGTTTATATCCTTCACCATAGACTGACAGTCATGTTGGACTGCATCATCATTCGTGTTATGGAGCCTGGTGCTTGAATACGAGGCACATCAAAGGGCTACCAACTTCGAATAACACCCCCCCTTATAAGAACAATGGGTTTGCAAAAAAGGAGGACTTGGTGGAAGCTGGTTGGGGTGGGGGAGAGTAAATAGGCAGGTGATTAGAGAGACATGATTAGAGCTTTGAAGCCAGCCAGTGAATCACCTGACAGAAGAAACAAACTTTAGTTAAGGGCAGGAGCTGCTCCAGATCCTTTCTCCCACTGGGAAACATCACCAGGAAGCAGAAGGCTGGCATGAGGAAGAATCCCACCTCACACACACTGGGCCTAAGGACACACAGAAGGGGTGAGCACAGTCTGCTCCCTGGGAGTGAGACCACAGCTACAGTGTCTGGATGCTGCCCAGACTCAATGGGCTTGCGGGCATGCGAGATTGATTTTGGCTATAGGACAGCAGAATGGTGACTATCCATTGTGGGGACTCAACCCAGGCTGTAACAGTTTGTCCCGAATAAGAACTAATACTTTTGAATAGTTTGAAATAAGTTGCATATGAAATAAGGTTATGGATTTTACAATGAGCAGTACATTTGTTTCCTTAACTTCAGGAACACCTCCCTCTATGTAATACTCAACACACTCATTGATGCAATACACCTAGCTGCAAGTGACTGCAGAGGGTTGAGGAAATATTTGTTACATGTCAAAGTTCATGCGTGTTCATAACAGTTTGCATACCTCATACAAATAGTTAACATTTTCCAGCCACAGTAATTCTCTTATATTTTCATCTGGGAGAGCATGTTTATAAAATTAAGTTAGTGGTACATTAAACAAATACTAATTCAGATGTACAGATGTATTGTGGGAGTTACAGTATGTTAGATCAAAAGTGGAAAGCAGTAGGAATGCTTGAAGACCGACTCTCCCAATAAGTGGACAGGCCTCATGCGGTCTGGTTTCAGACATTTGTCAAGGTCTATGGTTGGTTACTACTTGGAATTGGCGACCACGTGAGAATATCTGATGTTCTGGAACAGGTGGTTTTTTTTCTTTTAGACAAACTAAATTATTTCCAGCCTTCAAATTCTAAATATACAGTACCTTCTGACATGGAATAGTGTCTGTAGGAGTGGATCATTCCACCAAACCATACCAAAAAAAGGAAAAGACTATTCATTAAACAAATGGCAAGATGTTTTAAAATATTAGTAGGAATAAAACGAGGAAGACTTTGTAGCACCTTAGAGACTAACCAGTTTATTTCAGCATAAGCTTTCATGGGCTTTAGCTCAGAAGTGAGCTATAACCCATGAAAGCTTATGCTGAAATAATCTGGTTAGTCTCTAAGGTGCTACAAAGTCTTCCTCATTTTATTTAGTGATACAGATTAACACGGCTGCTAATCTTAAACCCATTAGTAGGAATGTTTCATTGAGTATAAACTTCTCTACAATTCAACTCTGTTTAAGTTAGAGAGTGCCTCATTCATATGTCAGATACCACACAGCCAAATTCAGAGGCATCACAGTCTGAAGAAGGGAGAAAAAAAAGCATCTTGATGTAAACCTAAGGTGAGAACTGGAATAGTACATCTACCTTTCCAAGTCAGAGGACTTTCAGATAAAAGTAACTAGGGCATTGCAGGACTGATTTACAAGGAAAGGGTTAAATAGGTATGCTGTAGCTTGTCTAATCATGGGGGGTGGAGGGAGATGGTAAGTGTAAGTGAGGGGGAGAGAATGCGTAGGGAGGAAGAACATGGTATTGGTCTACAAATATTTGCAAAGCTGTAAAACACTATGGGGTGCAGGAGTGGAAAACAGTAATTATGTAAAACAGGGGTGCAGCTAGGATAGCTAGCAAGGGGATGAAATTAGGAAAAGGAGCATACAAAATCATTATCTGAAACACGCACATATTATGGACAGTAGGCTAATCTCCCTGGGGAAATGGGGGAAGCCCCCATATTTGGGACACTTAAAGGAAGACTGAAAGAAATATCATAAATCTATAATACAGGAATAAACTTCATTAGACAGGACACTGACTAGATTATTTTATTACCTTTTTCATCCCTAACTTCCAATTTGATTTCTCCACTGTTCACACATACATACATTTGGATGTCTTTTCACTGGTCAGTTTAGTGGCAAAATTTCTTAATTGTATAAGCCCTCAGGGAGACCCACTCATAAAACTGAATCAGACAGAGAAACTACCTACCCATATCTCTGGAATTGGTAGTCGAATGTTAGCTCTGAGCCTGATGGAACTAGCTTGGTGGTGAAAAAGCCAACCCTTAGCTGTCCATTCACAGTCCACTAGAGCAGGAAAAAAAAACAGATGACAACATTGATTACTACGATATCCAGGCTTGCCCCCCAGTTTCTATATTAAAGGAACTCTGGCTAGTGACATTGCTAATCCTTCAAGAGGCAGAAGGCATCTCTGAAGGATCTTAAAATCCCAAATAGAAGCGTCTGCATTAGGCAGTTTCCAACGAATATATTTACTTTTGAATAGCAGTGATTGAATGATAGAGGCGCAAAGGTCTATAGCAAATGAATTTTCTGAGTATGTTAAAACTCTGAAACAAAACTGAAAACAAAGCAGCAGTAGGTTTTCTTTGAAGCTCACCTTTTGTGTCTCACAGTTTGGTTCACAGCTGTGGTTCATGAAACGAGAGCAGTTTCCTTTCTGGGTTGCATCTATTATCTGAAAGTGAAAAGTAATTATAGGAAAAAGCACTCTCCTTCTCCTCTGTGCTATGGTAGAAGCAAAAGGAAGCATGTGTATGTGGCAAGGTGAAGGTGAAAACTTCAATAAGAATTTTAATAATTCTTTCCTGTTTCGTGCATCAGCCTTAATAGCTTTAGAGAAAAATGGTTAAATACAAATTGTGTATGAGAAAACAAGACATGATTATTTGATTTACATTGTTATCCATAATATTAAGAAGACAGTACGCATCATATTTCTCCTGGGTTCTGGAGTTATTTTATAAATCTTAATTATATTTCCCACCCATGCAGCCCCCAGCAATGTCCACACCAGGAGATCAGAAATATTTTTGTCACACAGATAATTTTTTAATACAAAGATTGTCTCATGAACCACATTGCTCACCCACTCACAAATGGGCAAACTATTCTACTGCATCCTCTCCCCCAAAATTCATGACCACATAACCACCCCATGGCTAACTACAGAAATTGCTAACATGGAAAAGGAAAATATTTAATGTATTTTTACAGACATGATCCCCCTCAGAGCTCATGAATCTTGCTTAGGCTTGTAACTATTTCAGATTCATGGAGTATGGGCTTTAATCCAAGAGCAGGGATTTACAGAAGACAACTACTGAACTACTACTGGTATATCAATAGCTTAAATTAGCTATAAGTAGCCAGTAACACTCGTATAGCTCCTCCGGTAAAAGGACTTAAATGAAAAACAGGGATTTGGGACTTTGAGGGGGAAAACTGCTGTTTTTGCATGAAACATTCAAGTTGAGTCAACACTGTATTTACCCAGAGTTGTACACAAACACACACACACACACACACACGATATTCCCTCCTACAAGTGTGTATACATTGCCACTAACCTCATCATTTTTCAGTGCCATGAAGTAGTAGTGAATGTTCTTACTTCGGGCATATTCTTTCACTCGGGCTTTGAACTCTTTGTGATCCAGCACTTCTCCACAGTATTCCAGCACAAACGTGTTACTGCAAGACCCCAGGAGGAAAAGCATCATTATCTGCTTAGAAGCACACCAAGTTAAATACCAAGGATGAAAGCTGCTGTTGTTGAGACAAACTCACAGAATAGGCTGTTAGAGCTGTCAATATGGCTTAGATTTTTGAACTGAAACCAACAGTTTTAAGTGCACTATACCTTGGACAATTATGATTTTTCCAAACTAACATTATCACAGTTATTTACAAAGCAACATGAAAGACACTTCAGAGAAGAATACAAGTTCCTTGCTAAGTAGAGTCTATCACAGGGGTCTCAAACTCAAATAACCATGAGGGCCGTATGAGGACTAGTGCACTGGCCCGAGGGCTGCATCACTGACACGCTGCCCCCAGCCCTGCCCCGACTCCACCCCTTCCATGAGGTCCCACCCCTGCCCCGCCTCCTCCTCCGAGCATGTAACTCCCCACTCCCTCCTGGAAAGCACTAGTCACCACCAACAGCTGTTTGGTAAACAAAGCAAGAGCAATAGAGCAAGTCCAGAGCTGGAAACACAAGCAAACAAATTTAACAAGAAATTACCAGCCTCAGATGATTCAAACTTTTTTCAAACAAATCTGACAGACATTTCAGTCCATCTCAGCCTAATAATTATAAATTTTATGAAGTCTCCCTCTCCCAAACTGATCCTCATAAGTGTTCCCCATCTCCCCTTACCCCCCCTAACCCAGCTCCCTGTTCCCCAAATCTCCCCCACTCAAGCTTGTAGCCAGCTCCGTGTTCCATCCCCAAATCTCCCCCACTCACCCTCATAACCCTGCTCCCCATCCCCAAATCTCTACCCATTCACCCCTGTACCTCAGCTCCCTGTACCCCATCCCTAAATCTCACCCCACTCACCTCCCATAGCTCTGTTCTCCATCTCCAAATGTCCCTCCACTCATCCCTGTAACCCAGCGCCCTGTCCTCAAATCTCCCCCCAACCCTGCTCCCACATCTCCAGCTTCAATATCCTCCCAACCCAAAGATGCCCCTCCCTGTCCCTCCATTTCTGTCTCCTTTCAGCCTTCCCAGACTCCCCTCCCCGCCACCCCTTGCCTGAGCCCAGCACCCTCTGCAGGAGATACCAGTAGTGGGGCATGGCAGGCAGGGGGCGGCACAGCAAGCCCAGGCAGCTGCAGCCAGCCCGAGAGCCATGGCTTGGCGCTCATCTCTGGCTGCTCGCAGGGCAGTGGCACCCACCCAGGGGTGGGGAGGCATCTCTGCTCCCTGGGCAGGCCACTGCCAAGACCTGGCTTCCAGGCGCTGCTGCTGCGGCTTCAATGAATGAGCTGGGACGGTGCTTCCCAAGAGCCCTCTGCAGCAGCGGCCAGGAGAGGTAAGCCTCCCGCAGAGGGAGGCGGGAGGGCAGAGGGGAGCCTGGCTTACTGCTCCTGGCCGCCACTGCAGAGGGCTCCTGGGAAGCGGCCCCCCAGCTCATTCATTGAAGCCGCAGCAGCAGTGCCTAGTAGCCAAGGATTGGCAGTGGCCCAGCCAGGCAGCAGAGAAGCTTCCACTTCTGGCCCTTCCCTCCTGGAAACAGCTGGGGGGGCGGGCGCCAGGGAGCTTCGCAAACCACAGGGAAGGGCTTCGATAGCCGCATGTTTGAGACCCCTGGTCATATCATATAAATGCATTATATTTTACTGAGGAAGTTCTTTGATAATGAAGAATATAAGGCGTTTCAGCAGAACGTGCATGGTCAGATTTGGAAAAAAAAAATGAAAACCTGTCTCTGATGGCCTCATTTTGTGCCTTGCTGACTTTGTGGGCAGGAATGAAGAGGGGACTGTCTCCTTTGTATTTTTAGGAAAAGATGAACCCCAAATTCGAGAAAGAAGAGACTTGTTAGGTCATGTGCTCCATCTCCCTTAGAGGCATCACAGGATCATGCCACAGAGTATATTAAATGGCAAAAAAAACCTTCATTAGCACAGTGTTATGATTGCTTGGTGATCACTTGTGCCTTTTCAGAACATTGAGTTCTGCAACGCTAAAACGTCTGATATCCAGATATACACAGTTAAGGTAAATGACCATGCAACTGGTAATAGCTACTGGGAATTATCTGCATTCCTTCAAGTTGTATTCTCTGTGTTAGGTGTAGCTGTATTAAATGGTGGAGGAAAAATTTCGAGCAGCTTGAAAGAGCTGTCATTGTGATCTGAGGAGAGCTGCACTGAGCCCCTCCTTCACCCCCATGTGTAGTACCAAAGAAGAGAGAGAAATACCTTGTCTCCATCATTTCAAAATAGAATTGTATATATTATGTCAGTTGCAAGGCACTGGGGACTTCTTGCCATGCATACTGTCCATAGCAAGGTAGAATATGAGAGCAGTCTGTGGATTTAATGATGGGTAGGTAGAAGAAAGTACAGGCTTAAGTGTCATTCTGTGTGCAAGTGTGCAGGGGTTGTAAAAGGGTATAAATAGTTGTAAGTTTCACAAAAGTGTGATATTCTGATGGGGGGAGTAGGCGGTGTTTGAGCATAGAACACGTGCAGACAGTGCCTTTCCAGTACATTCAAAAGGCTGAGTGGCAGTGTGTGCGCCAGGGTTGTTGTTGCTCAGAGAGGATGGAGTTAAGATTGTGTGAGTGTTATATTTCCTGGTTTTCTGAACGGTGGTCAACTATCACCGGGCAATCTTAACCTGGCATTAAAAAGTTTTTTCCCCCATTTAATTTCCTGGCTTTGTCAAACAAAAATTTTTTTTGGTAGGAGTTAGTAGTCATGTAAGCAGTTGTAGTTCCCAAGGTTTGCAGCCGAAATGCTACTATGGCTAGGTAATAATCAAAAGACCTAGCTTTTATATAGGCCTTTTTTTTTTTTTAAGCAGTAAATCTCAGAGAAATGTAGATCATTACCTCCATGTGACGTGCCCCAGGTCACCCAGCAGGCCAATGCTACACCTAGGAATAGTCTCAGTCCAGAGGTCTTGCCACTAGATCACACAATTGCTACACGACTCCATAATGACCCCTCCCCCTCCTCTACATTTTGTTGTTGTAGAATTGGGATAACGGCCATGCTTTGAAATGTTTGCAGAGTGTGGCTACTGCCACGGCCTGTAAGAGAAATCTCATCCCAAAACCGTGATAGTTTTATTACATGTTCATTACAATAACTAAGCATGAGGGAAGAAAGGTACCTCTCTGTCCTGCCCCATCATTCCCCACAACATGTAGCCTTCCTAACATTTCCAGCTATACCTTCCCATCCCATTAGGCCATTAGCTGGCCCTATAAAAGCTATTCATATGCAAAAAGTTGCTCTTTGCTGTCTCCTGTCCTATGCTACTGCATGTATGTATCAGAGGCAACAGCTTATTGGAGGGGCCACAAGCTACTTTGGTTATGTAGCCTGAGCTGCATCGGTAGGCAACCTATGGCACGGATATCAAAAGTGGCACGCGAACTGATTTTCAGTGGCATTCATACTACCTGGGCCCTGGCCAGCAGTCTGGGGGGCTCTGCATTTTAATTTAATTTTAAGTGAAGCTTCTTGAACATTTTAAAAACCTTATTTACTTTACATACAACAATAGTGTAGTAATATATTAAAACTTAGAGACAGTCTAAAAAACATTAACATGTATTACTGGCACGCAAAGTCTTAAATGAGAGTGAATAAATGAAGACTCAGCACACCACTTCTGAAAGGTTGCCGACCCTGCTGTATCACATTGCAACCTCATAACTGATTTACTAGCTACTGTCACACCTCTCAAGCTCATCCTTATCAAAGCTTTGTACAAGTGAAAGGAGTAGATCATGACTACTCTAGATAACCGTGGTTGGTTTTGAAAGACTGGTTATTTACCTTTTACATGGACTTTCAGTACAGAGGTCGCCAGTTAAACATACAGCTCAGATTTCACTACACTTTAAGCACTATTACGCTTCATTTGTGAAGAACTGCTTCACATTAAAACTCTCCCTCTGTTTTCCTCGTGCAAAAACTAATGTAATTGACAGGACAGCAATATTTTCTAGCTGATACAAGACCAAATGTGTCCTCCTGTAAAAAGCTAGCAAAGAACTTCTGTTGGGTTCCTAGCATCCTTCAACAGAAGCAAAGTATCAGAATTTCCAAGGGAACATACTAAAAACTTCAGTACACCAGAAGACCATTGCATATGAAAATACAAGACAGTCATCTAAAACTTCCCATAGTCACATGCACTTGAGACAAAAAAGACTTACTGGCTCCCTTTCACGGCCTTTTGAATAGCAAATTTCAGAGGTGGATGCAATTGCCAATGCACAACATTGGTTCTTTAGAACAACCAAGTGTGCAACTACAAAAGGTTTTGCAGGAGAAAAATCTAACCACATTCTATAGAGAAACTTGAATTTTCTCTTTGGATTCTGAAAGGATATGAAATACATTTAGAGGGGAAAAAAAGATGCTTTCTATACCAAAGCAATCAGGAAAATGTAACCAAGTATTTAAGGCCATCACAACTTAGCCTCTCCTTACTTACTCACTTTTGTCTCTAATATACAAGTCTCCCCCTACCTCCTTCATAGTCCATTTTTGTCTGCTTCCTGCATAAGCAACCTTGCAACTTCTTCCAAACCGCCTCTTTTGAATGGAATACCTGTCAAACTAGTCTATGCAGACACTACCCTGTCCTCACTTCAGTGCCCCCCCTACAACTTCTTTCTACAGTGCTTGTGGGAAACAGACAACTCCTAAGTGGGTAGAGGGCCAGTAGGGACTTCAGATATATTTTAAGAAAAATGTAACTGACCTGAAACCACCCCGCTGTGCACATTTCACTTATAAAAAAGCATGTTCCTCCTATTACTCTTCTCTTTGTCTTTCTTCCGAGTATCATACTTTGTTACCCCAGCTGTTATGCCTGTGAATGCAAGCTCTTCAGGGTAGGGCCTGTAACTTGGTACGGCATCAAAAACAATGTGACTCCAATACTAATCGGGGGTCTCTTGGCACTATTCTAAGAAATTTGTATTACAATCATGCCTGTAGGCCCAGATAAGAACTGGAGCCCTTTTGTATTAGGAAATATACAAACACATGTGCCTATGGTCCTTGCCCCACAGAACTTTCAAACTTAGAGAAATAACACGGTGGAGGGGGGAGGGAGAGAAGGATAGAGTCAAATATATGTAGGTTTACAACAAATAAGTACCAGCAATATCCCCATCTGCCATCATTAAATGGCTGATTTCTCAAAAGCATTACAGAAGAACCAGCTGTGGAGAGGAGACATGAAAGATGTAATATGACTGTGGCTTTACAGATTAGTTCCGTGAGAGACGTCAAAGCGGTCTCCCTGTAATTGGCCTCAGCCACAGGGATGGTGGTGTAGTCACAGTCAGAACATTAAGGGGAATAGAGAGGATTTCAGTGGACAGATCGGGAATTCAGTTTTGCCCACCTTAAGCTTAAATGTCAAACAGGCTGTGATGTGGGATTAGCTAGAGGGAGACAAGTCAAGAGTGGAAAGTCAGACCTGTGAATCATCAGTGTAAAAATGGTAGTTAAAAGCATGTGAGCAGATGGGATTACTCAGAAATAAGCTGAGAAGGAAGAGGGGAGAGGACCAAGAACCAATTCCTGTGGGATCCCACACAGACAAGGAGGGGGAGGACAAGAACCAACAAAGGTAGCCAAAGGAGTGATAAGAGGGGAGAAGAGATAGTAAGAAACAGAGTCACTAAAAGAGAGCATAAGATTTCAAGGAGTACATGACAAACAGTAGTAGAAACAGAGGCCAAGGAGGACAATGGAGTACTGGCTACAGCATCTAATTAGGAAAAGATGGTCAGCACCTTTGGTAAGAGTAGTTTTGGTAATATGGAGAGGACAAAGCAGACTGGAGGAGATCCAATACTGCAGGAGAGGAATGCGTGAACAGCTGTAAGAGGCATATTCAATGAGTTTAGAGGTGAAGGGTGATGGAGAGGTGAGTAGGTGGGGCCAAGGATGTTTAGGATTGGGGAAATTCAGCTGGTTGACTATAAGTAATGAAAGTGAAAGAATGCAGGCAACTGTTTTAAAATTTGTTGAGAAATAACTCAATTAAAGGTCATATGAAGAGGAAAGCCTTACGATTGGAGATCTTTGGCAGCTCTCAGTCCCCAGCCTTTCTTCTCAGTCAGGATCACTTCAACATCTGCATGTTGTTTTCTCTGGAACCGCCGGTTGGAACAGTAGTCCCCATTTGGGCACCTGGAAGAACTAAGTAGCGAAAACAGAACAGTCAACTTCCAGTGGGTTGGCAGTGACAACAAAAGCAGCTGGAAAACATACATGAACCAATAAATTCAGTGCAAACCCTACAAATATATTTCACTATAAATAAGTGTAACCACCTGACAACCAATGTTCAATTTTGAGTAGCTTATATTTAGACAAAGATTTTTTTTAGAACCAGTATTACTGTTATTAAACCAACATACTGGCATCTGCTCTGTATATTTTATATGGCTGCTTCCCCTTTCCCTGCCTCTAGAGCTTGGACTAATCAGAGATCCATGGTCTTCGATACTATAGGGGCTATAATATCATTCATCCCACTTCTCCCATCTTACTTGCAAACAATCATTATGCCTCCACCTATCAGGAAGCAAATCTGATTGCCAGTCAGCTATCAGCTCCTTATGCCCAGTTCTTTGCCTCCTGCCAACTGGAAACATGGAGCAGCAGTTATCTCAGCCCTACTGCCTTTCTTCTGAGGCAGATGCCTCACGATGAAGGGGAAGGAAAGAGCCTGATAAGAGCCTAGTGAGAGAGAAGAGGTAGGCAACAGAGGAAAGAACTGAAAAACAAGGCATCTGCATGGAAAGTGACGCTTCTCCCGTTCCTACCTCCCTCAAGCCTACGTGCATTGAGCCTCCTGAGAAGACACCTGGTGTTTTTGTGATAGGCTCAGAGACCAACAGGAAATGACTCCACTCACTTACAAGCCCTAAGTTAGGATTTAAATTCTGATCTCCAAAAGAGAAAGGACAACTTATGAATCCATGTCACTGCAAACGGCAACACAAAGACAACTTGGTGTCTTCTGATACTCAGTGCCAGGGAAAGAGCTCAGCTTTGACACGTCACCAAACAGGGCTTACCATTCTATCATGAGCAGGCGATTGAGACAGTCTTCACCACAAGCTACCTCCCCTTGAGCTCTCTCCTCTTTGGAAAGAGGCGGACATTCACACTGCATTCGCTTGATATCACGATGGGATTTGTTCTTCTTCCTGTGGGGAGGTTAAGGCAGCATTATAACATTCCCATATAGACTAAAACCACTCCATCTAAAATTAACTCAATATATCTGAACTAAAATCGATTTACTCTTTAGAAATCACTGTTCAACTATTCAGCTTACATCAACATGATGTAAGAGCAGGCAGGAGCATTATTTTTTGGTAAATTCATGACCAGACGCGATGTTACTCAGAAAAGACTGCCAAGATGGTAATGCAAGATGTTACTGTTTATGTATTCTTCACCTCTTTTTAATGCACACAATCCTATTTTAATTTCATTGCAACCACACACTGAGTAATGGTAAAACTCTACCTTAGTTTTTCCAAGGCAGAGTAAGAATATAATTTTCAAAGACTAAATCTAAAAATCTTTATAGAAATTTTTCTGAGCTAGGCTGGCACAAATAGGCAGAGACCATTCTAAGTCACCACAATTTATAGAGAAGAAATGTGTGGTGAAAGTCTTCAGAAAACCTGCACCTGTATTTCAGGGGCAAAACATGCATTCTGCCCCCCTGGGTTCATGCTATCCTTCAGCAGCCTAGAGAACCAGAGAGCAGGACTGGGAATCAAATTTGTGTTTCTCACATCACAGTGCAAGATGCACAGCTTTAAGGGCGCTATTCATAAATGATTTCATAAATGGGCCTCTTTTTTTTGGTCCTGAAAAGAATAAGAAGTGGTCAGAGCTTGACTAAGATATTCAAACTATGAAGATCATGATAACGTCCTACTTATTACCTCGTCTAATCACATGAGAAGAAGGAATCACTTGCAGAAAATAAAGGCCATTCAATTGAAAGGAAATTAAGTATTATTTCACAGATCATACAGTAAGTCTGCTGATTTAAGATTAACAGCTGTGTTAGTCTGTATATACAGACTAAGTCTGCTGAGTTACATACCACAGCTAGATTTCAAAGGGACAAAATTATTGTTTACATAGGACGTAAACTAACTATAATCAAATCTCATTCAGAGTTTAAGTTCATTGATACAGGGGCCAAGACATTACTTTTATAACCATTCCTTTACCGCACTAGACAATTGTGTGGGGTACATTTCTGAGAGGGAAGGGTTGTCTGGCTCCGAAGCAACATGTTATTAGCCATCCCCAGAGCTTGGAGACCAGAATTTATGGTTCAATGATCAGACACAGTAAAATACATCAAATATTCCTATGCAACAGGAAATAAGATAATTTGCGATTATTTGTCACCTTGTAAAAGTTCAGATTGAAATTCTGGGAGTGTTAAAATGATACCCAACATTCTTTTTTATCGAATGTTTACATATGTAACATTTAAAACCCACATTGATGGTACAAAACATCTCTTCCTACAGTCAAGATAGCCATGCACCTGTCTTGAGGGGAAAAAATAAATAAAAATAAATCTGTTGCCTGGCAAATGGATGCGTCAAGCCCTGAAGAGAAGCTGCTATATGCTCCAGGCTCTTGTATACTCACATGAAGTTCAGATGAATGGTATATAACAAAAAGTGAGGCAAAAATATGAAAACCATTCCTACAAACTGCCATGGGTACATGGATATGTATGACAATACTAACTAGCGTGGACTTGAGCAGCCTCAAATGCACCCATAATTTTCAATCTTCAGTTTATTAGGCTACTCAACAGCAAAGAACCAATTTAGTAGTAGTAGTAGTAGTAGTAGTAGTAGGACTGCATGTGAAAAATTAAACCAACATAGCCAACAAATATTAGGAGCTAAATTCTTTCACGTGCTTATGACTGTTACCCTCCATTTGGCTAACTTTTTGCTATTAGATGTTTTCTATGGACTGCCAGTGAACCTAGGGTCCAGCTGATCCTTACCCTCCTCTCGCCACACCCCACATGGCTGATCCTTCCTCTTCTCTATGAAACTCTTTCTTAGGTGGCAGAAATGTGATATTCCCTCTTTTTCACCACTCTACAACTGCTTGGAGAAGATTGCAACATCTTTCTAAATGCCATATCAAATGATAGTTTACATTTCAGTTTATCAGAAGCAAACAAGGTGAAAATCCATTAGTTACCTTTCTGTTAAATACACATTTTCCTCAATAAGGTCAAAATAACAGGGCATTTTTCCTTGTTTGGCACACTCCTTCCAGCGTTGCGGGTCTCTGAACTCTTCCATGATACACAGTGGGCGAACCATTGCTGAACCTTGAGGCAAGGACTCCGACTGCTCCCCCTCTCGATCTGTTTTTACTTTCTTTCTCTCTCTTGGGTCTCCATCACTCTCAGAGTCACTCTCTAATTCTTGCCTTCTTTTCTTTGGCGGTCCTCGCTCTTTCATGTCACTTTTTTCCAAAATCTTTGCCTGTTCTTTTTTCTCATTTACAACTGTTGGTTCCTTTGCTGAATTACTGCTTATCTCATGTGCCTGCACAGAACCCTTTTCTTTTTCACTGAGAGAATGAAATTTACTTGACTGGCTAGGGAAGTGAGCTTTACAATCATCGTTCCAATTGTCATCCTGCTCATACTCTTCCTGGTCCTCTGTTAGGGAATCTGGTACCTGCCCTTGTATTCGTTCATAATTAATTCCAGACGGCCTACTACCAGACCGTGGATCCCAATAGCCATTGCCTTGCCAATAATTCTGTGAGCCACTGTATGATCCTGAACCCTGCTGGCAAACATAACCTGAGTACATTCCATAGCTGCTGTCGGGCTGCTGGTATGTGCTACTGGGTTTCTCTGGTTGAGAGAAGTCCCATCCCAGGCTATCCAAGTCCTCTGTTGCATGAAAACCATCCAATTTGCAGACCTCTCCTGTGCCAGATACATTACTGAACCCACTCTTTCCCTGTCTGCTGTCTGGCTTGGAAGAATTTGTCCGGTGCCTAGATTTATTTTCAGCACTTTCAAAGCTCTCGGGAAAACAAAATGGCTGCTCATCTTGCTGTCTGCCAACTGGTCTAGCTATGGTCATCAAGTCTTTCAATATTCTTTCATCTGGATTTGGTTTGCTGTTCGAGTTTGATGTTAGGTCTGTCTGACTTGTACTATCAACTCCATCACTCTGAGGCTGAGAAATGTCAGGCTGGAGATCTTCAGCTTCCTTTCTATTGAGCTCAGTAGATGTTGCTGGACTCCTGTCCATTCCCCTAGAAGGAGAACACTTGTTTTCAATATGTGGACCATTTTTATTTGCTGTATTCTCTGATCTTTCTACATAGTAAGGTTTGCTGGACTCTGGTCTATCGTCTTCCCAATGATCAGAGTAACGTGTATTACCTTGGCTGCTCCGAGATGAACAAGGACTACTTTCTTCCATACTTAGAGTGGAATTCTTAGGAACCACCACAACTGACTGAAGTCGGTTTCTTGGAACACAGTCGTCAGAATCAGAATCCTCTGTATCACTTTCTTCACTGTCCTGCTCACTCTCACTTTCTGCCGTATCAGAATAATCATCATTATGAGCAAAAATGAATTCAGAAGTATTGCCACTACTGTCACATGTGGCAGCTTGAGCAACAGTTTCTGTTTCTTCTGCAGTCACAATGACATCACAAGATGGAAACAAAGCCTCTGAAAAAGCAGAAACCACCAGGGACTCATTTTCTTCATTCTTGCCAACTGAGACTTCCAGAGACTGATCCTTAAAATCAGACGTGGTTCTTTCAATGAAGATGTCAGAACTTTCCTCAACTGGCTCCTCTTTTTCTAGGTGTCCTACTGGTACATCTAAGTAATATGAATGCTCGTTTTTAAATGATGGTTTTCCTTTTTCTAAAACAGGACCAATTTGCTGGACATCTAATTCAATTATCATCTCAGTTTCAGAATGCTGCAAGCATTCTTCACCTTCATTCTGCATGGCTCTGTCCCATTTGGAAGCAAGGTTTTCCTCTAGCTGTGGTGTAATAATTTCATTGTCTAATCTGATTTCCAGGGAGCATTCTTCTTGAGAAGAATCTCTGCTTAAACTATCTACCGTTAGGCTCAGCTCATGGGAGGGACTAATATCATATAGTTCATCTTCACACGCAGACTTTGTTGAATTTTCATCTTCCGTGTTTTCATAATCACACGTAACTGTTTGTGGCTCTACATGAATGTCCATTAAAGTTTCTTGTGTAACCTTTATATCTGTAGGCTCAACTTCAATTTCAACTTCTGAATGATACAAAGAAGGACTAGTATCTGAAATGTAGCAAAAGTCTGAATCTTTGGTTCTGTTACAAGGAGTTGCCAGATCATCCAATTTTTTAACTAACATTTCAGAATGATCTACATTCATAACAGGAGAAGATATAATTTCATCTTGCTCTGAAGGAACTGGAGCCTCTGTGTCTTTAAATGAACTGTTGAACTCAGACTGTATATGAGAATCGTCCAAATCTTGTTCTTTAGACTTATATACACTTTGAAATCCATTAGATGGCAACACACAACATTTATTACTTTTTATCAGTGGTGATACCTCTGATCTACCTAGACTATCATCAGAAGACATTGCAATATCCTCTGTTTTGGAGACACAGAAAGTTGCCAAATCATCAGACCTACCCTCTGGGGACCCATTTATATTCAGTTCTATGGGACAATAAGTTCTTAATTGATCACGTTTTACCTTTACTAAATTTTCTGGTTCCTTAATACTGTCATAGCAATAATTTCCTATAAATTCAGGCTTCAAATTAGGAGAACCATCTTTTGATTCATCTACCTTTTTAAAATTAGGTGAATCATTTAATTGACTGAATGGAGAAACCGTCTTTTCCCTTTCAAACTTTTTTATAATAGTCATTCTTAATTCATTGCTTTTTAGACAAGGTGTCTCTAAATCTAAAGAATTAGACTGCTCTTTGATTTCTTCAACTGATTCTGTACAACAGAAAGAACTTTTAGACTTCTCAGACTTTGGTGCAGAAGTCTTGGTAGGGGTGTACTTATAATGGGAAGAGTTCACATTACTATCAGGTTTAGAATGGGATGTCCCCCTTCGATATCCCAGCTCATTAAGTGGAGAACACCTTTTTGATACATCACTTTCTGAAGTCCTTTTTGATTCTCTATCTGATTTTGAAGACTTTCCTCTCCTCTCTGTTTCAGCATAAGACAACTCTGTTTTGCTGTCCCGATCTGATTTAGAGTAGGAAGAAGTTCTAGAATCCCTGTATGATGAGGAATGAGATGACAAACGCCTTGAGTCACTAGACTTGGAATGGGTCCTCCTATACTCATCTTCTGAATCAGAACTCTCTCTTGTCCTATTATCTGTGTAAGAACGTGAATACCTTGTCCTCTCTCTATAAGGGGAGCTTCTATGGTATCTTCGGTCAGATTCATAATAATGAGAGCGTTCTGATCTTGAATAGGATGAGGTGGTTCTAGAACCTCTGTCAGACCTAGAACGAGAATGAGACCTACTCCGTCTTCTGTCCCTGTCTGACCTAGACCGGGAGGACATATACCTAGAGTCTCTCTCTGGTTTTGGATGGCTAGAATGTTTTTCATCTCTGTCTGATTTAGATCGTGAAGATTTCACTGAATCTTCACTTTTGAGAGAAGTTGAGCTCTTTTTTGGATCTCTTTCCTTTTCTGTGCTTGTTGATATTTTTAATTCATGTGATCTCTGACTTGAAGAAGTCCTTATAGAATCTTCATCAGATTCAGAACCCAGTAACGTGGCATCAGATTGAGAAAATTTCCTCTTAGAACCCTGTTTTCTGGAGCACAAAGAAACACTTTTTGAACTGTTTGAAATTTCTTCCTCCTTCCCAATATGGGAATCTTCCTGCTGTGAAGTTATTTCCATTTGCTCCGACATATTTTGAGTTGCATGTTCTTCGGAACTATTAGATGCAGAATCCTGTTTAATGTCCAGTTCAAAAGTTTCTTTCACTACTGCATTTGATAGCTCTTTTGAAGTTTGGACTTCTGATTCTACAGGTGGTGGCAGAAGTGGTGCCGCTGTCTCTGATACTGCTATTGGTGGTTGGGGCAAAGCTACTGCTGTTAGTGCTGGTGGAGATGCTGTTTGTGAGAGCGGCAGAGGTGGGGTCAATGTCAATTCTGCTGCAGCAGCCACTTCTGCTGTTGCTACAGCTGTGAGCGATGATGGTGGTGCTATAGCAGCTAGCAGTGGCTTTGCTGTTACACTGAGCAGATGCTTCTTAAAATGGATCTTGCCCAATTCCACCTTAGGTTTTGGTGGTGAAGATTCTTCTGCTGAACCAGAGGTGTCCCCCAGGTCCATTTTAATTTTGGGGGCAAAGTCAGTTGGAAGGGTTGTAGCTGGGGAGTTTTGAGTTTCATTTTGTTTTTCATTTCCAAGAGCAGTCAGAAATCTATTCTGCAAGGTTTTCTTTGTTAAACTAAAGCTGAAAGACACCTTCTGTCTTCCTTGTTCCTCAAGGTTAACCTTTGTCTTGGTGCCTTTGGGCAAAAAGCGGCTAGAAGCAACACCTTTGAACACTGGGCCTTTGAGAAAACCAGCTTTCTGCACATTTTCAGTCTTGCCCTGCAATAAAAAGATAAGCAGTTAAAGGAATAACTGCACACTACATACAATATCAAACAATAACCCTTTAATGCATGAATTTTTAGTGATCATAAAAAACAACAGATAAGCTTGGCTGAAGTCAGAGATTGTATAGCCATACTAAATTCCAGAACTGGGTCTCTTTTGTACAGAATCAATTATGCAGTAATTTTGAAGTCTGAACAAAGTGTCTTTTAGGGCCAAGATAGGACCCATTCATAATTGTAATCCATTTCTCTTAGAGGTAAAGTATTTAATATATTAAATTATTTCAACAATTGCCCAGCTCCCTGTTCTGACTTCAGAAAAAACAGAATGGATCACGAACTATACTGGATTGACAAGATTATGTCCATTTGTTTTCACTTCCTAGAAAACTTTTGATCTGAAAAATTACTGCATCACAGTACAGTCAGGTTGCAAGTGAAATTTCTGACAAACTCACTAAAGTTAGTTTTCTCCAATGAACTTACATTATTCATTGGTAATTTCTAATGACTTGGGTGCTAGTGAATGGAATTACTCCAACACAACTTCCTTCTAGAGGCTCCATTAACAGTCATTCATTCATAGTGTTATCACCTCCAGGTCAAGCTACTATAATAGTGTACTTGAATGTAACCCTGTACAATACAGCTGTCTAACTTGTGATTTTGGATAAAATCCAAATGAGATGCTAGTATTTTTCCACCATTCCACTGATTTTCAGACACATTTCAAGTGTGAGGGGAACTTCCTGAATTGTCTGGGACCTGGTTACTTGAGAGACTACCTCTGTCTCCTCAGATAAAATTGGAATGCTCTTGTGATGCAACAGAAACAGAACTCAGAGACTGGCAACAAAACTTTATCAATAAAGAGCCTCTTCTCCTTTGGAATTCACTTTCCTTATCAGTCCATCAGAACCTGAAATCAGCAGTGTTCAGTGCATGAACCAAAGTGGGTTTATTTCATATGGGTTTTGGACATCCATTTTTAAACTTATTACATACAAAAATTGTATGGTTTTAACTAGACTGGTATATCACGGTACAACCCCTTACTGTGGATGCCACACTGGTATAAAAAGGAGCTTATGCCAACATAGCTTATTTCCCATAAATTCAAAGGAGGTGTCGTACCGGTATAACTTTCATTAAAATGATTACACCCTTAACTGAAATAGTTACAGCAGTACAAAAACTGTGTTGACCAAGCCTCAGTTCCATAACTTCATGAACACTGTTCCATCTCGGCAACAGCAACAGTTTCTTGCACTCCATTGCAAATCACTTACGTTCTTTGTTATTGTTTAACTTTTGCAAAACAAGACTAGTTGCTAAGGCTACAGGCACTGTGGTAAATAATTAAATAGATTTCAATGGATCTGAAACACCATTGCATTTTACCTATTCGCTATACACAGTTACCAGTTTTCATACGTAATATCCTCCATAGTATTTTTACAAACAACAAAATACAGTAGGTCTAAATTAAAGATGACGACCCGGAACTACAGATACGACTAATAATTTCTGAGTGCCCGACCTGAGACATGTAAAGGGGCTTGATTTGAGGAACTGCAGGAGCACATGCTATCTTCTGAAAATCAAGCTCCTTTAAGGTATAGCAAATTTGAACATCCAAAAATTGAGACCCAATACCACTAATCACTTCTGAAAATGTAGGCCACGTGCTCGTTCAACTGCAAGATACAACATTCAAGCATGTGTGTCATGATCATCTTTGGGAAGGACACTAATAAAGACATAGAAAATGTTGGCAGATGTGTTTCTCAGGATTTGTATGCAATGTTCCTTTTTTCTTATAGGTGACATGCAAGAATTTTTTTTAAAGATGAACTATAGGCTTACAAGCCAAATTTTCCCCATAAGCATAAAAGGTGAATTCACCCATATATAATTTCAAACTACTATTTTTTTCTCAGTTCTGACAAACTGTCAGCTTCTGTTCTGTGAATTCCCAGAAAGTGGAATGCTAATGACATCATAATGTACCTACACCAGGGAATGGAATTAGCCTCCAAAGGTTCAGGCAAACTGTGTTTTGTGAGTTTGCTTATTTTTCAAACACTGCATATTGAATAGTTTGCAAAATTATTTTTAAGTTACTTCATATTCACAGGAAACGAAGATAATTTCAAAGTTTTGACCCCAATGTTTGTATTTCATGTTGCACTGTAAGTGTAGGATGTCTGGACTGCCTCCATTTTGTTTCTTGTTACATTCGTATTGAATATCGGGATCCTACCAGAAAAATAGGGGACAATATAAAATAGCAAAATTCTGAATTCTTTTTGGACTGAACAGTCTATGAATTGTATCTAATAAAACAATTTAATACAGTTCGGGATAGGCCCAAATCAAAACCTCACATCTAAAACTTCTGAACTTTGGGGGCGAGGGATCTGAATTCAGATCTGCAGCTTGTAGTTTGGGTCTACTTATACATAAAGTGCTAGATTTGTAAAATGAGAACAACACCACGTCAACTATATCTTGTTCCTCCGGTTTTCAATCTTTATTTAGTATAAAAGCCTGGAGTTTAGGGGTGTCAGCCACCTCACAAGCTAGTTCTTTCAGAGATTTTTTTTTCCTTCAGAAAAATACACAAAGGTTAAATAATGTGAGGGCCACATTTTTAAAAAGTTACAGAAAGGAACATTACAAATATTGTGAGCCATAAAGTTAAATTTAGGGAAGAAAACACTTAACAGAGGGGTGGTTCTTGTATTACAGAAAACATTTGTATTTGCAGAACACACAGAGCATAATTCTGGGGGAAACATAACAAAACTGATAAAAGATCAGTCTGCCTGGCCTGTGTTGCAGTGTTGATTGACTGCTGGAGGTGTAGAGTGAATGAATGAATGAATGAATGAGATCTTAATATAATATATGGAGATATACCTAGCTCATAGAACTGGAAGGACCTTGAAAGGTCATCAAGTCCAGTCCTCTGCCTACACTAGGAGCACCAAGTATTGTTCCGACAAATTTTTTTTGCCCCAGATCCCTAAATGGCTCCCTCAAGGATTGAACTCACAACCCTGGGTTTAGCAGGCCAATGTTCAAATCACTGAGCTATCCCTCCCCCGTTTAAATTCATTTGATTTCCTGTTTGCTATAAGTGTAGGAAATGTGGAGACTTGTGAGGATATCTAAACCACAACAGTGAAAACAATCTGTGGCTATAATGCATCAAAAATTATAAATTAGAAATATCCCTCCTGGCCTGGGAATTTATAGAATAGGTTTCAGCATAAAAAAAAAAAAAAAAGATTCCCCTTTCTTAACTAACACACACAAGGAAGAGGAGTTTCTCGACTCTGAAGGCCTTACATAATCTTGTAATTATGGAACACAAGCTTGGTTAGAAAGCAGTCAATATAATTAGATATTCAGAAGTTCAAAGCCTTCTTCTATTCTGTTAGCACTGGTATTTGCGAGAATGTTCATAACAATAGTAAGCAACGATCTTCAGTACATTCGTCATTACCATAAAACTAGAGGGACCACAGAATCTGGTTGCTTTTGATACTTTCAATGCCAATACTGTCTGATCAGGTTTTCTTTATATTTGATATCTCAATCTTCCTTTTTTTTTTTTTTTTTTTTTTTTTTTTTTTTTTTTTACAGGCACTCTATTGCAGAACAACCAACCAATGCTTTAACTTCTCCACACTGTTTTGCTAAAGCATTTCTCAAAAGGCGAAAAATTAATTAGGACACACTCACCTCATTTTCTTCTTCTCTATTGCAATCCAGCCAAGAAAGCATGCAAAAGAAAAACACAGAAAAAGTGTAAATACCTTGCCAAAATAGTAGATCTATTAATGGTCTTTAAATTAAGAAGGAAAAAACCTATTAGCCAGATTCTGAAACCTTTACTCACATTGAGTACCATTTTACTCTCCAAACAGTCCCACTACAATGAATGAGGCTACCTTGCAGACTAAGAGTGCACAGTCTGTCCCTATGAGCACTACCTTTCTTAACATGCAGCAAATCACAAATGCCAACTACCTCTAAAAAAGAAGAAGCAACAAATCTTTGTTTTAATGGGTCAGTCATTTCTCATAGCTTAAATAGTCAAGGACACGGACTATAAACCTTTGTTATAAAAGAACTAATAAGTAGATGCCCTTTTTCTGATGCTTTTAAGAATTAATAAACTGCCTGATTCAACGAGTAAGACCATATAGGACATACTGCAGCCTTCCAGTTATGAAGTCATGAAAAATAAACTTGAGGTTTTAGTCATTTTTCCTTCCAGTTTTGTCAGATGACTTTTAATAATTCCATGAAAAGACCATCTGTCCTTTCCCAGAGAGTTCCCACTCCATTACCAAAAATAAAATATTTACAACTTTTTTTCTTTTTTTTTTAAATAGCTTGTATTTTCCAGGGAAACCAAGAGAGGCACCCCCATATGTTATGGACTCCAATTCTTAAATTCTATGCAGAACTTCAATGCCAAGGAGATAGGTACTTTAAACATCGCCTCTCCAGCATTAAATTATTTCAAGTATTAAACTAATTATAACTAACCTTATAGCATTCAGAACTAAGTGCAACACTCATGACTTATCTTTCCTTCATTAAGTTCTTCACACATATACTACATACAAAAATAAGGGATTTCTTCTACAAAAAGAAAAGAAGATGAAGATTTCTGTTGCTATTTGTTTTTAAATACTTGGATGATGCTCAAATACTACACTGATGGGGCCATGTAAGTACCTTTATGGATAGATATAAAAAGCTCCAAAATTTCTATCACCAGAGGTTATTATTAAAGTTCAGTTTTATATATAAACTAACCATTGATCTTCAGTCATGTCCTTCTTAGTCATTTGTTGTTTAAAAGCTCTCCAAACATTCTGGCCTTTACGTATATATTATGTTTATAAGATAGACATTAAAAGATGATTTCCCAGCTAATTGCACAGGAGTGGGGTTATTTTTCTCTTTGACTAGGAAAAGAAACAATAGTAGGCCCTTGTTTACATTAGATTCAGGCCAGTAAATCAGCACTGGTGCAGCTCAACCATTGGCAGAAATGGTGGAAGGGCTCAAGCAGAGAGGGCCTGGACATTTTACCACAGTCTTCCAATCCTGTGGGGTAACAATTTTCAGAGCAGAAAGCCAGCTTTCACTTTCTGTACTGAGCATGCAGCAGCTCCTACAGATAGGAGCCAAGACCTGATTGGACACTTCCGCTCCTAAATAAACGTCATAACACAGTTAGGAATGAGCTAGAGAGAAAAAACGACCACCACAGATAATATGCTATTGCTCCTCTGAATCATCTGCCTGGAAATGTTCCCAAGAGGGATCTGGGGGGTTGGGATAAATTGTGAATGTTTAGTTAGTGACATTTAGTATTTACTAGCAAAAATACCTGGCATTGCTCAGGTCTGTCAGAGGTGGGGAGGGGGCAGAGAGCTGAGTGAGTGCCGGGTCCGTTGGAGGGGGGAGGGGACAGAGAGCAAACCTGACACCCCCACCTCACTTACCCCTCGACCAACCCCGACTCACATTTTCACCCCCCCATACCAAAACCCAACACCCTCTGACCAACCCCGACTCACATTTTCACCCCCCTGACCAACCCCAACACCCCCTGACCAACCCCAACACCCACACCTCACCCACTCCGACACCTTCCCATCCCCCCCCCCGACCAAACCCAACACCCCCGGCTCACTTACCCCCCCCCCGACCAAACCCGACACCCCCACCTCAGCCCCCGACCAAACCAGACATCCCTACCTCACTTCCCCTCCGACCAAACCCAACTCGGGTCCGTCGGAGGTGGGGAGGGGGCAGAGAGCTGAGCGAGTGCGGGATCCGTTGGAGGGGGCTATTATGACATCATAACTATGTCACAGAGAACAGCAGCTGCCCAGCTGATGTGATTGGCCTTTAAATAATTTCACCCCTGGGGGAGCGTCAAGAGGTGAGATTTGAAAAATTTTCAACTCTTACCCTGATTAGGACCCTAAGGCCTCTAATTGTACCAAATTTCAAGTCTCTAGCTCAAACGGCGTGGAAGGAGTAAGTGAACGTACATACACCCATACATACATGCACGCATACACCATTTGACTTTTATATAGATAGATTAGTTAATCCTTTCCTTCTCTAGATCTACTTTCATGCTCCCAGAAAGCATCATTCATAAATTACTTTTACAATATAAATAATGGGCTTTGTTTTTATGAAGGAAGCATGATCAGTAAGTTTAAGTGACCAATGGGCTTCACAAAGGATCTAAATGTGATTTAATTGGGTATTGAAGACTTGAGTTCTCTGTATGTTATCTATGTGCAGAAAGCCAGGAACCCGTTAAGAAAAGCATTTTAACACAGATTACAAGGACAAAAGGGACTATTGTGGTCATCTAGTCTGACTGCCTGTATAAATAAGGCCAGAGAACATATTAGAGCAAATCTTTTACAAAAACATCAAATCTTGATTTAAAAATGGTTGGTGATGGAGAATATACCATGACCCTTAGGAAACTGTTCTAATGCTTAATTATTCAACATTGAAGATGTATGCCTTATTTTCAGTCAATTTGCAATACCTTTCTCTGTTAGAACAGCCAATTTGTTCCCCATTTAGGTAGATATAGAGTGTAATCAAGTTACCCCTTAATCTTTTGTTCAACTAAAGAGATTGAACTCCTTAAGTCTATCACTATAAGGCATGTTTTCTAATCCTTTAATCATGCTTGTGGCTCTTTTCTCAACGCCCTCCAATTTAATCAACAACCTTCTTGAGTAAGCCTTTAAAAGTAGGTTTCATTTTCAAGTCCAGACAGTGAAATACAACAGAAAACCACCATCCTTGAGTCATATACTTCACATATTAGAAGGAAGTGTTTATGGGGTTGAAAACTCACAATGAGATTAGATATAGTTGACCACCAACATGTGAGCCTTCTATAAATACATGTTAACAGAGAACCTCTTATGGAGCTACACAGTGTGGCCATACAATAAGGACAAGTGGTTACAGAATCAAATAAGAAGGGTTACCCCATAAGTCACAAACTTCAAAATAAAACCAGACTAAGCAGCTGTCTATTTGGATTGGAGCATTGGATTTTCAAAATGTATAATCTGTTTACAGGTAACATTCAGGTTTTTGTTGGGTTTTTTTCCCCTGTCACAGCAATCTTCTATGTTCCATACCACTAATAATTTTTGTTACCCTTTTCTTCCTATCTTTTAACCAGTTACCAATCCATGAGAGCACCTTTCCCTCTTATCCCATGGCAGCTTACTTTGTGTAAGAGCCTTTGGTGAGGGACCATGTCAAAGGCTTTCTGAAAATCTTAAATACACTATATCCACTTGATCCCCTCGGTCCACGTGCTTGCTGACCCCCTCAAAGAATTCTAGTAGATTGGTGAGGTGTGATTTCCCTAAAACCATGTTAACTCTTCCTAACAAATTATGTTTGTCTACATGTCTGATATTGTTCTTATGATCGTTTCAGCCAATTTGCCCAGTTGGTACTGAAGTCAGTCTGACAAGTCTGTAATTGCCGGGATCACCTCCGGAGCCCTTTTTAAAAACTGGTGTCACATTAGCTATCCTCCAGTCATCTGGTACAGAAGCGGATGTAAATGATAAGTTACAGACTACAGTTCGTAGCTCTGCAATTTCACATTGGAGTTCCTTCAGAACTCATAGGTGAATACAATCTGGTCCTGGTGATTTATTGCTATTTAATTTATCAAGTTTTTCCAAAACCACCTCTAATGATACCTCAATCTGGGAGAGTTCCTCAGATCTGTCACCTAAAAAGAAGGGCTCAGGTTTGGGAATCTCCCTCACATCTTTGGCCGCGAAGACCGATGCAAAGAATTAATTTAGTTTCTCTGCAATGACTATCGTCTTTGAATGTTCCTTTAGCACCTTGATTGTCCAGTGGCCCCACTGACTGTTTAGCAGGCTTCCTACTTCTGATGTACTTTTAAAAAAAAACCAAAAAAAAACCTATTACTTTTGAGTCTTTGGGGGTATACATTTAAGTTGAGCCTCTATTATGGTGTCTTTTAAAAAAAAAAAAAAAAAAAAAGTTTCCACACAGCTTGCAGAGATTTCACTTTTGGCACTGTATCCTTTAATTTCTCCTAATTTTTCCTTTAATTTCTGTTTAACTAAAATCATTTTTGAGTAGTTTCCCTTTCCGAAATTAAATGCTACTGTGTTGGGCTGCTGTAGTGTTTTTCCTGCCATGGGGATATTAAATTTAATTCTATAATGGTCACTATTACCAAGTGGTCCAGCTATACTCACCTCTTGGACCAGATCCTGTGCGCCACTTAGGACTAAATCAAGAATTGCCTCTCCTCTGGTGTGTTCCAGGACCAGCTGCTCCAAGAACAAGTCATTTAAGGTGTCAAGAAACTTTCTCTCTGCCTCCCATCCTGAGATGACATGTACCCAGTCAACAGGAGGATCAATTGAAATTAAGGTCACAGCTGGGGCTGTCCCCTAGGGTGGGGAGCAAGGGCTCCAGCTGTGAGCCTGTCACATGGCTGACAGCTAGGAGTGTGGATGGGGGCCAGCTGTGAGGTTGGTGCTGGGCTCAATTTCATATTAGGGATCCTACCAGCCTCTCTCATCAATTTCACAGCCCTAGCTGCTAGCCCAGTGTGGCAGACGCCTGAATTAACAGCCTAAGTAATAGTGTCTACATAGACACCATGTCACCCTAACTACACTGACGTAACTCCACCTCCACAAGAGGCATATGGGTTATGACTATGTAGTAGGGCATTTACATCAACGGGAGCAAGGCTGTAGTGTAGACACTGACATAATTAGGGAGAAGTAAGGCACCTTACGCCAACTTAACTCTAGTGTAGACCAGGCCTTTGATACAGATGTACCCTATTATAGGTTGTGGTTACAGCTCAAGCTGACAGCTCGATTTATAGCTTGGGTATCCCGGGTGCTAGAGCAGTGCATGCTGCATAAGCCCACCTAGAACCTTGTGTAATTATTCAAATTACTCACGGCACTAACTGAGCTTGAGCTGCCACAGATTCATTGCTCTGGGACCTGAACGAGGGAGGGTACGTCACTAGAGCCCTGCAAATCTGTGGTTATCTGCTTTATATTCGTGGATCTGCATATCCACAGACCATGTTCGGAGACTGGATGTGGATACAATTGTCCATGCAGGGCTCTATATATCATCATGCGCTGTAATCACATTCTGTGATTACAGAACATATATGCTCTTAAGGTTCCTTAATCACGGTCATTGATGAAAGTAAGACTTATGCTCATAAAATGTTACCCTAAGCCCCAACACTTCTGGGGAGGTACACTGAGGAAGAGGGCCATTAAGTAACTTGCCCAATGTTACACATGGTCAGTGGTGAATGTTGGAATACAGCCCAGGATCCTGACTTCCAATGCTATACTCTAGCCTCCAGACCTCACTGCCCTGGTAATGCCTCAGAATATGGGGGATTAACTGGATGCAGATTTGGCACACATATTTAAAGGATAAAAGAGTATTTAAGCAAGAGTAGAATGGCAGCTGTTTTGACAACAGTAATCGAACGATAATATCTAATTTGTTCCCACTTCTAATGCAATATCATAAATCGTACACATCGGACTGAGCAAAAAACGTGACCATAAATGAATCATGTATACTCTTCTCAAATGTCAGCAGTACGGTAAGAACCTCCACAATTATCACCTGATCTACTTTTTGACAAATCAAAATCTAATTTAAATAGATATTCCACAATGTTTTGATACAGTATTGTACCAAATTCCCTGACATGGTCTCTGGAATTTAGTCAGATTAAACAAATGAGTCCCCATGTATGTGCAACCATTAAAAACAATTAACTGTAATCCTTGAAAAGCCCAGTGAACATTTGGGGGGTAACAACCAAAGAATTAGGAAATGAACATGTTGCTACTCTAAAATGCCTTCCCTTAACAGCAGACTTTTTCCCACAAGATTTTAAAAACCTAGAGTAGAAATAACATTTTAAATTGAAGACAGCTATGAACAGGTGGGTGGAACTCTGACCAATGCAATTCACCCGGTCATACTATCTTTATTTGCCTTTTGCAATCCTGCATAAAATACAAGTGTTAGAATAAAAACCTGTTTTTTTAATTAAGCTAAATTAAAATAAAGAACCATATTTCACAATTCTGACAGCCTGCCACAGTTACAGAAGGGTAAAAAATACTTTTATCCAGTTAGGTGGCAGTGAGATTTGCAAATGTACATATACACACACACACGTCCCACGGGTCTGACTCCAACACGGACTAAGTGCAAATATAAATCCTAACTACTACATAGTAAGGAACATCTTAGCCGTGCCAGGCAGTCATGGGTATGTTAAATCAAAGGAAGCTTCCCCCCTGCACCCCGATATACAGCATCTCAGGCATTTCTAATGTGTTTATCAACTTGGTATGAAAGCTCTCTTTTGCCTCTATTGCATGCCACCTTACAAGTGTCATTTACTTATAAGCTTTATCTACACTAGACAATGTTACCAAAAAATTCCTGAACGTGATACAGCCAGGTTCTGGTGGTTTTCAGCATTTTTATCACTTAAACAAACACACAGGTTGCTTGAGTTTTGTGAGTGCAAAACACATCTGATTATTTTTTTAATTTGCAGAAGACATCTGAAACTAGAAATGGCAAATTTGACTTGTTTTAAGCCATTCTCATTGAGAAAGAAAGGATCCAAGTTTAAAAAAAACTTCTCTCCCTTTCCTATGTGTTTTCTAGAGGAGGAAAAGAGATTCAATACAGTAAACAATGCATCAAAACAGCACTTTTCACTGCTACTCTTAGCCACACAGCATATTCTGGAATGAACTGTTAACCATATTGTACTGGGAAATAGAAGTAGAAGAACAGAGATATAAAAAGGACTTTTCTTTTTTCCCCCTGCAGATTTGCACTCTACACTATACAAGAAAGGCATACTGCAAATAATAGGGGAATACTGAATTTTTTTGAGTGCTTCTTCGCAAGCACTTCATAAAAAAATCCAAGTTTATGATCATATACAGTATAAGCATACTGCAGTATTTATAACCTTGGACCTTAATCTGAGCAGTAGACATACAGCCTTCCTCACTTCCAGTGGACAATCTTGACCCAGTCGGACCACTTTTAACAGGGAGTGAGTGAAAAGTGTAGTTCAGTCTCAACACCTATTCAAGCCTTGGCCTGACTGATGTCATTGCCATCAAGAATGCCTGTTAGTGCAAACAGACATGATAAGTTTTGTCATATGAATAGCTGTACACTGGGAATAAGAGAACCCCTCAATTTCACCTAGACACTAAGTCACCATTGCCCAGCAACACGTCAGTCGTTACTGTCCTAGGCTGAATCTGAACCAACAACCTAGACATGAAAGAATCTCTATTTCGTTGTTCAGTTCAACCCACCCAGTTTCCCTAAAATTTATTTTCAGTGTGTAACAGTATCACACAGTGAATGCACCAGCTAAAAATTATAGAATCTATATCAGGGTAAATAATATATTTTGATATTGAAGCCACTACAGAGCTGCTGGACATAATAAATGGTATTACTCATGCTTAAAAGCAATACAAACACCCAATTCACAATTTTTAATTTGGTCACTCACTGATAAATGTAACTAATAAAAAAAACCCTGAAACCAAAAGTTTAGAAGTCTGAAGTTTTATCACGTTTGGTCAATTAATCCTTAAATGTGCCTGGAGATTTAAAACAAGAATACAAATTAGTACCAATTTCAATGATTAAATTTAATAAATGTTGTGCTACATTACTGTGAGCAGTTTTGCAGATAATAATGTTGTATTTGTCCACAAGAATGTCCTTGATAACTACAACTGGATTATACCACTGTGAGAAAAGCAGGAAGTAACAATCTAGTACCTTTTCCCCTGCTCCCAACAACTGGCATAGAGTAGGACTAAGACATACACAAAAAGAAGAAAATACAGCAATAGTGTCAAGCCCCCTACTTAAAAGAAACACCAGCTTACACGCAACTCAGTTTTCAAACTGAAGTTAAATGAGATTCAAGCATACACCTGTCCCTGAATCAATCCCCTCCCTCTCACCCATCACCACTCTCTACCATGGTCAGGGTTTGTGGTTCTGTCATAGATTTTCCTATTTTAAAAAAGTGTTTCTCCTTTGTTAGTTTGTGAAAGAGCCCCGCACACAAGGATAACTGACTGCCTATGCCAGGAAAACAGCATAATTTACTGTACATGCATTGCTATCAAATGCAAAAAGTATATCAAAAGAAAGAACTACGTTTTTTTTTTTCATCTTTTATTTATAGGAATCTTAGGGGCTACTTGTAACAATAGCACTAAAACATATTAGAAAGAAATGTGATTTTAGAGCTACTACTGATGGGATGTCACTGAACTGAGCCTTATACAGTTTAGGGAATGACAGATTCTCCTGCTGGAGGAGATGCCTGGTTAGGCACAAAGCAATTCCTTAATCTGACCAGGGGAGAGAGACAAGAAACAGCTTGTTGAACCCATAAAATTGTATTATAAGGCTGGTGCGCTTCCTGTCTCCCCATCTCTGATGAGGTCATAATTTGCTAAGACCATGAACGGTGACCTAAAACAACAATGAGAAGTAGGCTGACCATATGTCCCGTTTTGAACGGGACAGTCCCGTTTTTTTCATGTTTTTGAACCGTCCCGTCTTTTTGTCAAAAATATCAATTTTGTCCCGTTTTTGGGGCAGGTGCAGGACTCCCAAGATCTTAGGTGAAGAATCTTGCTACCTAAGGACAAGTATCAGCTGTCAAAACTGTGCAAACTGCGCTCATCTGAGATTTTGACATCTGATACTTGTCCTTAGGTAGGGAGAGGAGGCAGTGGACGGAGGGAGAGAGCAGGGAGGAAGGGAGGGATGGAGAGAAGGGGGATGGAGAGAAGGGGGATGGAGAGAAGGGGGAATAGAGAGGAGGAGGCGGCAGCGGGCGGCGGATCGGAGCTGTCCGGAGCCGCAGCTGGGGGCCGAGCGCGCCGGCGGGGGGGCTGCCGGCCGGGTTTTATGACTCATAATCAAATAAATTCAGTTATGTGATTATGAGTCATAAAACGTCCGCCGCCCCCTTCTCCCCCCCCCCCCCCCGGCCGGTGCGCTCGGCCCCCGGCTGCGGCTCCGGACAGCTCCGCTCCGCCGTCGGCTTCAGCCCGCCGCCCGCTGCCGGCCGGACGTTTTATGACTCATAATCACATAACTGAATTTATGTGATTATGAGTCATAAAACCAAGCCGGCAGCCCCCCCGCCGGAGCGCTCGGCCCCCGGCTGCGGCTCCGGACAGCTCCGATCCGCCGTCGGCTTCAGCCCGCCGCCCGCTGCCGCCTCCTCCTCTCTATTCCTCCTTCCCTCCCTTCTCTCCATCCCCCTTCTCCATCCCTCCCTGCTCTCTCCCTCCGTCCGCTGTCTCCTCTTGCTCCCACCATCCCTTCTCTCTCTCTCCCTCCGTCCACTGCCTCCTCTTCCATCTCCCTTCTCTCCATCCCTCCTTCTCGCTGTCCCTTGCCTCCTCCATCCCCCCTGCTCCCTACCCCCATCTCCTCTCATCCATCCATCCTCTCCCTTCTCACCTTCGTGCCTTCTCTCCCTCCGTCCCCTCCATCATCTTCATCCCTCATCCCCCCCTTCTCTCTCTCCCTCCATCCTCTTCATCCCCCATCCCTGTTCTGCTTATTCCTCCATCCATCCCCCCCGACCCCCCTCTACCTCCCCCCTGCCCGGCGCTGGGGGGCCCAGGTGGGGCCATGCCCCCCCCCCTGTCCCGTTTTTGCCATCCCAATGTCCCGTTTTTGTCTAAAGGAAATATGGTCAGCCTAATGAGAAGTGATTTTCAAGACACTGGAGTACATGAAACTACCTTTAAAAATCAGTTGTCATCTCCCTCAGAGTTGTGTGGAAGTACTCTCAAAAGTTGAAGTTGAGGGAGCAAGGTTAGTATCCAGGAGAGGAGGGATGAAGAGGATGCAGCAGTAGGAGCAAAATACAACCTATGCCTGGACAAGTGTTTTGATATTGAGTACTCATTTCTATTGAAGCTCGAAGGGTGTTTTTCCACTTTTTCCTCTAATGTATTCTGAATTACACAACTCAGTCCAACTCAACTCTATCCACTAAAACTGAGCACTGTTTCTGAACGGATATCCTTGAGCAAATAAAATAAGAGTAGCGCTTTTCTAGGGCTGGTCTACACTACTGGGAGGAAGCTAGGACGATGGGAGGGACGCACGGGGGGGGGGGGGGGCTGATCTAAGTTACACAACTTCAGTTACTTGAATAACATAGTTGAAGTCAGCGGACTTAGATCTACTTACTGCGGTGTCTTCACTGCGGTGTGTCGACGGGAGACACTCTCCTGTTGATTCCCCATGAACTTCAGTTGAGGTGGAGTATTGGAGTCTATTCTAGAGCAATCGGTGATCTATTCTATACTAGACATGATAAAAATCGACCCCTGCTGGATCGATCACTGCCTGTCAATCCAACTGGTAGTGTACACAAGCCCCTAGTTAAATCCCCTAGCTGAGGATCTCTTAAGACTATTGTTTCTATGTCACTATAGAAATATATACATTTTCTTCCATTTAGAAAACTAAATACTTGACCTTGATTACTACACTTTGCTCTCAGGTTGTTGTACCACTCCCTTGTCTCCCAGCTACCATAAACAATGTACAACGGTCATCACTAACACCTGTTTATTAACTCAGCCCTAACTTCAGAGTTATGACAGGCACTTTCAGAACAACAAGATGTCTGCTTCCCAAGGAAGTTATTAACAGAGTTTTCCTAATTTTCACTGCTTGGTCTACACTAGGTGGTGGGGTCAACCTAAGATATGCAACTTCAACTACGTGAACAACATAGCTGAAGACAGCACATCTTAGGCCGACTTACCAGCCGTCCTCATGGCAGCAGCTGACTCTTCCATCGACTCCAGCTTGCGCCTTTTGGTGAGCTGGAGTTCTGGAGTTGACAGGAGTGCCTTTGGCGATCGATTCATCACATCTTGACGAGACGCGATAAATCGATCGCCAATAGATTGATCACTACCTGCCAATCCCGCGGGTAGTGAAGACGTACCCTAAGGCTTTGTCCACAACGAAAATCTGCCTGGTTACAATCATGTGTGTCCTGCCACTGATGTAATGGTACCAGCACATACCCCCAGGATAGATAAGACAAACAGCTGTAAGCTGTAACTGGCACTGCTGCAGTTTATCCCATTGTCACGTCACGGTAAACTCCACTTGGCATATATCTGTCTACACAGATTTTCTACTGATGCAGGTATACCAGGGGCCAGTTATCAATGGCAGTAAACAGGGCAAATGTCAAGTGTAGACAAGGCTTTAGTTTTAACCCTGCCTTCTCCTTTCCTCACTTAATCAGGCTCTAACATTTAGAGCTGGAAACTAAGATCTGTTGCTCAACATACATTTTGGTAAAGAACAAATGTAGAGAACTTTGAAGGAAAACATTATCTAAATATTTGACTTGTAGAATACTTGACATTTTCAGGATGTTTAGCTTCATGTTTTAGTCAGGCCTATAATAATCCTACATCAGTGCTCAGAGGCATCTTGCATTGTCACTGGAATGTCAGTGTAGAATTTCTTACACAGGCTGAGCTATTGACAGATCACCTCAACAATCCCCAGAGTTAATGTTTCTTTCTTAATACACCAAAAGCTGAACTTTGCAAACTGAAAAAGAGGCAGATCAATATTTGAGCCACACAAATTAACACTGTCCACTCAAATGTTAGATATTAAAATGATTAAGAACCTAAATTGATGCATCTTCCAATTCAGACATGCACAGTATCCCTACATGCACATTAAGAACAGATCCAAAAGCCATCATAGCACAATATGGAAAAATTACAGCCTTTTTTTTAAAAAAAAAATATATACTATGATCATTTAAACTCAGTTCTTTCACAGCTGGAGGAAATATAGACTGGATACTGGGATGAGCTAAAATGCCTGTTCTGGGCCCATTGGCATTCTCAAAGTTGTGGTAACAGAAAACTCTACCCTAGAAACCATTAAATGCTGCCTCTGGTTCCAGAGGTGTTGTCAGAGAAATGGAGTGGTAGGGCTTGGTGAGTGGGTGAAGGATGATTGCCATGATAAAGGGCTACGCTGATTTGGTAAAAAGCAGTTGA
This sequence comes from Sternotherus odoratus, assembly GCA_032164245.1. NCBI lineage: Eukaryota > Metazoa > Chordata > Testudines > Kinosternidae > Sternotherus > Sternotherus odoratus. Next base: position 220,145,330 of record JAVMKO010000002.1, on the reverse strand, counting down.
AGTCCGAGAAGATGAAAAATGGATCCATGGCCATGTGATGAAAAGCATTTGCCTTTCTGCTGCTACTCTGAGCAGACACACAAAGAGAAAGTGGGTCAAAGAAAGCAGGCACATGGGAAAAACTGCAGTAATTTTCCCCCATGCCTGTACTAGCTATTTGTACATTTTTATATTAAAATATTACAATTTTAGAGCCACTGGGATACTTTGCCCTGGGAAGCAGGAGAGTGTCAGAATTACACTAGTTTTCAAGGGTTTATGGTCTTTTGTTCTTATAGAGAACACATGAACACACTTTTTCCCCTTAAATAACCTGAAAATCTCCCTGGACTGTTAAAGATAATTCTGTACAACTCACCCTCTCTCTCCCTTTTGTTCAGCACCAGGAGATGTCTAAATAAGAAACCAAATGAGTGCTTAATTTTTAAACCATGACAGGAATCATCATAAGCAATGTCGTTGCCATAGCAGCCATGCACAGGATTACTGAGAACACTCCAAGTAAATTAATGACTGCATGCACAATGACTAAACAAAGGTGGAGAATGAAAAAGACACCAACACAGTCCAGCTGAGACAGCATGTAAAGGCAAGAAAAGGATATTAAAATCAATTATTATTAAATCAAAAATTAGTTAGCTACAAATCAACAACAATCTTAAATGAAGACTTCTAGTCTGGTAATATTTCAGACACAGCATGGGTAATCCACAACTTCCTTGGAATGTCCTTGCCCCATCCATCTTCCTCTAGATATCAGAGGATTTTTTACTTGTAGCTCTTAGCAGTGGTTCTCAAACTTTTGTACTGGTGACCCCTTTCACATAACAAGCCTCTGAATGCAACCCCCCTTATAAATTAAAAACGTGTTTTTATATATTAACACCATTACAAATGCTGGAGGCAAAGCGGGGTTTGGGATGGAGACTGACAGCTCACGACTCCCTATGTAATAACCTCACGACCAACTGAGGGGTCCCAACCCCCAGTTTGAGAACCCCCATGTTAGAGAGTATAAGATCTGGGGACTCACCACTCCCACTGCCTTTACTGGTTGTTAAATGCCAGTGGTTAGTTTAATCTAACTTTCTGTAAACCCTGGTATCAGAATTCTGCCTCTCCATACCCCCATCATAAAACAGCACACATGGTGATAAAATACCGACTGCTGCTGACAGGAAGGACTGCAAGATATCAGAAAATCTTCAAACTAACATCTTCGCTCCTTAATATGTCTGCATTGCTACTCCCATCTTCCATATAGTTCATAGTAGGTTGTAGGTGCCTCATGGCAGAGACCTTGCCTTTTCCACATCTGTAATGTGTTGTGAACACTTACATCATTACAACAAATAATCCATAGCTATCTATTAGGCATCATGAGTCCACCTGCAGGTGAGATAGAAAAAGATATAGAACTTAACTGAAGCCACAGAAGCTTAAGAAAACTAAGCAGTCATGGGATAAGAGAGAAGATCCTATCACAGATCAGTAATGGGTTAAGAAATCGGAATCAAGGGATAGGAATAGTCAATTTTCATAATGGAGAAAGGTAAATAGCAGGATCCCCCAAGTATTAGGGGACCTGTGCTGTTCAATACATTAATAAATGATCTGGAAAGGGGATGAACAGTGAGGTGGCAAAATCTGCAGATGATACAAAGTTACTCAGATCATTTAGTCCAAAGCTGCCTGCAGAAAGTTAACTAGTTTATTGTGATCCCTTTGAGATTTATCAATGTTGATAAGTACAAAGTAATGCACATCGGAAAGAATAATCCCAACTACACATACAAAAGGACAGGATCTAAATTTGCTGTTACCACTCAAGGAAGATCTTGAGGTCATCATGGTTAGTTCTCTGAAAACATCCGCTCAATGTGCAGTGGCAGTCAAAAAACGTTAACAGAAGGTTAGGATCCACTACAAAGGGCTAGCTAATAAAACAGAAAATATAATGCCACTAGGTAAATCCACAGTTCGCCTACCTCTTGAATACTGCATACAGTTCTGGTCACTCCAACCAAAAAAGATATAACTGGAAAAAAGGGGGCAGAGAAGAGCAATGGAAATGATTAGGAGTATGAGGAGAGAGTAAAAGAACTGGGACTGTTCAGTTGAGACGAGAGATGACTAAGAAGGGAATATGATAGAATGGAATAGAGAAAGTGAATAGGGAAAAGTAGAACGGGGTTCAAAAAAAGAATCAGGTCAGTAGATGGAGAATAGGTCCATCAATGGCTATTAGCCAAGACGGTCAGGATGCAAACCCATGCTCTGAGTGTCCTTAACCCTCCAATTTCAAGAACCTGGGACTGGAAGAGGGAAGATGAATCGAATGAAATTGCCCCATTCTGCTCCTTCCCTCTGAAGCATCTGGCACTGGTTACTATCAGAGAGAGGATACTGACCTGGATGGAATACTGGTCTGAACCAGTATTGCTGTTCTTATGTTAAAGATTTCCTGATGACACACTGAAGTGACTTCTCAAACATCTCCCCTTTGGCATACAAAGTCACAAGAAAGAGTTATAAAATCAAGTGTAACGTTAAAAAAAAACAGTGACTCTCTTAATCAAAGTAAGGTGGTACTTACAAAGATATGGCAAATTCATGATGTCCCTAGTATTTTTTACTTTGCCCTTTTAAATGTCTTTAGAACTACTTGGCAATCTGAAATTAAAACTACATTGCATGGCTAAGACGTGGACTGGAACTTGGAAAATCTTGGTTCAAATTCCCAGCTCTGTGACTGGACAACTTTCTCAATCTCCCTATCCCAGTTTCCAGTATTATGCTTGTATGTTCTATCCCTTTCTCTCATCCTTTGTCTTGTCTATTTATAATGAACTTCAGGTTGGGTGGGACTGTCTCTTACTATTCCTATGCACAGTCCCTAGAACGAGACCCTGATGGTTTAGGCCTCAAGGCACTATAATACAAACACAAAATAAAAGATTTCATCCACGAGGTATACCCTAGTTATTGCTATAGGATTAATCCTGAGCATGAGCTTTTTGTTGTTGTTGAGCATATATAGTATAAAAGAATTAAAAATAAGGCCCTGAAGAATTACCTGAATTTTGCAAAGACAGGTCAAGACAAAAATTAAGTCAAATGTTGATCCTGGAAAGAATATTAAAATGTCATTTTATGTCTTTTTTTTATATAAATATGAAAAACACATTTCAGCTTTCCAATTTGGCAATATTGTTGAAAGTTCATTTAATCTCCTGTTTGTACAATCACTTGAAATACCATAAGGAAGGGGTTGGTACATACTTTTCATAATGTAAGCTCTACTTTGTATTCTGATTCATTTTAAAAATAAAAAAATAAAATTACTCTAGGGAAGAATGGCTTTCCTAAAATTACGACACTATGTACATGAGAATCTTATTTAGATCAGACTCAAACCTGTGAGAGCAGAAGAGAGACAAAGAAAAGCCCTCATGGCCACAAAACTGACACTTAACCAGAGGAAGTAACACAATCCAAAAAGGAAAACAAAACATTATACCACAAAGGTCAATGATTATGCAAACTAAAGATTACTTTCCACACATCGATAAGCAGAGAACTTCTCTAGAACACTCTTATGAGGACTAACATAATAGTCCGGTGTTTTCCCCTTCAATTTAATTAATGAACAAATGGCAGCTATTTGTAAACTGCTCCAGAGTTTTATCTAAGTATCTGCGCTGACACCACCTGGCATTTTTTCTTCCATTACAAAATGGACCCTGACGATTTCATGAAATCACCAAAGCTTGACAAACAGTTATGTGGGCAATGTTTTACTACTTCTCAGTATGGAGGCAAAAGGTGCCAAAGAAACCTTTTGCTCCTTCCCCCTCTCCTACACAAAGCTAAAAAAAAAAAAAAAAAAAGAAGTGAAACATCCTGTATAAGCCAAGCTTACACACTGTAGTAGCTGCAACTGGTTATACTAAAAATTTGGTCTATTCATGGAATGAGCAAAATTGTATTATAAGCAGGTTTAAAAAAAATGCTCAAGATAAATAAACAATTTTTAAGCATGCTCTAAAGCAGGGCTGTACCTCCACCTGGTTTCATAACCTGTGATAATCCTGTTTGCGAACTATATTAGCATTTTTCTAAAATATTCCCCGTTAGCAATGGTGGGAGCAACAGTAAAAGTCCCACAAGTCACAGTGGTTAAAACCATAGCCAGGACTGGTGCCAGCTTTTTGGCTGCCCTAGGCAGCAAAAGGAAAAAAAAAATCCTTACCCTGCCGAGAAGCTGCTGGCAGTGAAATCAGCGAGGCGCAGTCACCGCCGTAATGCTGCCACCCGACAGAAGAGGAGTTGAGCTGTCGCCTAATTGCCGCTGAGGCCAGCAATACGCCACCCCCCAATTCCTGCCACCCTAGGCAACTGCCTAGGTCACCTAATGGCTAGCGCCAGCCCTGACCATAGCAGCTATTTAACACTAAGGCTCCCTCATCACGGTTACTAGTAAAGATGTGTGGATGGGAAGTTCTCTGAAACATAGTAAGGACACAGCAATAGCAGCTAGCTAGACCAGGCTTTAGCAAAGTTTGGCCACCACTGTATCAAGGAATGTTTTCCATGTGTAGACAGACTTTTTGCTAACTGGAAAGAAAACTACATTTGTCTGTCACTTGAAGAAAAGTCCTTTTAATGCTCTTAACATAAATTAAGAAATACGACTCGTCTTAGACAAAGTAACTTTGTTGAAAGATTCAAAAATGGATTCATGCTGAACGTTTCTGGGCAGAATCTTTTGGATTTCGATTTAGACTGAAAATTTGATGGGTGAATAAACATACCAACACACTCCCCCAAAAAGCCAACCCTTTTCAAGCTTGCCTTTGAAACACAGAATCATCAATGGTGATATTTTTTAACTCTTTGGCACTAATGGCTTTGGAGAGCATGTTTATAGTTGTGCAAGGGAAAAAAGGGTTTTGGCCATTAAATTTAAGAAATGACCCTGCCAAAGGTATCATCTAGACAAGTCTAGTAATAATGTGCAGCTCTGATGTGTCACCTGCAGGGCTCTGGGTCCCCTCCCTGCAGATCTCCTTCTAGCAGAAAGGTTCTAATATACATTTGCAACCTCCTCTGAGGGCTGGACAAGTATACATCCGGATTGAACCAACAGGTTTAGTCTCCTTTCACGATGCTTCTTCACTGTTCCGAAGGCTCTGTCAGCCAGGGAATGCAAAGTCCACTCATCCATGCTTAATACATTAAAGATATTTAGGAGTTAAAATTCCCTGTCTAGGGAATTACTTCACCCACCTTGTACCATGAAAAAAAAAAATCAGTCTGATAGACCAGAAATTTATAGCCATATACATCACTCCCACCTGTCATACTTCCCTCCATCCCCAACCCCCAAAGATATTTACGTTAATCAATATAGTTTGCATACATAACCTATGCCTGCTTGATCTGGCGCACTATTCCCCTTCAGTAGCATCCAGACCATTCTTGAGATTAACAAGTTTTCTACAGCATTAGCCAAAAGCCATGTGGCTTTTAGTTCATGCAATAGAGGCTCATATGCTAAGCTTCAGAGGTCCCAGGTTCGATCCCGCCCACTGATGACTGAGGTCTGTCAGCATTACCCATGTATGACTTAGTCTCTAATAAAAGGTAGAAAGTTTACATATTCATCATTACCATAAAACTACATGACAAAACAAATGCTATCAAACTGTAAAAAATGGTCAGAAACCAAAGATGAAGGAAAAATCCAGATAGAGAAAGCACTATTTTGAACTGACATAATACCTACCACAGATAGTGTAAAGTGACACTTTCTGTGGTAAGTATTAGACACACGTTTATCATTAGAGTTGATAAATAAGACCTTATTCCCATTATATACTCCCAAAATGAAAAGAACTAAAGAGTCAACTAATTATGTCCTCTGCCTTCCAACCAGCACACACTTTTCATACATAGTCCAAGATTTTTCCATGTCAAATTTAAAATTAAGAGCACTTTTAGAATTTTTTCTTTGTGTTTTTCAGTACTGAGAATTTCACAGATTGCCATATAAATTATTTTACACACATTATATACACACACACACACCATAGAATAAACTTGCAAATAGTTTAATAATCCTCATCACTAATTATTCCTATGATCTCTATATGAAAAAACTAAAATCTAATTTAAATCATTCCCTTGATTATCAATGCTGTTAATAGATAAAGAAGAGATTTTTACATAGGTTCTGGTCTGGCCCCCATGAGTTTTTGGATAATTTAAGATTTCACTAAGTAACTTTATCTCAAGTCTGAACATGTTTAGTTCTTCAAGCCTATCTCTACAAGGCTTTCCATTTGTATCCCAAATTAGTCAATGTTTTCCCCTGTATGTTTTCCAATGCACGGATGTCCTCAGATATCAGTACTCCACGTGGTGTTCTAGATGTGGCCTCAAGCATCTTCTACAGCAGAATCCGTAGTCCCTTCCTTTATAATGCAGTGCACCAAAACACCATTTGCTTTCCCTGAAGTATCATACAGTTCCTTACTAACACACTTAGGGTCTTTCTAAATTCCAATTCTAGCATGTCACACACACACTGCATCTCATCAAATATTGGCCCTTCCATTTTATAAGACTGCCTTTGCCACTTATCTTCTCAGATCCTTCTGCAAATCTGTATTTTCACAGTATTTATGACAGATCCATTGTAGGCATCTACAAGTTTAGATAAGTTTTTGGGTTTACTGATAAAATTGAGATAGCCACTAATACAGAGCTCTGAGGGACATCACTTACTCCTTTGCTGCCATTTATGAACTATGTACCACCCCAGCCTTATTTTTACCCAGGTCACTGCTTCAGTACAGAATCCAATATCCTTGTTTTACATTATAGTTTCTTACATGATAAATAAAGTTTAAACTTCTATTACAAAACTTGCTGAGTGGGTTCAGTGAGCAACGGCATGCATCTTGAAAGTCATTCTTCCCTCCCCTCAACACAAGGGTCTAGAAATTTTAAAATAATCTAAACTCCAGGCATTACTTTTTAAACAATTGGATTGTCTGAAATAAATTACTTGATAAACATCACCACTGCAGGATGGGGGAGAACCAAGTTATCGAAAACACAGTTAAACACTCTGGGCAAACATATGAAGTGTATTAAAAAAGTTTTAGCTGTCTGAGGGCACAGATCCCAACAATATAGTTGGTTGCTGTGGCAACCATCAACAGAAGCTGATTTCAGGTGAGCAAACTACAGAAGCAGCAGAAACTTAACATATCCTGTTTTTATGCAAATGTAACAAATAATGAAGGAAGTGAAAATGAAAATAAGCTATGTAGGTTTCTGAACACTGGCCTTCAGAATTTTCTGCAACGTATCAGCACTGCTATTAAAAGGTATTATAATTGCAAGTGCTTCACTACTTTCACTGTAACCAGAGTTGCTAACTTTCACATGGTAAATAAGCAACCTGACTTTCACAATAAGTCAAAAATCAAGCTAACCCTATTTCAAAACAAGGCCAAAACAAGCCAACCCCAACACTCTGTGTCTCTAGGTCCCACCAGCGGGCAATCTGGGACTGCGGTGGGCCCGCTGTGCACCTTTCTCCCCTCTTTGCCCTCTTCGTGCCCTGCTTGCCGTGAGCCGATCAAAAAATAAAAGCAACAAGCAAAACAAACAAACAGGCCAATTAATCCATAAACAAGCCCAATTTCTGTGTTTTTTCACAGGTTTGGCATGTCTGCAAACACTGTACACTATTTCTCCTTTTCAACCACAAAAACTTGCCTGTTAGTCTCAGATGTGATATTTTTGGGGAAAAATAGATATTTTTGAGTAATCTAAGTGGGAAAAGGTGATTCTTCTACTCCAAACTTTTTTTAAAAAAAAAAAAACAGCTCAGGTAATTGAACTAGACTTTACATGTCACGTGATTAGTTCTCAATGAGAAATACTGGGTCCCATCAGCATACACTCAAAATTAACAAGATACAAACAATTAAAAATGGGCTTTTCCATGCATTGTAAAAGTAATGCCTATGAATTATGGAGTTATAAAAACAAACTGCATAACTATCCAGTATACCCAGTACGTTCTGAGTATCAGTAACTAACAGACTAGTCAACTTTATACCTTATGAAGCTGATCAAACAGAAGATGGACAATTCCACTAGTGCAACCAGGATCCATGTTTTTCTCTTAAATTAAGAATAATTAAATGCAAACAACCTATTTTTAATGCAGCATTAAATATACACATGACCATACTATTCAGAAAATTACACTTAAATTTTGAATTGTACTGTTAGTTCATCCCTGTTGAGGAAGTACTTTTTTTTTTTTACTAGTTAGGGTACTACGTGTATATCTTACCAAAACAGATAACTAAGTATATGTAACACTATATATAATCTTAAGGCTATGAAGTCTAACTTGTTACTGACACGTCAGACCTATAGAATCATAGAATATCAGGATTGGAAGGGACCTCAGGAGATCATCTAGTCCAACCCCCTGCTCAAAGCAGGACCAATCCCCAATTAAATCATTCAATAGATTTTTTTGCCCCATATCCCTAAATGGCCCCCTCAAGTATTGACCTCACAATACTGAGGTTAGTAGGCCAATGCTCAAACCATAGAACTAGAAAGCATTTATTACAGAATTAAAATACTATGCTAACTCTTTCTGTTCATAACGGGACAGACTTCACATGATAATAAAGCCTGGCATAAAGGCTTTTTTACCTGCTTCAGATTTTAGTATCTGTCTCATAATGGTGTGTCCAGCTAATCAGAGGCCTGGAAACATTGTACATGCTACAATACCTAGCAACAGCCAAGATATACTAGCAACCTTAACTCCTTCTTTTGTTATTTTTCATCCATCCATAACATTTACGGTAGTTAAAAAGAAAAAAGCGTTACTGCCATTTAGCATGGAGCAGTTACAATGTCAATGCAAATACACAAATCACTGCAAATATTAAACACTATTCAGTGTTCAAAATAACTATGCTGAAGTGCTCAAAGCTGCTACATTTAGAGAACACCCATTTTAAGAAAACAAATTGAACACAATTATCAAGTACCCTCCAGATGCCATTTCACCTGTTTCTTCCATTCCCTTCCTCCCTCTTTCTAGAGCTATCTAGAGAGTCACAGGGACACTCCCAACCTAGATCACTTCTGTCTATTGTCACCACACACCTAGGCTTGGTCTACACTAGGGGGAAGGTTCGACCTAAGAGATGCAACTTCAGCTATGTGAATAACGTAGCTGAAGTCGTCGTATCTTAGGCGAACTTACCAGCCGTCCTCATGGCAGCACTGGGCTCCCCCGTCGACTCCAGCTTGCGCCTTTTGGTGAGCTGGAGTTCCGGAGTCGACAGGAGCGCCTTTGGCAATCGATTTATCACGTCTTGATGAGACGCAATAAATTGATCGCCAATAGATCGATCACTACCCACCAGAATCCCGTAGAATTACTAGAACTGGAAGTTAGAGGGAAAAGTATCTCCATTCCTAGTTTATTTACTTTGTGCATTTGACAGCATTTTGACTCAGTCTTCATTTTTGTAAGAATCTTTTACACCAGAACCAGAAAACAAAGACTTTTAAAAAACAGAGGGAAAATCGTAAAACTACAGAAATTGGCACAAGAACTCAGTGGTAGCTGAAGTATCTGAAACGCAGTATAATTTAAGAATCAGAGAGGTAGCCGTGTTAGTCTGGAATAGCAGAGGTAACAAAGAGTCCTGTGGCACCTTAAAGACTAACTATAAAGTTTTGAAGCATAAGCTTTCGTGGGCTAATACCCACTTCGTCGGATGCAAGTATAATTTATACTCTTTCCGTTAACTTAATTTCAAGTTGACTGTGTCCCTTCAAAATTCTGTATGTCGCATAGGAAGGGTAGATTTGCCATGTTTCTTGAGACTAAGCAGATGGAAAAGGAAGAGTGACACAGGTGAGATGATTAAGGTGGCATAAGAAACAAGAAGAGAAATAGGACAAGTAATGGAAGGGAGAAAGCAGAGCAAGAAATCCTCCTCCATCTGCAAAAAAACCCACCAGAGAACAAGAGGGTTCAAAGTTAGATACCTACGAACAGACAAGGGAAGAGAATTCTTAATGCAGGAAAGAAAAGTCCAGCTCCAAGTTGTAAATAATAGACTTTTTGTTTTTCAAAGAAAATGAACTACTGGAAAACAGGAAGTTGGAAAAAGAAAAATTAGGTTAGAGCATGACAGAATGTAAGTTACACGCTACCATTTTAAGCTTATTGCCCCATTGTAAATGCAAAGTGATCAGCAAATCATCTCATGTAATTCCACTCAACTAGTTCTCTACCAAAGTCCAGAGAATAGGATCAATTTTTGTAAAATCCAGAACAGGGTTTCCACTTAGAGAACCATAACACCTATAGAATTTAAGCTATACAGGATGATTTCATAAAGTACAGCTCTAGTTGGGAACTTACCATACAATTACCACATGAATAGTCTACAGATAATTAACAAATTCTTCAAATAACTTAATCTGCTTATATGAACAAGTCAGCAAGCTATTTTCCCACAATTTGGTACTGTGCACTGTTCTGTTCTACATTACCTCAAAATATGTTCAAACTGAGTGGGACAATTATATCTAATTTAAATTATGAAGCTGATCTTGAAAACATCTATGACTGGGTGCAGACAACTGCTGAGAGTAGTCACATTGAAGCAACCACTACACCATATAGTAAATAACAGAAGGGTCGGACACAATACAAGTACTATTCTCCTCACAGACACATAGGCACAACTTTCAAACTTTTGGCTGCCTAAAGCTAAAGCCCCTAAAATCAATAATTGGGGACCAAAATGGAGGTGGCTTTACTTTCAGATATGCCAAACATCTGCAGTTTTCACTAACTTCAGCTGCAACTGTGGTGTTCAGCGAAAGTTAGGCCACTTGTTAGCCTGTCTAAATATAGATAGAGGTGCCTAACTTTAGGCATCCAAGTTTGAAAGTTTTGGCTGTAAGTATTAACATTCAAAATGGGAACAAATGTACTGGATTCAACAAATTCCTCATTAATCCTTAAACTGGTATGATAGGCACCCTAATGCAGTCCAAATATCAATGCAATGACAAGATTCACAATGTACATTTCATGAGCACAAGAAAACTGCACTGAATTTGTAGCAAGCAGTTAGGGGACAAAAGGGAGGATTTTTATTGTTCTATTATTCAAGTCCATTATTCATTGTGTATCCCCCCTTCCTGGGGGGGGGGGGGGGAACCACACTTGAAAATAGAAAAGATGTACCAAAGTAGTCTTGCCCAATACAATTTGTGCCTGTAGAAATTTATGTTTCAAGGTTTTGAGAATAGTTGTCCTAAAATTACAGACTGCACACTATATTCTGGAAATAGAAAACAATGGATATATTAATTGCATAATTTAACAGAAATGCTACATACATTTGAAAATAGACTACAACTTGGATGCTTTCATTCTTTAAGACTGACTTGCCTGAGAATAAAAAAGGACTTAATTCATACACAGCACTCCAATTATAAGTGGTGCAAGCAAAAATCTAGGGCACCGAGTTTTCTGCCTGGTTTTAATTTATTTACTGAACAACATTGAGATATTTTAAGAGATTTATACAAACTTGCACCTGCAAACTACAAATTATCTGTTTATATGGATATTAGGCTCAAAATCTACATTGTACATGCATCACATAATTACATGCCATTTTTTTCTTTAAAATAACTCTTTCTTAGAGAGGCAAGTGACACAGTGCAGGAATATCAAGAATGTAGTTAAAAAAATATTCACATGCCACAACAGCCAAGTTTCCTCCCTCAGTTTCATGCCTTGGGAGACCATTAGTCTCCCTAATAAGGAAGAATGATCAAAGGGAGAGGCAGCTGTAAAATAAGTCTTTTTCAGGTGCATTAGTGTCTCCCTGATGTATTATAACACTATAATTGAGGGAACTACCTTTCTGATTTAACTATATCCACTTACAATGTGTTTGCCAGGAGCATCTACCTTGTGTTGAGGGTACTAAGCTACTGATAATTTTCCCTTGGGGAAAAGAAAATAGAATCCAGCTGCTAACAAGAAAAAAGTAATCAAATCCCAAAGTGACACTACCCACAAACCGTACTAAATTGCCCAGGAGTCTTTATAATAGCAAAATATAATAATTTCATTTTATTTTGAAAAATAATAGTCATTGCAACTACTATAATGCTCAAGTTTTATACTATATTTGCTTAAAATATTTTAAAAATCTATTAATAATTTCAAATACCATAATTTTATTAGACCCTAATCCTGAAAGGCACTGATTTTTAAACTGTGGGGTATGATTCCCCTGAGGGGTGCACTGAGGATATCAAGGGGATGCAAAGACCTGACTGGTTAAAAATGAACCATTACCCAGCACACCCAGCGCCGTGCTGCCATCCTAATGCCAGCCAGCTTCTCAAGAACCACACACCCTCCCAAGAACCCACACCTTCCTCCACTCTCAAATACTCACCCCGCCAGCCCTTGTGGCTGCATTCGGAATCAACAGAACCATGGCACTGCAGACATGTCCTGGCCCCACAACAAAAACCTCACAGAGGGGGTGGAACCGCGGTGCACGCATGAGTAATGATTCAAACAGGATGCATGAGCCTCCTCTCTGTACACACTGGTCATTTGGGGATTCCCCCACTCTTTTCATGGGCTCCAAATGCTGCACCATCTGGATACCCCTCTTATCCCTATGTTAAGGGGGGCATGTGTGGAACATGAAACACCAAGGAGGGGGAAGAGGTGCACAGGAAAAAAAAAAAAAAAAAAAAAAAGTTTGGAAACTTCTTCTGTAGGGTGATCCATACAGACAGACCTTTATGCATGGGTAGGCAGTGTCGCCATCTAGGTCATGGGGCTTTGGTAGTAAAGTTGAAGATGACACAGCCAAGATATAACCTGCAGCAGAGAGCAAAACAAGAAACAACTGCAGATTTCAGCCTTATACCATTCAAATGTGTTATTTCACACTGCTATTTTGTTGCAGCCAATTCTTGGTAGTGTATTCTAGTTTCCAGGTGTAATAAATGGTTTACAAATATCTAAAGTAAACTATAAAATTTCTCTCTGAATTTGTCTCACATTTGTGGCACTAAATATTTGCTCAAAGTGTCAGTTTTAATCTGGCACTTTTAATATGTTTTTGGAATTTCAATTCACTGGGTATTTTAAATATATACATAATCTGAATTTAAAAATAAACAGAATTTCTTCTCCCCCCCCCCCCACCAAAAAAAAACCAGTTTGTCCAGCATTTAATTTCACCACTATATGCTCACTAGGAACTTTACTCACATACAGATTACATTTCCTCCCACTTCAGCCTATCCAAGTTCAAAATAAACAAAAATAACTACTATGTCAAATACCACTGCTAAATCTAAATCAATACTACGCAGATTTACAGGAGAAAACAAGACAGATTTACAGTGAATGTGACCTTGAATCTGGACACAAAAGTTAGGAAAGACTGTCTAAGGTAGTTACCCAGATATACTGCAAGTTCTATTTCACAAAAAGGCAACATGAATTGGCTTTAATATGCTGTGGATTTCACAAAAATGTTAAGTTTTGCTGTTGAGAGGAACATGCACCATAAAACATAAGCAGGTGAAAATCTAAATAGACTAATTCCTTACAAGAAAACTCAAGTCAGTGGCATCATCCCTGTACACCAGAGTTCAATATCTTGGCACTTACAAATATAACACCCAACCATGTGATTAAACAGCTCTCTTCAGTCTAATATATCTAGTGCAAAATTCACTCAGCAATAAATAGCCCCATTAAGAAAAAACACTGCACTAGGTACAAGGTTATTGATTTATTGGCCTCCAGTTAAGTGTTCAAGTCACCTAGCCATTACTATCACTCTCCAAAACACCACTGCTTATGTATACATTTCAGACATTAAAAGTTACAAATCCTGCTTTTTCAAAATATGAAAATGTATCTCCTCTTTCTTTTCACAGCAACTAAACCTAAACAGTACAAGAAATACAAGAATGTTCAGCTAGGTCATTAAGTGCATGAACTACAGGGATAAGTATTTAATTTAATCTCCCAGTAAAAGGGGGATGAACAGAAATTCTGGAGCAACAGTGTAAGAAATCTGTCAGTGACAAGTCTGCATACAGGCGGATAGTTTGTGCCCTGCAGGAGTACCATATTTGGAGGAAGCCATCTTCTACAGCAGCATAAAATATCCTGCAGCTATCATGGTTTGTTTTTAACCTGTGTCCTCCAACATGACAGCCAACTGTGCTTTGAAAATACTCAACTGGCTACTAAAACATGCTATGCACTGCATTTTTAAAAGTGGGACATTTGAGAAGGGGGAAGGAGGTTATTAAAGACAAAGCATTCCTGCCTCTAAAGAAGATGTCATGACTGATCTACTTTATAAAGCATATGTACCTTTTGCTTTATAGAAGAACATGTCCCTGAATAAGATATAAATACTTGCTTTAACAGAGTGGGAAACTGATCAGATGTACCAGAGCAAGGTCCCAGGATCTAGTACACAGGAGGGTGACTGGGAAGACAGCTTCTCTAAGAATTCTTTACGTGACCACACTTCAAAGGTCTTCTCTAACATAGAACTTTTGTCTGCTGAAGATTTTTCAAAAGCTCAGACCATAATACAAAACCCCTGTTGTGATAAAGTATTAAAGAAATATTTGTAACTAAAAGTTGTTAAATAAAGCCAATATGAATTTTTATAAATCAGGTTTATGGTATGTTTGGAGATTGTTCTAAATGATTGGGGACTATGCAAGATAAATAGGTTTTTTAACATGTATTAGCTTAATATGAGCTACATATTTTAGTACCAAAATGACCTGGAATGTGTTATGAATAAGCACCTGAACATACACATATTCATCATTTACTAGAAGAAATAAGAGACCCTGTGACCTAGTCTTAGTAAAACAGAACCTGAAATCCTTGGCACTTTACTAATTTTAGAAGCATCAGATGTAAGCATCACTCATTTTGGGTGACACATAAATCCCATCTGCTTTCCTTGAACATTAGAGATCTTATAGCATTTTGCTTAAAAGGTTTGTTCAAAATATCCCTTTTTACCCTTCACATCCATCCAACTATTGCACTGGAAGGATGCTACGGTATGTACCAGTTGTCTGCCTCCTTCCATCCTAGAGGTGACTGCATTTCAGTGATACTGCATGTATAAAGTTTATGAAGTACTCTGGGATCCTTCAGGATGCAAAGCATGCTATAAACACAAAATATTATTCAGGACCAGTTGCTAATTGTTAGACTGTTGAGGAAGATGACGAAAAACACTATTAGCTACTGAACCACCTTCTCCAAGAGGCGATGAAACCAGCAGCCCTGACATGCTGATTGTTGTGTGTGTGTGTTTTGGTGAAAATCCCTGGCAGAAAGAAAAACAAACAAACATCAGCCATTAGACTGTCCCCTCCTCAGGCTTGTATCTCATTGACCGTTTTCCCCTTCAGCTAGAAAATGTGGCAGGGACACAACTTCAGTATTTCCCTGAGAATGCCCTGTTTACCTACCTGGCCAGAGACGGAGTCCCAACCTGTTCCCCATCCCTAAGGGAACTGGGGTCGATTCACAAAGCAGCAGGCAGGGAGAGGAGCCATTGAATCATCCACACAAAAAAAGTGGAGGAAGAGCCTCCTTGGGAGAGCTGCAAGTGGCAAGGAGAATGACCACCCCTAGCCTCCCCCCCCCCCCAATACACTCCTGGGGGGTGGTAGGGAAAATGACCTCCCCCCAAACAGACCCCTGGTGGGGGGGCAGAAAGAGTGACTCCCAGCCCCCTCCCCCGCCCCCAAACAGACCCCTGGTGGGGGGGGGCAGAAAGAGTGACTCCCAGCCCCCTCCACCGCCCCCAAACAGACCCCATGGCAGGTGGCAGGGAGAGTGATCCCCCGAAAGGGGCCCCATTGGCGGGTGGCAGGGAGAGCAGCCCCCCAGCCCCCTCACAAACACACTCTCGGGGTCTGACAAGGAGAGTGACCCGCCCTGCCCCCTCCCCACCAGCAGACCCCAGTGGGGGGAGGGGGGCAGAGCCTGCCCTTGGCTGTGGTCTCCTCCCCGCCCCCACACTCCCCCTCTCCCCGGTCCCGCCGTTGGCTTTCCTGGGCCGGGCTCTCACGCGAGGCCGGGGATGCGCGGCCTAGCCCTGCCTCCCTCCCTCCCTTCGGCTCCAGCAGGCCCACGAGCCCCGATCAAGCCCCGCGCGCACCTGCCCGCGCCGCCGCCGCCTCGGGTGCCCTTCCCGCGCCAGGCCCCTCAGGGAACCATTTTGCCTCCCTCCCGCCGGAGGTGAAGCCCCCTCCCCCGCCGGGCACCAACCGGCCCGTCCCCGGGGGGGCGAACCCCGAGCAGGCCCGGGGGGAGGGGAAACCCACGAGCGGGAGGGGGCCCGGCCTGCCACACCGGGGGGGGGGGGGCATGAGCAGGCCTGGCTCCCCCCCCTCCCCAGCAGGCCAATTCAGGTGTGTGGGTGACCCCCCCCCTCACAGGGGGTCTCCCTTGGGCAGGCCCGAGGGGGTGGGAGGGGGAGACCCCCCCCCCCGGTGAGCGGGGAAATTCAATACTTACTCAGGGGTGGGATGTTCCGGATCATAGAAATCCCCCATCTTCGGCCTCCCCCTCGGGCTCAGCAGCGGCAGCGGCGAGGATCCGAGCAGCCCCCGCCCCGCATAGAGAGAAAGGGGAGGGTGTTAAACCCCCCCCCCCCCTTGCTCCGCTCCTCCTCGTCCCCACGCCCCCGAGACACCAAACCACCGCCGGGGTGGGGGGTCACAGCCGGGGGGGTGCGCGCTCTCCTGCCCCCGCTACCCCCTTCACATCCTCCTCCTGCTGCTCCCCGGGGATGCCCCGCCGGCGATGAGTTTCGGGTGGTAGGAGGGTGTCTCAGGGCCCAGGATCCTCCGGCCACCCCCTTCCAGCCAACGATGCACAGAAACCAGCCTCAGGGCCGGGGACCCGCTGCCGCCCAGGCCAGGGGGCTCCCCGCCATCCTTCGGGGGGCCGGGAGGAAGCCAATTGATCCCGAGCAATAATCCTCTCCAAACGCGAGCTCCTTGCCGGGGGGGCTGGGTCCCCCACAGAGAGCCAGGCCCCACCCCAAAGAGGAGCCCCTCGTCTTCCAAAGGAGAGGATCCAGCCAAGCAAGACAAGAAAATCAACTCAGCTGAAACCTCCTTCCCTCGGGAACTGTAAATCCGCAAGTTTAGACGTGGACGATTCGGTTTCTGCTCCTCTTCTGCTCTAGGTACCGGATCCGATTCCCTGGAGGGCAGGGGGGGGGATTCACAGCCCCTTATGATGTAGTTCTGAGAGTCGATTCTATTTTTAATAGCTCTCCCCTCCCCCTGATACTGTATTTTTCCTCTTCAGCGGTGGCTGAGCTCAGAGCCTTCTTCCTCGCTCCCTCCTCCTCCTGCTCTGAAACACAAACGGAAACTGTAACTCATCTACTTCCTACTAAGAGAGAGTCACAGAAAATACAGAGAGCGAGAGAAACAGCGACAAGGCCCCAAAGCAAGCAACTGCCCTAAATGCAAACTGCTGCTGCTGCTTCTCCTCAAGGTAAAGACACAATTTCATGTCGTGGAGACCAGCCTGGAACAGGAAGCTCACTGTTAAAAGAGACGTGTCTGTTTTGTTGGTGTGGGGCTTTTATTGAAGATCAGGTTTTGATTCCCGGATGAGTAGTCTGCAGCCTAAAGTACCTGTTCCATGGATATAAACATTCAGTAATTTCCCCGGTATTTTTGTCTTCCACGGATTTTTTTAGTATTTTGCTAAATATGTTACAGCACCTTCCACAGCTTTCGGCCTTTTACATGATTTCGCTCCTCACAGCTTGCCCCCAGTTCACAGGAAAAGGTAGCTTTTAAGGCTATGATTGATACTACAAGTCACTCCTGTGGGTGGACTTGTTAGTCAGTGGACATGGTAGTCCTCCCATGTGGAGTCAGTGGCACCACAGGACACAGTCAGGTTAAAAATCAATTTTTTGTCAAGTGTTGTAGCCCTGTTGGTCCCAGGATATTAGAGAGACAAGGTGGTGCAAGAGACAAGCTTTCAGAGCTCTGTGTAAGCTTGAGAGCCCTCTCCCACCAACAGAAGTTGCTCCAATAAAAGATATTATCTCACCCACCTTGTCTCTAGTATTTTTTTATCAAGGACATTTCTTTACCTATGTTAGCATCTTAGCTTCTTATTAATAAAAATACTTAGTGCTAACATAACACATGTTCAACGTGATTACAAACATTACAGGCAGAACAAGGAGTAATGGTCTCAAGTTGCAGTGGGGGAGATTTAGGTTGGATATTAGGGGGAAAAAATCACTAGGAGGGTGTTGAAGCACTGGAATGGGTCACCTAGGGAGGTGGTGGAATCTCCTTCCTTAGGAGTTTTTAAGGTCAGGCTTGACAAAGCCCTGGCTGGGGCAGATGACTTAGTTGGGGATTGGTCCTGCTTTGAGCAGGGGGTTGGACAAAATACCTCCTGAGGTCCCTTCCAACCCTGATATGCTATGATTCTGTGATTAGTCCTCCGCACATCAGAGAGACATGTATTACAGTGAAACCTCGATTTAACAGACCTCCATTTAACGGACTTCGGATGCAACGGACAAAATTTTTCAGAGTCTGATGCATCCGAAGTCCGTTTCTGGAGGTCTGGCTGTGGGCTCTCTGCTGCTGCCCGAGGCTGGAGCCGGGACCCTGCGGGGCTCTGAGCCCGCGCGCGGCAGCCGCCGCGGATCGAGCTGGGGGCGGGCTGCCGCCTGGCCCCCAGCAGCAGTCACCCTCCCTGCAGGGTCCCGGGAGCTGGGACCCTGCGGGCTCTGAGGCCGCGCGCAGCGGCCGCTGCGCTTTTGAGCCGGGGGCGGGCTGCCGCCCGGCCCCCAGCACCATGCAGGCTCCTTGGAGGGTCCCGGGAGCCGGAACCCTGCGGGCTCTCTGCCCGCTCGCAGCAGCCTCCGCAGTTTGAGCCGGGGGCGGGCGGGCTGACAGCTCCCGCCCGGGTCCCAGCAGCCGGGGACCCCGGCGGGCGGGTTGACGGACTAATTCGGGCGAGGGGGTATCCGTTAAAGCCGAAAGTCCTGTTATTTAATAATTTTAAAAAATTATTAAATAACGGACTTTCGGCTTTAACGGACACCCCCTCGCCCGAATTAGTCCGTTAAATCGAGGTTTCACTGTATTCCAATTTTACAGATAGGGAAGTTGAGGCAGAGAGATTCAATGACATGTCAGAATCAGAGGCCAGAAGGGACCATCATGCTCATCTTGTCTGATATCCTGTATATTACAGGCTATATAATTTCACCCAGTAATTGCTGCCTCAAGACTATAACTTCTAGTTGAGCTGGACACTTGAACCATAAATCTAATGGGAAAGCCAGAAGTAAAATTCAGAATTTCCTGATTAAAATATATATACACATACATACATACATATAAAAACCACTGAACCATATTGGTCTCTGATTCTTAAAACAGAAGGGATTTAAATTAGGTCCCTATCCCACAATGAGCTCCACATGTCAAGACTAGAATTTTTTCTAAAAGATACACTCTAGCACAACCAGGAGTTATGGGCCTGATGAAGGAATCACTTGGTGAAATGTTATGGTCTGTATAAAATGGAAATCAGATTAGGTTATCATAATTATCCCTTCTTAATTTAAATTCCATGAAGCTATGAATAGATGGGGAGACTCTCCTGTCTTGACATAGCCCCATTGTAGCTCCATGAAGCTTATTGCAGAATCAAGGTCTTATTTTTCTCCATTTATGTCTGTCTAGGTTTTGCATTTTGCTCCGCTTGGATAATAAATGCAGATTATTCATTTTTGCATGTTGGTTCTCCTGCACTTGCACAGCAATTACAATGTTTATATTATAGACACTGCCATATAAGGTTTAAATCCAAACATGCTATGATCGTACAAGCTGATCCAAGGGAGAAGACCTCTGCACCTGCACAGAGTCCCCCTGGAGTCAGTGGGACTTTAGGTGGCCCAAGGTCCACACATGTGGAACACCTTGCCGGGTCAGTGGCAAACAGTTTTAATGGAAGTCTGAACAAAATATTTAAAACATTATTATTAATTATTTTTGGTGGGGAAAAAAAATCAATAATTAAATCTTGACCCTGAAATACCTGGCAGTATCCCAAGAAGTTAAAAAATTAAGTCTCCAATTCTGCAATTATATCTGTGTATTTGTGAGTACAAGGACCTAGCTTCCACAGAGCTGACTCCTGAACTGGGGCCTTAATCTTGAAATGTGATTTTGAGAGGAATTTGCAAGAGAATCTTTGAAAAGGATTTATTGTTACTGAACAGATATTGTGTATTCAGGTATGCAAGCTAACGTTAAATAGGATATTAGCCACTCTGTTTTTTAAACCTCCAGTAGAGATTTGTGGATGTTGAAATATTATGTAAAATGCAAAGTGGAGTTTCTCGGGTAAGATAGACACCCAAAGCACACACAAAATTTTGGTGATGCAACTGAAATATGTCAATTTGAATTTCACTAAATTAAAGGACTAGAACATTTTCTTTGATTTTATCTTTCATTTTTTACAGCAACAGTAAAATAAAGCCTGCTACTTAGGCACAATAAAATCATTTTATTCATCAATAATTATTGTAAAAACAGCAATAAATACCAAATGCTATTTAGTTAATATAAAAGATCTACAATCAAGGGACAGTTCCCCATTAATGCATCATGAAAGGGATATGGCCATAATCATCATCAATTAATTGTTAGGTAACAACATCATGCTCAGTACTGTAAAGACAGACAGACAGTTGCCTCCTAATGAGTTTACAGAGCAATGCTCTGAACCTGCAATTTGTTCTGGACAGGTGAACCGCTGTGCCAGTGTGGACTCGCACAGACTTCAATGGGTCTCCACATGAGTACCAAGGTATATAATAAGTTACAAGATTATGGCCTGAGGCTCTGATTCCATGAACCTTTACACATACGCTTATTTTGTACACACATAGGCCCCAATTCTGCAAACACTTACACATATACTTAACTGTTTAGATAATGCTTTCTTAGCCAAAAGGCCAAGAAGCAATGAGTCTTACACCCTTACTTGCAGCGAGTTCTGCCTGGAAGACCTGTGCGCGCACACAGACATGTTGATTTAAGTGAAGATCCACCATACGCAAAACTCATGGCAGCATTAGGGCATAATTCATCTAGTTAAACATGCATGTGAATTTGTGCAGGATTGGGGTCAAAGGCATTTAAGTCAGTGGTAAAGAGCACCCATGTGGAGCAACTCACTGGATTGAGGCCTAAAAGATAGAGACAGAGAAGATTGGCTTTCCCAGGGCATCCCGAGGAAGTAATTTAACTTTTATTAATACACATATTAGAAATAATTTATTAAAGATAGACACATCTTTACTTCTGCCTTAGCATCTGAAATTCTTAGAACAAGTCTAATCTTGCTCTACTTTCCCTTTAGTTTTTACTTACTTTCCCTTGTACATTTGCATTTTCTAGTGATAATATTATTTAGACTTTAGTGTGGCATGTGTTTAAATTACAGTATTATTGGCTGGAATTTACAATGGCATGAAGTCTCTTTTTTTTAAAACAACCTCCAAATCTAGGAGTAGATCAAACTGAAAGTACTGCAGTAGGTGATGCAATATTCAGTACAACACAATCTGTTCGGCACACTTGTCAGATAGCATTCTGGTGTGTATTGCTAGTCGTTAATTGGATATTGTGTAAAATTAATTAAATAATTCACAAATAAATGGCTTAATATCAGATTGTGTGGTGACTGTTCATATGTAGATAATACATGGTTGAGTATGGTCTGTTAGGTTTAGGAGCCCAAAGGAATGATTCAGCAGAGAAAGTAATTGTAACACACACAGAACAAAGTTCATCATTTACAAGCTCAGCCAGGCTACAAGGGACTTGGCTAGAGGGAGTTTCCCATATTAGTTTTCCTGGTATGAGGTCATTGTAGGGAAGATCCAAATAATATACAGGAAGCAACAAGATCCTAATCTTGTATGCACATATGCAGTCAAATAACTACTCACATGTGCACTAATCAATTCAGTAGGATTGCTCATGTGCATAGTCCCACACACATGCATAAATGCTGCATGATCCACACCACCCATATCATCTACCCACAGATGTGCTCAATTGATTGTAGCTGTTGTCTACTGTTTAGTTACTTAAACACTAGAATGATAGTCAGTATACAAGAGCAGAGCTGAAGAGCCCTGGATACTGGTTTTGTTAAAAACTAGGAGTAAGCAAAGAATGATCAAGGACAATGGATGTGCCACCAAAATTGACTTTTTAGGCTGCCTAGATTGTCCATAGCTAGGGGGGAGGAAGTTCCCAGTAGATTACACTGTGTTTGGGCCCATCTAATTCAAATGTTTTATTCCCACTGTATTTTACCTTGGAGGATCTCTTAAAATAAGGGACTCTTCAATCAGGCTTAGAAGGATGAGTTTTTAAATCCCCCCCCCCTTGGTGGTTATGGGGGCATGAAAGTAACCCCAACTTTTAATACATTATTTTTCTAAAAGAAACCCAGACAGTAGAATTTATTAATCCTCTTACCTGATGTAGCATTCCCTCAGGATATGCCCTATTGCTGTGCTAGTGCAGCTGGGTCTTTGATTTCCTTAGGAGGAGGGAGGCTGACTGCTCTCCCCTTTTATTGGGGCTAACAAGCAGCAGCAGTAAGTCACCACCTGTGTTCCGCCCAGGGTCTGCCTCCAATAGCTGTGGGGTGATAAAAAGGAAGGCTGAGGTAAGATAGCAGGTTCATTTAGGCTGAACAGTAAAGTATTTAGGTGTTTCTTCTTTGAAATCAGCTTACCACAAGAAAGGATTCTCTGCATCATTTTCTATGATGATTTAAGTACTATTTTTCACTTGTGTGGTGTCACTAATAAAGCTTTTCCTTACAAAGTAGTCAACTCACTCTGAAAAGTGACTCTTGAAAAAAGGAATTATGGGCTTCTATAGTTAATGTCTCAACAATTTGTAGGTGAAATGTATTAAATTTATGAATGACAAGTTGTTTCTTCAGTTAGCGTGTAGAACCCAGCCTGGGATCTGCTAGTTAAACTATGTTTTTCTATGGTCTATGTGACATCACCACTAGGCCCCCTATTAGGTGTTATGTGTGTACTTAAAGTTAAGCACATGTGTAAGTGTTTGCAGAATTTAAATCTTAGTCAGCTTCTTGAATATATTATTTGAGGCCGGTATTTGTTGTTGTTTGATAAATTCCTTTTTTAAGTATTTGGTCATCTTTATAGCTGTTTTAATATAAATAATTTACTAGATAAATAACACTTGTCATCATCTGACAATATTTTTACTGCTATTCAACCAGCAATAATCATTAGGAGCTTGATCCTGTACACATGTAAACTCTCCCCCTCCAAACCATTAAGCCAGGACATAAGGGAATTTATTGTTGTCACTTTGGCTGGGCTGTAATTAGAACTTTATTATCTGTTACTTTGATAACTCAACTTTTTAATATTTTAGGCATCAATCCTCCAATGAGCCCTGCCTTTACAGAATCCTGCATCCATGTGGAGTCCCATGCACTTCAAAGGGGCTTTTCATGGGCAGCAGGAATCAGCTCACACAGTTACCCTAGTGCTCTGTGCCTGAAGACCATTAAGTGCCTTATCCAGAATGAATTAAACAATATCCACTAAAAGCAACATCTCCCAGACAAACTGCTGAGGTATGGCTAGTGTAGGGCTGTTGTCCTAATTGTACTCTGTAGTCACTGGTATTGTTAGACAGATTTTTATTGAACTTCAGAACCATATGTGCTTACATAATAGGAGCAGTATTGCCAGCCCTAGACATTTAAAAATCATGAGATACAAACCCCAATGATTAGATTGGCTTAAAAATTGTGATATACTAAAAAAAATTGGATTCTCTATATTTGACTTATGGTTTTTTAGTCATTAGGTTACACATCGGTCACATTTTCAAGCTCTTTTCTGCAACCATGAACGATGAGGGTCTCGTATTCACATGACTCAGGAAGCAAGGGCTTTAAGATTAAGGCCAATTATCATGTTTATCAATTGCAATAAAATAAGGAGAGTTGGTGAGATGCAAGAGATAGCCATTGTTACTGTTGTGTCCAATTGGTTGTACTCATGGTTTAATATTGGACTTCATACAGAATAGCTTGCTGAATCAGAGATAAAATATTTTTACCAGGATCTGTCTGGTGAATATTTTATGTTCTTTTTTATGGTTTAAAATGCTCATTGTGCCTTTTCTTCTAAGGCCATATTCTGATGTGTTACCCATACCTGTGTATCTCCATTGAAGTTAATGGGGTTATTGTGGATTTACACCTGGTTGATTTACCTCAGAATCTGGACATGCTTTCTGACTGCTGTAGCAGTTCTGTCTCTCTCTAACTGCCTTCATTGCCCCGCTTGCTTTCTCTCTGTTTCCAGAGCCAGGTCTCATTTTCTCTCTTTGTATAAAAACTCTATCAATAAAAAAACGAATCCATAATTTTAAAATGTATTCTTAGGGTGATAACACTCTGTTCTCATGGTTCTCCTTTCAGTCTCTTGTGCATATGGAAAAAATGGTGCAGCAAGATTTTGTGTGGTGAATAAACATAATATTGGGATTAGTATTTAACCACAAGATGTAGATTTAGTTTTAAAAATCACAGTTTCCTCTGGTAACAAAGAGTCCTGTGGCACCCTAAAGACTAACTATAAAGTTTTGAAGCATAAGCTTTCGTGGGCTAATACCCACTTCGTCGGATGCAAGCAGTGGAAGTGTCCAGAGGCAGGTATAGATAAATAGTCAGGAATCAGGTAGGCGGTAACAAGGTTAGTCCAATCAGGCTGAACTAGTTTGTTATCTCAAATCAGGGAGGGTAAGATATTCTTCTAGCAGCTGAATTGAAGGTGTGAACTCGGAGGGAGGAGAAGCTGTTTTTGTAATTAGCAAGCCACTCAAGGTCTTTGTTCAGTCCCAGATTGATTGTGTTAAATTTGCAAATGAATTGTAGCTCTGCAGTTATGCTTCAAAACTTTATAGTTATGCTTATGCTTCAAAACTTTATAGTTAGTCTTTAAGGTGCCACAGGACTCTTTGTTACCTCTGCTATTCCAGACTAACACGGCTACCTCTCTGATTCTTGACAGTTTCCTCTGAATTTCCTAGCGTGCCTCATCTTCTGTTAATCCCTGCAAACACTTATGCACATGCTTAATTCAGTATTGCCACCATCAAGTGTTCAAAAATCATGAGATTATTTAAAAAAAAAGAAGTCTGAGGTTCTTTTGAATTGCTTTCTGGTTTTTGAGCCCTTAGGTTTCACTTTTTCAAGCTCTTTTTCGCAATTAAGAGGGCTAAAAAATTTGTAACCCAAAAAAAAAAAAGCTTAGCTTTTCTTTATTCACAGGAACTGGGGCCTTAAGAAAAACACCAAATGTTCTGAGACTTAGAACATCAGGTGGTTATAATAACTTTAAGCATATGAGACATCACTTGGGCTCTTCACATGCTTAAAGTTAAGGACATGCGTAAGTGTTAGCAGGATTGAAGCCTTGGACTGTAAGTTGCTTGGGGCAGGCACTCTTTCTGTGTGCTGTGCCTCACCAAGCACATTCTTGGTGCTGACCAATACAGAGGTGCCTATATTTCTGCATCTCTCTGCTCTATACCCTTTTGGCCCAGTGTCTTTATTCATTTTATTCCTTTTCAAGACTGCACTGTCTGTACTTTGTCCAGCAGTGCCACGCTTTAGGCTGGCAATAGTCAGCCCGTGGCTCTTCACAACCATCAGATTTGAATGTGGTGTTATGTGACATACTAACGGTGCTGTGGTAGTTGCCCTGTGGGGGAAAATGGCAAATTAAAGCAGACGCACAAATCATATATGTGGCAATGATATCAACCAGAGCCAGACTAATTTAAACTTGTGACACACTTACAATGGAAGATCCCAGGGCCCTGAAAGTGGCAGTTGCTGCTTTACTTTATAATTTGTGTGTTTTATATTTATATATATGTGTGTGTGTGTTTTAATTGTATTTTTGAAGCGTATTTAGTCACCATACTCTTGTTCATATATACCCTTTTAAGAAACACAGCTGCCTGACGAAAGCAGCAAGAGAGACAGCCTTGAACTGGAGCTTTCTGTCTATCACAGAACAGGTACTCCACAGGACCTGTGTGAGGGAGCACGCCCACACTCTAGGGGAGAGGAGGCGAGTGAGCTCTTACGGGCTCAGCCAGCGCTATTCAGACACGCCCGTTAGACTTGCTGTGCCCGGAAGGAGGAAAGCCTGCCATAAGAAGGGGATGTGACTAGGAGAAGACTAGGGAGTGATTAGGGCAGAGGCCTTGGAAAACGTGGCCTATAAGGATAAAGCAGCAAAGAGGAAGACATTTGCAGACCCTTCTTCCCCTGAGACTTCATGAACCAGGTATAAAGTGGGGAGGGGGTGAGCAGATAGAGGAGCTGGAGGCAGACCCTAATCAAGGACACTAGAGCAGGGGTTCTCAAACTTTTTGTATTGGTGACCCCTTTTGGACACCAGGCCTCTAAGCGCGATGCCCCTAAGGGGTTGGGCTGGGGGGGGCTGTTGGCAGCCTTTTGGGGCAGGGGCCGGGCTGGGCGGGTCGTGCCTGCAGCCTGCCATGGCAGGGGCCAGGCTGGGGGTGGGGGGTTCCAGCAGCCCCCGGGGTAGGGACCGGACTGGGGGTGGGGGGTTCCAGCAGCCGCCCGGGGCAGGGGCCGCCTGGAGACGGGGCGCATGGAGCCGGCTGGGGCCAGGGGGGGCGCCGGGAGCCCGCCGCAACCGGGCTTGGCTCGCGGGGGTGCCTGGAACCGGCTGGGGCCAGGTAGACCGCCAAGACCAGGACCGAACTCGCGGGGGCTCAGCTCGTGGAGGCGCCTGGAGCCGGCCAGGGCCAGAGGGGCGCCGGGAGCCCACCGCGAGCAGGACTCAGCTCACAAGGCGCCTGGTACTGGCCAGGGCCGGGTGTGTGTGTGTGTGTGTGTGCCGGGAGCCCTCCGTGACTGGGGCTGGGCTCGTGGGGGTGCCTGGAGCCGGCTGGCGCTGGGGAGACCGCCACGACCAGGACTGAGCTCGCGGGGGCTCGGCTCATGGAGGCGCCTGGAGCCGGCCGGGGCCAGTGGGGTGCCGGGAGCCCACCGCGAGTGGGACTCTGCTCACAAGGCGCCTGGTACCAGCCGGGGCCGGGGGAGGGGGGGCCGCCGGGAGCCCTCCGCAACCGGGGCTGGGCTCGTGGGGGGTGCCTAGAGCCGGCCGGGAGGGCACGGGGAGCCCACTGGGACTGAGCTCGCGGGGGCACCGGATGCCAGCAGCCTGTGGCAGGGGTCGGTGCGGGCTGCAAGCAGCTGGGGCTCGCAACCCCTGCAAAACTGGGTCACGACCCCCGGAGGGATCCCGACCCCCACTTTGAGAACCAATGCACTAGAGCCTGCAGATAAGCTGAACCCCAAAGGGGTGACCAAAAGATTGCCTGAGAAACTGACCACCTTTGCCTTTTGCTTTTATTCTGATTCTCCCTCTCCGAGGGGATGGAGAAGGGAAAGAACCTTTTTTGTGTGGAGAATCCCTTGTGTGCCACAAGCAGGGAAGGACTCTGTGAGCAGCCCAAAGGGTCCCTCACCCACCTCAAGTGGTGGAGAATGCGGGCATAACTACACCCAATACCAGGGTGTTCCCTGAGCTTAGCAGTTCTGAGCAAGATGGAACTTGAGCAGTGGTGACAGGGATAGAGCAGCAAGGAGGGAGACTGTTGTATACTTGCTGCCCCTGAGACTTCATGTCCCAAGTATAAAATGGGGGTAAACAAAAAGAGAGGCTGGAGGCAAATCCTAACCCGGATCAAGGACACTAGAGTCTACAGATAAGCTGAACCCCAAAAGCGTGACCAAAAGACTGCTTGAGAGACTGACCGCTTTTTACCTTTTTTCCTTTACTCCGATTCTGCCTCTCTCATTGGAGGGAGGGGGAAGGAACCTTTTTGTTTGGAGAATCTCTTGTATGCCACAAGCAGGGAAGGACTCTGTGAGCAGCCCAAATTGTAATCTGCTGGGGACTCAAGGGAGCCCTCACCCACCACAAGGTGACAGTGAATGGCATTTGAAAGACACCAGCAATGTGCCTTAACCGTGTTCTGAAGGGAGCATCAGTAGGGGCATGATGGGGTGTTCAACCCACACTGCAGAAGAAGGGGTTAATAGAGGCCTCATGGGCCTTCCACCCCTGGCCCAGAAAGGAGCAGTGAAGGTGAGTCCTCCAAGCAGCCTAGGGAGGAAGCAGCAAATCAGGGCCCAGCGGGCTCACATAAAAGGGAGTTGCAGGGAGAGCAAATCAGGGCCCAGCGGGCTCACATAAAAGGGAGTTGCATGGCAGAGCGGCGCTAGTGGCTGCTGAGGATGTGAGGACTGTGTCCCTGAGAGACTGAGGGAACTGCTAGCACCTCCTAGAGAGCACTTGGTGGCAGGGACTGGGGGAACAAGAGGGAGCTCCTGGCTGGCTGCAGGAACTTGCTGGGTGAATGCCCTGGGAAGAGGGCGATGAAGGTGCTGAGGCCGTGGGGAAGTGACCCAGGGAATTGAAGCAGCAGAGGCGGAGGTTAGAGAGCTGCAGAAGGAGGCTGCTAGCCACAGGGTTCTTGGGCTGGGATCCAGAGTAGTGGGCGGGCCCAGGTCCTTCTCCTCTCCCCCCCCCCCCCACCCCACCTGCCACTGGGGCAGTGGCAGGATTTGGACTGTGATACTAATCTCCCCCTTTCTGGACGGGGATAACCGTGGATGGTGACATGGCTGGAGGGCTGAGTCATGAAGAGGACACTATGGTACTTGGACTGAGTGAGGTCTGCAGGCAGAGAAGATGACACGAGAGGTGCCACCAGAGGGAGTACTGGCTACCACAGCTAATCCCTGTGACGATCAGCAGGGGGCGCTGCTGTGGTGAGTGTACTCCATCACAAGGGGTAAAAGAGTCGTTTGACCTCCATGGCCCATTTGCTACTAGGCAACTCAGTTGACCTCTTCCAACAAGGTGCCCATTTTTTTGTGTGCCTGTGGATACCAATCCAACGGGAACTGCAGTGAAGTCACCAAATTACGCCATGTAAAAAATCGAACCATCATCAAATGGAGATAACTATTTGGATTCTGTTTTTGCTTTCAGTGGCTGTTTGATGTTGAAGTCGCTCTTTGCTTGTTAAATGCAGAGTGGCACTTTTATAGCCTAACACACCCCGCCAAATTTGGTAAGAATCTTAGCCGCCGCAGCTGAGTTGTGAGCATAGAATGAGATCAAATTTGTTTTGGTTTTTTACATGGAATAACTCAAAGCCCTAAAGGGATATTTAGGACAGTTTGTAAAGAAGCCTTTCCCAGACTGAGATCTTAACTGTAAAGATTCTGTGGATTGAATTTTTACAGCAAAATAATAAGGCTTTGGAAATGAATTATTATAAAGGAAAGGCTCATTTACAAACTATTAGCTGTAGTGGTTGTAGTAAGCAAATAACACTATTATAATGTGATTGTGTCACAAAACACTAAATTAAGCTTAACAGCTTTGACTAATTAATATGCCGAAAGATGATGTGAACATCCAGTTTCTTGGCTGTCCTTATATTCCGTTGTAATTTAGATTAGCCTCCCATTGATTGGAAATAATAATAAGAAAAAAAAACCCAAGTCTTTCCTGAGGCTGGAGTGGTTTAAACAGTGAGAAAAACTAGGGTGATGTCCTTCCTTAAATGAAGATGGAAAGATGTTGGACCAGAAAGTCCTCTGACTGTTGGGATAGGAAGTGTTAGGATAATGTTGTACTTGGGTATTGGTTATAGAGAGAATCAGAGTAACAGCAAGTTTAATGTGTGCACTTAAAATAGGTTATTTCAGCAAAGCTTGAAAAGTGGCATTTTAAAAAACACACCCTGCCTTAGCCATATTCTGCTCCCAGTGAAGCCAATGGGAGTTTTACCACTGACTTCAGTGACAGCAGATTGGGGCCAACACTGAATGCAGCTGAAAATCCTGTGCTAGAACCGCAAACAGACTTCCACTGTTTTACGTAAGTTAATCTTGGGAACATACAACCTGAGAGGTATTCTAAAGATGACCTATAGAGGATGATAAAATGGGTTTGTGCCCTCTTTATTTTCACTTCTTTTGATGTATACAGAAGGGTTTTATTAATTTTTGTTTCCTGCTAGGTTTTTTTTTAACCTTAGAACTGTATGCTGGAGGACACTTTGGAAGTCCGGAGAACTGAAGCTGCAGTTGTCTTAGTTCTTCGTAGAAAGGGTGCTGAATCTTCAACAAAGAGATCTTTTCTCTGAGCTATTAGGCAGAAAGAACACAGCCAAAATAGGAAGAGAGCAGATCAAAGAATATTTAGATTAAGTTAGGTGTAGTCAGCTCAGCGGGGCCTGACAAAATTCACCCTAGTGTACTTAAGGAACTAGCTGACACAATCTCGGAACCATCAGGGATTATTTGCAAGAACTAGCGAAGGACGGGTGAGGTCCAGAAGACTGGAGAAGGACAATCCTAGGACCTGTCTTTAAAAAGGGGAATAAAGAGGACCTGGAAACGGTAGACCAGTCAGCCTAACTTCAATACCTGGAAAGATACTAAGAATCAGAGAGGTAGCCGTGTTAGTCTGGAATAGCAGAGGTAACAAAGTCCTGTGGCATCTTAAAGACTAACTATAAAGTTTTGAAGCATAAGCTTTCGTGGGCTAATACCCACTTCGTCGGAAAGATACTGGAAAGATACTGGAAAGACACTGGAACATTGTTAAACAATCCATTTCTAAACACCTAGAGGATAATGGGGCTAGAAGGAATAGCCAGCATGTTTGTAAAGAACAAATGATGCCAAACCAACCTATTTTTCTTCTTTCATGGGTTTACTGGTCTAGTGGATAGGAAGGAAGCTGTAGGCATGATAGTCTTGATTTATAGTAAGGATTTTGACACCATTCCACATCATTTTTCCCTTGTTTGCTTATTAGAATGTCATCTAGATGAAATGACTAGAAGGTGGGTGCACAACTAGTTGAAAGACTGTACTCAAAGAGTAGTATCAACAGTTTGCTGTCAAACTGGGGGGATGTATTTACTTGGGTCCCACAGGGGTGTCTCTGGGGTCCAGTACTATTCAATATTTTTATTAATAATATGAATAATGGATGGAAAGTACACTTATGACATTTGTGGATGACAGCACACTGAGAGGGGTTGCAAGCACTCTGGAGACAGGATTAGAATTCAGAATGAGCCTGACAAATGAAATCTGAAATCAATAAGCTAAAATTCAGTAAAGACCAGTGTAAATTACTGCACTTAGGAAGGAAAAATCAAATGCACATCTACAAAATTGGGAATAAGTGGCTAGATGGGAGCACTGCTGAAAGGGAGCTGGGGGTTATAGTGGATCACAAATTGAATATGAGGCAATAATGGGATGGAGAGGAGTTGCAAAAAAGGCTAGTATGGTTCTGGGGTGTATTAATAGGAGGTCATTGCCCTGCTCTGCTCGGCACTGGTGAGGCCTCGGCTGGAGTGCTGTGTCCAGTTGTGGGTACCACACTTTAGGAAAGATGTGGACAAATTGGAGAGAGTACAGAGGAGAGCAATAACAATGGTAAAAGGTTTTAAAAACCTGACCTCTGAGGAAAGATTTAAAAAACTGGGCCTATTTAGTCTTGAGAAGAGAAGATTAAGGAGGGAACCTGATGACAGGCTTCAAAATATGTTAAGGGCTGCTATAAGAGGACTGTCCTCAATTGTTCTCCATGTCTGCTGAAGGTAGGACTAGAAACAATTGGCTTAATCTATAGCAAGCGAGATTTAGCTTAGACATTAGGAAAAACTTTCAAACTGTAAAGATAGTTGAGTTCTGGAATAGGCTTCCAAGGGAGGTTGTGGAATCACCGTCATTAGACGTTTTTAAGAACAGGTTGGACCTGTCAGGGGTGGTCTAGGTTTACTTGGTCCTGCCTCAGTGCTGGAGGTTGGACTAACTGACTTTTCAAGATCCCTTCTAGCCCAGCATTGTCAAATTTCTGTGATTAATTTATGCAATTAGCATTGCCATTGGCGTTACCACAAGCAAATACTTTTTTTAAACCATTTTACTGAAAATCCCTTTGACTCTCATTTGCTCAGCTTTCATTTTCTTGGTTCTTGCAATCTCAAAATTGTGCCACGTGTCCAATTGTCCTTAAATTTTCCAGCATGGGGGGGGGGGGGAATGAAAAACCAAATCACAGGCACAAAAACCCAGCAGTGCAGTCGAGCTATATTTGTAATGTGAAAGCAGATAGAAAGTGGATGAGGTAATCCAGAGCCGGCGACAGGGGGTACTACGGGTACAGCTGTACCGGGTCCCCCGACTTTAGGGGGGCCCCGGTACACCGCTGTACCCGTTGTGTTCCCCCTTGTCGCTGGACCTGGAGAGCGGGGAGGCGGCACGGCTCCCTCCAGACACAGGAGCCTGGCTCCAGCTGTGAGCCGGCCGGCGGCAGCAGCAGCACTGGGGGGGGGGGGGGGAGAGAGAGAAAGGGCGGCTCAGGCAGCTCTCGCTGCGGGGGGGGGGGAGCACCGGCTGGGCTGGGTTGGGCTGGGCTGGGCTGGGGGGGGCACAGCCGCTGTCGGCTGGGCTGGGGGGGGGGGGCGGCTGGGCTGGGGGGCCCCCATCCGCTGTCGGCTGGGCTGGGGGGCCCCCATCCGCTGTCAGCTGGGCTGGGGGGGGCCCGGCTGGGCTGGGGGGACCCCCAAACTATCAAAGTAGGGGGCCCCCAAATTTCTGTCGCCAGCCCTGAGGTAATAATCTCTCTCTCTTAATGGACCAGGTTCTGTTGTTAAGAGAGGCAAGTTTACACAGAGCTCTTCTTCAGGCAGCAAGCAACAATGTACAAGCAAGCAGACGTAAAATTAATCCCGTCCTTTCTTATATATCATAAAGAAATAAAAAGAGGAACACCATCTTTTTCACCCACTCCGCAGATCCCCTGTAAGCGCCTGCAGAAGCCCATGTTATACACAATCTTAAAAAACAATTATTTTTCCTGTCAAATAGAAATTTTCCAAGTCCCCCACTCTTCCTCCTCTCATTATGTGTAGGCTTTAATCTTGTCGCCTTTGCATTTGACCCACTGACTCCTCCTCCAGCCATATCTTGAGTCCACTACCTTTATCTGAAAACGATAAATGGGAATATGAAGGCATTGTCAAGAAAAAGTTTGACTTTCCCCACACTTTGCTATATGAAGAAAAGGTCAAGGTGTGAGTTCCGCTGCACTGAGAGAGCAGTTCGTGCACAAAGGTGTCCTTGTTAAGTTAATTGAGGTTTTGATTATGCGGTTCTTGGAAGGCCCATGATTAGCATGGGGACAACACACCAGCTTTTCCAGGTGAAAGGAAAACGTCCCTTCCTGCATTTTGTATTTAGTACCTAGTTACAGAATAAAACTCTGACTCCTGCGTCACAGGTCCCGTTCTCCCTCTCCGAACTTTTCAAAAGGAAGGCCAAAAGAAACAACTTGTGTCTTAGCTGAGGACCCGGTATAGTGCTCTTTCCTTGGCTTCTAGAGACCAGAAGCCTGACTGGTCCACTTGTTTCCATCTCTCCAACTTAAGAGAGGAGACAGACCTCTTACTGGTTCACTTTATGGCTTCTTTATAGGGTTGCCAAATTTCTCATTGCACAAAACTGAATAAGCCAGCCCCGCCCCTTCCCTGAGGCCCTGCCTCCCATCTACATTCCCCCTCCCCCAGCTTTCACTGGGCTGGATCAGGGGTTGGGTTATGGGAGGGGGTGTGGGCTCCAGGGTGGGGCCATAAATGAGGGGTTCAGAGTGTGGGAGGGGCTTCTGGGGTGGGAGGGGGGGAGGGCACTGTCTGTGGGTGCAGGCTTTGGGGTGGGGCTGAGGATGAGGGATTTGGGTGCAGGAGGGGGATCAGGGCTGGAGCAGGGGATTGGGGCATGGGCTTACCTCTGGCGCCTCCCAGTCAGCAGCGCGGCAGGGGGCTAACGCAGGCTTCCTGCCTGTCCTGACTCTGCACTGTGCCCTGGAAGCATCCAACTTGCCCTGGAAGTGTCCAACTTCTAGGCAGAGGTGTGGCAGGTGGCTCTGCGTGCTGCTCTTGCCCCTGCCCCCACAGCTTCCATTGGCCGCGGTTCCCGGCCAATGGGAGTGTGAAGCTGGTGCTCGGGGTGGGGGCAGCGTGCAGAGCCCCGTGGCCCCCTCCCGCCTAGGAGCCGAACCTGCTCGCTGCTTCCAGGGCACGGAACCAGGGCAGGTAGGGACTAGCCTGCCTTAGCTCTCCAGCACTGCGGACCAGATTTTTAATGGCCTGGTCGGTGGTGCTGACCGGAGCCACCAAGGTCCCTTTTTGATCAGGTGTTCCTGTCGAAAACCTTTACGGTAAGATGGTCACCTGTCCTGACTAAGTATGCTAATGTACAAATTTTTTTTCTTTTCTTTTTCTTTCTGTGTGTATAAATGCATTTTACTTCTGTTCCATTCTATGCATCCGACGAAGTGAGCTATAGCCCACGAAAGCTTATGCTGAAATAAACTAGTTAGTCTCTAAGGTGCTACAAGTATTCCTCGCTTTCTTTACAGGTGAGTAATGAAACTCCTACCTCATTTTTGCATGGGGCAAGGTGGAAAGGCAGCCCCATCTTGAGGACTGTTTTCAAAGATACGCAAGGCAAGACTAAGATCACGATTCATTATGGAGTCTACAGATTCCTTGGGCCGCATCTTGTGACCTTGGTACATTCTGGCACCTTCCAAAGGCCAATGAGCATGTGCTCCAGTTTAGATATTGGGCTGGGGTGTTTCTTGTCTTTACAGATGTTTTTTTTCCCCTAATGATTTCTGAAGAGCTTGCGCGCTCCTTTGCATTGTGATTTACTTATGTTAGGGGGACATCTAGGAAATCATTTGCTTAACTTGTAAGTTATTACTGTTTCAGTCACTCTTGTCTTCCTGTGGAATGAGGAAATGAGAAACAAAGGCCAGAACTGGATAGTTCAGCTCCTACGAGATATATTGCTGGAGCTTGAGAGTTCTGAGCTGAGTGAGGTGGCAATGAAGCAACATGCCTGCTTGTCCGGATACAACACGAAGAATTGACAGATCTGTTGTGGAGTGCTGGCAGGGTGTTGGGCTCTGATGGTAATTTGGAGTAAGCAATAGGTGTGTAAATGGCCTAGTGTAACTTGTACTAATGTGGCATTCAGTGGAGGTGCAAAATGAGTGTAATTGATGCTAAGGGATTAGAGCAGGAAAAGAATTAACAAAATAGTTTAGGATAATGCAAGCCCCAGATAAGTTCACCGTGACCATCTCTAACCCTCTGAGATCCAAATTTAGTCTTGGTGCCATTTATTCAATGGGAACTGCTTATACCAAGATGTGAATTTAGTCCCCAAAACGATCAAATCTGTATAAATTATACTAATTTGCAACACCCACTGAATGTCAAACCTGTGCTAATCCTAGACTACTCTTACTATTTATATTGCCATACTGCCTCAGACCCTAGTCATAGACCCAGCCCTCAACAAACCCAGAACCTCTAAGGTTAGCCCTACCCCAAAGATTTTACAATCTAAGGGTATGTCTTCACTACCCGCCGCCATCGATCTTCTGGTGATCGATTTCTCACGTCTTATGAAGATGCAAGAAATCGATCGCTCGCGGCACCCCCGTCAACTCCGGAACTCCAGCTTGCTGGGAGACGCAAGCTGGAGTCGACGGGGGAGCGCACCGCCGACTGACGCCGCCGTGAGGACGGACGGTAAGTCGGCTGCAGATACGCAAACTTCAGCTATGTGATTCACATAGCTGAAGTTGCGTATCTCCAGTCGATCCCCCCCCCCCCCCCCCCCCGTAGTGGAGACCAGCCCTAAATAGAAGACGAGAGAACAGATGTTGACAGACAGACAGGGAAATACAAGGAAGCAATGAGACAGTATTGGTCAGCACGATGGGCTATGGTCTCAGCACGCCAGCAGCCTACCCATACAAGTGTTTTGTAGACATCCCAGCAAAGGAGAGGTTGGAGGAGGGTTTGAAGGAGGCTCGTGAGTTAGTTTTACAAATGTTTATGGGGCGTTCCTCCCAAGTGGGAGGGGCAGCACTGAAGAAAGCACAAAGGTGCTTGTTTGAAACAATTGGGTGATGGAGACGGGCATTCTGGGCCAACTGGAGGCAAGAGTTGACACCTTGATAACAAATGGGAGATAAGTAGAGTGGGGATAGACCACGAATGGCTTATCACTTGCACCTGTTTTCTGACTAACTTACATCACTACTGACTGTGTCACAGGGTCTCCCTCCCCCCCCCCCCAAAGGGTTTACAATGGAAGCCGAAGGATTGGAAGAATGTAGGGTGGCGACATTATGACATCATATTCAAGCAAACGTCTTCTCATCAACTAAGCCTCCGTGTTGGTTCCTCTTGCCACATCTCTGTAGCATTCTTCAACTTTCAATTATCGAATGCTAGTTACTTAACAAGCGTTGAAAAGAGAATCTGCCAGCGTCATCCCTGGTGTAACTTCACTGACAAATTTGGCCCAGTTTTTCTAATAATACTGTTGCAACCAGCATGTTTGCCTATTTAATTACACCAGTCTGAAATGTAGTAATTAAGTAACCATAAGCCTTAATGGATTAATAATTATTAATAATAGCATTCATTTTGTGCTTTAACATGTTCAAAGCACTGTACTGACATTAATTAAATATGCCAGGTTCCCAGTAGTTAACAGCTCACTGATTATGCTCTTCCCACTGAAGACAGAATTTTTTCTAGTTCTGGTTACCCTAATACTGGTTCTGATCCTTCTCCCATTGAAGTCAATGGCGAAACTCCCCTTTGCCCCTCTGTTTGACTTTCAGTGACAAGGTATGCTAGTCGTCTGGTTCTCGGGAGGCCCACAGTCATTTGGTTCAACACTGCCCAGGTAGAGCCAAACCTCACCACCTAGTGTTCCTACCAGGGCACCAATCCTGCGAAGACTTACCCACGTGCTTTAAGCATTGCAGGTAATCCCATTGATTTCAATGGCTGTATTCAAAGTGTGTACAGTTAAGCACATATGTAAGTCCTTGCACTATCAAGAGCCAGTTCTGGCTGTGGGGAAGGATAGCTCAGTGGTTTGAGCATTGCCCCCCCCCCCAACCTAGGGTTGTGAGTTCAATCCTTGAGGGGGGCATTTAGGGATAGGACAAAAATTGTTGATTGAATTGGGGATTGATCCTGCTTTGAGCAGGGGATTGGACTAGATCAGGGTTTCTCAAACTGGGGGTCATGACCCCCCGGGAGGTCGCCGAGCACTCCCCGGGGGGTTGCGAGCTCCTGCTGCCGCAACGCGGGGCCAGGGGGCCGGCGCGCACCCGGCAGCCCGCCTGCTGCGGGGACTGGGGCCGGCGCGCACCCGGCAGCCTGCCCGCGGCTCGGGGACCGGGTGCAGCCAGCCGCCCGGCTGCAGCAGGGACGGGGGGCCCGGGTGCAGCCGGCTGCCCGGCCGCGGTGGGGGCCAGGGGGGTCGAGCCGCAGCTGGCCTCACGGCAGGGGCCAGGGGGGGTCGAGCCGCAACTGGCCTCCCGCCCGCCCGTGCTGGGGGGGGAGTCGAGCCGCAACCGGCCTCCCGCCCGCCCATGCTGGGGGGGGGGTCACGCCGCAGCCAGCCACCTGCCAGCGCCGGGGGGGGGGGGGGGTGTCACGCCGCAGCCGGCCGCCGGACCAGAGGGATCGCAGCGCGCTGACGGCGGAGGGAAAGGGGTTGCGGTCTCAATTAGTTTGAGAACCGCTGAACTAGATGATCTCCTGAGGTCCCTTCTAACCCTAATATTCTATGGGCCAAATAGCTGGAGAACTGATATAGGTGGGTCTCATTTATGTCAGTGTCCAGTGTCCAGTGCCCAATATAAAAAAGGAGGAGTCAGAAAGGTATGGCTGATGGAAATGCTAGTCTCAGAGTAGGTCAACCCTACAGGCCTGTGGGTTTTTCTCTTAGTTATGTAAGTCTGGAGAACTGAAGAATTTTTGCAGGTAGTGGGTGGAAGGCAGGTTCCCATTCTGTTCTCGGTTTCATACCACAGGTGCAAAAAAAAGAAAAGAAAAGAAAAAGCTTTGCTGTCTTTAAAAGGGTGTTGTCAGTAAGTGGAAGCCTCAAGGCAACGAAGCAAATCATGACAAGCAAAGAATTCTGCAACTCCACTTCCCCTTGCTGGAGTGATTAGGCTGATGGTGACATAGGCAGAAGCAACAAACTCTGGATCATACCCTGTATCTTCTGAGCTCTCCAGCCTTACTCTACTTCACTGAGTCATAGAATCCCATACCTGCTCCTTCTGTGTAAATACCAAACACTGAATTGTTAGTCAATGTCACTGAAAAGGTGCAGGACTTAGGAGAAGTGAAGTATGGGAACCTCCCTGATGTACTGTTAGCAGGTCAGTACAGTAAAACCTCGATTTAACGGACCTCGATTTAACGGACTTCGGATGCAACGGACAAAATTTCTGATCCATATCAGACCGCGACCCCTCCCGGCTGCGGCCCCGGTCCCCTTCGCAGGCGGCTGGCTGCTGGCTCCTGGCTGCCACCCCGGTCCCAGCTGCTGGCGGACTGGCTGCCGGCTCCCAGCTGCTGCCCCGGTCCCAGCCGCTGGCGGGCTGGCTGCCGGCTCCCGCCCCGATCCCGGCAGCGGGCGGTCTGGCTGCCGGCTCCCGGCTGCCGCCCAGATCCCGGCAGCGGGCGGTCTGGCTGCCTTCTTCCGGCTGCCACCCTGGTCCCGGCAGCAGGCGGGCTGCCGCCCCGGTCCCAGCCGATGGCGGGCTGGCTGCCGGCTCCCGCCCCGATCCCGGCAGCGGGCGGTCTGGCTGCCGGCTCCCGGATGCCGCCCGG
This sequence comes from Sternotherus odoratus, assembly GCA_032164245.1. Classification (NCBI taxonomy): domain Eukaryota; kingdom Metazoa; phylum Chordata; order Testudines; family Kinosternidae; genus Sternotherus; species Sternotherus odoratus. The sequence goes on along the minus strand of JAVMKO010000002.1, from coordinate 220,106,207 downwards.
GTCCCAGCAGCAGGCGGGCTGCGGAGCTGCCGCCCCGACCCTGTGGCGGGCGGGCTGCTGCTCTGACAGCTCGTTTTTTTTAATTTATTAAATAACGGACTTTTTGATTTAACGGACACCCCTCTGCCCGTATTAGTCTGTTAAATGGAGGTTTTACTGTATGTCTCATGGTCACAGAACTCTGTCATCCAAGATGCTCTGTGAGGCTTCTGTTACTCACAAGTCTTCAATGTCTGGAAGCCCAGATGGAGCTTTCTCAGCAGAAGGCATCCTACTGAAAAGGGAGGAAATCTCACCCTGGCTATTTCTTCATCGGGTGCCTTCCAATGTCTTTTTTCCCCCTAATCATATTTCTTTCATAAGTAAAACTTTAACTGAAGGAAAGGCCTTCATATCTTCCTTCCTTTCTTAAGATAAGCACGCCAGCTGCATCATGTAAGAAAGCATCTGTTGTTAGCTTGCCACCCAAGGTCAAGCTATCATGGCTCACGTGAGCTCTAATCACATTCTCCTTAATACCGTGGACTCAAATTGTGAAGGCCTCATGGGCATTGCTGAGAATTTTAGCTCCATCTTCCCACTTTCCTCATTGAGGTGATGGTAGGGTGCCCCAGTTTGGCAGAGGACAAGGATTCTGATGGATCTGAATTGGAGGATATCCCAAGGGTCATCTTGCTTCCCTGTTAGAGGACTTGTAGTTCCTATGTAAAAATATTACCAGCATTTTTAGAAGACCTTCACCTCACCGGCTATCTCTGGGGAGCTTGCCTTCATCTTGGCAGAGAAGGACTCGGACTTGAAACTCCCCCCCCACACACACACACACACTGTCAATGCACTCAGTAACACCTGGGCAATGCCTCTTCTGCCAAAGGAAAACTCTGCCCTCCAGCCTTAATGTATATTCAGCAGTGACCTCCTTCCCTTCTGAAGGGCATGCCACTCCCTGAAACCTATTGGAAGAGAAATCAGTCCTTAGCAGAATGACAGGGAGAACTTGTGCCTCCTCTATGAAAGTTTCTCAAAAGTTGTGCCTTGGAACCTTGACCCTTCATAATCTGATCTCTTACCTCAGAGGTGGGCAAACTACGGCCCACGGGCCACATCCGGCCTTCAGAACTGTTCTGCCCGGCCCCTCAGCTCCTGGCCGGGGAGGCTAGTCCCCGGCCCCTCTCCTGCTGTCTCCCCAACCCCCGTAGGTATGCTGCCGCACAGGGAGCGTGGCTGGCTCCAGTGGGGTGGGGCGATTTCCAGTCCTGTGGCTCTGGGCGGCATGGTAATGGGGTGAGGAGCGGGGCGGGGGGCAGTCAGGGTACAGGGAGTAGGGGGTGGTTGGATGGGTCAGGAGTTCCAGGGGGTGGGGGTCAGGGTATGGGTAGTGGGGGGGGGAAGGGGTTGGATAGGCATGGGAGTCCTGGGGGGCCTGTCAGGGGCCAGGGGTGTGGATAGGGGCTGGGGAAGTCAGGGGACGGGGAGCAGGGGTGGTTGGCTGCCCCATCTTGCAGGCCTCTGCCCCATTTTGCAGCATGCTTGTGTTTAAAATGGTCTGTGGAAAGTGAACTGGAACAATGATCTTGTTATCAGGAATATAAAGCTAGGAGCCCTCCGCGAGGCTGCATGTCCATCTTGAACCTGGTCCTCCTTGTTCAGTCCAACACCCCTCTGGCCTCCCCGAATCTCTTGGGTACCAGAAATAAGATTACGTAATGGCTGGGAAACATCGCCGCCACCTCAAGAATTCTCCATTATACCAATTTGCAAATGATGGTCTGTGGCCTTCTACATATTCTGCATCTTCTGCACTATCCTCAAATCCACAGAAGGGAGAAAACAATGATTCAGACTCTTTGAAAAGTTTGGTCCACTCCCTAGTGAGGTGCTCAGGAGAGGCTGACAGAACTGCTTGGTGCCCCTGGCTTTGTGGGAGCGTCTCTCATAGCAGCCCAGCCCTGGCTGCAGCCCCCTCGCTAGTCCAGTCCTGGGACCCTGCTGAGCCGAGACACCAGGAGCACTGCCGAGTCACCCACATTTAGAGGGAGGTGACCTCAGATCCATTGGCTCTTCCTCAAACATCCTCGTTTAGAAGGAGCTCGGGCCCATCACGCCCAAGCAATGCAGTTGTGGGAGGGAGTGGAAGGGAGACATGAAGGAGAGAGGGGACAGTGGGAAAAGATTGGGGCAAAATAGGGAAGGAAGGAGAAAAGGCAGAAAACCTGAAAGCAAAACTGGGTAGGAACTGCAGTGACCCTTGTGGGGGAAGGCTCCTTTCCTCTGACTCAGCTGTTTACCTGTCAAAAATTGATGGACAAAGGCAGACCCAGCAACGGTGACTACAGCTGCAGAAACCTCCGAATCCATTATTCGTTATCGTAGCCCATAGTCATGGACCAGGAGCCCATTGTGCTAGGGGCTGTCCAAACACACACCAACCCTCAGTGTGACGCTGGGAAGAGCCAGCAAGGAAATGTGCACTTTTGACACGGAAGTAGGGTCATTAGTCTTTTATTTATAATTGCTCATATAGACACAGAAGGCAGTAACTCCAGGCTAAGGGAGAGAGGGGAAAGGTGCACACACCTTTGCCTTGTTACGTTAGCCAAGCATGTGAAACAGGGCCGGGGCAATCCGTCCCCCGTTTCTTGAGGCCCTTGTCCGATAGCGACTGAGGAGCAGGGAGTAGAGACTAAACCAATGGGGTGTCATGCTGAGTTTCCTCTCGGATTGTCCTCGGCTCAGAGATGGTGCTAGTGGAGTTGTGTTTAAAGGGCCAATTTACCCCGCAGCTTTCACTGGAGGATCTCCCCTGATTTACATGCATTAATGAAGCATGACGCCACTCCCACGAGGGAAGCATGATCCCCGCTTTAATGAGCGGGAGCTAGAGGAGTGGCTTGTACCCCGTCACATGGTGGCTGTTTACTTCAGGGGGGCGGGATAAGCCCTTGTAAGATTTCACAGGCACGTAGGATTGGAAATGAGGCTCTCGTATAATCCGCTCTGCACTTTGCTGCAAGACCAATGTCCTGAAGAGTTCTCACCTGTGCAGGGGTGGTCCGGGACTTCAGTTTATTTAGCTAGGCCAGATGTTTAGAATGCAGAGGGCTTTCCCCCTCTGGGAATGTCCCTTTTGACCCTTTCCAGGTGGGAGAAGACCTCTCAGGAACACGCAGCGTGTGAAGGGTTAAAGCAGGGGTCTCAAACATGCGGCCCGGGGGCCACATGTGGCCCGCGAAGCCCTTCCCTGTGGCCCGCCAAGCTTCCTGTCGTCCCCCCCCCCCATAGCAGTTTGCGGGAGGGAGGGGCCAGAAGCGGAGGCTTCTCTGCTGCCTGGCTGGGCCATGCGTGTTTCTAGCTCTGGACTTCCTAGATTGCTCTTGCTTTGTTTGCCAAACAGCTGTTGGTGGTGCCTAGCGCTTTCCAGGAGGGAATGGGGAGCTGCGTGCTCAGAGGAGGAGGTGGGGCAGGGGTGGGACCTCTTGGAAGGGGTGGAGTGGGGGGGGAGCCGGGGCAGCGAGGGCAGGGTGTGTGTCAGTGGTGCGGCCCTCGGGCCAGTGCACTAGTCCTCATGGAAGGGGTGGAGCGGGGGCGGAGCCGGGGCAGCGAGGGCAGGGTGTGTGTCAGTGGTGCGGCCCTCGGGCCAGTGCACTAGTCCTCATGCGGCCCTCGTGGTCATTTGAGTTTGAGACCCCTGGGTTAAAGAGATGACTTTCCATCCCACAGACTCGCTCCACATCGTGGAGCCTGGATGTCGCAGCCACTCGCTGACCATCTGCGCCAATCACAGCAGCTCAGCGGACGTCCTGCAGCAGGTGGTGGCCAGAGCAGAGGCAATGTACAAGACGGAGGCCTACCCCCACTGGTACTGGCAATACGGCTGCGAGGAGGAGGATTTCCAGCAGGCCTTCGAGACGCTCCGCCGGCTGGGAGAATAACACTGTCTGCTTTGGCACTTCCAGGCAGCTGGCTGTCAGCCTTCCTCCTGAGAGCCCAGAGAACCTGCCAGGGTCTCTGGGAACGGGGTGGTTCCTGCTGTGAATCAATACTGTGACACACAACACTAGGCAAATAGAATCGCTACTCAGCGGATGGGGTGTGAGTGTGTGCAAAACAGACTGTGGGCTCAACGGTCTCTTGGTCCATGGGCCCAGGCAGGGGTGATAGGGAGAGCAAGATCCCCTTTGTGCCCCCGCACAGGCTACCCAGACCTTGTATAGAGGAATAAGGGGGTGAACGCACCCCACCCAATGCGTAGATGGGTGGGGAAGGGCTCCCCCAAGCACAGGTCAGCCAGCAGAGCAGGGGTAGCAATTTACTGTTTGTTTGGATTAGCAGCAAGTTGGTGTGTCCCTGGAACGAAGGGGAGTCGAAGAGGAATCATGCCTTTGCTTCTGGAGGACAGAGGGCATGAGGCAAGGCCACCACATAAGCCTATAAACATACCACCGGACACGCCTTGCCTCGGAAGATCTCGCTCACTTTGGGATGGTGACACAAAGCTCTTAAGAGATCTAGGGTGCGGGTCCTTCTCCGTAGCTTCAACCTAAAGCCAAATCTCACCTTCCATAGAGGTGGAGCCACCCTGCATGATGAAGGAGAACAGGTTTGGGGCCCTAATCTGGTCCCTGGGAAACCAGAGGTAGCTAAAGCTACGAACAGACAAGGTTACAAAGCAGAGAGATTGAGCAGTAATTAGAGGGCTGAACAAAACCCTGAGAAGATTTATTCAGGGAGAAACTACACACTAGTAAAGACCTAACTCATCTCCACTTGGATAGCCAGGCAGGAGACGCAGTTACAACATGGGTAACAAAGTCCTGTGGCACCTTAAAGACTAACTATAAAGTTTTGAAGCATAAGCTTTTGTGGGCTAATACCCACTTCGTCGGATGCAAGCTGCTTGCATCCGACGAAGTAGGTATTAGCCCACGAAAGCTTATGCTTCAAAACTTTATAGTTAGTCTTTAAGGTGCCACAGGACTTTGTTACCTCTGCTATTCCAGACTAACACGGCTACCTCTCTGATTCTTGACAGTTACAACATGGTTGCAATTTGGCCTGTAGACAGGAACTCAGATGTTCCTTAACCAGGGCTAAAGCCTTGGACACGTTGCATAGGCAATGTTTGGGGACAGGCAGGGGCAAACCCCACCCTTCCAATGGGGCATCTGACAGAGCGCCGCCTGCAGGTTTTACAAGGACCCTGTTGGATGTTGTGAAGGCCAAGGCTATAGCAGGGTTCAAAAAAGAACTAGATAAGTTCATGAAGGACAGATCCATCAATGGTGATTCGCCAGGATGGGCAGGGAGGGTGTCCCTAGTCTCTGTTTGCCAGAAGTTGGGAATGGGGGATGGGGGATGGATCACTTGATGATTCCCTGTTCTGTTCATTCCCTCTGGGGCACCTGGCTTTGGCCACTGTCAGAAGACAGGACACTGGGCTAGATGGACCTTTGGTCTGACCCGGTCTGGCTGTTCTTATGTATTTAGCACTAAGCTGAGAGTAGGCCCCAGAACTAGCTCTAGAACCGGCTGTACCAAGAAGCAATAGTGCACAAGGTCAGAAGATGATTGTTCAAAACCCTGGCCCAACATGATACCTGACCGGCTGCCTAGTACTAGCTGGAGGTGTCCCAGCAACACTAGATGTCTTTCTTCTCCCTTAATATGGTGCCCTCAAGAGGAAGGGGGACCTCATAGGACCACCCGTGGCTGCCTTCTTTTTTCTTGCACAAGAACTCTCCATTGACTGGATCAAGGGCTTTCAGGGTATGTCTACACTGCACTCTAAGCCCAGGCTCGGACTCAGGTCAGCAGGCACTCGGCTCCTAGATCCCTGCTAGCAGAGCCCGAGTCCTGCTGTGACTTGGGGCCAAGCCCTGTCGTTATGCCGTGTGGACGCAGCTCAAGCTGCAGGCCTGAGTCAGACGGTCAGCGTGGCGCAGTCTCGACGTGTTAACACGACTGGGAGACCCGGTCCAGTAACCGTAAACCCAGGCTTGCCATGAAGCGTGGCCGCTCAAGCACAGGCTTGGAAACACCGACTCCATAAGACCCAGTCCCAGAGACCTGGGCTTAGTGTGTAGTGTAGACAGACACTGAGAGCCCCTTCATGTCACTCTGGCCACCTGGCATGAAGGGGCTGGAGTGGGGATAAGAGTCGAACGTTTCAGAAGCTCTGAATTCCTGGGTCCGCCAAAGGAGGCCACCCCACCAGGGGCGTGGCCTGGATACTCCTGGTATTTCTAATGTTAAAACATACGAGGAAGATAACAGCCCTTCAGGCCTTTTCACCTCTCACAGAGAGGCACAAGCGCCGTTTTGGTGCCTCTGCAGCTCACCGGTAACATGCACACTCCTGCCCTGCCAAGGGGTTGCATTTTTCAGAGTCAGGGAAACAAGTTCTAGTTCAATGAACTAACGTGTATTTTATCGTCCTCTCGACTCCTCTACTTTAGCACTAACCTTCATTCTAGAGAACCAAAGCAATTCGGCACTAGCCCAGTTTTATTTTTTGATAAGTCTCTCGTGGAAATCAATGCTGACAGTTTTCGGAGGTCAATTTCTTCCTTTCCTTGTACAGAACACAACTCAGATGTCCTGCACCTGCTATATGGTGTGGAGCATCGCTGGGGGTTTGTTCTTCACCGTAGTTGTGATGAGTCCAGGTTTCTTGTGCATTTGCTGGAGGGCGGCCATGGCTCGAAAGTATTTGTGCTGGTAACAGAAAACAAGATCTAGTTATTCAAATGGCCTCAGTTCTTCAGGCCTAGAGTGTAGATGCAGAGATGGTTATTGGAGCTGGCACAAAATTATTTTCACCAGCATCACGCTTCTTACTACTGTAAGGGGGTAGCCACCACCCAAGCAGACCTTGGGGTCAGAGGTGCCTCTGCTGTGCTCTGCCCCTTGTTTCCCCATCTCCAGGGCTCCTTAAACAAACTCCACACAGCCTCTCAGCCAATCACAGCCCTTCTTGGGGTTTGGTTTCTTTAGTAACACAAAGTTATAAAATGCAACCACCGAAAGGAACCTTCCACCCCACCTTAAGCTGGGCATGGCCCCTCCTCCCCGAGGGACCGCCCCTCCTCCCCGAGGGACCGCCCCTCCTCCCCGAGGGACCTTCCCTTCCTGCTGCCTGAGCAGATGCAGAGCTGGGCCTGTCTCCTTTGCCTTCTCCCAAAGGTTATATTGCCTGGCTCCACCTCCACGCACGAGACCTTCTCTCCCTGCAGCTTCACCCTGCGATTCCCTCTCTAGCTGTGCCCCCACTGAACTCCCTCTGATCCTTTACAGCCCCCTCGCTCCCGCCTCCCGCTTTTGGCTAGCTGGGAGCACGTGCTCTGGCAAAGGGGAGCTGTCCCTGTTTCAGTCAGGGGGTGGCCAGCCACCCTGTGACAATTACCCATATAGACACAGTCCTTTTGTGAATCCTGCTAAGCTCTTGGCCTCAGTGATATCTTGTGGCAATCGGTTCCACAGGCTCATTGTGCCTCATGTAATAATTAGTGATATTTTTAAGCACCTAGTATCGTGCATGTTTGCTTCGATATTAAGCAGGTGGATCTGGTCGCAGAGCCCAGGTTCTCTGCCCCCACTGCCCTGGTGAGAACATCAGCCCGAAGTCGGACTGCTCTGTGATTGACTGTAGGATATGGACTTGTTTTCACCAGGTTTCCTAGTTGCTCCCCAGCACAGAGTTGAATATGCAGAATTTCTCCGCTGAGCCAGAGATCAGCTACATCCCGAGTCCCTTCCCAGGCTCTGTTAAAAGTCACAGCAAGAATCAACGGCCACAGTAACATGTCGAGAGCATCCTGCTGCCTGGTGCTCCCAGCCCCTACCAGGCATGGGAGGGGAAGTCCCGAGTGTCTCTATTATGAGACTGCCCCATAGCAGTGCCAGAGCAGAGACCAAGCCAGGCCGGATCCTCAGCTGGGGTAAATCAGGATAGCGCCATTGTCGTCACAGCCATTTACCTCAGCTAAGGCTCTGGCCCTTGGAGTCATTAGCTGAGGTGAGGGGAAGAAATTCAGAGTTCATATGAGCACCAAGCGCCAGCGCCCGGGCTGGGAGCGGTGAATGGGGCTGCAAACGGCTGCTTGTGCGGTAGAGCTGAACAGGGGCCGCTTCCGAGGGTTTTGCCGATGCCCCATTCTGAGCATTCACCCCCGACCAGACAATCCTGGCACAGGGTCGCACCACCAGCAGATGCTGACAAACCCACCCGCGGCCCGGCCCCGAACTCACGCTACCTTCTGATCCGTCTTCATTTTGGCATTGTAGAAAGAGGTGGAATCCGGGCAGGCTGGCAGCACCTCCCCCTGCAGCCGGTCAAACCGCTCCTGCTCATCTTCATCCTCGGAGGAAGAGGAGGAGAGAACCTCACTGTCACGGGGGGGGGGGGGGGGGATTAGGGCCAGCCCCACCTGTGCAGCAATTAACTGCATCCCAGCCTGAGCGGTGGGATTAAGGGGCCAGGTGTTTGCAAGGTGAACACCTGGACCCCAGAGCCAAAAGGCTCGCGGAACCACAAAGACCCTGTGATAGGAACTCCGGTGGGAAGCCCTGAGCTAGGGGCTGAGAGAATCAGGGAGGTCCCTGGGAGAAGGGGAGGGGAAACCTGCTGCGAAGACTTTGGTTACCTTAGAATGTGGGGCCGGATTCACTTTTTGTGGGCTCGGCGCCAAATGTATTTGTGGGCCCCCACTGGGCAGGGTGCAGGGGGGAGGGATGGTCCATCTCCAGAGTGAAGGGCGGGTTGGGGACAATGAGACACAGCGTGGCCGAAGCAGCTCTGCTCCGCGCAGCCCAGCAGGAGAGACCTGTTTACAAACCTGCACCTGCCAGATGCACATTGGCTTGCCCCACCCTGTGCTGCCAGCCCCTTCCCCTTGAGGGTGGGCCCGCACCACACCGCCTCCTGGCCAGTGCCCACCCTTATGCCCAACACCCCCTCTCCCAGAAACCTCCACCACAGATCTCCATGCCCAGCCGCCACCACTTCCAGAGACCTCTCCTGCTGGCCTCCCCACAGCTGCACAGCACCCTGTGCACCACACTGCTCCCCCATAGACCTCCCCACTGCCCACCACCTTCCTCACAGTCCCCCCATCACAACTGCACAGCACCCTGCACCCCACACCTCGCCCCCTCCCCCCCCCCCACAGACCTCCCCACTTCCTCACAGTCCCACCATCTGGGCTTTGGTCCGACCCAATATGGCTGTTGTTCTGTTTTTAATTTAGTTGATGATATAGACTAGAAACAACCTCTTCGTTACTCCCTATGCCTTCTTGACCACTCGCCTGGCTGGTGACATCAAGCGGATGGTCATGCATTTGGATCAGTAGGTGTTTTGTTAGCGGGACCATGAACAAAAGAAAACGATAGCTCAGAAACAAGACACGTGCCAATAGCTGCTGTCTGCTCCCCCTGGCTGGCATCCCAGTGCTACACCTCACTGACCCTAACAAGGGCCAGAGCTGTAAACCTCCCTCTTCCCCGCAGCACTGGTAGTGCCTGTGACGACAGTATGACACACGGCTGTCAAGCAGGGAGGGAAGGCAGGAGTCCCCAGCACAACTCACCAGACACAGGACTCTGTTTATGGGAATCATTCCAGGTCTGATGTTGCCTCCAGGCTTCAGAGCTTCCTGCACATCCTCAGGGATAAGGAAGGACTCGTTGTACCAGATTTCAAATTCTGTAAGATAAAGTAGGGGACAATAACCAGGGCTGTGGTAACAAAGGGGGCCAGGTTTGTATTTTTCCTGGCACTCTGCACAATGTCTTGACATGCACCTCCACCACAGTCTAAATCTGTACAATAGTTAGTGAGCTGTGTGCCGCCATCACTTGAAATATATTGTTTAGGGGCTGGTCATATTCCTCCAGTCTCTGCGCCTTGGGACAGCCATAGGGACTGTATAGATTAGAACAATCTGAGTGGCCTCTAGAGGTCGCTCTTCCTATACAGTGCTAGAGATGAAAAGTTTTCAATCTGACATTTGGAAACACGGAAGAAGCAATTTTAAGCAGCCAGCACGTTTGGTCAGACTTCACCTCCAGCGCTAACTGAACATCATAGCCCCTTGCCATCCCATAATAGCAACCGAGACTGCACAAGAGGCAGAGCAGCACTGCTGGAAACCTGTGTGCTTATTACTAATAAAATGCATTTCCCAGGCACACGTCTCTAAAGCCTCATTCCTCTGGCATGCTCTGCCTTAGGGGATGTCTACACTATGAAATTAGATCGAATTTACGGAAGTCAAGCTTTCTGAACAGACTGTATACATTCGATTGTGTGTCCCCCCACTAAAGACGCTAAGTTGGCAGAGTGCGTTCACAGTACCGAGCCTAGTATCGACTCTCGGAGCAGTGCGCTGTGGGTACCTATCCCACAGTTCCTGCAGTGTTGCTGCCCATTGGAATTCTGGGTTGAGCTCCCGATGCCTGAGGGGGCAAAAAATTTGTTGCGGGTGATTTTGGGTACATGTCGTCAATCACCCCTCCCTCCATGAAAGCAACATCAGACAATCATTTCGTGCCCTTTTTCATGTATTGCCCGCACAGACACCATAGCACCGCAGGAATGGAGACCGCTCAGATCACCGCGGCAGTAATGAGCATTGTAAACACCTTGCCCGTTATCGTGCAGTTTGCACAGAATCAGAACCTGCAAAAGAAGGTGAGGAGGCGACAGCAGCACGGTGATGAGAGTGATGAGGACATGGACACAGACTGCTCTCAAAGCACGGGCGCTCGCAATTTGGCCATCCTGGTGGCAATGGGGCAGGCTCATGCCATGGAACGCCGACTCTGGGCCCAGGAAACAAGCACAGACTGGTGGGACCTCATAGTGTTGCAGGTCTGGGATGATTTCCAGTGGCTCCAAAACTTTCAAATGCATTAAGGCCACTTTCCTGGAACTTTGTGACTTGCTTTCCCCTGCCCTGAAGCACAAGAATACCAAGATGAGAGCAGCCCTCACAGTTCAGACGCAGGTAGCAATAGCCCTCTGGAAGCTTGCAATACCAGTCAGCTACTGATCAACTGGGAATCAATTTGGAATGGGTAGATCTACCATGGGGGCTGCTGCATGCAAGTAGCTGATGCAATCACTGAGCTGCTGCTATCAAGGGTCATGACTCTGGGAAATGTGCAGGCCATAGTAGATGGCTTTATGCAATGGGATTCCCTAACTGTGGTGGGACAATAGACGGAACGCATATCCCTATCTTGGGACTAGACAACCTTGGCAGCCAGTACATAAACCGCAAGGGGTACTTTTGAATGGTGCTGCAAGCACTGGTTGATCACAAGGGACATTTCACTGTCATCAACATGGGATGGCCGGGAAAGGTGAATAACGCTCGCATCTTCAGGCACTCTGGTCTGTTTTAACAGCTGCAGGGAGGGACTTACTTTCCAGACCAGAAAATTACTGTTGGGGGTGTTGAAATGCCTATAGGTAACAAAGAGTCCTGTGGCACCTTAAAGGCTAACTATAAAGTTTTGAAGCATAAGCTTTCGTGGGCTAATACCCACTTCGTCGGATGCAAGTGACGAAGTGGGTATTAGCCCACAAAAGCTTATGCTTCAAAACTTTATAGTTAGCCTTTAAGGTGCCACAGGACTCTTTGTTACCTCTGCTATTCCAGACTAACGCAGCTACCTCTCTGAATCTTGAAATGCCTATAATTATCCTTGGGGATCCAGCCTACCCCTTAATGTCATGGCTCATGAAGCCACACCCAGGCACCCTGGACAGTAGTAAGGAGTAGTTCAACTATAGGCTGGGCAAGTGCAGAATGGTGGTAGAGTGCGCATTTGGACATTTAAAGGCTCGCTGGCACAGTTTACTGACTCGTTTAGACCTCTGCGAAAAAAATATTCCCATCGTTATTGCTGCTTGCTGTGTGCTCCACAATATATGCGAGAGCAAGGGGGAGACGTTTATGGTGGGGTGGGAGGTTCAGGCAAATCACTCTTTTGTCATCCTGGGATTGCATAGTCTACTGTGATGTTGGGCTCTGCATGGTGACCTGTGCAGGTGAGCTCGCCACGGTGGTCAAAGAGGAAATGAAATTCACAAGTTCCCAGGGCTTTTCCTGTCTACCTGGCCAGTGCATCTGAGTTGAGAGTGCTGTCCAGAGCGGTCACAATGGAGCCCTCTGGGATAGCTCCCAGAGGCCAATGCCGTCGAATTGCATCCTCACTAACCCAAATTTGACCCGGCAATGTTGATTTCAGCACTAATCCCCTCATCAGGGAGGAGTACAGAAATCCATTTAAAGAGCCCTTTAATTCGACAGAAATGTCTTCGTCGTGTGGACAGGTGCACGGTTAGATCGATATAATGCTGCTAAATTCGACCTAAAGTCATAGTGTAGACCAGGTTTTAGGGTCTAATCTGAGGGAATTAGGCCCTAAGAAGCACACTAATCCCCCAGGAATGTCCTGCGTTCCTCTTATGTCCTGGAAAGTATGGAAGAATGAAGAAAACCAAAAGCACAGCCCTGCTTTTCCTAGGTGCTGCTGACATGACTATAATGCCACTGACTTTATATCCTGGCCCAAACGAGTCACCTCCACATTCCATGAAAACACCAAGTGCGTTCATACGAATGGTCACACCACTGTTTGCACATTCAGATTAACACAGACATTGGCAGCTCCATATATGGGCCAAATCCTTATCCCACTTAAGCCAATGGCAAAACCGTCCATGTAGTTAGGAATTGGCCCTATGTGTACTTACCTGAATAACACAAGGCATTTGTTTCAGTGTGGGCTGCTCCTGAGAGATGCAAGTTTGTGCCCTGGCCTGATTGCAGAAAACAGAGCATTGCACAGTTTCCAAATGCTGAGGACTTTGCTATTGATACATCCAATGTCATCCAACGTACTGGGACAAATCCAGACCCCAAACATAGACCCAGACCCAAACTCGGTGCCTGGGATAGGGTGATGCATATTTGTCCAAATTAACTCATACCAGAAACAAGTCTCATCTGAGTGAGGAGGGTACCGGTGAGGAGGTGCATGCTAAAATGTATGGACCAATGCCTCCAGACACAAGGCCCCATCCTGCAACACTGGGACTTGAAGTGCACTGAAGGCTTCGGAAAGGTACAAAAATGAAGCACTTCGTTCAAGCCTTGACCCAGTGCTGTGTTTGTACCACAAGTCTCTGTGTCAAACAAAACAATGGGTGAAATCTTGGCCCCACCGAATTCAATGATTACTAGCTGCATCTCAGCATCTGATCCAGAAGCAACTGTGTTAACATGGGAGGAATAGAATCTGTAGGCGCTAAGTGGCTCATTAGAAATTCAGTAACATTTATAGAATAGGTTTAAGATTAGCAGCCGTGTTAGTCTGTATCCGTAAATAAGATGAGGAAGACTTTGTAGCACCTTACAGACTAACCAGTTTATTTCAGCATAAGGTTTCGTGGGCTATAGCTCAGTTCATCGGATGCATTGGATCTCTAAGGTGCTACAAAGTCTTCCTTGTCTTATTTATAGAATACGAACTGCAATGGTGATTAATAAAATCACATTACAGGGTCACTGGGACCCAAGGGTCCCTGCTTCCAATTCTGCAGGGGCAAATGAGGTCATTTAAATACATGCCCACCTGCTCTGTGAACACAATTCAGGGCATAGAGATCTGAGTGCTACCGAATGCACCAGCAAAAGTTCATGCCATTTCCAAACCTCTGGCCAGCAACGGGAGTACCTGAGATTAGTTTATTGCGGCACTGATCCACCAGATGCTGACAGTACTGGACTTCTGCTTTCAGGTCCCGCAGTTCATCGAAATCAGACCTGTACTGTTTCTTCAGATCCTTAAATTTCATGACCAGTAAAAATTCCTCCTCGTCAATTATGATCTGTCCTTCCTCATTCATGTACTCCCCTGCAGGGTGAGAAGGACATGACAGGTTCTCATGAGTGGAAGGAGAGGGCCAAAGAACAAGGATCACATGGAGGTTCTTAGATACACTGTTCTACTCCCAGTGGCATGGGGATGGAGTGGTTACTGAACTCCTCAACTAGCTGAGATCTCAGTTCTTCTTCCAATCCTATGATACCTCCCTAATCCAAGAGGAACATGACTAAGAGTGGGCCAGTTGGGTTGCCTTGCTAACTCTTGCAAGACCGACTGTGTGAAGGGCTTGCACACATTGTTCCTATTGCAAAATTCTCACTGATGTTACTGAGGGCAGGACTGGCCTGTTAAGGCAAGACCATTGGAGATAAACTGGTCACCTGCCCAGAAACCATTAGCATCTAGCTATCTCCCACGTTAAAAACTTCTCCTTGCTCATAGTTCTATAGAATCCTAGAAATGTTGGGCTGGAAGGGACCTCAAGAGATCTTCAAGTCCAGCCCTCTGAGCTGAGGCACGACCAAATAAATCTAGACCAGCAGTGTCCAAGATAAATTCAATGCTAGCCACACTGCTGGCCACACTTCTGGTTTTGAATTTTTCTTATTAGCCACATTATAAAAAAGCCACATGCATTAGCCACAATTCAATAGCCTATTAGCCACAATTCAATAGCCTATTAGCCACAATTCAATAGCCTATTAGCCACATGTGGCTAGTGGTGAACGTTTTGGACACCGCTGATCTATTCTAGACCATCTCTGACAGGCGTTTGTCCAACCAGTTCTTAAAAACCACCAATGACAGGGATTCCACAACCTCCCTTGGAAGCCTGTTCCAGAGCTTAACTATCTTTATAGTTAAACTTTTTTCCTAATACAGTAAAACCTCCATTTAACAGACTAATACGGGCAGAGGGGTGTCCGTTAAATCAAAAAGTCCGTTATTTAATAAATAAAAAAAACCGAGCTGTCAGAGCAGCAGCCCGCCCACCACAGGGTCGGGGCGGCAGCTCCGCAGCCTGCCTGCTGCCGGGACCCGGGCGGCAGCCGGGAGCTGGCAGCCAGCCCGCCCGCTGCTGGGTCCCAGGCGGCAGCCGGGAGCCAGCAGCCAGCCCGCCTGCTGCTGGGACCCGGGCGGCATCCGGGAGCCGGCAGCCAGACCGCCTGCTGCCGGGATCGGGGCGGGAGCCGGCAGCCAGCCCGCCATCGGCTGGGACCGGGGCGGCAGCCCGGAGCCAGCCCGCCTGCTGCCGGGACCAGGGTGGCAGCCGGAAGAAGGCAGCCAGACCGCCCGCTGCCGGGATCGGGGTGGCAGCCGGGAGCTGGCAGCCAGACCGCCCGCTGCCGGGATCTGGGTGGCAGCCGGGAGCCGGCAGCCAGACCGCCCGCTGCCGGGATCGGGGCGGGAGCCGGCAGCCAGCCCGCCAGCGGCTGGGACCGGGGCAGCAGCTGGGAGCCGGCAGCCAGTCCGCCAGCGGCTGGGACCAGGGCGGCAGCCAGGAGCCAGCCGCCTGCGAAGGGGACCGGGGCCGCAGCCGGGAGGGGTCGCGGTCTGATATGGATCAGAAATTTTGTCCGTTGCATCCGAAGTCCGTTAAATCAAGGTCCGTTAAATTGAGGTTTTACTGTACTGTGTTTGCCCTTCTCCGGACCTCTGGGACGTCACCTGTCTTCCATGGGTTCCCAAAGTTAATCACTGACAGTTCCAAGACTGCTTCAGCTACTTCCTTAAGTACCGTAGGGTGAGTTTCATCAGGCCCTGCTGACCTGAACACACCTAACTGATCTAAATATTCTTTAACCTTTTCTTTTCCTATTTTGGCTTGCGTTTCTTCCCCCTTGTTTATATTGTGTTGAGTATCTGGTCTCATTAACCTTTTTAGTAAAAACAGAAGCAAAATAGACATTAAACACCTCTGGTTTCTTGATGCCATCAGTTATTCGTTTTCTTGCCCTGCTAAGTAGAGGATCTACACTTTCCTTCATCTTTCTCTTCCTCCTAATGTATTTAAAGAACTTATTTCCTTTTATGTTCCTGGCTATGTTTAACTCATTTGTAACTTGGCCTTTCTGATTTTCTCCCTTCATGCTTGTGCTATTCTTCTGTACTCCTCCTTACCAATTTGTCCATGTGTCCACTTTTTGTATTTGTCAGGTCATTAAAGAGCTCCTGATGGAGCCATGTTGGCCTCTTACTATTCTTCCTGTCTTGCCTTTGCATCAGGAGAGTTTGCAGTTGTGCCTCTAACATTTGCCTCTGATCATGTTACTTTAGGGATTTCCAGCTTCCAGAATAAACCCACGAGTTTGTAGATATGAAATAGAAGAATAAAGACCCAAGTCACCAAACTAAGGCCTGGTCTACACTGGGGGGCGGGGTTCGAACTAAGATACGCAACTTCAGCTACTCGACGTATCTTAGGTCAACTTACCTGGGCGTCCACACGGCGGCGAGTTGAAGTGCAAACGGGATGAGGCAGTGGAATTGGCTGTTGACCAGGTTGGCCAGGTGGCGGAGCTACAGCACAGACCCCTTTGGCTGCCACTCCAGCAAGTGGCACAGCTGTGGTGTCACGTAATGTGTTCCCACAGTTACAGCTTAGAGAAATGAAACAAGCTCTCCCTGATCAGATCTGTGTTGTCCGATCCACTTACCCTGCTCCTCCCTCTCCTTTTTCTGAGCCCCGAGGGCCTGTTTGGTGACGTCCATCTCCTGTTTGATTAGGTTGAGTCTGTGGGTGATCTCGCTCGCTTTCTTCTTCCTGTCGCTGAGGATGGCTTTGTTCTCCTTAAAGATCCGGTTGATCTCACTTCCTCGCTCGTTTTTAAACTCCTCAAATGCCACCAGCTTAGCGGGAGGGGAACTGCGCCAGGGTTCAGAGAAGGAGAAAATACAGGAATGGTCAGTTGCTCCGGCTTCAGGTTTACTTATTACACCTGAGTAGACTAATAATAAGTGTCTGCAGATTTCATCTCCTGGGGCTCTTTCAGAACCTATCGACACTTGCAACATCACGGTGCTCTCTCCGTACTAACCTTCATGCTTCCTTCTCTCCCAGGATGGCTTGGCCTACACTAGCAATTTATGCTGGTATAACTAAATCGCTCTTCCACACCCCTGAGCACAGTTACACCAACCTAACTCCCAGTGGAGACAGTGCTATGTCAACAGGAGGGCGTCTCCTGTCGAATAACGACCACTTCTTGCCAAGGTGGCATACCTACACTGATGGGAAAAACCCTCCCATTGGTGCACATAGCGTCTTCACTGACGCACTGCAGCGGTGCAGCTGCAAAGACGTAGCCTTTTAAGTGTGTACAAGCCCAACCACTCCAAGAAGGAAGAGTTACAGTGGAGCCCCGCAATACCATGACGGTCGGGGTCCAAAAATATTGACCACGGTAAACGCGAAGTCGCGGTATTGCGGGGTTGCGCAACATCAAAGTACCGCGCGCTGCCGCCATCGGGAGCCCCACACGCGCCCCGTGTTACAAGCGGATTCGCGCTATCATGGGGCGCGGTATTGCGGGGTTCCACTGTACTTACGCAGAAGCAAAGTTCCCTAGAGGCTGTCTCAGGTGAATCTTCCTAGAAAGTTGGATCTTATTGATCCAAACTTCTGAGTCTTGCTGCCTCTGAGGCCAGTCTGGGAATCCAGGGGAGGAGAATCAGAAAGTGGTCAGCAAATATCTATGATGGTCCTCGTATTTTCTATGGATCTACATCTTAGGTTAACCTCCCATGGGTATCCCCTAAGGAGCCACGCCCTGGGGCTAACCTCCCACAGTGTCCTGTAGGGAGCCACCCCCTTGGGCGAGGGGTGTGAATCATAGAAATAATGGAACTCTTCTGACACGGGCAAGTCATTCATCTCCTACCCCTAGAAATTGAGACTACAAAACTAGACAGATGCCTGTCAGATGGTATCCTGCCCGATCTTGGACAAGCCTTCACATCTCCACCATGAGAATGCTGATAATACACCCTTACCTCACAAGGGAGATGTGAGGCTTAATTAGTGTTAAGGGTTTGTGAATGTAACGCTCCAAAGCTGCACCAGCTCCGTTACTGAGCAATGGTAACACATTAGTAGTTCAGAACAAAATTTTAGGGCTGCTACGGCTTACTGAAAAAGAGATCTAATGCGATGGCTTCCTTTGCTGGCAGCAGGGAGGTGATTTCGACATCAGAGAGCGGAAGCAGGGTGGATGCCGGGTGCAATGGCTGGAATTTACCCATCAGCTGGGCCCAGAGTGGGGATTCAGTGTCGACCCCCAGTTGGCAAGTGACAGGAATGCCAAATCCAAGAGCTCCAAAATCAGGAGACAAACCACACTGATGTATTACTCCACTAACCTGCACACACGAGCCCTCCCCAGGTGTGTGCATGGTGCCCCATTACAGTACCACTGCAAACAGCCAGGTGTAAGAGCAGGAAACCCCGGTCAAAATACCATGGAGGGAGAATAGCTAACACCATCATCCCTTTTGCTAAATGGAAACTACTTCCTCAGCCTTGGCCCTGCCGCTCTGCCCCCATCAAGCCTCCTCAGACCCAGCTCTGACCGTGGGCACTTTGGCTGGCTTTGCAACCTGGATGACCCCACCTGTTTAGCTTTGCAAATAGAGAGCCCCTGATTAAGGTGAAAGGTTACCTAGGTCGGTGGGAATCCTCCTTGGGCACTGACTCCGAGCGATGTGTTTCAATACTACCTCCATCCTGCTCCCGTATTAGCCCCTCCTTCACATCCAGGTCCTTTGTGGAAGTTACCAGCTGACTCCTAGATGGGGAAACAGAATCCAGATCTTTCCCCGAAACAGGACTTCCGAAGCCTTCCTTCCTGGTAATGGGGCTAAGAGGAATGAGATGGTTAATTTCCTGCATGTGACAAAACACGGATACTAAAAGTACACTGCAGAAACCAGTTCTGATTAAGGAGCTAGAAGTCTGAGCCTGCTCCCCTGAAGTTCTGCCAATTTCAATGGGGTAGGAGCCATTGTCTCACTTGTCACAGATCCCTACTTGCAAGCCTAGAGGGACCTCCCTGAATTTAAAATCTGTAGGAATAGCAGCACAGTCAGGATCGACTTGTTGGAAAGGTTCCCGAGAAGGCCATTTGCATGCACAGGTTACATGGACCTGGCTAGGGCACATTAAGAAATTGAATATATATTAACACCTCACTTAACGTCGTCCCGGTTAACATTGTTTCGTTGTTACGCTGCTGATCAGTTAGGCAACATGCTCGTTTAAAGTTGTGCAATGCACCCTTCTAACGTCATTTGGCAGCTGCCTGCTTTGTCCACTGCTTTCAGGAAGAACAGACCGTTGCAGCTAGCTAGTGGGGGCTTGGAACCAGGGTGGACCGGCAGCCCCCTATCAGCTCCCCCAACTTCCCTGTGCAGTAGCTGCCCAGCAGGCTACCAACTGCCAGGAGTTCAGATGTCCCTCCCCCTACTGCCATGTGCTGCTCCTGCTCCCCCCCCCCCCCCCCCGCCTTGGAGCTGCTCCCGGGAGCTTCCTGCTTCCTGTGGTGGGAAGTGGGCGGGGGACGGGGGAGTAATGTCAAGGTATCCCCCTCCCTCCTGCTCCTGCACCCCACTTACCACTTATCCATATAGAGCAGGGTGGGACACGGATGGAGAGACAGCGAGAGCTTGGGGCAGCAGCTGCTATCTCAACTTACTGATCCATTTAAAAGACAATGTACTTAAGAGTGGGGTCAGTGTACTTAAAGGGGCAGTGCACATCTCTCTCTCTCTCTCCCACACACAGGGTGTGTCTCTCTGTCTCCGTCTGTCATTCTGTCTCCCCTCCCTCCATTCCTGCTTCCTTGTTGTGTGTGAGGCGACATTAAGAATGTGTTAACCCTTGAGGGCTCAGCCAAAAGCTAGTTCATCATTTAGCAGTAAGGCATTCCCTGAGAAATATCCCACCCTCTTACTTCACCCCCTCAACCAAACTTCACAATCATTATCGCTGTGTACAGTATTAAATTGTTTGTTTAAAACATACACTGTGTGTGTGTATGTTTATATAATATATAGCTTTTTGTCTGGTGAAAAAAAATTCCCTGGAACCTAACCCCCACATTTACATTAATTCTTATGGGGAAATTGGATTCGCTTAACATCGTTTTGCTTAAAGTCACATTTTTCAGGAACATAACGACAATGTTGAGCAAGGAGTTACTGTACAAGTGTCCGCTTGGAGCAAGCACCAGACAGTGGACCCCTATCCACTCTCAATGGAGCCCAGAAAACTTGGCTTAGCCCCAGGTCCCATTTAAGAAAGAAGACTGGAGAGTCTCCTTAAACTGGCCTCCATGAGTCTGTTCAAGAAGGGACACAGTGTGAGATGAAAGAGATGACAATGGAAGCTGCAGGTTAGTGTGGAGAAGCACTCTGGCATCAACCAGGGAACCACACCCCAACACCTCAAAACATGCAGAGGAGATGCCCCCCCACTCAGGGGCACTAGGACTGAGGTGCCTCCTTCCCCTATGCGGTCTTGGGGAATAACTGCAAGGAGAAGCCAGCCAGAGACTGCAGCCAGCAGGAGCAGAAGCAGCTAGAACAAGGGCCTCTGGACATTCAGAGAATGTTCTACTGTTCTGACTGGACTTTCTCTGCCCTGTGCTGATGGGCTGTTTGCTCCAGCCCTCCCACTAGTCTCTTTAGTTCAGCTTCATTCCACATCTGCTCCTCTTACCCTCTCCTCCCCTACCCTGTCCCTCTCACCCCCCTTCCCATTTTGCTGATCCCCTTCTAACTAAACCCACCCAACAACAAAATCATGGCATTAACATGCCATGTGCTGCCATCACATTGGTAACTCTGCTGGTGTGTCCTACCCCTTCCCCATCCTGTGCCTGCCTGGTCTAGTTAGGTGTAAACTCTTCATAGGAGGGACTATCTACTGCTCTGTCCTCGTATAGCACCTAGCACAATGGAGTCCTATTCTTGGTTTGTCCTTAAGTGCTACCGTAATAAACATGAGTAATCATTTGCAGCAAATCCTGCACATACCAGACTTCCACAAAACCAAACAGATTGAGTCTGACGCTGACTGTGCAAAGACATATTCTGAGGGGCAGGTTTGGTCTTTGTCATGGGCAGTGTGTAATGGAGGCTGGGGGAGGCTAAGCCTTCCCAAATTTCATGCCACCAGTGGGGCAGTAGTGGATTTCAGGGCCCCCAGAAAATCTTCCCCTGCTACAGCTAGGGTGACCAGGTGTCCTGATTTTACAGGGACAGTCCTGATATTCGGGGCTTTTTCTTATGTAAGTGCCTATTACTCCATACCCCATGTCCCGATTTTTCACACTTTCTATTTGGTCACTCTAGCTACAGTCACAGGGCTGGAGGGGCGCTCACTCCCTGTTTTGGTCCTGGGGCCATGGCAGGGACACAGAGCTTTTCCGGTCTTTGGGCAGCAGCAGGGAGAAGGGGAAGGAGCGAGTGGGGGGCCGGGGCCTGGGCAGGGAGAGGCAGAGTGAGGGTGGAATGGGGTGGGGATATGGTGGGGCTGTGGGGAGAAGGAACAGAATGGGAAGATTTTAATGAGCAGAGGACACCTCCCTAAAGGAGAGGGAACAGCTGTTTTACATGTCAACTCACCCAAGCTGCTCTTTGGCTTTCTTGGCTTTAACTTTCTTCCCGCCGGGTTTCGACAAAGGAGCAACTCCAATCCCGAAGCCCTGGCCATCCACTTCCCCCACTAGATGGCCCTCTGCATCAACCAGGCCTGCCTGAAAACAGAGAGGGCTGAAGCTGTGAATACAGAAGTGTTAGCCCTTCAGATGTCCAGCTTGTGAGAACTAAATACTCTGCCCAGAGCGGTAAGTCTGTCCAGTTCCTTAATCTAAATCCAGATTCACCTCATGGCACCTTGTGGAAACAATTATCTGAAAAGTGAATTGAGAAGCAAAAAAGGCCCTGGAATTATTTTCAGATTCATGTGCTGAGTGCTCCCACTAACTAGGTTTGGAGGAAGCAGGGACTTGCATCACAGAAATAGGTTTAAACTAACATTTAAAATTTCTTCCCCATGCCTTCATTAAATCCTATTGCCTTTTCTGTTTCTTTGATGATATCCCAGAATGCTTCATTCTAACACCACACGAATACCAGAAATTTCGCTGTAATCGTGGTGTCGCTAATAATATCAGAGAATGACGCACTCTGGGTTATCTTAAGTCAATGAAGGAGGAGTTTGCAAGAGGATTTCATAAGTAAAATCAGATTTCTGTCAGTGGCTCAACATCATGGCTAAATGGCCCATTCAGCACAGAAATCTGCTCAACTCACACTGCATTTCTGTTTTCCAGATCAGCTTTAAATGAAGTCCTGGAATGGGATCTGCCTGGAGATTGGGCAGTTTTGTGTTCTAATAATACGTCACATTTCTATTGTGCCTTTCTTCTAAGGATCTCAAAATGCCTATAGTTAAGCCTCACAACCCTGCAAGGTAGATAATCAATCAAGGTATGAATCTATTCTGAAGCACTTAGAGAGGAAAGTGATCAGGAACAGTCAGCATGGATTCACCAAGGGCAAATCATGCCTCACTAATCTAATTACCTTCTATGAAGAGATAACTGGCTCTGTGGATGAGGGGAAAGCAGTGGACATGCTTTTTCTTGAGTTTAGCAAAGCTTTTGATACGGTCTCCCACAGTATTCTTGCCAGCAAGTTAAAGAAGTATGGGCGCCGCTGGATGAATGGACTATAAGGTGGATAGAAAGCTGGGGCTCAACGGATAGTGATCAATGGTTCCATGTCTAGTCGGCAGCCGGTATCAAGCGGAGTGCCCCAAGGGTGGGTCCTGGGGCCGGTTTTGTTCAATATCTTCAATACTGATCTGGAGGATGGCGTGGACTGTACTCTCAACAACTTTGCAGATGACACTAAACTGGGAGGAGTGGTAGATACACTGGAGGGTAGGATTAGGATACAGAGGGATCTAGACAAATTAGAGGTTTGGGTCAAAAGAAATCTGATGAGGTTCAGTAAGGACAAGTGCAGAGTCCTGCACTTAGGACGGAAGAATCCCAGGCACTGCTATAGACTACGGACCAAGTGGCTAGGCAGCAGTTCTGCAGAAAAGGACCTAGGGGTTACAGTGGATGAGAAGCTGGATATGAGTCAACAGTGCGCCCTTGTTGCCAAGAAGACTAATGGCATTTTGGGCTGTATAAGTAGGGGCATTGCCAGCAGATCAAGGAACATGATCACTCCCCTCTATTCAACATTGGTGAAGGCACATCTGGAGTACTGTGTGTCCAGTTTTGGGCCCCACATTACAAGAAGGATGTGGAAAATTTTTGGAAAGATTCCAGCAGAGGGCAACAAAAATGATTAGGGGCGCTTGACTTATGAGGAGAGGCTGAGGGAACTGGGATTGTTTAGTCTGCAAAAGAGAAGAATGAGGGGGGATTTGATAGCTGCTTTCAACTACCTGAAAGGGGGTTCCAAAGAGGATGGATCTAGACTGTTCTCAGTGGCACCAGATGACAGAACAAGGAGTAATGGTCTCAAGTTGGAGAGGGGGAGGTTTAGGTTGGATATTAGGAAAAACTTTTTCCCTAGGAGGGTGGTGAAGCACTGAAATGGGTTACCTAGGGAGATGGTGGAATCTTCTTTAGAGGTTTTACGGTCAGGGTTGACAAAGCCCTGGCTGGGATGATTTAGTTGGGGATTGGTCCTGCTTTAAGCAGGGGATTGGACTAGATGACCTCCTGAGGTCCCTTCCAACCCTGATATTCTATTATTCTATTCTTATACACATTTTATAAGTGAATAAACTGAGACATAGTTGAAGCATGGAAGTGATCAGCTCAGAAGGTGAACATTTAGGACCAACTAAAAACAAGCTGATAGTGAAAAATGTGTTGCATCCTAAGCTACATAAGGAAATCCACATCTGCCTTTAGGGTGGGGTAAGTTTCCTATATGCTGCTCCAACAGTGCTAAGGGCACATAGCAGGGATAGAGAATCTAGCCCTGTATTTTACAACAGACAGACATGCACACAGGCATTTTTGATGTAATAGTTCTCATGTATTTTCCTTTTCTCTATTTTATAGACCACCCTGTTAAAATACTGGGCCAGATTCTTGGCTGGTGGAAACTGGTGGAGCTCCATTGACTTGTAGCAGCTCTATTCTTCTGTCATGTCCATCACCATGGTAGCGCAGGGCCTTAGATTTCAATGGTTCCTCTCGAGTAGTGTAGGAAGAATTTGAGGCAGAAGGTCAAGTCCCAAAGCCCTACCTTCTGAGCAGCAGTAATGGCTGCAAAGTCACCTTTGTCTATCAGGGTGTATTTGTTTCGTAGTCTGGCTTCCACTTCCTGCTCCTGTTGGCTGGGGAGAGATAACAGCCCTTTTCATTGTGCTTAAGGGAAAATTTCATACAGCCCCAAACTTGTAAATGTGTCATACTTCAAAGGAAAGGCGTGGCTAATATCACCCCTACGTCTACCTCTGCTCTCCTTTCCTCCTACTCCCCCTCTCCTGCTTTCTACATTCTTCTCCTTCATGCATCTGTTTTGACCTCCTTCTATTTTATTCTTCCCACCTTTTTTCCAAGCTGTTCCTTAGGCCTGGAAATCTCTTCTGTTAAGACACTTATACTTTTCACTAGCTTCTGAAATACTTTAGGGAGCCTTTTTTATGGCCCAAATAACACGACTCCACAGTAGTTTAGTCCTGGATGGTGGAACCATGAGAAACCTGATCTTCTTGCTTTATTTTAGCCCCATAAAAGGATTCCCTGGGGCACAAAATCCACGCACAACACTAACATAAATACCCACGAGACTGGACCACTTTGGATTCCTGTGGAACAGGAAAGCCCACCATGTGATATACCACAGACTTGCCACTTCCCTCCTCAAAGCCCAAATCTTCCTGCAGTGACACCATGTTGCTTTTGTAACAGTAACAGCTAACCCCTCCTGATCAGACACCAGAGCAGACTTAACCAATTAATGGAGCCCATCATCCAAAGACTAGCCTCACGATCTATAGGTGCCACAGGGTTAGCCAGCAGCAGCTTCCCCCTGAACAAGCCATCTGTAGGTGGGCCGAGCTTCTCACGACTACAACGTATTCTCTGCATATTCCACAATGACATCACCAGCAGTGTCACGACACTGTGCTGTGCTGTCACAGACAGAAGCTTGATGGGAAGTTTCTAAATCTCCTTCTCCAAAGCACACACCCTGGCTACAACATCTTACCTTAAAATTATTTTGAACTGGTTAAATACCTCTTGGATTTGCCTGATGTTCATTATCTGAGGAAGAGATACGTTCGGTGAAGATATAATGAGAGAGAGATCAGTGAGCTTGTGGTCACATTCACTGGGCAACGTTTACAAAACTTGCTCTGTAAGGGGTTGGTTCAAATACTATAGAATCCCCTTCTCTAGCCTCAGGATAGAGATAACTCAGCCCTGTATCCTGCACTAGGAGAATCAGGCTCCACGTGGCTATGCCCATCACTCATTGTTCATGTTTCTTAAGTTGGCTTTAAGAACAGAGGAATCTATTTGATTTAATCGGGGATTGGTCCTGCTTTGAGCAGGGGGTTGGACTAGAACCTCCTGAGGTCCCTTCCAACCCTGAGATTCTATGATTTTATGATCTGATAGGTTGAGGCAGGTGCCAGCTGTGCAGGTATCCTGTCCGACCCCAGAGGTCAGGAATTGTTAGCCAATTATCAGTCAAAATGTAACACAAAACATTACGGAGGAGGCAGCTTCTAACCCTCCAGCTCATGCAGCTCTCCTCACTCACACGCTGCTGAGTCTATCTAAAGTACTTATCTGGTTTCCAGCACCAGAGCATCTGAGCCCTTCACAAGCTTTAATGCAGTGCTATTATCCCCATTTCACAGACTAGATGACCTCCTGAGATCCCTTCCAACCCTGATATTCTATGATTCTATGACTAAGGCCCAGATCAATCAAGAGAAGTTTAGGAGCTTAAACGCCTCTACGGATCTGGGCCTAAGGCACTTACACGGGGTCATACACAGAGTCTGGGACCTAGATCTCCCAAGTCCTAGGCGAGTAGCCTAACCACTGGACCATCCTTC
Source organism: Sternotherus odoratus (assembly GCA_032164245.1). Taxonomy (NCBI): domain Eukaryota; kingdom Metazoa; phylum Chordata; order Testudines; family Kinosternidae; genus Sternotherus; species Sternotherus odoratus. The sequence continues at coordinate 220,080,202 of JAVMKO010000002.1, read as the reverse complement.
CTCTCACGGAGTCCTGAAGTACATTCTCCCCACTCCCAGAGAAGCATCCTTCCCTCTAAAAGATCCCATGACCCCAGTAAGGACAACTTTCCCCATAAGAAACTCCTCAGTCCTTCTCTGCTCCCACATAGGCTGACCATACCTGACTCTAAAAGACTCCCTAGATCCCACAGAAACTAACTCTCCTCAGCCCCCATCAGGGGCAGGAAAATTTATTGGGACCTTTCAAGGTGGGAGAAAAGCAAAAAGCAGAGCGATGGGGCTGTAGTGCCTCAGAAGTTCCCTTCTCCCACAAAAGGTGGAACACTTTTCAAACAATACTTTGGGAACACATCTGTTTGCCAGAAGCTGGGAATGAGCGACAGGGGATGTATCACCTTGACGATTACCAGTTCTGTTCATTCCCTCTGAGGCACCTGGCATGGGCCAATGTTGCAAGACAGGATACTGGGCTAGATGAACCTTTGGTCTGACCCAGTATGCTCACTCTTATGTTCTTATGACATGCTTTTACCCAGATGGAGAATTCTGAAATTGACTTTTTAAGGACACTCAAAGCAGACCATCCCACTGAGTTTGAGGTCAGGGTGGAAGCCTCCCAGAGCTTCCTACTCACTTAAGGGGAGATGAGAATGAGAGGAGAAGGCAGGTATCCAGAGTTTCCCTGTAAATAACGGGGAAGTGTTTAAAAAATTAGTGCCACCTTTAATTCTAAATTCTGTTCCTCCACAAACTGATTTCATTCCCTCTAGCTGAAATAGGCTGGAATCCAGCCAAATATAACCAGCTGAACAAGTTGTACAAGACCCTGTCAGTTAGGCAGTTACTCACATCAATATCATCTGTGGCTCCTTCTAGGTACCTGCGGACTTGAGAGTTAATCTCTGCTATCTGGATTTCATTCAGAGGGTCATAAATCACCAGAGAGCGGTTGGCCTAGGAATGAAAAGGTGAACAGCAACAATTTACAATAAGCTGGGCAAATGCTAGCCTGACAGTCACCTGGCTGTGCTCTGCCTTGCCATGGCGCGCTTAATTCTTAGACTTTGCTTCTCATCCTGGAGGCTGGCTGGGTGCTGGACTCTGGAGTTGGCTGGGAGTGGTGTACTCCCTGCCTCTCAAATTAAGGACAGGCACTGATGGGTTTGAAAGGCTATGCTGTCTACCATCCAGGACTCGGGAGGGTTAATGACTATGTCGTGGAACCTTGTGAAATGGGAAATTAACAAGAGGGAAAATTGGTGGGGAACCCTCAGAACTCTGTCTAAACTCAAAGGACTGCACTTGGGACACAGTGGGAAAGCAAAAGCGTGACAAGCATGGATCTAACTGATCCTAGAGATACATTAAAATCAAGATAAAGCACACACTAAGATCCCCAGCAAGTTGGAGTAGAGAGAAAGCATAGGCAGCAATTAACTGCTGCAGCCTGTTCCTTACCAAGCTGTCACGCATGGCTAGTTCCTGTTTCAGAAGAGCAATCTCCTTCTCCAGATTCTTGACCATCCGCTAGCAGGAAAATAAAAAGATGCCAAGTGACCAAGTGCTATTAGAGAAAGAACAGTCAAAAGCCACTTCAGATTGGCTGCTGGCATGGGCGTAGTTTGGTGGGGGGCGGGGGAGGTGCTGCTCCCCCCCCCCCAAATTGCAAGCCTAAGGCAGGTGCGGAATTTGCCTCCCTCACTGGCTTGACTGGAGCTGCCCCCTACAACTACACCTATGGCTGCTGGATAATATCTCAGCTGTGTACCAACTCCCAGAGAATTCACTGGTGGGCTTACATAACTGAAAGGGCGAGTGCATGATCTGGAAATCACTTTGCCGTAGTATAGCTTCCAGCAGGCAGCCTCCTTTGCTGTGCCTTGGAGCCACCCTCTGTAAAGTCACTTTAAGCTTTCAAAGGGAAAGCCACCTGTTTATCTACTCAGTGCTTCACTGATGTGAGGCCCCCATACTGTGGTCTTTCTGGATTACAGGACATTATTTTGAAAACAGAAGGCACAGAGCCTCAGGGCTGCTTTCACTGAAGTCAATGCCAGTTTCATCACTGACTAACAGAAATGCATTATGCTAGCAGATTCACACTGCGTACTTGAGACCTGCATGTCTCCTCAATCTGGAATATTTTAAAGCACTGGCTATTGAGGGGCCAATTCCCACTGAATTTCAGTGGGAGTTAGTTACCAAACTGCCCTTTGTGCCTTTGCAAACCTCCCACTTAGCATCCTATGTAATAATCTCATTAAATACATTTCAGTTCTTTTCCATCAATTCATCACACAGCAACAGAAAGGGAGCGGAAGGGGAAAAGACAGCCTGTTGCACAGTGCAGCCTTCTCTGAAAACTCTTGGAGGAATCTGCTCTATATGGTTCTCTTCCTCCATCATGTGAAATTGGACAGTACAGTACAGCAAGGTTCTCTCCTGCCACATGTGTTGTGGAGAAGTGGTTCCCACAGTGTGGTTCATGGACTGCCAGTAATTCATTGAGCACTTGCTGGTGGTCTGAGGAGAGCTGGTTGGACACAAAATGCTAAGTCTGCTCCCTGTTTTAAAAGTGCATGACAAGAAGCTAAAATATATTGATTACTTTTCTAATGTTACTTTTCCACGTGAATAATTGCTGTAGTTGTTGCAGGGATGTTTTGCTGTGGGAAAGGACCTGGTCTGCAGGGTCTCAGATAGGACTGGAGATGATACTCTCAGTGGGAGGGAAAGTGTCCATGAGATAGTTTCTCTATTAAGATGTGATGCACATGATGACGAAGCTTGGGAAGCGTTGTCTTAATTTTTCCTGTATCTGAGAAAAAGAACCTCCTTCCTTTCATTCCCCCTCCAAAATATACGTACCTCTGGGTCATATTTCTCATTGATGGCTGGCTCTGTTGTAACCCATTTCATTCTGGTGGCAAAACGGAGAGTGGACAGCTAAAAAACATTACAGTTTGCCTATCAACCAGGAAGCAAGTTTGGGTCACCAGACCAGACTCAAAAACCTTTGCTATTTTAATACTATAGGATCTCAGAAACTAGAAATGGAAAAGCTATATCATTGTAGGTCACCATTGTACACTATCCCCATTCCAGGAGTAGGTCTTCTAGTGCCCGGTTGCTTCTAGATGATTATTCATCTTTAGATGGTAAATTCTTCAGGGTGGGGACTGTTCTTTCTGTTATATGTTTGTACAGCCCCTAGCACAATGGGACTGGGGCCACTAGGTGTCACTGCAGAACAAATAATCAATAAAGTATGATAGGTCAGTTAGTTTCAAACAAGGTGTACTAGTTAACTCTTTCCCTGGTAAACTGTGTAGTTGCTACCAAGGGCCAAATTCAGCCCTGGTGTAAAGTGGGCTTGCTAAAGACCCTGTGGAAATCACAATTTCACAGACTGAGCGCAAACCACAAAATTAGCCCAATACCGTGATTTTTCCAACTGTGGGGAGATGGACGCAGGCATCTGCGTGCTGGTCTCGTGCTTTGTGTGGCTCAAAGTGTATGGCAGCGTCACACGGGAGCAGGAGTTTGGGGGGGGGCTTGGCAGCCAGTTTTACAGTAGCCAGCACCACTGTCATTTGGAACATGAACAACCGCGGCCTCAGCAGGGAGGTGGAAGCAGGCATCCGGGTGTGCCAGTCTTGTGCTCTGTGTGGCTTGTGTATGTTCCAAGCGGTGGCCGCATTGCTATTGTGCCTCATATAAAACCGGCTGCCAAGTCCCCCCAAACAGCTGCTCTCATATGACATATGTGTCAGGCACCTGAGCATAAGACCAGAGTACAAATGCCCGTTTCTTCCTCCCCACTGAGGCCACCGCTGCTTGTGTTCCAAGTGGTGGCAGCATTGGCTACCGTATCTCCCATGGGTCCCCCCAACACTGCTCTTTCAGCGTGATGCTGTGGCGCACTACAAGTTGCACCGAGCACACGGCAGACGCACACAGATGCTCGCTTTCGCCTCCCCACCGTTGGAAAAATTGCACCACTTCGTGAGGGACTCGGCTGCCATGAATATTCCATGAAAATCAACACTTCTTGCGTGACACTACTGGGAATTTTCAAAACAAGATCTCCAATGATAACAGGACCTCAAGTATAACTATTGACTTCACTGTGTGCTGTACAGTTCCAAATCCATTGTTAGAAAGGTACAAATAATAATACATAATGAAACTATCCATGCTTAGATCCAGGCTGAATTTGGCCTTGAGTATTAATCTGCCTGAATCTCATTTTCCCCTTGAAAGATTAGCATCCCCAGTGGATGGCTTATGTGGCCACAGAGTGGCCTTAGCAGACTGGAAAAAACAGCCCAATATAGTTCCCACCATGCTGCATTTGATGCGTCACATGATTTTGTTGAATTTGACAAGATACTTCCCTTGGACTTCAAACTACGGTGCTGTGCACGCTACGGTTTACTCATGGTTACTGCTAGCATAATTTTGACTGTGGTGCAGACAGGAGTGAAATGTCTTTAAATGAAGGACATCGTTTCTGAAGGAATTCTCTCCACTTACAGTTTCCTCTATCTGAGCAGCTTCACCATAGATATTTGCCACCAGGACTGTATTGCAGTTTCCCCCTGAAAAAGACAGCGGGGGGGGGAGGAATGTGACTTCTTCTGTGTTCGGTTCCTTCCTGGATAATTTTACATTCTGTAGTGAGTGAAGGATGAAAGACACAGCACGACTACAATGAACACAGCTAGTTTGTAATTATTCCTTCAAGGAAACTGGAAGGATCATCAGTGGTGACAGTGAAAGATAATGTTCATAAGCATGGTGGTATGGAACGAGTTAAGGGAACAGCCAATGTTCTGGCTGATTTAGTGCTAAGTATATGGCAGTGCAAACTTTCAATGGCCGGAGTGGGGTAACAGCTGGAAGGTGGGATTTTAAAAGCACTCAGTGTTGGCCTCTCATCCAATGAGATCAGAGGGAGGAGCAGGATTGGGCCAATACTGAGCGCTTTCAAATTCTACCCTAAATTTGTATGACTTTGGGTCCTTACTGCTGATGTCCACAGCCTGTCTTCAGTTGCTTTCTCTAATCAGACTGTGTCATACAGTGTTGTTAAAGTGAATACCCGTCCTACAGATAACAGATGTAATACAGTATTTGTGTTTGTCATATTTTCCCAGGTCCTGATCATCCTCAACTCCTGCAGGACTCAATGAGAGTTGATTGCACCTGCAGGATCAGAACACTGAAAGGACTGCTGTGTTTTTTTAAAAAGTATTCTCAACCGAGAAAAGTTTAGTAAAGTTTCTACTGGCTTGATCGGTATGAGGGTTGTGTGTACGTATCCCTGATGTTTCATTAAGGTAAGAAAAAGAGAAACCACTGCTAATTTTTCACAAGTAAGACTATATCTGAAGGTTTGTCTCCACAGTGATTTAGCACATGGCCAGCCAGGGCGTGAATCTATTGTGCATTAGTTTGCCACGCACTACCTGGCCATGTGGACAATGCTACAGCGCACTGTAAGTTCAGTAGTGCACTTTGACATACTGCTATTTGATGTGGGTGCACATCATTGAAATGGTGAGTGATCTGGAAATCACTTTGCGTTGGTTTAGCTTGTTTGAAATGGTAAGAGGTCAAAGTGTTGAACTTTTGGTGTGTTATAACAGGATCCACAGGACCAGTTAGTGCACGGCAAGCTAGTGTGCTGCAGAGTCACACTCTGGCTGGCCATGCATTAAATCGCTGTATAGACAAGCCATCAGATTGACTGAGAGTGTTTTTTGTTCGTGGCTTGATCTCCCCATGAGAATTGAAACCAAGATATTTTCTCGTCCTTCTATTCTGATTCCATGCCCTTACCTAATGAATCCTTAAGGGCATGGGTGAGCTTGCTCTGCCGGAAAGGGATGTGGTCCCTCTTACGATCAGCCAGTGCAATGATAGCTTGCTCAAGGAATGACAAAGATCTGTTGATATATGTGGCTTCCTTCAGAACTTGCCCCTCGGACTGTAAAAAAGACCAAAAAGCAAAAAGTTTCCAAGTGCATCTTTCTGGGTGAATTGCAAAATCGAGTGTATCCCTGACTGGGCCTACAGCTCTGACTGAAGTGGAGGATAAAGAAGAGTCCAACACAGATTAACTATGAGATTCTAGATCCTGAAGGGCTTTCTGCAATTTGAGAGCAAGTTCTTCAGAGCTGCAATCTGGCAATAACAAGTCTGCCAGAATATTGGCTTTCCTAATTCTGAAAGGGGAAATCCTCCCTTTGTCACAAGGCTGCCTGGGGATTTCTTGCTCAACACAACATAGTATATCACAAGGGAGCAGTGAAGGTTTAAGTTGTTCCCTATTGTTCCAGAAAGGCGACTGCATCAGTCTCCATAGTATCACCACAAGCAGAAGGATTTTTGCTTTCGGTGCAGTTGCAGAATAAAGCTGAATTACAAAGAGTTTCCAACAAGTCTAATGCCTCAGGCTCTTGCCTAGACTGAACAATGATATTGTTGGAAGGAATGATCAAGCAGGAGACAGCTGCATGGAGGATGGACTTTTGCACATTTGAACTTGATAAAAAAATATTACAGCTACTGAAGATAACCAAGCAACCTCTGATGTTTTCATGGGGTTGAGATTTATCCTGGTTCTCCTATCTCGGTGGTTCTCAAACTTGTTGGGTCAGCGGTCCTTTTTCTCTTCCCCGAGGGCCGCCGCGACCCCAGTGTGTCTGCTGAAATGCCACCAAGCTAAATGCTTCAGTGCCATTTCAGCGGACATGCTGAGCACTTCACAGCGTCTGCCGAAAAGCCGCCGAAACCAGAAACTTTCACTTCAGCCGCTTTTGGGAGGACACTCTGAAGCGCACAGCGTGTCTGCCAAAGTGCCACCAAACGCAAAAGCTTCAGTGGCTCAGCAAGCTCACGACCTCCCGGGAATCGCTCTGCAACCCCCTGGGGAGTCGTGCCCCCCGAGTTTGAGAACTGCTGTCCTATCTACTCACCAGGGGGCCGATTCTTGTGTCAAGCATAGATTTTGAAAAAGCTACAGCTCCTCATGTGTAACTGTGATAAGGGGATGCTGACACATACCTAGGGATTAACAATGAAGAGTATATCTAACACCATAATCAAGCCCCTTCTCGTCCTGACACCAGATTCCCAGAAACAAGCTAGAATAAAATTCAGTTGGCTAAAGCAGAAATATGAATTATATTCACAGTCTCCTGTAGAGGTAAATATTGAATGTGGCATAAAGGGAATTCAGTTTTGCTGTTGCCATTAACTTTAGTGGGAAAGTCCTCTGACTCCACATGCATCACTTTAACAATTAAACCCATCTCTTAAAGAGAAAACATTTTTTCCCATCTGCTTACCCCAGTCTTCCCCAGTCTCTCTGAACCTGCCAGATCCACTAAGTTAATTTTTGAAGCAGTGTATTTGGCATCTGACAAAATTCTGGAATGAGACTTGGAAAAAAAATTGTAATTAAACATTACACAGAACTGAAGTAGAGTACACATTTAAATTCTAAAGCCCCCCTAGATTTCTGAGCCCCCAGGAAACCTGCCAACAGCTTTACCTCAATATAGATAGTGAATATGCAATGTGACCTTGATGAATTTTTATTCAGAATATGTTCACCTATTATTCTGTTGGTCTCGCCCTGAAAATGAAGTCAAAATTGAGGACATTATTTTTATTGAAAAATAGAATAAATACTAGTAGAATAAATATGAAAGGAAGACTATTAGAGTCACAGTTAAATAAACAATGCTTGTATCTTCAATATGCAGAGATAATAATAAAATTGGTCACTTATCCACAGCCTTCTATCTGAGGTGCACTCAACATCTGTCTATCCTAGGCATTTCTAGCATGGAGCTCAAAGCACATTAGAAATATTCCACTCATGAAGGCAGGTAAGGGATCACTACTTATCTGTCATACTACTTCTCTGAACATTCCATATTAACTAAATTCCCATCCTGGGGACTCAGGTTCCTAGTGTGAAAAGGACCAGAGCTCCCTTAACCCTCCAAAAAAGTGGTCCTTAGAGGAACAGACAGGCAAGACTTAGTGCGTCCGTGCCTGTTTCAGTTCGTTGATAAGCATGAAGCAAAGATCTCCCCTACATGTAATAGACACCCAAGATTATTTACAGGATGGGAAAGGACTACAAGAAAATAAATCAGTCACTTAAAATGATGCTGTGACTGTCTGTGATGGCTGCAGTTCTGACAGGGAGCATAGTGAGAAAGGAACTGAAGTTTGAGAGAGCACCACTAAGGCACCTGGAGTTGGTCTCTAAAGACAGCTGGCCTGCCTGTGTCTCAAAGCCTTTGAGAACTAGAGGAGCTCCGGCCTGCCTCATGGTAAGGAGTCGAGACCCCAAAACAGGGATCCAGTCAAGTTGGTAACTTTAAAGAAATGTTCTTATCCCTGTTTTACAGATGAGAAAATGGAAGCACAGAGATCAAAGGACAATTTTTTGAAAATTCAGCCTCCCTTCTTGTACCCACAATTTGCAGACACAAATAACTGTGGGTGCTGTTTAGATCATTGTGATGTCTAAGCGCCTTCTTATCTCCATAAACCGTTCTGGCATTTCTCCTAAATCCCAAGTCTTGGGGTTAGCCACCACACCATATGTCTCCAGTTCTAGAAATCAAGAATGATGGTTACGAGTAACCCAGCTGACTACCCAGCCTGAGCTTTCTCAGAACACCTGAACATAGTCTCAGTAATTAGAAGGGTTTAAGGGCTTGTTGGTTATTGGTGAAACATGCTTTCTAGATATGGAGCTAACTATTCAACTTCCTCTTGTCCAAGCTAAGTTCAGAATTGTGCAGATGTATGCATGCCTCCTAGTTTCACCTGCCCAGCTATCTCAGTGTCCCCTCTGTAGGACTGCCTGGATGTAGGCATGCCATGACTGCCCATCTATTGATAGAAAGTGTCAATGGTAGGCGTCTTCACTTGGTATGGGAGACGGTTGACTCAGCCAGGACAGCCAGCAAGCATTTTTTCAAAAAGGAAAGACAACACAGTTCAGACAATGGTTCTGCTAACGAGGATACCTTACAGCAGGGGTCTCAAGGCCTGCGAAGCCCTTCCCTGCGGCCCGCCAAGCTTCCTGTCATCACTCCCCCCCCCCCCCCAAAGCAGTTTGCGGGAGGGAGGGGCCAGAAGCAGAGGCTTCTCTGCTGCCTGGCTGGGCCGCGCGTGTTTCTAGCTCTGGATTTCCTATATTGCTCTTGCTTTGTTTGCCAAACAGCTGCTGGTGGTGCCTAGCGCTTTCCAGGAGGGAATGTGGACCTGCGTGCTCAGAGGAGGAGGTGGGGCAGGGGTGGGACCTCTTGGAAGGGGTGGAGTGGGGGCGGAGCCGGGGCAGCGAGGGCAGGGTGTGTGTCAGTGGTGCCAGTGCACTAGTCCTCTTGGAAGGGGTGGAGTGGGGGCGGAGCCGGGGCAGCGAGGGCAGGGTGTGTCAGTGGTGCGGCCCTCAGGCCAGTGCACTAGTCCTCATGGAAGGGGTGGAGTGGGGGCGGAGCTGGGGCAGCGAGGGCAGGGTGTGTGTGTCAGTGGTGTGGCCCTCGGGCCAGTGCACTAGTCCTCATGCGGCCCTCGTGGTCATTTGAGTTTGAGACCCCTGCCTTACAGATTACCCTCTGCACTCTGATTAAGCTGCTCATTGACTTCACTGATCACCAGCGCACTGAAAACAGGCCGGCTCGTACTCCCAATCCTGGGCTGCTCTAGGGCTAGGGAGGACCCCAGCATAATTCAGACAACCCCGGGGACCTGTCTAAGTTACAGCAGCCTCCCTGGCCTGCCCAATGGGCCACAGTACTTCCTGGAATCTCCACAGCACTGTGTGATGCAGCCCCATCCCAGACACACCCCTTCCACCTCCAGCCTCACCCCAGCACTGTCCATAGACCAGGACTTGCAAGGGGTTCTCGGATGGCAGCCTTATGTTATTTTCCACAGTATCTGCACCAGGGAAATCCTCCCTGGCAGGAACCAGGGGTTTTATGCCGAGACTGGAGAAGAAGAGAGGATCTCACCCTAAGAGTCATGACTTCCCATCTTTTGCTCTAATGGTAACCTGTAGACAACTCTCCTTTCCTCAGCTAAATCAGCAAAAACAAACACAAAAAATAAGGATGAGAAATATTAATGAGTCATTGTTTAGCTTGCCTCGAATAGGAGATTTAAAGCATCTTCCTCGTGGCTGGCTGGATGCATAGATAAGCCCTTCACAAAGACACCCTGTGGGTACTCCACTACAGCCATCTGAGTGTCACCAGACATGTCATGGGGAATAGCGGACAGAAGGTCGAAGAGAGTCTCATTGTAGATTTCCAGGTAGGACATTCGGACAGCGATGGACTGATCGATGCGTTCTTCAGCTGCCCTGAACACCTGCACAGATCATTTGCTTGTCAATGATAGTCACAAACAAGGTTCCAATCAATTTGTGGCTTTTCAGGACATGAATCACTATAAATTGGTCAGTAAGTGTATGGCACACTCTCACCAGGACTGCAGTGGCTCTAATAAGATTTTCAAAATTATTCCAGTTTTGAAAATATTATACCTTTAAAGGGACACTGTCAAGGGTAGGAAGCCTAAAACAAGAGTTTTCTGTGTTTTCTCCAAACAATAAAAAACATTCCATTTGCTGGCTGAATTGTTTTTTTCTAACTGCATGAACAGCATCTACACTAACACCAAGGAATATAAGTACAGGAACTCCTCACTTAACGTTGTAGTTATGTTCCTGAAAAATGCGACTTTGAGCAAAACAATGTTAAGCAAATCTAATTTCCGCAAAAGAATTAATGTAAATGAGGGGGTTAGGTTACAGGGATTTTTTTTTTCACCAGATAAAAGGCTATCGTGTATTTGTATATATATTATATATACACACACATACAGTATAAGTTTTAAACAAACAATTTAATACTGGTACACAGTGATGATGATTGTGAAGCTTGGTTGAGGTGGTGAAGTCAGAGGGTGGGATATTTCCCAGGGAATGCCTTACTGCTAAATGATGAACTAGCAATTGGCTGAGCCCTCAAGGGTTAACTCTCACACTCTACAAGGCAGCAGGAAAGGAGGGAGGCAGATAGAGACAGACACACACACCCTCTGTGTGAGAGAGAGATGCACATTTCCTCTTTAAGTACACTGCCTTGTTAATTAGATCAGCAAACTGAGCCGCAGGTGCTGCCAGATAGACTCCTTCCCTCCTGAGACCAGTCTGTGTCCCCTCTGCTCTATGGAAGATGAGGTAAGTGGGGTGCAGGAGCAGGGGGAGGGGAATACCCTGACATTAGTCCCCCTCTTCCTACCCTTCCCCTCCCCCCCCCCCAACAGCAAGCAATAGTCTCGGGGATCAGCTCCAAGGCAGAGGGCAGGCGCAGCACATGGCAGTGGGGGGAGGGACATCTGAACTGCCGGCAACTGATAGCCTGCTGGGCAGCTGCTGCACAGGGAACTTAGGGGAGTGGGGAGCTGATGGGGGCAGCTGATAGGGGGGCTGCCTGTCCACCCTGGTTCCAACCACCCACCAGCTAGCTGCAACGGGCTGCTCTTCCTGCAAGCGGTGGACAAAGCAGGCAGCTGCCAAACAACATTAGAAGGGAGAACTGCACAAGTTTAAACTAGCATGTTCCCTAATTGATCAGCAATGTAGCAATGAAACAACGTTAACTAGGACCACTTTAAGTGAGGAGTTCCTGTAGTAAGAAATTATTCGGACAGGAGTTAAGGACAATATAACAAGGAACTAATAAGATCAGCTCTTTGATGCAGGAATTAGTTCTTTTTTATGCTTGGAAAACACCTAACACAGTAGCTACTAGAAACAAATAATAAAATGTTCTGTTGCAGAACACCTTCCAGCTTTGGTTTGTGTAGGTTATTTCAGCCCTACACACTGCTTTTCAGCTGTGCTTCTGTGAGCAGGCACACAAGAATCTTTCACCCAACAGAATGCCCTTTTGAGAGGTGGAGAAAGTTGCACGGCATGACATCATGTTTATGTTGCAACAGGCTGACATGTCCGCATGTCACAATGCACCGTCATCCCATTGCACTGAAATGTCATCTCTCTCACGGCACAAGGTCAGGTGTTTCAATGAAAATGCATGATGGAATATCAAGATGCAACATAATGATGTTTTATTGTCCCACACCTTTTTTAAGGACCATACAATATCCATCTCCTGTTAAAATGATTGATGGTGACCTTGTAGCCCATGTTTGGGGCAGCAACAAATTTCTCAGGACTGGGAGGACAACAGATGATATGACCGATGTACTAGTTTCTCTTTCTTCCCCTCCTTTCTCATTCAAATCTTCAGTACCTGCTGTATAGCTCGTGGTATGATTCCTCTGTGCTTGTAGTTTTCAGTTGCTCCTGTCATGGTATATGTTTTACCAGCTCCTGTTTGCCCATAGCACATTATAGTGCCTAGAAGAGTTTTAAAGCAAAAGAACAAATTCAATAGAACTCATTCATTTCTCCAATCTAACATCAAAGGGACCTTATCCTTACAAGGGGAGCCCCACTATTCCTTAAAATAATACAATTATTAATTAAAAAAATTACCATTATAGCCATCCAGAGCTTGGGATACCAAGTCCCTAGCTACTGCATCATAAACCGAATCCTGAGAGGCATTGTGAAGAACACCATCCAATTTAAAGGACCAATCAGTCTGCTTGTTATTGACGACTCCTTTCTTAACATCTCTCCTGATGTAAATATCTATGCTCTAAAGAGACAGACATGAAGAATGTTGATGTGCTACAAGAGAGATCAGGCCAAATTCAACCCTGGTATAACTGAAACAGAGTTACTCCTCATTTGTGCTATCGTCACTTATATCAAAGTCTAGATTCATTCTGCTCCTGGTGTCTTGTTCCTTTACCTTGTTGTTTGGTCCATACTTGATCACGTCTTGAGGAAAATTAGCTGTTGGCTTGACTCGCACAAATGCACGCACTCTACTTTCTTTTGCACTCATTGTAACTAAAAGAAGGGGGGAAAGGGAAAATCGGGTTTACAAGAAAATATTGTGTTCCCTAAAATACAATGTAAAGGCTGTCATCAGCAAAAAGTAGGCTGAAGTGTCATCATTTTTAAAAATAAACTCTTTACAAATGTTAACTATGGTTTATTTAGGGGAACTATAGGCACATATCTAACTTAAGCAGGGAAATTTTTAAAGTCAGAAAAGTGAACCTGAAAAAATAGAACGTGCAAAAACCATCTTCATCATTACAATTTCTTCTTGTGCATGTGAGTGCTAGCTATTTACTGACACAAATAAGCTTCTCTTCCTGCTAGTCCTGCAGAACAAAAACAGCTACAGGAGAATGCGATGGATTCTATTCTGCCTCATGCATCATCAGAGCAACTCTCAGGTAATGGCTGGATTCTGCTCTCGGACACAAATCTGGTAGAAAATCATTGACATTGATGCAGTTATGCCAGCTTTATAAGGGTGTACCTGAGTGCAGAATTTGGCCCTCGGTTCTGCCAGCAAACTTTTGATCACTGGTGAATTGAGAGGCAGGGAGAGGCCAACTTGATTTTCAGATCCCAGCATGAATAAGTGATGCAGACAGCTGCAAAAATAATCTTTTCACCTGTAAACAGAGCACTGGAAGTCACTGAGAGAGTATAAAAGCAAAGAGCCAGCCATGTAATTCTTACAGTAACAGGAGGATGTGTAAAAGGCGCAGTGCTACAGCAGCAACACTTTAGCCACAAACTTTTAATGAAAATGTTTTACATCAGACATGGGATTTTGTGATCCACGGACAAACGCTGCTACGTTATTTATTCATTATTATTATTATTTCACTATGACACCCAGATTCTCTCATTAAGATTATGGCCACTTCATGCTAAACACTATACAGACAGAGAGATAAATGTGGTCCTGCTTCAAAGAGCCTGCAATCCGAGAGCTGCCTCAACTAGCATGGGCACTGTGGGCCTTGAGCAAAAGGGAATAATTCAGAATAACTAGGAATGCTCTGGCCACACCGACTTCTGCCCCTACCTATTCATTGACCATCCCAGAACACCTCCCCTTCTAGGGGCTCTGCACCTCCCAGGGCATAGATAGCACAAAGTGGCCATTACAGAGGGGTGAATATCCCTGGGGTGTTGTATGTTATATCAGCTTTCCTGGTGATCATTTGTTTATTGTTCACCTAAGATCAAATGACCTGAGACAGGGTTACAACATCACTGATACCATGTAGAACAAGGCTCTGCATTCCTTATGCTGTTTTACGTGGTTTATTATCCATCTGATTCATTTTTTTAAATGAATAATAAAATATAGACATTTCCTTGTCTCATGATCACTGAAAAGCACCTTTCATGTGAGGCTGTCAAAGCCCTGTACAAACAATCTGAATGGCTCAAGAAACACAACCCAGGGCATGGATGTGTATTCATTTCATAAGCGGGGGATTTCTCTTTAATTGTACCTAATGATTCCCTTGTTATTTTCCTTGGTTCTTTGGTTTTGCACGATTCTGCACCCTGGTTCTCTCTCCCTAGGATTCAGTAATGGTTGGATGCAAATGCTTTTGGTGTGCACTCCTAAAATAGAGGACATCTGGAATGTCCAATTCTAATTTCAATTGACCCTCTCTTAATGCACCTAATCTTTTCATTCAGATTCCTCCTTAAAACTAAATAAAGGCCCAAACCTGGAACCCTGGACAAAAATCCAATAGGATTTTCTGGAATGGGGATTGGATCCAAACACACCACTACAACCATGATTCCAAACTGTATCCCAAAAAGAAAGGTGTGTGTGTTTCCTGGCTCTGGTTTAAAATGGCAAACTATCGTGAAAAAAAGTAATTTTCGTCAAATTTTAGCCCAAGACATGAAAATCTCACAAGGATAGCTGTTTTTCAAGAATTTAAAATGACCCAATCCAAACCCAGATCAGTTTAGATCCCAAACTCCTAGCATAATCCAGATCCAAATACCTCAAGGTTTCCTTCTTTATCAATACTCCAGCATAGAGGATTATTAAAACCTTTACATTGCCTTGATATATGACTATTGTCTGGTGGTATGTCAGGCATTGTGTCTAATTCATACTGTTAATCTAATTTAGAATAAAATGCTGTGAGCCTGAGATGCACAAAACTCCCACAGGACTCTATGACAGTTTTACCAATTAAGGACTTGCATGATTA
The DNA here is from genome assembly GCA_032164245.1 of Sternotherus odoratus. NCBI lineage: Eukaryota > Metazoa > Chordata > Testudines > Kinosternidae > Sternotherus > Sternotherus odoratus. The sequence continues at coordinate 220,064,995 of JAVMKO010000002.1, read as the reverse complement.
GACCCTTAGATTGGAAAATTCTCACCATATCATCAGACTCATGATACTCACCAACTAATACAGATAATGGCTTGTGGGGATACCTGGAGGAGATGAAACAGATACACATGAATATGCAGTGTCTATGTTATTACTATAAAATGTATTTAGTGCTAGTGAAAGACGGATGGTCCTGGAGAGTGAAGTCCATTCTTTAGCCAAAGAACAGGTACAGTTCAGGTAGTAGTACTGTAATCTTTCACAGTACCACAGCAATAGGTTACTACCTTGACAAGAAGGTTGTGAGGATAGGGGAGAGGGCACAGGGCATGGGAACAGGAGGGTGGGGAAGGGGGTGCTGGGACATGGCAATGGGGGGATGGGAACAGGAGGGTGGGGAAGGGGGTGCTGGGACATGGCAATGGGGGGATGGGAACAGGAGGGTGGGGAAGGGGGGATGGGGTGGGGAACAGGAGGGTGGGGAAGGGGGGATGGGGTGGGGAACAGGAGGGTGGGGAAGGGGGGATGGGGTGGGGAACAGGAGGGTGGGGAAGGGGGGATAGGGAGGGGGATGGGGTGGGGAACAGGAGGGTGGGGAAGGGGGGATGGGGTGGGGAACAGGAGGGTGGGGAAGGGGGGATAGGGAGGGGGATGGGGTGGGGAACAGGAGGGTGGGGAAGGGGGGATAGGGAGGGGGATGGGGTGGGGAACAGGAGGGTGGGGAAGGGGGGATGGGGTGGGGAACAGGAGGGTGGGGAAGGGGGGATGGGGTGGGGAACAGGAGGGTGGGGAAGGGGGGATAGGGAGGGGGATGGGGTGGGAAACAGGAGGGTGGGGAAGGGGGTGCTGGGACATGGCAATGGGGGGATGGGAACAGGAGGGTGGGGAAGGGGGGATGGGGAGAGGGGTGGTAATGGGAGGGTGGGGAAGGGGGGATGGGGAGGGAGGTAGTAAGGGGAGGGTGGGGAAGGGGGGATGGGGAGAGGGATGGTAAGGGGAGGGTGGGGAAGGGGGGATGGGGAGAGGGATGGTAAGGGGAGGGTGGGGAAGGGGGGGATGGGGAGAGGGATGGTAAGGGGAGGGTGGGGAAGGGGGGATGGGGAGAGGGATGGTAAGGGGAGGGTGGGGAAGGGGGATGGGGAGAGGGGTGGTAAGGGGAGGGTGGGGAAGGGGGGATGGGGAGAGGGGTGGTAAGGGGAGGGTGGGGAAGGGGGGATGGGGAGAGGGGTGGTAAGGGGAGGGGGAAGGGGGGATGGGGAGGGGGTGGGAAGGGGAGGGTGGGGAAGGGGGGACGGGGAGAGGGATGGTAATGGGAGGGGGGAAGGGGGGATGGGGAGGGGGGTGGGGTGGGGAACAGGAGGGTGGGGAAGGGGGGATGGGGAGAGGGGTGGTAAGGGGAGGGGGAAGGGGGGATGGGGAGGGGGGGGGATGGGGAGGGGGTGGGAAGGGGAGGGTGGGGAAGGGGGGATGGGGAGAGGGATGGTAATGGGAGGGGGGAAGGGAGGATGGGGAGGGGGTGGTAAGGGGAGGGGGAAGGGGGGATGGGGAGGGTGGGGAAGGGGAGGGTGGGGAAGGGGGGATGGGGAGAGGGATGGTAATGGGAGGGGGGAAGGGGGGATGGGGAGGGGGTGGTAAGGGGAGGGGGGAAGGGGGGATGGGGAGGGGGGTGGGGTGGGGAACAGGAGGGTGGGGAAGGGGGGATGGGGAGAGGGATGGTAATGGGAGGGTGGGGAAGGGGGGATGGGGAGGGGGGTGGGGTGGGGAACAGGAGGGTGGGGAAGGGGGGATGGGGAGGGGGGTGGTAAGGGGAGGGTGGGGGAGAGGGGCGGGGAGGATGGGAGAAGGGGGGCGAGGATGGGGACAGGGGAAGGGGCCGGGCAGCCCCAGGCTGGGGGCCGGGGACCCGGGACTGACCGGGAGCGGCCGCTCTTCCCGCCGCCGCAGGTCCCGCAGCGCCGCGGGCAGCGCGGGGGAAGCTGAGGCCAGTGGGTGTACACCCCGTTACCATGACGACCGCCCCTTCCGGCCGCGTGCGGAAGTGCTCCGCGAGCAGGCGGAAGCCAGGGGGCCCCGTTTCCGGCGGGGGGGGGGCTCGGGCTCTGGTTGGTTACGGCGGCCGGGAGGGGCCAGCGTGGAGCCGGGGCGGGCGGAGGCGTCTCTCTCTCCTCCCGCATTGCCCTCCCTGAGGCGAGCGCGGCGGCCGGGGGAAGATGCTGGAGGCGGCGGGGGAGCCGGAGCTGGACCCCGAGGACCTGGTGCATTTCTCGGTGGGGGACCTGCCCAGCCGCGGCTACGGGGTGATGGGCGAGATCCGCAGGCAGGGCAAGCTCTGCGACGTGACCCTCAAGGTACCGGGGGCCGCCCCGCGGGGGGAGCGAGGAGGGTCGGGGGGCGATGGGATGGGGGGGGGATGGAAAGCTGGGGCGCCCGTCTCCCCTTGGTGCAGAGCCAGGGGACCCATCTGCTTGGTGGGGTTCAGGGTGAGGGAAGTTAAGGGAGGTTTTGGGATTGGGGCTGCCCCCTTGGACCTCCCCCCCGGGGAGCTGGCAGCTCCAGTCCCATGTGCCTTCATCCCCACAGGAGCAAGCAGCAGCAGCAGCTCTGCATGGTGCCCAGGCTAGAGACTGTATCGCCTACAAAGGGGAGCTGAAATCCAACCCAGCCCCCCTTTGCTCATCTCCATTCACGTCATATGCTTTTGGGTGGGAAGGGGCATCCAGTGAGTCATCTAGTCCAGCTCTTCTCGCCCTAAATATTCATTTGGATGACTTGCCACTAGTCATCCTTGCATGGCAGGAGTGGCCCCATAAATCGTTTTTTGTTCTCCATTAGGAAATATTTGTTAATTTGCGATGTTCCCATTGCTATCAGTCTTGCAATTTTCTCTAATGCGAGACTGGCGAGCAGTGTTGTGGAGCAGGAAACTTAGCTAAAATGCTCATGCTACAAATTAATATTGCTCAGGGAGCTTATGTTTTTGCTGTTTGGAGATATTTATTGTGTTACGGTAGCTTCTAGGACCCACAGTCAGGGATTGGTGTACACACACAAAATATAGAGGTGCTATAATAGAGAAATACTGATTTGAAACTATAAATCAGAGTAACCGATTGGCATAGCATAGATTCATTGATTCTACAGATAGGTGAGCCGTAGAGATTACTTCAAAACAGGTACTGTTCTTAGGCTGCTAATTCAGGTGTAGCCCAGGGTGATGGTAGCACAAAATTGTTACAACTTTTTTGGTGGCCTAAACAAAATGAGTTTGGGTTTCAGTCCAGTGTGGTGGATGTGCTGACATCACAAAATCTACAGCCTCAATTGGCACCCTTGGTAAAGCTCTCGGTCAAGAGTCCAAGCACTAGCTGAATCATGGACATCGTACTCCCTTCTGATTCCCAGAGGGTAGTCGCTCTACATCAGGGTTGGCCAACATTGGTGGACACACATGGGCTTGCTGCTGCCTGAACTGTCTTTTTTATGTGGAGAAATGGAAAATCAGTCTCTAGGACTATCGACTCATTGTCTTTCAAGATCATTTAATTCATTATCTTAAAGAGAATAAAACAAAGAAATGCCTAAAGCCTGAATACGCTATGATATAGGAATTGCCACACTTTCAGGCAGATGGTCCCTCTAGTCCAGTATCTGAGTGTGGCCCATAGCAGATTCGTCGGAGAAAAATGCTAGAATCCCTGTGAAAGTTAATAACAGAACAGGGAGTTTTAGATGTATACACTGCAGCTTTTGCTATGTTCAAGACATGTGACCAGTCCACTGAGTACAAAATTCATACTATTGAATTAAACTCTAAAACGTTCCCCAGTCTGCATAGATTGAGACTCTTCATTCATTTTCCTCCACCTAAATAAATAAATAGTTTGCATTCCTTATCCTGAGTAATGTGGGTTGGGTACATCTAAATGAAGAATACACAAGAATATTTGGTTAAGCAGCATTCACATTGTCTGTGTGGTGGCCATGAACAAAGTTGTGCCGTCTAAGATATAATGTCAGGGATAGACTTGTTAGCCACAATCAGAGAATCCCCTCCACAACTTAGATGATCATGTTTGGAAGTTTCTTCGAGAGAGAGTGTTGACTTATATCTATATAGCGCTATGTCTCCCAGTGTGTGTGGATGTTTGATGGAGATGGGGTGCCGCCTCACCTCAGAGATGTTGTTAGTAGCATCTAAAGTAATTACCACCTTATGTGTCTTTAACCTGTTTGAAACTAGTCCACTTCCACATTCCTTTGTGTCTAGACACTATAGCATTACTTCTGCCTAAGATAGGTCACAAATTCCACTATCAGAGTTGGAACCCTTGGTGGTCTTTGTGGCAGAGGATTGAGCAGTCCTCCCAAGCTCACTTCTGATATATATTTCAGGGGGAAGAGATTAATTTAAAGTGCCAATACCTGTTAAATAGCCTTTGTGTCAATAAAGAACTTTGACATCTAAGGCTATTTCATTAACACTGTGTCCTCTTCAAAAGTGTGTCTCAATGTAATTAATCATGATAGTAAAATATACTTCTCTGCTACTTCCACCAGCTGCCAACTAACTCACTTTTCACACTGACCAGCACATCCCTTAGCAGTTGAGTTGACATGGTTCATTCTCTCCAAGCCAAATCTTTCTTCCTGATCATTCAGTACAAGATGCCTTTTCCAGCTTTACTCATTATGCAGCTCTGGGTATTATGGAAGCAAATTTTATCAACGTTGAGAGTGTTTTTCAAGTAGACACAGCAGCCACTTTAATACATAGCTGACTTATGAAATGTCCTTTTTTTTTTCACTGATCTTATACAGAACTCTTTTTTTAACATATATTGATGAAACTTGAAATTCAGTGAAATGTTTTAACCACACGGGGCATGCAAAATAGCTTGTCTAGCAGAGATGGTGTCAAACATCAAACAAAACTATGGAAGAATCAACATGGGGATGCTCTAGTCCAGTGATGGCGAACCTATGACACGCGTGTCAGCACTGACACGTGTAGCCATTGCTGATGACACGCGGCCGAGACGGGGGACCGGGGCGCACGTGGTTTTTTGTTTTTTTTTTTAAGTCGGCGGCAGAGACGGGGGACCGGGGCAACAGTATTAGCAGCCCGCCCGCGGCAGGAAAGGGGGACCGGGGCAACAGTATTAGCAGCCCGCCCGCGGCAGGAAAGGGGGACCGGGGCAACAGTATTAGCAGCCCGCCCGCGGCAGGAAAGGGGGACCGGGGCACATGGCACAGAGCGTCTAGTTCTGTGACTTCCGGTTAAGCCGGGATCTTTGCCCTCTCTTCCGCCGGCAGAGCAGGGAGCAGTGGAACGCAGCTGGGGACGCATCTCTGGGGGCCCTGCCATTACTCGTAACCAAATAGCAGTTAACCACAGCAACCATTATCTACTGTTCTGGGGTGTGATGGATTTCTAATCCATCATTACTGAGATAAGTGAGGGGGAGGCTGGGAGAGGCGAGGGCCTGTGGCGTGCTATGGGTGCCGTTTCCCGCCATTAAAAATAGTGGTAGCCTATTGACTGACTGACGGATGAACAAAGAAGTCACTAAGCAGGTCAGTTAAATAATTAGTTTTTGGTTTATTAAATACAATTATATATAACAATTATACATTTATGTTATTTAAACTATAAATATCGCAAAATAAGGTTTTTTCCTCAAAGTGACACACTACCCGAGTTATGCTCAGTTTTTTGGCGAAGTTTGACACACCAAGCTCAAAAGGTTGCCCATCACTGCTCTAGTCAGTGGATTCTCTGTCGGTGGTGGGTGTTTGTACACACTTCATGATTTTAACGGTTGTTGATTACCATGGTTTCCTAACTTCAGACGTAATGGAGACAGTGCCTAAAAGGTACTATCTACACTATAAAAAATGTGTTGCAGACCGATTTCCAACACCAGCTCTGAGGTGGTTAAAGCACTATTCCATCTTGCAATGGAAGCAGGAATAAACAATGGTGTGGACCATAGCACAGATCTGTTGAATAATGGTCACTTCCCGATGTTGATCAGTGCTTTAACCATGTCGGAGGACAATGGCTGTAAATGGGATTCCCCTACCATGTGGTAGTGGTTGCTGGGTGGACTGGACCTATATGGTCCAGTAGTGTTAGCTCTGCCTAACTCTCTGTTTCTTGTAAGTAGAGATAGAAGGGATAAAATCCGTGACAAAAATGATTTTTATGCCCATAACTGAAAGAGGAACTAATTTAATCTGATGAATAGTAAAACTTGAAAACTTGCTAATTATTATTTGGATTACAATGAATGAGCCTTGGAGTGTCTTAACTCCTGTGTTAATGGCTGAATTCAATATTTAATGGTAGTGTGTGGGCCTGCTGTATGAATCTAGGACAATACTTTACTCTAAATCTACAGACATCAATAGGAAGTTTGTACATTGTTATTCAAGTCCCTGTATCTCACATGGCTCATTAATTGTGCTAATCTTCATGACAACTTCTGTTTTTTGCTCTCATTTTCTGACTGCTTAGCTGATTGCTTAGTTAGTCTTCACGGTGGGGGGGGGGGGGGGGGGATCGACTGAAGATACGCAACTTCAGCTATGTGAATCACGTAGATGAAGTTGCCGTATCTTCAGCTGACTTACCTGCCGTCCTCACGGCGGCGGCAGTCAGCGGCACGCTCCCCCGTCGACTCCAGCTTGCGCCTCTTGGCGAGCTGGAGTTATGGAGGCGCTGCTGGCGATCGATTTATCGTGTCTTGATGAAACGCGATAAATCGATTGCTAGAAGATCGATGGCTACCCGCGGTAGCGATGACAAGCCCCTAGAGTCAACGCCTCAATGAGATGAGTAGGCAGGGGGACCTGAGGAGTTCACAGCTTTCAGACATCCTCTTGTCTGCTTGCATACTCAGGCCTGGTCTGCACAGCAGGGTTAGGTTGATGTGAGCAGCCTGGCATTACCTAACTGGAAGTGTCAACCTTAAATTTGGTTCCTGGTGTCATAACAGCCCCGCTACCCTAACTTAATAACCCGACCTCCATGCGCAGCGTAAAATCAAGGTTGATGTAGTTAGGTTGACACGGTGTCACTGTAAGCACTGTAGTTATGTTGACTTACTGGCTTTCAGGAGCCATCCTAAGCTGACAACACAATCCATACAGGCACTCCTGGTGAGGACGTGCACCTCCAACACGGGGAGCAAAGTGTAGATACGTACAAGCGATGTCATTACTGCAGCGGCTGTATGCTGACGTAATTTAGGTCAGCTTAATTTTGTAGTGTAGACATGGCCTGATCAGGCTGACAACACTACATCAGTTTACATTTGGCTCGTGTTTGAAAAAATAATTTCACAGCCACAGTGTCTAGAAACCTTCATTTTTAAATGAAAGAATCTGAATGTGTCAATAAGGCCACATAAACGGGCTGGGTATTTGACACCTTTTTTTTGTCTAATGGAAAAGTGCATGGTTAACAAATAGCAATAGTCAAATGATCATTGCCAAAAGAAACGTGTATGGTAACTTTTATTGTTGTGCGAGGCTCGCAGCGCTTCTCTTCCAACTTGTTTTCTCGTCTGAGAATCACTGCCGCTGCAATTCAAGGTTGCTCAATAAACCATGGTGCTGTTTCAGCAGCAGATGGCCACTTGTTTTAGCTGCGATTAGACAAAGAAGTGCTGATATGACTGGATCTGTCAAATCTCTGATTATTCTAAACCGGGTTTGGGGAAGTCTGTCACGGCTCCTCATGATCATCTCTGTGAACACAAGGTTTCTGGGGCAGATGTTGAGATGTATGTGTGGCATAAGCGCACCCTGCTAGGGTACAAGGTGCCCATTGAGGGCTCAAGCGCTTGCATGTCCGCATCAACGTAAAGGGTTTGTCTGGGTTGCTAAGATCAGGGGCTTGAAACACTATTTCTTATTCCAGGCTTTCTCAAACTGTTCCAGATCACTCCTTAAGCTAGACATCATTTTGTGGGCAGCTCTCTTCCCAGCCCCCATTCCACTACAGTAACTCCTCGCTTAGTGTTGTCGTTATGGTCTTGATAAATGTGACTTTAAGCGGAACGATGTTAAGCGAATCCAATTTCCCCATAAGAATTGGGGAAATAGGGGGGTTAGGTTCCTGGGAAAAAATTTTGTCCCTGCTAATACCGAACTTTGTCCACTCCTTGCAGGATTCTCTGGAAGAGCAGCCCATCGTAGCTGGTGGATGGGTGCTTGGAACCAGGGTGGGACAGCAACCCCTCTATCAGCACCCCCCCCAGTGCCTCCTGCCCCCCCTCCCCCAGCGGGCCCCGTGGATCAGCACCTTCCTTCCCCGCGCCTCCTGAATACAGTGAAACTGCTGATCTGTGGGGCTCATGGGTTGGAGGCGCTGAGGGGTTTGAGGGAGACTAATGGGGGGCTGCTGGCCCACCCTAGTTCCAAGCCCCCACCCAGAAAATGACATTATAAGGGACATTGCACAACTTTAAATGAGTATGTTCCCTAAGAGATCAATGACATAAAGACAAAGCATTAACTGGGACGAGGTTAATTGAGACGTTACTGAAGAATCAGAGGTAGCCGTGTTAGTCTGGAATAGCAGAAGTGACAGAGTCCTGTGGCACCTTAAAGTCTAACTAAAGTATTGAAGCATAAGCTTTCGTGGGCTAATACCCACTTCGTCAGATGCAAGCAGTGAGGCGTTACTGTACTTCCCTGGGGCAACTAAGTTACTTGGTTCCATGAAGAAAAATATTAGCATGTCTTTAAGGAGACAAAAGAAAATCAACTGGCGTGTGGATTCTTGGATGTATTCCCTGTTCTGTCATTGTGCTGGTAACTTCCCTTTCCCATATATGGGAATGCATGTTTACTAGAACCAAATCTTTCCTTGTTACCCGCATCTCCCACTGCTCTAATCTCTTCAGGTTGCTTTGTGGTTTGTTGTAGCCTTGTCTGTTAGAAATCTTGCACCCTATCCACATTCCCGCCCCCTGACAGGTACACCTGGGACCCCCACACCTATCCAACCGCTCCCTGTCCACTGTCTGCCCCGACCCCTATCCACACCCCTCCCCTGACTGCCCTCCCCCCGAACCTCCACCCCATCCAACCACCCCCTGTCCCCTGACTGCCCCATGGGATCCTCTGCTGCATATCCAACACCTCTGGGTCCCCACCCCCTTACCATGCCGCTCAGAGCAGCAAGAGCGCGCATCCCCGCCGGAGCCAGCCACGCCACTGCAACACTGCCCGGCATGAGCAGCAAACCAGAGTGTGGGCGGCACGACGCACTGAGTCTTCAGGGTAGGGGCCGGGGCTAGCCTCCCTGGCCAGGAGCTCAAGGGCTGGGTGGGACGGTCCCGCAGGCCGGATGTGGCCCGCGGGCTGTAGTTTGCTCACCTGTCCTCTACAAGTTCCTGAGAGAAATTACACAGGTAGTCTGTGTTCATCTTTGGAAGCAGACCCCACTTCAAACAATAGCTCAACTATATACTAGCAGCAAAGCTTTTTGTCAGTATAAACTTGCCTCTTTTAAACCCTTAAGGGCAGACAGGAAATAGAGCTCATGGTTTAGGCTCATGGTTAGGCTCTTGCAGTAAAGGTTGTGAGTAGGGAATAGTTCTCTGCATAGTTCGAACTAATCAACAGCATTCGTTTTCACTGTCCGTCTAGGAAAATTGCACATATGCCAGGCTGGAGGCAATTCATAGCAGATTATACCTTGAAAAGCTAAAGGAATGTAAGAAATTGGAGTCCAAAAAATCCACCTGGCTCCTCTGAGTTTCAAGTACAATACCACTGTATGTTCCATTTAAATTTCTTGTTGGTGCCATTTCCCCTCTGTTTTAAAGCGATCAGTTGGCCATACTAATTTCAATAGGGCATTTTTCCTTCTGTTGCTCTAGATGAGAGGCACACAATGCTTATTGGTGTCTTTGTCAGCAGTTGGATTTGATGAAAGGTTTTTTTAGGTCTAACTACAGTTCTCCTGTATCGAACATGAGGGGATATTTTTATACATAGTGATTGGCTGAATGGTGATGCGTGACAACACCCTAAACTGCGATGTTGATTATCTTCTTCCTTTCTGAGGGCTTGTCTACATTACCATTTAAATCGATGTAGCATACGTTGTTAAAAAGTCATTCCCCTGAGCGACGTAAGTTACATCAACTTTAAGTGGTGTCCACACTGCTGCTGCCTCTTGATGAGGTGGAATAATTATGCCGACAGGAGAGCACTCTCTCATCAGGACAGAGTGTTTTTACCAGACGTGCTGCGCTGATGTATAAGCTTATGCTGTTTCTGACTCTCTGATTTACACTAGAGTTGACTGCTTGGTCTTTTTGCCCTTTGGCTTTTCCCCAGAATGTAATAGCCCCAAAAATCATAGCAAAAAGAGGTCCCAATGTCCGGTTAGGTAGCTGTGGTCCTGCTAACAAAGGCCCTTAAAGATGTTTAACCAAAAAAAGATGAGATCTTTGCACCAAGGGGTTTACTGATGGCTTCTCAGTTACCCAGGCTCCTATTGTCATGAAAACAATAGATGTCTCTTTCTTACACCTACCATGTTTTTCTATGAAGAAGGCTCCATTATGTGCTGGAACTAATTAATATTTTAAGCTTGTGGGTGTGTTTTGGAGAACGATTTTTCGTTCGTGTTCTGCACATCACAGTAAAGGAGCACTGCGTAATCGCCTTTGTCAGAAGTGGAATAAACCGCATGGACGATTCTGCTTGTAATGGGTTCCACTGAGTCCCTGTAAATTGTCTTTCTCCAGGAAACTTCAAGACACCTGCTAATATGGATTGTAAAATATTTCTAAAATAATTTTATCCTCTGTAAACTCTCACCAGACTCCTGGCCCTTTAATACTAAGTTTTTTTGCTCAGGAAATGGAAGGGTTAAAAGAGCTAGTGGAGCGTCTCTAAGCGATATACAGGACACTCTCAAACAGCTCTAGGAATCATGACCAGTAGTGCCCTGTTTTACCTCTTCCCGGAACTCCTATCAGCAGCACTTTAGGCTGTGGCATTTCGTTTGTGCCTGAAGACCGACTTGAATACTTACTTATGCCCGTAACCCCAGTAGGGGTATGGGAGCTAGTCTGTAATAGCGAAAGGTGAATGTACTAATGTTTATGAGCTCACAGGAGTGCCTGTATTTTTATGATCTCATAGATGTTCCAATGGCACAGATTAGGTCATTGCAAATGGAAGCCTCTGACTTAAAGTATGGATGAATTCTTAAAAGATCCTTGTGTCACGCTGTCTGGAAAGGGTCACGGCTGAGTGCCTATCTTAGAGCAGACTGTCGAAAAGTGGGCAGACGCTCCGAACTGGTGGTGTGCTCTGTAATTAGATTTCACCAAGCCAGTAACAAACATGAACATCTGGATCCCTAAAACAGTCTTCTCATGGATTCACTGACAGTCCCCTTAGACTCTCCAGTCTGTCTTGCTACCCAGACAAACTGGACATAATGAGAGGGGCAGGGATAGCTCAGTGGTTTGTGCATTGACCTGCTAAACCCAGGATTGTGAGTTCAATCCTTGAGGGGGCCATTTAGGGATATGAGGCAAAAATAGGGATTGGTCCTGCTTTGAGCAGGGGGTTGGACTAGATGATCTCCTGAGGTCCCTTCCAACTCCACAGGACAAGCTTCCTTGCCAATAGCATTTCCACTGTACAACAGGGCTAGTAACCAATTCTCTTTATTGGGATGTTCCTTGGTGGCCCATCTGATTTTGATAGTCCTTCTGGATGGGTGAAGGGGATGATTCCGGTGCCTGGCTTCACAATTTCAGAGCAAACATTTTCAAAGTTATAAAGCAAAACTGACATATTTTCTTATCGCCTGGAATACACACATTACGTGAGATTAATGTATGCAGGCGTTTCATAGTCTAATCACTGGATGCACTCTTATAAGACTGATACCTATTGTGAGCAAAACAAACGTACAGGTGAACTGGCCAGTCTCCAGCTATGAGTTTGTTAATTCTTAGCTAATGCCTGCAGCCGGGGCAAGAGCTGGCATCTGGCCTGCCTACCTCCCACCTTGTTTTAGACAAATATCGCTTAGTAACGTGGAACAAAGGACAGCGGATATTGAAAATGACACATCAGCGTAGATGTTTTGAAGTAGAATGCTTTTCAGTTTGCCTTGTGAGAGCAGTTGTTCTGTGAAATCCTGTTTTGGGGTGCTGCTGTGTGAAACGCCAAATCTTTAGATTTAGTCACTTCTTACTTTCTTTGGAAACTACTGTTTGTTTTAACTTCAACTGAGCTGCCCATCTAATTCCATTTTTCTTTGGATGCCTTCAGTCCAGGGAGTGATCTGTCCAATGAATGTCTAAAATGTATTGGTTTGTTTAAATTTGCAACAAAAAGAAAATGCCTTACCTCTTAGCCTGTGTTTAAATTGGGCTCAGGAAGATGCCCTGATAAAGGCTGGGCATAATGGTCAATTCAAAAAATTGCACTGGTGTATTAAAGATGCTCTACAAAGTCAAAACAGAAACTGAATGGCCCCAAGAATAAGTACTGAACACTCACGCTAACTGTGGGGCATTAACATGGCTTTACTAAATCCTAAACTGAAGGGGGGGGGGGGTGTTGTTTTTTATCTTGAACAAAATCTGCTGGCGCTTCTGGTTTCGCTAGAGATGCTTGATCTGTTATTTATATTTGATACAATTCATTCTTAACATTAATTCTTCTGTAAGAATTTTATAAACCCCATATCTTTAATATAAGAACGTCCATACTGCGTCAGACCAAAGCTCCATCCAGCCCAGTATCCTGTCTACTGGCAGTGGCTAATGCTAGGTGCCCCGGAGTGAGTGAACCTAACAGATAATGATCAAGTGATCTCTCTCCTGCCATCCATCACCCCCCTCTGACAAACAGAGGCTAGGGACACCATTCCTTACCCATCTTGGCTAATAGCCAGATCAGACCATGTAGATTCTTCCAAGCAGATAATTATCATGCAAACCCATGTTTGTTAGGGCAAAACAAAGAGAAGAGCAGACTGCCCTTGGAGGTGGGAATATCTGAGAGAGGTCTGTTGTGTGTATCTATCTTCAAAAGAACTCTTTATCTTATGCAGGAAAAATTAGTATCCGATTTTGTCCATAACCAGAAATGAATATGCCATGCAGACCATTACTTTTATTTTAGTCCAGTTCTCTGTCTCTAATAAACCTTGCTTTAATGAGAGAGACCAGATGAGTGGGGTACCCTTACTGGACCAACTTCCAATAGTGAGAGAGACAAGTTTTTGAGCTGCACAGAACACCTCTCTCATCTGGTCTCTAATATCCTGGGGCCGACACCGCTACAAGAATGCTGCAGACAACTTGTTTTAAAGAGAGACCACATGGTTTTTGAGGTAAGATCACTGTAGAATTTCTGCGAAAGAATGTGTTTGATAGACGTGTCTGTGAAGGAACCACTACCTTTCCTACAGTACTTCTGTACTGGTTCTTATCCTGTGCTCATTACTGTAGTATTTGAATACCATCCAATAGTGCATTAAGCAACGTGACTATCACTTGTGTTCTCTTCTCCTCCCCACAGGGGAGAGAAGTGGGTCCAGTGGAATTTATTTTTATATATATATAATGCACACACTAACGTTGCTGCTATATGTTTGTTAGAGATGGTAAGGCCCAAGGTGCACTTGGAGAAGGAGTTTTGTGATGGCCCTTAGTTCCTGTGGGAGTACATTCCACAGTCTCGGGTGGACACCTGAGAAAGTCCTGTCTCCTAACAGACAAGCTTTACCCTTACCGTGGAGAGGTGTGCCGTGTCAGGGGAATGGAATTGTTGACCAGTCTTTATCTCAAAGCTTTAGGCAATCTTTTAGACACTCTGGGCCCAGGCCATTGACTGCCTCATTTGGTTGAGGCAGCCCCTAAGAAGTGCCACTATCATAATGAGAGTGGTTTGCGGGAGCATGGGAAAAGCCAAGTGACCTTGAGGGGAGGCAGAGTAAGTATGGTCCAGCAGCGAGGCATCAGACTTAGACTTGGAAAACCTGGATTCTAGTCCCTGCTGTGTTAGACTTCCTGTGTGACCTTGGGCAATGTGCATCCTTTGTTTAGTTCCCCATCTGTAAAATGGGGATAATGATACTTCTGTACCTCATTGAAAATGATGAGGTGCTCAGATGCTGTGGTAGAGGGGAGACATATAAGTACCATAGATAGATAAGGTTCCATCATTTGAAGATGTCACCAATACCAGAACAGCTTGAGCTCTTGGTGTCTGATCACCTGGTAAGATGGCTGATGTTGTTAGAATGTGTTTCAAATTAAAATGATTCCTTCCCACACTGATCTGGAGTCCTGGGCTAGCAACAGCTGTTTAAATGACTGTTGCTAGTGTACTTTCAAATGCAGAGTAGGATGAGCACAGAAGAATGCAGAACCTGCTGAACAAGTCTGGCATCTCTGACATCTGGTCTGAAATCTAGACTAGCTGAACAACCACCTCCGGCAGCCAACTCTGCTTCTGTTTCTTTCTAAACCCTTCGCCATCAAAACTACTGCTCAGGTCAGAAGTTTTGTTTTAAAACCTCACGAGGTGTAATGGGGCACTGAGAAGGCCGTGCGTTCTTATTTAATTACAGTGCTTGTACAGCCTTATACGCAGGTTCCTCTCCTGTTCTAGGAAAAGTTGTGTGGTAGAAACCTAGTCTAGTTGCCATCTGTCACTAACATTCTTGCGGGTGAAGTGCTGATGCAGGCAGGCGTGTGATGAATGTGTACAGGGAATCCAGCAAAACTCAACCGAATCCAGAATGTCTTCTCAATACGTAATGTGATCTGACCAGGGATGCTGTTAAAAAGTGGTGGCCTGTACATGGATTTGAATTGTCCTGTATAGTAGGTCGGGGGCTTGAAAGGAGCTTTCCCATCCAGGAAGGTACATAACTCATGCTGACAATGTGTGGACCCCTCTAGTGGCTGTGCCAAGGATAGATGTCTCAGCTACTGTCTCCTGTAGTTCATTCAGTATTGGTTCCTGGTTTCTAGATCCTGAGCTCACAGGTTCGGTTCCAACTGACTGTCTGACCAGGAACATCATTACATATGGATGAAGAGACTGAGACATGCACAGCTTAGGTGGATGTCTGACATAGCTGAGAACAGCTGATCTGACACCCATGTTAACCACAAGGCCATCCTTCCTACATGATAAGTTTCATTATTGGCACCTTCAAAAAGCGTTTTCATTGCAACTAGAAAACATCTTCCTTTAAGAACATTCTATAGCGGGGGTAGGCAACCTATGGCACAGGTGCCAAAGGCGGCATGCGAGCTGATTTTCAGTGGCACTCGCATTGCCTGGGTCCTGGCCACCGGTCTGGGGGGCTCTGCATTTTAATTTAATTGTAAATGAAGCTTCTTAAACATTTTAAAAATCTTATTTACTTTACATACAAGAATAGTTTAGTTCTATATTAAAGACTTATAGAAAGAGAGCTTCTAAAAAATGTTAAAATGTATGATTAGCACACACAAACTTAAATTAGAGTGAATAAATGAAGACTTGGCACACCACTTCTGACAGGTTGCTGACCCCTGTTCTATAGCTTAGTTAAATAGCAACATGTTAAAAATGCAGTAAAAGTGGCAATGTGTAGGAAGGGTTAAGTGCAGCTGTATGTCATATAAAACCTCCTAGCAATGAAGACCTCACACTTCCTTTATCAGCTGCAAACTGCAGGACAAATATGCACAACTTTCTCTGCTTGACTCGGTTCAGGCTGCTTAGAATGTTGCTCAGAGGAAGGCTAGTTAGAAATAGCCAAAAGTATTTGTTAGGTCTAAACTGAAGTCTCTGTACGGCATTTGCAGTATAATCAAGAAGTCTCTCAAGCATATGCTCTCAGCTCTTAAATATTCTGTTGATTGGCCCTATGTAAACCCTGTCGATGATTTGATTGGATATATTTGGTAAAGTAAAATCAAATAGATTTGGATGATCTGCAGTTTGGAATGTATCAGTGAAGCTGGGGCTCCTATGTGAAGACATTTTCTACCTATGAATGGTTGTAAAGTGAGATGGAGGAAAAATTACCCATCTATAATCCATTTCTGTGCATTTGCACTGCCAGCTTTGTCACTTTTGCTCTGACCTGTTGCTGAAGGGATAAAACTAAAGCACAAATCTTTAGTCACTTTGCTCCTTTAAAATGGAATTTCTGTGTCTGAGTTTATTCTAAGAATACAAATTCAAGAATAGAAATTTTTAAAAAAAACTTTCAGATTAAACCCAGAAACTTCAGAATGGAGAGGAAAGGTGACAGCAGCGTGAGTGTCCCATTTTGGGTCTGATACCACAGGGTAGTCATACGTAGTAAGTATGGGAGTCAATAAACAAATGGGGTCCAAGTATATGGCTGGATGGAAATATGTATTAGTGGGGGGGAGGAATCATTTGCATAGCAGGTCATCCTGTGACCTGGGATCGATCATATGATCATTATTGCTTGTGCCCAAAGGAGCTGAGTTAAGAGGACTGGGGTAGCCATAATCACTCTAGGTTTGCCACATGTACTAAATGTGTAGTAGTTTTAGAGAGATCGTGTTTTACCCAAAACTTCATGGAACTGATACTTTTTCTTGCTTTCCACCACTTCTGACTATTGGTCTACCTTTAATATATTTTACATCTTCAAACTATTGTAGAAACATTTATTTCAGTGGTCCTGGGAGACGGGTGATAATCAACTTGGTCATATAGGTGAGGGAAACTGAGGCACTGTGGTACAGTGATTTAGCCAAAGTTATCTGTGGATGGGTTGAGAATAGAGCCCAGCTGATCCCACATCCTAGTGCTGCATTCAGACCACTAGATAACGGTGTTTCTCCTGAAAGCTGGCTCAGTTGCTTTCTCATTTCTACTCTTATTGCTCTTCGTTGTGCGCTGCCTAATTCCACAGCCTGATGCTTGTGCCAGGATTTGATCACCAATGTGGAAGTCATCGTGCAAAAGCAAAATCTGTGTCTAAATGTTGGAAGAGAGGTCGGTGATTCGCCATGATGGAAAAGGAAATGCAGTAAAAGAACATTTGCATCGTAGGAGTCTGTTACGTTTCATTAGCTTCCTGAGGTACAGAGACTCTTTAACTGAAAAATTCCTTCTTCTTTGTGGGCTTAGCACCCTCTGTGTTGGTGTATTTGTGTTTGTTTAATGGGTTCTCTCAGGTAGGCTCAGTGCAAGATTTGGGTTCACTTTTACTAAACCCCTTAGTAGGAAACCTTCTACTCTCCTTAGCACCCATGCTAAGTGATGGATGGCAGGAGAGAGATCACTTGATCATTACTTGTTAGGTTCACTCCCGGGCACCTGGCATTGGCCACTGTCGGTAGGCAGGATACTGGGCTGGATGGACCTTTGGTCTGACCCAGTTTGGCCATTCTTTTGTTTCCATGAATATAACAACAAATCTTTGAGGTTTAAATAAGCCTGAGGAACTAGCCTGGGACTCGGGAGATTCACAGTCAATTCCATGCTCTGCCACAGACTTATTGTCTTACCTTGGACATGCGATTTATCACCCTGTGCCTGAGTCCTATTGCAGGACATTTATGGTGAAGTTTGAGAGGCACATGGGTACTATGGTACTATAGAAGTGTGTAGAAATCTGTGTAGTGGCTGCAACCCAAACACGCCAGAAATGTGCGAACTCCTATCTTACTAAGTCCTGTTGCTTTAATACCTCCAAAACCAGTCCTTTCCTCACTCTCTCCACTTTTGCTTTGATTATTATATTTCCTTTCCTCACTTCCTCTCAACTCTCCCCCTCCTCAATCTGTTCAAAGTGCAGCTGCTAAATAAGCTTCCTCTTCCCCTTTCAACCAAGTCACACCATCCCACGTGCCTACTCAAGTCCCTTCATCGGCTTTCTGTCTTCTCCCACGTCTGATTCAAGTTCATTGTCCTTGCTTGGCATAATCTTACCCCTTCCCCAGCCTGTCTGATCTCATATCCTACCTCCCCCTTCCTAAACTCTTCCCAGTCTTCTCTCTGCCCTCATCCCCAATTTCTGCTTCCTGTATGTTCTCCTGCCGCCCTTATCCCTGGATCACTCTCCTTGCTCTCCTCTGTCAATCACTTCTAATTCCCTTCTTCCTGAAGCAGTCTTTCCTCTTTCTCCCCCACACTCGGCCTCCTTTGAACTCCTATTTAGTGACTTGGGGTATTTTGTTCAGACTAAGCTCTGAAGGGCAAGAAATGTGTATAAATAATATGGTAGAACTAGAAAATGACATATGGCATGCATATGACTGATATGATTTATAGACAGAACAATAATAGCCGGGAAATGCCTTTACACTCTTGAGTTGGCAACTGTTATTTGTGGTGTTACTGTCTAGAGGCCCGCTTGATTTGTAGGTTTAAATAACGTTATATTGGTAGGTGAGAGAAGCGGAATGTGTTCTACATATTGTGATAGAGTCAGACCTGAAGGGTATAGGAGAGTGCTGGAAGGCAGGTACATCAGTCTCAGGATGTGCAGGTCTCTGTTCCCCCTATAGCCAATCAAAGGCTACTCCAGGCCAATCTAGACACCTGGGGTCAATTAAGAAGGTTCTAGCAGGCAGCAGGGCAATTAGGAGCACCTGCTGTCAAGTAAGGCCTTAATAAAAACCCCTGCCTCAGGCAGACAGTGTGGGTGTTTGGAGCAGAGAGGAGTTTGGAGATATTGGAGCAGAGAAGAGTTTGGAGGCATTGAAGCAGAGAGCGGTTTGGAAGGAGGCCCTGAGGTAAGGGTGAAGTGGAGAGTAAAGAAGCAGGAACTGTTGTGAGGAAGAAGCCCAGGGAATTGTATTGTGCTTGGTGGTTAAAAGGGCAGCCTTCTCAACTGATACTGTTAGGGCCCCTGGGCTGGAGCCCGGAGAAGAGGGCGGGCCCGGCCCCCCCCCCCCCCTCCTGCCTTCCGCAATTAGTCACCGAGGCTAGTGAAATCCGCCAAGAAACGCAGGACCCACAAGTACAGGCGTGGAGCTTTGTCACAACTGGTGTCAGAGGTGGGATGTCCGTACACAGCGTGGCGGAAGAAAGGATTTAAAAAAAAAAAAAAAAAGGAAAAAAGGGGGTCACTGGGGTTTTGAATTCTTGTTGGTGGGTTTTCTGCTTTGTGCCACAATGGAGGAGGTGATAAGGGCTCTGGTACAAGCCACGGCAGCCCAGCAGGAAGCTACCCGGGTTCAGCAGGAAACAAACCAATTAATAATGAATCAGGCGACCCAAGATCGTGCCCTCTTGCATGAGGTAATGGATCAGCTAAAGGTCCTCACCACCCAGCCCCAAGGGTCTGACGGGATGCAAACCCTGGGGGCCTCTGTTCGTCTGTCAAAGATGACAGCAGAGGATGACATTGAGGCATATCTTCTCGCATTTGAGAGGACTGCTCAGCGGGAGGCATGGCCCCAGGAGCAGTGGGCCAGCATTCTCGCCCCCTTTTTGTGCGGAGAGGCCCAGAAAGCCTACTTTGACTTGCCTGCCACAGATGCCACTGACTATCTCCGGCTGAAGGCAGAAATCCTAGCACGATTAGGGGTAACAGCAGCGGTACGGGCCCAGAGGTTCCATGAGTGGAAATATCAGGAGAACAAACCCCCAAGGTCCCAACTATTTGATCTCATACACCTTGCACGGAAGTGGTTACAGCCCGAGGCATGCAACCCGAATGAGATTTTGGAGACCCTGGTTATCGATCATTATATGCGGGGTCTACCACCAGATCTCCGTAAATGGGTAGGCCAGAATGATCCATCCGCTTACGACGAGATGATCACGCTGGTAGAAAGACGGATGACAGCCAGGGAATTGACCCGACTACCTAAAAGAGGCCCCTTCTGGAACAGGCACCCAAACCCAACACTGGAAATTTGGGCACCCAATACCCCAGGAGGCCCTAGGTGGAAGAAAGGGAGGCCTGAAAACCCTGGGGGACCCCAGAAGGAAGGGACCAGTCGGAGGGGGAGGAAGCCGGGGTTCAAATTCCCTAATTCCCATGATAGGGAAACTAGTAGAAATGACTATAGATGCTATGCATGTGGGGAGTGGGGACATATAGCAGCGCAGTGTCCCAACAGGAGGAAACCTAGGCAATGTAACTTCGGGGATTGGGAGGTTCCGTGCTCCCTTCTCCACCTCGTAGGGGTTACGTTAGCCCCACATAACTACACCAGACCGGTGAAGATAAATGGGATGGAAACTACAGCACTTGTGGACTCTGGGAGTGCTATTACCCTTGTGTCGGGCAAGCTGATAAAAAGAAGGCAGCTGTTACAAGCCAAACGCATAGCTGTGACTTGTGTACATGGGGCTGTAAGTTATTACCCCACTATTCCAGTAGAGATAGCAGTTCAGGGGAACCCCATTGAGGTAACTGTGGGCGTAGTCCCTAACCTCCCATATCCTGTAGTTATTGGGAGAGACTATCCAGGGTTTGATAATCTACTCCCCCCAGCGAGGCTGGAGGAAAGCGGGGACCCTGAGGATAGCAATTTACCACCAGGAGAATGTCAACCCCCGATGTTCACGGAAATTTCTGAGGATCTGTTCCCAGCCCACCAAAGGACCCGGAGGACGAAAAAAGAGAGGAGGGCCGCAAAGGCCTTAGGAACCCGGATCCTGACCCAGGATCAGGAGACTGCTCTAGTCGGCCAACGAACCCATTATAACCACCAAGCAAAGCTTTGACGGTTCCAGCCAGGAGATCGGGTGATGGTTCTGGTACCCACAGCAGAAAGTAAACTATTGGCTCATTGGCAGGGACCCTACGAAGTTATCGAAGCTGTGGGGGAGGTGAACTATAAGGTACGGCAGCCCGGCCGTCGGAAGCCGGAGCAAATTTATCATGTTAATCTCCAGACCTGACGCCGATCCAAAAGAGGGAGGCAGCCGACACGATCAGTCGCAACCGAGATGTGTTCTCTATAAAACCGGGGCGAACAACTGAAGCCTATCACCATATCCGCACGATCCCAGGAGCCAAGGTAACATTGAGACCCTACCGAATACCAGAGGCTAAAAGAGGGGAAATCGGATGAAGTAAAGAAGATGTTAGAATTAGGGGTTATTGAAGAATCTCACAGTCAGTGGTCCAGCCCAATTGTTCTGGTCCCTAAACCTGACGGAACCATGAGATTCTGTAATGACTTTCGCCGACTGAATGAAGTATCCCAATTCGATGCGTACCCCATACCACGCATCGATGAACTGGTTGACCGACTGGGTAGTGCCCGCTTCTTAACTACATTGGACCTGACAAAAGGTTATTGGCAAGTTCCCCTGACTAAGGAGGCCAAAGAGAAGACAGCGTTCTCCACCCCAGATGGGCTATTTCAATACACTGTCCTCCCGTTCGGGCTACATGGGGCACCGGCCACATTCCAGCGCCTCATGGATAAACTGTTGCGCCCTCATACTAGTTACGCAGCCGCATACCTAGATGATGTCATCATCCATACGCCGGACTGGGGAACCCACTTGGAGAAAGTGGAAGCAGTACTGCGCACCTTAAGGCGAGCTGGCCTCACTGCTAATCCCGCTAAATGTGCCATAGGGCTAGCAGAGGCTAGATACCTGGGATATATCGTCGGAAGGGGCATAGTGAAGCCCCAAACTAATAAGCTAGAGGCAATTCAAAACTGGCCCCGGCCAGTCCGAAAGAAGCAAGTCCGTGCGTTTCTAGGCGTGGTCGGCTATTATCGACACTTTATTCCCCATTTTGCCACTAGGGCGAGTGCCCTGACTGAGCTCATAAAAGCTCGGGGACCTGAAATGGTACGATGGACAGATACAGCAGAGAGAGCATTTACAGATCTGAGGACAGCCCTTTGCAGTGACCCCGTACTTATAGCCCCAGACTTCTCCAAGGAGTTTATCTTGCAGACGGATGCATCCGAAGTAGGACTGGGGGCTGTCCTATCCCAGATGGTCGGGGAAGAAGAACATCCAATCCTATATCTCAGTAGAAAACTCCTCCCAAGAGAACAGAAGTATGCTGTGGTTGAGAGGGAATGCCTTGCTGTTAAATGGGCCATGGAAACACTGAGATACTACCTGCTAGGAAGAAAATTTACCCTCGTGACTGACCATGCCCCTCTTCAGTGGATGCAGCGGAACAAGGAGAAAAATGCGAGGGTGACTAGATGGTTTTTATCCCTCCAACCTTTCCAGTTCCGCATACAACACAGGGCCGGAAGTCATCATGGCAATGCAGATGGCTTATCACGAATGCACTGTATGTCGACCCAAGTTGCCCAACCCCTTGGCGTTGAGCGGGGGGGGGGGGATATGTGATAGAGTCAGACCTGAAGGGTATAGGAGAGTGCTGGAAGGCAGGTACATCAGTCTCAGGATGTGCAGGTCTCTGTTCCCCCTATAGCCAATCAAAGGCTACTCCAGGCCAATCTAGACACCTGGGGTCAATTAAGAAGGTTCTAGCAGGCAGCAGGGCAATTAGGAGCACCTGCTGTCAAGTAAGGCCTTAATAAAAACCCCTGCCTCAGGCAGACAGTGTGGGTGTTTGGAGCAGAGAGGAGTTTGGAGATATTGGAGCAGAGAAGAGTTTGGAGGCATTGAAGCAGAGAGCGGTTTGGAAGGAGGCCCTGAGGTAAGGGTGAAGTGGAGAGTAAAGAAGCAGGAACTGTTGTGAGGAAGAAGCCCAGGGAATTGTATTGTGCTTGGTGGTTAAAAGGGCAGCCTTCTCAACTGATACTGTTAAGGCCCCTGGGCTGGAGCCCGGAGAAGAGGGCGGGCCCGGCCCCCCCCCTCCTGCCTTCCGCAATTAGTCACCGAGGCTAGTGAAATCCGCCAAGAAACGCAGGACCCACAAGTACAGGCGTGGAGCTTTGTCACAATATGGATAGGGTTTATTCTATTTGGAAATGTGAATCACAGAGAGGATTATCCTTTTGTAATAAACCTAATTGATGACAAAAGTCTAAAGTGAAACTTTATTGCACAGTACAAGTTGAGATGCAGTAAGCCACTTAGTGGCAAAAAGAGACTTTAAAAACCTCTAGCAATCAGTTAATAACATAGGCAAGAATGTTTGTTTTTTAAAGAGCAATAAGCATAGATTACAAATAATTATATATATTGTGTGGATCTTCCCAGTTTGTTTACCGCATTTATAATGTGCTCATCACCGGTCTTTTAAGTGCTAAGTTTGATGGCTCTTCTTTGGAGCTAGACATCCAACTGTCAAAGCGAGGTTGTGTTGACATGGTGTAATTTTGCTAATGCACATGCCAGAGCGTAGTGTGGTTAAGGGCTGTACAGAGAACATAAATATGAGCAAATCTCTTAGGAGTGGGGAAGTGAGTTTATGTGGGAGTGAAGGTAATGAACAGATGAGGCACTGGGGTATAATGCCCATGCTGAAGGAAAAGGCAGAGTCTGAAATCACAGAATATAAGCCCTAAAATAATGATATGGATTTAAGTTAACCAGCGGCTAGGAATGGGTGGCTGAGGGAAGAGAAAACTAATGACTGATTAACCCAGCTTTGAATTCTGTGGAATGACTGGAATCCATGATTCATGTCAGGTCTAACTGACCTGGCTGTTTTCCTGCTGTAGGTGCCCCGTCCGTAGATGGGTGATATGAAGAATTATGATTATAACTGTTTCCCCACAATAGCCTGTCTGAAACAGGCAGCTTGGTATTTCCTGTACAGCAGCAGGTGCGGGAGACTGATCTGGGTCGAGAGCTGTCGCGCACTATTGAACCTGTGAATTGTAGGTAAACTGACTTGGTCGTTGATCATTAACAATCCAGAGATGACCCCGCTGTTAATCTACAACAGGGTCCCACAGACCCCGAACAACAGGCAGTCACATGGGCTGGTAAAAGAGACCGAAAATGTTTGAAACATTAGACTGGGACAGGCGGGAGGTGGGCTTTGGTGTTTACAATTAGAAACTTATTTCCCCATGTAGGCATCTAAATAGAAATGATTTGATTTTTTTCCCCCCAGAGATGCTGAACACATGCAGCTCTCAATGACTTTAGCCACAGCTGTAGGTGTCAGCGCCTCTAAAAATGAGGCCACTAATTTAAGTGTCTAACTCTAGAGGTCAAGTCAGAGAATTTTTGCACAGCCCTTGAACCCCCGGTTATCCCTAAAGGTGTCAAAGCACCGAAGTAGATCATCTGACCAATAGTTATGCTGACCGTCCTTGTTCCTCTTCTGTCTGTTCATAGGTAGGAGACCACAAATTCAGCGCCCACCGGATCGTACTAGCAGCCTCCATCCCTTACTTTCATGCCATGTTTACAAATGACATGATGGAATGCAAACAGGATGAGATTGTCATGCAAGGAATGGATCCAAGGTAACTCCCTGGGACAGCCAAGGGACCATAGCCAATACGGCTTCTTGATGGTGTTTTTGCCAGTCTCTGCAGACAAATGCAAGTGTATAGTTTTAGCAACGTGCCTTAAAGGGTTAAGATAAATCACATTGTAAAAGAAATGTATGCTGCTACTAGCATCTTAGATTGTTGTCAAGTTGAAATAATCTAATAAAACTGAACGCAACTGACCCTTTTTCTGCTCTTCTCCACCCTGTTTAGTGCACTAGAGGCTCTGATCAACTTTGCTTACAACGGACACCTAGCAATTGATCAGCAGAATGTTCAGTCTTTGCTGATGGGGGCAAGTTTCCTTCAGCTGCAAAATATCAAAGACGCCTGCTGTACCTTTCTCAGAGAGAGGTAAGGGCTCCCTGTGGCCTGTGCCTTTGACTGCTCCCTCGGAACATGGGGGTCATGGATTCTGGTCTTGCTGTGGGACAAGGCGATGGGATTGTGCTGTTCGAGGACAAGATGCTAAACAGTGGTCCTTCCTTCCAGTTGCTTGCGGTGGGGTCAGGAAAAAGTTAAATATCCTTTGGTCCTTTACGAGAAGGGTGGAGGACTCTGTATCCTCATTCCATGTCTCAGCAGAACTGGTTGTCCAGCTTTGGGTGGTGGGGCAGGCTGAGACCTTAGATGGTCATGAGTTACTGTCTGGAACAAAGGGGACACATCCCGATCACTCAAACCGAAAAATGGAAATGCTAAACTGACATGTCTTACGGCACTCAATAGGTTGATCCTAGGTCTTCTGAGTCCGGTCCAGTGCCTTTGCTACAAGACCACCTTAGCAATAAATGTCAACATCCTACAAACCCAGGAGTTGGGTTAGTCTCTGGAAATATACCACACGTTCACCATTGGTAGTGCCAAGTAAACATAGTTCTTATGTTTTACTATGCCATATTCTTCCACAGCTCTTCAGTTCATTCCATGAGATTGCACCAAACATAGGTAATAAATGCAACATCTCGCCCAGTTTTTTTCATTCTGTACGGACTTATCCTAAAGTGCATGTTTAGGAGAAGAAGTGTGCTTTGGCCCTGTTTCAGATGTTTCCATGTGAACCCAGGGGTTCTCTGCTGTGTGTAAAACGTAGATACTTAGCTCAGATAGGTAGTAAAATCATGACATACTTGATTTTTCCTGGCAAAAAAATAATTTTTGCACACTGCGCTCGGTACCACACGGAGAGAACTGGATTGCACTGGTGCAGTGCTGGGGCCAAGCTTAGAGACTCAAATCCATTTTTAGGCAGCTAAATAAAACCGGCCTGATTCCCCCCCCCCCCCCCCCCCAAGGTTCTGAGCTGCTTCAGCTCCACCTAAACTTAATGGGAGCTGCTTATGTGCAGCACTTTGGAGTGGTGGGCCGCTCTTACTGAGCTCCTAAATGTGGATTTGAGAGGGTAGTTAAGGTTGTTCTGTATAACAAGGTACATGTGATCAGAGCCCACTGATTTTCACATGCCTCGGGAATAGCCAGAGCTTGCATGTCTCGTTCCAGTTTTTACAGGAAGGTTATGATGACTGTTGTTGTTTTTCTAATTTGACTTTACTGTGTGTCCCTGGGGATTTTCCGGGTGTTGGTGACCTCCCAGTTTGCGAGGATGCAAAATCGGAGGCTGTGTGAATCTTTGCTTGGATGCTCTTTCCCTGCACTCGCAATATCTAACTCTTGACCCCTTCTGAAGACTGCGGAAACTTGCGCTTCGGGTTTATTTCCGTTCAAACGTCAGGACTGAAAGGAAGAGGAAGGGTATAAAAGGAAGGTGCCCAAAATTTGACCTTTGGGCTAAAGTCCATTTATGGAGTCTTTGAAGGGTAACACACAGCCAGTAAGCTGTCAAATATGGAGGTGTTGTCCCTGGAAACTCCAAGTAGGTATGGCTCCATCTTGAGCCTTTGTACTGCTGCAGTAGTACATGGTCTTGGTTCAAACCACTGTGTTTGCCCTGCTGTGGTACAGGTGCACAGTTAGGCAAAGTTGAGTTCTCTCTGTCAAAGTCTGATTCTGGGCATTGTATAGCTCATTTAATATTGAGGCAAGAGTGTTACCAAATGTTTCCACAAACTATTTTCATTTAGCAACAGTATTCTGACATACCTCATATCTATATGACCCATAAATACTGGGAAACAACCAGAGGAGTCATCTCATGTTGAACAGAGTTGTATGGATCTGGTGGCAGAATTTCTCCCTTAGATGAGAGTTCCAAATCTCCCATTGTGTGGACTGGATCTTCAGCACTTTTACAAGCTTTTAAGAAACATCTGTGCCAAAAGCTCTCTTCACCACACCGTTGCTTAGAGCAATACATCTTCAGTTCTTTTGTGTTGCTTTGATGGCATGCAGCAGCCACCTATTCAGCTGATCTGATCACTAGTTCATTCCTGCAGGGATTCTGACCTTTAATTGCTAACAGACATCCTCAATAAAGCTTTATTGGCCAGGAAAATCAAGTAAGAAGAGGTGGCCAACATCCCACTTCAGTAATTAGCAAAGGTGTCTGGTGAAGACAAAAACGGTTTGTAAGTTTCTGAAGAACACGCTTATCCTTGCTGTCAAAGCAACAGGTTTCGTTCCTGGAATCTGAAGTCGTACTTCTGCACAGAACAGACATAGTGTAGACTCTTGTACTGTTACTCCCCTTACATGTCACAGCCCTGACTTTCGGAGGCCCGCCCGGGCAGGGTGCACATCAATCTCTACGTCCAGTCAGCCCTTGGCACTTCTGAGAATGTCAGCAAGGGGACCTATTGTTCTTATGGTGCGATTCTCCTGTCCTCTTAATTTGGCATGAGTCTGTCTTCATGACTGTGCATACACTCGCCAGTTCAACCTGCAAACTGGTGTCTGTTGGAAGGGTGAGTTCTCTAATGTGGCATGTCAGTCAGTTTCACCAGGTTACATTCTCCCCTGATATTATTTCCTTGGTTCAGTTTCACATTCCCTGCTTCTTTGCCACACATTAAACACTTGTAAATGGTTAACTCCTCTATTAAAATAACCTTATTTTTTATCCTCCAAGGCTTCATCCTAAGAACTGCCTGGGCGTTCGTCAGTTTGCAGAAACCATGATGTGTGCCGTGCTCTACGAATCTGCCAATAGCTTCATCCACCAGCACTTTGTGGAGGTGTCCATGTCGGAAGAGTTCCTTGCTCTACCCTTCGAAGACGTGCTGGAACTGGTTTCCAGAGAAGAGCTCAATGTCAAGTCCGAGGAGCAGGTAGGTGCACCAGCCGGTGTATGGGACAGCAGAGGCAGCTTTTGCCACCGGAGGATTTGAAAGGCTTGGGGCAGCCACACACAGGTCTGGGTGAGAAGTTAAACTGGTGATCAAAGCTGAGAAGAAGGTCTTGTGGATGGTGGATGTGTGCCCTTTGCTAGAATAATGGTTGTCCTGCTCTTTCATTCTATACAGAACTTGTAAGAATTGGGGCTTCTCTCAGCTTAGTTATCCAAGCACTGTTCTGGGGAGCGTCCGTATTGGCGAAGCGTAGCACTGAGCTGTTCTGAAATGTTGGCGGCCGGGAACCCTTGAAATCTCGCTTTAATGAGTGAATTTCAGTTTTGGCGAAAGGTGCCGGGATCTCTTCCCTGGAGGTGATCTCTAAAACTGCAGAATACACGGTGTTTCAGCCTTATTCTGGGGGGGAATCCCTGCGAGGGTTGAGATTCTCTACAGCATTTTGTAATGAATCTTCCTCCTGAAATTGCTAATGAGATGGTTGGTCGGGGTGGTGGCTTACATGATAGGGAGGCCTTTGTACAAAGATCTGGACTGAACCACACCAAGTCCCTTCACATACGCCACTGAATAACTGTCGCCACTTTGACCTCTGGCAGCAGCGATCCCGATTTGAACTGGAGATCTGCAACTGAAAGGCTGTGCATCCCGTTCAAGCCATCGCCTCCCCTGTGATGGTTTGGGGGGCTTATTGCTAGAGAAAAGTCTGACTTCTAGAAAGTCCAGTTGGAAAAAGAAGGCCCTGGTTAGCATCAGGTCTGAAAAGTCTTATCTCCTTAAAACCTCTTGTTTGAATTCCAGGCACGCTCAGATCAAGCCTTCCTTCTTCTGAGGCCGGTAAACTTTAGCGTAGGCTTCGCAGCTTTCATAGGATTTTAAAATGAAAGGTTCTCCCTGCTGCGTGAAGCAGTTATGATCCCCCGGCTCCCCTTGTGAGCGGCGGACTCTGTCCACTTCCCTTCCAGTGGTTGTGCAACAGGCTGGCTGCCCCCCTCTGCCGGGCGTTCACGATCAGTAACTGACCCGCTGGGGCAGTTCAGCAGGAGGCTCTTCGCGCTTGCTAAAGCAGCTTTCATCCCAAGAGCTCAAAGCACTTGATTTAGAGGGTTCTATTAAGTAAAAGAATCTCTCGGAGCCGGGCAGCCACCAAGCTTTTAGGAATCAGATGAGTGCACCCCAAAAGCAGTTAAAAGGGATGGTTACATTTAATGGGGTGCAACATGCATTAGGGTTGTACAGTAGAACCTGAGAATTACAAACACCAAAGCTATGAACTGACCGGTCAACCACGCCCCTCATTTGGAACCAGCAGGACACAACCAAAGAGCAACAGAGACAGAAAAAGCAAACGTGGTACAGTTCTGTGTTAGACGCCACCTACTAAAAAAGTTTTAAAAAAATGATTTGATATGGTAAGGAAATGGTTTCTGAGCTGGTTTCATTTAAATGAAGATGGTTAAAAGCAGCATTTTTCTTCTGCATTATAAAGTTTCAAGCTGCATTTAAGTCAGTGTTCAGTTGTAAACTTTTGAAAGAACAGCCATGATGTTTTGATCAAGGTTACAAAAAACATCCAATCCCGAGATGTTCGTAACGCTGCGGTTCTACTGTACAACATTGTGGGGTCTTCTGGGGTGCAAGTTGCATTTAAAGATATGACTACTAGCTGATCTGTTGGAGAAATACTTTTATGCTAGAAACCTCTAGAGAACAGAACTGGGAAGTTCTGGCTCTGTCCACTGTAAATGAAAGATTTGGAAAGTTTGGTTTGATGTGTGTGGCTATTCAAATTTTCTCCATGACAACCCACTATTTAGCATGTGTGCATGATGGTTAGTGGCCAGTTTCAGTGGCAAGGTTACACCACAAGGTGGCAGCAGTAACCACCAATGCCAATAATCAGATGTTTACGAAGCAAAACTTTTTCTGGCACTCTCTTAGTTCAGCCCTTGGGAGAAGAGGGACCGGACCTTGTAAACTGTTGGCCTTTAAGGCATTAATGCTGTTCCACATCAGTATTGTGGAGACCTCGGTTCAAATTCTTGGCTGTGGATGAGCAGTCCAGCAGGATCTCTGGATGAAGTGGCAGCAGCCTGGTTACAGCAATGAGACAATGTCGTGTTGTGTCGTCTCCCCTCCCCCCCTCCCCCCCCCCTCCCCAAATGGAAGCGCTCAGCTGCAAGCCAAGAAGGTCAATACACTGGGGCTATTTCAGACCAATGGGTAAGAACTTAAGAAAGGCTGTACTGGGTCAGACCAAAGACCCATCCAACCCAGAATCCTGTCTACTGACAGTGGCCAATGCCAGGTGCCCTGGAGTGAGTGAACCTAACAGGCAGTTATCAAGTGATCTCTCATCTGCCATCCATCACACCCCTCTGACAGACATAGGCTAGGGACACCATTCCTTACCCGTCCTGGCTAATAGCCACTTATGGACTTAACCTCCATGAATTTATCCAATGGGGGAATGAATTCCCAATCTGGGTCCTTATGAAGGATGCCCTGCGTTATAATGGACCCCTCTGGTGAATTCAGGAATGGCATTGATGGCCTCTGCCATTGGAAGGTGTATGCTAAGAATGGGGAAGGAATAATGCGGTGAGCTGGGTGTTAGTTGAGACACACTGGGCTCCAAGTGGCAAAGTGTAAGGATCTTTTCTCTAGATCCCATGAGTAACTTCTGTTTTCCTGATCACCCAGGCACCTGGGCAAGAGTTTCCTTGTATTACAGCCCATCTCTTCAAGTTTGTCTTCATCCCTCTTTTTGTGAGCTGCTTCAGGACGGAGAAAACAAAATCTCCGGTCTCTCCCCCAAGTGCGGAGACCTAGCAAAGAAACGGCTCCTCTCTTTTCTGGCAGGTATTTGAAGCTGCATTAGCCTGGGTACGGTACGAGCGAGATCAGAGGGAACCCTGCTTACCTGAGCTACTGTCCAAAATCCGACTGCCCCTTTGTCGACCTCAGTTCCTCACTGACCGTGTGCAACAAGATGACCTTGTCCGCTGCTGCCACAAATGCCGGTGAGCGCTTGTTGGCTGTTCAGGAGTTGTCCAGTGTGTGGGGGCCTCTGTGCTGATAGTGTGTTGGATTGGCTGCCCCAGAAACTGGAATCCTCTCTCCATGAAATGGAGCAGAAGAGCAATTCCCTCATGCTGCCCTGCTGACATGGCTAAACCACCATCTGTAGGGTAGAAAAGAGATCAGTTGACATAATTGACAGCCTCAACAGAGGGGCCGGTTTGGATGGTGGTCCCAAGACCCACCGAACTATTGTTCTAATGTTTGGTCTTAATTTCAGGGACCTGGTGGATGAAGCAAAAGACTATCACCTAATGCCAGAACGCCGGCCGCACCTCCCGGCATTCAAAACGCGGCCCCGGTGCTGCACGTCGATCGCGGGATTGATTTATGCTGTTGGGGGTCTTAATTCAGCAGGTACCTTGCATATCCACTTCCCACCACTACCCGGTGATGTGTCTATTGAGTAACGGCATCAGATTGTAAACTTCATTCTTCACCCATAAAATGGTGAGCAGTCTCTCCTGCTCTTCCCTTTTTCTGCAGCCCTTTGTTGACACTCCTGCCATCCAGCCGACAAAGTGCGGAAGGGGGGGCTCTGGCCAGTTGAACGTTTTTCACTCTAGGATTGCTGGATGAATTGCTCAGGGATCTTGTTTCCAGTGTTTGTGAAATTGCACCCAAAGCAAACTTGTTGCTTTCGTCTCTTTAACATTACGGGGTCCCGTGTAAGTGTGGAGAGCCCTGAAGGCAGTAATAGAAGAGCATATTGGCAGCATTCATGCATTGCCGTCAAGCATACGACAGGTAAAACGATTGCCGTGCCCTTTGGTCTGTTTCAAAGTAAAGCCCGTGTGGTAAAGGCTGTTTCCATTTCCATTATGAACCTTTCTGTTGTACCTTGACCATGAAAAATGTGGCTCGTGCCCCAAGAGGCTTGGGAAGAAGAGCGTGTGTTGGTGGTTCGGCGTCTCTTTGGTTGAGGTACACGTGGAGGGACAGCAGGGGGCAGGCAAGTCGTATTCGAATAATGGGCAGTTTGGATGATCGAGAGGACAGGAGCCTCGTCCTCGCAGTCCTGCCCGGAGGTCTCTGCACTGCCATGGCACTAGGGGTGCAGAGGGCTGGCTGTGCTGCCGCAGAGCCATTGGCACCCAATCCTTTCAGACGTGACGTGGGCAGGCAGAGCAGAGACCCCCTAACCAGAGCTCTGCCCCTCCAGGACCCCAGCCGTCCCTGCACCATGGGCCTGCAGGGATCCGATGTCAGCGGCCCTGCGGCAGTGGAAGGAGCCCTCTGCAGCTCGGTTGTCACGGCCCTGCTCGTTCCCTCCCATGACTGCCAGGCTGCAGAGGGCTCCCTGCACTGCCCCAGGAGCCATTTAGCAGCAGGGCGGCCTCCCCCATGGCCAGGGGACTCATCCTCTTCACAGTCACTAGGGGGGGATATCGGCTGTAGATACGGAAACTCAGCTAGGTGAATGACGTAGTTGAATTTGGCGTATCTACAGCCGACTTACCTGCCGTCCTCACGGTGGCAGCGGTCAGCGGCGCGGTCTCCCGTCGACTCCAGCTTGCGCCTTTTGGCGAGCTGGACTTCCAGAGTCGACGGGGGAGCCGCTGGCGATCAATTTATCGCGTCTTGACGGCCAAAAGATCAGCCCCTCCCCAGCCTAGTGAAGACAAGCCCCTGGATGGGGGTCTCTGCTCTATTATCCAGACCTCCCGGTTATCCAAATCCCAGCCTTGGGCCCCAGCGCGAGCTCCATGGAGGACAAGGAAGGGAGTTGATCAAGCGGAGGTTCAGCTAGGAGGATTTGGGGTAAACTGGGCTCTACCATCGCTCTTTAGGCTCACGGGGAACCTGCCTAAACCCAGGAAACTTGCAGTAGCTTTTAAAAGCAGATGAATGCCATGCAGCAGCCCATTAATGCCACGGAGCCAGTGAACACCCAGGGCTGCCTCATGAGGCCTGGATTCCCTACCTGAGAAGGAAGAAGTCAGCCGTGCAGGAATGTTGTTGCTACAATTCCAGGGAGTCGGCTGGCCCCTGCCATGTTCACGGTCAAGCCTCATAGCTCCGAGGGTTTGATTGCAGGGGCAGGATGTAAGGCGTCTGCAAGCCATTTGGATTGTGGAGCCCAGATTGACAGGAGCTCCCTCCAGTCCTGAGCAGCTCCCCATCGGGGTTGGGTGGAGATGGAGCCGATATGCCGATGGGGTATTCTGACACGGGCTGACGTTTACATAGGAATGTGGAGAGGCTGGGGCTGAGGAAGCTACACCAACCTGGAGACTCGAGTAGGGACCATTTAGAGACTCCACTACCATCCCTACAGATAACTCAAGGCCCTGAGCTCAGGTCTTGCCCTTAACCCTCAGAGAGCAAACCCTGTATCCCCATTATCTTTCCGTGCCTCAGTGAACAGATGGGAAAAGTCCATCGCGTTCTGCTTCTGCCCCTGTTCGGCAGAGACGCCGAAAAAAACCACCCCAACCTCTGTCACTTTTTTAAATTTGAGTAGCAAATTTTTATGCAGGTGATTCACTGAACGTGGTGGAAGTCTTTGACCCCATTGCAAATCGCTGGGAGAAGTGCCAGCCGATGACGACGGCCCGGAGCCGGGTGGGCGTGGCTGTGGTGAACGGACTCTTGTATGCCATTGGTGGATATGATGGCCAGTTAAGACTGAGTACGGTGGAAGTTTACAACCCAGAGATGGATTCTTGGTCCAGAGTGGGGAGCATGAACAGCAAACGAAGGTACGCGAGACATACGCGCTGGTCTGTTCAAATCCTTTGAGGGGGGGAAGAGATTGAAATATTCACAATGGCAGGGGGAAAATCTAGGAAGCGGTAGGGCTGAAAATGGCCGAGGTGACCTGGGAGATCAGGGTTCGCAGTGCGATACAATAGGAAAAAGATCACTACACATTTTGGGCTGCATGTACCCTAGAAAGGAACAGGAAAGGAATGGTTGCGCTTTGCATAGCTCTGGTGCACAGGCACCTGGAGTGTTAGTCTGTTCTGGGCTCCTCTTCACCAGAATGACTCACTGCAGGGAGTTCCATCTAGACTTGCGCTGATGTTCTCTGATGTACGATATGAAGAGCTACATAGGTATTGTGTGGCTACACAGTGACCAAGGGTGGGGACAGAACTCCATTGGGGTAAGTGTCTGAGGGAGAATTCTTTGTGGTGGCACAACGAGAAATAAGATGAAACTGAGAAAGGGAAGACAGGCTGACTATCCGACAGAATTGCTGGTCGATCTAGAAGGACGTGGAATAGATTCCCGAAGGAAGTAGCAGAAGCCATGTTGCTTGGAACCTTTTTTTAAAACTAGACTGGATAAAGCAGTGGAAGATGTGTAGTATGGAACACGCATTCGCTGGCAGGCAGGGTGATGGACACATGGGTCGTCTGTCTCTCTGGTGCACTCATGCATCGCTGAGCGTGGCCAACCTGCAGCTCCGGAGCCACCTGCGGCTCTTCAGAAGTTAATCTGCGGCTCCTTGTAGAGGCACCGACTCCGGGGCTGGAGCTACAGGTGCCAACTTTCCAATGTGCCGGAGGGGTGCTCACTGCTCAACCCCTGGCCCCGCCCCCACTCCACCCCTTCCCACACCCTCTCCTGAGCTTGCCGTGCCCTCACTCCTTCCCCCTCTGCCCCCAGAGCCTCCTGCACGCCACAAAACAGCTGACCAAGAGGTGCAGGGGAGGCACTGATCGGCAGGGCTGCCAGTGGGTGGGAGGCACGAGGGGGGGAGGGAGGAAACTGATGGGGGTCTGCTGGCGTGTTTCTCTGACTCTCTTTGGCAACGTACATGGTAAATTCTGGCTCCTTCTCAGACTCGGGTTGGCCACGCCTGGTATAGACTCCTCCAAGGGAAAGCGTAGCCAGTTCACACAATGCAGGGCTTGCAGTCCAGGCTTTGCAAAATGAGTCCCGAGTGATCTTAGGGCTGAGCGGAAGAGCTGGTGGTTTATATGCTGAGCAAGGGGAAGTTGGTGTAGTTCACACCAGCCTAGGAATGACGTTGTGGTGGCACTTGGAAAGGCACACCGCGTTATGAGGCCAACAATGTGAAAACCCACCTATTAACTCTCACGGCAGCAATGTCCCTCCCTCCGCAGCAGCCTGTGGCTCGTCTGTCTCCTTCCAAATTGAAACGGGTTTGTGGCTTTCAGTGTTTTTGACTCTGGCCTCTTTGGCCTGCTCCTTGGTCACTGAGCAGCCTTAAATCGCCCACTTCTGCTAGCTTTGCAGCACGTCTTCCCCATAATCGTTTGTGTGCCTTGTTTTCATGTGGTTTCAAATGCTAATCACTTGGGAAGAGCGTACTGCATCTATCTCGTTACTTGAGACCCCGGATACGTGTTGGCATCAGTGCGATTCTGCTGGGACGGCGCTCCTTCAGGGAGGTTAGCGGCTCTGTTCAAGCAAATACAATTTAAACTCTGTAGTGCACAGTCCGGGAGTCAAGCAGGTTGTGCCATTTAAACCCTGTTCATACTGGTAGCTGGGCAAGGCTGTAGGTCTGTCTCCAGAGACGATCCAGAGTGTGAAGTCCTGGAACCATTTCCATGCATATCCTCATCTCTAGTAGGAAAACTCTGTTTTTCCATAGCTATGAGATTCCTTGTATGATGCTTTTCCCACAATAAGACGACCGCTTTTCTTCCATAGCTGGCTTATTCTGCCCTTTGCACCAGGAAGGAAGCGGCTGGGTTTGCTAATCCCCTAAACAACATTCTGGGCTGCAACAAGAATTCTGTTTTGCTTGCACTTCCCTGGAGTGTGCATCACGGGTGGTGGTGTTTCATCCTCGCTAAAAGGTAGTCCATTGAAGCCAAGCAGAGTGGGTGTTTTACACAGAGCAGAGTATGCCTGAAGGATTGTACCCAAGAGCTTGGCTTTTGCAGTCCACAGTGGTTTTCTCACTGCAAGATGAGTGCTGAGAGGAAGGTGGTGGGGCTTTGAGAAGAACATAAAGGTGAAGCTGAAGGTTTAATTTGAAGGTGGAATTGCATGATCCCTTTCTCATTCCTGAACGTGCATTGTGAGCCAAATGTTGATCCTATCAAATACAGTGGAGGGCTGACCAGCTTACTGGCGTCAACATGGCTACAGTAAAGCAATTGCTGTCTGTATAAGGTTTTGTACTGAAGCCCATCACCATAGTACCTGGGCATCTTCCACACAAAATCAACCTCAAGAGCAGGGTCCCTAGTGGACTTCCTGGAGTCCAAGGCACACCTTCCTTTTCAGGGCCAAAACTCTTCTTGGGGTAAGGTTTGTATTTTGGGAAGGGGTTTGGAAACAAAAGGGACCATTTGTATTGGAACTTAATGTAGAAAGGTCTGTTACTGGGAAACCAGCTTTGGGGCCAGACAAGTGGTTTAGCAAACTGGTGATGGGATATTGCGCCTTTCCCTCCTAGGCTGGTTGGTTGAGGCCATATTAGGCCAATAGTGACCAACATGTGCTTGGTTGCTTTGGCCATCTTCGACCACTTCCGGGCTTGCAAAACCTCCGCCACCAGTCAGCTCCATGGGTAGCCACAGTTGATAGAGTAAAAAAAGAGCAAAGACTCCCTAGAGTTGATTCTTTCAGGGCAGAGTTGAGGCGCATTTGCAGAATGTTATAAACAATTTCTGTACTTCTCTCCAGCTGTTTTCTAACTGGCTGCAGTTGACTTCATTCCTGAACTTCTCCATGTTAGCCAGATGCTATGGTCATGGGAACTATATAAATATGTAGTTTAGTAGTTGTATGTATCGCCTGGATTGTCAGAATTCCCGTTTCTAAATTAAGCTGTTTTATCCACCAGGTGTCAGGCAAGATGTGTTGAAAAAAATGTTTCATAATTCAAGCTAATCTGGTGCTGTGCACTTCATTGCAGCGCGATGGGAACAGTTGTGCTGGATGGGCAGATCTATGTATGCGGTGGGTATGACGGAAACTCGTCCCTCAACTCCGTGGAGACATACTCCCCAGAAACAGACAAGTAAGAGCTACTAACCGTACCACTGCTACTCCCACTGAGCTCTGCCTATAACCTGAAGCATAGAACTAACAGCTGAGAGCACTGTTTTTAAAACAGATGAGCTACAATATAATGAAAAACCTTTTATTTCCTATATAGCAACTATATTTGGTTTCAAACCATATGCACTCGCTTGAGCGAAGTGAATGGAGTAAAGTTTTGATACAGAGCTAAGGCCCCTTGTTTTCAGTTTTTACTGATTTGATTCCCCCACCACCACCACCTACATTTTGGACCATCAGATACGTGGAAATACTGATTTGTGTTAAGAAAATTCAGTACATTACATGAGAGAGCTATTTGTTAATGTCCAAATAGTTGACGTGTAAATACAAGACTGTTAAAGTAAGGTGACGTAGTCGAAGACACGTGTGAACGTACTCTTAAAATACAGTTCATGAAATAACCCACAGCGTTAAAGTGTTTTTACTTTCAATACTCTTACTTTTCCCTATTTTGTTTTCCTCTGTTCTCCCATTCCCCAATATTAACTCCAGTATTTACCCAATAATCAGTGAAGCTGATTTATTGTGCTAGTATTCACCCTATTATTAATCTTTATAATAAACACTGATAAAAAAATTCCCTAGAATTTATTTAAAATAAAATCTGAGAATGAAGGGCCTTGTCCAGAGCTTACAGATGGTGGAGTGAAAAATACTAGAAACTCAGTATCCGAAAGGCTTTTGGGTCTCCTGAAAGCTTTGCAGCTCATTGAATGTGTTTCTGTGGAGCTACATGTGCTCTGCCTATGGAAGGAGGAGACTCTTCTACTTCTGCTCTTTGCTTGTCTCTTGGCAAGGTGGACGGTAGCGACCGCCATGAGTTCGAATCGCAGCGCAGCCGGCGTCACCGTGTTCGAAGGCAGGATCTACGTGTCTGGAGGGCACGACGGTTTGCAGATTTTCAGCAGCGTAAGTCTGAATCTCGGAGCCAGTTTTGCATTGCGTTGATTTCTTGTAACTTTGTGCTGATGAAGTTGGACTAAAAGCACTGACCAGAGATTGGAAAAAGGGCAGGTGGGGACAACTTCCCCCACTCCCTAATCTAAGCATATAGCTCCTTAGTCTTTATCTTTGACGTCACCTGTTGGTCTAGTTCCGGATGATCCCTGAGCAGGGGCCACTAACTGAGCCAAACAAATACCCACTAGAGGCTAGATTGAGAGTGCAACTCCTGCTCGCTTTTGGGCTGAGCGGAGAATTCCGCCCCTTTCCAGAAGTGAGACTGCTGCACAAGTCGATTCTGTTCTCACCGCTTCCCCCCTCCTCATTTAGTAAATCATTGTAGCCTCGCGTCTTTGGTCCTTAGTGTTTCAAGCACCATTAAAACTCCCAGATGCCTATATGTGTTACATCTGCTGTCTTTGCCTGTTTGTGGGATGTTGTTTCAGAAACTATTGTGACTCTTTAAACAAACTCAGAAGGTAGCGGGAGTTGACCGTGCAGGACAGAGCTGCGATTCCTAGTCTGATTCCAGTCTCAGTCCTAAATTATAGACTTCCTTATATATTTTTTTATTCGGAAAAGTCTGTGATGGGGGATCTCTTCTGCCCTACTGGGAACAGAAGTGCAGTTTGTTGTATCTGAATCACTCTTGCCACCCATTAAGTGCTCTTGGAACATTAGCTTGTCAGTTGGAGGCCCAGCCTTCAGACTAGGCTGTAATATTGACTATTACTGCCTACCTTAGCAGACTAGAAAAAAATCCCATTGTCTGGCAGCCTGGGACACCCAAAAGCTGAATCTGGGCTAACATATCGGCCTGACCGGACCACGACTTTGCCATATTCTTCCTTGAGCTCCGTCAGTTAGGTCTAATGCTGCCGTTCAAGAAGAGGGCTGATTGACTCTGCACTCCAGATCTGCCACAGATACACTAGAATTGACCTGTTTGATGTAAGGTTATGAACTAGATAGATGACCTGTTCCAGCTCTATGACTCTGTGCTTCTATAAGCCACGCGAAAGGTCAGGAAGAATGACTGAAAGCTGAAGCCAGACATGTTCCAATTAGAAATTGGGCATGCTTCTTTTAAACAATGAGGTGATGAACCATGGCACCAGCTACTGGGGAAGGTGGTGGAATCACCACCACTGAATCTCCAAATGAGGACTGGCTGCCTTTGAGGCAGATGCTTTCATAGAATTTCAGAGTTGGAAGGGACCTCAGGAGATCATCTAGTCCAACCCGCTGCTCAGAGCAGGACCAATCCCCATTTTTGCCCCAGATCCCTAAATGGCCCCCTCAAGGATTAAACTCACAACCCTGGGTTTAGCAGGCCAATGCTCAAACCATTGAGCTATGCCTCTCTCTCTCCCCTCCCCCCCCCT
Organism: Sternotherus odoratus; assembly: GCA_032164245.1. Classification (NCBI taxonomy): domain Eukaryota; kingdom Metazoa; phylum Chordata; order Testudines; family Kinosternidae; genus Sternotherus; species Sternotherus odoratus. The sequence continues at coordinate 220,025,980 of JAVMKO010000002.1, read as the reverse complement.
TAGGCAAGTGCAAGTTATTGGGCTTTATTCCGGTATAACTGGGTGAAATTCAGTGGCCCATGTTAAACAAGAGGCCAGACTAGATGAATTGATGGTCCCTTTCTGACTTAAGCTTTAAATCCGTGAAGTCATGATAAACATTTCCTAGTCTGCCTGTAATTGTCTTAGTGACATATACTTACCTAGGCTCAAAGGCAGCTCTCATTCCTTGGCCGAGTGCAACCCACCCTACAGGTGTACAAATGCCAGAACCCCCTCAATGTGCTGACACTCTCTTAACTACAGGTGGAGTATTACAACCCTCACACAGCCACGTGGCACCCCGTCGCAAGCATGCTGAACAAGCGGTGCCGGCACGGAGCCGCCTCCCTGGGCAGCAAGATGTTCGTCTGTGGTGGCTACGATGGGTCCGGCTTCCTCAGCATCGCCGAAGTGTACAGCTCCATGGCGGATCAGTGGTACCTGATCGTCCCGATGAACACCCGACGGAGCCGCGTCTCCCTGGTAGCCAACTGCGGCCGCCTCTATTGCGTGGGTGGCTACGACGGACAGTCCAACCTGAGCTCGGTGGAGATGTACGACCCAGAAACCAACCGCTGGACATTCATGGCCCCTATGGTGTGTCACGAGGGAGGGGTTGGTGTGGGGTGCGTGCCGCTTCTGACCATCTGAGAAGGAAGCGCTGGCGGCCGTCTCCAAGCAACGACTTCTGGAGAGGTTTAACGAGGGGTTTGTGATGTGATAGATCAAGAGGGACATTTTTAGGTGCTCAAGTGTCATTCGCGAACACAACGAATTCAAAAGAAAGTCGCCCAGCGGTTTTTGGGGCCGAGGCTCCACACCAGATGAATCCTTCACCATTCAGACATGCGTGTGTAACCTACTCGCTTCCCTTCCCCCACACTCTAGTTGTTACATGGACCTAAGGCTAGGCAGCTGCTTCCTTCTCCTAGCCTTTGCGTCAGGCACTGCATCGATCCAGATGTGGTCCACTTCTGGTTATGCTATTGGGAAGCAGTGGTGGAGTCTGTGTTGGTTTGACCCTGCATAGACTAATGTTGGCCAGATCAGTGGGAGAGCGCGTGTATGCAGTATGTTGAGGGCAAATGACCCTAATGCCACAATTCAGTTTATTAGTAACTACAGTAGCTTGAGTATTATGAACAGGCCTGTTCGTTCTGTTTAGTTACCAGGCACGTTGGATTTTACCCACTCTTACAAAATGGTAGGGGCCTTTGTCACCAATATTGGTGCTTAGAAGCCCACGTGTGGGGTAACCCTTGGAGATGTGTCACTCCTTAATTTCTGAGGATCTATCCCTATGACCAATGTATTTCATTTTCTTCTTTTGAATGTAATTTACTTTGTTCTGCTGGATCAGGAAAATTGGATGTAACCATTAAGGGAGGATGACAAATGTTTTCCCCTCTCAGATTCTCCAAAAAACTAGATGAAAACATCTAACAGGACTAAAAGATGGCTGAGGAAAATTGAATATAAATTGACACCAGCAGCAAACTTGCATTTAAATAGAAAAACTGCCAAAATGTTAATTATACAGATATTCTTTTTTAAAATTAAATCTCTTAAAGCTTTTTTCCTTTCACAAAACTTAGGCAAAATACGTATTAGAAACAGCTGGATTGCAGCATGGTCAAGATCTGTCCTTTGGATCTTTTGCACAAAGATGAAAATGTAGCACCTCGTGTGCTTTGTTTTGGAAAGTTCCTCCTCTGCTTTCAGATGGTTTTGATTTCCAAAAATATGGTGTGGGTTTTGAAATACAGGAGACTCTCGATTATCCAGGATGATAGGGGGAAAAATTAATCCTGGTTAATAAAATCCTGGATAATCACCATCCATAGGAAATATGGGGGCAGGAGTTGGTTCACCAGCCACCCTGTGCTGGAGGAATGGGGTGTTGGTTCACTGGCTGCCCTGCGCCCTGGTGGGGTTTTTTGTGTGTGTTTGGGGCGGCAACAAAGCCAAAGCCAGCCCTGCGAGTTACGCGTTTGTTTGTTTTTTGACGTCCTGGTTATTCCACATCCTGGATAATCGAGAGTCTACTGTATGCACTTGGCCCGCTGTGTTGTGAGCTCTTACGTCTGCTGTTGATCTGTTTGACAGCTGTCATTTACTTAAGAAAGCTCAAATACAATCCGGGCCTTCACAGAGAAATAACGCTGAGGGATAGACAATAAGGATGCAAGGGACATAACTTGAGCCCCAGGAAGATCGCACATGATCAAACTTTCAGCACAGCCGAAGGTTTGTTAAATCAGCATCTAGTTTTTTCTGTTTAGCTCCACTGGAAATATCTTTACAGAACGCTCGGTTGATGCTCTGTTAACCTGGCCGTGCAGCCATCTTTTTACAGCCAAACAAGAATGGTTGCAAAAGTGTGAAATTGTCAACATCCTTCACTTAAAGGAGAGATGAATGTGAAAGACTATTAGTGACCAAGCAGTCAGTCTGGTCTTTCCCCAAGAGTCCATGTTCCCCACTGTTGTTTTCCCGTCATGCAGCCTACACTGGGAGACGATAAGGCATTCTCTACCCCCTTCTTCCTTGGTTCTTCGCCTTTTTAATATCCCTGTCTCTCCTCTTCTGTAATGACTGCAAATGGAAGGACACATGGATCCTTGTGTTTTTACTGCAGCTACGGTGGCACGTACCACTTGCCAAAGGGATGCTTTGGAGTCTGCGTGCCTGGAGCTTTGTCCTGGAGACTTGTCAGGTACCTTTATGGTGCCTGTTCTCCTTTGTAGACCTGCAGCATGGATGACTGGGTCCAAGTCTCGTCCTACATTGCTGCCTATGTAGCTACGTCAGGCACTGAGATGCGGCTTTACAATGATTTTTTTTTTTTTTTATGCCTCAACTTTGCCACTTTTTTTTGAAGTTGATCATCCCCCAGTGATGTGAGTGGCCAGCACATGGCATGGTTGTGTATTCTAACAGGACAAGTCGTCAGAGTTCTCTCACGTCTGGTTTCTTTGAAACCTCCTTTTGTGCTAAATCAAGAAGCAACGAAGTTTTCAAAATCCAAGGAGGTGTTTGACCACTTTAGTCAGTCCAAGCATGAAGCCAGCACTCTGCGTTAACTTGCATCACAGAGGGGTTAGGGTAACGCATGACACCGACAGCCTGTGTGGAATACAATACCTAGACACACCAGGATGCGGGAAGGACAGCGTGGCCTAGGAGAGACCCTTTTGAACTTGGGGTTACTATTATAAAATGATGTGAAATGTATTTATTAGCTCTTCGGTATTTCACGTGCATGAATATGGTCTGTCACTAATCTAGGGCTTCCTTCTCCGCCTACTTCCTCCTGTGGGATCCTTTCGAGAAGCCCTGGTCACAGTCTGTGAGAAGGCCAACACAGGCTTCTGATGGGAAGGGAAGGAGGCTGTATTCAAACACTAATCTCTTCCATGGACACAAAGGGACCCTGGGGAAATGAGAACTATGAGTCCATTTCTTTTCGTGTACGCTTTTCTATGTTTGAACCTTCCTCTGCAAGGGCCAGATCCTGTGAGACTTGGAGCACCCTCATTTCTATCCTTCCGTGGGAGCTGAGCGTGCCCAAAGCTCTTCAAAGGGAGTCCTCTGAGTCTGAATTTCTGTGCTTCGTGGGGTTTTTTGTTCCTATCAAAAACCTCAATGCTGCTTAGATTTTTTTTTTTTTTTTTTTTTACTTTGGGTGTGGATGTGGCTGTCTCTCTATTCAGGTACCATGTATATTGTCGGTGTATAATATGAGCATGTGTGGTTCTCAATGTGGATGGTTTGTCTAGGTATCGATATCTATTTCCTGTCTGCGTACATTTACCAACCAATGGATCATGCTTGAGGATAAACATTCGTTTGGCATTTCCATGCTGCTAAGACTTTTTTAAAATGTTGGCATCAAGACCGAGGCGGTTTTCGGGCCACGAACTGAAAGATGGCAGAAAAATAAAATGGTGGTTTGCCGTTAGCTGTGTATCTTGGGGAAGGGGTGTGGGGGGGGCAGGGGAGGGGGGGACTTCAGGTTTATTTGCGTCTGAAAGTAAAGTGTGTGTGGCAAGGAAGGAATTAGCAATTTCTTTCTGTCCTATTCATCTTCCCAGATAGTGAAGCTTGCCTGAGAGGGGGAAACACAAGCAGGGGTCTGACTGAGCAGATTTATTTAGGGGCCTGTAGTGGGGCAGCATTTCAATAGATGCAAAATCTCCCCCCATTGCTCCTCCGGCCACTGCCGCACCCCCCACCCCCTTACTCCGGCCACTGCCGTGGGGGCACTCACCCCTCCGCACATGGGGCCGTGGGTAGCAGCTCACGGGGGGGGGGGGGGAAGGAGGGCAGTGGTGGCTTCTCAGTGTGCCTGCTCAGCTGGAGGGCTGGACAAATTGAAGCAGCGGGCCGGATCCGGCCACCGGGCTGTCGTTTGGAGACCCCTGGTTTGAAGGATGGAGCGGGAAATGTTGCTAGGAGGTCTCTGCCTGCATTCCTTGGTGGTGGTGGGACGGTGCAGAAACTTGTGACCACTTTCCGTGGTGGGAGAGGGAAAGTGTTGATCTGTGAATTGCATTACGGTGGCTGCTCTGCAAGCTCTGAGAACGAGATGGAAGGTGGATGTCAGCACATCCCTCTTCTACACAACGCAGTCTGAAGCTGGCTGATCTGCCCATACAATTGAACGGGGTCGGGCAGTCGGAGGTGTTATGCTGCCTGACCACATTATGACATCATTTGTCATTTGGTTCTTATCTCTTGTGATTGGACCAGACTGTGCATAAACCACATTACCTAATCATTCCTGCCCTGATCTTCAGTGTTTCTTACAATACTGCCTTGCGGCCCCATTCTTTGACCTTTTTGTGCACAGAGTACTAGACAGCCTCTGTCCCACAGAGCTTACAATCTAAGTGACTTTCCCACCGTCATATAGTCGGCAACAGAGCCATGAATAGCACCTGGATTTTCTGACCGGTCTAATGCCGTGTGGACGGTAACACAGTTTGGTATTATCTAGGCAGGCATAGATTCTCCAACAGGCCTATGTAGCTGGGGCATTTAGCCCCAGAGGAAATTCTCTGTGATGATGGGGAGAACTTAAAAATGGTTGATTCTGGAAAATGAACATTAAGGAAGCCAGAGGGACGTAAACTGAGTGGGAATGGTGCCATTTTCACCTTGTGCATCCCTTTTGTTTCACTGCATTGTACTATAATCATGACTTTAAATTTAAAAAAAAAAATGTTTAAATTTGCTCTTTTCTTAAAAAAGAAAAGAAACGCAGCCCACCGCCGGTTCTGCAGCTTCTGTTTGTCATTGCGTGATGGAGTGATAGAAATGTGAATGGCTTTTGTATTTTTTGGTGCACAATGATCCAATTCCCCTCCCGCTTGGCTAATCATGTTCTCTATTGTGTGTCTGTGAAAAGGGCACTTTTATGGTAACAATCCTTTTTTATGTTAAAAAATGGGAGAAATGTATTGTCTGTACAAATCTTGTGACATTCAGCTGTTGTATATGACAGTTCTGTGTATCTAAATTGCAAGTGTCGTCTTAGGGTACGTCTTCACTACCCGCTGGAGCGGCGGGTAGCAATTGATCTTTTGGCGATCGATTTATCGCATCTCGTTAAGACGCGATATATCGATTGCCGGCGGCGCCTCCGTCGATTCCAGGCGCAAGCTGGAGTCAACGGGGGAGTGCACCGCCACCGCCATGAGGACGGCAGGTAAGTCAGCTGAAGATATGCTGACTTCAGCTACGTTATTCACGTAGCTGAAGTTCCGTATCTTTGGTCGATCTCCTTCCTCCCCCCGTAGACCAGCCCTAAGTCATGAAACATACTCTACCCTAGTGAAAGGAGGAGGTTTTCCACCCAGTAGAGAGGACTACATTAAACCTGATCTCAGTGTGGGGGAGGCTCAACCTGCGTGCAGCACAAGGTGTAGCCTCGTCTCGAATTAAACACTTAAGAGTTGTTCTTCTAACATGGCTCCAGCTAAGGCAGTTCACAATGCTGAGGCAGGCGTTGTGGCCAGATGGCTTTAGAATGGCCACATTGTAGACTGAAATGTGGTTCCCATTTGGCTTGGGCCCCTCTACACTGCCTGACCCAACTTAGAAAGGGGTTTAGCTGGCTTGATATTTCAACTTTAATTTGGAAGCACATGGGGATGCAGTTTGAGAAATTGCCTTCTAAGGGGAGACCTGGACTTGTACAACATGTGTGTGTTGGGGGGGGGGGGGTTAGAAGATCTTGTGAGTCAGGAAGGTGGGGAACACAACTATTTAAGCAGGGGATGAGAGTTTGTGCATTGACATTTTCCCAGTGGAAACCCGGGTTCCGATCCTGCTTGGTGTGCAAGGTGAGTTTCTCTCATAGTCCATATTCCTGGATAGCGTCCCCCACACCAATACCATTACCAGCACAGTCGTGTCCCAGTCTTTGCTCAGTGACGGATGCTGTAGGAGTGAAGTACAATGGCAGAGCCTGGGAGTGAGGGGGGAACCCACCCCACACTTGCAGGTGGTACTGAACTGCATTGGGAAAGCGTGTCTCCCCAGTAGAAGATTCTCCCGTGCTCCTCTCCACTTAGTGATGATATTAATCCCATCATCCTTGTGAACAAGGTGTAATCGCAAACTTAAAATCCAGTTTCCCTTGAACTGATTCATGTTCCCACCTCCCTGCCTCCCCACCAAAGCCATGGTATGGAAGTTCTCATGCGAAAGTCCATCCTCATGCGAACGTGTGCTGCTGTATCGGGATGTAGATTTCAGATCAGGCTTCGTTAACCTCCTGACCCTCTGAAGGCTGCTAATGCGAGCCAACAGGATATGATAATAAAATACAGTGGATTCATTAAGCCCTCCTCCTGAAAAGTCTGAGGGGCCAAATTCACCCCATAAATCAGTGGGCTTAACCAGTTTGGGAACCCCTTAGCTAGTGTATGGGAACCCCTGGGAGTGTACTGGAGAAAATGTGTAATAGTGGATTTTGTGTGTGTGTGTGTTTCTTTCATTTTCCTAATAGACTCCTCAGTTGAAGCTTTAAAATGTTGGGAATTTGTTACATAACATTACGGTAGCTAATTTACTTCAAGATGTACCAATGAGAACACAGATACAGAGATGTGGATGTACAGAACCCTCCCCTCCAATCATCATTCAGGGTGGGTTCAGTTGCCCAACAACTGTCCAGTCTGAAAGAACTCAACTTAGGGGCGGGGTTGGTGGTACATGTTGCACTGTAACTATAACTGAATGTAACCATGAAATGTGGACAGATGGCTAACGACAGGCAGTGTTAAGTATCACACAAAGTATCTGTGCTGAGAAGGATGAGGTACACAGGCAGCTGGTAGATCTGGAAGGGGTACACTATAAGAAAAGGTTAGGGGCGTCTGCACTAGCTTAGTCCTGGGTTGTTCAGTGGGCCCAGCGCTGGGAACGAGACCTGAATTGAAAATGTTGTGAATACATTCCCTTCCCGGGACTGTGCACTTTTCCTCTTGTTGCACTCTGTTTCCATTTGTAGAAAGTGGCACCATAGATGCTTTGTGCCAGGTGTCCCCCAAAGCTGTAAAATCTATAGCTCAATGACTCCCATAAAGCACCCCCGGGTGAAAATATTTCTTTGTTCTTTACAGGCTGAGGCGGAAGAGCCCGTTGCTGTTGTAAAACATCTCCTGCACCTAAAATAAACCCAGCAGTCTGGGCTTTCAGTCCGTGGCCATTCCAGAGTGGAAGCATTTGGGAGAACACTATGGCATATGACAGCCGAGTAGCTGGTGGTGGGAGTAGGGCAAGGGCTAAAATGTCTGAAGTACCAACATAACCCATGTACCTCGTCCTTAGTGTTAACTGCTGACTCCCTTCTTCAGAAGCCATACCAGGTGAGGTGCTGTTCCCTTGGAAGCAGGTGATGAGCAATAGGAAGCCAGTGATTTTACCACAGGGAATCTTGGGGGATTTTGCTGCGGGGAACGGAATAAACTTGCTCAGTGGGTCGTAATTTAGAGGCAGGTGATGGTCATTGGAAAGAACAGATTAGACAGGTCAGGGGACTAGTCTTAGTCCTGCCTTAAGTGCAGGGGACTGGTCTAGATTCAGATGAGCAACTGAGGTCCCTTCCAGTCCTACACTGCTGGGATTCTCGTTTCGAGCGCACAGATTGTGCAGTGTCCCTGAGGAATGGGCCAGTCGCACTGATTCTGGGTGCATTGTAGACGTGACTTTGATAAGAGAGGTTCTTGTAGCATTTGCATCTCCAATGGCCAGTGCAATCATTAACTAACGAACCCACCCACAGCAGAGACTGGTAAGCATGATCTCGGTTTTTAAAGTCAGAAAAATAGGCACCGTTAGATTATGGGGCCTATTCCTGGCCCTGCAGCAACTGAGTGGCAGAACTCCAGGCTCCCAGCCCTGTGGTCTGTCCACTAACCCACACTACCTCCTCATTAGCTAGCGAAGGTTGTTTGGGTTCCAGGCAGAATGTCCCATGATGGCTTCAGCAGGGGGGACGTGCCTTTAAAAAGCCCAAACACTTCTCTAAACCCCTTAAAAAGTTTTCTCCCCTAGGATTGCAAGCCAAATGTGGCCATCCCTCAATGCAGCTTTATGGTTCTGACTCTCAGTGGAGATGAAGCCTCTACCTTCTACTCAGCCCTGCCAGCCGAATATTAATCTGCATAAAGCATGGTTATTCTCTCTGTCCATACAGGAACGACTTCACCCAAAGGTCTGAGTTTCCAGTGCCTCCCAGCCAGTCTGCTCTGGGCCAGCTGGGAACCTTCTCTCTTGTGGGGGAGGGGGGGGAGAAAAAGCACAAACTTTGCTGCACGTCAATAAACCTAGAAGGGTTTGGCTGCGTTTTGTTTTTCTTTCGCCAAGGCCAGAATTCTTTCCAGCTGCATAAATACCCCCGTGGAAGTGCTCCCGGACTCTGCTCCTGCGAAATCGCTGTTTAGAGTTCGGATTCCGAGAAGTCAGCATCAATCCACTCAACCATGTTGCGCCCTCCTGAACCCTAGCCCAGAGAGCGCCGCTGAGGCTTAGGTTTGTTTTTGAAAGGGGCGCATCTTGCCAAGTTAGATGCAGGGAGGTCGGTGACGCTGACCCGCTAGCCTTGTTGTCTTTAACTCCAGGGAGAAAGTGCTGCGTCGGCGTATTCCACTCACTGGAGTCAGTGAAGCAGCAGCCGCCATGGCGGTGGGATTATTCCTGGTGGCCCTGCTGGCGTCTCTCGGGGTGTTCGTTACTGCCAGTCCTCTTTTGGAGGCTCAGCTGCTGTCCCCCCGAGATGTGGCTCGTTCTGCAGTCGAGGCCTATAATCAAGAGACTGGAACGCAGGCGGTGTTCCGGCTGTTTAAGCTCAAAAGCTTCCACAAAACAGTAAGAACGTGTTGGCTTTGGAGTCTCCTTTTCCTCATAGACGTTAGCCCATGGGGGGGGGGGGTTAAAGTGTATGTATAATAATAGCAGGAGGAACTCCAGGAACAGAACTGAGACAGGAATGTAAGTGCTGAAGGTACAATGAGGAGTGTTCTATAGGAAAACCTATAAATCAAATCCTATATAAAGCCAGATTTCCTGCTGAATTCTCCCCAAGGGCAAAGCTTGTCCACATGGGAGTTGAACCGGTGTAACGGAAGGTGTGAATTTAAGCTGGTGGGGGGGGGCACTTATTTCAGTGTCATTTTGAAGTAGACTGGAAAGGGATTGAATCAAAATGGAAATAAGCCATCTTGAAATGAGAATGGGTCCGGGTGGGTTTGCTCCACTTTTTCAAAATTGGCTTTAAACTGGTGCCATTTCCCCATGGAGACGAGACCGGAGTAACCCCTCTTCTCCTAGGAAACTAGGCTGCCCTTCCCCTCTAGCCCTTCCGCTTGCACAGCACCGGACGAACCAGTTCAGTGCGCTCTGCTGGGAAGACTGTTCTGCAGGGCTCTGCGTTCACTCTCTCCTGGACTCCAGACCAAGGGTGCTGCAAATCCCCAAGGGTGCTGGGGGCTGGTGGGTTGAAGGAGCAATGGGAACAGTGCGAGTTGCCTGCTCAGAAGCAGCCTCTTGGTGTTCAGAATGGATTTTTTTTAAGGGGGACCCCAAAACAGCTGTTCAGGGGGGGTTCCTAGAGAACTCCAAAGATTCTGGAGAAATTGAAATGGGGTGAGCTTGACTCGGGGAATGTCTTTTTGGGTGGGGATCAAAACCAGCAGGGGAGAACAGGGAGCAACCCCCCACCCCCACCCCCACCCCCACCCCCACCCCACACAAACACAGAGCACTGTTGTGAGCAGGCCAAACAGAGCCCAGAGCTGGGTGGGGGAGAGGCCAGTCGCAAGCAAGGCAGCAACTGGCTCCCGAAAAGAAGGGACACGGTATGTGGGGAAGGGAGCTGTAGCAAAAGGAAGAACATGACTCCGGAGAGCATACTAAGGCCACAGAGGGGAAGTGACAGGAAGAGAGACCGTGTCAGAGAGCGAAAGGGACTGTGAGCCAGAAAGCACAGGAGGGAAAACAGCCAACACATTCCATCAACTGTCAAGAAAGATTGCACAAGAGGGGATTGCGCAAGACTTAACGAAACCTCTGAAGAATTTTTCCTCCAAAGTCAGCGCTTGCAGAGGATGGAAATTGGGAAACTGAAAAGGGAACAGTGAACGGTGGGGTTTATGTTCTATAATAGGGTGACCAGATGTCCCAGTTTTATAGGGACAGTCCAGATTTTTGGAGCTTTTTTTTTTTTTTTTTTTTTTAAAAGGATTATACCTATTACCCCACCGCCCCCGTCTGATTTTTCACACTTACTATCTGGTCACCCTAATGTTCTAGACATTGTGTTTTCCAATTCAGAATTCTGTTTATTTCATAAATGGAAGTTGGCACAGTGAGTTTAATTAAGATAATTGCTCGTCTACGGCACATAACAGTCATTCACCGGTGAAGCCTGAGTGGTAGTTCCTGCTAAAACAACTCACTCTGGTTTATTTGTGACTATTCCCTACTTACCTGATTTCTACTTGATCCCAACTGAGATAGACCACTTCTGCCACTTCTTATTGCTCCAGTTCAGAACATCTCCCCTTCCCTGCTTGCGGTGGTTTCTTTACAAAAGATAGAAAAATCCATCTGACTGCTGTATGTACATCTGTATTGTACTGTATGTCTGACTGTACTGTATATCTGACTGTACTGTCTGCTGTATGTACATCTGTACTGGACTGTATGTCTGACTGTACTGTGACTCCTGTATGTACATCTGTATTGTACTGTATGTCTGACTGGACTGTATGTCTGACTCCTGTATGCACATCTGGACTGGACTGTATGTCTGACTCCTGTATGCACATCTGGACTGGACTGTCTGACTGCAAATGCAAACAGAGCTGCTCAGAAGTGCCAAATGTTGGCTTCCAATTTGCACGCCTTTCCTTTGGGGCCAGGTCAGCCTCTGCCCGTGTCCCTTTTTGCTGGTCACCCCAATTTAAATCCTCCAAAGAGGGCTGGGGCAGGACACAAGTGACACACATACCAGTGGGGGCACTCGGCTCAAGGCGGAAATTCCCCTTTGGTGGATGTCTTGCTGCTGCTCCCTAGGAGGGAGACCAGACAGCAAGTGTGACCCATGCCCCAGCACACATCACAGGCCGCCAAGAGGTGCCGGGGGAGGAAGGGCAGTGAGCAGGGGCATGCACAGGCGTTTACGAGAGACTCCTTTTGGGTGGGCACGTTCTGTTCTCCACCGAGACCTGGGGTTGCAGGAGTTTGCTGTCCCCCTCCCCCCATCTCCCAGGCCCATAGCTGGAGGAGTTCGGTGCCCCTGATGATAACGGGGGGAGGGAGTGATGTGTCTTTGCCCCCTCTTGCGCTTACCCCTGGCAGCGAGAGAATTCCATCCGTCATGACCCACCATGACAGGAGTCTGCCAGGGCACCAGATGGGAAAGCAGGGATGGCTGGTGAGCAAGGGGAGTGTGTGGGGCAGGTACCTATGCTACCACGTTGGTCTAAGGAGAGCACGAGTGTGCACTGTTAGAAATGCCTGACGGCAGACTGCAGACGCCTGACTGCACACAGGATGCAAGTAGCTTTTGGTCTCCTGAAATCTCCCTGCGGGGTTGCTCTGCTCCTCAAAAAGCAAGTGACTGTTCTGACCCGAGCAGGCAGGTAGCGGATGCTGGGAGCCCTGGCTTCCGCGCTAGGCATTGCTCGGTGACGCCATTAAAAGATTTGTCCTTGTACCTGTAGCAGTTTGACTGGGGCACGCACTTCAGCATCAACTTCACCATCAAGGAGACGCACTGCCGGAAAAGCGTGGCTAGCTACCGCCTGGAGGACTGCAGATATCGGCCGAACGGGGTAGGTGGGAAACGCAGGTGCCGACTTTCACGTGGTAAATAAGCCCCCCGACTTTCACAATCAGCCAAAAATCAAGCGAATCCCATTTCAAAACGAGGCCCAAACAGGCCAAATCTCTAGGAACCCCGGCACTAGATCCCCCTGGATGAGCTCAATGTTTAGCAGACAATGTTTCTAGTTCAGACAGAATTCTTTACTAATCTTACTAATCTTTACTTTTCTTATTAATTACTAATCTTACTAATTCTTTCTAATTAAGTACTAATTCTTTCTTTCTTACTAATTAAGTAAGAATTAGTGATTCTTACTAATCTTTACTCATTTTACTAATTTTCTTTAGATTGTGAGTCCTGCTCTTTAGGGAAGGAGCTGTCCTCTGTGATACGTCTGCCCAGCTCTTGGCAGGATGGGACTCTGACCTCGGTTAGGGTGTTCTGTATTACAGTGTTACTTAGTATATATTCACCATGATTATTACCATCACTGGAGGCTTCCTCTGAGTTGAAAACAATCGCAAAACCTCCCTTCCGTGAAGCTTTGCCGGGCTCCTCATTGAAGTCCTTCTCCCTCGCTCTCTCCCAAGATAACAAAGGATTGTTCCGCCAACGTGTCAGTTCTTGACTTCGTGCAAGAGGCACCTTTGACATCTGTGAAATGCACCCAGCAGCAGGTGAGCGGTTACCTGTCCATTGGGCTCCTGGAGCCAGGTACACTCAGCCCTGATGGTAATGAAATTACCGTGCTTTGTGTTGTCTGTCCCTTGATTGTCCCTAGAGGAGACTGAGACAGAACCAACATGGGTCAATGAGGGAATCATTCCATGTTGGTCATCTCATCCTCGAACAAACCTACATGGTAACTCTTCCTTAAACACGTGGGGCCCCCAGAAGGCCTTAGACCTATGTAGAGATGTGTAGCTGCATTGTGGGCCCGTGAGGTGTCTGGAGATTGTCACTCCCAAGACAGAGACCCATATTCTGCCCTCAATCTGCAGCTCCTGTGGGCATCCCTGGAAGTTGCTCATGAACTCTGATGGCAGTGCACACTGGGTTTTCCTTTCTCTGGTGTGAGAGGGAGGGAAATGCAGGAATGAGTCACCAAAGATTCCTCAGTCCTTCATTCTGACCATGATGGGAGGGGGTAGAATCAGGGTTAAGAGGAATGACCCTGTCCAGTCTTCAGAGAGGGGGCTGCAGCCCCAGAGGTGAGGCCAGGGATAGAATTGGTTTCGGTCCAGGACCCATTCAGGATTGGGCAAGGGCCTGGGAAATTATTTGCCATTCATTCCAGCAGGAGGCAATCATGAGCTAACTGGGTAGGTGGACGGTTTGGTTGAAGACTGTGAAATAGAAACCAGCCCTTGGAGGGGAAATATTGACCCTTCTGATCCCTTTGAATTCCAGAAGGTGAAAAAACCCAGCAAGAAACCAAAACCCAAGCCCCCGTCGGACCCCAGAGTGATTGTAGAGTACTTCCCAGCGTCTTTCTCTACCGCCGCCCTGACTGCACCGGAAGAAGGCTAAAGCACAATCTGCCTGATGTCGAATTAGGGTGCTGCCATCGTCTTCAAACAGCCTGTTTGCTTTCCTGCCACGCCACCATCTCATCCGACAGATCGTTTGAGAGCTTTGGGTCCACGTTATTCCTGGCTAGTCTGTTTCGCGGGTTTCTTTTTTTGCTTCGCTCTGGGAGGACTCAGAGGCAGGCCTCAAAAAGCCCTTGCAAAATGGGGGAAGCCTTTTCGTTTTGATATTCTTGGCTAAGCTGCAGCAAGGATTGAAATGTGTGGCAGAGTTGCCCCTCGCTTGCAGCCCTCCGACACATTTGATCCATCCCCACCGCTCCCTGCCCGGTTCTCTTCCAGAGACCATTGTTCTCATGGGGCCTCCTTTGCTTGAGTTGCCAAAGATTTAGGCAGCTTGGTACCTTCATTTTCAGGTGCCAAATCTGAGATGCTGTAACGGGGCCTGATTTTCTGCGGGTTCCAAGCACCAGCCTTCGGAAAGCCAGGCCTGAACACCCCAAAATTGCTAGACACGTTTGAGAACCTTGGCCTTAGTTGAATTCTGAGCCCATGACTAAAGGGGTGACGTGAGAATGCTGGGAAGAGATGGAACTCCATGTGAGCTGCACCAGTGATACCAAAGACATGGCCCCAGTCACAAGGTAGGGATCCTAGTGATGGTTACTCCCACAGTTCCCGGCCAACTCTCGCAGTCTTATTGCAAGTGTCATGGCAGCTGGTGCTTTTTCTTACAGACCCAGCTCCTGGAGTCACGTGATGACGCAATAATCTGGTCTTTTCATTTTACATATATGAAAGCAGATTCCTAGCCCCTGTGGGTGGCTGAGAAAAGCTTGACATGGTGGTGCCTTGGAGGCTCAGAAATCAAAAGGCTAATAAAAGAACTCCAAGTATTATAGCTTTAAAAACTCATGAGGGGAAAAGCAAGGCTGAATTTTGCAGGGCCAGAAGCTCTGCAGGAAGGGGCCGTGTTGCATGGAGCTGCCCTGAAGGGAAGGCCGAGAGGAACAGACAGAGCCAGAAATACTTGTGTGAGGAGCTGAGCAGAACTTCATTCCAATAAGACTACAGACCCCACCTGCTGTGGTTTCCCCTGGGGCCCCCGTAACTCCCCATGGCAGGGCCGCCTTCTCCAACATCCCTTTCCGGCTCTCCTTTGCACTGGGCTTCTCTGACTGTCCAACAGCTTCATCCGTAAAGGGGAAAAGGCTGCCAGTCAAGTTGAAGGGCTCAATCTCCCCCCCACCTCTCCCCAGACTCCCCCACACCCTTGCTGCTGCTCTGGCGTATGCTACTGTCTACCTATGTTCCCAGGTCAGCTTCTCTGGCCCCGCCCCTGCTCCGCGTGGGGCTGCTGGTCAGGATGTGGCGCTCTATTAAACAGTGCCCCCTAGTGCTCACGTTTGGAACTGCCCCCCTTGTAACTTTTCCCTTTTTCAGCAAAACGCTCCGTTCAACACGATTTTTTTAAGCCTGCTTCTGCACAATCGCACAGTCCTCTCTAGAAATAAGCACCAATACAATACAGCCTCGTTCCTCCCCGGCCGGACATAGACTTAATCGATTGCATTCCTTGATCGGAGCATACCAGCCGTCGTTTTCCCCCCGAGAATGTAATCGCTGCCAATATGGAAGAGCCAGGGCAAAATTTTCAAAAGCGTCTAAGTCCCATTTTCAAGAGACTAAGGAATCAAAGACTTGGTGTCAATCAGTGAGACTTGGGATCCTAAATCATTTAGGCGTTGTTGAAAATGTGCCCCCGTCTGTGTCTTGTCTGATTTAAGGTATAGCAAAAAGCAGGGCCTGTGTTTGTGCTGGGGGCAGCTTTGTGTTGTAATAAAGATATCGGATCCATTGTATGTGGGATCAGCCGGGAGCTGTAATGTCAGCCTGGTGACTCGCGCCCTCACCGTCACCCCTTGGGTTAGGCTCGTGTGGGCTCACCAATGCCCCTCGTCTTTCCCCTTTCAGAGGATGGGCCTCCTGTTCTTTGCTTTAGCATGTGCACTTAGGGTGACCATTTTAAAGGGACAGTTGCAATTTTTAAAGGAACAGTCGCTTTTAAAGGGACAGTCACAATTTTGGGGGCTTTTTCTTATACAGGCTCTTATTACCCCCCCAGCCCTGTCCCAATTTTTCACACTTGCTGTCTGGTCACCCTGTGTGCACTGGTCTAATCAGCCCCTCCATTGCCCTCCTCAGCAGGACAGCTCCTTTCCCATCAACCGTGGTGAGGGTGAGGAATGGAAACCAGTCCTGCCCTAGTGTTTTTCCTTTGCTAATCAGGGCAGGTGCCTTCCTTAGGTTCAAATCCCCACCTGAGCGTGTCCTCTATCCCTCCCTAGATGGGAACACTCGGTGCTGGGACGTAAAGAGACAACGGCCAATGCGTCCCAAATTAAAACGCCACCACACTGTATTGTAACGAGCATCGCGAACCACGTGGAATTAACACCCCAGCTATCCCTGGCAGGAGTTTGCCCGAAGACGGTCAGATGGGATTCTTCAGGCTTGTTTCTCCAGCATGGGTCTCTGGAGAACTGCTGTCAGGTTTGATGGAGGGCAGGTATGGTAAAGAGAAGCCGCTAAAGGGGTCAGTCACATCCGCTCCGTCTGTCTCAGGGACCCGTCGTCCTGCTTTCTGGCTAGACTCCTGAGGACAACAGGAGTGGGAGGCTTGACTCTGGGGCCTTTTTGTTAAGCACCATCAGCTGGAATTATTGTTACGTATTAGTTGCCTTATGGTAGCGCCGAGAGAGCCCCGCCAAGATATAGGTTGCCACTGAGGATGGCTGGGCCAGCAATTAAAGACTGGCCTTGGACTAGGGATATCGGGGGGGCGGGGGTTAATTCCTTGGGGCAAGTCACTGAGTCTCCCTGTGTCTGTCAATTGGGGTTAACACTTCCCTGAGGAGAACTACATTAAAGACCGGGAAGTGCTTGGAGATCTCCAGCTGAGAAGTGCTGTGTCAGAGCTGGGTAGGAGCAGTATGAGGCGAGAGCCCGAGCCAGACTCCCCCGAAGAGGCCAAGGATTGGAGAAGGGGGCGCAGAGAGACTGGGACTTGCCCAGAAATTAAACACAGGTTTCCTGCGTCCGTGCCCGGTGCTCTTCACCACAGGCCCCCCTCCCTCTCCTGGAACTGCTCCGATAGGGGCAGCCAGCTGGGGGGGTCGTGGGGAGGTCGCCCCACAGCCAGGGCAGGGTGCAGCCGGCCCCCTCTCACCGCTGGGTTTGTCGCGGGTGTCCTGGCTGCTGGAGGGGGTTGTTTACCTGGGCCAAAATGACCAGCCGGAGCCTAGCACTTTATCCCATCCCCCTTTAACTGGGGAGAAGTTTGGATTCTGATCAGGGCTCACGGCCTCTCCCCCTCAAACACGAGGCTGCAGAAGGCTGCCATTTATGGGGCTCCCCCAGACACGGCCAGGGGGATCTGATAGAATTTAGGACGAACGAGACTGGATGGGCCTCAAGAGCCCAGCCCTGCTCCCGCTGTGGCTCCTTAGGAGGAGGAAACGGAGCACTTAGCATCCCAGAGCGTCTCCTTACCCCGTGGCCCCTGAAGTCGCGTTGATCGAGGTGCAGGTTCTCAGACACGGGGCACTCGGGCTCGTTCACCGTGAACTCCAGCGGCTGGAGGGTTTCGTTGGTGGCGGGCGGAGAAGGAATTGAAGAGCGGTATGAACTCCGCGTTGGTCAGTACAGTGCTCCAATGTGCATCTATCTGCTAGGGAGCATTGGCTCGCGTCAGCGAGACCCTCTGCTAAATTCACCTCTCCAGCCCTGCAGGCCCCAACCTGCTCCTGCCCACCCATCCTCCCCCCTCCTCTCCGGGCCCCGGTGGCTGCACACCTGCATGGCCTTTGATAGCTTGCTGCGTGGCCACGTAGCTCAGGGTGACCTTGGGAGGTCAGACTAGCTGACCGTGAGGGTCCCTTCTGGCCTTAGAGTCTGAGTCTAACACTCAAGGAGACGTCTCCTGACCGTGGGCATCGCTGTTTTCCCACACGCCTGTGGGTGCTGGGAGGCCCCTGGGCTCGGTGGGGAGCCGTCCCCTGCAGCGTGCTGATTCCAGCTGGGGGTCTGTCACCGCTCAGTGCACCCCCAAGTTGGTCTCCGAGCCTGTGCGGGGCGGCGGTGCTGCCCTCTGGCGGGCAGGCGTGGTGGTGATGCTGCTCAGCGGGCCATGAAATACAACAGCCCAAATCCCCGGGATGCAGGCTGGGCTGTGACACTCTCTGGGGGTTACAAAGCAGCAGAAGGAAATTGGGAGCCCAACTCTTGACGAATCTCAGGCACATTCGGGGCACCTAAGTCTTTGCAATTTCCGGGCAGTTGTAGTGTGGGGGCTTCCCCTGCTCCCCCGCAGGAGCACCAGGCCGGCAGAGTGAGTCAGGGACCTGGTGGGGCATTTTTCCATGCCCCTCCCCAGTGGGCCCTGCTGGCCCAGTGGGTAATCTGCCACTGCACTCACACGAAGGTAGTTTCAACTAGTCACTTTCAAAATAGTAATTTTCTGTCCTACAATTCCAGCTCCTTCCACTTTCTTCCTTTGCCTTCGATCTCAGAGTTTGTACTCAATATAAAAATCCTCATCTCCATAGCAACAACAGTGCTTAAGTGTGATTTAGGTTTTTTTCCTTTTCCCCTTCACTTTGAGTATCCCCACATTTGTTGGTTTCTTTTAAAAACAGTCCTGCCTACAAGAAGCTGAATGTAAATACAGTACCACTGAACTTCATCTGGAAAATAAGTGAAGATCTAGGCATGCATACAGTATTGTGCAATCTTAATGTGCATGTCACAATGTGTCCTTGTTTTCTGCTTTATTTTGAGGACAAAATCTCACCACAGTACCAAAAAATACAAAATCTACAACTAATTCGACTCAGAATCTGATTTGCAAAGTATAGGAGTTGACAACTTATTGTTTGTGGAGTATAGTTATGTGGCTCCAGGCTGATTGTATATATGTACAAATAAATGTATAGACAAACTGTAAAATTGTAGCTATTTTTAATTGGATCCAATAAGCCTCCAATCATTCCTTATGCAGAAAAACCTAGCTAGGAGACTTGAATCTGCAGAGATCCCCTTACAGCATTTCCTGTGGGAAAGTGGGATGTGCCCCTTCCTCCACACACAGTTTGCCCTCACTGCATGCCCACACTTCAGGGAACTCCATCATAAGCAAGGGGATTCCATGCTGAGATTCCTTGGTTTGACACTGCAGGCCATCTCCTCTCTAATGTGGCCCATTAACACAGGTACCCTGGTACCTCACTCAGAAAGACTTCAGGGCTTTGAGTTACTATGCAAGTTGCTGCAGTTTGTTGCCTCATGGGTTTGGTTGGGAGAAGCTGGCAGCACCCTGCTGCCCCACTTACCCTCCTTCTTGCCTATGGAACGGGAACTCTGGGGAGCACCCATGACTGGAAGTTCCATGGGGATGAGGAGGAAAGGGGAAGTATGCTGGGGAGGCAGCGCTCCCTGAGTGTGCCCCACAGCCAGGATCACTGCCGTGGTGTAGCTGTGAATAAGATGTGTGAGCGGCGGCCTGCTTTTGCTGATAAAATTGACCAAACAAAAAAAAAATCAGCTAACCAGAAACCATGTGTAAAAGTACAAGAAACCTTTTTAATTAGTTGGCAGATGGTTCATGTCCACTGGTATTGCTCTACTGACCTGAGTGGAGTTTTGTTCTACCCATTTACCACTGGAAAGTGGAACTAGACTAGCAGTCACTACTTGAAAGAGGAAGGATAAATCCAGGGGTTACAGGAATCAGGAGACCAGAAATCAATCCCTTGCTACCCTATGGAGTTTACATGTGATTTGGGGCAAGTCCCTTAGCTTCTCTGTGCCTCAGTTCCCCATCTGTAAAATCAGGATAACAATGCACCCCTAGGTCAGGAGTGTGTGTGTGAGGATAAATATATAAAAGATTGTGAGGTGCTCAGATAATACAGCAGTGGGAGCCATATAAGCCTCATGTGGGCCCTGCTACTGCTCACTACAAGTTCTGCAATGCACACTGCTGTGCTCCTCTTTAATGCTACAGAACGGTTAGTGCACAGTCCTAGAATCCCCAGGGCTAGTCAGTGCATGGCCTGCAAATGCACTGTACATCGACACCCTGGCTTGCTGTGCACTCACATTCCAGGTAGACAAGCCGTAAGATAGATCAATAGGATCTGGCTCTTTATTTACTGAATATTGACTGAAACTACTTGTGAACTGGCTAAAATACAATTGTCATCCAGTCCGCCTCACTCTCTCTCTGTGTCTTCCCTACAAACGGGGATGGTTCGCCCTGGCAGCACGTTACTACATATGAAAGTAAGTCAGGGTTTGAGCACTAATGCTTTTTCTTTCCTTTGAGTGACGTGGAAGTAGTCCCCATATTCGCTGCTGTTTTATTTTATTAATGAAGTTTTAAACTTCAGTCACTCTTCATCTCCACCCCTACGATCCTGTGGTCTCAGCCTTGAACCAGGACTTACAGGCAGAAAAAGTGGAACGCACCCGCCTGGAAACAGTGGCTAAGCAAGTACCAGTCCTTCAGGCCATGTCAAAAAAATTAACCATTTGTATTCAGCATAAGCCGCAAGAGTAGCATGCCTGCCATAAAGAGGAAATTGGACAGTTAAAACACTAATCGGCCATGCATTTTGCCCAGGCGAGAAGCCTCCCAGGGAAGGACTCGGGTAGCCCTTGTGAGTAAAAATGTTTTTAAAAAGAGACCAGAAAGGGGGGGAGGGCGCTAGTTAAAAAGCCCCCCCTCCTTGCTAAATTGGTAGTGAATCAAAGAAAAGCAGGATCGGGCCCAGACAAGCAGCAATAACAGACTTAGGAAACTGGTCAATTGAAATTGTTGGGGTGCTGGTTTGGGAGATAAACAAGTAATTAAGGGGGGGGGGAGAGAGAGAGAGAGAGAGAGAGAGAGAGAGAGAGAGAGAGAGAGAGTAAAAAGTTAACTCTATAATTGCTGGAGGAAATTTAGCAGTCAAATTTTGTAAAATGCTTAAAGAAAAAAAATCTTGGTTTCTTTGCAGCCGCTCTGAAGACAAAAGGGCCCTTTTCCAAAGAAATGTGTCTAAATAAATCCAGGCAAAAAGATTATTTGACTGGAATCTTTTGGCTGTGAACATTTAGTCAAATTAGCTAAAGGAACATAAGGGATTTTACTGGAACTTAATCACCCCAAATGGATAGAAAAATGTAAATATACAGTGCTACTTAATTCAAATCCTATTAGGCTCGAAGGAACTATAATAGGTGGTGTTTCCCCTTTTCAAATCAGTGTGTTTCAAAAGCAGAAGTTAAAAGTAAAAGACAATCAGAATTCTGGTAAAGGTCAATGGTGTCCCTTTTAAGGAAGAGTCTTTAAGTTTTGAATAGCTCTGGATCCAAAAGCAAGCAGGAAATCATCTGTGTTAATGCAAATTACCTAACTGATAAGGTAAAAGTCACTGAAACCTGGCCTGCCTATGAAACAAAAACAAGAAAATATGGGGGGTAATTCCTCTGTCTTGCCTGCAATCAATAAGGGTATTAGTATAAAAAATACATTTTAAGCAATGACTGACTGCCCCAGAGAGGTAGACATATGTTTTCTGTCTTTCAGAAAATCAGAAAAAACTGATGTCAATATACCATGCATTTATTGGCACAATAGGGATTGTGTTTTGTGTTCTATATCCTGCTGTGTGGTGTTTGTCTTGTGGCTAGAACTGTTGTGTTTAATTTTTCATAGGACAGCCTAGTTCAAAACCAAATAGAAGGGTTAAATTAAAATGCAAATACTTGTTTTATTCAATTTGGAACACAAAGGGGTTTGGATAATACCAGGGAACTTGATATACTAAAGTTTAATACACTTCCTAAAGTAAGAAGAAATTCCTATATACAGTATATTCTATGACAGCTTCTTGCAATTCCTATATACACTATATTCTATGACACCTTCTTGCAATTCCTATATACCCTATATTCTATGACAGCTTCTTGCAATTCCTATATACACTATATTCTATGACACCTTCTTGCAATTCCTATATACCCTATATTCTATGACACCTTCTTGCAATTCCTATATACCCTATATTCTATGACACCTTCTTACAATTCCTATATACCCTATATTCTATGACACCATCTTGCAATTCCTATATACACTATATTCTATGACACCTTCTTGCAATTCCTATATACACTATATTCTATGACACCTTCTTGCAATTCCTATATACACTATATTCTATGACACCTTCTTGCAATTCCTATATACACTATATTCTATGACACCTTCTTGCAATTCCTATATACACTATATTCTATGACACCATCTTGCAATTCCTATATACAGTATATTCTATGACACCTTCTTGCGTACGCCGCTGAGAGGGAAGCAGGGTCTGGATAAGGGGCCTAGAGCAGGAGGGTGGCTGGGCCCAATAGGCGCAGGCAGGGGGCTCTGGCCAGGCGCGGGAAGGGGGTGCTGGGCCAGCGGGGCGGAGGCTGCGCCTGGCCTAGCCGGGGCCGTTGGAGTGGGGGACGGGGAGAGAGCTGAGCGAGCGGGGGCCTTGGAGTGGGTGGGAGGGGGGCTGACCGAGTGGGGGGGCCGAGCGGGGGGTCCGTTACTGTTGGCCCGTGTCGACAGGCTTTTACACTAGTACACTATATTCTATGACACCTTCTTGCATTTGTTTGAAATCAACTGCTTCTGACTTGTGTCATCCAAAGAACAAGTGAAGACTCATCTTTTCTTCCACAATTTGGTGCCATGACTCAGATGGACATGCCCGTGACTAGCAGCGACTCCTGCAATCTTCTCCCATTCGAGAGTGGAAAAGTCTGGCTTCAGGACGGCAAAGTTGGTACAAAGCTGGTATAAAACTGATATAAAGCTTGAGGATGGTAAAGTTGGTATAAATCTGGTATAAGGCTTGAGGACAGCAAAGTTGGTATAAAGCTGTAGCGCCAAGGGACATGAATAGTATAAGGGCTCTACCATCAATCAAATGTTAATCCCCCTGTTGGCCCCATAAACCCTGCGCACCAGTCACCGGTAGTCCCATCCTATGGGGTGTCACCAGGAACAGCACCATCACATGGCAATATTACCGTATTTTCCGGTGTATAAGATGACTTTTTAACCCCGGAAAATAGTCTCAAAATTAGGTGGTCGTCTTATGCGCCGGGTATGAGAGTCTGACGGTTTTGAAAATGGTGGCGGCTGCTCCTGTGGGAGGAGGGGGAGCGAGTCCGGGCGGAGCCTGAACCGTGGCTGGGGGAGCTGAACCGGCTCCCCGCCGCTCCACTGGGAGCGCTCGCCCGCGGCGGGGACGGGAGAGCGGCGCGATTACAGCAGCCCGCCCGCGGCGGGGACGGGAGAGCGGCGCGATTACAGCAGCCCGCCCGTGGCGGGAACAGGAGAGCGGGGCGCACGCGCTTTTTGTGTGTGGTGGTTTTTTGTTTTTTTTTGTAATCCGGCTTTTTTACTGGAAAAATTGGGGGTCGTCTTATACGCCCCGTCGTCCTATACGCCGGAACATACGGTACTTCTGGGGTCAAGGTGGACACGTGACCGGAAGCAGCATGGGGCATGGGTCACTTTCTGGAGGATCCTCTGCCCCATTTGCTCCTCTGGCCACGCCACAGGGGCACTCATCCCTTTGCTCCTCCAGCCATGCTGCTGCCGCGACCCCCCCTTTGCGCCTCCAGCCCTACTACGGGGGCAGTCACCCCTGTTGTCATGTTACTGGAATAATTTGGTACCATATAGATCATTGGGGCACCTAATATTATGTGGAGGGGTCATAACAGGTGTCTATGACCATATGTGTGTATCTATTTTGGAACTGAAGTTATGGATATTGGATAAAAGGTGCCTGGACTTCAAACTTAGGCTTGGCTCCTGTGAAATCTCAGACACGCTGGTGCTAACTCAAGCCCATTAAAGGGCCATCAACTGCACAATGAACTGTGTCCACACCCGAGGAGAGGAGCCTCCCCAGGAATGGGACATGCCTGGGCAAAAACTGAATCATTGAGAGTCTGGTAATTGGACCATGTGGCTGTGAACCTTCAGTTTGCAGCCAGACTCTGCATAAGGAGGAGGAGGGTCTTCACCCACAGGAGGAAGTCTATAAAGCCTGGAAGAACGTTCCCCATTTTGTCTTCTACCTTCAGCCTGCAGTCTGTCTTGCTTCCAGCTCTGAATGGACTTTGCTACACAGGTGAACTCTGAACTAAGGTGCTGACCCATCCCCCAAATGGAATGCTTTCTAAAGACTTTGATTTAAACCTGCAGTTATTCTACCTTTGCTGCAAGCCTGAACCAAGATATTTGCCATCACTGCATGTAATTGATTTCTTTTAACCTTTCCTAACCCTCACCTATACCTTTTTCCTTGTATAATAAACCTTTAGATTTTAGATGCTAAAGGATTGGCAACAGAGTGATTTGTGGGAAGATCTGATTGGTATATTGACCTGGGCCTGGGGCCTGATTCTTTGGAATTGGGGAGAACCGTTTTCTTTATTTGGGGCACTGGTCTTCACAACCATTGGTCCCCAGGACAGGTGGCTGCTGGTGGTGATACTGGGAATCTGGAGTGTCTTAAGGGGATTGCTTGTGTGACTTGTGGTTAGCCAGTGGGGTGAAACCAAAGTCTTTTCTGTTTGGCTGGTTTGGTTTGCCTTAGTGTGGAAAAACCCCAGCTTTGGGCTGTAGTTACCCCTTTGGAAGCAATCTGTCCTGATCTGACACTCACAGCTGGATCCCACCAGGAACAGCACCGTCACAGTGGCGTAGTTGGCAGGATCCACAGAACCAGGTCAATTGAGCTTTGGGTCAGAACCCCACGCTGTCCAAATTTGAATTTGGGTGTTAGGGGTTGGATTGGTTAAAGAGTAGTTTATAATGAGTGAGCAAAGAGCATTTGAGGGCTTGGACAAAAGAGCCCTGAAAGATTTGTGTGCAGAAAAGGGAGTGAGCTTTAAAGAGAAAGCTACAAAAGAAGAACTGAGAGATTTGTTAATGGCCAGTGATCAGGATGCGGGAGCACAGCCCTTACCTGATACTGCAGAGATTAGACATCAGCAAGCAGCACATAAGCTGCGAATGGAGAATGAAAGGGAACTAGCAGAGCTTCGAGTGTGGGAAAAGCAAATGAACGCTCAGTTAGAGAAGGAAACGTTGGAGAGACGGGAGAGGCTTCAAAAATGGAACAAGAGACAGCCAAACTTCAGCTCCAAATACAGGAAGGGAAGAGGACGTCATCACCGCCTGGTAGCCCACGTCCCCCCCGTCAGGAGAAAAACTGGGAAAAGATGTGTCCCATTTACAATGATTCTGAGGATATTGAGGAGTTTTTGTTGACCTTTGAACGCCTCTGCAAGGTGCATCGGATCCCTGATGAGCAGCAAATGCCTGTCCTGATGACCAAACAGTCTGGAAAGGCCAGGGAGGTATTTAATGAACTGGGGGATGAGGAAGCCTTGGACTATGGGCAGTTTAAAGACGCTGTGTTAAGGCGGTTCAGGGTGACTCCTGAGTCTTACAGAGTTAAGTTCAGAAAATTTAAAATGTCTAATGATTGTACTTTTGTAGAATGTGCTCATAAGCTGATGGGTTTTGTTAAGAAATGGGCGATGGGGGTGAAAGCACATGGGAATTTTGAAAAACTGCTGGATCTAATAACTTTGGAGCAGTTCTTAGACATTGTGCCAGACCATGTGAGAGCAGCTGTGTGTGACAGGGAACCTGAGTCAGTCCTGCGGGCTGCAGAGATTGCAGATGCCTATACCCAAAACAGGGCTCGAGATGGGTATAAACCCAAACCTAATCCCCAGTCTCCCCAGTTCAAGAGGAGGGAAGGGTTCAGGGCTGGGTCTGGTCCTAACTCCTCTAAGGGGGTCCCTGGGAGTCCAGATGGTAGAAACTCTCCCACCAAAGATAGACGAGTCACTTGCTATGGATGTGGGGTGCTTGGCCACATAAGACCAAATTGCCCAATCTTGAAAGGAAGCCCAAGTGTCAGGGCAAATGTTAATTCTGTGGTTGTAAACTCACGGGAAAGCCACACAGAGCCCAGCGATGGTGCCCTGTGTGCAAATGCTATTTCTGTGGTCTCTAAAAAAGGTAACCTTAGAACTCATGTTAAAGCTAAGTATGGGAACAATAATGCAGAGTTTATTAGCAGTGCAGAGGTTAATGGAGTAAGGTGCATGGCTTGGAGGGATACTGCAGCAGATATTACTTTGGTTAAAGCAAGCCTGGTCAGGGAGGAAGATTACTGGCCCGGTGAGGAGGTAACTGTTGTAGCCTTTTCTGAGTATTTTGTCAGAGTGCCTTTGGCTAAAATCCACCTTAAGTGGAAGGGATTTGAGGGCACCATAGTTGTTGGAGTGAAGGATACGATCCCTAAGGATCTTATGATCGGAAATGATATCAAAGCTATGTTCAATCAGGCTGACAAAGACTGGGCGCAGAAGAGGATTAGTCCTGAAATCGTGCCTATAAAAGGCTGTTCTAAAAATTTGTCTGTGCAAGAAAGCAGTTTTCCTGTGGATGAAGTTTCTAAATGTCTGTCTAGTGTCTCAGAAGTGAATCTGGAATTAGGTACAGTGCAGGAAGAACTTATGAATCAGGAAAGGGTTCCTCTGGAACAGATTGCAGTGAATGGTCAGGTCAAAGCCCTAACTGAGGAAGGAAAGGGTGAAATAGTTTTGGCTGGTACAGCTTTTAAAAAGGAACCTGAAAAAGGCAACAGTGGATCGGTTGGAAGTGGCGATGTGCCTGGTGAGGAAGGTTTGAATAAGACTAGGCAGCAGTTTGGGAAGGCAAGGATAGTGGAAGAGAAGTGTCCCTATGCCTTACCTGTGTCCTGTGTGGAGAAGTGTGACAGTGAAGGGAGTGTGCCTATGTCTGTTAGGGGTATTGAGTTGCCTGTGGAGGAAGCTACCTCAGTCTCCAAGCAGTTGTCTGTGTGCTGGGACATGGGAAGTGAGATCCCAAGCTGTGTGTCTAGTGAAGAAGAATGTGTCTCTGAATCTTCTTTGTCTGTGGAGCAGACAGAAGGTGCTTTTCAGCCGGTGATGGTTAAGAATAGTGCAGTTGTTTCAGAGATGGTTTTGAATTCAGCTAAAGCCCAGAAAGGGAATGGTCCTAAGTTTGTGTCGGCTGGGGAGGAAGGCTCTATAACTAGGTTACATCCAGTTAATGTCTTAGCAAGATCCCAGAGACCAGACGATTCTGGTGCTTGTATTTTGCCTGTTGCTAGTGTGCTGCTGGAAAAGGGTGTAGCAACTCTGTCTAATCAGAGTGATACCCTAGCCAGGACGCAAGGAGAGCAGAAAGGTGATTTGGGTGTGTTACCTGCCACCAGCTTGACAACAGGGAGCAAGGAGGAATTGGGACAGCCCTATAACCAAGTGGCTCTGTTTGACCAGCTTGTTGGGGAGACAGGGTTGTTTAAAGGAAAAAGTCTCCATGCTGATTCGGCAAGTGTACAGTCTGTGTCTCGGGCTCAGAGAGATGACTGGGTCAAGGTATCTTCAGAGCAGGACAGCTGTGCAGTTAGTATAGTAGTTGGTATACTCTCATCTCTAGACACTAGGGATGTGACTTGTGGTCTCTGGGTAAACCCAACATCTAATTCCATGTGGAAGCAGAAGTGGGTAAAGAAAGAACAGAACTTTAAGACTAGCTGGTTAGTAAAAATGAATGGTATCCCTTTAAGACATACTATAGCCTGGAAGCTTGCTTTTATCTGTGAAGATGCAGATTACTGGACTGAATGGGGAAAGAAGAGCTTGCTAATGGCTGTTAGCTCAGGGAACCCTCTGAATCAGGCAGGGAGTTCTTTTAAGCAACAGAGAGCAGGATTTGACCCTTCAGGGCAAGGAGGAAAAAGAGAATTTGACTTGGCAAAGGAAAACCACAAGGTGACCCTAGAAGGCCAAAATTCTAATGGTATTAACCCAAAGGCATGCAAACCTAATTGTAAATGGACACTTTCAATGAAATGATTGTTGTTGCTAATGGTAATTTGTGCAACTACTATGTTATTACCCAAGACTGTAAAATTGTACAATGGGCCTAATCTTTTAAAAAATCCTGTACACATGTTAAGAGGAATACATGGGAACCCACTTTGTGTTAAGGGGCCTTGTTCTACTGATGTGTCACAGTTTAGGCCTGTAAACAGGGGTGAGACTTGCCAAAGGGAAAAAGACATTCCACACCAAATGTGCAGTATAAAAAGGGAAACTGAGGCACACTACCCTGTTGTTTCCATGGCTAAATGCCAAGATTTCAGTGCTATTGACAACAGTAATATCTATATTGATTTGATGGTACTTGGGTTCCAAAAATTTGCCAGAGCTTGTATGTATAAAGTAGCTGTTTTCTTTAGCTCTTGGCAAGATCCCATAAAACAAACCCATGGATAGGGGAGCTTTTGGGATGCAGTCAGTGCTGTTTTGTCATCCCTACCTGCATCAATTTTGCTTTCTTTGTTAGTGTCATGTTACTGGAATAATTTGGTACCATATAGATCATTGGGGTACCAAATATTATGTGAAGGGGGTCATAACAGGTGTCTATGACCATATGTGTGTATCTATTTTGGAACTGAAGTTATGGATATTGGATAAAATGTGCCTGGACTTCAAACTTAGGCTTGGCTCCTGTGAAATCTCAGACACGCTGGTGCTAACTCGAGCCCATTAAAGGGCCATCAACTGCTCAATGAACTGTGTCCACACCCGAGGAGAGGAGCCTCCCCAGGTATGGGACTTGCCTGGGCAAAAACTGAATCATTGAGAGTCTGGTAATTGGACCATGTGGCTGTGAACCTTCAGTTTGCAGCCAGACTCTGCATAAGGAGGAGGAGGGTCTTCACCCACAGGAGGAAGTCTATAAAGCCTGGAAGAACATTCCCCATTTTGTCTTCTACCTTCAGCCTGCAGCCTGTCTTGCTTCCAGCTCTGAATGGACTTTGCTACACAGGTGAACTCTGAACTAAGGTGCTGACCCATCCCTAAATGGGATGCTTTCTAAAGACTTTGATTTAAACCTGCAGTTATTCTACCTTTGCTGCAAGCCTGAACCAAGATATTTGCCATCACTGCATGTAATTGATTTCTTTTAACCTTTCCTAACCCTCATCTATACCTTTTTCCTTGTATAATAAACCTTTAGATTTTAGATTCTAAAGGATTGGCAACAGCGTGATTTGTGGGAAGATCTGATTGGTATATTGACCTGGGCCTGGGGCCGGATTCTTTGGAATTGGGGAGAACTGTTTTCTGTATTTGGGGCACTGGTCTTATAACCATTGGTCCCCAGGACAGGTGGCTGCTGGTGGTGATACTGGGAATCTGGAGTGTCTTAAGGTGATTGCTTGTGTGACTTGTGGTTAGCCAGTGGGGTGAAACCAAAGTCTTTTCTGTTTGGCTGGTTTGGTTTGCCTTAGTGTGGAAAAACCCCAGCTTTGGGCTGTAGTTGCCCCTTTGGAAGCAATCTGTCCTGATCTGACACTCACAGTTGGATCCCACCAGGAACAGCACCGTCACACCTGTGCACATGGGGCCACTGGCAGCAGCTTGCACAGGGGGGCAGCAGCAGCTTCTGCACATGCCTGCTCGGCTGGGGCCCGTAGGGCTGGACAAATCGACGCTGTGGGTCGAATCCATCCCCCGGGCCATAGTTTGGAGACCCCTAGTCTTCCTTACCCCTCTAAGAACTGCTCTCACTGCCCCTTACCAATCAAGAGTAGTTTCAGCCACTGGGGACCGCCTTGAGAAGAGATTTTAAGAATTGGGGGAAATTCTGGGGTGGGGTGACCAATCCAGAAGTGGTTCGTGTGACCCGTCTGAGAACTCCTACCATCGCCCTCTACCAGTTGCGATGGATTTTGGTCACAGAGGACAACCCCGAGAGGAGATTTGACCAAAATGGGACAGGTTGCAGGAGGGGGGTGAAGCACCCGAAGAGGGTCATGTGACCCCTCTAAGAACTCCTCCCAATGCCCTCTGCCGATCAGAGTGCAGCACCATCACCCCATAATTCCCAGCACTGGGCAGAGGAGGCCATCTCTTACCTAGGACACGTGTTTTAGAAATTGCGGAAAGGCTGAGAGGAAACATGGACTCCTTTATCACCCCGGAGAGAACTTTGGATTTTGTTTAAGCCCCAGAGGTTTTCGACCATCCATGGAGAAAGTGCTACATCAGTGACAGATTCAAAGAGGATGAGGGAGCAGCCGAGGGGATCCCTTTGGCCCAGCCATTGACGGATACGCCAGAAGCCAAACCCAAAGACCAACCGCTGTGGCAAATTGCCGACACTATTATGATGGTTCCCATGCTTTCTCTTCTTGGGGGGGGGAGGGGTCAGGGCACCATTTCTTGTCCCTGAACAGGGTATTAACTGCCCCACTAGTATCCTAGAGTCGGGGAGTAGAGAGGGAGGGACCCGGATGCACCCTCTACTCCGGGTCCCAGCCCAGGGGCCCAAGGGATAGCAGTAAACCACTTGAACAAGTGATTCCTTCCCCTAGGCTACTTCCCTCTCCTGCCCTACAGCTTGTGGAGCTTCCTGCCCTCCCTCTGCACAAGCCAGGTGTCCCTTTACCTAGGGTCTTGGTCTTCTTAGCCCACCACAGCACTTCTCCAAACTCTCCTCTGCTTCCCTACAAACTGATCTCTGCTCCAACACCGAACACTCTGTTTCAACTCCTCCAAATTGCTCTCTGCTCTAACACCAATCCACTATGCTCCAACTCCTTCAAACTGCTCTGTGCTCCAACTCCTTCAAACTTCACTCTGCTCCAACTCCAATCCACTCTGCTCCAACTCCTTCAAACTGCTCTCTGCTCCCACTCCTTCCCACTGCTCTCCGCTCCAACTCCTTCCTCTGTCTGACCAAAGCAGGGGGTTCAGGTGCCTTAATTGGCTCCAGGTGCTCCCACCAACCTATAGCAAACTTTCTTCCCTCTACAGGGAATAAGGCTCCCCTCTGACACTCTCCTGCTGCCCTCTGGCCATTCTGTATAACACCGCTCATGCGACACTCCGATGAGAGAGAGCCTCTTGTCATCCACCACTCTGGAGGAGGAAGGCGATCGTGGCTTGGGGGAGTTACCGGTGATACGCATGGCCTTTGAGTTTAATGGGTGATTTTTCCACGGTTGTGACCCCTGTTGTGAAAAAGCACAAAACCCTATGACAGGGGCAACATTTGGGATTCTTTATTACAAGACGCAGCTCAAGACTGACTATCTGAAACGACTTGGTTTTGTAGTGAGGATTCTTTGGGAACACAAGTAGGAGGCAATGAAAGAAACATAGAGGGATCTTGTAGGCTTTTTGAACCGAGCCCAGTTACTCCAGCCTCTCGTGCCTTGGGATGCTCTTTATCGATGATGAAACAGTCTGAGTGTCTTGGAAGCATGCAAAAGATCCGTAGTCTGTCTCTGGCAATACCAATGTTTTCACAGCCTGTTTCGAACTATACAACCTCCTAGACAGGTTGCAAGAACAGGTTGCAAGGTACCACAACACTGAGTCAGTGATATTTGTGAAAAGGGAAGGTGTCTGGAATCCCTTTCTGGGGGATTATTTAGGGGACCTCATGAGCGAGATCCCGCCAGATCAACACATCACCGAGT
Organism: Sternotherus odoratus; assembly: GCA_032164245.1. Classification (NCBI taxonomy): domain Eukaryota; kingdom Metazoa; phylum Chordata; order Testudines; family Kinosternidae; genus Sternotherus; species Sternotherus odoratus. Next base: position 219,994,406 of record JAVMKO010000002.1, on the reverse strand, counting down.
TTGTGTCGGCAGGCCCGAAAACATATGAAAAGGCCCACATGACAGTCAAAGGTATTACCCTGAACATAGCAAACTGTGGTCTGGTCTTCACTGGGGGAGGGATAACGTAGAATAACGTAGCTGAAGTCAGCGTATCTTCAGCCGATTTACCTGCCATCCTCATGGAAGCGGCGGTTGGCATCATGCTCCCCCGTCGACTCCAACTTGTGCCTCGCAGCAAGCTGGAGTTCCAGAGTTGACGGGGGCGCTGCTGGCAACTGATTTATTGTGTCTTAATGAGACATGAAAAATCGATTGCCAAAAGATCAATCACTACCTGCCAAACATAGAGGGAGCTTGTAGGCTTTTTAAACCGAGCCCAGTTACTCCAGCCTCTCGTGCCTTGGGATGCTCTTTATCGATGATGAAACAGTCTGAGTGTCTTGGAAGCATGCAAAAGATCTGTAGTCTGTCTCTGGCAATACCAATGTTTTCACAGCCTGTTTCGAACTATACAACCTCCTAGACAGGTTGCAAGAACAGGTTGCAAGGTACCACAACACTGACTCGGTGATATTTGTGAAAAGGGAAGGTGTCTGGAACAGGGCCGGCGACAGAAATTTGGGGGCCCCCTACTCTGGTCATTTGGGGGCCCCCCCAGCCCAGCTGGCACTCCCCCCCCCCCCCAGCTGACAGCGGCTGGTGGCAGCGCGGGGTCCTGCGGCGCGAGCCGCCCTTGCTGCTCCCCCCCCGCACTTTCTCCCCCGGACTCCGCCGCTGCCGCTGGCCAGGCTCACTGCTCCTGCCGGGGACACGTGCGCTCGTCCGGGGGAGAGCCGCGCCGCCTCCCTGCCCCTTCCCCTCTCTGCAGGCCCGGCGACAAGGGGGGACGACTACGGGTACAGCTGTGTACCGGGGCCCCCCTAAAGTCCGGGGCCCGGTACAGCTCTACCCCTAGTACCCCCCTGTCGCCGGCCCTGGTCTGGAATCCCTTTCTGGGGGATTATTTAGGGGACCTCATGAGCGAGATCCCGCCAGATCAACACATCACCGAGTTTGTGTCGGCAGGCCCGAAAACATATGAAAAGGCCCACATGAAAGTCAAAGGTATTACCCTGAACATAGCAAACTGTGGTCTGGTCTTCACTTGGGGGAGGGATAACGTAGAATAACGTAGCTGAAGTCGGCGTATCTTCAGCTGATTTACCTGCCATCCTCATGGAAGCGGCGGTTGGCATCATGCTCCCCCGTCGACTCCAACTTGTGCCTCGCAGCAAGCTGGAGTTCCACTCCACACTGTGAAGCGCAGAATTGAAGACATGGCCGAAGATATTGAAAATCAAGTGATTGAAATGATGAAAAATTCAACGTTTTATTCAATTCAACTCGACGAATCAACAGACATAACTAACAAGGCAGTTCTCCTTTGTTTTGTGAGGTTTGAGTGTCAAGGAGAGCTCAAGGAAGAACTCCTCTGTTGCTCAACTTGCTGGGTAGAACAACTGGTTCTGAGATTTTCGATGCACTTAATGGTTATTTCCTGAGACACGGTATTGAATGGAAGAAATGTGTTGGGATATGCACAGACGGTGCCGCAAGCATGACCGGGCGTTGTTTAGGAGTTCTTACAGAAGTGAAAGATGTTGGACACCCAGACATCTTGTTTACTCATTGTATTATACATCGTGAGCAACTTGCGGCGAAAAGAATGTCTCCAGAACTGCACGAAGTACTCTCTGATGTAATTAAAATTGTAAATGAAATTCGGCACAAAGCGCTCAATTCTTGAATGTTTGAGGCACTTTGTGAAGAAATGGGCTCTCAGTATACTCATCTTCTTCTTCATACTGAGGTGAGATGGCTGTCGAGGGGCAAAATACTAACATGATTGTTCGACCTGCGCCAAGAAGTCAAGTTATTCTTCTAGCAGCAAAATAATTCGAAATTCCAAGATCTCTTGTCCAACGATGATTGGCTAGCCAAGCTTGCATACCTGGCAGATAATTTTTCACTGTTAAACGAGCTAAACATGTCCTTGCAAGGACAGCTTACGGACGTGTTCACACTGCGAGGTAAAATGGATGCATTTCAAAAGAAAATATTGCTGTGGCAAATACGGTTGGCTGAAGAAGATCTGCAAATGTTCCCGAATCTTGATGAGTATATGAAAGAGGAGGATGTCAACCGACAGGTAATAACCATTGTTCAACAGCACTTATGGTCACTCACAGAATCTTTTGGCCGTTATTACCCAAAGGAAGAGGACCCCAGACATGGCAATATGTGGGTAATGGATCCATTTTCGGCGAAAACTGAAGATAGCAATTTGAGCATGAAAGAAAAAGAAAGCCTAATCGATCTATCATCCGACGACAGTCTCAAAGCTAAATTCCACTCGTCCTCATCAAGACATCATTTTTGGCCCTCCGTAAAAAGTGAGTACCCAGTGCTGAGTGAAAAAGCCATCAAAATTTTGATTCCATTTGCAACAACCTATCTGTGTGAAAAGACATTCTCATCTGTTACGGCAATCAAAAACAAGTACCGCTGTTGGCTTGAAATACAAACGGCTCTCCGTGTTGCAGTGATGTCATTGGAGCCAAGAATCCATAAACTTATTTCAAACGAGCAGCAACAAATATCACACTAATAATTTTGTTATAATTAAACAAGCTTTAATAATTTTATTATAATTAAACAAGTGCATTTCATATTAATGAAATGGAACTTTTATGATCATTATTTTATAGATGTTTGTACCTTTTTTAAAAAATTCATGTTAGTGGTCCGCGGGATTCAAAATTGTGAGTTTAGTGGTCCGTGAGGTCCAAAAGGTTGGCGACCACTGGTCTGGAGGGTTTATCGGCCCTCTGTTAAGTTTTGCTATCCCTCTGACAAGGGGCTTTGAACTAATCGATAATGGAGCATGCGGAAAAAATGTACCTGGTGCCCAGCTGCCAGTTGGCACAATTAAGGGCTCCCCCTCCAGCAGAGGAAAATATCAGAACAACCGCAACTCGCTTATTGGATGCTAAACTGAAGACTATTCTTCAAAGAACTGACTTAGCTGAATACGAAAATGCTAAACTTTACAGCACCGTGCTTCAAAGGTACCTCATGTACGTGAAGCAGAGTGAAGTGGATAAAGGAAAAATAAGTCTGTTTCTACTGAAACAGGGACAGAGTGTGACTGCCCCAGAAACACCAAAGACCTCAGACTCTGATGCTCAGGAGGTGCTGGATAACGTGAATAAGCATTATAAGAAAAATGCATTAGTATTGCTAAACAAGCTGGGCCAGGATAAAAATCTCTCTTCATGGAATGATAAAGGGACTTTTGAGTACAAAGGCTCTGTGATTAATGGTTCTATCATGCTTAACTTAGTCAGGGCCGTCACCCAGACACGCTCTGTTCCTAGCAGACATCTACGCAAAGGATGGGATGTGTTTATGAATGCTATGGCGGAACTGAACGTGGCCAACAGAGATCTCTTATTACGCATGAAGGCCTCGACCGCCGACACAGGGGTGGATCGAGAAACCGTGACCCCTTTTGTCATCTAAGAAATTAAAATTGGCTAAAAGAGCCAAATGGCTCAGTGTGTGATATTTTTCATGTCCTAATATTTTTTAAACAGGCAATGTTTTGCTTTAAATAAAACATTTTTATACTTTTTCTGAATTGGTCATTGTGTTGTTGTTTTTTAAACCCACCAAAGATCAGGGTTTTTTTAAACCCCTTACCTGGGGTGCTTTCTTAGATAACATGGCTATACAAATCGTTGAAAGATACGCATGTCTGGGCTTGTTGAAACATGTTGAAACAAGGCGAGGCATGCCCAAGAATGTAAAATTATTTTTTACAAAATTCATCACCATCCGGTCGTTTTGCACTAAGTCGTTCGAATACAAGTTTAAAACTGGGAAAATTGTGATTGTCTATTGTGAAACATAATGTCTGTGGCATTTTTGTTTAAAAATTTCATGATGCTTTTAGGAAACAACATGATGTTTTGGGGGTGCCCGAAGGAGTCAAAAAACTCTCCACGGTTACACGCCAGAAGGCACCTTTACTGCGCGTCAGTTTAATTTTCACATCCACTCCGTTCAACAAAAGATTTTTCTTGAAAAAACAGGTTGCTGTATAGATGACCCAGCAGCTCTACCATCCTGCTCTGGGCAGTCAGCTTTGCACACCTCACAAACCCTAGATTCCCACCATCCAACTCCATGTCTTCGTGCTGTCCGGCAGTGTCTTTGTAAAACAGGCCAGTGGAAATTTGCATGGCAAGGGTATCGTCGCTGTAATTGAGCACCGATTCTATAAAGGCCCTGTAAGGGCAACAGTTGTTGCTTTGACTTACAAGGCAGTCTCCCAGTGAGAAATCCAACTGACTGAAAATAGAGACCACGGGGTAATTCACCAGGCCCACCTCGAGCTCTTCGGCGAGTTGAATTCCATCACCTTTTACAACCTTGCAACACAGGTACAGCAGTGTGTTGTTTAAATCCATATAATCTAAGCCATTCCCTGCTATAAAAAAGTCAATGGGGGCAGACTGTTTAACGGCCGATAGAGGTGGCTCCTCAGTGTAGATGCTTTTCTCAGTGCTGCTCTGCACAGGGGCTATTGGAAACAAGTCTAGTTCAGATTTGGTGCACTCTTCAGACCCGCAGGGAACGAAAGCCATGTTCTTTGAAATCTCTCTCTTTAACCAGGTGTCTCCTCTTTTGCCCAAGCTTCCTCTTGGACTTTCGCTTATGGCCGGCCTTGCGCGTCAAAGCCCTTCTTTTAAAGGGTTGTAGGAACGTAATGAGGTTTATCGTAGGTGATGGTGACAAACTCCTCGTTCCTTCCTTGCACAGGGATCCAACGTAACAGGGGAATAGAGAAGTCCCCCACAAACTGGTGTTCTACGATACCCGTATACAGATACAAGGAATTACAACTCCCTGTGATGTCTGCCAAGAAGGGGGATTTTGGGACACTCCGCTTGGGGCCCAAACCCAGAATGTTAGCTAGCTCCCTGCTGGTGGAAAACGTATAAGTAAAATTGGCGGATCTCAGTCTACTTTTTCTACCCACAGGGTTGTAGTTCATGACCATCTCAGGTGGTGCGGGATGACGAGACAAGGTAGTTTTCATATGATCCAGTAATTCAGGTATGGACGAGTAATAACCTCATCATAGGATAAAACTGCACGCCATATCTCCAAAGGTGATTCCAAAAGGGGTGTCTTCGTTGATAGTGTTCCAGCTCTGGTTGTAACTCTTTATAAAGTCAGGTAACACGTCCATGTAGCGAAAGGTGTTCTGGGCGGTAAAATATCTCCACCACCTAGTTTTTAAAGTTCTGTAAAATCGCCCCACAACCCCTGCTTTGACTTCATTATTAGTAACAAAATAGTGAACCCCATGCCGCTTTAACAATCTGCTTAAAGGTTTGTTTAAAAATTCTTTTCCCTGATTGGTTTGTAATTTTTGAGGCACGCGACCTTCGCTAAAAATAGCTGTAAAGGCCTTGGATACCTCACAACTCATCTTGTCTTTTAGGCCTAAGGCCCAGGCATATTTGGATAGAATGTCTATCACTGTTAAGATGTACTTAAAACCGCTGTTGTGTTTGGAAAAACAGTGCATATCCACCAAATCTGCCTGCCATTGCACATCCACATCTGAAACATTGGTCTTGTTTCTTTTAAAATGTATCCAAGCCGGTTCATCCTGGTCTGAAAGCCAAGCTGCTACCCGTCTTCTATTTAAAGTTTTACTATGCTTTTTGGGCACTTGAAAATGAGGATTCACCCCGCCAAAGCTCCAACTTCCCTGGTGATGTAATGTATTCTCTTTAACGGAGCCATCTGTGGAGACATGACTGTTCCTGGTACCATCTTTTACTAACACAAGTATGGAGGGTGACACATTCATATTGACACATGTAAATAAATTTTATTAATCGCCTGGTTTAACACAACCTTTTACAGCCATCTGCAAAAATGGACGCCTTGACCCCTACCACGAGGGAGTCTGAGCTGGTTCATTCTTCCATTTTGTCATTTTCTGAATTTTCCTCTTGAGATCTGTGTCTCAGACATGAGCAGAAACAGCTGATTCACGATATATTTACTCCACACGGCTACCGCTGTGTCAGTTCTCAAAGGTCTCTAGAAAGGCATCATCGACCTGTCAAGAAATTTTCACAAAAAAACAACAGTGTAAGCACCCTGCTGCTTGTTTTTAAATTTACACAATCCCCCATCATCAACCGTCGCTTCTTAATCAGTCATTTTACCTGAGCGATATCTTTTCCCTTCATCTTGTCCGCTGGTGACTCCCCCAAGCCATGATAGCCTTCCAGCTTTAGGGGGGTGGACAATGAGAGGGCGTCACACTCATTGGGGTGCCTCACGAGGGTTTGGGTTTTGGGGTTGGGTTCAGACATATCCATCAACAGTTGAGTCAAAGGACCCTCCACTCAACTGTCACTGCTGTAGCGCGCTTTCTCCATACAAGTCCAAAGGTCCTCGGGGCTAAAACAAAGTCTGAAGTTCTCACAGGGGAGGTAAAGGAGTCCATGTTTCCTCTCAGCCTTTCCACAATTTCTAAAACATGTGTCCTTGGTAAGAGATGGCCTCCTCTGCCTGGCACTGGGACTTACGGGGTGATAGTGCTGCAGTCTGATTGGCAGAAGGCATTGGGAGGAGTTCTTAGGGGGATCATAGGACCCTCCTCTGGGTGGTTCACCCCATCCCAGAACCTGTCCCATTTTGGTCAAATCTCCTCTTGTGGGTGTCCTCGGTGGCCAATATCCATCGTGAATGGTAGAGGACGGTGGTAGGAGTTCTTAGAGGGGTCACACAAACCATTTCCAGCAGGGTCACCCCACCCTAGAATTCCCCCCTTGGGAATCTCTCCTTGGGGTGGTCCCCAGTGGCTGAAACCCCTCCCGATTGGTAGAGGGAAGTGGGAGCAGTTCTTAGAGGGGTCACACAAACAACGTTCGGGGCTCCACGCTTCCGGAGCTCCAGGAGGAGTTCTTAGAGGGGTCCCATGACACACCTTGCTTCTGGTCATGTGTCCGCCTTGGCCCCAGAAGTAATACCCTCATGAGGTGGGATTAACATTTAATTGATGGTAGGGCCCTTATACTACTTTAATGGTGTCCCATGGGGCATTGGCCCAAGTACCTGATTGAGTAGACTTGGGCCGTAATCTTCTCAGTAACATTCTCCTGCTGAAAGGGAAAAGGGACAAGTCAGAGACTCAGACACCCCTTCGCAACGAGAGTTATTAATAGTACCTGGAGCCAATAAAAATTCCACCCAGCCTCTCCCCACGTCTGAGGGATGGATTCCCCCTCCCAATCCCTAGATGGATTCCAGTCTCCTCTCCACTGAACTCCAACCCCACTCTCACCATTGTAGAATGAAGATCCTGTCCCCATTTCTCTCAGTCCCCCTCCCATGAGAGCAGTTCTACCTCCACACCCAGCTTGGGAAGCAGCCCAGATCCCCATAATCCTCTCAGCCCCTCCCTGCTTCTCCAGCTGAGGTGTTGGGAGGCTTTTGGCAGCAGGGAAATGGGGTAGGAGGAAATTGAGACCTTTCCCTAAGTGATCCCCAGCCCGGCCAGCAGCAAGGGATCCCCAGCCCACGTGCCTCAGCTCAGCCTGGTTAGTCTTTATGGCCCTTTCAGTCCTGGGCCTGCAAGGCTGTCAATGACGGGGCAACTCTGGTTGGTGGCTCAGATGACATGGACACTAGGAACTGGTCTAATGCCCTGCGGGGTATGAAGGGCTGGCAGAGATCACTAGGTAGGTTTCCCACCCCTCACATGAGCAATGGCAGCTTGCCCTGTTGATGTGATGCTGGTAATTAACTAGCCTGGCTCAAAAGCTGGGTGTGAACTGCTTTGAGCTCCACAGGGGACAAACTGGCCCTACCCTATGCATGGAGCTGAATTCATCTCTAACAATGTCACCTGCAACAACGCATTCACCTCCTTGAGCCCCGGCCAGTGAATGGGGATGGGAGGAGAGTGACTTTTCCTGGCATAGAGGTGAAAGGCCCTAGATCCCTCCCCAAAGCTAGATTAATTCTCCTCTGGTTACCTCGTCTCCCAGCAGCTGGTTGGCTTATCCCACGATGGACAACTTTAATAGCTGCCCTGACTGTCTGACCCATACCCGGTGGTCGAAAATGGTCAGCCGCACAACATCCAGGAACATTCTCCGCTGGTGTTCTGAGAAAATCTCTCTGAAGACCTAAAACCAACAGCACATGAGCCTGTCACGTTACTGACATAATTTGGGATCCTATAGATCATTGGTGCAGCCAGAGTCCTATAGTGGCACCAAATCTTATGTACAGGGGGTCATAATGGGTGTCTATAACCAGGTTATGGATTGCTGATTATGAATATGCCATTGATATGTGTGTATCTTTTTTGTAGTTAAAATTGTGGCTATTGGCTATATGGTGACTGTATTTCAAACTTATGTTTGGCTTCTGGGTGAAATCTCAGACTAGTTGTTGTTAACCTGACTGGCCTGGCGGATGGGCAGTTAAGGTCACAATGAACTTTGCAGATGCCTGTCCACACCCCAGCTTCTCCAGGAATGTAGCCTGGCTGGTCAGGAACTGAGTCTTGAACTATGAACCTTGATTTTGCAAGGGGACTCTGCATAAGAAGAGAAAGTCTATAAAACCTGGGAGAAACTCCCTCCAGTTTTATCTTCAATCTGCAACCTTGAGCTACCTCTGGATGGGATTTTGCTACACATGGAAGCTCTGACCATTGGATTGATAATGCATCCCCTGCAAGGATGGGTCTTCAGAGACTTTTATCTGAACCTGCAGTTTGTTCTACAGCTGCAAGCCTGAACCAAGAGATGTGCCATTACTGCATGTAACTGATTTCTTTTACCCATTCTTAACCCTCACCTATACCTTTTTCCTTGTATAATAAACCTTTAGATTTTAGATTCTAAAGGATTGGCAACAGCATGATTTGTGGGAAGATCTGATTTGTATATTGACCTGGGTCTGGGGCCTGATTCTTTGGAATTGGGGAGAACCGTTTTCTTTATTTGGGGGATTGGTTTTCATAACCAGTGATCCCCAGGACAGGTGGCTGCTGGTGGTGATACTGGGAAGCTGGAGTGTCTAAGGGAATTGCTTGTGTGACTTGTGGTTAGCCAGTGGGGCGAAACCAAAGTCTTTTCTGGTTGGCTGGTTTGGTTTGCCTTAGTGTGGAAAAACCCCAGCTTCGGGCTGTAGTTGCCCCTTTGGAAGCAATCTGTCCTGATCTGACACTCCCAGTGGGATCCCACCAGGAACAGCCCCGTCACAGAGCCCTTGGCAGATTGCCCAGAACCAGGCTCCAAATCCCGCTAGTGGCTCACATACGGGGTAAGAGTCATGCTGCAGCCAAGGCGGCTAATTCCCCTTGAGGAACTTTGGGGGTCCATGACTCAGGGTACCCTCTTCAATAAGAGGTCACAGGCACTGAGGCCTCTAACAATAGCTCATTCTGGAGCAGGATTCACCTTGGGAGATTTAAAGGGCCCGGGGCTCCACTGCGGTAGCTCTGGCAGTGATTTAAAGGGCCTGGGGCTTCCAGCCACCACTACCACAGCCAGAACCAGCGGCCCTTTACATCTTGATTCAAAGGACTCGGGGCTCTAAAGGCCCTGTCCATTCTGGTTGAGGCCCAGCTCCCTGCTCAGGATTCCGGAGCACCGGTAAGTCCTTGCTCGGGTGTCCTCCAGGGAGACAGTGAGTGGAGCCAGATCCCTCGAGATACAACCCTGCATTAACTCAACGCCCCACAGGTTTCCTTTTATGCCATGGAGAAATGGATCCATGTATCGCCCCAAACTAGGACCGTTAGGAAGGCTCTGAACCAGGATCCTCAGCCTCTCCCAGCTGAACTCTGTCAGCTGGAAGCACACAGCAGGCTTTTGGCCTGTATCTAGGCACAGCCACTGCAGGGGGAAACAGCTCCACACCTGAGCTGCTGCAATGCACCAGCTGAGACCTTACCTCCCCGACTCTGGCCATATTTTCACATCTCAGGTGCTCGATGTCCTTGAGCCCGTCCCTACCCCACAGATCTGCTTCCTCCACATTCCGTCCTGGGAGAGAAAGACACGCATTTGTGAGGTTGACAGGTTTCAGAGTGGTAGCCGTGTTAGTCCGTATCTGCAAAAAGAATGAGCAGTATGTGTGACACCTTAGAGACTAAATACATTTATTATGCCCAAATAAATTGTTAGTCTCAAGGTGCCACAAGTACTCCTCATTCTATTGGCGAGGTTGGCATTCTGGTTTCAGTGCCTGTGTCCTTCCGTTCCTATTGCTGGGTGCCCACTGACTGGGGCCTTCACGGTATCCATATCCTAGTGGAATAGCAGGGTCCTCACCAGGCAGTTTAGTATCTGGAGGGGGATTGTTCCATTTATCACAGAAATCATCTGATCATTACAGTCTCTGGGCTCTGGGAGTTGGTCTCTGCTAATGGTGGCGTGTAATGCTGAAAAACCCCACACACCCACTGAAATCAGGATCGGACCGTAGAAACCCAGCTGGTGACATCCTGCAAAGCTTTGTGTCCTTCCCCTGTGGTCCCTGATTCTGTCCCTACCCTCACTGTGGGCTCATTCCCTCCATCTGTCTCAAAGCTCCATTCCTGCCCCCTCACCAGCTGGCAGCCCCATGGCAGCTCAGCTGTGTCCCATGAGAGAAAAGAGCCGATTTCCTTGGCACTTTCACACTCATCGCTTCCTAATTCAGGGAGTGGGGAAGAGAAAGAATCATCATCTAAGCTGGGGTCGGTCTCAGAGGAGGAGGCTCCGTTCTATAGAGTCCCATTGCCGGGCCGAGGGAGTCGCAAAGGGCGCCACTTCTCCATAGAGGTCCGTTGCCCAGCTGGGGTCAGTCTCAAAGGAGGAACCTTGTTTCTATTGGTGTCACTTCTGCCCAGCTAGGGTTGGTCTAAAAGGAGAGCCCTTAGTTCTACGGGGGTCCCATTGCCCTGCTGCAGTTACTCTCCCAGGGGCTTGTTTCTACAGCGTTTCATTTCCTAGCCGGGTTTCTTACCCCTCTGCCGCAGCAGAAGCTGGTACAGCCTGAATATGCCCTCGTTGGCTTCACAGCGGATGTCGGATACTGGGTCATTGATTAGCAGACCCAGCTTAGCCACAAAATACCCCGCCTTGGGGAAGACAGATGAGCTCTGATGGGAGAAGGAGGAGGAGGAGAGGGGAATCCATCAGTATTCTACCTGCAGCTCTTCATCTCCCGTGGACCAGGAGTCTCTCTCCTCTGTAGCAGGTGCTGGGGGAGGGGAACTAGAGCTACAACCCTCATTCTCTCTGCCCCCAAGGGAGCTTGGAGCAAAGGGACCAGGGCAAGGGCCCTCCAGGAGGACTCCAGCGGCTCCAGAAGAACACGAGCCCAATGGGCTCTGGAGCACAGCCCCTCCCAGATCCAGGGGACCCACTTAGCCAGGCGAAGAGGAACTTGACTCAAGCCGAGCGGATTCTCAGTTTGGACTCTGCCTCCCCACAGGAGCCCTCTCCATCGAGAATCCCTGTAGTTCCAAATCTCCCAGCCTGTCAGATCCAGCCCTGCCCATTCAGGAAGCTGGAAGGGTCAACGGTCACTTACATCAAATCCCGGGAGGCAGGTGGCATGATGGAGGAGGGCACTGCTGCTTTTTATGGCCCTCGCTCTCTCCAGGGCCACTTCGGAGCACACCCAGAAATCGATGTGCTGTGGGAGAAGGAGACAGGTGAGGGTCAGGGGACAGGTGCATGCTCTACAAATGAGTCTCTCCCCCGCCCCATGGGGCTGAGACATTGTGCTGAGGGTGGAACACCCGCCAATCGCAGAGTTTGAAAAGGGGGTTCTTGCACCCAGGACGCTGCCCACATCCTGCTGGTCACGAGCTGTCATTGTCTCTCCCAACTGGGACAATGTTCGGTCTTGGGATTGGTCCTATTATCTCTAAATCCAGGATCCATCAGGATCCTTCCCTCTGGGCCAGCAAAGCCAAAAGGGCCCCGGCGTTGCACTGCACTGATAGCTCTGGCCCACTGGGTCCCAGCTGAGAGGACACAATGTAGACATGGTGTGACGCTCTGTACCTCGAAATAGCACCCTGGAACCCCCATATTCACCACTGTGATGATGATATGGTCGGTACAAAGTATGCCTTGTGAGGTAGCATTTGAGAAGTCAGGATCTGTTGGACATTACTCTCCGGTTGAACTGGGTGTACTAGTCCTGTGTGCGAAGGGATGAAGTGCTGCTGTGTGTGTGTTACTGAAGTACACGGTGAGGTTGGGAGATGCTCACAGCCAGCCTTTCAATGGCAACAAAGGAGCAACTGACAAGACACATTTACAGCAGGACCAGCCAGACATGTGTCGATGGCCCATCAAGAAGACTCCTCAGAGACTCCTCAGAGAGGGCACGTTCAAAATGGGGGCTGCCTACGCCCCATGCCCGGGCAAGGATCTTTCAAGCACCTGGACAGAAAGGTAAGCAAGGGTCGATGACATCACCATTTGGCCTCTCTCCTCCCCCATCTTAATAGCTGGCAGATTGTTGGGAAGACAAAGCCTTTGAATGGGGGAGATTGGTCCCAGGCTAAGAGGGAGCTCAGCCTGGGTGATAAGAACTGTAAATTGCCTGAAACATCCAGTGGGGTGAACAACTGCTTTAGTCAAATCTTGCTTAGTAAAATTTAGACGGCGAGTTCATTTGTATTTATTACTTTGATCTCTGCCTACTACTTATAATCCCTTTGGATCCCTATTGTCTGCAGGGAATCAGTCTGTGTTCTAGTCACCTGTATTGAAAACAGGGTGATTTTGGATGAAGTGTGTGGAGAATCTCAGCTCAGGATACCAAGGGCTGTTGCATGTCTACCACCCTTTGTTGGAGTGGCAAACTAATGTATGAGCTTGTGCTGTCCCAGGAAGTCTTGAGCAGTGTACGCTGGGATACTTCTGAGGTGCCAGGCGGGGGTTGGGGTGATTTGCTGGGGCTCCTCCCTGTATAATTCATGAGGGGCTTGGAGAACCTTCATGCAATTTAGCTGGGTGTGGGCCTCCATAAGCTGAGGGCTGCGTGATCACAGCGGCTGGAGGGGTTTGCAGTTGGTCACTGGCCCGGCACTGGTCAGAGACAGCTCAGGCTGTAGAGGTAAAGGGGCACAGTGGTCCCACAGTTTCAGGTTGTTGTGACAAAGTAGGAATACTGTGTGTGCGTGCCTCAGTTTCCCCTATGCAGTTCTTAAGGAATAGGGGCTGACACTGGAAGTAAGGAGGCAACCCCTCCCCCTCAAGGAGGCATCCCAGATGCTGTAATCTGACCCCAGGTGTTGGAGAGAGGTCAGGTGATACCTCGAGCCCAGGAAAGGGACAAAGGAAAGCAGGGAGGGGCTGGAGGTGGAGTAGTCAGTCTGGGTCTGGCTGGAAAGGGGAGAGGAGCCATCTCACTCTCTGGCCCCAAGATGGATCCAGCTGAGGGCTCACGCTCGCTGTATGGTCTGTGATTAGAAGTTATCGAATAAACCTGTTTTACTGGCTGGCTGAGAGTCACGTTTGACTGTGGATTTGGGGTGCAGAATCCATGGGCTCCCCCAGGACCCCGCCCAGGCGGGTTTGCTGGGGTAAGCACATGGAGGGGCAGAAGATGCTGAATGCTCCGAGGTCAGACTCAGGAAGGTGGAAGTGGGTACCCATGAAGCTCCTAGCCTTGGAAACAGGCTGTGTACGGAGAAGGGGCCCTTCACCCGGAGTCCAGTCTGGCTCGCTAGGGAGCGGTTCCAGTCCGTCGCCCCGGCACTCCGTGACCGTTGTACCCTATGATCCCATCACACAGGGCTCTTCTACTCTCTCCTTTGCAGCCCGCTGACAGAGTTAAGGTGAAATTCTCCCCAGACCCTCTCCTTGTGCTCACCTCCAGGAGGAACTGCAGCTTCTGGCAGGTGGGGTTTTCAGTTAGCAGGCCCCTCAGCATGAGATCCAGGCTGTCTGTGTAGTTCTTATGCAGATCCTGCAAGAGGAGGGAGTGCCCGACAGTCATGGGATCTGAGCCTACACCGATCAGGGGATGATTTGGAGGAGGGGGCCCTGGGGATCCCTGGCCCCTGACAAGACCCCAAAGACACATCCTGGCCCCTCCCCATCCTATCACTCCAGAGACTCTTAGCAAGAGTTCATGGCAGAATGACACCTGGCTCTTCAGTCCTGGCCCTTAGCAGTTCTCTGCAGAGGGCCTGGTACGCGGCTGTGTATGGAACAGCCAAAGTGCTCTGGATGGGAGCAAGCAGCAGAGCCGAGAATGAGGAGGGGAGGCCAGGATCAGCCACAGAGTGTAATGGGATCCCCTCTGTGCCATTTTGTTAACCCTGGACCTGTTCCCAGCTCTGCTCACCCCTCCCCTATTCTCAGCAGCTCCACCAAACCAAGGGAGCAGGGACCACAGGCCACTCCTGCTCCTGGGATAGAGAAGTAGGAGAAGGACCTACCTGGAAATCATCTGTGTCCTGCCCTGTCCCCAGTGTGTAGATCCTCGGCAGGACCTGCCGCAGGAGGCGACCTTCTACCTCCAGCTCCAGTGGCGGCTTCAGTTGGCTGGCAGGAGAGAGGTGCCTGTCTTAGACTTTGCGGCATTACCCTGGGACAGGAACAGGCCCAGAGCAGCAAAAACGGAAAGAGGGGCGCTAAGAAGTGCAGTGACCTGGCCGAAGTCACAGAGCCAGTCAGTGGCAGGGCTAGAAGAGGGCCCGTTCCCCTGATCTCACCCCTGGACCGTCCCCTCTTATATAACCCTTTACACCGGCGATCCTCCCCCTAAGGCCACGGTAAAGTTCTTGCTGTGAAATCACCCACCAGCCAGGAAAGAGCGAACATTCCCACCGCCTCAGACGCTGGATGCGAACAGCCGCGATTGGGGGTGACCTAGGAGTGGGAGGATCTGTGACTCCCGGCTCTGGGACTGAACAGCACCAGGGTTAGGGTAGCTGGGCAGGCGGGTTCTGGTACCTGAGGGCGCAAAGTGCAGCCATGGATCTGGAGAGGACGGAGCTTGGCTCGCACGTCTGCGGGAGGTCTGCAATCATCTCCTGGGAGACCCAAAGGGGACAGAGCAGCAGGTGAGATTCAGGCCCCACAGGCACTTCCCACTGAGGGGCCCAAACTGCACTGGAGACGCAGCAGCATAACTCCTCCCCCACCCACCTTGGCCCCCCTTTCCTCCCTCCCATCAAACTAACCCCCTCTCCAGCTCAACCCCCACATTCCTCCCTCCCCTCTGCTGCCCCCCCAGCCCCTCCATCTCCCCCCACTGGCCCATGTCTGACTCCCACCCCACAAGGCCCCGGGTTTCACTCACCGTAATGCTCTCCACAAGGGCCGCTTTGGAGCAATATGGCTCCAGGCTGTCCCGGCCCAGCTGTCTCATGCCGTAGCAGAGGGTGGGGATGGTCTTCAGGAAGGCGAGCTGCTTTGCCTTGTCCCGCACCCACTGGGAGTGGGGTTGGGGGAGAGAGAGAGACGGTTAGTTAGGGGCCTTCCCGCCCCACCCAGACCAGCTCCAGGGCTCGAGTCCTCCATGGGGGAGAACAGGCAAAGCCCCCCCTTCCCAAAATCACTGTGTCTGTGGGGGGAGGAGTGGCTTTTGTGGGACAAACTGGCTTTTGTGGGACAAACTGGCTTTTGTGGGACAAACACCCCCCTCCGGGGTCCCAGATAACATGGGAGAACTGCCCCCATTAGGAGGTGATGGGTTCTCGGGGTGGGGATGGCACAAGGGGCAAGACAGACTCGACGCCGGCTCAGCCAGAGGAGTTTTGTACCTCGTCTCTGCACCGCAGATGGTTTCGGATGACGCTAATTACAGTTTCTCCTGGAGGCCCATCCTCCTCGTCATCGTCCTCCTCTTCCTCCTCGTCATCCTCTTCCTCCTCGTCATCGTCCTTGTCCTCCTTGTCATCGTCCTCCTCTTCCTCCTCATCATCGTCCTTGTCCTTGTCCTCCTTGACATCGTCCTTGTCCTTGTCCTCCTCCTTATCGTCCTTGTCCTCCTTGTCCTCCTCATCATCGTCCTTGTCCTTGTCCTTGTCCTTGTCCTCCTTGTCATCGTCCTCCTCTTCCTCATCATCATCGTCCTTGTCCTTGTCCTCCTTGTCATCGTCCTCCTCTTCCTCATCATCATCGTCCTTGTCCTTGTCCTCGTCATCGTCCTCCTCTTCCTCCTCATCATCATCCTTGTCCTTGTCCTCCTTGACATCGTCCTTGTCCTTGTCCTCATCATCATCGTCCTTGTCCTCCTTGTCATCGTCCTTGTCCTCCTCATCATCGTCCTTGTCCTTGTCCTCCTCATCATCGTCCTTGTCCTTGTCCTCCTTGTCATCGTCCTCCTCTTCCTCCTCATCATCGTCCTTGTCCTTGTCCTCCTTGTCATCGTCCGGGTCCTCGTCTGGGTCCTCCAGCTGGTCCCTGGGGGTCCCTGGGGGTGGTGCTGAGGAGCTGGAACTGGGCTCTCCAGAGGCCAGGGAATGGGATGTTCCTGCCTGGGCTATGGTGTTAGGCTCCTGCCTCCTCTGCTTCCTGGACAGGAAGCCCCAGAACCTCTTTGCCCAGTTCCTGCCCTGTCCGGGGTCCCCCGCGCAGAGGGGCACCCTGAGGCACCTCCGTGTTGGCCTACAAGGTGCCTCAGGGGCTGATGTTGTATTTGGGGCCTTTCTCCTGAGCCATTTTGGGAACTTCCACCCCCTGGAGAGCCCAGAACCTGCGTCCCCACCAGCCAGGACACCGGGGCCGCTCCCTTCCTCCGCCAGCTGGCAACCGCTTCCCAATGGACCAAATTCCGCTGATTTCTTGTGGAGCATCTGCCTGAACCTCTTCATCCTGGAAGTGAGAGGGGAGCAGCCATGAGTCTGGATTCAAGGCAGCCTTTCACTAACAGGCCTTCCTGTCCCCCCACCACCTCCCCTCTGCCGCGGCAACTCCCCCTCACCGCCCCCCCGCCCCAGCCCCGGGACTGCAATCTACACACACGGACAGGAGCTCACAGGACTGGCTGCTCCCAAAGTTCCCCCTCACCACTGAGGCACCAGGGGAGTCTCATCCGAGCAGTGGGGTTTTCAGTTATGTTGGACAAGCAGCTCTGCCCCCCCAACCCCCGCCCCGGGACACACTCCCTGCCAAGCTAGAGAAAGAACAGAACCCGGGAAGGAGTCTGAGTCTGCTCTGGAAACCCCCAGCTAATGTTCACAAGGTCCCAAGCATATGAGGTATCCCCCCCTTCCCCCCAGTTCCCAGTGATTTCATTGATTGGGGTTGGGGAGGTTCAGCAGCTGGCAGGGTCTACCTCCCCCAGAGGCTCTCGGCCTGGGAACAGTCTCAGACGAGGGAAGGGCTGCCCAGGCCCAGAGCGAAGGGCTGCAGGGGGCTGTGTTAGCAAATCCAGACTCATTGGGTGGAGATTTCCCCCCATTTCTGCCCCTCCCCAAGCAGAAAAGGGAAGTACCTGAGGACAAGCTAAGTGCAACTCACTTGCTCTAGGTGGTCTTGAGCCGGCAGGCAGATGCTCGGCGTTGGTCTCTCCCTTTCCCTTGAGCTGGGCAGCACAATGCCCCGCCAGGAGGGCGGGGTATAGAAACTGAGAGACTGACTGAAGTCAGTGGCTGTGAAAACAAGATGATGTTTTATTGCCAAGGGATGGATAAACTCAGGCCTACAGCCGGGGGTCCAGAACACAGACCTACTGCAGGCAGGATGCCTCCCATCTCAAGGCCCCAAGCAATTTACACACATTTCTGAAGCCTGAGAAGCCCTGGGCCCTGGGGAAGGGACCCTAATCCCACTAACCAAAAACCATGGCCTGGGCGGGGGAAACCACTGCCTCAGGGTTGCACTGGGAGTCAGTGACAGAGCCAGGGATGGAGCCCAGGAGTCTTGTGTCCAGGCTCCTGCACTAACCACTAGAAGAACGCTCCCTTCCAGAGCTGGCAATTGCAGGCAGCACCTATTCCCAGTCTCCCTGGCTTGGAGAGAGAATGTGGCCTGCTGCAGTGAGTGAGACGGGGTATTGGGAGTCAGGACTCCTGGCTTCCAGTGGTGGTTTTTCTATTGACCTTGGACAAGCCATTGCCCCACTCAGGGTTTCAGGCCCCATCGGTAAAAAGGGTATTTAATACTTAGCCACTATTGCAAAGCGCTGTGAGATTTACCCAGAAAAAGTTGCTTTGCAAGTGCAAGGCAGCATTGGACCATCAAAGGTCAGATCCAAATTCCTAGCGTGAGTATTTGGATCTGGGCTTTAAATTCAGCCCAATAAAGAGGAGAGGAGCCCACCCTAGAGTTGGATTGAGGAGGATCAGTCCTTTCTGGGTTGGGGAATGACAGAAGAGGCCTTTCTATCCCTAGCTGGGTAGATAAAAATAGATGATTTTAAAAATATGAACTGAATTTTTTAATTACATTAACCACAGGTTTATTAAAAATAATCTGCTTAAAATGAACTTTGAAATTGACCACCTATGTTAAGGCCTCCAGTTATTACAAAATCTTCAAATAAGTTTAAAAGAATTGAAGACAGTATATTAAACGGAACATGTTTACTGCCATGTTTTAAAGCCAGTCAGACCACTGAAGTGATGGCTAAGTTCCTGGAGAGGTGAGTAGGGACTTCCTATTTTACCTAACACCATCACAAATATCCAAAGGGGGTCAAGAAAAGTGAGAGACTTAAAAAGACCAGGAGACAAGCAGACAAGCAGAAAACCTCCCCAGTATCGGATGTTAAATATGTTATGCAGCATTGACAACCTCAGAGGTGAGCAGGCATCCCTGAAGGCGAGACAACAAATTTCTAGAAGATAATGATGGGAAGCTTGACAATAATCATCAAAGGATGACAGCGGGGAAACCCCAAGATTAACACCATTTAAGAACTAATGATTACAGGATGACATTGCAAAATGCATGGACTCAACTGGAAATTTACAGGTATAAAGCATGGATGTTTTGCCATGAAACTCTGGGTTCACTCCTGCAAAGCCTCGGAGCATCATGACCAACTACAAGAAGAGACTGGTAACTAAGAACATGAACTGGCAGGACTGTGTGCACAATGTGTGTGTGTGTAACTGAAATGCTAACTGTGTTGTATGCTTAATAAAGTATGGTGTATTGCCTTCCTCTTATAAAAGATCCTGTGTGCTCTGTATCGCATAACACTACTCCTACCTGAGATTTCTGCTGTGTGTGCATCCAAAGATCGCATTTGTCCTTTTGGCCAAAGCGTCCCGCTGGGAGCTCAAGGTCAGCTGATTAGCCAAAATGACCCCAAATCTTTTTCAGGGTCGCCGCCTCCCATTTGGACATACTAAAATGGATGTTGCTTGTGCTCAGCTTAGCGAGCAGTCCGGACGGCTCTGTGTCAGTGACATGTCCTCTTTGTTATTTACCACTCTCCCAATCTTTCTGTCATCTGCAGATTTTGCAGTGATGATTGTACATTTACTTCCAAGTCAATGATCAAAATAGCGTAGGGCCAAGAACCAATCCCTGCACGACCCTGCTAGAAAGATACCTGCCCAATAAGGATTTATCATTTTACATTCTGAGACCTATTAGTTAGCTAGTTACTAAGGGGCGGATTCCTACGTGGGACATTTTCTGCCAATTTAACATGTATTTCCCGAGCCTAGAACTTGGATGAGACCGACCAGGTCCCAAACCTCACTGAGAATCTTACCTTCTACACAGGGGATGTCTGCTTTATACGAAATGAAGACTGAAGGGAGACAACTCCACAAAAGTGCTCCTTGGCACGAATCCACCAGGAACACAACGAGAGGCTCCAAGGTTCTCCCTGCGTTCACTGTCTTTTATGCATGTCTGTTGTCAAGGGAGCTCTGTGAGGTCACAGCCTGCTCATCACCTTTGTCCAGTAAGCGGCCTTCCTCCCAAAGGCCCTTGTGAAGTCACTGCCACAACCACCTCTCATTTATTCAGTTAAAGGAGAGACGGCAGCAAAATTAATATCATCAATCATTTGTTGTTTATTTGCTCACTTTTAAAGGAGACGAACTCGAGGGCTGGACACTTTGTTTATGTAAGCCCAGCTAACAGGTGGTGGGGTGGGTGGGTTGGTGGGAATACCGTCTCCATCCCTGACTGAGTAGCAGCTGCACAGGATACTGCCACAGAACCTACATTTTATTGACAAATCATCTAAGCCGTTCCTCTCTTCTCTTCTTATGTTCTAAGTTTCACTCAACAAAAACTTCCCCTTGACAGTCACTGCCCACCCTCCCCAGCAAGAAGAGCAGCAGAGAGAAATAGAACCAAAAAAAAGGGGGGAAGAAGAGAAGACAAGAGGGGAAAAGGGAAAGGGAAGCCAAGAGGTCAAATTCCAAATGCCCAGAGTGAGTCACTGATTCATAAATTCCCAGGCCAGAAGGAACCACTTTGGTCATCTATTCTAGTCTGATCTTCCATAGAACATGGGCCATAGAACTTCCCTCAAAATCATTCCTATGTGAATTTGATCACATCTTTTAGAAAAACAGCTCTGGATTTTAAAAATGCCAGTTATGGAGGATCCATCACAACCCTGGGTAAATTGTTTCAAATCCTGACTGTTAAAATGTTCGCCTTATTACCAGTCTGAATTTATCTAACTTCAGCTTGCAGCTATTGGATCTTGCTATGTCTTTGTCTGCTAAAGTGAAGAGCCCATTAGCATACATTTGTTCCCTTAAGCTCATCCCTTAACCGTCTCTTTCTTAAACTAAATAGATTTTGCTCCTTGAGTCTATTATCAGGCATGTTTTCTAATCCTTCAAGCATTCTTCTGACTCTTCTCTGAGCCATCTCAAATTTACAAGTATCTGTCTCAAATTGTGGACCCCAGAACTGGATCCAGAATTCCAATAGTGGTTGCACCCGTGCCAAATACAACGATATAGAACTTCTCTACTGTAGGAGCAGGATTTTAGAATTGTACTAATTGTTATAAGAATTTATGTAAACTTTAATTTCATTCTATAACAGAAAGAAATGACTGAAACTGTGTGATGTTTCCAGTATGCATTACAATTAGGACCTGTTATGAAGTTCAGCTAGTAAGAGACAGGATTTTGTTTCGTGTCTATGATAAATGGATTAAAGAAATGTTGAGGGCCTGAAGCCCCCAGTGTGAATTGTTTTAGTTCTAAGATTTAGCAAGGCTTAATTTACAATGTATTCTGCTACCTTTAAAGATGTCTGTAAGAGATTGTGTGATGGTTTGTGTGAAAGAGGAATGCATGCATCAGGAAGGGATAAGTGTGAAACCATCACAAATATCCAAAGGGGGTCAAGAAAAGTGAGAGACTCAAAAAGACCAGGAGACAAGCAGAAAATCAGAAAACCTCCACAGTATCGGATGTTAAATATGTTCTGCAGCATTGACAACCTCAGAGGTGAGCAGGCATCCCTGAAGGCGAGACAACAAATAGAAGATAATGATTGGAAGCTTGACAATAACCATCAAAGGATGACAGCGGGGAAACCCCAAGATTATCACCATTTAAGAACTAATGATTACAGGATGACATTGCAAAATGCATGGACTCAACTGGAAATTTACAGGTATAAAGCATGGATGTTTTGCCATGAAACTCTGGGTTCACTCCTGCAAAGCCTCGGAGCATCATGACCAACTACAAGAAGAGACTGGTAACTAAGAACATGAACTGGCAGGACTGTGTGCACAATGTGTGTGTGTGTGACTGAAATGCTGTGTTGTATGCTTACTAAAGTATGGTGTATTGCCTTCCTCTTATAAAAGATCCTGTGTGCTCTGTATAGCATAACACTACTCCTACCTGAGATTTCTGCTGTGTGTGCATCCAAAGATCGCATTTGTCCTTTTGGCCAAAGCGTCCCGCTGGGAGCTCAAGGTCAGCTGATTAGCCAAAATGACCCCAAATCTTTTTCAGGGCCGCCGCCTCCCATTTGGACATACTAAAATGGATGTTGCTTGTGCTCAGTTTAGCGAGCAGTCCGGACGGCTCTGTGTCAGTGACATGTCCTCTTTCTTATTTACCACTCTCCCAATCTTTCTGTCATCTGCAGATTTTGCAGTGATGATTGTACATTTACTTCCAAGTCAATGATCAAAATAGCGTAGGGCCAAGAACCAATCCCTGCACGACCCTGCTAGAAAGATACCTGCCCAATAAGGATTTATCATTTTACATTCTGAGACCTATTAGTTAGCTAGTTACTAAGGGGCGGATTCCTACGTGGGACATTTTCTGCCAATTTAACATGTATTTCCCGAGCCTAGAACTTGGATGAGACCGACCAGGTCCCAAACCTCACTGAGAATCTTACCTTCTACACAGGGGATGTCTGCTTTATACGAAATGAAGACTGAAGGGAGACAACTCCACAAAAGTGCTCCTTGGCACGAATCCACCAGGAACACAACGAGAGGCTCCAAGGTTCTCCCTGCGTTCACTGTCTTTTATGCATGTCTGTTGTCAAGGGAGCTCTGTGAGGTCACAGCCTGCTCATCACCTTTGTCCAGTAAGCGGCCTTCCTCCCAAAGGCCCTTGTGAAGTCACTGCCACAACCACCTCTCATTTATTCAGTTAAAGGAGAGACGGCAGCAAAATTAATATCATCAATCATTTGTTGTTTATTTGCTCACTTTTAAAGGAGACGAACTCGAGGGCTGGACACTTTGTTTATGTAAGCCCAGCTAACAGGTGGTGGGGTGGGTGGGTTGGTGGGAATACCGTCTCCATCCCTGACTGAGTAGCAGCTGCACAGGATACTGCCACAGAACCTACATTTTATTGACAAATCATCTAAGCCGTTCCTCTCTTCTCTTCTTATGTTCTAAGTTTCACTCAACAAAAACTTCCCCTTGACAGTCACTGCCCACCCTCCCCAGCAAGAAGAGCAGCAGAGAGAAATAGAACCAAAAAAAGGGGGGGAAGAAGAGAAGACAAGAGGGGAAAAGGGAAAGGGAAGCCAAGAGGTCAAATTCCAAATGCCCAGAGTGAGTCACTGATTCATAAATTCCCAGGCCAGAAGGAACCACTTTGGTCATCTATTCTAGTCTGATCTTCCATAGAACATGGGCCATAGAACTTCCCTCAAAATCATTCCTATGTGAATTTGATCACATCTTTTAGAAAAACAGCTCTGGATTTTAAAAATGCCAGTTATGGAGGATCCATCACAACCCTGGGTAAATTGTTTCAAATCCTGACTGTTAAAATGTTCGCCTTATTACCAGTCTGAATTTATCTAACTTCAGCTTGCAGCTATTGGATCTTGCTATGTCTTTGTCTGCTAAAGTGAAGAGCCCATTAGCATACATTTGTTCCCTTAAGCTCATCCCTTAACCGTCTCTTTCTTAAACTAAATAGATTTTGCTCCTTGAGTCTATTATCAGGCATGTTTTCTAATCCTTCAAGCATTCTTCTGACTCTTCTCTGAGCCATCTCAAATTTACAAGTATCTGTCTCAAATTGTGGACCCCAGAACTGGATCCAGAATTCCAATAGTGGTTGCACCCGTGCCAAATACAACGATATAGAACTTCTCTACTGTAGGAGCAGGATTTTAGAATTGTACTAATTGTTATAAGAATTTATGTAAACTTTAATTTCATTCTATAACAGAAAGAAATGACTGAAACTGTGTGATGTTTCCAGTATGCATTACAATTAGGACCTGTTATGAAGTTCAGCTAGTAAGAGACAGGATTTTGTTTCGTGTCTATGATAAATGGATTAAAGAAATGTTGAGGGCCTGAAGCCCCCAGTGTGAATTGTTTTAGTTCTAAGATTTAGCAAGGCTTAATTTACAATGTATTCTGCTACCTTTAAAGATGTCTGTAAGAGATTGTGTGATGGTTTGTGTGAAAGAGGAATGCATGCATCAGGAAGGGATAAGTGTGAAACCATCACAAATATCCAAAGGGGGTCAAGAAAAGTGAGAGACTCAAAAAGACCAGGAGACAAGCAGAAAATCAGAAAACCTCCACAGTATCGGATGTTAAATATGTTCTGCAGCATTGACAACCTCAGAGGTGAGCAGGCATCCCTGAAGGCGAGACAACAAATAGAAGATAATGATTGGAAGCTTGACAATAACCATCAAAGGATGACAGCGGGGAAACCCCAAGATTATCACCATTTAAGAACTAATGATTACAGGATGACATTGCAAAATGCATGGACTCAACTGGAAATTTACAGGTATAAAGCATGGATGTTTTGCCATGAAACTCTGGGTTCACTCCTGCAAAGCCTCGGAGCATCATGACCAACTACAAGAAGAGACTGGTAACTAAGAACATGAACTGGCAGGACTGTGTGCACAATGTGTGTGTGTGTGACTGAAATGCTGTGTTGTATGCTTACTAAAGTATGGTGTATTGCCTTCCTCTTATAAAAGATCCTGTGTGCTCTGTATAGCATAACACTACTCCTACCTGAGATTTCTGCTGTGTGTGCATCCAAAGATCGCATTTGTCCTTTTGGCCAAAGCGTCCCGCTGGGAGCTCAAGGTCAGCTGATTAGCCAAAATGACCCCAAATCTTTTTCAGGGCCGCCGCCTCCCATTTGGACATACTAAAATGGATGTTGCTTGTGCTCAGTTTAGCGAGCAGTCCGGACGGCTCTGTGTCAGTGACATGTCCTCTTTCTTATTTACCACTCTCCCAATCTTTCTGTCATCTGCAGATTTTGCAGTGATGATTGTACATTTACTTCCAAGTCAATGATCAAAATAGCGTAGGGCCAAGAACCAATCCCTCCACGACCCTGCTAGAAAGATACCTGCCCAATAAGGATTTATCATTTTACATTCTGAGACCTATTAGTTAGCTAGTTACTAAGGGGCGGATTCCTACGTGGGGCATTTTCTGCCAATTTAACATGTATTTCCCGAGCCTAGAACTTGGATGAGACCGACCAGGTCCCAAACCTCACTGAGAATCTTACCTTCTACACAGGGGATGTCTGCTTTATACGAAATGAAGACTGAAGGGAGACAACTCCACAAAAGTGCTCCTTGGCACGAATCCACCAGGAACACAACGAGAGGCTCCAAGGTTCTCCCTGCGTTCACTGTCTTTTATGCATGTCTGTTGTCAAGGGAGCTCTGTGAGGTCACAGCCTGCTCATCACCTTTGTCCAGTAAGCGGCCTTCCTCCCAAAGGCCCTTGTGAAGTCACTGCCACAACCACCTCTCATTTATTCAGTTAAAGGAGAGACGGCAGCAAAATTAATATCATCAATCATTTGTTGTTTATTTGCTCACTTTTAAAGGAGACGAACTCGAGGGCTGGACACTTGTTTATGTAAGCCCAGCTAACAGGTGGTGGGGTGGGTGGGAATACCGTCTCCATCCCTGACTGAGTAGCAGCTGCACAGGATACTGCCACAGAACCTACATATTTATCAGAGGAGTCAAATATTTATTAATTTAGTGATTTATGAGCACTAGTTTTCGAGGAGTGTAGGAACATTCCATGACTCTATCATATATGCCCTTTGTTATTCACACTGCTAGCATTGCGGCTCGCTGCTCCTGCCAGGGAGCATTGCAGGGGTGTGACAGGCTCTGGCTAATGACAGGGAGGTGGTGGGATTGGATAAGGGGCAGAGGGTCGTGGGGGGCAGTCAGGGAGCAGGGGGCATTGGATGGGGTGGAGACTCGGAGGGAGGGAGGTCAGGGGATGTGGAGCAGGGGGCGTGGTTCCAGGGAGGTGGTTGGGGTAGGGGTGTGGATACAGGTCAGGGCAGTCAGAGGATAGGGAGCGGTTGGATAGGACATGGGAGTCCTGGTGAGCCTGTCAGGGGGTGCGGGTGTGGATAGGGGCCGGAGCAGTCGGGGACAGGGAGCAGGGGGATTGGGTGGGGAGTGGAGTCCCAGGGGCAATTAGGGTGGGGGGTCACTAGAGAGGATGCTCAGGGGACAAGGAGCAGGGGAGCTTAGATAGGGGAATGAGGTCTCAGGACGTGGTTGGGGTAGGGAGGTTTCTGGGGGGGTGATCAGGGGACAAGGAGCAGGGGGGTTGGATGGGCTGGGAATTCTGAGAGGGGCAGTCAGGGGGCAGGAAGTGGGAAGGAGTGGCTAGGGACAGGGGTCATGCTATTTGGGGAGGTACAGCCTTCCCTACCCTGCCCTCCATACCATTTTACAACCCCTTGTGGCCCTCGGGCCGAAAGGTTTGCCCACCTCTGGACTAGCCACTGGTGTCTGAAATCCACATACAGTAAACCCTCGATTTAACGGACCCCGATTTAACGGACTTCGGATGCAACGGACAAAATTCCCGATGCATCCGAAATCCGTTATTGGGGGCTGCCGGCTCCCACCCCAGGGAGCCGGCTGGGTTGACAGCTCCCGCCCGGCTCCCCCGCAGCAGGGACCCCTGTGGGAGCTGTCAAACCCCCCGCCCCCCGCAACGGGGAGCCGGGCGGGTGGGCTGACAACTCCCGCCCCGCTCCCCGCTGGGGGGAGCAGAGCGGGAGCTGTCAACCCTCCCGCCCGGCTCCCCGCAACGGGGAGCCGGGCGGGGGGGGGGCGTTTGAGAGCCTCCGCTCGGCTCCCCGCAGCGGGAAGCCGGGCAGGGGGTTTGACAGCTCCCGCCGGGCTTCCCGCTGGGGGGGAGCCGGGCGGGAGCTGTCAACCCCCCCGCCCAGCTCCCCGCAACGGACCTCACTGAGAATCTTACCTTCTACACAGGGGATGTCTGCTTTATACGAAATGAAGACTGAAGGGAGACAACTCCACAAAAGTGCTCCTTGGCACGTAATCCACCAGGAACACAACGAGAGGCTCCAAGGTTCTCCCTGCGTTCACTGTCTTTTATGCATGTCTGCTGTCAAGGGAGCTCTGTGAGGTCACAGCCTGCTCATCACCTTTGTCCAGTAAGCGGCCTTCCTCCCAAAGGCCCTTGTGAAGTCACTGCCACAACCACCTCTCATTTATTCAGTTTATTTATTTATTCGGCAACGGGGAGCCGGGCGGGGGCGGGGGGGTTGAGAGCTCCCGCCCGGCTCCCCGCTGGGGGGAGCAGAGCGGGAGCTGTCAACCCCCCCGCCCGGCTCCCAGCAACGGGGAGCCGGGCGGGGGGGGGTTTGAGAGCTCCCGCCTGGCTCCCCGCTGGGGGGAGCAGAGCGGGAGCTGTCAACCCCCTCGCCCGGCTCCCAGCAACGGGGAGCCGGGCCGGGGGGGGGGGCGTTTGAGAGCTCCCGCCCGGCTCCCCGCAGCGGGAAGCCGGGCGGGGGGTTTGAGAGCGCCCGCTCGGCTCCCCCCAGCGGGAAGCTGTCAACCCCCCCCCTCCCCGCAGGAGGGAGCCGGGCGGGGGGGGGGGTTGACAGTTCCCGCCGGGCTTCCCGCTGCGGGGAGCCCGGCGGGGGGGGGGTTGACAGTGAGCTGGGCGGGCGGGCTGAAAGTTCCCGCCGGGCTCCCCGCTGCCGGGAGCTGGGCGGGGGGGTTGACAGCTCCCGGCGGGAGCTGTCAACTCCCCCGCCCGGCTCCCGGCAGCGGGGAGCCGGGCGGGGGGGGGGGGGTTGAAAGTTCCCGCCGGTCTTCCCGCTGCGGGGAGCCGGGCGAGTTGACAGCTCCCGCCGGGCTCCCCGCTGCGGGGAGCCGGGCGGGGGGGTTGACAGTTCCCGCCTGGCTCCCCGCAGGGGGAGCTGGGCGGGCGGGCTGACAGTTCCCGCCTGGCTCCCCGCAGCGGGGAGCCAGGCGGGAGCTCTCAGCCCACCCGCCCGCCTCCCCGCCTACCCGCCCGGCTCCCCATTGCGGGGAGCCAGGCAGGTGGGGGGGGGGGGTTGGGGTTGACAGCTCCTAAAACCTCTATATAAGGGACTAATTCGGGTGAGGGGGTGTCCATTAAAGCCAAAAGTCCTGTTATTTAATGATTTTTAAAAATTATTAAATAACGGACTTTTGGCTTTAACGGACACCCCCTCGCCCCAATTAGTCCGTTAAATCGAGGTTTCACTGTACATACATAAGGCCTGAGTTAGCTCTATACTATTTTCCCTTTTATAACTGTTTCACCAAAACGTTTTCCACATAGGAGTTGTGGAAAAAAACTGGTGCAATATATTAACTTACATACTGTACACATGTATAAAGCAGATATAATTCAAGAGCTCGGTTTTTTTTTAAAACCCCACATTTAGTAAGTGCCTGGTATTAGCTGACAGTGACAACTAACATGCCTTCACCACTATTTCTGTAGTGGTAAATTGTGTGTGTATATATATTCATATTTCTACTGAGATTCTAATAGCACTAGTTAAGTAACATGTGGATCTAATGTTACTGTATCAATGTGGAGGAGAGGTAATGAAGAAGTCTTCCCCTTGGACAACATGGGCGAAGATAGGGGAGAAAAGTATAATTTGTAACATTAACTAGAGCTTTGCAAATATGCACATTTAAATACCCTTTCAGTGCAAATTACTTATTTTTTAATTAGTACCTGAAGAGTATGAAGTTGCTTTTGCATTGAAAAACAATCTGCATTTCTCATCTGCAGGTCTGAGTAATGAGGCACTTTATATATGCCAACCACAATCCCATCTTGATAATGTCATGCTGTGTCTGAGGAAGAAAATGATTTAGTTATCTAATCAGATTAATTTCCTCCAGTTCAAATATTTTTGCTGTACATGATGAATTTTAATGTAAAATGAGAAAGGTTATTCAGGGTCAGGGATTAATAGAATAACTGAAGAAAGCCTTTAGCTGACCCGTGGTGATAACAATATGAATGCCTGCAGCTCGAGCTTCAAATATCCCCGCAACCCTGCCTAATGAGGAAGATGAGAAGGAAAAATTGTGACACATTAGTCCCAACAATGTAATTTCCTTTACTCTTTTATTATTACAAATGTATATTTGTTAAAAAAAGGGAATAATTATTCTTCTCTCTAAAGTGTGATATGGGGAGTTAATGTTTATAGAAGATTCTATTTGATCATACAGATCTTGGAGTTCATTTATGTAGTTTGATACACAAAATGCATTCAACAGGATAGGAATGATGAGTTCATAGGCAAAACAGTCTGAATCGCCTTTCTCTTTCAGAACCAGCAGTTATGTTTTGGCACTTTCTGGTATGCTGAGATATGTGGTGAACTCCTGAAACACAAGGTTCAGGTTCACTGTGCTATCCATGCTGTGGCAGGGAATTGTTACCAATATTTCTCATAAATGTTCTCTTTTGTGCCCTGTTTAATTTTTCTGAGCTTTGACAGGAGAACTTTTTGTGTTTGAGGGACAGCAGGATATAAAAGGGCATTATATTGTGGAATTTTCTCTGCATTTTTCAGGGGATGTGTACAACTTTAGGAAAATTCAAACCTCTTAATTGCTTCAGTAAACATCCCTCTTCTGAAGAGTTTGCATGCACTTTGGTAGATCTGTCCTCACAAATGGGGTGGAGATGCCACCAACACACCCCATTTACAATCTGCTAACTAGTATCAGCCTTAAGTGTGCTCCTTTTCCACCATGGATCTGCCACTGATAGGACAGCAGGAACGGGAGAGACAGCACACCCCTTCTTTTAACTATATTTGTGTAGCTCTCTGAGAGCACTGTGACTAGGGAAGGCGCTTGCCTGGTTTTAAATCTGACAGTCCTTTTTCTGGATGGTTTGTCCCCAGTCCAATATTGAGACAAAACTGGATCTGCTTTTGTCTGGTATCAGATGGGGGACACCATTTTGAAGAGCATGTCACTTTGCCCCTGCTGGCATGAGAAGGGTGGTGGGGCATTACCCCCTTCAAAATTGTTCCCCTGGCACCGTGTGACCTGGCATGCACAGTGAGTGCGATGCCACGCCTTGACAGGTTGAGAACCACATCAGTCCCAGAATGTCTGGCAATCTGGAAATACGAGTGGCCACCCTAATGATCACTAATCAGATGTGGCCTCTTCCTGTATGTGTAGATTTCCTAGTCCATCGTGGGTGCTGCGGTTGCAGTGCTGCGAACCTGAAGCATTCAAAAATCACGACTCTCCCCCGTGCTTCATTTGTAATGAAAGAGGTGCCATGGCTCAAGCAATTTTAAATCTTTCATCAACTGACCTGGCAAGCCCAGAGGTGCCGGGGCCATCGTGAACTGCCCCGGCTAGAGGTGCCGGGACTCTGCCTTGGCACAAATTAAGCACTGCCCACCTCAGAAAATAAGATTAGTTTAAAATAATGAGAATCTTTGTCATTGGCAGCAGCAGAGATGGCAGGGGAACCAAGGGGTGTTTTGCCTTTGGGCCCCGTGTGGACAATGCTTATGGTCTAACATTTCCCTCCCTGGTAGCTTTAGGGCAGGGCTGGGCATGGGGCGCACGGTGCTTCGCCCTAGGGCAGGGCCGGGGCGTCGCTCGGCCTCAGGTATCGACAAGGGTTAATATCGCGCCCTGAGCCCTAGCTGCTGCACTCGCGTCACGCTCCCACCCAGAGTGGGGCCGGCGTGCGCAGGAGGCTCTATACGGAGGAGGAGGAGGGTTGCAGTGGGGAGGGGCTCAGGGGGATACGGAGGAGGAGGAGGAGGGGTGCAGTGGGGAGGGGCTCATGGGGATACGGAGGAGGAGGAGGGGTGCAGTGGGGCTGTGAACATGCTTCTTAGTTATGATTTCTGTCATGTGTGACAGTCTAGCCACAGTGATCTCTGGTTGATTTTTTTTTCTTTTAAATCTTGTATTTTTGGCCACTTGTGTTTATGGTTCCTATATCCTTAAAGGGAGAACACTGTTCATCTGGCATATAGCTCCATACATCGGTACATTTGCTATCAAAATGATGGATAGTGTGTAGACTTTTTTTAGCCTCCCATGACATACACTTGGGATATGTCTTTGTTTTCTCCCTCTGATCTCCCTCTCCTCTGATCTCCCTCTGATCTTCAGCAGACTTGACATTGCCAAATTTATGACTCCCTATATGTTTATTTAAGATCAGTGAGTTATAAAGTTCTTGTCTCTAATTTCAAACTGGAAAAGACTAGTTTTAAGGAAATGAATATTAGATGTGTATCTTGGGTTATTTAGGACTAAATTTTGAAAAATGTAAGTTCCTATTAGGAAAAATCTTTTTCAAATGTGGCTGCTAAAAAAGCATTTCTCTTGTACCTAAAACTAAACATATGTTAATAATCCTTCTCATTCCCTTACTGTAGTCCAGGAGTCAACAGCCTTTCAAAAGTGGTGGGCTGAGTCTTCATTTATTCACTCTAATTTAAGGTTTCCTGTGCCAGTCATACATTGTAATGTTTTTAGAAGGTCTCTCTCTATAAGTCTTTAATATAGAACTAAACGATTGTACGTAAAGTAAATACATCTTAAAAATAAAATGTTTAAGACGCTTCATTTAAAATTAAATTTAAAATGCAGCGCTCCCCCCTCCGCCCCCCCGGCCAGACCGCTGGCCAGGACCAGGCCACCCAGCTTGTGTACTGCCTTAGGCACGCATGCCTTAGATTCCCTCCGAAGTGGGTATTAGCCCACGAAAGCTTATGCTTCAAAACTTTATAGTTAGTCTTTAAGGTGCCACAGGACTTTGTTACCTCTGCTATTCCAGACTAACACGGCTACCTCTCTGATTCTCCTTGCTCTAGTCTCTCTCCCTTACCAATCAAAGAGTTAGGTCAAATTGATTAAAAATAATGTCTAATCTAACACTTCTAACTCTGATACTTTGAGGTTTCTTTTTTTGAAAAAGGTACACACCTTTTGGACAGGGCACATTTGTAAAGATACTTAGGTGTCTAGAGATATGGATAGGCACTTAATGGGACTTCCAAATGTCCCTAAATGGTAGCTTGTGCATACATTTTAAAACATACATGGTTGATGTGTATTTATGAAGTATGTGTTATGGCAGTAAATGATTTAGTACTTTGGCTGATATATGTTTACATGTGAGAGAATATTAAGTTATGTAAAATTCTAGCTTTGAGATGACAGAGTTTACTTTCTAATAGGATCTGCAGTGACCAAGATGGGTTAAATAAACAAAGATACTCCTGATATCAGGCGAGGCCTTTAATATTGTCCACTTTGCCTTGTCAAATAATAAACCACTCGGTCTTTTGGTTGTGTTTTATTCTGATTGGTACTGAACTCAAACTTATTGAAAACAGTCTGTGGCAATTAAGCACATACGTTTTTGCCTATAGATTTTAATACTTCCAACTGTTTTTTAAAGGTGAGGCAGATCCGCTACTTGCACAAAACAGCTGTGCGCAGTGGAGGTGGGGGAGCCTTGTTTCTGGTAAGAAATGTTTCTAGATACTGAAAATATAAATGAATAAATTGAAGCTGAGGGTGGAGTGAAGTATGGTTTTTATTCA
This sequence comes from Sternotherus odoratus, assembly GCA_032164245.1. NCBI lineage: Eukaryota > Metazoa > Chordata > Testudines > Kinosternidae > Sternotherus > Sternotherus odoratus. Next base: position 219,962,017 of record JAVMKO010000002.1, on the reverse strand, counting down.
CACATGAATTTTTGATTGGCAAGAACTGTTCTTCCAGACCTTAGTAGAATCTTACAAGGAAATTTATTTTTCAGTAGAACTCCCTGCTCTGCAGGGTGAAAATTCCCTCCCCCTCTATCCCTTCCCTAAATAGGAGACCACAGCTTTTTTAATCCTTAAGTGTGTTTTTCTTAGTGTTATTCCCACACTATGGCAGGGTCTGCTTAGACTGGACACAACCAGTGATACGAGTGGGGTATACTCCAACCGATGCGTCATTCCATCTGTCATTGGAGGCATTTTATACCTACTGCCATGTGTTAAGCCTACAGCACCTGGTATTCCCAGGAGGTCACCCATCCAAGTACTAGCCAGGCCCAACCCTGCTTAGCTTCTAAGATCAGATGGGATCGGGCGTGTTCAGGGTGACTTAGTGATAGTTTTAAAGCCTTAAGTGAGGTTGCTTAATGCTTGACTTTATAAGCATCTGTTTTCATTTGGTTCTAACTTTAGCAAACTTTCATTATTAAAGTTTTAAACAAAAACAATTCAGCTATTTTCTAATGAGATTTTGGAGAATAGTTAGTTTTGCTCAGAATGTGAGGATTTTAAGGTTTTATGCATGGCCCTTGTAGTCATTGATTCCACTCCTACTGAATTTGTTACAGAATTCACTTTGCCACTGAGGTGAGCTCCAGATTTTGACCTTTAATTCTAAAAATGTTTCTAGCCCATGTTTGTGTGATTCCCAGCACAATGAGGCCCTGATCCATTACTGGGGCCTTTAGTTGCAAATGCAATACAAATATAAATAATTGTAATTATAGTTGTGTAAGCAGTGTCAGGGAATTGCAGGAATTGCAATGACTTTGCAGTGTCAGTATGGGTGACATCCAGTGGTGAGTTGCAGAAATTGCAGTAGCTTTTGGAAAATAACATCTGATTTGCTTAGACACACCCACCGCACCTGGCCTGCACTCTAACAGCCAAAATGATCACTTTGGCTACTGTGGGACCCCCAGTTTCTGTAGTATTGGGGCAAGAATGATAGAGTGCTGATTAACATGTTTATGTGAATGAGGGATTGGGACATTGATTTGGCCTTTGGCATGCTGGAGGGACTCGCCATCAGCTAGGTAGCACTCGGTAAACAAGGGACAGGGGTTCCAAAACTCACTGAATTGAGAGAGAGAGAGGCTGTGGACAGGCTCTGAGACTTTGTGGTCAGGGCCTTGTCTGAGGGCCTCACAGGCCTATTGCACCTGGCCTCTCCCCCCTGTGGAATGTTAGAGCTGACTTTTGCTTCCTTTAGGAGTCTAACTTCAGCCCACTGAGCTGAAGTTGCTTTGGGTCTGGTGGTGCCTCTGCACTAAGGGACCCCCCCCCCATGAGCTGAAATCACTTAAGAGCTGAAAAATCACTGAGCTTTATCTTAAGTGGGGGGGCCCTAAGCAGAGCGGTGCTGGCTGACCTGTTCCTGAGGCAGCTGGCAGAGCAGTTCCTGTGCCGGCTAGTGGACCAGTTCCTGAGCAGTTCCTGAGACAGCGGGCAGACCAGAGTCGAGCCGCGGACAGAGCAGTTCCTGTGTCGGCTAGCAGGGCGGCTAGCGGAGCAACCAGCACCCCACGGAGAGACTGGGCCGTCGGCCTCAGACCTTGTGAAGGTACCCTCCACTCTGCCCTCCACTTCCACCCAGCCTGGGAGGTAAGACTCGGCAGAGTAACTGTTGACCAGGGACTCCAGAGACTTTGGGGCTGTGAACTTTTGGGACTTTGGGTGTTGGGGTTACTGGACTCCAGGGACTTTGGGCTATTGGACTTCTGGGACTTTGGGTGACGTTTGGGTTGCTGGACTCCTGAACCTACAGGAGAGGACACAGCCCAAACTTGCTGGGGAGGGGCAATTTGCTCACGGGTTGGTGTATGAACCCTAGGTGTGGTGTTTTTCCCAGTTTAGTGATGTCATTTACCTCATGTTAATAAAGATCTTCTGTTACACCGATCTGTGCTTGCAAGAGGGGAAGTATTGCCTCATTGAGGCGCCCAGGGGTGTGTTAGGATTTTCCCAGGTCACTGGGTGGGGGCTCGAGCCAGTTTGCATTGTATTGTTGAGAGGGAACCCCTATTTACTGAACCCGGCCCTTGTTGCTGCCAATTCTGAAGGGCAGAAGGGTAACAGTTGCAAGAATCTCAAAAGCGAACTGGAGTACATTGATCAATGCCATCTGCCTGAAACTGAAGAGGACTGCTGTGAGAGGTGTGATCTGTCCTATCCCTATCATTCATGGCCTTGTGAACTCTGTAGTGTTACAGCTGCACAATTGTCATTTTTTCAAGATGCAGTGGAATTCAGCATTTCTGCCACAGATCTTTTGCTGCAGCCAGGCACCCAAAATGTTGTTGGTCTCCCTGCAGTTCTCTCTTCCTCTGCAGCTTTTTCCCTGAAGGGAGAGTTAATTGAATTACAGTTCATGCTCTCTGCACTTTTTCATGAAGTGAGGCAGGAAGGGGTTGGAGATCTAGAGACACCTTAAAGACTAACTATAAAGTATTGAAGCATAAGCTTTCGGGGGCTAATACCCATCCGACGAAGTGGGTATTAGCCCACGAAAGCTTATGCTTCAAAACTTTATAGTTAGTCTTTAAGGTGCCACAGGACTTTGTTACCTCTGCTATTCCAGACTAACAGGGCTACCTCTCGGATTCTTCTCTAATTAAGCACTCTCTCTCTCTCAGCCGTGCTATGGGCCACCAACCACAGCGCGGGCGGGCGTGTGAGCATGTGCAGGAGCCAATCGGCCAGGGTTGGGTTTCCTGTTGCCCCTGGGCCGGGCGAGCTGTAGCTGCTGCTGCTCCCAGCCCCGGGAGCTCGCTAGGTGCAGCAGCACGCGCGGGATTGGCGGCTCCGGGAGGGAGACACCCGCGCTGCCGGGGAAGGTGGGTCGGTCCCAGCGGGGAGGCGGCTCCAGACGCATGGCCGGCTCCGGGCCCTTCCGCGCCGTGCTGGCCATGCTGGAGGGCTGCTATGCCGAGGTGCTGGGGCTGGACCAGTTTGTGCAGCGGCTCCAGGAGGCGGCTGCCCGCGGGGCTGGCGAAGCGGAGCTGCTGCAGCGCGGGGACTCCGAGCTCTACCGGACCTTCGTGTCTCAGTGCGTGGTGTGTGTCCCCCGGGGAGCCCGGGCCATCCCCCATCCTCTCTCCTTCCAGCAGGTACTGCCTGGGGCCGCTGTTCGCTGGGCAGCGGGGGGACGCTGTAGGGCGGCTTGTGCACCGCAAGCCTCTTACCGGAGCGAAATGAAGGGTCCCCCCTGACTTTTTGCCTTGTCCCCTGCAAAAGCATTGGAATTAATCCGCTTTTGAACAGCAGAGGCTCAACTCCTGGGCTGCTCAGCTAGGCGGGCTGCTTGTACTTTGCAAGCACCAGAGCAACCCCGTCTGGAAAGAAGAACCCCTCTGCTTGCCTTGCCTGGCTCCTCTTCTCTCCTCGCTGCAAGAGCGTTTGGAAGATGCCCGGCGTGGGGGTGGGAGTGCTGGCCGGGCGGCAGTCAGCATGGCGGTGGGCATTTCTGGAGTCTGTAAAAGTCTTTGCACCCAATTCATGGCTGCTGCAAAGGCTGACTCTGTGTCTCCCTGCAGCCCCAGATCGCCGAGCTGCCCCCACAAAAGCGGGGTGGGAGAGGGAATCCTAGAGCTCTGTGTTTTTCCTATGGGTTTTTTAATGGGCTCGTGGATCTGCTGGCGACCATGCTGCTTGCCCTCCACATGCAAGGGTGCTGCTCTTGTTTTCTCCTCTACTCTTGGCTTGTGTGTGAATTAGATCATGCAATTTTGCTTTAAGACAACAGCCACTCAGATTGCTTTTATTCTTGGGGCTAGGTAATCTCTGGGACCAGGGGCTGTCTCTTAGGTTCTCCTGTCACAAGCCCTGCAGTGGGGTGCTTCTTCCTGTTTGCTTGATGATGATGGATGAGAGCAAGTTTTCTAGTGTCTGGGTTGGGTCTAGCTCAGTCAAATCAGGGTTAAATAAAAAATGACGTATGCAAGGTTACCTGCCTTTGTATTTTCCTTATACACGAACAGCTAAATATTAAAAACAGTGGTCTATGTAATCAGAGCTAAATAATATTTTTACATTTTAAGAAAATATAAAGGGAAACAGTTCTCTCTTATGTAAACAACAAAATATTTTCCCTCTTGTAGAAGAATACACTGGATTTCGCTCTCAGAGCTACTGTATAAAATTATCGAAATGGGACTCCAGCTACAAGCTTATTGACCAATTTGTAAAGCCACGAGCTGATATTTTTCTGTTGTTAATATTACAGTAGGGCCAGAACACTTGAAGGCCCCAACCAAGACTGGGACCCTGTTGTGTTAGAACAGGGGTGGCCAACCTGTGGCTCCAGAGCCATATGCGACTCTACACAAGTTAATATGCAGCTCCTTGTATAGGCACTGGGGCTGGAGCCACAAGAGCAAACTTCCCAATGTGTAGGGGGGGTGCTCATTGCTCAACCCCTGACTGCCACAAGCCCTGCCCCTACTCCACCCCTTCCCGTGCCTCTCTCCTTTCCTCCTTCCCCCCAGAACCTCCTGCACACTACGAAACAGCTGACTGGGAGATGATGGGAGGGCCGTGGGTGGGAGGTGCTGCGGAGGGGGGAGGAAGTTGATTGGGGGGGGCGCTGCTGACATTACTGTGGCTCTTTGGTAAATTGTAGCTCCTTCTCACGCTCAGGTTGGCCACCTCTGTATTAGGTGCCATGTGGAGACAAGCAGTAAGAGACAGCCTTTGGAATTTACAATCTAAATAGGATAGACAATGAATGGGGAGACAGAGTTTTGCCAATTTTACATAAGAGGAACAGAGAGGCTATTGACTTGCCTAAATTCGAGTTATAGCTTTCAATATGTCAAAAGCCTGGAGTAAGCGTGTTCACATATGGCACAATCCTTAATCTTGTTTTTAAGTCTTAATCTAAAACCAGAGCGTGGGGCTTTGCATGATCTTGCATACACAAGGTGTATCTGTTGTTTATAAGGGGGTCTGACATATAAAATTAACTTTTTTCTCTCTCTTTTAAGTTATCTAGGGAGAGTGAAGTAGTCTTAAGAGTCATTCAAAGACTTTGTGAAAAAAAGAAGAAGAATGTCCTTACATTTGGGTATGCATTATTGGATGAAAACAGTTCCTATTCGCAAGTTACGTCTACTTCAAATATATGCAGCTATTTGCCTAATACTGCAACAGAAACTCTTCGAATGAGTGTTCTATGGGAAACATTATTGAGCCGGATAGGGGATGATGTTATGATGTATTTATTGGAACACTGTGCTATCTTTATGCTAGTGCCACCTAGTTGCTCTTATCAAGTGTGTGGGCAGCCTGTATATGAGCTTACTTCAAGTAATGCAGCACCTTCTGCAGTGTTTATTAAACAGAGCTATTCGAAAAGTAGAGGTAATCTTTTGTTTGACTATGTGCAAAAAAAATTTCAGCTATCAAAGACAAACAAGTGGAAATGGAAACCAAGATCAGAAATTAATATCCGGCGCACTAAAAGTCAAAGGAATAATAAAATACCAGGTTCGGTGCCTGTTGACGAGCATTTTGCCACAGCTGAAGGAGCGGTTGGGCAAAATTCTAAAACAAACAAACAGGTCAGAATGGTCACTGGTCATCTGGAAAATCACAAAGGACATAACCTATATCCAGTTGCTACAGCCACACCTTCAAAAAGGAAACTTGATAGGAATCAATTTGAAGTTACAGCTAAAAGGATGAAGATAAACCTAAGGGAAGAAGAGGATACTTGGAGCCTTGGATCTAATGTAGATAAAAATAAGTTCACTCTGGACATCATTGATGATACACAGTCTCTTTCATGTGTAGAATCATTTTCTGTAAATAACTTTATTAAAATAAAGTCCGTTTCTCAAGAAAATGAGGGTAAAGCAGAGACTCCTGATGCATCTTGTTTAGTGCAAGAAGTTCAAGATAGTAAGGAAAAGTCTGTGACAGATGATGAGAATTCGTTAAGGCTGCATGTTCAGTGTAATAAACTTTATAAATCTAGCACTGAGACTAAAACAAATTCCAGCAGAGAGGGAGTAGAGCTAGATATCTGTAAATTTGAGGTTGGTTCTGTACAAATGAAGAAAGATAATTTTTTAAAATACGGAGGGCTTAAGTGCCCCCCAACTAATATAACTAAGAAGCTATCCAATAATATGTCACGTTCCAGAGTGTACATTGGGAGGAAATGTCTCTTGTATTCTTCCAGAAGCTTCCGAGAATGTTTTCCTAAATCATTTTTGTTGAATCGCTTAAAGGGCTGCCAAACAGGGGGACAACAGCTTGTAGAAACAATATTCTTAAACAGCAAAATGTTGGCGCAAAAATGTAGTGAAAACACACCAGGTTACAACTGGAGAAAGAAGAGATTGCCCAGACGCTATTGGCAGATGAGAGATGTATTTCAAAAATTGTTAAAGAATCATGCAAAGTGTCCCTATTTGGTACTTTTAAAAAAGAATTGTCCTGTCTGGATTTCTGAGACAAATTCAAGCAAAACTTCCACAATTTGTCAGTCAGTTTCATGTGAGGGAGGACACATTGATACAGAAGCAGAAGGTCAAGTTCAGAAAGAGCCTCCTATATGTTTGACAAGCAATAACAGAGAAGGTGGTTACACTGATGTTCCAAGTGATTCATGTTTGCTTTCAAAAAGGACTTCAACTGATTTAAGTATCTTAAGGAGCCCTGAGACATTTGGGTTGGGGCAAAAAGAAAATGAAAGACTAAATGCTAAAGACTTCTGTGATCCCGACTTGAAGGAGCTTCTCAGACAGCACAGCAGCCACTGGCAGGTGTATGTTTTTGTCCGGGAATGTTTAGACCTGGTGGTACCAGCAGAACTGTGGGGTTCTAGCCATAACCATATCCTTCACCAGTCGCTGATGCAAAAGCCTCTCACCTGGGCCCTATATCCCCTCTTACTGGGGTGCAGGCTCTGGCTGTGTCGGCCCACTTGTGTGGCGTAATATTCCAGCCTCCGTGTGTGTCCTGTGAGATGATGCCCCCTAGTGGTTTGGCCCATGAGAAGACGAGACCTAGGATTGGCACTAGCTAAGGGAGGTCGCCTTTGGCTCAGGAGGCCAAAGCCTGTGTGGGGGGAGCTCAGGGACCGGTGGCGTCTAACCCAGGTTCCCCCAAGTGTGGGAGATGTGGTGGCGTGCACGTTATCTGCAGTGCACGGATTCTCTATAGCGAGGAGGGATCTGCGGGGGGGAAGAGAAGCCAGGCAGCAGGCCCCTATGTATATTTAGAGCAGTCCTGTGTTGGAATCAGTGATTCTATCCCATAATATTCCACAGCATTCACAGTTGGACAGGGCTTTGACCATGCACAGTGTCGGGTGCTGTCACTAGCGCGGACTCCCAAACCCTGTACCCACCCCTCAATCCTGCAAAATATGGGGAGTGTCCGACTCCTGAGGAAGCAGCAGGAGGAGGGGCTGCAAAATACAATGGTTCCCAGGCCTGTCTTGGGAGACACCTCATCTAAGGAAGGGCCTGTAAGTCGCCTTAGCATGGTCGTGCGGGGGTCACGGTCTCCCGCTACACCCTGTCCTAGCTGCCTGCTGGGACCGGGCTCAGCGGTCAAGTAAGTCATCACAGATTGTGTGTCACGTGCCGCTCACGGGGGGATGCACTCTTCCCTTGACGTGAAGCCACGTCTCCAGGGACGCTCACTGGGGCCATGGGTACGTACCCAAGGGAGTGGGGGGATGCGCCACTATTTCAGTTCTTGAGCCGCAGGGAAATCTCTTTGAAATGCCCCCGGTGTCTTGCTCAGGAGAGAGACTCGGTAAAGAGAAGCCGCTAAAGGGGTCAGTCACATCCGCTCCGTCTGCCTCAGGGACCCGTCGTCCTGCTTTCTGGCTAGACTCCTGAGGACAACAGGAGTGGGAGGCTTGACTCTGGGGCCTTTTTGTTAAGCGCCATCAGCTGGAATTATTGTTACGTATTAGTTGCCTTATGGTAGCGCCGAGAGAGCCCCGCCAAGATATAGGTTGCCACTGAGGATGGCTGGGCCAGCAATTAAAGACTGGCCTTGGACTAGGGATATCGGGGGGGGGAGGGGTTAATTCCTTGGGGCAAGTCACTGAGTCTCCCTGTGTCTGTCAATTGGGGTTAACACTTCCCTGAGGAGAACTACATTAAAGACCGGGAAGTGCTTGGAGATCTCCAGCTGAGAAGTGCTGTGTCAGAGCTGGGTAGGAGCAGTATGAGGCGAGAGCCCGAGCCAGTCTCCCCCGAAGAGGCCAAGGATTGGAGAAGGGGGCGCAGAGAGACTGGGACTTGCCCAGAAATTAAACACAGGTTTCCTGCGTCCGTGCCCGGTGCTCTTCACCACAGGCCCCCCTCCCTCTCCTGGAACTGCTCCGATAGGGGCAGCCAGCTGGGGGGGTCGTGGGGAGGCTGCCCCACAGCCGGGGCAGGGTGCAGCCGGCCCCCTCTCACCGCTGGGTTTGTCGCGGGTGTCCTGGCTGCTGGAGGGGGTTGTTTACCTGGGCCAAAATGACCAGCTGGGGCCTAGCACTTTATCCCATCCCCCTTTAACTGGGGAGAAGTTTGGATTCTGATCAGGGCTCACGGCCTCTCCCCCTCAAACACGAGGCTGCAGAAGGCTGCCATTTATGGGGCTCCCCCAGACACGGCCAGGGGGATCTGATAGAATTTAGGACGAACGAGACTGGATGGGCCTCAAGAGCCCAGCCCTGCTCCCGCTGTGGCTCCTTAGGAGGAGGAAACGGAGCACTTAGCATCCCAGAGCGTCTCCTTACCCCGTGGCCCCTGAAGTCGCGTTGATCGAGGTGCAGGTTCTCAGACACGGGGCACTCGGGCTCGTTCACCGTGAACTCCAGCGGCTGGAGGGTTTCGTTGGTGGCGGGCGGAGAAGGAATTGAAGAGCGGTATGAACTCCGCGTTGGTCAGTACAGTGCTCCAATGTGCATCTATCTGCTAGGGAGCATTGGCTCGCGTCAGCGAGACCCTCTGCTAAATTCACCTCTCCAGCCCTGCAGGCCCCAACCTGCTCCTGCCCACCCATCCTCCGCCCTCCTCTCCGGGCCCCGGTGGCTGCACACCTGCATGGCCTTTGATAGCTTGCTGCGTGGCCACGTAGCTCAGGGTGACCTTGGGAGGTCAAACTAGCTGACCGTGAGGGTCCCTTCTGGCCTTAGAGTCTGAGTCTAACACTCAAGGAGACGTCTCCTGACCTTGGGCATCGCTGTTTTCCCACACGCCTGTGGGTGCTGGGAGGCCCCTGGGCTCGGTGGGGAGCCGTCCCCTGCAGCGTGCTGATTCCAGCTGGGGGTCTGTCACCGCTCAGTGCACCCCCAAGTTGGTGTCCGAGCCTGTGCGGGGCGGCGGTGCTGGCCTCTGGCGGGCAGGCGTGGTGGTGATGCTGCTCAGCGGGCCATGAAATACAACAGCCCAAATCCCCGTGATACAGGCTGGGCTGTGACACTCTCTGGGGGTTACAAAGCAGCAGAAGGAAATTGGGAGTCCAACTCTTGCCGAATCTCAGGCACATTCGGGGCACCTAAGTCTTTGCAATTTCCGGGCAGTTGTAGTGTGGGGGCTTCCCCTGCTCCCCCGCAGGAGCACCAGGCCGGCAGAGTGAGTCAGGGACCTGGTGGGGCATTTTTCCATGGGCCCCCCCAGTGGGTAATCTGCCACTGCACTCACACGAAGGTAGTTTCAAATAGTCACTTTCAAAATAGTAATTTTCTGTCCTACAATTCCAGCTCCTTCCACTTTCTTCCTTTGCCTTCGATCTCAGAGTTTGTACTCAATATAAAAATCCTCATCTCCATAGCAACAACAGTGCTTAAGTGTGATTTAGGTTTTTTTCCTTTTCCCCTTCACTTTGAGTATCCCCACATTTGTTGGTTTCTTTTAAAAACAGTCCTGCCTACAAGAAGCTGAATGTAAATACAGTACCACTGAACTTCATCTGGAAAATAAGTGAAGATCTAGGCATGCATACAGTATTGTGCAATCTTAATGTGCATGTCACAATGTGTCCTTGTTTTCTGCTTTATTTTGAGGACAAAATCTCACCACAGTACCAAAAAATACAAAATCTACAACTAATTCGACTCAGAATCTGATTTGCAAAGTACAGTAAACCCTCGATTTTACGGACCCCGATTTAACGGACTTCGGATGCAACGGACAAAATTTCCGATGCATCCGAAATCCGTTTTGGGGGCTGCCGGCTCCCGCCCCAGGGAGCCGGCTGGGTTGACAGCTCCCGCCCGGCTCCCCACAGCGGGGACCCCTGCGGGAGCTGTCAACCCCCCCACCCCCACCCCCCCTACCGGCTCCCCGCAGCGGGAAGCCGGGCGGGGGGTTTGACAGCTCCCGCCAGGCTTCCCGCTGGGGGGAGCCGGGCGGGAGCTGTCAACCCCCCCGCCCGGCTCCTCGCAGCAGGGAGCCGGGCGGGGGGGGGGGCGTTTGGGAGCCCCCGCTCGGCTCCCCGCAGCGGGAAGCCGGGCGGGGGGGTTTGACAGCTCCCGCTCGGCTCCCCCCAGCTGGAAGCCGGGCGGGAGCTGTCAACCCCCCCCGCCCGGCTCCCCGCAACGGGGAGCGGGGGGGGGGGCGTTTGAGAGCCCCCGCTTGGCTCCCCGCAGCGGGAAGCCGGGCGGGGGGGTTGACAGCTCCCACCAGGCTTCCCGCTGGGGGGAGCCGGGCGGGAGCTGTCAACCCCCCCGCCCGGCTCCTCGCAGCGGGGAGCCGGGCGGGGGCGGGGGGGCGTTTGAGAGCCCCCGCTCGGCTCCCCGCAGCGGGAAGCCGGGCGGGGGGGTTGACAGCTCCCACCAGGCTTCCCGCTGGGGGGAGCCGGGCGGGAGCTGTCAACCCCCCCACCCGGCTCCCCGGAACGGGGAGCCGGGCGGGGGGGGGGGGTTGAGAGCCTCCGCTCGGCTCCCCGCAGCGGGAAGCCGGGCGGGGGGGTTTGACAGCTCCCGCTCGGCTCCCCACAGCTGGAAGCCGGGCGGGAGCTGTCAAAACCCCCGCCCGGCTCCCCGCAACGGGGAGCCGGGCGGGGGGAGGGGGTGGGGTGGGCTGACTCAAGGCTTGCTCTATATAACGGACTAATTTGGGCGGGGGTGTCCGTTGTCACCCGAAAGTCCGTTATTTAATGATTTTAAAAAATTATTAAATAACGGACTTTCGGTTTTAACGGACACCCCCCGCCCGAATTAGTCCGTTATATCGAGGTTTCACTGTATAGGAGTTGACAACTTATTGTTTGTGGAGTATAGTTATGTGACTCCAGGCTGATTGTATATATGTACAAATAAATGTATAGACAAACTGTAAAATTGTAGCTATTTTTAATTGGATCCAATAAGCCTCCAATCATTCCTGATGCAGAAAAACCTAGCTAGGAGACTTGAATCTGCAGAGATCCCCTTACAGCATTTCCTGTGGGAAAGTGGGATTTGCCCCTTCCTCCACACAGAGTTTGCCCTCACTGCCCACATTTCAGGGAACTCCATCAAAAGCGAGGGGATTCCATGCTGAGATTCCTTGGTTTGACACTGCAGGCCATCTCCTCTCTAATGTGGCCCATTAACACAGGTACCCTGGTACCTCACTCAGAAAGACTTCAGGGCTTTGAGTTACTATGCAAGTTGCTGCAGTTTGTTGCCTCATGGGTTTGGTTGGGAGAAGCTGGCAGCACCCTGCTGCCCCACTTACCCTCCTTCTTGCCTATGGAACGGGAACTCTGGGGAGCACCCATGGCTGGAAGTTCCATGGGGATGAGGAGGAAAGGGGAAGTATGCTGGGGAGGCAGCACTCCCTGAGTGTGCCCCACAGCCAGGATCACTGCCGTGGTGTAGCTGTGAATAAGATGTGTGAGTGGCGGCCTGCTTTTGCTGATAAAATTGACCAAACAAAAAAAAAATCAGCTAACCAGAAACCATGTGTAAAAGTACAAGAAACCTTTTTAATTAGTTGGCAGATGGTTCATGTCCACTGGTATTGCTCTACTGACCTGAGTGGAGTTTTGTTCTACCCATTTACCACTGGAAAGTGGAACTAGACTAGCAGTCACTACTTGAAAGAGGAAGGATAAATCCAGGGGTTACAGGAATCAGGAGACCAGAAATCAATCCCTTGCTACCCTATGGAGTTTACATGTGATTTGGGGCAAGTCCCTTAGCTTCTCTGTGCCTCAGTTCCCCATCTGTAAAATCAGGATAACAATGCACCCCTAGGTCAGGGGTGTGTGTGTGAGGATAAATATATAAAAGATTGTGAGGTGCTCAGATAATACAGCAGTGGGAGCCATATAAGCCTCATGTGGGCCCTGCTACTGCTCACTACAAGTTGTGCAATGCACACTGCTGTGCTCCTCTTTAATGCTACAGAACTGTTAGTGCACAGTCCTAGAATCCCCAGGGCTAGTCAGTGCATGGCCTGCAAATGCACTGTACATCGACACCCTGGCTTGCTGTGCACTCACATTCCAGGTAGACAAGCCTTAAGATAGATCAATAGGATCTGGCTCTTTATTTACTGAATATTGACTGAAACTACTTGTGAACTGGCTAAAATACAATTGTCATCCAGTCCGCCTCACTCTCTCTCTGTGTCTTCCCTACAAATGGGGATGGTTAGCCCGGGCAGCATGTTACTACATATGAAAGTAAGTCAGGGTTTGAGCACTAATGCTTTTTCTTTCCTTTGAGTGACGTGGAAGTAGTCCCATATTCGCTGCTGTTTTATTTTATTAATGAAGTTTTAAACTTCAGTCACTCTTCATCTCCACCCCTACGATCCTGTGGTCTCAGCCTTGAACCAGGACTTACAGGCAGAAAAAGTGGAACGCACCCGCCTGAAAACACTGGCTAAGCAAGTACCAGTCCTTCAGGCCATGTCAAAAAAATTAACCATTTGTATTCAGCATAAGCCGCAAGAGTAGCATGCCTGCCATAAAGAGGAAATTGGACAGTTAAAACACTAATCGGCCATGCATTTTGCCCAGGTGAGAAGCCTCCCAGGGAAGGACTCGGGTAGCCCTTGTGAGTAAAAATGTTTTTAAAAAGAGACCAGAAGGGGAGGGGGGGAGACTAGTTAAAAAGCCCCCCCTCCTTGCTAAATTGGTAGTGAATCAAAGAAAAGCAGGATCGGGCCCAGACAAGCAGCAATAACAGACTTAGGAAACTGGTCAATTGAAATTGTTGGGGTGCTGGTTTGGGAGATAAACAAGTAATTTAAGGGGGGGGGGGAGAGAGAGAGAGAGAGAGAGAGAGTAAAAAGTTAACTCTATAATTGCTGGAGGAAATGTAGCAGTCAAATTTTGTAAAATGCTTAAAGAAAAAAAATCTTGGTTTCTTTGCAACCGCTCTGAAGACAAAAGGGGCCCTTTTCCAAAGAAATGTGTCTAAATAAATCCAGGCAAAAAGATTATTTGACTGGAATCTTTTGGCTCTGAACATTTAGTCAAATTAGCTAAAGGAACATAAGGGATTTTACTGGAACTTAATCACCCCAAATGGATAGAAAAATGTAAATATACAGTGCTACTTAATTCAAATCCTATTAGGCTCGAAGGAACTATAATAGGTGGTGTTTCCCCTTTTCAAATCAGTGTGTTTCAAAAGCAGAAGTTAAAAGTAAAAGACAATCAAAATTCTGGTAAAGGTCAATGGTGTCCCTTTTAAGGAAGAGTCTTTAAGTTTTGAATAGCTCTGGATCCAAAAGCAAGCAGGAAATCATCTGTGTTAATGCAAATTACCTAACTGATAAGGTAAAATCACTGAAACCTGGCCTGCCTATGAAACAAAAACAAGAAAATATGGGGGTAATTCCTCTGTCTTGCCTGCAATCAGTAAGGGTATTAGTATAAAAAATACATTTTAAGCAATGACTGACTGCCCCAGAGAGGTAGACATATGTTTTCTGTCTTTCAGAAAATCAGAAAAAACTGATGTCAATATACCATGTATTTATTGGCACAATAGGGATTGTGTTTTGTGTTCTATATCCTGCTGTGTGGTGTTTGTCTTGTGGCTAGAACTGTTGTGTTTAATTTTTCATAGGACAGCCTAGTTCAAAACCAAATAGAAGGGTTAAATTAAAATGCAAATACTTGTTTTATTCAATTTGGAACACAAAGGGTTTTGGATAATACCAGGGAACTTGATATACTAAAGTTTAATACAGTTCCTAAAGTAAGAAGAAATTCCTATATACAGTATATTCTATGACAGCTTCTTGCAATTCCTATATACACTATATTCTATGATAGCTTCTTGCAATTCCTATATACACTATATTCTATGATAGCTTCTTGCAATTCCTATATACACTATATTCTATGACACCTTCTTGCAATTCCTATATACCCTATATTCTATGACACCTTCTTACAATTCCTATATACCCTATATTCTATGACACCTTCTTGCAATTCCTATATACCCTATATTCTATGACACCTTCTTGCAATTCCTATATACCCTATATTCTATGACACCTTCTTGCAATTCCTATATACCCTATATTCTATGACACCATCTTGCAATTCCTATATACCCTATATTCTATGACACCTTCTTGCAATTCCTATATACACTATATTCTATGACACCTTCTTGCAATTCCTATATACACTATATTCTATGACACCTTCTTGCAATTCCTATATACACTATATTCTATGACACCATCTTGCAATTCCTATATACACTATATTCTATGACACCTTCTTGCGTACGCCGCTGAGAGGGAAGCAGGGTCTGGATCAGGGGCCTAGGGCAGGAGGGTGGCTGGGCCCAATAGGCGCAGGCAGGGGGCTCTGGCCAGGCGCGGGAAGGGGGTGCTGGGCCAGCGGGGCGGAGGCTGCGCCTGGCCTAGCCGGGGCCGTTGGAGTGGGGGAGGGGGAGAGAGCTGAGCGAGCGGGGGCCTTGGAGTGGGTGGGAGGGGGGCTGACCGAGTGGGGGGGCTGAGCGGGGGGTCCGTTACTGTTGGCCCGTGTCGACAGGCTTTTACACTAGTACACTATATTCTATGACACCTTCTTGCATTTGTTTGAAATCAACTGCTTCTGACTTGTGTCATCCAAAGAACAAGTGAAGACTCATCTTTTCTTCCACAATTTGGTGCCATGACTCAGATGGACATGCCCGGTGACTAGCAGCGACTCCTGCAATCTTCTCCCATTCGAGAGTGGAAAAGTCTGGCTTCAGGACGGCAAAGTTGGTACAAAGCTGGTATAAAACTGATATAAAGCTTGAGGATGGTAAAGTTGGTATAAAACTGATATAAAGCTTGAGGATGGTAAAGTTGGTATAAAACTGATATAAAGCTTGAGGATGGTAAAGTTGGTATAAATCTGGTATAAGGCTTGAGGACAGCAAAGTTGGTATAAAGCTGTAGCGCCAAGGGACATGAATAGTATAAGGGCTCTACCATCAATCAAATGTTAATCCCCCTGTTGGCCCCATAAACCCTGCGCACCAGTCACCGGTAGTCCCATCCTATGGGGTGTCACCAGGAACAGCACCATCACATGGCAATATTACCGTATTTTCCGGTGTATAAGACGACTTTTTAACCCCAGAAAATAGTCTCAAAATTAGGGGGTCGTCTTATGCGCCGGGTATGAGAGTCTGACGGTTTTGAAAATGGTGGCGGCTGCTCCTGTGGGAGGAGGGGGAGCGAGTCCGGGCGGGGGGAGTGGAGGAGGCCGAGGAGGAGGCCGAGGAGCTGCCGCCCAGTCCCTGCGGCTTCCGCACCTTCTGGACCCTGAGCACCGGGCAGCTGGAGCTGGGCCGGCTGCAGGTGGCCCGGCGGGCGGGGCGGCGCTTCCCCCCCGATCCCACCCGCAGGTGTCCGGGGCCGGCGGGGAACGGGAGCAGCTCGGGCCCCGGGGCGCCCCGGGAGGACAGGCTCGCAGCATGCAGCGATGCCGCAGGCCGCCCAGCGGAGCCTGAACCGTGGCTGGGGGAGCTGAACCGGCTCCCCGCCGCTCCACTGGGAGCGCTCGCCCGCGGCGGGGACGGGAGAGCGGCGCGATTACAGCAGCCCGCCCGCGGCGGGGACGGGAGAGCGGCGCGATTACAGCAGCCCGCCCGCGGCAGGGACAGGAGAGCGGGGCGCATGCGCTTTTTGTGTGTGGTGGGTGTTTTTTTTTTTTTTTGTAATCCGGCTTTTTTACTGGAAAAGTTGGGGGTCGTCTTATACGCCCCATCGTCCTATACGCCGGAACATACGGTACTTCTGGGGTCAAGGTGGACACATGACCGGAAGCAGCATGGGGCATGGGTCACTTTCTGGAGGATCCTCTGCCCCATTTGCTCCTCTGGCCACGCCACAGGGGCACTCATCCCTTTGCTCCTCCAGCCATGCTGCTGCCGCGACCCCCCCTTTGCGCCTCCAGCCCTACTACGGGGGCAGTCACCCCTGTTGTCATGTTACTGGAATAATTTGGTACCATATAGATCATTGGGGCACCTAATATTATGTGGAGGGGTCATAACAGGTGTCTATGACCATATGTGTGTATCTATTTTGGAACTGAAGTTATGGATATTGGATAAAAGGTGCCTGGACTTCAAACTTAGGCTTGGCTCCTGTGAAATCTCAGACACGCTGGTGCTAACTCAAGCCCATTAAAGGGCCATCAACTGCACAATGAACTGTGTCCACACCCGAGGAGAGGAGCCTCCCCAGGTATGGGACATGCCTGGGCAAAAACTGAATCATTGAGAGTCTGCTAATTGGACCATGTGGCTGTGAACCTTCAGTTTGCAGCCAGACTCTGCATAAGGAGGAGGAGGGTCTTCACCCACAGGAGGAAGTCTATAAAGCCTGGAAGAACGTTCCCCATTTTGTCTTCTACCTTCAGCCTGCAGTCTGTCTTGCTTCCAGCTCTGAATGGACTTTGCTACACAGGTGAACTCTGAACTAAGGTGCTGACCCATCCCCCAAATGGAATGCTTTCTAAAGACTTTGATTTAAACCTGCAGTTATTCTACCTTTGCTGCAAGCCTGAACCAAGATATTTGCCATCACTGCATGTAATTGATTTCTTTTAACCTTTCCTAACCCTCACCTATACCTTTTTCCTTGTATAATAAACCTTTAGATTTTAGATGCTAAAGGATTGGCAACAGAGTGATTTGTGGGAAGATCTGATTGGTATATTGACCTGGGCCTGGGGCCTGATTCTTTGGAATTGGGGAGAACCGTTTTCTTTATTTGGGGCACTGGTCTTCACAACCATTGGTCCCCAGGACAGGTGGCTGCTGGTGGTGATACTGGGAATCTGGAGTGTCTTAAGGGGATTGCTTGTGTGACTTGTGGTTAGCCAGTGGGGTGAAACCAAAGTCTTTTCTGTTTGGCTGGTTTGGTTTGCCTTAGTGTGGAAAAACCCCAGCTTTGGGCTGTAGTTACCCCTTTGGAAGCAATCTGTCCTGATCTGACACTCACAGCTGGATCCCACCAGGAACAGCACCGTCACAGTGGCGTAGTTGGCAGGATCCACAGAACCAGGTCAATTGAGCTTTGGGTCAGAACCCCACGCTGTCCAAATTTGAATTTGGGTGTTAGGGGTTGGATTGGTTAAAGAGTAGTTTATAATGAGTGAGCAAAGAGCATTTGAGGGCTTGGACAAAAGAGCCCTGAAAGATTTGTGTGCAGAAAAGGGAGTGAGCTTTAAAGAGAAAGCTACAAAAGAAGAACTGAGAGATTTGTTAATGGCCAGTGATCAGGATGCGGGAGCACAGCCCTTACCTGATACTGCAGAGATTAGACATCAGCAAGCAGCACATAAGCTGCGAATGGAGAATGAAAGGGAACTAGCAGAGCTTCGAGTGTGGGAAAAGCAAATGAACGCTCAGTTAGAGAAGGAAACGTTGGAGAGACGGGAGAGGCTTCAAAAATGGAACAAGAGACAGCCAAACTTCAGCTCCAAATACAGGAAGGGAAGAGGACGTCATCACCGCCTGGTAGCCCACGTCCCCCCCGTCAGGAGAAAAACTGGGAAAAGATGTATCCCATTTACAATGATTCTGAGGATATTGAGGAGTTTTTGTTGACCTTTGAACGCCTCTGCAAGGTGCATCGGATCCCTGATGAGCAGCAAATGCCTGTCCTGATGACCAAACAGTCTGGAAAGGCCAGGGAGGTATTTAATGAACTGGGGGATGAGGAAGCCTTGGACTATGGGCAGTTTAAAGACGCTGTGTTAAGGCGGTTCAGGGTGACTCCTGAGTCTTACAGAGTTAAGTTCAGAAAATTTAAAATGTCTAATGATTGTACTTTTGTAGAATGTGCTCATAAGCTGATGGGTTTTGTTAAGAAATGGGCGATGGGGGTGAAAGCACATGGGAATTTTGAAAAACTGCTGGATCTAATAACTTTGGAGCAGTTCTTAGACATTGTGCCAGACCATGTGAGAGCAGCTGTGTGTGACAGGGAACCTGAGTCAGTCCTGCGGGCTGCAGAGATTGCAGATGCCTATACCCAAAACAGGGCTCGAGATGGGTATAAACCCAAACCTAATCCCCAGTCTCCCCAGTTCAAGAGGAGGGAAGGGTTCAGGGCTGGGTCTGGTCCTAACTCCTCTAAGGGGGTCCCTGGGAGTCCAGATGGTAGAAACTCTCCCACCAAAGATAGACGAGTCACTTGCTATGGATGTGGGGTGCTTGGCCACATAAGACCAAATTGCCCAATCTTGAAAGGAAGCCCAAGTGTCAGGGCAAATGTTAATTCTGTGGTTGTAAACTCACGGGAAAGCCACACAGAGCCCAGCGATGGTGCCCTGTGTGCAAATGCTATTTCTGTGGTCTCTAAAAAAGGTAACCTTAGAACTCATGTTAAAGCTAAGTGTGGGAACAATAATGCAGAGTTTATTAGCAGTGCAGAGGTTAATGGAGTAAGGTGCATGGCTTGGAGGGATACTGCAGCAGATATTACTTTGGTTAAAGCAAGCCTGGTCAGGGAGGAAGATTACTGGCCAGGTGAGGAGGTAACTGTTGTAGCCTTTTCTGAGTATTTTGTCAGAGTGCCTTTGGCTAAAATCCACCTTAAGTGGAAGGGATTTGAGGGCACCATGGTTGTTGGAGTGAAGGATACGATCCCTAAGGATCTTATGATCGGAAATTATATCAAAGCTATGTTCAATCAGGCTGACAAAGACTGGGGGCAGAAGAGGATTAGTCCTGAAATCGTGCCTATAAAAGGCTGTTCTAAAAATTTGTCTGTGCAAGAAAGCAGTTTGCCTGTGGATGAAGTTTCTAACTGTCTGTCTAGTGTCTCAGAAGTGAATCTGGAATTAGGTACAGTGCAGGAAGAACTTATGAATCAGGAAATGGTTCCTCTGGAACAGATTGCAGTGAATGGTCAGGTCAAAGCCCTAACTGAGGAAGGAAAGGGTGAAATAGTTTTGGCTGGTACAGCTTTTAAAAAGGAACCTGAAAAAGGCAACAGTGGATCGGTTGGAAGTGGCGATGTGCCTGGTGAGGAAGGTTTGAATAAGACTAGGCAGCAGTTTGGGAAGGCAAGGATAGTGGAAGAGAAGTGTCCCTATGCCTTACCTGTGTCCTGTGTGGAGAAGTGTGACAGTGAAGGGAGTGTGCCTGTGTCTGTTAGGGGTATTGAGTTGCCTGTGGAGGAAGCTACCTCAGTCTCCAAGCAGTTGTCTGTGTGCTGGGACATGGGAAGTGAGATCCCAAGCTGTGTGTCTAGTGAAGAAGAATGTGTCTCTGAATCTTCTTTGTCTGTGGAGCAGACAGAAGGTGCTTTTCAGCCGGTGATGGTTAAGAATAGTGCAGTTGTTTCAGATATGGTTTTGAATTCAGCTAAAGCCCAGAAAGGGAATGGTCCTAAGTTTGTGTCGGCTGGGGAGGAAGGCTCTATAACTAGGTTACATCCAGTTAATGTCTTAGCAAGATCCCAGAGACCAGACGATTCTGGTGCTTGTATTTTGCCTGTTGCTAGTGTGCTGCTGGAAAAGGGTGTAGCAACTCTGTCTAATCAGAGTGATACCCTAGCCAGGACGCAAGGAGAGCAGAAAGGTGATTTGGGTGTGTTACCTGCCACCAGCTTGACAACAGGGAGCAAGGAGGAATTAGGACAGCCCTATAACCAAGTGGCTCTGTTTGACCAGCTTGTTGGGGAGACAGGGTTGTTTAAAGGAAAAAGTCTCCATGCTGATTCGGCAAGTGTACAGTCTGTGTCTCGGGCTCAGAGAGATGACTGGGTAAAGGTATCTTCAGAGCAGGACAGCTGTGCAGTTAGTATAGTAGTTGGTATACTCTCATCTCTAGACACTATGGATGTGACTTGTGGTCTCTGGGTAAACCCAACATCTAATTCCATGTGGAAGCAGAAGTGGGTAAAGAAAGAACAGAACTTTAAGACTAGCTGGTTAGTAAAAATGAATGGTATCCCTTTAAGACATACTATAGCCTGGAAGCTTGCTTTTATCTGTGAAGATGCAGATTACTGGACTGAATGGGGAAAGAAGAGCTTGCTAATGGCTGTTAGCTCAGGGAACCCTCTGAATCAGGCAGGGAGTTCTTTTAAGCAACAGAGAGCAGGATTTGACCCTTCAGGGCAAGGAGGAAAAAGAGAATTTGACTTGGCAAAGGAAAACCACAAGGTGACCCTAGAAGGCCAAAATTCTAATGGTATTAACCCAAAGGCATGCAAACCTAATTGTAAATGGACACTTTCAATGAAATGATTGTTGTTGCTAATGGTAATTTGTGCAACTACTATGTTATTACCCAAGACTGTAAAATTGTACAATGGGCCTAATCTTTTAAAAAATCCTGTACACATGTTGAGAGGAATACATGGGAACCCACTTTGTGTTAAGGGGCCTTGTTCTACTGATGTGTCACAGTTTAGGCCTGTAAACAGGGGTGAGACTTGCCAAAGGGAAAAAGACATTCCACACCAAATGTGCAGTATAAAAAGGGAAACTGAGGCACACTACCCTGTTGTTTCCATGGCTAAATGCCAAGATTTCAGTGCTATTGACAACAGTAATATCTATATTGATTTGATGGTACTTGGGTTCCAAAAATTTGCCAGAGCTTGTATGTATAAAGTAGCTGTTTTCTTTAGCTCTTGGCAAGATCCCATAAAACAAACCCATGGATAGGGGAGCTTTTGGGATGCAGTCAGTGCTGTTTTGTCATCCCTACCTGCATCAATTTTGCTTTCTTTGTTAGTGTCATGTTACTGGAATAATTTGGTACCATATAGATCATTGGGGTACCAAATATTATGTGAAGGGGGTCATAACAGGTGTCTATGACCATATGTGTGTATCTATTTTGGAACTGAAGTTATGGATATTGGATAAAATGTGCCTGGACTTCAAACTTAGGCTTGGCTCCTGTGAAATCTCAGACACGCTGGTGCTAACTCGAGCCCGTTAAAGGGCCATCAACTGCTCAATGAACTGTGTCCACACCCGAGGAGAGGAGCCTCCCCAGGTATGGGACATGCCTGGGCAAAAACTGAATCATTGAGAGTCTGGTAATTGGACCATGTGGCTGTGAACCTTCAGTTTGCAGCCAGACTCTGCATAAGGAGGAGGAGGGTCTTCACCCACAGGAGGAAGTCTATAAAGCCTGGAAGAACATTCCCCATTTTGTCTTCTACCTTCAGCCTGCAGCCTGTCTTGCTTCCAGCTCTGAATGGACTTTGCTACACAGGTGAACTCTGAACTAAGGTGCTGACCCATCCCTAAATGGGATGCTTTCTAA
Source organism: Sternotherus odoratus (assembly GCA_032164245.1). Lineage (NCBI taxonomy): Eukaryota > Metazoa > Chordata > Testudines > Kinosternidae > Sternotherus > Sternotherus odoratus. Next base: position 219,940,230 of record JAVMKO010000002.1, on the reverse strand, counting down.
AGACTTTGATTTAAACCTGCAGTTATTCTACCTTTGCTGCAAGCCTGAACCAAGATATTTGCCATCACTGCATGTAATTGATTTCTTTTAACCTTTCCTAACCCTCACCTATACCTTTTTCCTTGTATAATAAACCTTTAGATTTTAGATTCTAAAGGATTGGCAACAGCGTGATTTGTGGGAAGATCTGATTGGTATATTGACCTGGGCCTGGGGCCTGATTCTTTGGAATTGGGGAGAACTGTTTTCTTTATTTGGGGCACTGGTCTTATAACCATTGGTCCCCAGGACAGGTGGCTGCTGGTGGTGATACTGGGAATCTGGAGTGTCTTAAGGGGATTGCTTGTGTGACTTGTGGTTAGCCAGTGGGGTGAAACCAAAGTCTTTTCTGTTTGGCTGGTTTGGTTTGCCTTAGTGTGGAAAAACCCCAGCTTTGGGCTGTAGTTGCCCCTTTGGAAGCAATCTGTCCTGATCTGACACTCCCAGTTGGATCCCACCAGGAACAGCACCGTCACACCTGTGCACATGGGGCCACTGGCAGCAGCTTGCACAGGGGGGCAGCAGCAGCTTCTGCACATGCCTGCTCGGCTGAGGCCCGTAGGGCTGGACAAATTGACGCTGTGGGTCGAATCCATCCCCCGGGCCATAGTTTGGAGACCCCTAGTCTTCCTTATCCCTCTAAGAACTCTTCTCACTTCCCCTTAGCAATCAGGAGGAGTTTCAGCCACTGGGGACCGCCTTGAGAAGAGATTTTAAGAATTGGGGGAAATTCTGGGGTGGGGTGACCAATCCAGAAGTGGTTCGTGTGACCCGTCTGAGAACTCCTACCATCGCCCTCTACCAGTTGCGATGGATTTTGGCCACAGAGGACAACCCCGAGAGGAGATTTGACCAAAATGGGACAGGTTGCAGGAGGGGGGTGAAGCACCCGAAGAGGGTCATGTGACCCCTCTAAGAACTCCTCCCAATGCCCTCTGCCGATCAGAGTGCAGCACCATCACCCCATAATTCCCAGCACTGGGCAGAGGAGGCCATCTCTTACCTAGGACACGTGTTTTAGAAATTGCGGAAAGGCTGAGAGGAAACATGGACTCCTTTATCACCCCGGAGAGAACTTTGGATTTTGTTTAAGCCCCAGAGGTTTTCGACCATCCATGGAGAAAGTGCTACATCAGTGACAGATTCAAAGAGGATGAGGGAGCAGCCGAGGGGATCCCTTTGGCCCAGCCATTGACGGATACGCCAGAAGCCAAACCCAAAGACCAACCGCTGTGGCAAATTGCCGGCAGTATTATGATGGTTCCCATGCTTTCTCTTCTTGGGGGGGGGGGCAGGGCACCATTTCTTGCCCCTGAACAGGGTATTAACTGCCCCACTAGTATCCTAGAGTTGGGGAGTAGAGAGGGAGGGACCCGGATGCACCCTCTACTCCGGGTACCAGCCCAGGGGCCCAAGGGATAGCAGTAAACCACTTGAACAAGTGATTCCTTCCCCTAGGCTACTTCCCTCTCCTGCCCTACAGCTTGTGGAGCTTCCTGCCCTCCCTCTGCACAAGCCAGGTGTCCCTTTACCTAGGGTCTTGGTCTTCTTAGCCCACCACAGCACTTCTCCAAACTCTCCTCTGCTTCCCTACAAACTGATCTCTGCTCCAACACCGAACACTCTGTTTCAACTCCTCCAAATTGCTCTCTGCTCTAACACCAATCCACTATGCTCCAACTCCTTCAAACTGCTCTGTGCTCCAACTCCTTCAAACTTCACTCTGCTCCAACTCCAATCCACTCTGCTCCAACTCCTTCAAACTGCTCTCTGCTCCCACTCCTTCCCACTGCTCTCCGCTCCAACTCCTTCCTCTGTCTGACCAAAGCAGGGGGTTCAGGTGCCTTAATTGGCTCCAGGTGCTCCCACCAATCTATAGCAAACTTTCTTCCCTCTACAGGGAATAAGGCTCCCCTCTGACACTCTCCTGCTGCCCTCTGGCCATTCTGTATAACACCGCTCATGCGACACTCCGATGAGAGAGAGCCTCTTGTCATCCACCACTCTGGAGGAGGAAGGCGATCGTGGCTTGGGGGAGTTACCGGTGATACGCATGGCCTTTGAGTTTAACGGGTGATTTTTCCACGGTTGTGACCCCTGTTGTGAAAAAGCACAAAACCCTATGACAGGGGCAACATTTGGGATTCTTTATTACAAGACGCAGCTCAAGACTGACTATCTGAAACGACTTGGTTTTGTAGTGAGGATTCTTTGGGAACACAAGTAGGAGGCAATGAAAGAAACATAGAGGGATCTTGTAGGCTTTTTGAACCGAGCCCAGTTACTCCAGCCTCTCGTGCCTTGGGATGCTCTTTATCGATGATGAAACAGTCTGAGTGTCTTGGAAGCATGCAAAAGATCCGTAGTCTGTCTCTGGCAATACCAATGTTTTCACAGCCTGTTTCGAACTATACTTGATATTTGTGAAAAGGGAAGGTGTCTGGAATCCCTTTCTGGGGGATTATTTAGGGGACCTCATGAGCGAGATCCCGCCAGATCAACACATCACCGAGTTTGTGTCGGCAGGCCCGAAAACATATGAAAAGGCCCACATGACAGTCAAAGGTATTACCCTGAACATAGCAAACTGTGGTCTGGTCTTCACTGGGGGAGGGATAACGTAGAATAACGTAGCTGAAGTCAGCGTATCTTCAGCCGATTTACCTGCCATCCTCATGGAAGCGGCGGTTGGCATCATGCTCCCCCGTCGACTCCAACTTGTGCCTCGCAGCAAGCTGGAGTTCCAGAGTTGACGGGGGCGCTGCTGGCAACTGATTTATTGTGTCTTAATGAGACATGAAAAATCGATTGCCAAAAGATCGATCACTACCTGCCAAACATAGAGGGAGCTTGTAGGCTTTTTAAACCGAGCCCAGTTACTCCAGCCTCTCGTGCCTTGGGATGCTCTTTATCGATGATGAAACAGTCTGAGTGTCTTGGAAGCATGCAAAAGATCTGTAGTCTGTCTCTGGCAATACCAAGGTTTTCACAGCCTGTTTCGAACTATACAACCTCCTAGACAGGTTGCAAGAACAGGTTGCAAGGTACCACAACACTGACTCGGTGATATTTGTGAAAAGGGAAGGTGTCTGGAACAGGGCCGGCGACAGAAATTTGGGGGCCCCCTACTCTGGTCATTTGGGGGCCCCCCAGCCCAGCTGGCACTCCCCCCCCCCCCAGCTGACAGCGGCTGGTGGCAGCGCGGGGTCCTGCGGCGCGAGCCGCCCTTGCTGCTCCCCCCCCCCGCACTTTCTCCCCCGGACTGCGCCGCTGCCGCTGGCCAGGCTCACTGCTCCTGCCGGGGACACGTGCGCTCGTCCGGGGGAGAGCCGCGCCGCCTTCCCGCCCCTTCCCCTCTCTGCAGGCCCGGCGACAAGGGGGGACGACTACGGGTACAGCTGTGTACCGGGGCCCCCCTAAAGTCCGGGGCCCGGTACAGCTCTACCCCTAGTACCCCCCTGTCGCCGGCCCTGGTCTGGAATCCCTTTCTGGGGGATTATTTAGGGGACCTCATGAGCGAGATCCCGCCAGATCAACACATCACCGAGTTTGTGTCGGCAGGCCCGAAAACATATGAAAAGGCCCACATGAAAGTCAAAGGTATTACCCTGAACATAGCAAACTGTGGTCTGGTCTTCACTTGGGGGAGGGATAACGTAGAATAACGTAGCTGAAGTCGGCGTATCTTCAGCTGATTTACCTGCCATCCTCATGGAAGCGGCGGTTGGCATCATGCTCCCCCGTCGACTCCAACTTGTGCCTCGCAGCAAGCTGGAGTTCCACTCCACACTGTGAAGCGCAGAATTGAAGACATGGCCGAAGATATTGAAAATCAAGTGATTGAAATGATGAAAAATTCAACGTTTTATTCAATTCAACTCGACGAATCAACAGACATAACTAACAAGGCAGTTCTCCTTTGTTTTGTGAGGTTTGAGTGTCAAGGAGAGCTCAAGGAAGAACTCCTCTGTTGCTCAACTTGCTGGGTAGAACAACTGGTTCTGAGATTTTCGATGCACTTAATGGTTATTTCCTGAGACACGGTATTGAATGGAAGAAATGTGTTGGGATATGCACAGACGGTGCCGCAAGCATGACCGGGCGTTGTTTAGGAGTTCTTACAGAAGTGAAAGATGTTGGACACCCAGACATCTTGTTTACTCATTGTATTATACATCGTGAGCAACTTGCGGCGAAAAGAATGTCTCCAGAACTGCACGAAGTACTCTCTGATGTAATTAAAATTGTAAATGAAATTCGGCACAAAGCGCTCAATTCTTGAATGTTTGAGGCACTTTGTGAAGAAATGGGCTCTCAATATACTCATCTTCTTCTTCATACTGAGGTGAGATGGCTGTCGAGGGGCAAAATACTAACATGATTGTTCGACCTGCGCCAAGAAGTCAAGTTATTCTTCTAGCAGCAAAATAATTCGAAATTCCAAGATCTCTTGTCCAACGATGATTGGCTAGCCAAGCTTGCATACCTGGCAGATAATTTTTCACTGTTAAACGAGCTAAACATGTCCTTGCAAGGACAGCTTACGGACGTGTTCACACTGCGAGGTAAAATGGATGCATTTCAAAAGAAAATATTGCTGTGGCAAATACGGTTGGCTGAAGAAGATCTGCAAATGTTCCCGAATCTTGATGAGTATATGAAAGAGGAGGATGTCAACCGACAGGTAATAACCATTGTTCAACAGCACTTATGGTCACTCACAGAATCTTTTGGCCGTTATTACCCAAAGGAAGAGGACCCCAGACATGGCAATATGCGGGTAATGGATCCATTTTCGGCGAAAACTGAAGATAGCAATTTGAGCATGAAAGAAAAAGAAAGCCTAATCGATCTATCATCCGACGACAGTCTCAAAGCTAAATTCCACTCGTCCTCATCAAGACATCATTTTTGGCCCTCCGTAAAAAGTGAGTACCCAGTGCTGAGTGAAAAAGCCATCAAAATTTTGATTCCATTTGCAACAACCTATCTGTGTGAAAAGACATTCTCATCTGTTACGGCAATCAAAAACAAGTACCGCTGTTGGCTTGAAATACAAACGGCTCTCCGTGTTGCAGTGATGTCATTGGAGTCAAGAATCCATAAACTTATTTCAAACGAGCAGCAACAAATATCACACTAATAATTTTGTTATAATTAAACAAGCTTTAATAATTTTGTTATAATTAAACAAGTGCATTTCATATTAATGAAATGGAACTTTTATGATCATTATTTTATAGATGTTTGTACCTTTTTAAAAAAATTCATGTTAGTGGTCCGCGGGATTCAAAATTGTGAGTTTAGTGGTCCGTGAGGTCCAAAAGGTTGGCGACCACTGGTCTGGAGGGTTTATCGGCCCTCTGTTAAGTTTTGCTATCCCTCTGACAAGGGGCTTTGAACTAATCGATAATGGAGCATGCGGAAAAAATGTACCTGGTGCCCAGCTGCCAGTTGGCACAATTAAGGGCTCCCCCTCCAGCAGAGGAAAATATCAGAACAACCGCAACTCGCTTATTGGATGCTAAACTGAAGACTATTCTTCAAAGAACTGACTTAGCTGAATACGAAAATGCTAAACTTTACAGCACCGTGCTTCAAAGGTACCTAATGTACGTGAAGCAGAGTGAAGTGGATAAAGGAAAAATAAGTCTGTTTCTACTGAAACAGGGACAGAGTGTGACTGCCCCAGAAACACCAAAGACCTCAGACTCTGATGCTCAGGAGGTGCTGGATAACGTGAATAAGCATTATAAGAAAAATGCATTAGTATTGCTAAACAAGCTGGGCCAGGATAAAAATCTCTCTTCATGGAATGATAAAGGGACTTTTGAGTACAAAGGCTCTGTGATTAATGATTCTATCATGCTTAACTTAGTCAGGGCCGTCACCCAGACATGCTCTGTTCCTAGCAGACATCTACGCAAAGGATGGGATGTGTTTATGAATGCTATGGCGGAACTGAACGTGGCCAACAGAGATCTCTTATTACGCATGAAGGCCTCGACCGCCGACACAGGGGTGGATCGAGAAACCGTGACCCCTTTTGTCATCTAAGAAATTAAAATTGGCTAAAAGAGCCAAATGGCTCAGTGTGTGATATTTTTCATGTCCTAATATTTTTTAAACAGGCAATGTTTTGCTTTAAATAAAACATTTTTATACTTTTTCTGAATTGGTCATTGTGTTGTTGTTTTTTAAACCCACCAAAGATCAGGGTTTTTTTAAACCCCTTACCTGGGGTGCTTTCTTAGATAACATGGCTATACAAATCGTTGAAAGATACGCATGTCTGGGCTTGTTGAAACATGTTGAAACAAGGCGAGGCATGCCCAAGAATGTAAAATTATTTTTTACAAAATTCATCACCATCCGGTCGTTTTGCACTAAGTCGTTCGAATACAAGTTTAAAACTGGGAAAATTGTGATTGTCTATTGTGAAACATAATGTCTGTGGCATTTTTGTTTAAAAATTTCATGATGCTTTTAGGAAACAACATGATGTTTTGGGGGTGCCCGAAGGAGTCAAAAAACTCTCCACGGTTACACGCCAGAAGGCACCTTTACTGCGCGTCAGTTTAATTTTCACATCCACTCCGTTCAACAAAAGATTTTTCTTGAAAAAACAGGTTGCTGTATAGATGACCCAGCAGCTCTACCATCCTGCTCTGGGCAGTCAGCTTTGCACACCTCACAAACCCTAGATTCCCACCATCCAACTCCATGTCTTCGTGCTGTCCGGCAGTGTCTTTGTAAAACAGGCCAGTGGAAATTTGCATGGCAAGGGTATCGTCGCTGTAATTGAGCACCGATTCTAGAAAGGCCCTGTAAGGGCAACAGTTGTTGCTTTGACTTACAAGGCAATCTCCCAGTGAGAAATCCAACTGACTGAAAATAGAGACCACGGGGTAATTCACCAGGCCCACCTCGAGCTCTTCGGCGAGTTGAATTCCATCACCTTTTACAACCTTGCAACACAGGTACAGCAGTGTGTTGTTTAAATCCATATAATCTAAGCCATTCCCTGCTATAAAAAAGTCAATGGGGGCAGACTGTTTAACGGCCGATAGAGGTGGCTCCTCAGTGTAGATGCTTTTCTCAGTGCTGCTCTGCACAGGGGCTATTGGAAACAAGTCTAGTTCAGATTTGGTGCACTCTTCAGACCCGCAGGGAACGAAAGCCATGTTCTTTGAAATCTCTCTCTTTAACCAGGTGTCTCCTCTTTTGCCCAAGCTTCCTCTTGGACTTTCGCTTATGGCCGGCCTTGCGCGTCAAAGCCCTTCTTTTAAAGGGTTGTAGGAACGTAATGAGGTTTATCGTAGGTGATGGTGACAAACTCCTCGTTCCTTCCTTGCACAGGGATCCAACGTAACAGGGGAATAGAGAAGTCCCCCACAAACTGGTGTTCTACGATACCCGTATACAGATACAAGGAATTACAACTCCCTGTGATGTCTGCCAAGAAGGGGGATTTTGGGACACTCCGCTTGGGGCCCAAACCCAGAATGTTAGCTAGCTCCCTGCTGGTGGAAAACGTATAAGTAAAATCGGCGGATCTCAGTCTACTTTTTCTACCCACAGGGTTGTAGTTCATGACCATCTCAGGTGGTGCGGGATGACGAGACAAGGTAGTTTTCATATGATCCAGTAATTCAGGTATGGACGAGTAATAACCTCATCATAGGATAAAACTGCACGCCATATCTCCAAAGGTGATTCCAAAAGGGGTGTCTTCGTTGATAGTGTTCCAGCTCTGGTTGTAACTCTTTATAAAGTCAGGTAACACGTCCATGTAGCGAAAGGTGTTCTGGGCGGTAAAATATCTCCACCACCTAGTTTTTAAAGTTCTGTAAAATCGCCCCACAACCCCTGCTTTGACTTCATGATTAGTAACAAAATAGTGAACCCCATGCCGCTTTAACAATCTGCTTAAAGGTTTGTTTAAAAATTCTTTTCCCTGATTGGTTTGTAATTTTTGAGGCACGCGACCTTCGCTAAAAATAGCTGTAAAGGCCTTGGATACCTCACAACTCATCTTGTCTTTTAGGCCTAAGGCCCAGGCATATTTGGATAGAATGTCTATCACTGTTAAGATGTACTTAAAACCGCTGTTGTGTTTGGAAAAACAGTGCATAGCCACCAAATCTGCCTGCCATTGCACATCCACATCTGAAACATTGGTCTTGTTTCTTTTAAAATGTATCCAAGCCGGTTCATCCTGGTCTGAAAGCCAAGCTGCTACCCGTCTTCTATTTCAAGTTTTACTATGCTTTTTGGGCACTTGAAAATGAGGATTCACCCCGCCAAAGCTCCAACTTCCCTGGTGATGTAATGTATTCTCTTTAACGGAGCCATCTGTGGAGACATGACTGTTCCTGGTACCATATTTTACTAACACAAGTATGGAGGGTGACACATTCATATTGACATATGTAAATAAATTTTATTAATCGCCTGGTTTAACACAACCTTTTACAGCCATCTGCAAAAATGGACGCCTTGACCCCTACCCTGAGGGAGTCTGAGCTGGTTCATTCTTCCATTTTTGTCATTTTCTGAATTTTCCTCTTGAGATCTGTGTCTCAGACATGAGCAGAAACAGCTGATTCACGATATATTTACTCCACACGGCTACCGCTGTGTCAGTTCTCAAAGGTCTCTAGAAAGGCATCATCGACCTGTCAAGAAATTTTCACAAAAAACCAACAGTGTAAACACCCTGCTGCTTGTTTTTAAATTTACACAATCCCCCATCATCAACCGTCGCTTCTTAATCAGTCATTTTACCTGAGCGATATCTTTTCCCTTCATCTTGTCCGCTGGTGACTCCCCCAAGCCATGATAGCCTTCCAGCTTTAGGGGGGTGGACAATGAGAGGGCGTCACACTCATTGGGGTGCCTCACGAGGGTTTGGGTTTTGGGGTTGGGTTCAGACATATCCATCAACGGTTGAGTCAAAGGACCCTCCACTCAACTGTCACTGCTGTAGCGCGCTTTCTCCATACAAGTCCAAAGGTCCTCGGGGCTAAAACAAAGTCTGAAGTTCTCACAGGGGAGGTAAAGGAGTCCATGTTTCCTCTCAGCCTTTCCACAATTTCTAAAACATGTGTCCTTGGTAAGAGATGGCCTCCTCTGCCTGGCACTGGGACTTACGGGGTGATAGTGCTGCAGTCTGATTGGCAGAAGGCATTGGGAGGAGTTCTTAGGGGGATCATAGGACCCTCCTCTGGGCGGTTCACCCCATCCCAGAACCTGTCCCATTTTGGTCAAATCTCCTCTTGGGGGTGTCCTCGGTGGCCAATATCCATCGTGAATGGTAGAGGACGGTGGTAGGAGTTCTTAGAGGGGTCACACAAACCATTTCCAGCAGGGTCACCCCACCCTAGAATTCCCCCCTTGGGAATCTCTCCTTGGGGTGGTCCCCAGTGGCTGAAACCCCTCCCGATTGGTAGAAGAGAGCAGTTCTTAGAGGGGTCACACAAACAACGTTCGGGGCTCCACGCTTCCGGAGCTCCAGGAGGAGTTCTTAGAGGGGTCCCATGACACACCTTGCTTCTGGTCATGTGTCCGCCTTGGCCCCAGAAGTAATACCCTCATGAGGTGGGATTAACATTTAATTGATGGTAGGGCCCTTATACTACTTTAATGGTGTCCCATGGGGCATTGGCCCAAGTACCTGATTGAGTAGACTTGGGCCGTAATCTCCTCAGTAACACTCTCCTGCTGAAAGGGAAAAGGGACAAGTCAGAGACTCAGACACCCCTTCGCAACGAGAGTTATTAATAGTACCTGGAGCCAATAAAAATTCCACCCAGCCTCTCCCCACGTCTGAGGGATGGATTCCCCCTCCCAATCCCTAGATGGATTCCAGTCTCCTCTCCATTGAACTCCAACCCCACTCTCACCATTGTAGAATGAAGATCCTGTCCCCATTTCTCTCAGTCCCCCTCCCATGAGAGCAGTTCTACCTCCACACCCAGCTTGGGAAGCAGCCCAGATCCCCATAATCCTCTCAGCCCCTCCCTGCTTCTCCAGCTGAGGTGTTGGGAGGCTTTTGGCAGCAGGGAAATGGGGTGGGAGGAAATTGAGACCTTTCCCTAAGTGATCCCCAGCCCGGCCAGCAGCAAGGGATCCCCAGCCCACGTGCCTCAGCTCAGCCTGGTTAGTTTTTATGGCCCTTTCAGTCCTGGGCCTGCAAGGCTGTCAATGACGGGGCAACTCTGGTTGGTGGCTCAGATGACATGGACACTAGGAACTGGTCTAATGCCCTGCGGGGTATGAAGGGCTGGCAGAGATCACTAGGTAGGTTTCCCACCCCTCACATGAGCAATGGCAGCTTGCCCTGTTGATGTGATGCTGGTAATTAACTAGCCTGGCTCAAAAGCTGGGTGTGAACTGCTTTGAGCTCCACAGGGGACAAACTGGCCCTACCCTATGCATGGAGCTGAATCCATCTCTAACAATGTCACCTGCAACAACGCATTCACCTCCTTGAGCCCCGGCCAGTGAATGGGGATGGGAGGAGAGTGACTTTTCCTGGCATAGAGGTGAAAGGCCCTAGATCCCTCCCCAAAGCTAGATTAATTCTCCTCTGGTTACCTCGTCTCCCAGCAGCTGGTTGGCTTATCCCACGATGGACAACTTTAATAGCTGCCCTGACTGTCTGACCCATACCCGGTGGTCGAAAATGGTCAGCCGCACAACATCCAGGAACATTCTCCGCTGGTGTTCTGAGAAAATCTCTCTGAAGACCTAAAACCAACAGCACATGAGCCTGTCACGTTACTGACATAATTTGGGATCCTATAGATCATTGGTGCAGCCAGAGTCCTATAGTGGCACCAAATCTTATGTACAGGGGGTCATAATGGGTGTCTATGACCAGGTTATGGATTGCTGATTATGAATATCCCATTGATATGTGTGTATCTTTTTTGTAGTTAAAATTGTGGCTATTGGCTATATGGTGACTGTATTTCAAACTTATGTTTGGCTTCTGGGTGAAATCTCAGACTAGTTGTTGTTAACCTGACTGGCCTGGCGGATGGGCAGTTAAGGTCACAATGAACTTTGCAGATGCCTGTCCACACACCAGCTTCTCCAGGAATGTAGCCTGGCTGGTCAGGAACTGAGTCTTGAACTATGAACCTTGATTTTGCAAGGGGACTCTGCATAAGAAGAGAAAGTCTATAAAACCTGGGAGAAACTCCCTCCAGTTTTGTCTTCAATCTGCAACCTTGAGCTAGCAACTACCTCTGGATGGGATTTTGCTACACATGGAAGCTCTAACCATTGGATTGATAATGCATCCCCTGCAAGGATGGGTCTTCAGAGACTTTTATCTGAACCTGCAGTTTGTTCTACAGCTGCAAGCCTGAACCAAGAGATGTGCCATTACTGCATGTAACTGATTTCTTTTACCCATTCTTAACCCTCACCTATACCTTTTTCCTTGTATAATAAACCTTTAGATTTTAGATTCTAAAGCAGATGTCTCAAACTCAAATGACCATGAGGGCCGCATGAGGACTAGTGCACTGGCCCGAGGGCCGCACCACTGACACACACACACATACCCTCGCTGCCCCGGCTCCGCCCCCACTCCACCCCTTCCATGAGGACTAGTGCACTGGCCCGAGGGCCGCACCACTGACACACACCCTGCCCTCGCTGCCCCGGCTCCGCCCCCACTCCACCCCTTCCAAGAGGTCCCACCCCTGCCCCACCTCCTCCTCTGAGCACGCAGCTCCCCATTCCCTCCTGGAAAGCGCTAGGCACCACCAACAGCTGTTGGGCAAACAAAGCAAGAGCAATATAGGAAGTCCAGAGCTAGAAACACATGCGGCCCAGCCAGGCAGCAGAGAAGCCTCCACTTCTGGCCCCTCCGTACTGCAAACTGCTATGGGGGGACCGGGGGGGAGAGGGGGCGCCAGGAAGCTTGGCGGGCCGCAGGGAAGGGCTTTGCGGGCCGCATGTGGCCCCCGGGCCGCATGTTTGAGACCCCTGTTCTAAAGGATTGGCAACAGCATGATTTGTGGGAAGATCTGATTTGTATATTGACCTGGGTCTGGGGCCTGATTCTTTGGAATTGGGGAGAACCGTTTTCTTTATTTGGGGGATTGGTTTTCATAACCAGTGATCCCCAGGACAGGTGGCTGCTGGTGGTGATACTGGGAAGCTGGAGTGTCTAAGGGAATTGCTTGTGTGACTTGTGGTTAGCCAGTGGGGCGAAACCAAAGTCTTTTCTGGTTGGCTGGTTTGGTTTGCCTTAGTGTGGAAAAACCCCAGCTTCGGGCTGTAGTTGCCCCTTTGGAAGCAATCTGTCCTGATCTGACACTCCCAGTGGGATCCCACCAGGAACAGCCCCGTCACAGAGCCCTTGGCAGATTGCCCAGAACCAGGCTCCAAATCCCGCTAGTGGCTCACATACGGGGTAAGAGTCATGCTGCAGCCAAGGCGGCTAATTCCCCTTGAGGAACTTTGGGGGTCCATGACTCAGGGTACCCTCTTCAATAAGAGGTCACAGGCACTGAGGCCTCTAACAATAGCTCATTCTGGAGCAGGATTCACCTGGGGAGATTTAAAGGGCCCGGGGCTCCACTGCGGTAGCTCTGGCAGTGATTTAAAGGGCCTGGGGCTTCCAGCCACCACTACCACAGCCAGAACCAGCGGCCCTTTACATCTTGATTCAAAGGACTCGGGGCTCTAAAGGCCCTGTCCATTCTGGTTGAGGCCCAGCTCCCTGCTCAGGACTCCGGAGCACCGGTAAGTCCTTGCTCAGGTGTCCTCCAGGGAGACAGTGAGTGGAGCCAGATCCCTCGAGATACAACCCTGCATTAACTCAACGCCCCACAGGTTTCCTTTTATGCCATGGAGAAATGGATCCATGTATCGCCCCAAACTAGGACCGTTAGGAAGGCTCTGAACCAGGATCCTCAGCCTCTCCCAGCTGAACTCTGTCAGCTGGAAGCACACAGCAGGCTTTTGGCCTGTATCTAGGCACAGCCACTGCAGGGGGAAACAGCTCCACACCTGAGCTGCTGCAATGCACCAGCTGAGACCTTACCTCCCCGACTCTGGCCATATTTTCACATCTCAGGTGCTCGATGTCCTTGAGCCCGTCCCTACCCCACAGATCTGCTTCCTCCACATTCCGTCCTGGGAGAGAAGGACACGCATTTGTGAGGTTGACAGGTTTCAGAGTGGTAGCCGTGTTAGTCCGTATCTGCAAAAAGAATGAGCAGTATGTGTGACACCTTAGAGACTAAATACATTTATTATGCCCAAATAAATTGTTAGTCTCAAGGTGCCACAAGTACTCCTCATTCTATTGGCGAGGTTGGCATTCTGGTTTCAGTGCCTGTGTCCTTCCGTTCCTATTGCTGGGTGCCCACCGACTGGGGCCTTCACGGTATCCATATCCTAGTGGAATAGCAGGGTCCTCACCAGGCAGTTTAGTATCTGGAGGAGGATTGTTCCATTTATCACAGAAATCATCTGATCATTACAGTCTCTGGGCTCTGGGAGTTGGTCTCTGCTAATGGTGGCGTGTAATGCTGAAAAACCCCACACACCCACACACCCACTGAAATCAGGATCGGACCGTAGAAACCCAGCTGGTGACATTCTGCAAAGCTTTGTGTCCTTCCCCTGTGGTCCCTGATTCTGTCCCTACCCTCACTGTGGGCTCATTCCCTCCATCTGTCTCAAAGCTCCATTCCTGCCCCCTCACCAGCTGGCAGCCCCATGGCAGCTCAGCTGTGTCCCATGAGAGAAAAGAGCCGATTTCCTTGGCACTTTCACACTCATCGCTTCCTAATTCAGGGAGTGGGGAAGAGAAAGAATCATCATCTAAGCTGGGGTCGGTCTCAGAGGAGGAGGCTCCGTTCTATAGAGTCCCATTGCCGGGCCGAGGGAGTCGCAAAGGGCGCCACTTCTCCATAGAGGTCCGTTGCCCAGCTGGGGTCAGTCTCAAAGGAGGAACCTTGTTTCTATTGGTGTCACTTCTGCCCAGCTAGGGTTGGTCTAAAAGGAGAGTCCTTAGTTCTACGGGGGTCCCATTGCCCTGCTGCAGTTACTCTCCCAGGGGCTTGTTTCTACAGCGTTTCATTTCCTAGCCGGGTTTCTTACCCCTCTGCCGCAGCAGAAGCTGGTACAGCCTGAATATGCCCTCGTTGGCTTCACAGCGGATGTCGGATACTGGGTCATTGATTAGCAGACCCAGCTTAGCCACAAAATACCCCGCCTTGGGGAAGACAGATGAGCTCTGATGGGAGAAGGAGGAGGAGGAGAGGGGAATCCATCAGTATTCTACTTGCAGCTCTTCATCTCCCGTGGACCAGGAGTCTCTCTCCTCTGTAGCAGGTGCTGGGGGAGGGGAACTAGAGCTACAACCCTCATTCTCTCTGCCCCCAAGGGAGCTTGGAGCAAAGGGACGAGGGCAAGGGCCCTCCAGGAGGACTCCAGCAGCTCCAGAATAACACGAGCCCAATGGGCTATGGAGCACAGCCCCTCCCAGATCCAGGGGACCCACTTAGCCAGGCGAAGAGGAACTTGACTCAAGCAGAGCTGATTCTCAGTTTGGACTCTGCCTCCCCACAGGAGCCCTCTCCATCGAGAATCCCTGTAGTTCCAAATCTCCCAGCCTGTCAGATCCAGCCCTGCCCATTCAGGAAGCTGGAAGGGTCAAAGGTCACTTACATCAAATCCCGGGAGGCAGGTGGCATGATGGAGGAGGGCACTGCTGCTTCTTATGGCCCTCGCTCTCTCCAGGGCCACTTCGGAGCACACCCAGAAATCGATGTGCTGTGGGAGAAGGAGACAGGTGAGGGTCAGGGGACAGGTGCATGCTCTACAAATGAGTCTCTCCCCCGTCCCATGGGGCTGAGACATTGTGCTGAGGGTGGAACACCCGCCAATCGCAGAGTTTGAAAAGGGGGTTCTTGCACCCAGGACGCTGCCCACATCCTGCTGGTCACGAGCTGTCATTGTCTCTCCCGACTGGGACAACGTTCGGTCTTGGGATTGGTCCTATAATCTCTAAATCCAGGATCCATCAGGATCCTTCCCTCTAGGCCAGCAAAGCCAAAAAAGCCCCGGCGTTGCACTGCACTGATAGCTCTGGCCCACTGGGTCCCAGCTGAAAGGACACAATGTAGACATGGTGTGACGCTCTGTACCTCGAAATAGCACCCTGGAACCCCCATATTCACCACTGTGATGATGATATGGTCGGTACAAAGTATGCCTTGTGAGGTAGCATTTGAGAAGTCAGGATCTGTTGGACATTACTCTCTGGTTGAACTGGGTGTACTAGTCCTGTGTGGGAAGGGATGAAGTGCTGCTGTGTGTGTGTGTTACTGAAGTACACGGTGAGGTTGGGAGATGCTCACAGCCAGCCTTTCAATGGCAACAAAGGAGCAACTGACAAAACACATTTACAGCAGGACCAGCCAGACATGTGTCGATGGCCCATCAAGAAGACTCCTCAGAGACTCCTCAGAGAGGGGGCGTTCAAAATGGGGGCTGCCTACGCCCCGTGTCAGGGCAAGGATCTTTCAAGCACCTGGACAGAAAGGTGAGCAAGGGTCGATGACATCACCATTTGGCCTCTCTCCTCCCCCATCTTAATAGCTGGCAGATTGTTGGGAAGACAAAGCCTTTGAATGGGGGAGATTGGTCCCAGGCTAAGAGGGAGCTCAGCCTGGGTGATAAGAACTGTAAATTGCCTGAAACATCCAGTGGGGTGAACAACTGCTTTAGTCAAATCTTGCTTAGTAAAATTTAGACGGCGAGTTCATTTGTATTTATTACTTTGATCTCTGCCTACTACTTATAATCCCTTTGGATCCCTATTGTCTGCAGGGAATCAGTCTGTGTTCTAGTCACCTGTATTGAAAACAGGGTGATTTTGGATGAAGTGTGTGGAGAATCTCAGCTCAGGATACCAAGGGCTGTTGCATGTCTACCACCCTTTGTTGGAGTGGCAAACTAATGTATGAGCTTACGCTGTCCCAGGAAGTCTTGAGCAGTGTACGCTGGGATACTTCTGAGGTGCCAGGCGGGGGTTGGGGTGATTTGCTGGGGCTCCTCCCTGTATAATTCATGAGGGGCTTGGAGAACCTTCATGCAATTTAGCTGGGTGTGGGCCTCCATAAGCTGAGGGCTGCGTGATCACAGCGGCTGGAGGGGTTTGCAGTTGGTCACTGGCCCGGCACTGGTCAGAGACAGCTCAGGCTGTAGAGGTAAAGGGGCACAGTGGTCCCACAGTTTCAGGTTGTTGTGACAAAGTAGGAATACTGTGTGTGCGTGCCTCAGTTTCCCCTATGCAGTTCTTAAGGAATAGGGGCTGACACTGGAAGTAAGGAGGCAACCCCTCCCCCTCAAGGAGGCATCCCAGATGCTGTAATCTGACCCCAGGTGTTGGAGAGAGGTCAGGTGATACCTCGAGCTCAGGAAAGGGACAAAGGAAAGCAGGGAGGGGCTGGAGGTGGAGTAGTCAGTCTGGGTCTGGCTGGAAAGGGGAGAGGAGCCATCTCACTCTCTAGCCCCAAGATGGATCCAGCTGAGGGCTCACGCTCGCTGTATGGTCTGTGATTAGAAGTTATCGAATAAACCTGTTTTACTGGCTGGCTGAGAGTCACGTTTGACTGTGGATTTGGGGTGCAGAATCCATGGGCTCCCCCAGGACCCCGCCCAGGCGGGTTTGCTGGGGTAAGCACATGGAGGGGCAGAAGATGCTGAATGCTCCGAGGTCAGACTCAGGAAGGTGGAAGTGGGTACCCATGAAGCTCCTAGCCTTGGAAACAGGCTGTGTACGGAGAAGGGACCCTTCACCCGGAGTCCAGTCTGGCTCGCTAGGGAGCGGTTCCAGTCCGTCGCCCCGGCACTCCGTGACAGTTGTACCCTATGATCCCGTCACACAGGGCTCTTCTACTCTCTCCTTTGCAGCCCGCTGACAGAGTTAAGGTGAAATTCTCCCCAGACCCTCTCCTTGTGCTCACCTCCAGGAGGAACTGCAGCTTCTGGCAGGTGGGGTTTTCAGTTAGCAGGCCCCTCAGCATGAGATCCAGGCTGTCTGTGTAGTTCTTATGCAGATCCTGCAAGAGGAGGGAGTGCCCGACAGTCATGGGATCTGAGCCTACACCAATCAGGGGATGATTTGGAGGAGGGGGCCCTGGGGATCCCTGGCCCCTGACAAGACCCCAAAGACACATCCTGGCCCCTCCCCATCCTATCACTCCAGAGACTCTTAGCAAGAGTTCATGGCAGAATGACACCTGGCTCTTCAGTCCTGGCCCTTAGCAGTTCTCTGCAGAGGGCCTGGTACGCGGCTGTGTATGGAACAGCCAAAGTGCTCTGGATGGGAGCTAGGTGCCTGGGCAGAGTCCAAGCAGCAGAGCCGAGAATGAGGAGGGAAGGCCAGGATCAGCCACAGAGGGTAATGGGATCCCCTCCGTGCCATTTTGTTAACCCTAGACCTGTTCCCAGCTCTGCTCACCCCTCCCCTATTCTCAGCAGCTCCACCAAACCAAGGGAGCAGGGACCACAGGCCACTCCTGCTCCTGGGATAGAGAAGTAGGAGAAGGACCTACCTGGAAATCATCTGTGTCCTGCCCTGTCCCCAGTGTGTAGATCCTAGGCAAGACCTGCCGCAGGAGGCGACCTTCTACCTCTAGCTCCAGTGGCGTCTTCAGTTGGCTGGCAGGAGAGAGGAGCCTGTCTTAGACTTTGCGGCATTACCCTGGGACAGGAACAGGCCCAGACCAGCAAAAACAGAAAGAGGGGCGCTAAGAAGTGCAGTGACCTGGCCGAAGTCACAGAGCCAGTCAGTGGCAGGGCTAGAAGAGGGCCCGTTCCCCTGATCTCACCCCTGGACCGTCCCCTCTTATATAACCCTTTACCCCGGCGATCCTCCCCCTAAGGCCACTGTAAAGTTCTTGGTGTGAAATCAACCACCAGCCAGGAAAGAGCGAACATTCCCACCGCCTCAGACGCTGGATGCGAACAGCCGCAATTGGGGGTGACCTAGGAGTGGGAGGATCTGTGACTCCCGGCTCTGGGACTGAACAGCACCAGGGTTAGGGTAGCTGGGCAGGCGGGTTCTGGTACCTGAGGGCGCAAAGTGCAGCCATGGATCTGGAGAGGACGGAGCTTGGCTCGCACGTCTGCGGGAGGTCTGCAATCATCTCCTGGGAGACCCAAAGGGGACAGAGCAGCAGGTGAGATTCAGGCCCCACAGGCACTTCCCACTGAGGGGCCCAAACTGCACTGGAGACGCAGCAGCATAACTCCTCCCCCACCCACCTTGGCCCCCCATTCCTCCCTCCCATCAAACTAACCCCCTCTCCAGCTCAACCCCCACATTCCTCCCTCCCCTCTGCTGCCCCCCCAGCCCCTCCATCTCCCCCCACTGGCCCATGTCTGACTCCCACCCCACAAGGCCCCGGGTTTCACTCACCGTAATGCTCTCCACAAGGGCCGCTTTGGAGCAATATGGCTCCAGGCTGTCCCGGCCCAGCTGTCTCATGCCGTAGCAGAGGGTGGGGATGGTCTTCAGGAAGGGGAGCTGCTTTGCCTTGTCCCGCACCCACTGGGAGTGGGGTTGGGGGAGAGAGAGAGACGGTTAGTTAGGGGCCTTCCCGCCCCACCCAGACCAGCTCCAGGGCTCGAGTCCTCCATGGGGGAGAACAGGCAAAGCCCCCCCTTCCCAAAATCACTGTGTCTGTGGGGGGAGGAGACCCTGGCTTTTGTGGGACAAACACCCCCCTCCGGGGTCCCAGATAACATGGGAGAACTGCCCCCATTAGGAGGTGATGGGTTCTCGGGGTGGGGATGGCACAAGGGGCAAGACAGACTCGACGCCGGCTCAGCCAGAGGAGTTTTGTACCTCGTCTCTGCACCGCAGATGGTTTCGGATGACGCTAATTACAGTTTCTCCTGGAGGCCCATCCTCCTCGTCATCGTCCTCCTCTTCCTCCTCGTCATCCTCTTCCTCCTCGTCATCGTCCTTGTCCTCCTTGTCATCGTCCTCCTCTTCCTCCTCATCATCGTCCTTGTCCTTGTCCTCCTTGACATCGTCCTTGTCCTTGTCCTCCTCCTCATCGTCCTTGTCCTCCTTGTCATCGTCCTTGTCCTCCTCATCATCGTCCTTGTCCTTGTCCTCCTTGTCATCGTCCTCCTCTTCATCATCGTCCTTGTCCTTGTCCTCCTTGTCATCGTCCTCCTCATCATCATCCTTGTCCTTGTCCTCCTTGACATCGTCCTTGTCCTTGTCCTCATCATCATCGTCCTTGTCCTCCTTGTCATCGTCCTTGTCCTCCTTGTCATCGTCCTTGTCCTCCTCCTCATCGTCCTTGTCCTTGTCCTCCTCATCATCGTCCTTGTCCTTGTCCTCCTTGTCATCGTCCTCCTCTTCCTCCTCATCATCGTCCTTGTCCTTGTCCTCCTCATCATCGTCCGGGTCCTCGTCTGGGTCCTCCAGCTGGTCCCTGGGGGTCCCTGGGGGTGGTGCTGAGGAGCTGGAACTGGGCTCTCCAGAGGCCAGGGAATGGGATGTTCCTGCCTGGGCTATGGTGTTAGGCTCCTGCCTCCTCTGCTTCCTGGACAGGAAGCCCCAGAACCTCTTTGCCCAGTTCCCGCCCTGTCCGGGGTCCCCCGCGCACAGGGGCACCCTGAGGCACCTCCGTGTTGGCCTACAAGGTGCCTCAGGGGCTGATGTTGTATTTGGGGCCTTTCTCCTGAGCCATTTTGGGAACTTCCACCCCCTGGAGAGCCCAGAACCTGCGTCCCCACCAGCCAGGACACCGGGGCCGCTCCCTTCCTCCACCTGCTGGCAACTGCTTCCCAACTGCTCCGCTGATTTCTTTCGGAGCATCTGCCTGAACCTCTTCATCCTGGAAGTGAGAGGGGAGCAGCATTGAGTCTGGATTCAAGGCAGCCTTTCACTAACAGGCCTTCCTGTCCCCCCACCACCTCCCCTCTGCCGCGGCAACTCCCCCTCACCGCCCCCCTGCCCCAGCCCCGGGACTGCAATCTACACACACGGACAGGAGCTCACAGGACTGGCTGCTCCCAAAGTTCCCCCTCACCACTGAGGCACCAGGGGAGTCTCATCCGAGCAGTGGGGTTTTCAGTTACGTTGGACAAGCAGCTCTGCCCCACCAGCCCCCGCCCCGGGCCACACTCCCTGCCAAGCTAGAGAAAGAACAAAACCCGGGAAGGAGTCTGAGTCTGCCCTGGAAACCCCCAGCTAATGTTCACAAGGTCCCAAGCATATGAGGTATCCCCCCCTTCCCCCCAGTTCCCAGTGATTTCATTGATTGGGGTTGGGGAGGTTCAGCAGCTGGCAGGGTCTACCTCCCCCAGAGGCTCTCGGCCTGGGAACAGTCTCAGACGAGGGAAGGGCTGCCCAGGCCCAGAGCGAAGGGCTGCAGGGGGCTGTGTTAGCAAATCCAGACTCATTGGGTGGAGATTTCCCCCCATTTCTGCCCCTCCCCAAGCAGAAAAGGGAAGTACCTGAGGACAAGCTAAGTGCAACTCACTTGCTCTAGGTGGTCTTGAGCCGGCAGGCAGATGCTCGGCGTTGGTCTCTCCCTTTCCCTTGATCTGGGCAGCACAATGCCCCGCCAGGAGGGCGGGGTGTAGAAACTGAGAGACTGACTGAAGTCAGTGGCTGTGAAAACAAGATGATGTTTTATTGCCAAGGGATGGATAAACTCAGGCCTACAGCCGGGGGTCCAGAACACAGACCTACTGCAGGCAGGATGCCTCCCATCTCAAGGCCCCAAGCAATTTACACACATTTCTGAAGCCTGAGAAGCCCTGGGCCCTGGGGAAGGGACCCTAATCCCACTAACCAAAAACCATGGCCTGGACAGGGGAAACCACTGCCTCAGGGTTGCACTGGGAGTCAGTGACAGAGCCAGGGATGGAGCCCAGGAGTCTTGTGTCCAGGCTCCTGCACTAACCACTAGAAGAACGCTCCCTTCCAGAGCTGGCAATTGCAGGCAGCACCTATTCCCAGTCTCCCTGGCTTGGAGAGAGAATGTGGCCTGCTGCAGTGAGTGAGACGGGGTATTGGGAGTCAGGACTCCTGGCTTCCAGTGGTGGTTTTTCTATTGACCTTGGACAAGCCATTCCCCCACTCAGGGTTTCAGGCCCCATCGGTAAAAAGGGTATTTAATACTTAGCCACTATTGCAAAGCGCTGTGAGATTTACCCAGAAAAAGTTGCTTTGCAAGTGCAAGGCAGCATTGGACCATCAAAGGTCAGATCCAAATTCCTAGCGTGAGTATTTGGATCTGGGCTTTAAATTCAGCCCAATAAAGAGGAGAGGAGCCCACCCTAGAGTTGGATTGAGGAGGATCAGTCCTTTCTGGGTTGGGGAATGACAGAAGAGGCCTTTCTATCCCTAGCTGGGTAGATAAAAATAGATGATTTTAAAAATATGAACTGAATTTTTTAATTACATTAACCACAGGTTTATTAAAAATAATCTGCTTAAAATGAACTTTGAAATTGACCACCTATGTTAAGGCCTCCAGTTATTACAAAATCTTCAAATAAGTTTAAAAGAATTGAAGACAGTATATTAAACGGAACATGTTTACTGCCATGTTTTAAAGCCAGTCAGACCACTGAAGTGATGGCTAAGTTCCTGGAGAGGTGAGTAGGGACTTCCTATTTTACCTAACACCATCACAAATATCCAAAGGGGGTCAAGAAAAGTGAGAGACTTAAAAAGACCAGGAGACAAGCAGACAAGCAGAAAACCTCCCCAGTATCGGATGTTAAATATGTTATGCAGCATTGACAACCTCAGAGGTGAGCAGGCATCCCTGAAGGCGAGAGAACAAATTTCTAGAAGATAATGATGGGAAGCTTGACAATAATCATCAAAGGATGACAGCGGGGAAACCCCAAGATTAACACCATTTAAGAACTAATGATTACAGGATGACATTGCAAAATGCATGGACTCAACTGGAAATTTACAGGTATAAAGCATGGATGTTTTGCCATGAAACTCTGGGTTCACTCCTGCAAAGCCTCGGAGCATCATGACCAACTACAATAAGAGACTGGTAACTAAGAACATGAACTGGCAGGACTGTGTGCACAATGTGTGTGTGTGTAACTGAAATGCTAACTGTGTTGTATGCTTAATAAAGTATGGTGTATTGCCTTCCTCTTATAAAAGATCCTGTGTGCTCTGTATCGCATAACACTACTCCTACCTGAGATTTCTGCTGTGTGTGCATCCAAAGATCGCATTTGTCCTTTTGGCCAAAGCGTCCCGCTGGGAGCTCAAGGTCAGCTGATTAGCCAAAATGACCCCAAATCTTTTTCAGGGTCGCCGCCTCCCATTTGGACATACTAAAATGGATGTTGCTTGTGCTCAGCTTAGCGAGCAGTCCGGACGGCTCTGTGTCAGTGACATGTCCTCTTTGTTATTTACCACTCTCCCAATCTTTCTGTCATCTGCAGATTTTGCAGTGATGATTGTACATTTACTTCCAAGTCAATGATCAAAATAGCGTAGGGCCAAGAACCAATCCCTGCACGACCCTGCTAGAAAGATACCTGCCCAATAAGGATTTATCATTTTACATTCTGAGACCTATTAGTTAGCTAGTTACTAAGGGGCGGATTCCTACGTGGGACATTTTCTGCCAATTTAACATGTATTTCCCGAGCCTAGAACTTGGATGAGACCGACCAGGTCCCAAACCTCACTGAGAATCTTACCTTCTACACAGGGGATGTCTGCTTTATACGAAATGAAGACTGAAGGGAGACAACTCCACAAAAGTGCTCCTTGGCACGAATCCACCAGGAACACAACGAGAGGCTCCAAGGTTCTCCCTGCGTTCACTGTCTTTTATGCATGTCTGTTGTCAAGGGAGCTCTGTGAGGTCACAGCCTGCTCATCACCTTTGTCCAGTAAGCGGCCTTCCTCCCAAAGGCCCTTGTGAAGTCACTGCCACAACCACCTCTCATTTATTCAGTTAAAGGAGAGACAGCAGCAAAATTAATATCATCAATCATTTGTTGTTTATTTGCTCACTTTTAAAGGAGACGAACTCGAGGGCTGGACACTTGTTTATGGAAGCCCAGCTAACAGGTGGTGGGGTGGGTGGGAATACCGTCTCCATCCCTGACTGAGTAGCAGCTGCACAGGATACTGCCACAGAACCTACATTTTATTGACAAATCATCTAAGCCGTTCCTGTCTTCTCTTCTTATGTTCTAAGTTTCAGCTCAACAAAAACTTCCCCTTGACAGTCACTGCCCACCCTCCCCAGCAAGAAGAGCAGCAGAGAGAAATAGAACCAAAAAAAAAGGGGGAAGAAGAGAAGACAAGAGGGGAAAAGGGAAAGGGAAGCCAAGAGGTCAAATTCCAAATGCCCAGAGCGAGTCACTGATTCATAAATTCCCAGGCCAGAAGGAACCACTTTGGTCATCTATTCTAGTCTGATCTTCCATAGAACATGGGCCATAGAACTTCCCTCAAAATCATTCCTATGTGAATTTGATCACATCTTTTAGAAAAACAGCTCTGGATTTTAAAAATGCCAGTTATGGAGGATCCATCACAACCCTGGGTAAATTGTTTCAAATCCTGACTGTTAAAATGTTCGCCTTATTACCAGTCTGAATTTATCTAACTTCAGCTTGCAGCTATTGGATCTTGCTATGTCTTTGTCTGCTAAAGTGAAGAGCCCATTAGCATACATTTGTTCCCTTAAGCTCATCCCTTAACCGTCTCTTTCTTAAACTAAATAGATTTTGCTCCTTGAGTCTATTATCAGGCATGTTTTCTAATCCTTCAAGCATTC
Organism: Sternotherus odoratus; assembly: GCA_032164245.1. Classification (NCBI taxonomy): domain Eukaryota; kingdom Metazoa; phylum Chordata; order Testudines; family Kinosternidae; genus Sternotherus; species Sternotherus odoratus. The sequence goes on along the minus strand of JAVMKO010000002.1, from coordinate 219,916,351 downwards.
TTCTGACTCTTCTCTGAGCCATCTCAAATTTACAAGTATCTGTCTCAAATTGTGGACCCCAGAACTGGATCCAGAATTCCAATAGTGGTTGCACCCGTGCCAAATACAACGATATAGAACTTCTCTACTGTAGGAGCAGGATTTTAGAATTGTACTAATTGTTATAAGAATTTATGTAAACTTTAATTTCATTCTATAACAGAAAGAAATGACTGAAACTGTGTGATGTTTCCAGTATGCATTACAATTAGGACCTGTTATGAAGTTCAGCTAGTAAGAGACAGGATTTTGTTTCGTGTCTATGATAAATGGATTAAAGAAATGTTGAGGGCCTGAAGCCCCCAGTGTGAATTGTTTTAGTTCTAAGATTTAGCAAGGCTTAATTTACAATGTATTCTGCTACCTTTAAAGATGTCTGTAAGAGATTGTGTGATGGTTTGTGTGAAAGAGGAATGCATGCATCAGGAAGGGATAAGTGTGAAACCATCACAAATATCCAAAGGGGGTCAAGAAAAGTGAGAGACTCAAAAAGACCAGGAGACAAGCAGACAATCAGAAAACCTCCACAGTATCGGATGTTAAATATGTTCTGCAGCATTGACAACCTCAGAGGTGAGCAGGCATCCCTGAAGGCGAGACAACAAATAGAAGATAATGATTGGAAGCTTGACAATAACCATCAAAGGATGACAGCGGGGAAACCCCAAGATTATCACCATTTAAGAACTAATGATTACAGGATGGCATTGCAAAATGCATGGACTCAACTGGAAATTTACAGGTATAAAGCATGGATGTTTTGCCATGAAACTCTGGGTTCACTCCTGCAAAGCCTCGGAGCATCATGACCAACTACAAGAAGAGACTGGTAACTAAGAACATGAACTGGCAGGACTGTGTGCACAATGTGTGTGTGTGTAACTGAAATGCTAACTGTGTTGTATGCTTAATAAAGTATGGTGTATTGCCTTCCTCTTATAAAAGATCCTGTGTGCTCTGTATCGCATAACACTACTCCTACCTGAGATTTCTGCTGTGTGTGCATCCAAAGATCGCATTTGTCCTTTTGGCCAAAGCGTCCCGCTGGGAGCTCAAGGTCAGCTGATCAGCCAAAATGACCCCAAATCTTTTTCAGGGTCGCCGCCTCCCATTTGGACATACTAAAATGGATGTTGCTTGTGCTCAGCTTAGCGAGCAGTCCGGACGGCTCTGTGTCAGTGACATGTCCTCTTTGTTATTTACCACTCTCCCAATCTTTCTGTCATCTGCAGATTTTGCAGTGATGATTGTACATTTACTTCCAAGTCAATGATCAAAATAGCGTAGGGCCAAGAACCAATCCCTCCACGACCCTGCTAGAAAGATACCTGCCCAATAAGGATTTATCATTTTACATTCTGAGACCTATTAGTTAGCTAGTTACTAAGGGGCGGATTCCTACGTGGGACATTTTCTGCCAATTTAACATGTATTTCCCGAGCCTAGAACTTGGATGAGACCGACCAGGTCCCAAACCTCACTGAGAATCTTACCTTCTACACAGGGGATGTCTGCTTTATACGAAATGAAGACTGAAGGGAGACAACTCCACAAAAGTGCTCCTTGGCACGAATCCACCAGGAACACAACGAGAGGCTCCAAGGTTCTCCCTGCGTTCACTGTCTTTTATGCATGTCTGTTGTCAAGGGAGCTCTGTGAGGTCACAGCCTGCTCATCACCTTTGTCCAGTAAGCGGCCTTCCTCCCAAAGGCCCTTGTGAAGTCACTGCCACAACCACCTCTCATTTATTCAGTTAAAGGAGAGACAGCAGCAAAATTAATATCATCAATCATTTGTTGTTTATTTGCTCACTTTTAAAGGAGACGAACTCGAGGGCTGGACACTTGTTTATGTAAGCCCAGCTAACAGGTGGTGGGGTGGGTGGGAATACCGTCTCCATCCCTGACTGAGTAGCAGCTGCACAGGATACTGCCACAGAACCTACATTTTATTGACAAATCATCTAAGCCGTTCCTGTCTTCTCTTCTTATGTTCTAAGTTTCAGCTCAACAAAAACTTCCCCTTGACAGTCACTGCCCACCCTCCCCAGCAAGAAGAGCAGCAGAGAGAAATAGAACCAAAAAAAAAGGGGGAAGAAGAGAAGACAAGAGGGGAAAAGGGAAAGGGAAGCCAAGAGGTCAAATTCCAAATGCCCAGAGCGAGTCACTGATTCATAAATTCCCAGGCCAGAAGGAACCACTTTGGTCATCTATTCTAGTCTGATCTTCCATAGAACATGGGCCATAGAACTTCCCTCAAAATCATTCCTATGTGAATTTGATCACATCTTTTAGAAAAACAGCTCTGGATTTTAAAAATGCCAGTTATGGAGGATCCATCACAACCCTGGGTAAATTGTTTCAAATCCTGACTGTTAAAATGTTCGCCTTATTACCAGTCTGAATTTATCTAACTTCAGCTTGCAGCTATTGGATCTTGCTATGCCTTTGTCTGCTAAAGTGAAGAGCCCATTAGCATACATTTGTTCCCTTAAGCTCATCCCTTAACCGTCTCTTTCTTAAACTAAATAGATTTTGCTCCTTGAGTCTATTATCAGGCATGTTTTCTAATCCTTCAAGCATTCTTCTGACTCTTCTCTGAGCCATCTCAAATTTACAAGTATCTGTCTCAAATTGTGGACACCAGAACTGGATCCAGAATTCCAAGAGTGGTTGCACCCATGCCAAATACAACGATATAGAACTTCTCTACTGTAGGAACAGGATTTTATAATTGTACTAATTGTTATAAGAATTTATGTAAACTTTAATTTCATTCTATAACAGAAAGAAATGACTGAAACTGTGTGATGTTTCCAGTATGCATTACAATTAGGACCTGTTATGAAGTTCAGCTAGTAAGAGACAGGATTTTGTTTCGTGTCTATGATAAATGGATTAAAGAAATGTTGAGGGCCTGAAGCCCCCAGTGTGTATTGTTTTAGTTCTAAGATTTAGCAAGGCTTAATTTACAATGTATTCTGTATTCTGCTACCTTTAAAGATGTCTGTAAGAGATTGTGTGATTGTTTGTGTGAAAGAGGAATGCATGCATCAGGAAGGGATAAGTGTGAAACAATTGTTGAGTTTGAACTTAACCCTGGCTTTGTGGCTCTGTCTGAACTATCAGCCTAGGCTCTGACATGCTGGCAGCCCCTGACCTTTTCCCCACCTCGGCAGCCATGTTTCCATTGTCTTCCCAATTAGCATTTCTTGTGCAACTATAACACTGGTTTTAACTGGATTCACCCAGCAGAATCTTGATTGATTATGCATGACCATTATGACCTGTTAACTACTTTGTTTACTTCTGTGTATAAATATTGATGCCTGCCCCTAATAAAATCGCCACACTCACTGAGAAGTTTTGAGCTAGGGATAGTGTGAGCCCATTGATCAATGAATTGATGTCTGTGTAAGTCGTTTCTGACAGCTTGTGAGCCCTAAACCAACTCCGCACGATCTCGGGTGCTGGAGAGGTGAGTAGGGACTTGCTATTTTACCTAACACCATCACAAATATCCAAAGGGGGTCAAGAAAAGTGAGAGACTTAAAAAGACCAGGAGACAAGCAGACAATCAGAAAACCTCCACAGTATCGGATGTTAAATATGTTCTGCAGCATTGACAACCTCAGAGGTGAGCAGGCATCCCTGAAGGCGAGACAACAAATAGAAGATAATGATGGGAAGCTTGACAATAACCATCAAAGGATGACAGCGGGGAAACCCCAAGATTAACACCATTTAAGAACTAATGATTACAGGATGACATTGCAAAATGCATGGACTCAACTGGAAATTTACAGGTATAAAGCATGGATGTTTTGCCATGAAACTCTGGGTTCACTCCTGCAAAGCCTCGGAGCATCATGACCAACTACAAGAAGAGACTGGTAACTAAGAACATGAACTGGCAGGACTGTGTGCACAATGTGTGTGTGTGTGACTGAAATGCTAACTGTGTTGTATGCTTAATAAAGTATGGTGTATTGCCTTCCTCTTATAAAAGATCCTGTGTGCTCTGTATCGCATAACACTACTCCTACCTGAGATTTCTGCTGTGTGTGCATCCAAAGATCGCATTTGTCCTTTTGGCCAAAGCGTCCCGCTGGGAGCTCAAGGTCAGCTGATCAGCCAAAATGACCCCAAATCTTTTTCAGGGTCGCCGCCTCCCATTTGGACATACTAAAATGGATGTTGCTTGTGCTCAGCTTAGCGAGCAGTCCGGACGGCTCTGTGTCAGTGACATGTCCTCTTTGTTATTTACCACTCTCCCAATCTTTCTGTCATCTGCAGATTTTGCAGTGATGATTGTACATTTACTTCCAAGTCAATGATCAAAATAGCGTAGGGCCAAGAACCAATCCCTGCACGACCCTGCTAGAAAGATACCGGCCCAATAAGGATTTATCATTTTCCATTCTGAGACCTATTAGTTAGCTAGTTACTAAGGGGCGGATTCCTACGTGGGACATTTTCTGCCAATTTAACATGTATTTCCCGAGCCTAGAACTTGGATGAGACCGACCAGGTCCCAAACCTCACTGAGAATCTTACCTTCTACACAGGGGATGTCTGCTTTATACGAAATGAAGACTGAAGGGAGACAACTCCACAAAAGTGCTCCTTGGCACGTAATCCACCAGGAACACAACGAGCGGCTCCAAGGTTCTCCCTGCGTTCACTGTCTTTTATGCATGTCTGTTGTCAAGGGAGCTCTGTGAGGTCACAGCCTGCTCATCACCTTTGTCCAGTAAGTGGCCTTCCTCCCAAAGGCCCTTGTGAAGTCACTGCCACAACCACCTCTCATTTATTCAGTTAAAGGAGAGACGGCAGCAAAATTAATATCATCAATCATTTGTTGTTTATTTGCTCACTTTTAAAGGAGACGAACTCGAGGGCTGGACACTTTGTTTATGTAAGCCCAGCTAACAGGTGGTGGGGTGGGTGGGAATACCGTCTCCATCCCTGACTGAGTAGCAGCTGCACAGGATACTGCCACAGAACCTACATATTTATCAGAGGAGTCAAATATTTATTAATTTAGTGATTTATGAGCACTAGTTTTCGAGGAGTGTAGGAACATTCCATGACTCTATCATATATGCCCTTTGTTATTCACACTGCTAGCATTGCGGCTCGCTGCTCCTGCCAGGGAGCATTGCAGCGGTGTGACAGGCTCTGGCTAATGACAGGGAGGTGGTGGGATTGGATAAGGGGCAGAGGGTCGTGGGGGGCAGTCAGGGAGCAGGGGGCATTGGATGGGGTGGAGACTCGGAGGGAGGGAGGTCAGGGGATGTGGAGCAGGGGGCGTGGTTCCAGGGAGGTGGTTGGGGTAGGGGTGTGGATACAGGTCAGGGCAGTCAGAGGATAGGGAGCGGTTGGATAGGACATGGGAGTCCTGGTGAGCCTGTCAGGGGGTGCGGGTGTGGATAGGGGCCGGAGCAGTCGGGGACAGGGAGCAGGGGGATTGGGTGGGGAGTGGAGTCCCAGGGGCAATTAGGGTGGGGGGTCACTAGAGAGGATGCTCAGGGGACAAGGAGCAGGGGAGCTTAGATAGGGGAATGAGGTCTCAGGACGTGGTTGGGGTAGGGAGGTTTCTGGGGGGGTGATCAGGGGACAAGGAGCAAGGGGGTTGGATGGGCTGGGAATTCTGAGAGGGGCAGTCAGGGGGCAGGAAGTGGGAAGGAGTGGCTATGGACAGGGGTCATGCTATTTGGGGAGGTACAGCCTTCCCTACCCTGCCCTCCATACCATTTTACAACCCCATGTGGCCCTCGGGCCAAAAGGTTTGCCCACCTCTGGACTAGCCACTGGTGTCTGAAATCCACACACATACATAAGGCCTGAGTTAGCTCTATACTATTTTGCCTTTTATAACTGTTTCACCAAAACGTTTTCCACATAGGAGTTGTGGAAAAAAACTGGTGCAATATATTAACTTACATACTGTACACATGTATAACGCAGATATAATTCAAGAGCTCGTTTTTTTTAAAACCCCACATTTAGTAAGTGCCTGGTATTAGCTGACAGTGACAACTAACATGCCTTCACCACTATTTCTGTAGTGGTAAATTGTGTGTGTATATATATATACATATTTCTACTGAGATTCTAATAGCACCAGTTAAGTAACATGTGGATCTAATGTTACTGTATCAATGTGGAGGAGAGGTAATGAAGAAGTCTTCCCCTTGGACAACATGGGAGAAGATAGGGGAGAAAAGTATAATTTGTAACATTAACTAGAGCTTTGCAAATATGCACATTTAAATACCCTTTCAGTGCAAATTACTTATTTCTTAATTAGTACCTGAAGAGTATGAAGTTGCTTTTGCACTGAAAAACAATCTGCATTTCTCATCTGCAGGTCTGAGTAATGAGGCACTTTATATATGCCAACCACAATCCCATCTTTATAATGTCATGCTGTGTCTGAGGAAGAAAATGATTTAGTTATCGAATCAGATTAATTTCCTCCAGTTCAAATATTTTTGCTGTACATGATGAATTTTAATGTAAAATGAGAAAGGTTATTCAGGGTCAGGGATTAATAGAATAACTGAAGAAAGCCTTTAGCTGACCCGTGGTGATAACAATATGAATGCCTGCAGCTCGAGCTTCAAATATCCCCGCAACCCTGCCTAATGAGGAAGATGAGAAGGAAAAATTGTGACACATTAGTCCCAACAATGTAATTTCCTTTACTCTTTTATTATTACAAATGTATATTTGTTAAAAAAAAGGGAATAATTATTCTTCTCTCTAAAGTGTGATATGGGGAGTTAATGTTTATAGAAGATTCTATTTGATCATACAGATCTTGGGGTTCATTTATGTAGTTTGATGCACAAAATGCATTCAACAGGATAGGAATGATGAGTTCATAGGCAAAACAGTCTGAATCGCCTTTCTCTTTCAGAACCAGCAGTTATGTTTTGGCACTTTCTGGTATGCTGAGATATGTGGTGAACTCTTGAAACACAAGGTTCAGGTTCACTGTGCTATCCATGCTGTGGCAGGGAATTGTTACCAATATTTCTCATAAATGTTCTCTTTTGTGCCCTGTTTAATTTTTCTGGGCTTTGACAGGAGAACTTTTTGTGTTTGAGGGACAGCAGGATATAAAAGGGCATTATATTGTGGAATTTTCTCTGCATTTTTCAGGGGATGTGTACAACTTTAGGAAAATTCAAACCTCTTAATTGCTTCAGTAAACATCCCTCTTCTGAAGAGTTTGCAGGCACTTTGGTAGATCTGTCCTCACAAATGGGGTGGAGATGCCACCAACACACCCCATTTACAATCTGCTAACTAGTATCAGCCTTAAGTGTGCTCCTTTTCCACCACGGATCTGCCACTGATAGGACAGCAGGAACGGGAGAGACAGCACACCCCTTCTTTTAACTATATTTGTGTAGCTCTCTGAGAGCACTGTGACTAGGGAAGGCGCTTGCCTGGTTTTAAATCTGACAGTCCTTTTTCTGGATGGTTTGTCCCCAGTCCAATATTGAGACAAAACTGGATCTGCTTTTGTCTGGTATCAGATGGGGGACACCATTTTGAAGAGCATGTCACTTTGCCCCTGCTGGCATGAGAAGGGTGGTGGGGCATTACCCCCTTCAAAATTGTTCCCCTGGCACCGTGTGACCTGGCATGCACAGTGAGTGCGATGCCACGCCTTGACAGGTTGAGAACCACATCAGTCCCAGAATGTCTGGCAATCTGGAAATACGAGTGGCCACCCTAATGATCACTAATCAGATGTGGCCTCTTCCTGTATGTGTAGATTTCCTAGTCCATCGTGGGTGCTGCGGTTGCAGTGCTGCGAACCTGAAGCATTCAAAAATCACGACTCTCCCCCGTGCTTCTTTGTAATGAAAGAGGTGCCATGGCTCAAGCAATTTTAAATCTTTCATCAACTGACCTGGCAAGCCCAGAGGTGCCGCGGCCATCGTGAACTGCCCCGGCTAGAGGTGCCGGGACTCTGCCTTGGCACAAATTAAGCACTGCCCACCTCAGAAAATAAGATTAGTTTAAAATAATGAGAATCTTTGTCATTGGCAGCAGCAGAGATGGCAGGGGAACCAAGGGGTGTTTTGCCTTTGGGCCCCGTGTGGACAATGCTTGTGGTCTAACATTTCCCTCCCTGGTAGCTTTAGGGCAGGGCTGGGCTGGGCATGGGGCGCACGGTGCTTCGCCCTAGGGCAGGGCCGGGGCGTCGCTCGGCCTCAGGTATCGACAAGGGTTAATATCGCGCCCTGAGCCCGAGCTGCTGCACTCGCGTCACGCTCCCACCCAGAGTGGGGCCGGCGTGCGCAGGAGGCTCTATACGGAGGAGGAGGAGGGTTGCAGTGGGGAGGGGCTCAGGGGGATACGGAGGAGGAGGAGGAGGGGTGCAGTGGGGAGGGGCTCATGGGGATACGGAGGAGGAGGAGGGGTGCAGTGGGGCTGTGAACATGCTTCTTAGTTATGATTTCTGTCATGTGTGACAGTCTAGCCACAGTGATCTCTGGTTGATTTTTTTTTTCTTTTAAATCTTGTATTTTTGGCCACTTGTGTTTATGGTTCCTATATCCTTAAAGGGAGAACACTGTTCATCTGGCATATAGCTCCATACATCGGTACATTTGCTATCAAAATGATGGATAGTGTGTAGACTTTTTTTAGCCTCCCATGACATACACTTGGGATATGTCTTTGTTTTCTCCCTCTGATCTCCCTCTCCTCTGATCTCCCTCTGATCTTCAGCAGACTTGACATTGCCAAATTTATGACTCCCTATATGTTTATTTAAGATCAGTGAGTTATAAAGTTCTTGTCTCTAATTTCAAACTGGAAAAGACTAGTTTTAAGGAAATGAATATTAGATGTGTATCTTGGGTTATTTAGGACTAAATTTTGAAAAATGTAAGTTCCTATTAGGAAAAATCTTTTTCAAATGTTGCTGCTAAAAAAGCATTTCTCTTGTACCTAAAACTAAACATATGTTAATAATCCTTCTCATTCCCTTACTGTAGTCCAGGAGTCAACAGCCTTTCAAAAGTGGTGGGCTGAGTCTTCATTTATTCACTCTAATTTAAGGTTTCCTGTGCCAGTCATACATTGTAATGTTTTTAGAAGGTCTCTCTCTATAAGTCTTTAATATAGAACTAAACGATTGTACGTAAAGTAAATACATCTTCAAAATAAAATGTTTAAGACGCTTCATTTAAAATTAAATTTAAAATGCAGCGCTCCCCCCTCTGCCCCCCCGGCCAGACCGCTGGCCAGGACCAGGCCACCCAGCTTGTGTACTGCCTTAGGCACGCATGCCTTAGATTCCCTCCGAAGTGGGTATTAGCCCACGAAAGCTTATGCTTCAAAACTTTATAGTTAGTCTTTAAGGTGCCACAGGACTTTGTTACCTCTGCTATTCCAGACTAACACGGCTACCTCTCTGATTCTCCTTGCTCTAGTCTCTCTCCCTTACCAATCAAAGAGTTAGGTCAAATTGATTAAAAATAATGTCTAATCTAACACTTCTAACTCTGATACTTTGAGGTTTCTTTTTTTGAAAAAGGTACACACCTTTTGGACAGGGCACATTTGTAAAGATACTTAGGTGTCTAGAGATATGGATAGGCACTTAATGGGACTTCCAAATGTCCCTAAATGGTAGCTTGTGCATACATTTTAAAACATACATGGTTGATGTGTATTTATGAAGTATGTGTTATGGCAGTAAATGATTTAGTACTTTGGCTGATATATGTTTACATGTGAGAGAATATTAAGTTATGTAAAATTCTAGCTTTGAGATGACGAGTTTACTTTCTAATAGGATCTGCAGTGACCAAGATGGGTTAAATAAACAAAGATACTCCTGATATCAGGCGAGGCCTTTAATATTGTCCACTTTGCCTTGTCAAATAATAAACCACTCGGTCTTTTGGTTGTGTTTTATTCTGATTGGTACTGAACTCAAACTTATTGAAAACAGTCTGTGGCAATTAAGCACATACGTTTTTGCCTATAGATTTTAATACTTCCAACTGTTTTTTAAAGGTGAGGCAGATCCGCTACTTGCACAAAACAGCTGTGCGCAGTGGAGGTGGGGGAGCCTTGTTTCTGGTAAGAAATGTTTCTAGATACTGAAAATATAAATGAATAAATTGAAGCTGAGGGTGGAGTGAAGTATGGTTTTTATTCACACATGAATTTTTGATTGGCAAGAACTGTTCTTCCAGACCTTAGTAGAATCTTACAAGGAAATTTATTTTTCAGTAGAACTCCCTGCTCTGCAGGGCGAAAATTCCCTCCCCCTCTATCCCTTCCCTAAATAGGAGACCACAGCTTTTTTAATCCTTAAGTGTGTTTTTCTTAGTGTTATTCCCACACTATGGCAGGGTCTGCTTAGACTGGACACAACCAGTGATACAAGTGGGGTATACTCCAACCGATGCGTCATTCCATCTGTCATTGGAGGCATTTTATACCTACTGCCATGTGTTAAGCCTACAGCACCTGGTATTCCCAGGAGGTCACCCATCCAAGTACTAGCCAGGCCCAACCCTGCTTAGCTTCTAAGATCAGATGGGATCGGGCGTGTTCAGGGTGACTTAGTGATAGTTTTAAAGCCTTAAGTGAGGTTGCTTAATGCTTGACTTTATAAGCATCTGTTTTCATTTGGTTCTAACTTTAGCAAACTTTCATTATTAAAGTTTTAAACAAAAACAATTCAGCTATTTTCTAATGAGATTTTGGAGAATAGTTAGTTTTGCTCAGAATGTGAGGATTTTAAGGTTTTATGCATGGCCCTTGTAGTCATTGATTCCACTCCTACTGAATTTGTTACAGAATTCACTTTGCCACTGAGGTGAGCTCCAGATTTTGACCTTTAATTCTAAAAATGTTTCTAGCCCATGTTTGTGTGATTCCCAGCACAATGAGGCCCTGATCCATTACTGGGGCCTTTAGTTGCAAATGCAATACAAATATAAATAATTGTAATTATAGTTGTGTAAGCAGTGTCAGGGAATTGCAGGAATTGCAATGACTTTGCAGTGTCAGTATGGGTGACATCCAGTGGTGAGTTGCAGAAATTGCAGTAGCTTTTGGAAAATAACATCTGATTTGCTTAGACACACCCACCGCACCTGGCCTGCACTCTAACAGCCAAAATGATCACTTTGGCTACTGTGGGACCCCCAGTTTCTGTAGTATTGGGGCAAGAATGATAGAGTGCTGATTAACATGTTTATGTGAATGAGGGATTGGGACATTGATTTGGCCTTTGGCATGCTGGAGGGACTCGCCATCAGCTAGGTAGCACTCGGTAAACAAGGGACAGGGGTTCCAAAACTCACTGAATTGAGAGAGAGAGGCTGTGGACAGGCTCTGAGACTTTGTGGTCAGGGCCTTGTCTGAGGGCCTCACAGGCTTATTGCACCTGGCCTCTCCCCCCTGTGGAATGTTAGAGCTGACTTTTGCTTCCTTTAGGAGTCTAACTTCAGCCCACTGAGCTGAAGTTGCTTTGGGTCTGGTGGTGCCTCTGCACTAAGGGCCCCCCCCCCATGAGCTGAAATCACTTAAGAGCTGAAAAATCACTGAGCTTTATCTTAAGTGGGGGGGCCCTAAGCAGAGCGGTGCCGGCTGACCTGTTCCTGAGGCAGCTGGCCGAGCAGTCCCGGTGCCAGCTGACCCGTTCCTGAGGCAGCTGGCCGAGTGGTGCCGGCTGACCCATTCCTGAGGCAGCTGGCTGAGCAGTCCTGGTGCCAACTGACCCGTTCCTGAGACAGCTGGCCGAGTAGTCCCAGTACCGGCTGACCCGTTCCTGAGGCAGCTGGCTGAGCAGTTCTGGTGCCGGCTGACCAGTTCCTGAGACAGCTGGCCGAGCAGTCCCGGTGCCGGCTGACCCCTTCCTGAGACAGCTGGCAGAGCAGTTCCTGTGCCGGCTAGTGGACCAGTTCCTGAGCAGTTCCTGAGACAGCGGGCAGACCAGAGTCGAGCCGCGGACAGAGCAGTTCCTGTGTCGGCTAGCAGGGCGGCTAGCGGAGCAACCAGCACCCCACGGAGAGACTGGGCCGTCGGCCTCAGACCTTGTGAAGGTACCCTCCACTCTGCCCTCCACTTCCACCCAGCCTGGGAGGTAAGACTCGGCAGAGTAACTGTTGACCAGGGACTCCAGAGACTTTGGGGCTGTGAACTTTTGGGACTTTGGGTGTTGGGGTTACTGGACTCCAGGGACTTTGGGCTATTGGACTTCTGGGACTTTGGGTGACGTTTGGGTTGCTGGACTCCTGAACCTACAGGAGAGGACACAGCCCAAACTTGCTGGGGAGGGGCAATTTGCTCACGGGTTGGTGTATGAACCCTAGGTGTGGTGTTTTTCCCAGTTTAGTGATGTCATTTACCTCATGTTAATAAAGATCTTCTGTTACACCGATCTGTGCTTGCAAGAGGGGAAGTATTGCCTCATTGAGGCGCCCAGGGGTGTGTTAGGATTTTCCCAGGTCACTGGGTGGGGGCTGGAGCCAGTTTGCATTGTATTGTTGAGAGGGAACCCCTATTTACTGAACCCGGCCCTTGTTGCTGCCAATTCTGAAGGGCAGAAGGGTAACAGTTGCAAGAATCTCAAAAGCGAACTGGAGTACATTGATCAATGCCATCTGCCTGAAACTGAAGAGGACTGCTGTGAGAGGTGTGATCTGTCCTATCCCTATCATTCATGGCCTTGTGAACTCTGTAGTGTTACAGCTGCACAATTGGCATTTTTTCAAGATGCAATGGAATTCAGCATTTCTGCCACAGATCTTTTGCTGCAGCCAGGCACCCAAAATGTTGTTGGTCTCCCTGCAGTTCTCTCTTCCTCTGCAGCTTTTTCCCTGAAGGGAGAGTTAATTGAATTACAGTTCATGCTCTCTGCACTTTTTCATGAAGTGAGGCAGGAAGGGGTTGGAGATCTAGAGTCACCTTAAAGACTAACTATAAAGTTTTGAAGCATAAGCTTTCGGGGGCTAATACCCATCCGACGAAGTGGGTATTAGCCCACGAAAGCTCATGCTTCAAAACTTTATAGTTAGTCTTTAAGGTGCCACAGGACTTTGTTACCTCTGCTATTCCAGACTAACACGGCTACCTCTCGGATTCTTCTCTAATTAAGCACTCTCTCTCTCTCAGGCGTGCTATGGGCCACCAACCACAGCGCGGGCGGGCGTGTGAGCATGTGCAGGAGCCAATCGGCCAGGGTTGGGTTTCCTGTTGCCCCTGGGCCGGGCGGGCTGTGGCTGCTCCCGCTCCCAGCCCCGGGAGCTCGCTAGGTGCAGCAGCACGCGCGGGATTGGCGGCTCCGGGAGGGAGACACCCGCGCTGCCGGGGAAGGTGGGTCGGTCCCAGCGGGGAGGCGGCTCCAGACGCATGGCCGGCTCCGGGCCCTTCCGCGCCGTGCTGGCCATGCTGGAGGGCTGCTATGCCGAGGTGCTGGGGCTGGAGCAGTTTGTGCAGCGGCTCCAGGAGGCGGCTGCCCGCGGGGCTGGCGAAGCGGAGCTGCTGCAGCGCGGGGACTCCGAGCTCTACCGGACCTTCGTGTCTCAGTGCGTGGTGTGTGTCCCCCGGGGAGCCCGGGCCATCCCCCATCCTCTCTCCTTCCAGCAGGTACTGCCTGGGGCCGCTGTTCGCTGGGCAGCGGGGGGACGCTGTAGGGCGGCTTGTGCACCGCAAGCCTCTTACCGGAGCGAAATGAAGGGTCCCCCCTGACTTTTTGCCTTGTCCCCTGCAAAAACATTGGAATTAATCCGCTTTTGAACAGCAGAGGCTCAACTCCTGGGCTGCTCAGCTAGGCGGGCTGCTTGTACTTTGCAAGCACCAGAGCAACCCCGTCTGGAAAGAAGAACCCCTCTGCTTGCCTTGCCTGGCTCCTCTTCTCTCCTCGCTGCAAGAGCGTTTGGAAGATGCCCGGCGTGGGGGTGGGAGTGCTGGCCGGGCGGCAGTCAGCATGGCGGTGGGCATTTCTGGAGTCTGTAAAAGTCTTTGCACCCAATTCATGGCTGCTGCAAAGGCTGACTCTGTGTCTCCCTGCAGCCCCAGATCGCTGAGCTGCCCCCACAAAAGCGGGGTGGGAGAGGGAATCCTAGAGCTCTGTGTTTTTCCTATGGGTTTTTTAATGGGCTCGTGGATCTGCTGGCGACCATGCTGCTTGCCCTCCACATGCAAGGGTGCTGCTCTTGTTTTCTCCTCTACTCTTGGCTTGTGTGTGAATTAGATCATGCAATTTTGCTTTAAGACAACAGCCACTCAGATTGCTTTTATTCTTAGGGCTAGGTAATCTCTGGGACCTGGGACCAGGGGCTGTCTCTTAGGTTCTCCTGTCACAAGCCCTGCAGTGGGGTGCTTCTTCCTGTTTGCTTGATGATGATGGATGAGAGCAAGTTTTCTAGTGTCTGGGTTGGGTCTCGCTCAGTCAAATCAGGGTTAAATAAAAAATGACGTATGCAAGGTTACCTGCCTTTGTATTTTCCTTATACCCGAACATCTAAATATTAAAAACAGTGGTCTATGTAGTCAGAGCTAAATAATATTTTTACATTTTAAGAAAATATAAAGGGGAAATAGTTCTCTCTCATGTAAACAACAAAATATTTTCCCCTCTTGTAGAAGAATACACTGGATTTCGCTCTCAGAGCTACTGTATAAAATTATCGAAATGGGACTCCAGCTACAAGCTTATTGACCAATTTGTAAAGCCACGAGCGGATATTTTACTGTTGTTAATATTTAAAAATTTTTATTAAAGCTAATGTTCAACATGAAAACATACATAGATTGAGGGGTAAGATACTGGACATCTGGGGTCAGGCTGGAGTTATGGGCGATTGTAGGTAGCAGGTACAGGTTTTACAGGGCACATGCATATCACATATCCAGCATAGCTCCAGATTGGGGTGTGGGAGTTTTTAAAGTATCAGTCTGTAGGTGTGTTCGGGTACGCCACCCATGGGGTGTAGTGAAGGTCCGAGTCAGTGGTGGTTCAGGCAATAAGTACACGGGTGGGCGCGTCCCTCTGTTTGTCAGGGAAGGGGGGATGGGTGGTTTCCCTGGTTGTTGGTCTCGGTTACTCAACTTGGTACTGGCGATGTCCCGTGATGTGTTCCGTGTATATGTCTCTGGACCACCTGATGGTATCGGACACCATGAGCTGTCTCATGAGCCGGTAGGCCAGTACACCTGAAGGCCCCAACCAAGACTGGGACCCTGTTGTGTTAGAACAGGAGTGGCCAACCTGTGGCTCCAGAGCCATATGTGACTCTACACAAGTTAATATGCAGCTCCTTGTATAGGCACTGGGGCTGGGGCTGGAGCCACAAAAGCAAACTTCCCAATGTGTAGGGGGGGTGCTCATTGCTCAACCCCTGACTGCCACAAGCCCTGCCCCTACTCCACCCCTTCCCGTGCGCCTCTCCTTTCCCCCTTCCCCCCAGAACCTCCTGCACACTACGAAACAGCTGACTGGGAGATGATGGGAGGGCCGTGGGTGGGAGGTGCTGCGGAGGGGGGAGGAAGTTGATTGGGGGGGGGGGGGCTGCTGACATTACTGTGGCTCTTTGACAATGTACATTGGTAAATTGTAGCTCCTTCTCACGCTCAGGTTGACCACCTCTGTATTAGGTGCCATGTGGAGACAAGCAGTAAGAGACAGCCTTTGGAATTTACAATCTAAATAGGATAGACAATGAATAGGGAGACAGAGTTTTGCCAATTTTACATAAGAGGAACAGAGAGGCTATTGACTTGCCTAAATTCGAGTTGTAGCTTTCAATATGTCAAAGCCTGGAGTAAGAGTGTTCAAATATGGCACAATCCTTAATCTTGTTTTTAAAAGTCTTAATCTAAAACCAGAGCGTGGGGCTTTGCATGATCTTGCATACACAAGGTGTATCTGTTGTTTATAAGGGGGTCTGACATATAAAATTAACTTTTTTCTCTCTCTCTTAAGTTATCTAGGGAGAGTGAAGTAGTCTTAAGAGTCATTCAAAGACTTTGTGAAAAAAAGAAGAAGAATGTCCTTACATTTGGGTATGCATTATTGGATGAAAACAGTTCCTATTCGCAAGTTACGTCTACTTCAAATATATGCAGCTATCTGCCTAATACTGCAACAGAAACTCTTCGAATGAGTGTCCTATGGGAAACATTATTGAGCAGGATAGGGGATGATGTTATGATGTATTTATTGGAACACTGTGCTATCTTTATGCTAGTGCCACCTAGTTGCTCTTATCAAGTGTGTGGGCAGCCTGTATATGAGCTTACTTCAAGTAATGCAGCACCTTCGGCGGTGTTTATTAAACAGAGCTATTCGAAAAGTAGAGGTAATCTTTTGTTTGACTATGTGCAAAAAAAATTTCAGCTATCAAAGACAAACAAGTGGAAATGGAAACCAAGATCAGAAATTAATATCCGGCGCACTAAAAGTCAAAGGAATAATAAAATACCAGGTTCGGTGCCTGTTGACGAGCATTTTGCCACAGCTAAAGGAGCGGTTGGGCAAAATTCTAAAACAAACAAACAGGTCAGAATGGTCACTGGTCATCTGGAAAATCACAAAGGACATAACCTATATCCAGTTGCTACAGCCACACCTTCAAAAAGGAAACTTGATAGGAATCAATTTGAAGTTACAGCTAAAAGGATGAAGATAAACCTAAGGGAAGAAGAGGATACTTGGAACCTTGGATCTAATGTAGATAAAAATAAGTTCACTCTGGACATCATTGATGATACACAGTCTCTTTCATGTGTAGAATCATTTTCTGTAAATAACTTTATTAAAATAAAGTCCGTTTCTCAAGAAAATGAGGGTAAAGCAGAGACTCCTGATGCATCTTGTTTAGTGCAAGAAGTTCAAGATAGTAAGGAAAAGTCTGTGACAGATGATGAGAATTCGTTAAGGCTGCATGTTCAGTGTAATAAACTTTATAAATCTAGCACTGAGACTAAAACAAATTCCAGCAGAGAGGGAGTAGAGCTAGATATCTGTAAATTTGAGGTTGGTTCTGTACAAATGAAGAAAGATAATTTTTTAAAATACGGAGGGCTTAAGTGCCCCCCAACTAATATAACTAAGAAGCTATCCAATAATATGTCACGTTCCAGAGTGTACATTGGGAGGAAATGTCTCTTGTATTCTTCCAGAAGCTTCCGAGAATGTTTTCCTAAATCATTTTTGTTGAATCGCTTAAAGGGCTGCCAAACAGGGGGACAACAGCTTGTAGAAACAATATTCTTAAACAGCAAAATGTTGGCGCAAAAATGTAGTGAAAACACACCAGGTTACAACTGGAGAAAGAAGAGATTGCCCAGACGCTATTGGCAGATGAGAGATGTATTTCAAAAATTGTTAAAGAATCATGCAAAGTGTCCCTATTTGGTACTTTTAAAAAAGAATTGTCCTGTCTGGATTTCTGAGACAAATTCAAGCAAAACTTCCACAATTTGTCAGTCAGTTTCATGTGAGGGAGGACACATTGATACAGAAGCAGAAGGTCAAGTTCAGAAAGAGCCTCCTATATGTTTGACAAGCAATAACAGAGAAGGTGGTTACACTGATGTTCCAAGTGATTCATGTTTGCTTTCAAAAAGGACTTCAACTGATTTAAGTATCTTAAGGAGCCCTGAGACATTTGGGTTGGGGCAAAGAGAAAATGAAAGACTAAATGCTAAAGACTTCTGTGATCCCGACTTGAAGGAGCTTCTCAGACAGCACAGCAGCCACTGGCAGGTGTATGTTTTTGTGCGGGAATGTTTAGACCTGGTGGTACCAGCAGAACTGTGGGGTTCTAGCCATAACAAATGCCGCTTTTTAAAAAATGTGAAAACCTTCATCTCCTTGGGAAAATTTGCCAGGTTTTCTTTGCAGGAATTGATGTGGAAGATGAGAGTGAATGACTGTACATGGCTTCGTGTGATCAAAGGTACTAATTGTAATATTGAAATAAGGCACTATAAAGTGGAGGCAGCTAACTAGGGTTCAGATTTCACCCAAGTGAGGACTTGAATTGAACGTTCAGTGTTGAAAGGCTAGTGTGGTTGCTTATATTAGGGCTCTGTGTCTGTTGCGGAGGTCATGGAAGTCTCAGAAGTTTTCCCCAAACCAGTGCCCGCTCCCAGAACAGCTTAGTTTAAGACTTGTATTCTGCAGGATAAGGGTCTCTCTCTGACGTTTTTTTTTGATAGCCCCAATAAGCTCAATACTTTAAAAAAAAATCCTGCTGAACTCTTGGGAGTCATTTATATCTTTTGCCAGCAAATTCCAGTATAATTCTGCATTTTGTAGAAGGGTAGTTTGACAGTTTTAAATGTTACCTTTAAGTTTAATTGGATGTCCTCTCATAATTTCTGAATTCCCAGTTGCCTTTCTCTATATGAGAGTTATAGAAAATAACCAATATCATATCCACTCTCTAAACCAGGGGTCTCAAACTCAAATGACCACGAGGGCCGCATGAGGACTAGTTCATTGGCCCGAGGGCCATATCACTGATACGCCGCCCTTGCTGTCCCCGGCCCCACCCCTTCCATGAAGTCCCACCCCTGCCCCGCCGCCTCGCCTGTGTGCGCAGCTCCCCGCTCCTCCCCCTGACAAATAAGGCATTGAATTTTATCTTTTACCTCTGTGAAAAAGTATATAGTCTCCCATTTCTTTTGGAAAACTCTCTTTTCTTCCATGAATGTTCTTTTTTTTTTTAATGAAGTCATTTCCAAGCAGTTTTAATAAAATATATTCACTTAATAATGCACCTCACTAAAAGGACTAAACAGGAACTTAGATTTACTTCTATTAAAGCACCTTCCTGGACTGGGCTGCACTCACACTCCACTCTTGCGCCACCTCTTCCAACCCCTTCCCTGTCCCCTTCAAACCCCTTCCACAAAGTTCCCACCCCAACTCTTCCCCCTCTCCTCCCCTAGTTCAACCCCTTCATCAAACTTCTCACCCCAACTCCGCCCCCTCCCTACCCCCTCCCCACCCCTTTCTCCCCCTCCTCCCCTGTTCACGAGACTCCCCGCTCCTGGCCCCTCCCTCCCAGAAACCGCTAAGCTGCGAGAGAACTGCCTGGCAATAAGTAGAGCAGCAGGGAGTGGCGCGTGGGTTAGAAGCACATGGAGGACCGGGGGGCCATGGGGCGCTGGGCAGGGGGTCTGTGGGGAACTTGGCGGTGGGGCCACGGGGGAGCTTGACGGCGGGGCCGTGGCAGAGCTTGGGGTGGGAGCATCACTGGCCGCAGGGAAGGGCTTGGCGGGCCGCATGTTTGAAACCCCTGCTCTAAACGAAACATGGCTGAATTAACATTTCTATAGGAATCTTCCCCTTTTCACTCCTTGACTTACTTTAGTTGTCCTGTTAGCATGTTCTGTTTAATGTTGATTTTACATTTAATTTGAAAATATTTGTAGCGGAGCACAATAATCCTGCATTGTGGGGCAGTATTTTTGTTGCTTCCGCTTCATGACTACCAAAAAAGATACCATCCAGTTTGAATATGACCGAGATCTGAGATGATCTTACTTTATTGGGCCATCAGAATATTTTTAGTTCAATGTTTGATAAAACAAAGATAACTGCAACTGAAATCCAGATTATAGCAATTAAGGTTTTTTATTTATAATGTCCATCTTAAACAAAGTCCACCTCTGCAGTTAATCTGTGTAGAAGTTTATTAGGAAGCACAAGTGTTGCGCTTTTCCTCAGTTAGCCCCACTAGCGCCCCCATTAATTTCAGAATCTGGTTCAAAATTTTCATCATTTGCTGATAAAAAAACAGTTCTTGGAATAATATTTCGCCTCTCTTTTTTGTAATAATTTAGAGCCAGTTTCATCTTTTTCGTCACAATATCTTGGCACTCTGCATGCAAGAATTTTCTCTGCATGCCAAGGGGTAGAGAGGAAAAAATAAGTTAGATATAATTATTTCTCCTCCAAGCCACTAAATTTATCACTGATCTGAATGGTTCATTTCAACACTTACATTGGTTTCCTATGTAGCATTTTGTAACTACAAACTATTCTTTTTATCTTTATACTTAACATGTGCCAAGCTTAAAGTCTGCCTAATTAAAAAAACAGGGTCTTAGGCTACTTGGGGGAACAGTTACTGTAAAATTGTTTGGCAGTGTCTCTATCTCCCTTTTCCAAACTCAGCCTAAAAATATTGTGTATTTGTGTGAGTTTGTGTGTCTTGACTTTTAGAAATGTGAATGACATTCAGAATATAATTAAATTCTGCTTATTGTAGGTGATCATTTTGTTCCTGCTTTGGAACATCATTACCGTGAAGAAATTTTGGCTAAGTTCCTATACTGGCTGATGGATACCTATATTGTACAGCTGCTCAGATCATTCTTCTACATCACCGAGACCATGTTCCAGAAGAACATGCTTTTCTTCTACCGAAAACTAATTTGGAGCAAGTTACAGAACATTGGAATGAGGTATTTCTAACAAAAGGAAACCTTCCATTTTGCAATAGTTAAGGTTACAACTTTGCCCCTCCATTCCGTTTTCATTCGCTCAATTTCTTAAAACTCATTTTGAGATTAAAATGTTCATGCTTTGTCAGCTCAAAAGTGACTGTTGTGTGGGAAAACTGATTAAAATCTCGTCAACCTTTTTTGAGTTCTTCAAATGGGGTGTGGGGATGAGAGAAGTATTTAATCTGTTTATATTAAAACATGTCTTTCTCATGGGTAACTCAAACAAATGAACTTCAAAACTAAAAAAAAAAAAGTTACACATGGATATTGGCAAAGTCCCATAATAAGATTGGGAAGACAAAGTTAAAAGCTACTAAATTCACTTTAATGAATATTCAGTTTACTATAGAATTATTATTTTTTTACTGAATTACATAGTATCACAGCTAGGTTTTTCACCTTTTCATAATGTCATGCAGTAGGAAATGCTATAGCTTTTGCTTTTAAACAATGTAATTCTAGAACTCAATATTGTATTTATCTTTTAAAAATTGTTTCACACATTCAAGTTCTTTGATAATGCAATATTTAAATTTGTAATTTCGAACCCTACGGTGAGGAAATGCAAAAGTTTAAGATCTAATGGCAGTGTTCATTCAAATACATTGTATACATATGGTAACTTAAGTTTAGTTTTTATAGACTACTAACTAAATAGATTAGTGTACTGTATGTAGAACTTGGCCAAGTTAACATTGATAAGGTTTTTGGGGCAACCGTCGTATCTTCATATGTGTTGGTACAGTACCTGACCCAATGAGGCCTATTGTATTAATTTATATAGAGTATTTGTTAACATAATCCAGTCACTGTCCAACATAAAACAGTTTTAAACACCGTTTGGGATTTGGTATACAGAGATCTCAGTCTGCTTAATACCATGGCAAATACCCAATTAAAAATTGTTTTAACCTTTTATTAAAGATACAAAAGTGAAAAAACAATGAAGCATTTGAAATGCAAAATATTAAGGCTTTCAATTTAACAACATCCCATGTTCCCATTCTCTTTTTCTTTCGCTGAGGAGAGTTTTTAGAAGGAAACACCCTTGTTTGGCCTATCCAAAGATTGTAGTTCCTTTTGGGGGGGAAAAATAAGTTAGATCAGATGGGCTGGAGCTCTTGCTGTTGTTGTTAAAGTCTGATCCTGTTTCCTAAGAAGACAAAACAAGACAAACACATAGAAGGGGAGAGAAAAGTACAGCAAAGATAGAAAATGAAGCTTTTGTCTTTGATGTTGATTTTCACTTGAAGCCTTAATGTTAGAAAAACCCAGACAAAGCACATAGGCTTAACAGCTCCCCTAAGACCTGTTAAACTTGTACCAGCATTTCTGTTTCGGACATTGTTTTAGTTGTTCTGTTTCTCGTCACAGGCTTATTGTAGTGTTGCAAAATATGCGGTCTTGGTTGGCTAAGCCAGATTCTTATTAGAAAGGGGGGAAAAAAAGGGAAAGCAGTTAAATAAGGTAGGGAAGGAAAAGGACATGGCGGGGGGGGGGGGGGGTGTTGGAGAGAAAAGGTGAGAGAGTTTTGGGGTGCTTGGGCTTCAGCCAGAGCAGGTAGAGGTGATGATGCTGGGTTCTGCTCTCTGGCTTGGTCTAATAGAATATCTCTCAGGATCAGGATAATGAGTCCCAGGAGATGAAGTGGCAACCATGATAGTGAAGCTCTCTCCTTCCCCTTCTTCAGTCAGCCAGCATCCCCAGTAGCCTCTGTCCGTTCATCTGCATTTTCCTCCCAAAGTCTTTTTTCTTGTTTTTTAAACAACCCCAAAAGGAAGTGATGGGCATCTGCTTATTATTTTGTCCACCAATTAGGCTTAGTTTTTGACACACCAATTTGGGTCCAGTTTCACACTCTTCTTGTTGACCAGGCATGATCTTAAGAGTCCTTGAGATATATCAGTAGGCCTGTTTTGTTTGGACCAATTCAGTCTTTCTTTTTTACACCTTTTCCTGTCAACATTTGTTGTTTATAGATTATTGCAACATTCTATTAACTTTCACTTGTTTCTCACAACAATTAGGCCAAATTTATAAGTCCAATTATCGCAACAGGTCCACAGTTGTTGCATCTTCTGGGCACAGCACAATATAAATATAATAATAATAATAATGAGCATTATTTGGCATATCTTATCTTGGGTTCAAACTAGCAACCTTAGCGTGTATTATACTTAATACATTATAAAATATTAATTTATTTTATATTTGATTAGACTCTAACATAACTAAATAACATGAAATATTGAACTTAATAAATACTAACAATGATTTCAATGTGTATTTAAAAAAGAAAATCTGTACCAAAATTGTTAAGACCAGGAAGTTTCATTTACCAAAAAATAAATAAAACATACACTGGCAACATTGCAGTGTGATCCATGGATGTGGACCTCTGCACGCAGACCCATTTACTTGAATTTACTCTGCACCTGGTGGACCCATCCTAAAATCTGATCCATGCAGGTGGATCTTTATGCCTATGTGTGATATTACCCAATCTGGACTCATGGACAACTGTCCCCATTCAATTCTCCAAGCAGGAATGCCATTTACACTGCTTCGCTGTGAGAACAACTACTCGTGGTCTGATTACACACAGCCTCCAGCATGTAAATCACTCCCGGCTATACTGTAAGGGTGCTATAGCCGGCCGACATGAGCAAACTCCCATTTCCAGACTTCCCTCTAGAAATGTGCATCTTGTACTGCCCAGCACCCTTCTGGATAATATAAGCTCATATGAAGTCAATCATTTTATTAATAGAAAATGATGTGCACAAATCCTGTTATTCCAAATGAAGTTTTCCAAAGATTTCAATCCAAACACTCTGGTTTAGATAAAACAATAAAACAAAACTATTAACTAAAGGAGGAGAGGTTTTAAGTGATGACAAGTCACGAGGCATAAAAGTCAGAGCTGGTTACCAAGAGCTAAAAGATAAAATGCAACTAACACCGAATTTAACAAACGGAGTGAATTCAAAGCAAAGGTCTCTCTCATCACAAGTTCCAACAGCCTTACTGGTTGAATCCTTCAGTCAGGATCTCCCCCCAGTCCAATGTTAATTCCTTTCTTCTTCAAGTGTTGTTGATGCCGTTGGTAGAGAGCAAAGAAGAGATGACTTGGGTCATCTGTCCTCCTCTTATAGTCCTTTCACAAGAATCCTCTCCAGCTGATGTTCAGGAGACAAAGCCTGTGTTGACAGGAAATTTAATTCTGTTCTGAATCATGCTTTTAGCATAATCTGTTTTCTTGGATTATCCTTTAGTAAGATAATTGAATATATGTGATTGTTTCCTGAAGCTGAATACTTCACTCAGAAACATAGGCAACTTACTGCATTTAAGTCCTTTTAAACTTAATGTCCATTTTTATTTTAGAAACCATTTTGCCAAAGTGCATCTTCGTGCATTATCTGCAGAGGATATTGAAAAAGTACAGCAGAAGAAATGTGTTCCTGTGGCATCAAAACTTCGGTTCATCCCTAAACCAAATGGGTTGCGACCTATAGTAAAAGTGAACAGTTTTGTTGGAGCAAAAACATTGAACAGGAAAAGCAGAAACAAGGAGGTCACTGTATTCTGAATTGGTCTATGATCTTTTTTTGTCACATTGTAACTAATATCCAAGGGGGTTGTGTATTTATATTATTATAGGCATTATATTATACCTATTATAGTATTAATACGGCTAAACCACCCTGAACACGCCCGATCCCGTCTGATCTCTGAAGCTAAGCAGGGTCGGGCCTGGCTAGTACTTGGATGGGAGACCTCCTGGGAATACCAGGTGCTGTAGGCTTAACATGGGCATGGGGCTAGCAACTCCACCCGTAAGGGAACCAATTGCTACTGAAACACCAACACCAGTTGGTGGCCCATACCCCGGCGGGGGGGTGATGGGCAAAGAGAGAGATTATAGTATTATATTAGGTATATAATATTATAGGTATTATATTATAGGTATTTATATATATTATTTATATTATTATGTATAAATAAAATAAATTTTAAAATAAAATTGCAAACTCAGGCATTCAAAAGTCAGGAAATACCAAAACTAAAGTTGGCCTTGGAACCCTATTTGGGCCCCTGATGCATATGAATTATGACCATTTTTTAAATTATAAGATCAAATACAAATCCCCCCTTGCACCTTCCCTCCACTGTGGATTCATTCAGTGTATAATTTGACTAGCGTTAGCTGAATGAACAGTTATTCGGCATTTATTTTAATACTCATTGTCCAGTCCCACCCCATGGGGGAGTGGTGGGGGAGAGGGATAGCTCAGTGGTTTGCGCATTTGCCTGCTAAACCCAGGGTTGTGAGGTCAATCCTTGAGGGGGCCATTAGGGATATGGGCAAAAATGGGATTGGTTGGACTAGATGATCTCCTGAGGTCCCTACCAACTCTGAGATTCTATGATCCTCTATTTACTGCAAATAATCCAAACCCTGCAGTGAAAACTCAAATTTATAGGTTTTTCTCTGATGTTCTCATCATAGAATCATGGTACTTCATAACTATTCACAGTACCTGGGTGAAATGAGGGTACTACTACCAATTTACAAATGGGGGAACTAAGGCACAGAAGAATATCAAGACCAAAATTGTTGAAGTAATTTCTGATTCTCAAATTGATGTGCATAGGGCCTAATCTTTAGAATATTTAACATTTTTATCGTACTTTGTATGTTCCAAATACAGCTCCAGTTGACTTCAGTTGCTGTTGTGAATACTCAGCATTTCTGCAAATCTGGCACTTTGTGTCTCAAATTGGGCACCCATGAAATGAGAGATACAAATAATGGCCATTTATGAAAAAATTGATTTAAGTGACTTGCCCAGCAACATAGAAGAATTCAGTGGGCAGAGGCAGGGATAGAATTAGTTTCCCAGGGTGTCATTCAACTTCTAAACCACAAGACAATCCTCCCTTTTCTTGCAAATCTTCTGCCTTATTTACTGCACACTTTCCAACTTCAGAAACAAATGAGGCCAGAGCCCTACAGACACCAGCCCCATTCACTATGCATCCCTGATTCATCTCCACAGCATATCCATCCTGTGCAGTGAAAGAGTAAGGCAGCCCATGAAAAAAACTAGTATGTGATCGTGTAATGAAATACTCATTGCATATCTGCAAGCAGATTGAATTAACTTTGGCCAGGCAGTTCCTAGCTCTTGAGTGCTCAACTTTGCAGCCTTTGCTTTCTTTTGATGTAGATTTTTATACCTTGTTTTCCCCTAATTTCTTTTTAAAAAAACACAAATGAAATAGGAATGTTATCATGTGGAACTATACCGACTCCTTTCAAAAGGTCAAGGTGTTCTTTTCATTTGAATCAGGACACCTTTCCCCCAATTGCATACTCTAATTGCAGTGTCAGAAAAGAAACAGATTTTTAAAGTTCTGTAAAAGTCTCTCTTAATAGATCTGAGTCCTTTGGGAAAGTTGATAGTCTTTTCAAAGATCCCACCTGAGTCTTTAAGATTTTTAGATATGGTCACCAAACGGGATTAGATCTGTTATCCAACCTATTTTCTGATGGTTCTCCAGTACAGAACGTGGTTTGTGTGGCAACACACCAAATTTCAGGAGAAAATTTTGAATTTTCAAGAGTCTTTGACTCTCTTAAGTTGATCAAAAATATTTTGAAAATTTTCACCAGCTTAATTTTTTTAACAAACCTATTTAAAAACGTTGAAGTAAGTGTGTGAGCGTGCGTGTGGATTTTCCCCCCCAGGATTGAGGGCCAGTATGTAACGCAGTGGTTCTCAAACTTTTGTGCCGGTGACCCCTTTCACATAGCAAGCCTCTGAGTGTGACTCCTCCCCTTATAAATTAAAAACACTTTAAAATATATTTAACACCATTATAAATGCTGGAGGGAAAGCCAGGTTTGAGGTGGAGGCTGACAGCTCACGACCCCCCTTTTAATAACCTTGTAACCCCCTAAAGCAGCGGTTCTCAAACTAATTGAGACCGCGACCCCTTTCCCTCCGCCGTCGGTGCGCCGCGACCCCTCTGGTCCGGCGGCCGGCTGCAGCGCAACCTCCCCCCCCCCCCCCCTTGCGCGCGCGGCCGGCCGGCTGTGGCTCGACAACCTCCCCCCTCCCTCCCCCCGGGGCCCCGCCGCGGCAGGGCGGCCGGCGGGCCAGGTGGGCGGCTGCACCCGGGTCTCCCGTCCCCGCCACGGGCAGGCTCTCGGGTGCGCGCCGGCCCCAGTCCCAGCAGCGGGCGGGCTGCCGGGTGCACGCCGTTCCCCCTGGCAGAGCTCGCGACCCCCCGGGGAACGCTCGGCAACCCCCCGGGGGGTCGTGACCCCCAGTTTGAGAAACCCTGCCCTAAAGGCTCCCAAACCCCCCCTAGTGCTGATCAGCCACTAGGTGGTGCTATGTGTAGCTTAAATAACAATTTTAACCTTAGCCGTACCTAGCAGAGCATTAAAGAATCTTATGGTGAACACATCTTATAGTGAACACATGCTGAGAAGTAAGTGCTGTCGTCAATCTGTATCTGATACTGAAGCATGAACTTCTAGTAGCAGTCCTGCAACCTAGTCAACTAGTACCAGAAGAGAACACATACAGAAGGAACAAAGCAACAAAGGTTGCAGGATCTCATCAACATGCCACTCTTCAGTGACCCAGAGAACCTCAGCTGTGACAGACAAAAGCAGTATTTTGCAATATTTTGCATTGCAAACAAGGTAACAGGTGGTATCTTTAATTTGTGCTATGGGCAAGAAACAGAACATTTCTTTAAATCCTTTGACTTTATTGAATACATTAACAAAAGTGACAGTGAAATAACAAAAGTGA
Source organism: Sternotherus odoratus (assembly GCA_032164245.1). Classification (NCBI taxonomy): domain Eukaryota; kingdom Metazoa; phylum Chordata; order Testudines; family Kinosternidae; genus Sternotherus; species Sternotherus odoratus. The sequence continues at coordinate 219,888,966 of JAVMKO010000002.1, read as the reverse complement.
CAGTGAAATGATTTTGGCTATGTTTGATGCATACATTATACTTCTGAGAACATGGTCTTTCATAAACCATATTTATCAACAGAGAATTCAAGAACCAGGGGAAAATGTTGAATGGCTGAAAGCTGAGATTTTTGGCACTTGAAAACATGAAAATATCAGGTTATTGGTTAACAGATAAAAAATTTTCACAGCAGCTGCTTTTGAAGGCAAGTGTAACCCTATCTACAGCTATACAGAAAGCAAAGCAGTCTGAACTATTCAAACATCAGAAGAAAAGGCAGCAGCAACTTGAAAAACCTGAAACTACCTTAGAAGCTCTAAACAGCAGGAAGGCTAAAAGTCATTATAAAACTCTTGGGTCTATTACTTTTGATTTCACAAAACTTTCTTGGAGAGTGAATTTGAATATTTATGATAAGACTATTGACTTGTTGCTGTCATCGCAGAAGGAGCTTACAATTGCCTTAGCTGCCTCCAAGAGCTAGAGTCACCCACAACAGCTCCGACTAGCCCTGGAAGTATTCTGAACTGCACCAGTTCACCACAAAAACAACTTACAAAGACAAAAGACAAAAGCTTTGCATTCAGAGTATCCTAGAATACCAAGGACCTCTGGAGGTTATCTAGTCCAACACCCTTCTCAAAACAGGACCAATCCCCAACTAAATCATCCCAGACAGGGCTTTGTCAAGCCTGACCTTAAAAACCTCTAAGAAAAGAGATTCCACCACCTCCCATTCCAGTGCTTCACCACCCTACTAGTGAAAAAGTTTTTCCTAATATCCAAACTCCCTCACTTCAACTTGAGACCATTACTCCTTGTTCTGTCATCTGGTACCACTGAGAACAGTCTAGATCCATCCTCTTTGGAACCCCCTTTCAGATAGTTGAAAGCAGCTATCAAATCTCCCCTCATTCTTCTCTTCTGCAGACTAAACAATTCCAGTTCCCTCAGCTTCTCCTCATAAGTCATGCGCTCCAGGCCCCTAATCATTTTTGTTGCCCTTCTCTGGACTCTCTCCAATTTTTCCACATCCTTCTTGTAGTGTGAGGCCCAAAACTAGACACAGCACTCCAGATGAGGCCTCCAGTTGATGCATCCGTAGCTTATAACTAACATTCTTTGTCTAAAAAATCTGTTACTTTCTCAAAGAAGGAGATCAGGTTGGTTTGGTACGATCTACCTTTTGTAAAACCATGTATTGTGTCCTATTTACCATTAGAATAATAGAATATTAGGGTTGGAAGGGACCTTTGGAGGTCATCTAGTCCAGCCCCCTGCTCAAAGCAGGACCAATCCCCAACTAAATCATCCCACCTCAATGTCCTTACCTACTTTCTCCTTCAAATTTTTTTGCAAGACCTTGCATACTACAGATGTCAAACTAACAGGCCTGTAGTTACCCGGATCATGTTTTTTTCCCTTTCTTAAAAATAGGAACTATGTTAGCAATTCTCCAGTCCGATGGTACAACCCCTGAGTTTACAGATTAATTAAAAATTCTTCCTATGGGCTCACAATTTCATGTGCCAGTTTCTTTAATATTATTGGATGGAGATTATCTGGGCCCCCTGATTTAGTCCCATTAAGCTATTCGAGTTTGGCTTCTACCTCAGCTATGGTAATATCTACCTCTGTTTGTCATGCTACCATTATCCCTAAGATTCTTCTTAGCCTCATTAAAGGCTGAGGCAAAGTATTTGTTTAGATATTGGGCCATGCCTAGATTATGCTTAACCTCCACCCCAGCCTCAGTTTTTAGTGGACCTACTTCTTCTTTCTTTGTTTTCTTCTTATTTATATGACTATAGAACCTTTTACTATTTAAATTCCCTTTGCAAGGTCCAACTCTACTTGACTTTTAGCCTGTCTCACTTTATCCCTACATGTTCTGATTTCAATAAGGTAGCTTTCCTTGTTTGATCCCTCCCATCTTCCACTCCCTGTATGCTTTCTGCTTTTTCTTAATCACCTCTCTGAGATGCTTGCTTGTCCAGCTTGGTCTACAACTCCTGCCTATGAATTTTTCCCCCCTTTCCTGGGATGCAGGCTTCTGATCGCTTCTGCAACTTTGACTTGAAGTAATTCCAGGCTTCATCTACCTTTAGATCAAATTTTGAAATAAAACCCCCTAGTCACAGATACATTTTTGTTTCAGTTTGAACTGAAGTAGTTCATGATCACTCAAACCAAGGCTGTCCCCTACAACCATTTCTTCAATGAGGTCCTCACTACTCACCAAAACCAAATCTAAAATGGCATCCCCTCTTGTTGGTTCAGCAGCTACTTGATGAAGGAATCCATCAGATGTCGCATCTAGGAAAATCTGAGCTCTATTATTATTACTAGCACTTATCCTCCAGTCTATATCTGGGAAATTAAAGTCTCCCATGATCATGCAGTTCTCATTAGTATTTACTTCATTAAAAACATTAGAGATCTCTATCCATATCAGATCCCACCCCAAGCATCATCCCAGGGGAGGCTTTAGTAGTTTTCTTCCCCAATGTGATTTTTGCCCAGATGGACTTATCCATTCCATCGCTTCTTATTTCTTTACAATCTACCTCATCGTTGATATATAATGCTACTCCACCACCTTTACCTTTTATTTCTGTCTTTCCGAAACAGGACATACCCTTCAATACCTGTACTCCAGTCATGACTACTATACCACCATGTTTCTGTTATCCCTATATCTGGTTTTGCTTCCTGCAGCTGTAGCTCTAGTTCCTCCATTTTCTTACCTAGGCTCCTCGCATTGGTGTACAAACATCTTAATTTTTGCTGTTTGCCCTCAATCACATTCTTTACCCGATTAGGCACGGACATCCTACCACCAGTCTGACCTATTAGGCTGATATCCACACTGTCCTTCCTCCTTATGTCCTTTCTCCTATCCACAGCTGTATCCTTTCTTACTTCGTTTTCTTCCCTCTCTGTGTTAAAATCTGGCATGGAGATTACCTGTACATCTCCAAACTGTCTCCCACAAATTCCTAGTTTAAAGCTCTCTTAATCAGTTGTGCCAGCCTCCATTCTAGAAATCTATTTCCTCCCCTACTCAGATGAATTGCATCCCGAAAGAACAGTCCTCTGTCCATGAATGCCTCCCAGTGTCCATACATCCCTCCTTATAGCACCACTGCCTGAGCCATGTGTTGATAGTCATAATCTTGTCATACCTTTGCTGCCCTCCTCTAGGAACAGGCAGAATCCCACTGAAGATCACCTGAGCCTCGATTTCCTTAAGAGTCTTCCCCAGCCTGGCATAGTCTCCTTTGATACTTTCCAGAGAGAATCTGTCAGTATCATTTGTTGCCACATGAAGGACGATGAGTGGATTCCTTCCCGCTCCCTTTAGGATCCTCTTCAACCTTAGGTCCAGATCCTGTATCTTAGCATCTGGTAGACAGCACACCCTTCTGTTCTCTGGATCAGCTCTAGTTACAAGCCTGTCTAATCTTCTCAGTAAGGAGTCCCCAATCACATAGACCTGCCTTTTCCTGGTGCGATTCTCTGGTCTCTCCCCTGTTCCCTCTGGTTGCAGTCCTTTCCATTCCTTGTAATCCTCTTCAGTCCATCCTGAATCCTCTTGGTGCTCATATTTGGTGTTGTCTCCATTGACTTTTCCCCTCTTCCTGTAGGGCTAGCTGCTCTTCTCTTCTTTCTTGCCATTCCACCTTCAGTGACCACCTGCTGTACCTCTTCTTCATTTTCCAACTCTGCAACCTGTTCTTGAGCTCTATTTTTCCTTCACTAGTCCGTCTTTTCCTCTGCCTTGTTCTTTGTCACATGGTTCCACCGTGCATTCTCCTCACCCAGCAGTCTCCCCTCAGAATTCTTCGGTTCTGCTTCCGTCTGTAAGTCTGAGCTTTTCCCTGCTGCCTCGTGTCTTTGCTCCATAATCTCCTCGAATCCCCTTCTGAATTCAACCAGTATTTCCACCTACATCTCCAATCCTCGGATCTTTTCTTCCATCAGGCGGCACTTCATGCAAATGAAACTGTTTCCAGGTACTCCCTCCAGTATCGTACATACCATCGCTTCCACATCCAAGCATCTTCATTGTGTTCTCCACTGCGTGGGTCATTACCACTGTACCCATTACCACTATAATGGGGAAACTAGAGGTGCAGGTACCTAGTTTTACACCAGCAGTACTACTTACGGAGCAGATTTTGCAGGTGCAACTGTTTTTGTTTAAATATGGGGCTTTTGTGGCCATTGTTTGGATGTGATTAGTGACAGAGTGTGACTTTCACCGTTAACCAAGGACACTTAAAAAAAAAAAAGTTGGAGAAGTAAATTAGCCAGTAATTTTGTTAAAAATAATTACTAATCTTATGTAAACCATTAAAGTAAAATCAGATAAAGTAGAATTATACAATGAAAATAAAATCTAATGTGCTTGAGTTTTTACAGCTTTTTATTTAAATCTATAATTGATTTTTCATTGTAAAAACATGCTCCAAAACACCAAAAAATTTCTGAAATTGCAAATTTCTGTGTACCTTTGTCATGATTTGCATATAACATTGAGAGGGTGAAAACTCTGCAGTCTGTGTACAAACTTGGGAGAATTCCTAATCCCCAAACTGAGGCAAGCAAGAGATGGGAAACCCGAGGGGTCAATTTTGTTGGTTTCAGAGGGAATTGTGTACAGCTCAGATTGTCTGCAGGATAGTTATGTAATGTAAAATTGTTTGTTTGCAACAGGAATAGAAGCTTTGAGGCGATTTCTGTCACTATGATTTTTTTTTAATTGAGGCTTTTTGCATAGTGCAGCTTACAAGAAAAAATATAGTAAAGATATGAGTCAACTTTGTTTGCCTTTTTTAACACACTGTGATTTCAGTAATTATTAGAGCACTGGGTGCTCATTTTTGTAAGTAAAATCTACATACTGAACGTGAAGTATAACATTTTAAGTTTTGGCTTTTGGTTTCCCATAGGTTCATTATTTCAATGCTCAACTTAAAAATCTATTTAGTGTTCTGAATTATGAACGAACTGAAAACACCAGTCTCCTAGGCTCCTCGGTGTTTGGGAAAGATGATATATATAAAATATGGAGGAAGTTTGTTTCTGAAGTTCTTGAATCAAATGATAAAATACCTCATTTCTACTATGCGAAGGTATGTTTCCATTATTTTTCCCTCCATTGTTCAAACTGGTCTCGTTGAAATAATGAAGGCTTTTATTATTTTTTTTAAAATATTAATTAGGACCCCTTTTTTTCTTTGAGCTGTCTCTTTAAATTTATTTAAAATGCAATACAGAAAAAGTCACAATAACTATTGAGCATTTCATAAACACATGAACGTTAAGTTAGATATACTTTGTAACTGATACCCTGCATTCCAGTTATATTGCCAGACTTTTATTTAAATTACATTACAGAACACCAAACGGAGGGGGAAAAAAGTAGAATGTCATTTTAAATTGCTCAGACTTTCACACATGAAAAGTCATATAGTTTTGCTAGTCATTGTCCTGAACATGGGACTTTGGGAAGTGCTTGGTTCTGATTGTCCTGACTGCTTGGTTAATGTTTTATTTGCCTTCAAAGTCTTTTTTTTTTTAATGGGCAAATAACATAAATCCTGATCTGAAATCTAAACCCATTGTACCAATTCAGCACAGGAAAAAAGTAAGAAAGAACATAAATCTTACTAGTTGAGGATTCTCTTAGGGCATGTCTTCACTAGGACTTAAGGTCGACTTTAACGACGTTAAGTCGAACTAAACGTGTACCTGTCTTCACCTGCATGCCCTTAAAGTCGATTTAAAGGGCCCTCAAAATCGACTGTGTAACTCCTGCTTGACGAGAGAAGTAAGGCTAAAATCGACTTCTCTATGCCTACTGTGAGGAAGTGAAGAGGCATCTGATGTTAAGCCTCCGACCTCCGAGCAGCCACACGGACCGCCCCCCCCCCCCCCCCCCGCCTGCCCAAACAGCTCCGCGCCGGACCCCCGCCTGCCCGAGCAGCCCCGCGAACCCCCTGCCCGCCCAAGCAGCCCCGTGCCGGACACCCCCCCCCCCCCGCCTGCCCAAACAGCTCCACGAACCCCCCCACCTGCCCGAGCAGCCCTGCGAACCCCCCCACCTCCCCCCGCCTGCCCAAACAGCTCTGCGGACCCCCCCGCCCGCCCAAACAGCCCCACGCCAGACCCCCCCGCCCGAGGGGGGGGAGCCGGCGCCGGGCTGCTTGGGCGAGCGGGGGGGGGGGGGGTCCGCGGGGCTGCTCAGGCGGGCGGGGGGGTTCGCGGAGCTGTTTGGGCGGGCGGGGGGTTCGCGGGGCTGCCCAATCACAACCTTTGAATTCCCCAGTATGAAATTGACCAGGCAGCTGACCCGCTCGCCCGAGCAGCCCCGCGGAACCCCCCACTCGCCCAAGCAGCCCGGCGCCGGTTCCCCCCCCCCCCTCGGGCAGGCGGGGGGTCCAGCGCGGGACTGTTCAGGCGGGTGGGGGGGGGTCCGTGGGGCTGCTCGGGCGGGTGGGGGGTCCGGCGCAGGGCTGCTTGGGCGAGCGGGTCAGCTGCCTGGTCAATTTCATACTGGGGAATTCAAAGGCTGTGATTGGGCAGCCCCGAGGAAACCCCCCCCCCCCGCCCCGCCTGCCCGAGCAGCCCTGCGGACCCCCCCGCTTGCCCAAGCAGCCCTGCGCCGGCTTCCCCCCCCCCCTCGGGCTGGTGGGGGGTCCGGGGCGGGGGGTCCGGTGTGGGGGTGGGCGGGGGGGTTTGGGGCTGCTTGGGCGGGCGGGGGGGGTTTGGCGCGGGGCTGCTTGGGCGGGCGGGGGGGTTCGCGGATCTGCTTGGGCGGGGGGGGGGTCCGGCGCGGGGCTGCTCCGGTGGGCGGGGGGGTCCGCGGGGCTGCTTGGGCAGGCGGGGGGGAGGGGGTCTGGCACGCATTGCACTGTGGTCTACCTACCCACAGTGCAATGCGGGCTATGTCGACCCCTGCAAAAGTTCTAGGACAGACAGTGTCGACCACTGTCGACCTGCTGTCCTGGTGGGGACACACTGATTCGATTTTCTAAAGTAGACTTTAGAAAACCGAATTAAGGGAAATCGACCTAGTCCTGTAGTGAAGACATACCCTTACTTTCATTTATAATAAGGCTCCTTTACATCACCTTGGCAATGTAGGGTCGTAAAACTTTCACAGGGTTTATTCTCCTGGGGGAATTGGCTGAGAATGGGAATTGTTAATGTTCCTATTGTTAGTTAACTATGTTACTACTTAGGCAAGCTGCTACATTTCTGTCTCAGAGATTGAGAACAATTAACCATCAACAGCAACGTTAATGTTATTACACAGTCAGACTGCTACATTTATGCCTCAGAGAATTAGATGCTTTAACTAACAGGCGGGTTGCCACCTTTCTGTCTCTAGTCTTCCTCGTGCATAATAAAAAGCCTTCCCCATCCACTCCAGTGAGCTGCAAGTGATAGAGACAGTCCGTCTGTCTGTGTCTCTCGCTCTCTCTTTCCTGTTGACAAGCACGAACCTCCAGCTGTGTCCCCCCACCCTGAAGCTGATCAGTCATGCAGGCAGACATGTCCAGCCTCCCTCCCCATCTCTGAGGCTGCTCCAGGCACGCTGGAACAGATGCACTGCCTGGGCTGCTGTGGAATTGGTATGTGTGATGGGTTGGACTCCATGTCCAGGATTGCTACCTGATGTACTGCGGTGCCACTACATCCGCCTATTCTACCAGCCTCGGCTTCCTCATCCTGTCCTTGCTGTGCCAGGCCCTCAAGTCTTCTCTAGCACACGCACACGTAAGGCTACAGACTGAAATCAGATATTTGTGGAAAGATTAAGCTCAAGAATTTATCCAGCACACCTCTACGTGCACACCTCTTTGGAGGGGTGTAAACCCAAAATAATATTGTCTTGCACTGTATAGAAAGATCTGCACAATACAAGCTCATAAAAATCGCCCCTCCCTCAATGTGGATAGAGAGATGCACTGGTTCCTTCTCCCCCCATATTAATTTCACAAACTGGGTTTTGAAACGTACAAGAAATAAGTTTATGAACCACAAAAGGTAAATTTTAAGTGATTATAAGGGATAACAAACAGAACAAAGCAGATTGAGCAAATAAAACAAAACATGCAAACTAAGCTTAATGTAATTTCTCACCCTAAATGTTGTTTTAGGCAAATTGCAGAGTTTCTGTATTACTCTTTACAAACTAGACATGTCTCAGCCTGGACTCAATCTTGCCTTTCCCTCCATTTTTTTTTATCAGTCTTCCTTCCTGTGCAGGCAATGGAGGAGAGTCAAGATTAACCTCCTCCTCAGCCTTAAAAAGGATTTACCTAAGGTGGGAATCCTTTGTTTGATCCCATCCCCCTACAGTGGAAAAGAACCAACAAGTTAAGACTTTGTTAGGGTCACCTGACCGTGCCGTGTCAATGCAGCATCCCATTAAACTTCTTAGGAAGGAGTGAGAGAAGCATTTTCAAAGTTCTGTTCTCCTTAATGGCTCGTCCAGGCTCTTTGCCTACTGTCTGGTGGCCTGTTTCCCAGGTGAAAGCACAGTTGTAATTGTTACATAGTTAATATTCGTAACTCCAGATACAGACAGGATACATGCATACAAATTGGATAAACACATTCAGCAAATCATAACCTTTTCACTGATATCTCACATGTGCCATCTTGCATAAAACGTATTAGTTATGCCATATTAATATTATAACAATATTTTGATGAAGAATATGGAATGTAACGTCACAGGGTGTGTCACCTGGCAGATTTTTTGTGTTTTTCTGCATGGAGGGGGAAAAAAGGACCATATGAAATCTGTGCCCTTGTTGGGGCACAGAATTCTGTCAGGAGTACAAAATGCTGATGTGAAAAATGACCTGCATGTGTGAAGGTTTTACGTGGGTGATTTTCAGGAGCACCATTCTGGTGGGAAGCCAAGCCCGCTTAGCCTCATCTTCTGTACCTGACCCAACTTGAGAGGTTGCTTTTTTTTTGATCTGCCTCGAACTAGTAAATCTTTTGGATAAATTTGGAGCCTTCCTTTTCTGCCTACCCTTCTTTTCTTGCTGGAGGTACAACACCCAAGATAATCCTATAGTCTCCTGGGAGCTACAAATGTAATTCAATGTATGTCTTTACCCTGGTCTAAAATGGGAGAGGGGGGGGTCGACCTAATATAAGCAACTTCAGATATGAGAATAGCATAGCTGAAGTTGATGTATTCAGATTGACTTACCTCGGTGTCTTCACAGCACTAAGTTGACTGCTGCTGTTTCCCCGTCAGCTCTGCCTCCACCTCTTGCCGTGGTGGAGTTCTGGAATCGACGGGAGAGCATTCAGGGTTCAATCTGTACCCACCAATCCGCCAGGTGGTGTAGATCACCCTTTATTTCCCTTCTAGTAGCTGGTCCACTTAAGAGATTTAATAATTAAGGCCGTTACTACTTTAGCTCAATTGGAAGAGGCTCATGCTTTTAGCATTGAAGGTCTTGTTAGATACATTGATAACCAGAGGGTCATTAAGGGTCATTTCTGAATGATCCAGTGGGATTAGGCTCCTCCTTTGCTTCCCTAACCTCAATTTTTGGCAGTCCTCTCCTGTGAAGGCTTCTGTTGTTTGCCTCTAGTGCTTCTCATTGCTTTTCCAAGCAGCATCACTGCTATTGAAACTGACCTGACACTTAACTTTGCCTTTATTTGACAATTCCATGAACAGTGGTAGGTGCACAGCAGCTATCTGTTTGCAAATTCAGGGATACATTAGATAGGTCATCTTCATGGTCATAATGCATAGAAACGTTTTGTAAAAACACATACAAAAATGATTACAATAAAGTTATTTAGAAAGTGGAGTCAAGCACTGGAAATTGCAGAAATGTTAGATCATGAAGGTTCATTTGTACCTTAATTCTGCTCCTGTGCACTCACAATATGCCAATTTCTATTTTCATTGTCCAATATTATTATTTTTTTAATAATAGCAGGTATTAAGCAACCTAAATATAGGGACTGCTATCACCCCCCTTATAGTAACAGCTTACATTCAGTTAAAGCTGATGGTTTGGACATTCCTGCTTGTCTGAATAAGGGAATGGATTATTCAACAGAAAGAACACAGTAAGTAATCTTTCATTTTTGTCACTGAATTGGATTAATTGGCCCAACAGGCCTCCTCCAGCCTAATACATTCTGTGCAATTTTGTCCTTTTACCTTAGCTTTGCTCTTCTGTGTATGAGGGTACTTACAGTAGCATAATATGGGATTTATTTTTATTTTCTATTTCAGGCTGATGTCACTGGGGCTTATGACACTATTCCTCATGATAAACTCGTGGAAGTGGTCTCACAAATCCTAGATCCGCAGAAAAAAACAGTCTACTGCATACGGCGCTACGCAGTGATCAAGATAACCACGAGTGGACAAATCAGAAAATACTATCGAAGACACGTATGACTAGTTCATTTCTCATTCTTACTATTAACATTTTTCTGTATTGTGACATATCTGTTTAATCCTATTTTAATTAACAAGGCTTAGCTTAATTATTTAGTTACCACATACATGGACATTCTTAAAAAACCAAAACCTACAACCACACTTTATATGGGAAACTTGCTGGAGGAGACCACGCCCATTCCTTCAAGCTTCCAACAGCTATTTTTCTGTCCTCTACCCCTGACCACCTGTACAAGCTGCGTAGTCCCTGCATCCCTGACCATCTTGGCTAATAGCTACTGGTGGACCTGTCCTCCGTGAATTTACCTAATTCATTTTTGAAGCCAGTTACATTTTTGGCCTTCACAACATCACCTGGCAACAGGTTCCATGGGTTGACTGTGCATTGGGTGAAGAAGTACTTCCTTTTCTCTTCTTTAAACCTGTTGCCTACTAATTTAATTGGGTGACAATTTTTTTTGTGTTGTTTCTGTATTTTCATGTTATTTGAACACTTCCTTATTTATTTTTTCCATCCCATTCATGATTTATAGACCTCAATCAACCCCCTCCCCCTTAGTCGTCTCTTTTCTAAGATGAACAGTCCCAATCTTATTAATCTCTCTTCATATGGAAACTGTTCCATACCCCTTATCATTTTTGTTGGTGTTCTTTATGCTTTTTCCAATTCTAATATATCTTTTTTGAGATGGAATGAGGAGAATGATATGCAGTACTCCAAAGTCTGAGCATACCATGGATTTATATAGTGGTATTATGGTATTATCTGTCCCTTTTCTAATGGTTCCTCACATTGTTCGCTTTTTTTTATTTCTTCTGCACACCGAGCAGATGTTTTCAGAGAACTGTCCAAGAAGACTTCAAGATCTCTTTCTTACTAATTTAGACCCCATCATTTTGTATGCATAGTCGGGATTATGTTTTCCAATATGCATCACTTTGCAATTATCAGTATTGAATTTTATCTGCCATTTTATTGCTCAGTGACTCAGATTTGTGAAATCCTTTTGAAGTCAGCTTTGGACTACCTATCTTGAGTAATTTTGTACCATCTGCAGACTTGGCCACTGCACTGTTTACCTCTTTTGGCCATATTGTTTATGAATAGGTGAACAGCACTGGTCCCAGTATGGACCTTTGTGGGGACCTTGCTGTTTACTTCTTTCACGCTCATTCCTGTTCCATTTAACTAGCTTCCTTAATTTTTTTTTAACTTAAATGCTACTGTGGTGGGTTTCTTCGGCATTTTCCACATCTTGCAAGGATAATTGATTATTGTTGTTAACTAAAACAACTTTTGCTGAATTTTATGATTTCTTAACTCTCGGAATACAGGTTTCTACTTTCAAGGATTTTATGTCCCATATGAGGTTATTTGTGTCCCATCTGCAAGAGAGTACATCATTGCAAAATGCCATAGTAGTTGAACAGGTAAGTGTTGCGAGACATTTTTATTCAAATGAGGAAGAAAATCAAATAATTTAATTCTTAATTTATATATTAGAGCAGGAATGGGCAGTGCCCCTTTTATTTAGTTTGCCTAACGCTTTCCATTATAAGAGATTCTTATGACCTTTCCTTTGATCTTTACTTGCAGCAGGCCTTTGATATTTGGGAAGGTGCTTACTGAGTGTCTTTTCTCTCTCCCTGGAAATTCTGTTCAATGTTTGCTAAAAAACTATTACAAAATGTCATTTCCTCTCTCTTGCTTTTGTTTCTCAGGGTAATTTTGGCAGTATGCAAATAAATAAATAGTGTTTTGTTTTGTTTTGTTTTTTAAAAAAAACCCTCCCCCCTAAATATACAAGCATTTTAAGTCAAAGCTGATGGTATTGCTAGAGTAACAGCAGCAATGCACACTGCCCTACTGATGGGGTGAGGCGCTGTTGGTGGCTGGTGCCGGATCTGTCAGCAGCTGGGGCCAGAGCTGTCCCTGACTCCCCAATGACTGGGGCTGAAGCTGTTCCCTCCCCAACCCCCTCAGGGTCTGCGGCTGTCCCCACCCCGCAGCTTGGGCCACAGCTGTCAACAGCTGGGGTAGAGCTGGAGCTGTCAGCTGCAAGAGCTGGAACTGTCCCCATCCCGCCCAGCAGCTACCACTGAGCTGTCCACACCAGTGGCTGGGACTGTCCTCCTACAGCCGGGGCCAGATCTGTGAGCAGCTGAGGCTGGAGCTGTCCCCCCCACCCCCAGTGACTGGAGCTGGAGTTGAAGCTGTTTCCCTTCCCCCCGCCCCCTGGCAGCAGCAGGAGCTGTCAATCCCCCTCTGTGGTGGGGCTCAGGCTGTCAGTCCCCCCCCCCCCCCCCCCTGCAGTCAGCCCTTTCCCTCAGTTATTTTTAGTGAAAGTCTTGGACAGGTCACGGCCTTCCATGAATTTTTGTTTATTGCCCACGACCTGTCCATGACTTTTACTAAAAATAACTGTGACAAAATATTAATCATGCATCATTAGTAGGGTTTGGGTGGGAGGGTTGGGGAGGGCTCAGCTCGTACCTGTACTTGTATATAGTAGAATTTGTTTGTAGCTTTTTCCTCTAAAGCAATAGAACACCGGAAATTAAAATAACATTTTAGATTGCAGGATGAAGCATTCCAAAATTTGGAAATTCCAGTTCTACAGTTGCCTACAGTTAAACTTAATTCTTTGTCTTGACACCCTGGCCCACATATAATTCTGTGATTATAGATTATTTTTTTGCATAGGACCTCATTCAGTACACAGGATGGACGTGGTGGGGGCAACTTAAGGTTTCTTGTGTAACCTTCAGTCTGAAATTTCCTAATTTTTGAATACTTCAACTTTTCCACTTAAATAATGTTCTTCTAGCATAATTTTGTTGTTCTATGTAATGTATATAATATTGTTTTAGGAGTTTGGTAGGGGTTTGGTTTTTTTGGTCAGCCATTTTATTAAAATTTCCAGTGCAATATGGTGAAGTAGCAGTGTATAGTAGAGGCTGTGCCAGATTCTTCATTTTAGTGGGGCTGATAGTTACCTAAAAACCCTGCGTGTTTTGGAGTGAGAGAATTAATGAAAAATGATTGTCGTTTGTGAGTTTATTTGATTTTTCTTTTCCTTCAAAATATTGTAGAAAATTCAGCTTGAGCTTAGTTATAGTTTTATTCCAAAAAACATTACATGACAACATTATCTTTGGACCCCTTGTAAATTATAATAAAACCATATGAGATATGAAAGTTACATATGTAATTCTTTAATATGTAGTTTAGAGAAAAGTTTTAGAACTTGGAACATGTTTTATGATCCCCTTTTATTGTTTTAAAAATTAACATTTTGGACACTGATAAGACATGTTAATAATGTCACAACCGAAAGAGTTCTGATAACACAAGTTATAATAAAATCTCTTTCTGCTGGAGTCACCAATTAAAAGGCAGGATGCTGGGAGAGAGAGCTCAGAGGTTTGCGCATTGGACTGCTAAACCCAGGGTTGTGAGTTGAATCCTCAAGGGGGCCATTTAGGGATCTGGGACAAAAATCTTTTGGATGGTTTAATTGGGGATTGGTCCTGCTTTGAGTAGGGGGTTGGGCTAGATGATCTCCTGAGGTCCCTTCCAACCCTGATAGTGTATGACAGTGTGTTAGATGTACATGTTACCACAATAATTGGGGGCTTCAGAAGATGTAACTATCTAGTGCCTAGCAACAGTGTTGTCAAGTTCATGTACCAGACAGTGAACTTGTGAGCATCTGGTTTAATACATAGCTTGACTTTGTTTCACAGCCTCTGGTTTGGGCTTCAGATCTTGCACCAGGCCTAGTGCTTCAGATCTTGCTCCTACATCATCTAGTCTGATCTGTATAGTACAGGCCATGGAATCTCACTCATTTTCTTGAGTCCACTAACTTTTGTATGGTCATTGTTCTTTAGCTGAAGGAGTAGGGACTTATGCATTTAAATCTTGTGTTCCTTTGTTCAGTCACCATTGAAAGAGCTACTAGGAGTGTCATGACAAGTCAGGGCACAGGTTAGGATTTTAACTGATGTGTAAACATAATTTTATTGTCATTCATGTATGGCTGTGCCTACAAGGTGTGGTTAGATGTTGATAGATGTTTGGCTAGGTGAATGTATTCTGAACGAACGAAAATGGACACTGTGTAGAATCAAGCATGTGAATTTATTACGCACAATGCTGGCGGAGTGTCACTTTGCTTATTAGACTCAGAGACACTGCCAATAATTTGATTACGATGGATTATATGGGATTTCTATGGGTTGGAGGGAAGTGACAGGGATGGGAGATCCCAAGTCCCTGGATAGATCTAGCAGCAAGAAAAGATAAGCACAGTAGCCAATAGTCAAAGATGACGTAATGTCTCCACCCATGGTTTCAGGTTAACATATGCAATTAGTACATAGGTGTTTTCCTTTAAACAATGTATAAAATGTATTAGTATAAAATATATATGTTGAATTCTGATTTTGGGGGTCTATAAGAATGAAGCATTTCCTATGATTATTCAACAGGTACACACCTGGTGGTTCAAACAAAAAGAAACATTGACAAGTACATGGAAATAGAAATTGTTTTTCAGTTGTGCATGTGTGTTTCTAAATGCAGACGCTGGTATCTGGGAGGGAGGATGTCATATCTCATACTGACCTTGTGCCTATCCATGACCTCAAAGTTGGTGAGCGGGGCATTGCTATCCCTTCTTGCAGAGGAGTATACATGGATTCAGACATAGAGCCTCTCTAGTGCCTTTGATCTGTTTGCAGCTTCAGATAAAGGCCCCAGTTATTGCTTCCCACCTGGGGTTTTTGCTGACTGCTTATCTTAGTAAGAAACAAGGTTGTCTCATGTTTGTTCTGGTTCTCTTAGCCAATATTCACTGTTTCTAGGCCTTAGCCTTTGATCAAACTGGACTTTGGGCCTGTGTCAGGTTTTTACAAAAACAGCATATAGATTTTGGCCTTTCAGTTCCCTCTGTGCCGCCTCAGCCCTGTGCAGCCAGCTCGCATGGCAGACCTTGAGCAAACCACCCAGTGACCACAAGATCTGTTCAGGGGTGAAGGTACCCAGCCAGCATGGTCGATGCAGCATGGTACTAGTATCCAACAGATTCTGCCTGACCTCTAATACATGTATGCCGGTAACAATGGACCAGCTCAGTCTCTGTTCTGTGTATTTCACTGTGGATTATGCATGCACACCATGTATCTGGAGCCAGAGAATTTGAAAGTACTCTCTGTTAGTCCGTGTATGTGTCCTGGCTTACCCCAGGCCTGCATCTGAGGGATAAAGGGCTGGGCAGATGGATCACCTCTCCACTTCCTTCTCACTTCCATCTAACTTACAGGACATTTTTATTCTCCTGAATGTGGAATCCCCTCCTCCATTGAGCACCTCAGTGTCCAGGGAGATATCATCTCCGAGGGAATCAACCACTGGGAGAGGTTTATTACCCATCCCATATGTAGAATACATTTCCCTTCCAGTGGCACTGATGGTACTGGAATTGGAATCAGCCTTCTCTTCATTGGGAGATTCTGAACCACCCAATGAACCTTTTTCCCTATTCTACTTGTCCTCCACTACCCAAAAGACCTGCACTGGTTTGTGACCAACATCTGCCTCATCTAACTCAGCCACTGTTACCCTGTCACAAAGTGTGAGGGAGTCGGGGCCCTGCACCCCCACTTCCTGGGATTCACAGTGACTCTCAGCCAGGCAGTAGATTAGAAGGTTTATTAGGGGTGGCAGGAACACAGTCAAAACCGGAGCCTGTAGATACAAACAGGACCCCTTAGTCAGGTCCTGCTGGGGAGGGGGGGGGGTGTAGGGAGAATCAACCCCAAGCTTAGGGCTCCCTCCTTTTCCCCAGGCAACTACCCTGCAAATCCCTGCAGCCGTCTCTCTCTTCCTCTGTCCAGTTTCCCTGGCAGAAGGTGTCAGCTCTCCCCACCCTGCCTCCTGGGCTCAGGTTACAACTCTCCAGTATCTTCCCTTCAGAGAAGCCTCCTATCTCCTGTGTATCTTCCCTGCCACACTCCCAGGTCACATCTGCCCTGCTCCTTCATACTCCATGCTATGGGGGTCCCTGTGACCATTTATTGACACCTCCTACATGTTATACTGGGGGTCTTGGGACCAGTACCCCGCTGCAGTCTTGATCAAATCTGCCACTGAGTCAGCCTTTGCTTTCCCTCTAAGGGGATGCTCAGGTCTGCCCCCAAATCCAGTGGTGGAGGAACATTACACTCTGTATCAGACAGTTCAGCTGGAACCAAAAATATTGCCATCTTCATCTCTGGATGAAGAGGTGACTTCTAGATCTCCTCCCCCCTCCAAAAAGACTTCAGGCAGTTCCAGAACCACCTCCCTAGACTTGCTGGCAAGCTTCAGATTCCGCTTGAGGAGTTTAAGGACTCCCAGCACAAACTCTTAGACACTCTCCACTCATCCAGACACAACAAAATAGCTCTCCCCATTAATGGAGCATAAGAGTGGAGAAAAGTTATGTGCCAGCCAAAGGAGGGGAACGTTTGCTTTCTCACCCTGCTCCAAATTCACGGGTAGTCAATTGTAAAAGGGCTAGAGAGCAACATCCCTAGTCTTCTACTGCTGACAGAGAGCAGATGCCTGGCTCTGCTAGTGAGAAAGATTGTCTCATCATCCAGCCTCCAGTTCAGGATAGCCAGTTATCAGGCTAAATACGATTTCCCAAACTAGACCAAATTTGCAGAGTTTACTGATAGCTTTCCGCAGCAGGACAGAGCTCTGAGAGTTGTAGGCAAACTGACAGGCAGAACTGCACTTCAATCTACAGTCGATACTGCTGACCTCCTCTAGAGAGATATGGCTACTGCCATTGTCATGCACAGGGAGTCATGACTCCACCTGTCAAGGTTCCCTAGGAGGGGCCAGAATACTATCAAAGATCTCCTCTTCGATGAATTGCAGCTCTTCAGCCGGAAGATGGACGAGTCCCTCCATACTCTGAAGGACTCCAGGACTATCTTCTGCTTGCTGGGGGATATACACTGGTGCCCCAAGAGGAAGTTTCACCACCCATTGGTCAGCTCTAGACATATGGCTCAGCCATGTTTCATCAGAGGCCCTATGAACCACCATGGAAGAAACAGATGGTTCCAAAAATCCCACTTCACTGCACCCTCTGCAATAGGCTCAGCATCTCAATTTCAGTCATCCACTTGACATTATTTTTGACGGGAGCTCGAGAGCCACAAAACATTAAGCCCCCAAAATTCCTGACCCTCACACACCATTTGAAGGTCATCTGGCACTCTTTTTCAACACCTGGAGTCCAATAATAACAGACAAGTGGGTGCTGAATGGCACCCTGGCCACACAATAGCATTTGCATCCCTGCCTCCTCCAAATTCCCTCTCTCCATCCCTTCCTCCTCCTTTGGGGGGGCTACCCGCTTTACGTCTTCCCGCCAATCCCAGTGGTCCACTGGGTGCTCCTCAAGATCTGCAGGGATCGTGCACAAGTCATCCTGATAGCACCCGCGTGGCCGCACCACCGCTGGTTCACATCACTTCTGGAGATGTCAGTAGCGGCTCTGCCTGCGTTACCGCTGTTTCCGGACTTGATCACACAGGATAATGGCTGCCTCCGGCATCTGAGCCTGGAGTCGCTCCACCTCATGGCCTGGATGCTCCATGGCTAAACTCAACTGAATTGTCCTGCTCCAATCAAGTCAGGTAAGTCCTCCTCGGTAGTAGAAAGACTCCGACCCCTCCGCCTGAACCTCGGCTTGAGAGTCACCTGCTTGGAATGGACATGAGCAATCACTTGAAGAAGAAAAAACGGTTACTTGCTTTCTCATAACTGTTGTTCTTTGAGATGTGGTGTTCATGTCCATTCCAATACCCACCCTCCTACCCCTCTGGCAAGAAGGAACCGAGGGGGTGCCATGGAGGCACCACTTCAGGGGGTGCCCAGGCCAACCCTACGGACACTAAGGGAAAATCTTCCACCTGCTTGAAATAGACATGGACAACACATCTCAGAGAACAAGAGTTACAAGAAAGTAAGTAACCGATATTTTCCTTTTAGTGCTAATTCTCCACACTCCTCTCCATCATTCCTGCTGCTGCCAGCCCTCAGTCCCCTCCTAGGAGCTCCTCTCCGGGTCTCCTTTTCTGCTTTCAAAATCCCTCCTCTTCTCCCTAACCTTGGGGAGCTATCTACAAAAGTACATCAATGCGGTATAAAAAGAATTAGGAAATGAATACAAATAAAAACTTCATTTTGTGACAGTTAAGGTTGCACTATGTTCTACCCTGCCAACCCAAAGCCTTGAAAGCGTGAAAATCAGAAGTTAAGGAAAAAGTTACTGGCATTCTTTGTCATTTCCACGTTGCCAACAACACAACTTTTGCTTCCATCTCTTCTTATTCCTGGGGGCATTCTGCGCCAAAAAAAAATCAAAATTCTGCACACAATATTTTAAAATTCTGCAAATTTTATTTGTCAAAATAACACCACATAATCATACCAGTTTCAATTATTTTGGTAATTTATTTAAAAATAGCTGTCAACAATTATGTCTGTAAAAACACTAGGATGTTATATGTCGCATTTTATTGTAATAAGTCACTGTATGCATTTTAAAATCACTCTTAGACATTTTTACCTGGCTTTCTTGCCACCTCTCACCATTTTGAGAAAATTGCCTCTTTGCTAAAAAATGCAAATGTTGAAGAAATTGTGGATTCTGATCTGTTTCTGTGTGTGTGGTGCATTTTTAAAATACACAATCTAAAATTTTGGTTTCATTGAGTTTTTGATACTTTAAATTGAGACTTAAAATATGCTTTAAGTCAAAAACTTGTTTGTCCTTATTAATTAGGATAACATCTTTTCCTTTTTAAATTTTTTTAGAGCCTTTCTTTGACTGAAACAAGCTCCAGCCTGTTTGCTTTTTTCCTGCAAATGATTCATAACAACATCTTGGAGATTGAGGGCAGGTAACTGAGTTTATGAAAAGTAATATCAATCTCTGCCATTCTGTTCTGTCAGCTGAAAATCTTTCAATTGGCACTAAGGATGTAACCTTCTTAACTAGCTTTCATTAGATTGGATATGTTACTCGACCCTGGTTTGAAATGCAGTTGTCATTTAATTTAGGTTAAAATCTATAAAAGCATCAGTGGTCTTGGAATGTAAACTTTTTATTCGCATAATAAATTCTTTTTATTTCAAATGAAAATAACACATTTTAAAAACATCTTGCTGTTTGCTATAAATCAGAACCACTTACAGTTAAAAATAAGTGAATAAATTGGAAAGGAAAGAGATCAGAAAAGCTTTATATGATCTTGGAGATTCACAGTGGCTACTAGGAAGTTTTTACTAATCCTGTTTTAGTTCCCATCTGTGCAAAAATTACTTTCCTCCTTTTTTAGTTGAGCTTGTTTGGAAGAGCGAGATCAGCGGGAAAATATAAACGTGATAATTATTAAAAATATTGATAACTATAAAACTAGATAGCAAAGGTATAAAGATGCTGTAATACTGTAGATTTCACATGTTATCAGAATTTCTCAGAATTTACTTGTAGTCACTAGGTAGCAAATGTGTACCATGTTCACAAAGCAAGTGCTTGCAAGCCACTTACTACTTTGTCTTTGGTTTAAATTTAGGCTGACCATACGTCCCGTTTTGAACGGGACAGTCCCGTTTTTTTCATGTTTTTGAACCGTCCCGTTTTTTTGTCCAAAATATCAATTTTGTCCCGTTTTGGGGGCAAGACTCATAAAACAGGACTCATAAAACATGGAGTCATAAAACGTCCGCCCCCGCCCCGCCCCCGCCGCCGCCAGTGCGCTCGGCCCCCGGCTGCGGCTCCAGACCGCTCTGCTCCGCCGTCAGCTTCAGCCCGCTGCCGGCCGGACGTTTTATGACTCATAATCACATAACTGAATTTATGTGATTATGAGTCATAAAACCCGGCCGGCAGCCCCCCTACTGGCACGCTCGGCCCCCGGCTGTGGCTCCGGACAGCTCCGATCTGCCGCCTCCTCCAGCCCGCCGCCCGCTGCCGCCTCCTCCTCTCTATTCCTCCTTCCCTCCATCCCTCCCTTCTCTCCATCCCCCTTCTCCATCCCTCCCTTCCTCCCTGCTCTCTCCCTTCGTCCACTGCCTCCTCTCGCTCCCTCCATCCCTTCTCTCTATCCCCTTCTCCATCCTACCATCCCTTCCTTCCTCCCTTCTCTCTATCCCTCCATCCCTCTCTTCCTTCTCTCTATCCCCTTCTCCATCCCTCCATCCCATCCTTCCTCCCTTCTCTCTATCCCTCCATCCCTCTCTTCCTTCTCTCTATCCCCCTTCTCCATCCCTCCCTTCCTCCCTTCTCTCTCTCCCTCCGTCCACTGCCTCCTCTTCCATCTCCCTTCTCTCCATCCCTCCTTCTCGCTGTCCCTTGCCTCCTCCATCCCCCCTGCTCCCTACCCCCATCTCTTCTCTCATCCATCCATCCTCTCCCTTCTCACCTTCGTGCCTTCTCTCCCTCCGTCCCCGCCATCCTCTTCATCCCTCATCCCCCCTTCTCTCTCTCCCTCCATCCTCTTCATCCCCCATCCCTGTTCTGCTTATTCCTCCATCCATCCCCCCCTACCCCCCTCTGCCTTCCCCCCGCCCGGCGCTGGGGGGCCCAGGTGGGGCCATGTCCCCCACACACACACCCTGTCCCGTTTTTGCCATCCCAATGTCCCGTTTTTGTCTAAAGGAAATATGGTCAGCCTATTTAAATTTCAGAGTTAAAATGGTAGATTATGTTGGGATTAAAGAGTAGCTGCCATAAACCACTGATGCTGATATTTAACAATTTTTGGAGTACATGGAACGATCCAGAGGACTAGAAAGAAGCTAATATTGTGACTGCTTTTACAAAGAAGAAATGACAGGGTCAAGAATAGCAGCCGTGTTAGTCTGTATCCATAAAGAAAGTGAGGAATACTTGTAGCACCTTAGAGACTAGTTTATTTCAGCATAAGCTTTCGTGGACTATAGCCCACTTCATCGGATGCATAGAATGGAACAGAAGTAAGATGCATTTATACACACAGAAAGAAAAAGAGAGAAAAAATTGCACATTAGCATACCAATTCTAAGAGGACTGTTAAATGTAGATGGGCCATTATCAGTAGGAGAAAAAAAATACCTTTTGAAATGGATTTCTGTGTCAGGTAAATTAACTCAGGAAATGCAATCAATTAGTATAACGAGAGAACCATTCGCAAGTCCTATTTAGCCCCTGGTTAATTATATCCAATTTGAAAATTAATTCCAGTTCCTCAGTTTCTCGTTGGAGTCTGTTTTGGAAGTTTTTCTGTTTCAAAATTGAAACCATCAAATCTTTAATGGAATGGCCAGGAAGAATGAAGTGTTCTCCTACTGGTTTTTTAATGTTATGATTCCTGATGTCAGATTTCTGTCCATTTATTCTTTTGCGTAGAGACTGGCCGGTTTGGCCAATGTACAAAACAGAGGGGCATTGCTGGCACATAATGGCATATATCACATTGGTCGATGTGCAGGTGAATGGGCCTCTGATGGTGTGGCTGATGTGATTAGGTCTTATGATGGTGTCAGTTGAATGGATATAAGGAGAGAGTTGGCATCGGGCTTTGTTACAAGGATAGGTACCTGGGCTAGTGTTTTTGTTGTGTGGGGTGCAGTTGCTGGTGAGTATTTGTTTCAGGTTGGGGGGCTGTCTGTAAGTGAGGACCGGTCTGTCTCCCAAGATCTGTGAGAGTGTGGGATCATCGTTCAGGATAGGTTGTAGGTCTTTGATGATGCGTTGGAGAGGCTTAAGTTGGGGGCTGAAGGTAATGGATAATGGTGTTCTGTTTTTGTCTTTGTTGGGCCTGTCCTGTAGTAAGTGGCTTCTGGGTACTCTACGTGCTCTGTCAATCTGTTTTTTCACTTCCCCAGGTGGGTATTGTAGTTTTAAAAATGCTTGTTAGAGATCTTGAAGGTGTTTGTCTCTGTCTGAGGGACTGGAGCAAATGCGGTTGTATCTTAGAGCTTGGCTGTAGACAATGGATCGAGTGGTGTGTTCTGGATGGAAGCTGGAGGCATGTAGGTAAGTGTAGTGGTCAGTTTCCGGTATAGGGTAGTGTAGGTTTCTGGCATAGGGTAGTGTGTATGTGTCCATTATTTATTAGCACAGTTGTGTCTAGGAAATGGACCGCTTGTGTGGATTGGTGCAGGCTGAGGTTGATGGTGGGATGGAAATTGTTGAAATCATGGTGGAATTCCTCAAGGGCTTCTTTTCCATGGGTCCAGATGATGATGTCATCAATATTTAACAGCCCTCTTAGAATTGGTATGCTAATGTAATTTTTTTTTCTTTCTTTCTGTGTGTATAAATGCATCTTACTTCTGTTCCAGTCTGTGCATCTGATGAAGTGGGCTATAGCCCACGAAAGCTTATGCTGAAATAAACTAGTTAATCTCTAAGGTGCTATAAGTATTCCTCGCTTTCTTTAAAGAATAAATGGAATATCCTGGGATAGGTAGGCTGGTTAGGTATTATTGATCATGGTTAAAATAATAGGCTGAAAATGTGACCCAGCAAGATAATGCTACACTGAGGGAATCTAGAATATCACCATTTGACACATTTATTTCAAATATAAATGTTGCCTCTTCACATATGGAGTCTTAATGGGTTCCCAAGGGCTTGTCTACATTTATGGGGGATTGAGGCATGGCGATCAATACATTGGTGGTCAGTTTAGAGGGTCTAGTGAAGACCTGCTAAATCGACTACAGATCGTTCTCTTATTGACTCCTGTACTCAGGACCGGCTCCAGGCACCAGCGCTCCAAGCACATGCCTGGGGCGGCAAGCCACGGGGGCCGGCCTGACATTCACCATCAGAACGGCAGTCAGGCTGTGTTCGGCGGCATTTTGGCGAGAGGTCCGTGGATTCGGTGGCATTTTGGCGGTGGGGACGACGAGGCCATGGGAGCTGTGGACCTCCCGCACAAACACCGCCGAATCCACAGCGGCCGCGGACCTCCCGCAGGCATGCCGCGGAACTTCTGTGCTTGGGGCGGCAAAAACCTTAGAGCCGCCCCTGCCTGTACTCCACCAGACTGAGAAGAGTAAGGGGAGTCGACGGAACAAAGTCTCCCGTCAACATCATGTAGTGTGGATCCTATGGTAAGTAAAGCTAAGCTACGTCAACTTGAGTTATGCTATTCATGTAACTGAAATTAGATTGATTTTCCCTTGTAATGTAGACAAAACCTAAGGAAACTATGCAGGGTGATGCTGTGAGACAGAAGTTGATTGAAGTGAATTAATTTAATGTTGTCTTCTTTTTTCATATAGAATGACTGTGAATTTGTTCAATAAATAATTGA
Source organism: Sternotherus odoratus (assembly GCA_032164245.1). Taxonomy (NCBI): domain Eukaryota; kingdom Metazoa; phylum Chordata; order Testudines; family Kinosternidae; genus Sternotherus; species Sternotherus odoratus. The sequence goes on along the minus strand of JAVMKO010000002.1, from coordinate 219,865,129 downwards.
AGTTATATAATTTTAAATTAGTTTAATTTATCATTAATCCTACATCATGGTAATTTATTTCAAAAATTGTAAATAAACCTCTCATGGCTAACTGTTGTTCCTGCTTATTTACTAGGTACTACTTACAGTGTTGTGGAATTCCGCAGGGCTCTATTTTATCAACTCTGCTTTGCAGTTTATGCTATGGACACATGGAAAACAAATTATTCTGTGGAATACAGCGAGATGGGTAGGGTAATTTTGCTTTTTTCATACTTTGGTTTGTTACTTCTATGGTGCTGTTACTTTGCATATTTCTTTTCAGACTTCCTGTTAGATTTGAAAAATCTTTGCAGTACAGTGAAACCTCGATATAACGGACTAATTCGGGCGAGGGGGTGTCCGTTTAAGCCGAAAGTCCGTTATTTAATAATTTTTTAAAATTATTAAATAGTGGACTTTCGGCTGACAATGGACACCCCCCTCGCCCGAATTAGTCCGTTATGTCGAGGTTTTACTTTTATCACGGCCGGGAGCCCGACTGCTGGGACCCTGGCGGGAGCCGTCACCCCGCCCGGTTCCCGGCTGCGGGGGGTGGGGTGGGGGGGGTGGTTGACAGCTCCCGCCGGGCTCCCCGCTGTGGGGAGCCGGGCGGGAACTGTCAAACCCCCCCCCCCCCCCCAATTGTGCTGCAGTGTGATCAGCCAAACTATTTGACACTGCATATCGCTTTCATGATTTGGTAGAAAGGGATTGGAAATTTACCTTCCAAAAATTAGAGTTTAAATACATATAATTGTAGAAATGTAGGAAGTTCAATAAAAGCAAAACTTCTAGGAAACTGTCTTTTGAAAGCCTGGAATTTTACCTTAGAGCTAGCTAAACAGATTTCACTTTGCTGTTCGTTGATATTTCACCCTGCCATTTTCCATTATTTGCATATACAATAGTCTAGATGAGTATCACACATTGGGTTTCATAATTTTTCATGCGTGGATGAGATACTAATTAAGATGATGTGGCAGCAAGCTAATTTTTGCTGTTGTAATGGAAGAGCTCTAATTTCATAATCTAGAGATATGAGACTAGTTTGTAGGGCAGGGGTGGGCAGATTACAGCCTGCGAGCCACACCCGGCCCGCGAGACTGTCCTACCTGGCCCCTGAGCTCCTGTGTAAACACCACTAGACTGACAAAAATTCTTCCAGTGACTTGGCTACTACCTCTCGAGAGAGTGGGTTTACTACAGTGATCGAAAAACCCTTCCATTGCTGTAGCAAGTGTCAACACTGCAGTACTAGAGCTGTAGCTGTGCCTCTGTAGCATCTGGAGCATAGATAAACACTTGTGGGAACAATGGGAGGGAAATTCTCATTGAAATTATATGTAGGCAATTTGGAGATCATATTGCTGTCTTTCATTTTGTGAATAAAAACAGAAGTACACTAGTCCATAGCCATCCACTTTTGGAACAGCATAGAAGAAAATAATATTTTCAAACTAAATATAAATTTAACTCTTTTTCTTTTTTTTTAATTCCAGAGTGCTGATACGGTTTATTGATGACTTTTTGCTACTTACACCTCACTTAACACTAGCGAAAACTTTTCTGAGGTATGCTGTCAAAGACCCAAGTTTAAAATAATAAGTATTAGTACATTTTGTTTGCACTGGCCTCCTATATAGAAGCATATATATTTTGTTCATTGATTAATATTTACGTACTGATCAAATAAAATAAATTTGGAGGGGTTTTTTTTCGTTAAACTGTTTAAACTTCCTGTTCCGGAAAGGTGAGTGTCATGATTGATCACTGTTTGAGTCCATGGTCTGTTGCATTTGACTGGCAACAATCCTATAGTTAAGTACCTGGACACCAGCCAATATCAAAATAGTATATGTCTGCCCCAGCTAGGATCTCTGGCAATCCCTACTTTCCCTGCTTTCTACCTGCTGATGTTGATGGGGCTCCATGCAGCAGTTGCTAAGGTGAACAGGGCCAGAGCAGCTGACCATTATCTATTTGACCATTTTCTCTCAGTCTTTAAAAGCTGCTCTAAGCAGTCCGTACTAAGCAATCATGACTGCTGTCTTCAATTCTTGGGGAAAGGCTTTGGGTCTTCAGTGGTCTAGCACGGGGGTGGGCAAATGTTTTGGCCCGAGGGCCACATTGGGTTTACAAAATTATATGGCGGGCCAGGTAGGGAAGGCCCTGCCCCCAATCTGGTCCCCTCCCACTTCGCGCCCCCTGACTGCCCCCTCAGAATCCCCGACCCATCCAATCCTCCCCCATCCCCTGACTGCCTCTTCCAGAGACCCCTAACCACCCCCCACGGCCCCACCCCCTACCCAATTCCCCTGTCCCCTGACTGTCCCGACCCCTATCCACCCTCCCGCCCCCTAACCACCACCCCATATCCAACCCACCCTTCTCCCTGACTGCCCCCTCCAGACCACAGCGCTATGTGGCATGGCTCCGGGGGAGGGGCAAAGCGGGGGCAGCTTCCCCGGCCGGTGGGCCGGATGGGACAGTCTGGGCCGCAGGCCATAGTTTTGCCCACCCCTGGTCTAGCAGCACTGAAATCTCCTAGGATGTTTAGTTTGTCACTTTTTGGTGTTGACTTGATGAGAGATCAGAAGATCAGAACTGTTCCTTAGCATTGTCAGGGCTTATTAAGGTGGGCACAAATGCACTGATGAGGGTAGCAAATCACAACTTATTTAGTGATAGCCCAAGTTTCATGAGTCTTTCATTGTTGATGCCTTTGGGAAGTCTTCAAGACACTGCAAGAGTTTGGTCTTGATTGCAATTACCACTCCATGAATTCTATCTCTGTAGTTCCTTTCCCCCCCAAAAGAAGGTATGACACCCCCCCTCCCCCAGCAGGTTCTGAAAATAAAGCCCTTGTCTACCAATCTAATAATTTCACTGAGCGCTACAATGATAATATCATACCGGGCTAGCTCTTTTGAAAAGAGCCGTTCTTATTGAAAATCGAGATATAGTCTTTTTCTGTCCTGCTCCTGATATTGCAAGCAGAAATCTTTAGTGCTTTTTTTAGTTATCTTTGGGTTTCGACCCCGATGATGATGATCCGCCAGCCATAGTAAACTGGATGGATTTGATTTCGGCAGGCAACGTTTGAGGCATCTTTGCTGGCACCTTTGCTCTCCCCTTCCCTCACAAAGGGAGAGCAGGGAAATCCTAAAAAGGGCTACCCTGTTGTCTGGGATGTTGCCAAGCTTCCTTCCTTACTTGGGTCAGGAATGGGCGACCAATTACTGGCTACAACTGCCAGTAATCATCTTCACCTGTTGCTTTGCCATTCCCTCATCACCGCAGAATTTTTTGAGAGAGATGTGCATAAATGACGTGTGCGTGAGGTTGATTGAAATGGGAATCATTGCCCTGGGAGAATCCCATTCGCTCAGCTGCTGAAGCTTGGCCCAGTGACATAAAAGCTGTTACAACTGAAGGGTTCTTTAGCTGTAGTAGATAGCCACAACTCCTATAGTGCCCCGTCATGCCTTTCAACTTCTACAATGCATTGCTGCGCTGCTTTTCAAGCTGTTGGACCAATATACGGTCTCTTCCTACTTGGCTATCAGAACAGTCTATGAATGCTAGGGAGGGCAATCCTTAAATCAGCGTGCACAGTAACACACTCAAGACCTACCTCCTATGGCACATTAGGCCGAAATTATGTATCTGGCCTTGTAATTGTATGGCAGTATCCATCCCAAGACTATTCCCCTACTCTTTCAAGCCTAGTATACTTCAATCAATGTAATGTCCCTTATGGGGTTTAATTTGATATGAAATTCAATTTATTTTACCCTGACTCAAAACTTGCGTAGTCCTTCATATGTTAGTATTGCACATATAACTGCACTTCAGCTGTCGTGGAGCAGTTGTAGATTTTGACAGCAGGAGAATAGGGAGCCATTTATGTCAGTTGATACTGTCAAGGGGTTGCATTTACTCTTTATCTCTCCATTTTGGGGAACGGCAGAAGTGAATTTAAATTTGACAGTATATGTTTTACCCCTCCCCCTACCCAATATCTGCCTCTAAAGTGTTATCAATAGCTATATTAGCTTGATATTTCTGCTACAATGAAATCTGTGGTGAGAACAGGGGCAGAGTTCAGATTGTTTATCATTTATGTAACTTTATTTGTGATTTTTTTTTTTTGTAATCTGTAATGTTTTTACCTCATTTTCTGCTCTAAGAATTAAACACTTCATTTCCTTAACTCTTTTATTGGTTTCTTTTGCCTTAAGTGCCTTCAATTTTTGGATCTCAGGGAGCAGTTCACTCAGCTAAAAAGTTGGTGACCCTTGCTTTTGTTACACCTTTTCTGTATTTATTCTCAGAGATTCCTTCACTTGTGTTCAAATTATTTCTCAGCATTCTCAGTAGTTTATATGATGGACAGTGTTCAGGATTCTTTTCCCTGGAAGATAGCCATAACAATTTTGGACTTTCTTTTGATAAGTGTCAGACTAATAGGTTAATGTCACTTACATTACGCGTCACACTTTATATTTTTGCTAACATTTATATCTAATTTAGGACTCTGGCAACAGGCATTCCTGAGTATGGCTTTTTAATAAACCCCAAGAAGACCGTGATGAATTTTCCTGTTGATGAGGATATCCCAGGATGTTCCAGATTTAAACAGTTACCATATTACGGTGTGATCCCCTGGTGTGGGTTGTTACTAGATATACAGACACTTGAGGTTTACTGTGACTACTCCAGGTAAATACGGACACTGGTTAAATTTCCTAGTGTAAATTAATATGTACTGAGATACACGAGAATACTGTTTTTGCTAATGATATAGGTGAGTCCACTACAAAATGAGTCTGATCAGCTCTACCTTCCATACAATGAATGAGAACATTCTCTTGTGCAATAAGAGGCCTTCATCATCATAGTTTAACAATCCAACGCAGGTCAGTAGTGGTTTCCAAGAAATGCATTTGATGTTCTGTAGTTCAGTTTCAAGTGGACAGGTGTCTATAATGTCACAACCTCATAGCCTCAGGTGATATTACTGGACATCTTGCTGACATTCTGAATGGAAGAACTAAGTATTGAATGGGCTATGGAATTTTGGGGAACTAAACATTTCTACACTCCAGTAATATTCCCTTAGTGGGGCTAAATCATATTGGTTGAATTGTATCATGGAAAACTATAGTGGGACCTCCCATGTGTGTACCTGATCTCTGGATAAACTTTGGTTTCTTAGCTTGTCAGTCAGGCACTTTTCATCACCAAAAATCATATGAAAAAGTTTATGGTTCTGTTTCTACTCTCCCGTTTTTGTGGGTGTGTATGTGGAAACTGTATCTAGTGAAAAAGGAGGTGATCACAAAATGTGAACCAGTATTTTAACAGTAGGGATAGAGAAAGAATGGTGGACTTCAGAAATATTTATAGATGGCAAAGTGAAAGGTTTGGTGAGAGCCTAGTTTCAAGGAGAGAAAATGGAGGGTAATCAAATATAATGTCAAGGTTGCTAACTAGAGGATAGTGGAATTGTCATCTGTGATGGAGAGAGAATTGCTTAAGTGGCCTGGGAAGAGAACTTTAAAATAGGACAGATGCATGTGCGTTAAATAGAGTGCTCTATAACTATATGTAAATAAATAAGGTGCAGGTAAATGGCATTCAAGAAGATGAAAAAATATTCCTGGATTTTGTGGAATCAGCAAAGCTTGTTGATGGGCTCAGCAAATGGCTTCTTCTGTGCAGCTCTTAACACAATGCAAGCAAAGAAACCCTTGACACTATTCACCCACATGCTGTGGGAGTATTGGAGGTGGGAAGAAGAGATGAGAGTGGAGGAACTTACAGAACTTTGGAATACCTCTTGAGAATGTCTTTGATTTAGATGGGCTTCACTTAGGTTTCTAATCCTCTTTTATTATTAAGAGCCATCAGGGACCACAGTAATCATCTAGTCTGACTTCCTGTTTAACATAGGCATAGAATTTCACCCAGTAATTATTGCAGCAAGTTCAGTTGGTTGAGATAAAGTCTATCTTTTAGAAAGTCATCTGTTTTTTATTTAAAGATTTCAAACAATGGAGAATTATCCCGTCCCAATGGTAAATTACCCTCACTGTTTAAAAAACAAATTGTACCTTATTTCTAGTGTGAATTTATAGATTTCATCTTTCACCATTGGACCTGTTGTGCCTTTCTCCGCTAGATTAAAGAGCCCTCTCCTATCAGAAATCTTATCCTCATGTAGGTACTTGTAGCGATGCGATGACTCCCCTTTCTCCCCCCCCCCCCCCGCAGCACCTCCTGCTGGCCATCTGGGAATTAGCTCTTTTCCAGCCAGAGTGCCCTCTGCTGACCGGTGCCTCGCCTATTGCTGGCCCCCACGTCCCTCCCAGACCCCGGTGCCCTTTTAGCAGGTGTGCTGCCCCCTGGCAATACCTCCACACTCCCTCTCTGGATCTCCCATCCCCGGGGAATCCCCACCCCTCTACTCCACATTGCCTCAGTCTGTGGTTACTGCCAGTCAGCATCAAGCCCCTGTTCCCTGAGGCAGAAAGCAGTGTAAACGCTACTCCTCGTAGGCAAGGAGGGTTTGGACCAGCTGCCTTTCCCTACAGCCCAGTACCTTCTCAGGCCTTCCTATCAGGTCACAGCCTGGGAGGTTTCCAGGCCTGAGCTCCCCAGCCCAGCCTGCCCCTTCCCTCAGTACCCTTTGCTCCTTCAGGCAGCTAGGTCCATCTCCCTCTAACGCTGGAGAGAAACTGTCCTACCCAGCTTCTCCCTAAGCCTTTATAGCTGGGCCAGGTGTAGCCTGATTGGGGAATGGCCCAGCTGTGGCTACTTCCCCAATCAGCCTACCCCTTACTTTCAGCCCCAGCCCTCTACATGGACTGGCTTTTAACCCTTTCAGGTCTGGAGCAGGTAACCACCCCACTACAGTACTGTACATAGTGATCAAGTAACCTCTTAACTTTCTTTTTGATAAGCTATGTAGATGGTGCTTTTAAAGTCTCTTGCTGAAAGGTAACTTTCTAGATCTTGAATTCAAGATCATTTAAGCTATTGTCTAAACCCTTTCCAGTTTTTCAATACTGTTTTAAGTATGGACACTTGAACTAGTCACAGAATTCCAGTAATAGTTTCACTGCACTAACACCATATTATACAGAGATAAAACAACCTCCCTCTTTCTACTTGATATTCCCTTCCTTATACATCCATATATCATGCACATTGTGAGTATGGCCTACGTTCTTTGTTCCTAGATATATATCCTAGGTCATATTAAAATGCATGGTTTGTATAAGTGACCTGTTGTCCTTTTTATTTACCACTGATTCTTGTGTCATCAGCAAACAATTAACTAGAAAAAAATGTAAATTCATTGCTCATAACGATAGTGAATATTCCTGCCCCAAACAGATCACTTCAGGACCCATTGCAAACATCTCCATTGGATGATCATTTCCCATTTACTTTTTGGAACCTCTAACCTAATTATTTACTAATAATAGTAAATAATAAAATCTGTCTAGAATAAAAAGAGAAGAGCTAGTCAGAGTGCAAGAAATGGCTTCGAGTGAGGCTACTGAAAGTCCTGAGGATAAAAGAAGCTATGATGGAAATGGGGGTGGGGAAGAGTTGTGAACACAAATATTCAGGATAATTTAAGGAAGAAAATATGGGAAGCAAAAGGGCAAAATGAGTCATCATAGCAAATCGCAAGGGGATGTATCGTCTTTGCAGCTCAAACTCTACCTGGATAACTCTCTAGTTCGGTCCAAAGAGGTAAGGGGAAATAGGAAAGGCAGTTATAAGTATATCAAAAGAAAAAATACTAGTAGCAATAGGAAGATAGCACATCTATTTGAATCTTTTTCTACCATTTATGGAGTTATTTAAGTTAAAACTTTATTGTTTTTTCCTCTTGTCTTTGTAGTTATGCCTGTACTTCTATCAGGTCAAGTCTCGCCTTCAATTCAAGCAACACAGCAGGGAAAAACATGAAAGACAAACTTGTCACAGTCTTGAAGCTGAAATGTCATAGTTTATTTCTCAATTTACAGGTGAAAATTGAAAACTAAATACTTGAATTTTTTTTTGATGTAGTGTTTCCAAAGTAATTTTAAATGTCCATAGAGTTCTGACACTTTAGTCTGATTGTACAAACTGCTGAGTATATCCTGGAGGTGCTGAAGTTACTGAAAATTGAGGATGCTCAGCACTTTGCAAAATTAGACCCTTGCAGAATTGTGTGAATATGTTGTTGTAGGAATTTTTCAAGGGTGGTAGGATTTGAGCAAAACATATATTTTTAGGAGCACTCTAATATACATTTGTGTAGAATTATTTATTTATTTATTTATTTATTTTTGTATTTTTTATTCTAGGTCAACAGTCTTAGAACAGTTTTCATTAACATTTATAAGATATTTTTGCTGCAGGCCTACAGGTATGTCAATGTCTTCTTCAATAACTCAGAAAATATCAGTACTGTTACATGCCATGTGAAGGAGCTGTGGATTAGAGAAAAGTAATGCCATACAAGTTTGTCCTGATAGGTTTTGTATCAAGTTGTAGCATTCTTTCTCCAGGTATTAAAATATATCAGCTCATGTAATGTGGTAAGCTTCAGGATGTGCCAGTATATGAAGTGTGTGTTTAAATTACCCTGCATTTTAATAAGTTGATCAGGAAGCAGTTTTGTTTTTAAATAGTTTTAAGAATCTGCAGATGACATAAGGAAGAAGGAATCTGGGATGAAATACTGTTTTGCTCCATTAGGATGACCAGAAACCATAATTCATTAACCAGATTGTACTGAGAACTGCATGTCTGGTGCAAAACTGTCAGGATTTTGAACTGTATTCTTCTGGTCCTGATTAAAGTATAATTCTCCCAAGTTAACTGCAGTTTCTTAACTCCTGATACATTTTTAATCACTTTATAGCTGAACTAAGTGTAGCTGCTCTCAGTGAACATTTGCTGATCATCAGGTAAAGTTTATATTTTGGCCAAGGCTGAATGGAAATGATCGGAAGTTGACAACTAGCTAAAAAAAGAGAAATTTTAATCTTTGTGCTTCATGTGCTGCTCATCTGCATTCAATGTGGGGGAGAGCAAAGTAAAACACAAAGGGATGGAAAAGTCCCAAACCATAGGAATGGGGGACAGGGTAAAAACCAACTAGCTTGCTACCCATATGACTGTAGGAGTGTTTCCATGCAAACCATGCATGATGGGGCATGGTGATGTTGCCCTATAATTCGGATGAGCCAATGTGTCCTGTTTGCAAAATTCTCTTTTCAGTCTGTATTGTTCTCTCTACTGAACTGTTCCCTTGCTGGTGAGGGGGGCTGGTAATATACTTGCAATTGTACTGTATTCCTCAAACTTGCAATCCAGCTATGCCCGAAGGGCACCAGTGGGCAGGGAGCCCCAGGCTGCATGGCAACCCCAATGGGGCCTGCCAGGACAATGGCCCTTTTGGACCCTGTGGGCCTAACCATCAAAAGTAGGGTCCCTCCTCCAGAGCTTCGAGGTCTGGCTCTTCGGTGCGTCAGTCCTGATCCCCACGCAGGCACTCCTCAACTAAAGAGGCCACGGTATCCAGGCTGCAGGACGCTTCTCCGGAGCACCAGGGAGTGGGAGTGGCGCTAAGCCCAGTGCCATCCCGGGGGCAGTCATCCCAGCAGGACCCAGACCCTCCAGAATTGCGCTCTCCCTTTCAAAGGCAATCCAGACCAACTACAAGACTGGCAAACCCCGGCCTCCAGGAGTGGAGTGGAGAGGAAGTACTTCACCCCCTTCCAAGGGCTACGAGTTCCTCTTCTGTCATCCGTCCCCCTGTTCCCTGGCCGTCTCAGCCATTAGTGAATGGGAGCGTCACGGTCAACAAGCCATGGCTCCCAAGGCCAAGGAGGATAAACATTTGTACCTCTTTGGAGGGAAGGGAGCCTCCAGTTACGGATTTCAAACCAGCAGGCGATCCTGAACAGGCACAATTCTAACTCCTGGGAAACCATTTCAAAATTTAAGAACCACTTGCCTCAGGGCTCTCAGCCTGAGTTTATGGTCCTTGTAGAAGAGGACAAGGCAGTAACCAAGACCTCTTTGCAGGCCTCTCTGGACTCGTCGGACCCAGCAGCCAGAACGATCACATCGGGTGTGGTGATGCAGCGCTCGGCGTGGCTTCAGGCCTACCGCCAGAGGTCCAGAATACCCTCCTGGACCTTCCCTTTGAAGGGTCGGGCCTCTTCTTTTTAATGTTGATTTTCAGTAACTCATGAAACACTGGAGAAGCTTCAGAAGAGTGGAAGAAAGCTAATGTTATGCCAATATTTAAAAAGGCTAAATGGGATGACTCATAATTATAGTTATGTCAGCAGGGCCAATACCAGCCTCTTCCCGGTAGAGGGGCTGAGGTGAGCTAGACAGAAAACTGTGGGGGGGAAGGGACTGCACTCCTTCCCCCTCTAATAAATTCTGGTCCCACCCTTTGCCAAGAGGCTCTGCCTCCTTCCCATCTCCCCACTCCTCTCCCTACTCCTCAGGTAAGTGCTGCCCCCACCTCTTCCTCTCCCCACACCTGAGGCCCTGACCCTGGCCAGGTCAGAGGCCAGAGCTGGGCAGTAAACAGTGGTTGCTATGCTAGCTGGTGCCATGGTCTAGGCGGCCACGGTGCTCCTCTTTCTCTTTCTGCTTCTTGGGCCATGGGGCTGCAGCTTCTCCTTGACTATTTGCAGTCAATAAGAGCCACCTGGGCGGAGGGCGGGCTTTTCTGTTTCTGGCAAAGCCATTGAGGAGCAGCAACCGCGAGGGACAGGGCACAGGAGCCTGGACTGGAGTGGCATGCCCGGCCTGGACGGCAGGCCCCACCGGGCAGGGACACAGGCTTGGGACTGCTTTTGGGACCCCCAGCCCAGGCTTCCTCTGCCCTGTTGCTGGTGGCGGCGTTGCCTTCAGAGCTGGGCACTTAGCCAGCAGCCGCCACTCTCCAGCTCCACCCAGCACCAGCAGCAGTGGAGGAGTAAGGTGGCAATGCGTACCATGCCAGCCTAACTTCTGCATAAAGTTTGATCTTTGTACTGGGAGGACTGGCTATGAGGGAGCATTGCTAAGGGAAAATTTGGGGAGGCGATAGCCATAATAAGCCCTGCACCTCCGCTGTCTGTCAGTCTGACATTGATCCCAGGCAAAATAATGGTACAGCTGATATGGGACTCAATTAACAAAGAATTAAAGAAGGGGAATACAATTAATGCCCATCACCATGGGTTTATGGAAAACAGATCTTGTCCAACTTTTTTTTCCCGTTTCATGTGGTACCAAGCCAAATGCCTTACCAGAAGTGTATTGCATCAACACTATTACCTTTATCAACCCAACTTGTAATCTCATGAAAACAACTAGAAGATACGAAATGAACATGGCACACGATCACAGAGTGCCCGGGATGATTCTCTGGCACTGCTCCCTACGGAGCCAGTCAGGACTCTGGGACGAAGCTTCCTCTCCCCGTACACAGCCCGTCTCCAAGTTACAGCTTCCACCTTCCTGGGTCTGACCTCAGAACATTCAGCACCTTCTGCCCCTCCATGCGCTGGGGTCCTGGGGAAACCTGTGGGTCTGCACTCCAACTCCACAGTCAGACGTGACTGTCAGCCAGCCAGTAAAACAGAGGTTTATTAGTCGACAGGTGATCTAACACAGAGCTGGTAGGTACAGTGAACCGGACCCCTCAGCCGGATCCATTTTGGGGGCCCAGGGAGGCCAGACCCTGTCTGGGCCTGCCTCCCCGGCCTGCCTCTCCTTTCCCCAGCCAGCTGCAGACTGAAACTTCCTCTCTAGTCCCTCCTCTGCTTCCCTTTGTCTTTCCTGGGCTAGGCCAGGTCAGGTGACCTCTCTCCCACACCTGGAGTCAAATTACAGCTTCAGGTATGGCCACCTTCACGCAAGTGTCAGAGGAACCTTAAGAGCATTCCTACTCCATCACACACACATTAAATGAATTCAAAATGGCAGGTCTCAAAATGTAATTGTAAATGGGGAATCATCAAGTGGAAATATTTCGACTGTGATACTGCAGGGATCAGATTTTAACTACGCTTTTAACATTTTTACTAATGACCGGAGAGGAAAAAAACATAAAATCATCCCTAATAACATTTGGAGCTTGGTAACTGAAAAAGATTTGTGGGTCGTGGAGATCAGCTGAACATGACTTCCCAATGTGACACTGGCCAAAAGGGTTAATGTGCTCTTGGGATATAGAAATGGGGAACTATTGAGTAGGAATATTGTATAGCTCTAAATAATGAAGAGGACAGGTCACTAATACAGAGCAAACAATTATGCATTTTAATACAACTGAATATAAATGTGTACTTATAGGAACAAAGAATGTAGACCAAACTTTCAGGATGAGGGACTCTATCCTACTGTAGCAGATGCTGCACTGGGACCACCTAAAAGCTGCCAGAACAGCTGTTGCTGGGAATGGAAGAAAAGAGATTTGGCCCGAGTTCCACCACCACCATCTTTTAAGGAGCACCATATGGGGCAGAAACTGGGCAACTTCTTTTTCTTTTTCCCCACCCTGTAAATGTATGTCTGTTTTCTCATCTCTTCCCCCCACTGTGACCCTCAGACCCAGCATCTGGTGCCAACAGTTCATTCTTCCCTTTCCCCCAATGAACTAAATGGGGCTCAAGTTTCCCATCCCCTTTCCAAGAGAGGTATACAAGAGAGCCAAACCACGCTCTCCCAACTACCAGTCGACCTGACACTGGATGGCTTGGGGTTCTGGGTACTAGAGGAATGATACCTTTCTCTCTGTGCTGTCATGGTAGTTTGAATCAACTGGGTTGCTTGTTCTGACAGTCCCAAGGCTGTAACATGTCTGAGCCAGGAGAAAAGTAATTTTCACAAGACTGTGATACTGAATAAGGTGTTTTGAGAATTCACTTCCCCTTTTCACTGTCACACACCAGAACCTTTGGTCCACCAGTCTGACCTTCAGCAAACACCGAAGAGAAGGGCCTTAAACAAAGCTTGGAGTAATGGGGAGTGTATAATTTAGGTGCAATAGTCTAATAATTTTGATATTGGTAAAGAAGCTATTATTATATTTCTAAATATTACGTAGTGCCCAGGGCCTCTGATCAATGTTTTGATTTTTATTTTTTTTAAGATTATTACTCAGGATTTTAAAAATTTAATACACTCTTTTTATTATTAGGTTCCATGCATGTGTTCTCCAGCTTCCCTTTAACCAGCAAGTTAGAAAAAACCCTTGCTTCTTCCTGAGGATAATTTCTGATACTGCATCATGCTGCTATTCTATTTTGAAAACCCAAAACACAGGTATGGCATATTAAGTGATTATGAATACCATAAAATAAAGAGGAATTTTAAAGTTTTAAAAATAGACATATGGGGTTCAGAAGTGCAGTCCAGACCAGTGCGGGGTTGCCATTTGCCCGCAACCCTGGATGTCTCACAATGCTTTGCTATTGTATCTCACAACCAGCCTACCAGTGTGAGGGTCACATCCTGAGTGTCTGTATGCTGGACAGTCCTTGTTCAGCTGTTCTGACACCAGTAGCCTGTCTACAGCACCATTCTGCCCCTCCATGCACTGGGGTCCTGGGGAAACCAGCCTTCTACCAGCCTTGGTTGCAATCAGCAAGATGAGCCAAACTTCCTCTTAGTTTGTTTACCTAATATTTAAAAATGACTCATTTCTTTTCCTGAAGATTGGGCTAGTGTGACAGTGCTGTCCCTGGTGGGATCCAACTGTGAGTGTTAGATCAGGACAGATTGCTTCCAAAGGGGCAACTACAGCCCCAAAGCTGGGGTTTTTCCACACTAAGGTAAACCAACCAAGCCAAACAGAAAAGACTTTGGTTTCGCCCCACTGGCTAACCACAAGTCACACAAGCAATTCCCTTAGACACTTCAGCTTCCCACCTGTCCTGGGGACCAATAGTTATGAAAACCAATGCCCCAAATAAAGAAAACGGTTCTCCCCAATTCCAAAGAATCAGGCCCCAGACCCAGGTCAATATACAAATTAGATCTTCCCACAAATCACGCTGTTGCCAATCCTTTAGAATCTAAAATCTAAAGGTTTATTTTACAAGGAAAAAGGTATAGGTGAGGGTTAGGAATGGTTAAAAGAAATCAATTACATGCAGTAATGGCACATCTCTTGGTTCAGGCTTGCAGCAAAGGTAGAATAAACTGCAGGTTCAAATCAAAGTCTTTAGAAAGCATCCCCTTCGGGGATGGGTCAGCACCTTTGGCCAGAGTTCTCCTGTGTAGCAAAGTTCCATCCAGAGCTGGAAGCAAGGCAGGCTGAAGGCTGGAGGTAGAAGACCAAGATGGAGGGGCTGTAGCAGCTTCCTTTATAGTTTATGGAGTCATGATGAGCTTCTCCATAATACACAACCTGTATATGAATTAAACAGTACATTTCCGCAGAGGATCTCATTGCTTTGTGAAGGTGGGTGATTACAGTGGACAACCTCAAATGTGGGGTTTACCACCTTTAACTTTATTTATATTTATAATATTCCATCTACTTAGAATGAAGGATTATTACAAATATTGTGGTATCTGTTTAAATAGCTACAATAAGTAAATGCAATTTTTGAGTGTGTTCACAGTATTATCTCAGGTTAATAATAAGGAAACTGAAGCACAGAGATGTTAATGAACTTGCCTGACATCACAACAGAAATTATTGTCAGAGTTCTGTACAAATCCAGGTTCCCTGAGTACCATTACCATAGTCACAGGGGTCACTACCTCTGATACACTTTTTTTAAAACTATCATATTATGTAGACCCTTTCATGCCTGTGGTTGTCTGTTGGGGGTATGTCCATGCTGCAGTCAAAGGGGTGATTGGAGCACGTGTTGGCATATCTGCACTAGCATTAAGCTAGCTAGCATGGCTAAAAATAACAGTGAAGATGAGGTAGCACAGATTTCAGCCAGGGATGTATAAACATTCCAGGAATCTTGGGTATATACTCACATTGCTAGCATGTACACACACACACTCACTGGGAGGCATTCCTCCTCGTGTGTACATTTCTTTCTGTGCTTTCTCCACATAGGAAAGAACTATTGGGAGAGGGTTATTTTCCTGTCTCATGGGGAGGGCAGATGAAACTGAGGTTGTGCTCTAGGCTAAGTGACTCCGCTTAGTCTACCCTGATCTACTCTCAGACCAGGCACAGTAACAGACTCCCAGTCAACTGCTCACTCTGGTCTCTGCTGTAGCTTCTGCTTGAGGTAGATGATGAAGGTTGAGGAAACTTCAGAATGCAGATGTGGGAAGTGGAGTTACACAGTGGCATTATGGAATGGGAAAGAGGAGAATCATAGAATATCAGGGTTGGAAGGGATCTCAGGAGTCATCTAAATCTCAGGAGTCATCTAAATCATACCAGGAGGTATCGGCGAGGCAATAGGACTTGAGGAGAGAATGCATTAGGGGAAGGGTTGGTTTATATTAGATACCAGGTAAAATGTGTTATTTGTTCTTTGCTTGACATATCTTCCTCCTATCTTTTCCATCACTTCTTCGTTTTCTTTTTAGGTTGCTTCTCCCCTCATTTACTCTCTGCTGATATCCCTTCAAGGACATTCTTTGGTCACTGCTCTCCCCTCTGTGGTTCAGCTCCTACACTCTCTCAACTTCTTATTGATGACACCCTCCTCTGCTTCTCCACTTGGAGCCTCAAGCAGAAGCTTCCATTTGCTCCCATTTCTGTTACTGGATGTTCAGCCACTAACTCAAACCCAACATATTAAAAATAAAATTTCTTGTCCTACTCCTCCCATAAAAACCACTCTCCTTTCCCTTCCTTTATTATTATTATTATTATTATTATTTATTATTATCCTTCCCACCATCTTTCTGGTCATCCAGGCTTACAACCTTTGTTATATTCAACTCTTCTCACTTTCTTTTCCATTCAGGCAATTACTAAAACCTGCTGTAACTAATTCTTTTTTCATATTATGAAAATCTGTCCATCTTCACTCCATCCCCATTTCCAAAACCTTGGTCCATGCTTTGATTATCTCTTACCTTGGCTACTGTACCTTCTCCTTCCGGCCTTCCAAAATCTCACCTAGTCTCCTCAAGTCCTTTTGACAAGATGCAGTCAAAAGCACTTTTTATCTTCCTCTACAACTATTTCATTTTCCCTCCTTTATTTGGTCCCTTCATTGGTTTCCCAAGAATTGTTTCATGAGAATTAATATTAAATTCAGACTTCTTATTCAGGGCTGCACAGTACTGCTACTGAAATTTTATATTTTGTTATTACCTTCTCAATATTTACACAAATATTTTGCCATTCAGCTCTCTTTAATGCTGTTTTTGTGGTCTCCTTTCCATAAACAGCTGTGCATCTTTTCTTATGCAGCCCTCTATGCCTGGAACATCCTCATGCTCCTCTCTTCAGATCCCACCCCCATTAGCTGTGTCTGACTGCTACTCTGGACATCATTCTACTTTGCATAAATTTAAATATATTAAATCTGCATATTTTAAATGTAGGAAATAAATCTGCATATATAACAAGCAGCAGATCTCCAGATTAGGCCCTTTTGTTGTTCCTCTCCTCCAATACCTCATTTTGTGTGTGGTATAGGTCTGACGTTTTTAAACTTTCTATAAAATAAGGGCCCTACACATCTGTAGTACAGTAAAAATAATATACACAAGAAGTGTGCAAAGAAGAAAAATACAAGAGAAAATTAAATCCAGAGACTAATTATAGACTAATTCTATAACCTATTACTAACTTTTTCATACATTCCTCCTTTGTCTTGAAGTAGTTCTTAATCTGGAGTTTTCAAATTAATGAACACTTTATCAACACATCTTTTGCTCTAGTTCACTGTGTTTCTGTGGCCTATAGAAGACAGAGTGATTCTTGAAACCCACGTGACATTTTTTCCAGTCAATCCAATAATAGTCACCTACAGGTTTTTTTCCTAGTTAGTAAAGAGTTGACACTTTCATTTTTCATAAGTTATTTCTTTACATGTTCATTTTAACTAAATATTATTTTCTAAATTGTCCTCATGTAACATCACAACATAATCACACACAATAGGTGAGAGATTTTGTGTTGGGCTTCTAATAGGTGGAACATAGAATTTGCAGTCCAGGGTTGAGGGGGATAAAATGGCTTTAAGACATCTTTGCACCTTCTTGATTCTGGACTGCTAGCCTGCTTAAATAGTGTATGTAAGTTATAGGGTTAGGGACCTCCCTGGACTGTCCTGTCTGTGATAGCAGGGTGTGCTGTGGTCCTGCCCTCCTGCCCCCATGCCAGACCTTGTGAGAAGGTCCTTGCAGAAGACAGCTGCAGAGTCTGTACCAGAGGAATTCTCTCTGAGATAGTTTGGAGGGGAAAAGATTTCATTTTGCTCCTTTTACCTGGCATAAAAGATGTGGAGTGGGGATGAGAATCACACCCAATGTGTTAATTTTTAAAACTTTCACTTGCTAAAGATGCAAATTTTTCTTCTTCTTTTTTTTTTAACCTCTACCATCCCCACCAGTCAGGGCTTTTATTCATAAGCTATGGAGAAGGAAATGATCTTCTTGTTAACTAGTTCCCAGTTTTGTTGTACACTTCCTATGTGACTTGGGACAAATCACTGAATGTCTCTGTGCCTCAGTTCCTCATCTGTAAAATGAGGGCATAACTTCCTTGCCCTCATGGGTTTTATAAGAAAAAATCCATTCAAGTTTGAAGTGCTTATATATTCAGGTGATTGGAGGGGGAGAGATTTGCTGCTCATCCTTGAATGCTAATCAGCTTTCGGTAAAACTGTTTGTTTCATTTCAGGGATTGCTTTAGGTAACAAAGGTGCTTCTGGGCTATTTCCTTCTGAAGCAGCAGAATGGCTTTGCTATCATGCTTTCATTACCAAACTGACACACCACAAAGTTATCTACAAGTGCCTTCTTAGGTCCCTGAAAATATGTAAGTACAGATTGACATTGAAAGTGAAACTTCTGACATATTCACCTCTGCTTATGCTCATGCAAACAACAATGGTATATTTTTTCACCATTGCCTGCAGCCCTGCTCTAGTTAAAGAACTGTCATTTCTATTATATGACACCTATTAAAAGTTTATGTTAATTAATTGTTGAACTTATATTAGCCAAATATGGGTATAGAAATCTCTGCCTATTAAATGAGCTAAGATTTATATGCTTTGGTTACTACCCCAAAAATACATAACTGACGCTTAAAATATTGTCAAAGTTAAAAAAAGTTAAAAATATCGTTGCACAGTAGAGTAGTTGGTGTTTAACATCCTGCCTACACTTATCATTTGAAAAAATACTTCTTGTCGCTGTAAGATATAAATATATCCTCCATCTTCTTTCCAAATACAAAACAAATATTTGCGGAACACTTCTACATTCCTAAATCACTATTGACAGCTTTACCATGTCTGTCTAGTAATAGACATAGACCATTGCTAGGATTTAATTTGTCCCTGTTATATTTTAAACATGTCTTCAGTTTGTCCTTACCCCATTGACTGTAAACTGTTAGCTAATACTTTCCCTTCCCTTATCAAATGTCTTCACTTCCAAACTGCTTATTACATTATATAGTTTTCCTCCTCCTTTCCTAAGGGAGATAGGAACCTAGCTTAGTTCCAGTGGGTTTCAACACCAGGTGTGACTTTCCAGGTAACAGCATCTCTTCTTCCAAGGAAGCACAGCAGCAGAAACAGCTGTCTAGGCCACAGCATTTTTTAGGCAAGGGGGAATGGGGCAAGCTATTCATACATACTACTAGGATGGCATTTGTGTGGGTCTCAAGCTCCAGTCTGGGAAAATTTGCCTGCCAAACAGCAGCATTGGGGACAAAATAAAAAGCATAAACAAATAAATTAGTAAAGGAAAAGATTCTAAACATTACTTAACATAAAGCTTTTCAAGTTGACAGTGTCTCTTTCACTTTCCCTGTTGTACCTAGTTATTCAATACATGCCCTCACATGTGTCTCAGAATTCACAGGCTGGAATTCTGAGACACAATGTAGGTGGTTTTCACAAGTGTGTGGAAGGAGAACTTCTAATTTATTTATTCAATGTTTTCCCAAAGTAAAATGAATGAGAATAGCACTTCTTGCTAGTATCTTGGAGGTTTGCTGATAACTTTTCAATCTAATAACAGAAACATTTGTTTCCTGAAAATCAACTGTTAACTTGAGTCTACCATATCAGCATTTTGGCAAATACTTTGTTAATTTCTCTGAACAGTGATTTAATTTTAGCAATGTCTTTGTAGGTGAATTGCAGCTGTTCAAGAAAATCCCAAAGGCTACTATGCAGCTGCTGAAGGCAGTGACAGAGCCAGCTCTTTGTAAAGACTTCAAAGCCATCATGGATTAATTGACCTGATCAGGTTATTGTATAGAATTATTAATAATAATAACCTTTATAGAATTAATAATAATTGCTGTGTGTTAAGAATTACTGACCAGTTTTTGTTTTGATATTTTGCAAATGATGTGCCTACAACAACTTTTATGTCAGAATTTTTCCCTAGCTGTTTCTCAGCTGGCAGTGGTTTAACAAGAAAGGCAGAAAAATGTAATAGATTTATTTGATATCTCTGTTACATATTTCCTGCCCACTTCTAATGGCAGTATCCAATCACAGACATTCTGATCATAGTGATTCCCATCTTCATGATGAAGATTACATTTATTTATAAGGTTTACTCATATGGCCACAACTTTCTCCTTTGCTTTACACTCCATCCTTTCTATAAAACTCCTCTCTATCTCTTTGTATTTCATGTTGCAGTAGTAATAATTAAACTGTTGGGTAATTACAAAATGTTTTTTTGCTTTTTTCTGACATCTAATTCTACAGTGATCTACAATGTTATGCTGCTACTGCTGTGATCTTATGGATGGACATATACATTATGATATCTTGTCCTAAAATGAACATTACATGTCCAGCTACACGGAGCAGGTGTATTTGATTGGTATGATGTCCTGTAAAGAAATACCAGTCTCATACCTAGGAGAGTACTATAAATGTAGGCCAAAAGTTTCAAAAATGAGACCATAACCATGTTTTGGTACTTAAGCTCTTTTGGGGTACACAGAGCACTTCAGTGTTTGTGGTCCCTGGAACCCTGTCTAGGGGCATTTCTATACTGCGAGCCTCCTACCTTGGGTCCACAGACTTGTGCTAGTGCTCTAAAATTGCAGTACTTTGATAGTGCAGCTCAGGCTGTCAAGCCCTACCCAGCTTCAGAGTCTGAACTCCAGCCTTGGTCACAATAGTTACATAGCTATTTTTAGAATTCTAGCGCAAGCCCCACTAGTATAAGTCTGTGTACCTGGGATGGAGGCTCACTCCCAGATGCAGTGTAGACGTGCCCTATTAGTTTGTAAGCATTAGAGTGACCCAATGGCACCACAGTAATTTAAAGTTGACATTAGTTTACTGTTTAACATTTTTTATGAGCTGATTTATTTTTTAAGAGCTCTAAAATCATCATCATACTTATGCAACATCTCCTGGAAATCCAGGGTAGGATTAGTAGCCCAAGTTTGAAGTTGTTTGAGTAAGGGGTTCCCAAGATACATCATCCTTCTCCATAAAAAAAAATCCTGGGATATATACATGTGATGATTTTTATTACTATATATTTTTTGTGCACACCTGGGGTATTTACAATGGCTCTAATTCTCCCCAAACCAATACCAACTGCTCAGAGTTGATTAGTGTCCAAGACTTACTGCTCTTTTAAAAGGGGTAAATGTTAGTTTTACAGTGCAGCTTGAACCAGGTTGTTCAGAGAGAGACATTTGCAGCAAGACTGGGGCTGTGTTGCAAGGCAAAGTTTTTTGTAAGTAGTGTGATGTGATATAATAAGTGGGTGACTCAAGATGACACTCTCTGGTCATTGTACCTGAGCAGCACCTATGTACTATGAGTTCAAGGCCTGCCAGTGGCAGCTTTCTGAGAAATTTGTGGTGTGCATGTTAATTGTTCTTTGTCTGCATTCTGTAGTTACTCCTTAAAAGCAAAGATTCTGGTTTAAGAACTAATATCTCAAAGTGCTCTAAAATCCACAAGCATACTCAGATTTTAGAGTACAAATATAATCAAGAAAAAGATTGTTTATTAAATAGAGAGAAGATGCAGACTTTAGGAAGCACCAGTATTAGGGAGGTAATTCATTTCCTGAACAATGGGAGTGAGGTGTGATCAAAGAAAAGCAAATAGTTGTGATTCATCAGCGCCAGCATGATGGAAGCTGTTGCTGTGCATAAGGAAGGATACTCTTAATGGAGCGTCCTATTCTAAGGACTGGTATAAAATTCATATTGATGAATATAGTGCCAGGGTACTGTCCTCACTCAAAACTGTAACTTATATGTATCATAAAAACATAAAATGGAAATTTCAACTTTCTGCAATCATTTGCACAATCTAGAAAGCAAGAGATTACTCCTATCAATTTCACCTCTCAAAGAGCTGTAGTTCCTTGAATAAGAGTGTCTGAATATGTCTAGTAATGAAAAGTATTGTATAAGAACTCTGTATTATTATTTCCCAGAAACTATTACAGGTAAATCAAGCAGCGCATACACTACCACAAACATGTACAACTCCTACTCTAACCCGGGTGGGCAAACACTGGGGTTAAAAATTGTGTGGCGGGCCGGGTAGGGAAGGCTGTGCCTCCCCAAACAGCCTGACCCCGCCCTCGATCCCAAACAGCCTGACCCCTGACCCATCCAACCCCCACCCCCCGCTCTTGTTCCCTGATCATCCTCTCCGGAGACACCCCACCTAAGCCCCCCTTCTCTTTGTTCCCTGACTGCCCCCTCCTAAGACCCACCCACCTAAGCCCCCCCTTGCTTACCATACTCAGCCGGCGCTCCAGCCTGAGCTCTGGGCCCTGCTGCTTGCCACATTCAGCCTGGTCCAGGAGCACATGACCCCGTAGCTCCCCGCGCATGGCCCAACACCTGGACAGGGAGGGTGGGGCCACACGGCTCCCCGCACTTGGCCGGCCTCCAGCCAGGGAGGGCACGGCCCCGCGGCATGCTGCACTCAGCCAGCTGGCCCCTGGCCCAGGAGTGCTCGGCCCACCCCCTGGGCCGGGAGCATGGGGCCACTGGCACCGCGCCCCTGGCCCGAGCTCGCGGGCTGGATAAAAATGGCCAGCGGCCACATATGGCCCGTGGGCTGTAGTTTGCCCCCCCCCCCCTGCACTAACCCAAAAGGTGGAATTTTTGTAGACCTTTTCAACTCTTTTAAAATACCAACCCCTGTAATATTGCTGTGCCACATAAGTTAGTGGTACAAGTTTTGGTCATTTGGTCAAGAAGTTCCTCAAATTCAGCTGTTCCCACCTCTCTCCCCCCAAAAATACGGAGCTAATTTTAATAATCAATGTGTTCTAAAATCCACATGCATTGAGAGAGTGTCTTGAAAATTGGTATAGCCCAGCAAGGACGGGTAAAGTTTGTGGTGCATATGCATAGGGAGAGCATCTTAAAAACTGCTATACCACAACAGGTTGGAGGGAATGTGTTTACAGCCAGCCCACCCTTTGTAATGGAGGCCAATGAGAAGGCAAGACATCCACAGGTATAGTCCTTCTCTTTGTAATGATACCTTACAAGAGACCTTTTGCGTGAAGCATATTTCAGTTACATTAAGTACGTATGAAAATACGTATTTGCATATTTTCATAAAATCGTATGGAGTGCAACGTCACACAGGCTCTTTAGCCACCATTTCAACGTTACGTTTCTTGCTGGGTCTTCCAGCACTCCATGCCTTCCACTTCTGGTATCATGTGGTAAAAAGTGTACATAGTGAAAGCAGATGATAGGAATTCTGCAAGTGAAAAGAAAGAGATGTTCTTAAGCTCAATAATGGAAGAAGCTGAAATCTCAAAAGATTGGCTAATTAAAATGTGTGCACAAATGGCACATATATGACATACAAGATAGATACTGGGGTACAGGTAAATAATAGAAACTGAAAGCGGTAAGGAGCACATAAAAGTCAAAATGTCCGTGAAAGACTATAATAGAGGAAAAATTCTAGTGTTGGGAAAGTGTATCCTGACACTTAAATACAATGGGAAAACAATAAAACAAGGTTATGGTGATGCACAGAGGCAAGCGTCCAGTCTTGGGCCCACACATGTGTGAGATCCTTGGTCTCATTAAGAGGAGTCAGTAGATTGTAATTGTAGAGAAAAAGAGAGGGACTATACCGGTAGATGGACTCAAAGGGGCTTGAAAAACAGAAAAAGAGAACATTTCTACTTGCCTACAAGAAGTGAAATATTGTCTGAGAGGGCAGGAGCCAAATTCTTTCACTGGCAGGATTTTAGCAGATCTTTTTGGACACACACAGCTTCAAGATCTGTACTTTCAGAACGCCATTTGGCAGAACATACAGCTTCCTAAAACGGCTTTCAGGATATATTTTGCTCCCGAAGCATTTCACCATGCAACATGCCAAATTCTAGAGGGTCTGGTGAGAGTAAAAGCTGACATTAATTTTGGGCAGCACTGCTACTGGACATCAGGAACAACTGAGTACTGGAAATTCTGAGAACTAATAGCCTTAAACTTAATAAAGTCAAATGTCAATTTCAAACAGAAATAACATATTTGGAAGAGAGACTGATTTCACAGAAAATGCAACGAGGAGTCCTTGTGGCACCTTAAAGACTAACACATTTATTTCGGCGTAAGCTTTCATGGGCTAAAACCGATTTCATCAGATGCATGGAGTGTAACATGCAGTAGGGAGGTATAAATGCACAGCATATGAAAAGATGGGAATTACCTTACCAAGTCAATGCTAATGAGCCAATTCAATTAAGATGGAAGGGGTGGCGAAGGGGTGGAAATCACTTTTGTAGTGCTAATGAGGCCCATATATAGAGGGTGGCCCATTTCAAACAGTTGACAATAAGGTGTGAGTATCAGCAAGGGGAAATTAATTTTTGTAGTGACCCGTCCACAAGGAATCTTGCTCGACGAATCAAAGATTTTGGGTCTGTTTTTAGTTTGACCTGGAAGTGTAATTTCCAACTTAAGAAAATTGCACTAACTGATCAAATTAGCATTCCAAAAATAGTAGCAGGAGCAGCAGGATAGACCAACAGTACCTGTCTCTTTGAGCTGGGAATTACACCCCCAATTTGAAGTGTAGACATAACCTCAGGCATTAGTTAAAATGCCAAGACCTGAAGATTTAAGAAAAATAATTCAAAGGCTGCTAAGCATGTTAAGTTATGTCAGCAAGTTCATACCTATACATACAATTCACAAAATTTACCTAAGACAGTTCCTCCACAAGGTCACCAAATGGGCATGAATACCGGAGCATGAAAGAGAGTTAAATGATTTAAAGCACATTGACTCCAGTGCTGCAATTTTTTGATCCAGTGAAAAGATTTAAACTTTCCAGAGTTGCCATGAAAGGAAGGCTGGGAGCAGTACTATTACAATGTTATGGAATGGACTGTGTTCCAGTTTGGTATGCCTCAAGGGTTATGATAGACTGTGGATCTGGATTTACAAGATTTCACAACTTTCGCTTTGGTCGTAGCTTCAAAAGCAGAAACTAATAACAAATCCCTGATTGCAATACATAAAAGGGATGTGGAGAGACACCATCCAAGATACATAGTGGCAACTTTTGAAGATACAGAAGTACGATGTGATCCTGAAATTCCGCCTAGACTTAGTAATGACAGACACAGACACAAAAGCATCTACTCCACCTGCCAGTATGCTGCCTGATGATCTGGAACATGATAAAAACATCACATGCTATATGTTAAAGAAGTCACCTTCATATTCAGGGGGAGGGATAGCTCAGTGGTTTGCACATTGGCCTGCTAAACGTAGGGTTTTGAGTTCAATCCTTGAGGATATGGGGTGAAAATAGAGATTTGTCCTGATTTGAATAGCGGGTTGGACTAGATGATCTCCGAAGGTCCTTTCCAACTCTGAGATTCTATGATGACAGAGGAAGGCAAAATCTTATGAAGACATTTTAAACATCTATTTAAGATACCTGAGAATTTGGCAGAGACAAGTGAAGTGACAGAAGGCATGCAAGCTGAAAATAATTCATCTGATAATGTCTGCTAGTGATTCTGAGAGTGAACAGTGTTACACGAGGATTTGAATAAAGTACTCCTGGGGGGATTCTATGCCAAAAAATTAAAATTTTTCCACACAATATTTTAAAATTCTGCACATTTTATTTGTCAAAATAACACTCTATAATAACTCAAATTTCAATTATTTTGGTAATTTATTTCAAAATACTTGTCAGTAAATATGTTTGTAACAATACAGAGACTCACACATATTCCCCCAGGAGTAGAGAGTTAAAGAAGCCTCTATGACAGTCTGTTTCTCTGCTCCCTCTACCCCCAGAGCCCAACCGAGGGGACAGACACATCCCTCCCTCCCAGAGCCCAGCCATGGCCTCCCCAATGTTCACGCACACACACTTACACACACCTGGCCCCGACACTCACATCTCCTCCTCCCCCCACAGCCCAGACAGTCACACCCTCTCCTGCCCAGAGACCCAGAGGGAGAACTAGCCTGATGCTGGGTCCCGGGATTGCATGGAGTTTCCTGTGTGTTGCTGCTGCCATCGTTCAGGGTGTGCTGGGAACTGCAGTTGCTGGGACCCCTCCAGTTCCCTCCACCACCCACTGGCCTTGTCTTCTGTTTGCGAGCTGGGCTGGGCCTGGTCCAGTATCGCCTAGTGGTGTCCAACATCTCTCCAGCCCATTTCGGGGTGCACGAGGAAATTCTGCATGCACAGCATTAATTTCTGCAAAATTCTGCATCGTGCAGTGGTGCAGAATTCCTCTAGGAGTAAAGGGGGAGCGTTGTGATACAGCAGATCAGGAAGACTGCTGAAATGTCTTACGATACTGATCAGAATATGTTAATGTTGTGTTAAAGCAACATGGAGGCTTGTTAAGTTAGCTATTGTATTTGTTGTTCTTTTAGTTAAATTAAGCTATGTCTTAGTTCAGTCAGGAAATTTTAGAAAGGCTCTAAACAAGGGAAGTGTATGTTCTCCAAGAAACGTCTATATGCCACATGTCCTGTATGCTTCTTATGCAAATTGTCTGTTCTTGTGAGGTGCTTCATGCTGGGACAGAGAAACAAAGGGGCCAAGGACAGGACAGTCCCAGGTTGCAGCTTGAGAATAGTAGGACGTTGCATCATATTTCTATATGTAGTTTATATTCTTAATGAAGAATATCTTGAAATCTGTTTGCTCATCAGTAAGATGCTACATTGTGTACTGCATTGTCATGTATGCTACCAGACTGCTAGAAATTCCTACAGCAAGAATAGATTGTGTTTGTGTCCTTGTACTACACACATAACGCAGCACAAAAATAACGGGTTTTTTTCTTTCTTGCCAGATGCATCTCTCCTCATATCAGAGGGAGAGCTGTGGCAATGTGGTGGATGTAATTCATGCACTAGGCAATAGAGCTATCCCTAACACAATGAAGGGCAGGTAGAGTGCATGCAGATAAATGAAAGAATACAGTTCCGCCCCCCCCACCCCCCTTTTGCAATCACAGAGGAAGGTTTCTGATAAAGGGGTGGAAGTGAAAGCAGCAATAAAAATAAAGGTAATATTTAATAAATTAAGAAGAAAATAGCAATGAGTAACAGTAACAGGAAATGCAGACTATTGGTAAGGGAAGCTAAAGTTATCAATGAAACGTCTATGCTCAGCAGGGCTAAATACATCAAAGAATTCCTTCTGACTGTATATCAAAAACAAATGAAATTCCAGCAGTGGTATAAGTCTCATACTGGAAAAGGATGGCAAAATTATCTATGATGATGTAAAATCCATCAGTGTTCCATAAATATTTCTATTCTATATTTTGAAAGAAGCAGGATGACGATTCACATCTTCAGGTAATAATGAAATACTTTCTAGTCTATCAGTAACTAGGGAGGATGGTAAACAGTAACTATTAAGTTAAACATTTGGCAAAAGTCGATAACTTGTGCCCAGGAATATTAAAAGTACCATTAAAGTTGATATTTAACAAATGTTGGAACATCAGAGAAATTCCAGACTACTGCAAAAAACCTAGTATTGAGCCTATATTTCTTAAGGGTAAATGGGATGAAGTGAGGCATCCCTAGGCGTGTTAGCTTGACATCAGTCCTGGGGAAAATCGTGGAACACTGATATGGAATACTATCAGTAAAGAATTAAAGGATGGTAACATGATTAATGCTAGTAAACATTGTTTTACATAAAATAGTTCTTGTCAAACAGACTTTGTCATGAGAGTCAACATTTGGGGCTAGATCCTCAGACTAGGGGGACCAGATGTCTCAATTTTATAAGGACAGTCCCGATTTTAGGGTCTTTTTCTCACATAGAAAATTATCCCTATTGCCCCCTCACCTCCTATCCCATTTTTTTGACTCTTGCTATCTGCCTCAGACAGTGTTACACCACCACTGGGCCAGAGAACGAATGAGTCGCTTTATAGTCCAAAAGTAGGGTACTCATCTTGGATCTGGGAGATCCAGATTCAGATCATTATTCCAGTGACTAATTATTTATACAGATTAATCAGGAACAGATTCAACAGGAGTGTTCATGAGAACCATAGCCCAGTGCTTAGGGCACTCTCCAGAGATGTGGGTTCAAATCCCTGCTTCAGGTCGGGCAAAGGAGCCATTTGAACTCTGGTTTCCCTCTTCCTGGCCCTAAGCACTGATATAAAAGCTATTGGGTAGAGCTTCTTCTTCCTGTGCTGTGTGGGTCCCAACCTGTTAGCCTCTAATACCTATTAAGTCAGGGTCCAGAGGCGAGAATGGTGTGGGAACACCTAGTTTGTGAATCTTCCTGGGACTTACGCGTGAGAAAAGTGCTGGGCATCAGGATTTATGTGGCTATGCACAGTGGCATACTTTTAGGCAACATTATTGGCAGGGATTTTCATAGATTCCAAGGCCATTGTGATAATTGTGTCTTATCTCTTGCATAACACAGGACATAGAGCATCCCCAAAATAATTTCTATCTGAACTAGAAGACGTCTTTAAAAAAATCAGTCTTGATTTAAAAATTGTCAGTGATGGAGAATCCATCTTGGTAAATTGTTCCATGGTTAATTACCTTCACTGTCAAAAAATTATGCCTCATTTCCAGTCTAAATTCGTCTAGCTTCAACTTCCAGCTAGTGTATCGTGTTATACCTTTGTTTGCTGGATGGTAGAGCCCATTATTAAATATTTGTTCCCCATGTAGACTGTGATCAAGTCACTCTTTTATCATCTTTTTGGTAGCCTAAGTAGATTGAACTCCTGGCATCTATCACTGTAAGGTGTTGTTTAATCGTTTAATCTTTCTCGTGAACCCTCTTCCATTTATCACCATCATTTTTTAATTGTGGGGATTAGAACTGGACACAGTATTCCATCAGTGGTGGTGCCAGTGCCACATACAGAGTTAAAATAACCTCTCTACTTCCAATTGAAGTATCGTTTATGCATTTGAGGATTGTGTTAGTCCTTTTGGCTACAGTGTCACACTGGAAACTCATGTTGAGCTGATTATCTATTGTGAACTCCCCAAAATCTTTTTGATGGTCACTACTTCCCAATATATTTATAAATAGGCAAATAAAAGAAAAGGAAAATATTTTCCAAAAATAATCAAAGCTGTTTGGTTTTTAGATATGTAGCGGGGTGATACCCGCTCCCTGCCGGCCAGGGCTGGAATAGCCCTGGAAAGAGGGTTTGTAGCTGGCTGAGCCTGCTAGCAGGCTTAAGTGGAAAGCAGGCTCAGCTGTGTGGCCACGCCCCAAACACTCCAGGCTGTCTAAAAGCCTGGGAGGCAGGAGTTAGAGAGAGAGAGGGACGAGTGAGTTTACTCTGAGGTCAGTCTACTCTGTAGGCAGCAGGAGACAGGGCCTGGCTGCAAAGTACCCGGACTGGGACAGGGCGTGGGTGAGGCAGCGGGGAGCCAGGGAGCTTGAGCTCTAGGGAGAGGGCCCCAGCTTGCTAAGCCTAGGGAAGGCCCGACCCACGGGGTACTGGGGATTGCAAGGGGGCAGTCTCCTCTGCAAGCAGAGGGAGACAAGGCCTGGCTGCTGGGAGCCTTTATCAAAGTACCTGGACTGGGACAGGGCGAGGGCAAGGCAGCTGGGAGCCAGGGAGCGACTAGCTCTAGTGAGAGGGCCCCAGCTTGCTGAGCCTAGGGAAGGCCCGACCCACGGGGTACTGGGGGTTGCAAGGGGGCAGCCCTGGGCTGATAAGAGCAGCAGGCCAACCCTCCTTGCCTGTGATGAGAAGCCATGATACTGCAGTCCGCCCCAGTGAGCGGGGGCAAGTGGTGACTGACAGTGGCACACTCTGAGGCGAGGCGGGGATAGGGGGTAGAGGGTTCCCCTGGGGAGGGGAGACCCTCACACCAAAGGGGGTACTGCAGGGTTGCAGCACCCACAGTTGGAGGGCACCGGGGTCCGGGAGGGACACGGGGCCAGCAAAGGAGCGGGGCATCCACCTGTGGAGGGCGCTCTGGGCGCTGAAGGAGCTGATTCCCCAGACGACCAGCGGGAGGCGCCGCGGGGGTGAGTGGGGACCCCGTTACACGTGGTGGAGAATGTGGGCACTAGCGGTCCGCCCCTGATACAAGGGGCAGGGCACGGACAGCGGGCAGTGGCCGTATCTGAGGCAAGTTGGGAATAGTGGGTGTTGGGTTCCCCAGGGAGGGGAGACCCTAAACCAGGGGGGTACTGCAGGGGTGCAGCACCATCAGTAAGGGGCTCCGGGGTCCGGGAGGGACACGGGGCCAGTGTGGAGAAGCGGACGTCGGCCGGCAGAGGGCGCTCCAGGGTCAAAAAAAGCTAATTCCCAGACGACCAGACGGGGGCGCCGCCGGGTGAGTGACCGACCCCGTTACAAGATACTAAATATTTAACTTATGGAATGATGATGTATTAATATATTAATGAAACACAGCTGATAGAGATGGTGATTGAAACAGTTCATGCTGTAATTTAATTGTAAACCCTTATACATTTTACCATTATATATTTTCATTATTCTGTGTCACAATTTACTTGAATACTGTGTGAGGATTTTGTATAAACGTTTATACGATACAGTTTTATTTCTGCATACATAGTACTACCCATGTATCTATGATTGTAGAAACAGTGAATGGTATTCAATTGCATTCCTTTGTCCTTTTAAGAGTCACAAGTTTCCAATTTTATATTGTTTATTATTGGATCAAAATTGTATTTTATGAAATCTTTTTGGTGGGTATTTACTCTTCATAGTTGCTCATTTGATCTCTACCTTTTAAAATATAATTTAGAACAGACACTTATTTCTGATTTATTTATTTTTTAGCTTGTTTTTGTCCTCAAACCACTTAGTGAAATTAACACTTTGGGGAAGTTCAGAGTTTGTAAAAATAATAAAAATATTGAATTCTGATTTATCTCAACTTTATGCTTTGGATTTTATTATTATAACGAGAGCCAGGGCTTCAGTGACTGGGGGGCTTGTCTTCACTACCGCTGCTGGTTGATCTAAGCTACACAGTTTGAGTTACGTTAGTAGCATAACTCAAGTCAGTGAATTGAGTTAGTCACAGAGACATAACTGGGAGTAATTTACATGTTGGAGTATGAGTGGGCAAACTTTTTGGCCCGAGGACCACATTGGGTTTACAAAATTATATGGAGGTCTGGGTAGGGAAGGCCCTGCCCCCAATCTGGCCCCCTCCCACCCCCTGACTGCCCCCCCCCCTCAGAACCATCAACCCTTCCAATCCCCCCCCTCCCCCCGCTCCTTTTTCCCTGATCGACCCCTCTGGAGACACCCCCCCAACTCTAAATGCGTCCCCAGGACCCCACCCCTCATCTAAGCCCCCCTGCTCCTTGTCTCCTGACTACCCCCTCCATAGACCCCCTACCCCTAATCACTCCCCAAAGATCCCACCCCCTAAGTCCCCTGCTCCTTTCCCCTGACCCCCCCCCTCCAGACACTCCCCTACCCCCTAATCACACCGCAGGACCCTACCCCCCATTCAACCCCTCTGCTCCCTAACCCCTAGCCACTCCCACCCCCTGACAAGCCCCCGGGGACTCCCACGCGCTATCCAACCCCCCATTCACTACCCCCCCCCCGAAGACCCTCTGCCCCCTTATGCAGCCCCACGCCCGGCCCCACCACAGCCCGCTTACCCCACCACCGCTAAGAATAGCATGTCTGGCCTGCAGCCACTGATCCACTGGAGCGCTGATCCACTTCTGTCTGGCCCGGAGCCAAACATGTGGTCCTGCAGCCCTGCCCCTGAGAGCTGAGGCCGGGGGAGGGAAACTGCGGGGGAGGGGGGAAGGGCGCGGAGCAGCCTCCCCAGCCGGTCACGCAGTCACACAGCCCTGCCCCTGAGAGCAGCTTCGCCTGCGGCCACGGGGGAAGTAGACAGCGGGGGAGAGGCCAGAGCAGCCTCCCCAGTTGGTTGCGCAGCCGCGCCCCCCAGAGCTGCTTCGTGTGACCCACAGAGGCCGCAGGGGTGGGAGAGAGGTAGGGCGGGGCGGAGCAGCTTCCCGAGCTGGACCTCGGGGGCCGGTTGTGAGGAGCCCGCGGGCCGGATGCGGCCCACGGGCCATAGTTTGCCCATCCCTGTGTTGGAGGCTGTTTGTGAGCATCAAAACCAAGTGTCAATGGCCTGCAGAAGGTACCCAGGTTGGGGCTAGGCTGTTCAGACCCATAATAGTGTACAGTAGTGTACAGAGACAGTGGTACAGAATGCAGTGACTCCCTGGCTTACTGAAGCGTCTCACTATGCTCAGAGCCTAGGGCTCTGTGACCTGTAGCAGCTGATTGCTGAGTTCAGAATTGGCACCTCAGTCCACTGTAATGCTGGTGTCATGAGACTACAGATCCAATCAGCAGGAGTGTTCAAGATGAAGCCAGCTGAGTTTTAAAAGCGAGCTGATGCCAGGGCTCTCTCTCCCAGGTGCTGAACTTTAAGGCTTCTGTCCCCAGCTTGGTTCAAAGTAGCCCATATCTGTTGATCATCAGGACATGCTGCACAGCTGATCCCATTTCCCAGGCTTTTGTGGAGGGGGCATGGACTGAGGACTGGGATTTGTACACTGAGTGTTGGGAATTGCAGCTACTCTGTTCATTGTTTCTTTTCTTTTAGCGGCTGCTGTATTCGGGAGGGGGGTTGGTGGCTTGCATTGTTAATACATGGCAAAGGGATCTAGAGATCTGGATAATTAAATGTTTTGAGAAAAGTAAATAGCATAAAGGACATGAGTAATGCATTATTCTACACCTCCTTAGTCTGTTAAGATGTTATGTTTCACTCACACAGTGCAGATTAGGGGTTTGCCCTGGGCCAGAGCAAGTGAGGGTCCCTCCCCGTCCCTTCTGCCTGTAGTTCCCTCCTCACCCCCTTCCAGTGATCCTGCTGGGGAGAGCAGTTGGGGTGGGTGGGGGACTAGTACATGCCTTTGTCTGATGGGGAGAGGGGGGCCGCAGAGGTGCGACCTGTGGGAAGTTCTGTTGCATTGCAAAGCAGCTTACATGGGCTAGCTAGCCCGTGTGACCCAGGGGCTACAGCGCTGGGGTGGGGGGTTCCCCCGTAAAAGGCTCAAGGGCTTATGCAAGCAAATAGGGGACAGCGCATTCAATTGGGGAATGACCCAGAGGGACAGGGACCAAGGGCGTGCAATAAATGACACTAGAAAATAACCTGACTCCGGTTTGCCACAGGAAGAAAAATCCGTGATTCCAGCTGGAAGGCCCCACAATCAACTATTGCTTACAAAGAGGCCACCCCGCTGAAAGAGGTGGGGTGAACTTGCCAAGCAGAGGGATGCTGTGCTGGCATTCCTGTTGAACTGAGGTGTGACACAGAGTTGAGGTGCTCCTAGAGATCAAAGCTGCCCTAGAGGGAGTGAAAAGCAGTCCAGCCTGAACGAAAACATGATCTAAAGCAGTGGTCCTTGGCCCCCTTCAGAAGGAATATAAACAAGCGCTGGAGGCTTCTTAGAAGGAACAAGGATCTGGTGACTTCTCAGGAAGGATTGTCAGATGGCTGGAAAGCAGAGAATAAATCCAGTGAGCTGGAAGCAAAAATGTTATTGGATAATGGATGAATTAATTGGAGATTGGTCCTGCTTTGAGCCTAGAACCTCCCGAGGTCCCTCCCAACCCTGATCTTCTATGATTCTACCATGAACAGTTGCAAAACTGTCTGACCGGACTTAGGAACTCCATGGCAGAATGCTCCGCCTGGCAGTATTCTTATTTCACTGTCTGTTTAAAAGCTCATCTCAAAGGCATTATGCAGCCATTGATTGAGAGATTCTGGGAGATGAGAATCCACCACACCCCTTGGGTGAGCTCCTCCAGAGCTCGGCTGCCCTCATTGTTAAAAACAGGCACCTTATCTACATTCACATGAGTGACTTCAACTTCGGTGGCATGGTAAGGGGGCGGGGCCCAGAGCCAGGGGATTGGGTAAGGGGCAGGGAGTCCCAGGGGGCAGTCAGGGAGCAGGAGGAGTTGGATGGTGCGTGGGAGTCCCGGGTGTGTGTGTCGGGGTGGGGGGGTGTGTGTGGATAGGAGCAGTCGGGACAGAGAGCGGAGGTGTGGGGGGAGGGTCCTGGGGGGGCAGTTAGAGTGGAGGGGGTCTTGGGAAGGGGCGGTCAGGTGACAGGGATCAGGAGGGAGGTTGGATGGGTCGGGGATTCTGAGGGGGGGTGTCGGGGGGGGGGAGTGAGTGGGGGCCGGATAGGGGGCGGGGCCAGGCTGTTTGGGGAGGCATAGCCTTCCCTCCCCCACCCTCCATACAATTTTGCAATCCCGGCGTGGCCCTTGGGCCAAAAAGTTTGCCCAGCCCTGGTCTAGCCAGGGCCTATGTCTCATCACAACCCTCCCCCTCCATCTCGGTTATAAGGAACACAGCCACCAGGGGGCAGTCAAACCCCGGGCTGGGCGAGAGGTGGGGATAAGGGGTTAGCTTGTGCTGAAATCAATCCCGCAGGCCGGGGGTTCTCGTCCTGCCCCTGGCTCCTTCCCCTGGGGCCAACAGGGGCTTTGCACTTCCAGCCTTCAAGTACTGGCCACACCGGTGCCCTTTCCATGGGGCCCGTTCTCCAGAGCAGTCTCAGGGGTTGGCCGCCCGTGGACGTGGGGCCGAGAACCTGAAGCACATTCAGAGGGGCCTTCAGGCAGGGAGTCAAGTCACCTGGGTGCTCCCCTTTGCTGCCCCCCAGCTCCCAACCCCCCTCGGCTGGGCCAGTGTGAGCTGACACCCCCCCACACACACACCTCCCCCATGTCACTCATCCCCGCCGGGGGGAGGGGGGGGGCTTTTTCACCGTCCACTGAGCTCTGCTACCACGGGGCAGCAGGGAACCGGACCCTTCGAGGGCTGGCTTCGCAGCCCGGAGGGGAGAGTCGCCGGCCTGACGGCAGCCAGGGGCAATGACAGGTCAGGGACGAAGGGCCAGTCCCAGACACCCCCTTCCCACCACCCCCCCCAAGGCAGCTTCTGGCAAGCTGATACTAACATGCCCAAAGGAGGGCGCTGTCCCCTGCACCGCTGTCCCCATAGCTCCTCCAGCCTTTAGGAAGGAAGGCTAGTCTCGGGGGTAAGGTACACAGCTGGGGATCAGGAGGTCTAGGTCCCAGACTTCCTAATAAGCATCCTCCAGCCCCCCACCTCCTGGCTTGCTGCCCCAATCCGGTCCCCTTTCCAGCCCCCCACTGCCCCCCTCCCCCCAGCTCTCCCTCAACCCCTCTCCAGCCTCCATCAGTCCAGCCCTAGGCTCTCCCAGTCCTGATCCCATCTCCTCCACCCCAGGTCCTTTAGCTCCACCCCCTTTCCCTGATCCACCCCCCAGCCTTGGTTCAGGACCCCACAAGCCCCCCCAGCTCCTCCCCTCAGACCCCTTCAGTGGCTCTGATCCCGCATTGGCCCCAGCGCTGATCCAGACCCCCTGAGCTCCACTTGTCCCCTTCCCCAGCCTGAGCAGCTCCAGCCCAGCCCCCCAGTTCTGCTCCTACTGCCCCTCCCGTGTCCCCCTCCGGCTCCGATCTAGCTCCCCCTCCCCAGTTTGACCCCCACCCCATAAAAAGGGGCCAATGCTTTTCGCTTGTTTCAGCGGGGGGGGGGGGGGCGTGTCCCCTGTCTCTGCCATGCCACCTTGCCTTCCCCATGTGTCCCTGTCGGCTGCTCATGCCTGGAGCCATTCCAAACAGAGCCCCCCCATCCTAGTCACCCCCTTTGCCCCGCCCTGGGCCCCTCTCCATTGCGGAGCATTGTGGCTCAACTCCAGGGGCGGGGGGGGGGGGCTGGTAGTGGCAGGAACATGTGGGCTAGATCCAGGGGCCCTCCATGGCCAGCAGCCCCCTGCAACACCAGCACAGACAGCTCCCCCCCTGGATTGCCGGACGCCTGGGTTCTATCGATCGGTCTATGATCTGTTTACACCTTCAGGCAGTGGGTACGCCGGCTTCCAGACCCCTGGGTCCTAGCCACCGTACCAGTCGGGGGTGCAATCCCCAGAGATCTCCAGCCTGGGACTCCTGCATTCAAAATCATTCCCTGATTGGGCCCCCCCCCATAACTCTGTGGGCCCGGGCGCGGCTGGTTGCCCCCTTGGCGCTGCAGTGATGGAAGCAAAAGGCGCCCAAGTTCCAGGTCACTAAGCTGGGTACAGGCCTCGGCCGTTGGCTCTGGCTGTGCTATTTTGTCCCCCTGCCCACGTGCTGGGTTTAGCGCGGAGACTCAGCTCCCTGCTGGACTTGAAGTCCAGATGCTAAAGCCATTCCAGGCACGGGGCGTCTGGCCCGCCCTGGCCATGGGCCGGGGAAGAGGGGCAGCTCAGTGCCCAACGGGGGCTTTTCACTGGCCGCGAGCACAGGCGGGGGGATGGATTCCTGCCCCTTCTCCCGGCAGCGTGGAAAGGCGAGGGGCGAGGGGACGGGCGCGCAGGAAACATGAACAATCCCCCGGCTCCGCGAACAGCCATTTATTGTACAGAGACGCCCTAGCAGGTGCGGTTGGGCTACGGGGGGTAGCTAGGCTGGGAGGAAACGTGAGATCTCTGAGCGGGTTCCGACTTGTGCCTTGATTCCTGGTAAGCTTCCAGCGCGGGTCACGGGAGGGTCTGCCAAGCGTGCGTCCCCCTCCTCTGTCTCTGGATTAATTCCTCGAGCGGAACAGGGAAATGCCGTGACCGACGAGTCTCGCGCCTAGTCTCAGCGCAGGGAGCCACCACCGGGTGACGCGAATGGGCTGGACGGGGGGGAAAGAAGAGTGTTAATGTCTACACGGAGACACCCCCCCCTCCCCGGCTTCTGAGAGTGTTCGTTTCACTTCACCATCTGCACCTTGCCAAATCTCTGAGGGTTGGTTGGTTTAGGGAGAGGCGGGTGGCGGAGGCCTATTCTCACGTGCGTGGTGCGGCCCCTGCTGGGGAGCTGAGTTCGAGCCTGGCGCTAGGCCGAGAGCCGCTGGGAATGGCCAGGAAGGGAGGGCTGGAATTCTACATCCCGGGAGAAGCGTCTGATGTAGCTGCTGGGGCTCTCGCTGGGGGCATGGGGAAGGGGTTGGCTTTCGGGAGGAAAGTGCTCTTGGCTGCGGGATGACACCACACGAACGGGGTCTGTGCTGGGGAGGAACCGGGATTCCCAGCTGGAGGGTCGATGTTCTGGAGAAACCCTTTCATGTGGGGATCCAGATCACATACTACGTCCTCGCTGGGCCTGCAACAAAGCTCACTGAATTCACTGGAAAGAGGGGCATGGACTTCACTTGATGTCTGGGTGAGGCCTTTCGACTTGGACTGAGGGTTGGTCCAGCCCAGCCAAGGCAGATCCTAGCGTGGGACGGACCTGGAAGCCAAGGGGTGTCTCGGTCCCATGCAGGGGGGGAGGATTTGACTCCTCTCTCTGTTTGGCAGGAGTGGGTTTGCAGGTGAATGTATCCAAAGCAGATGCCCCAGGGGCATTGTCACCCTGGGGAGACGCTGCCCCAGCCCCACTCGTTCAAGGGATAAGTTCTCCCCTGCCTCGCCCCCGAATCACCTGGTCGGAAAGCTCACCTGCGGAGGGGCGACGTCACAGGTGATTGCGATGACAGGGCATGTTTCCAGGGTGGAGAAGTGTCCTGAGCAGTCTCTGACCAGCTGCAAGAGAGGGAAGAAAGGGGACAATAGCTTAGTGTCTGTCTAAACAGCAGTTGCGGAGGTGTGGCTGCCGCTCACGGCGGGATACCCCAGCTCACTTTCATCTAGGGAGATCTAGGGGAATCTGAGGGCTGGTCTACACTGCAAAGTTACAGCGGCGTAGCCACGTCTCTCTCAGGGTAACACCCCCACCCCCCTAGGAGATGTAGCTGTGCCCTCCTCACCCTCTGTGCAGACAGCACTAGGTTGAGGGACGGATTCTTCCCTCGACCTAGCTACCGCAGTGGATTATTGACAGCAACTGGAGACCCCTGCCCGTCACTGCTGTCCGCACTGCAACAGCTCAGGTGCAGCCCTTCAGCGGTGCCACTGTTGTGTTGTAAGTGTGGACGTGGCTTGCGTGCCCCCCGCCGGGGACCCTGGGTTCACACGGGAGCCGCTAGCCCGTGCCACCCTGGCCTGACTGATGCTGTTATTCGAGCGCGCTTTGATCTAGCTCAATCAAAGCCGGCTGGAGTATGTGCAGCGTTGACATACCTGACGTCTGCAGGTGTGCTGAGCTCAGATCTACCGGTTCCTGGATGCCTGATCCTAGATGCGGGGGGTTTCCATGGGGGGGGAAGGGTCTTGTTTCTGCAAATTTGTTTTACTGTTTCTAGTGCTAAAAGCAGACCGAAGTAGGATGGTGCTTTTTTCGGCTTGTAGCACGTGGGGCAGTAACTCAAAACAAATCCTTTTAGCAGAAAAAAACACCCTCCTCCTCTCTCCTGATAGAAACCCCTCACCACTCACATCTGGAAGCAGGTGTTCAGGCCCGTATGGATCAGATCTCACCCCTCTTGTGGTGCGAAGTCGCTGAATCTGTGTCCTGTCACTGCCCTGACCACTAGACCATGCAGCTGCAGTTTGAGGTGAAATCCAGTCGCCAGCTGGCATCACTGACTGACTTCTTTAATGTGTTTCTATCTGATCTCCCCTGGATCCTCCCTTTGTTCTGATATTCAGTCAGCCTGGGGGGCTGTTGAAAACCTTCAGAGAGGAACCATGGGTCTGTGTTGTTGGGCTTTTCCCCCACAGGGGCTGAGCACCTGTAGCTCATAATGACTGCGACTGGGGCTTCAAGTGATGGGTATGTTCCTTTTATTTGTTCTTTACGCAGCACACAGTCAACCTGTGGAACTCCTTGCCTGAGGAGGTTGTGAAGGCTAGGACTAGAACAGGGTTTAAAAGAGAACTGGAGAAATTCATGCAGGTGCCTAACTGCAGGTATCTCTGGGCCTGAAGCTGTGCACCCCAAAAAATGGAGACACCCACAACGAGAGGCCATTTTTGAAATTCTGACTGTGAAATTGTTGGCTGAACTCTTGGGAAGCTGCATCCCTCCCTTCCCCTGAAACAAAAACACCCATATCCCGGGGGGGGAGGGGCAGCGGTGGCAGAGAACGGTCCATTTCCCTATCATTTGTTCCCTGCGGGAACTTTTCTAACCCTCTGTCCTGCCCATTTCCCAGAATCCCTCGTACCCAGGGCTTCCATCTCTTGTCTTGGGGCACAGCCTAAACACCGTGCCATGCATTTTTTTCCTGATCTTCAGCACAGTTCCCCCCCCCCCACACACACACACACACACCCCACTTTCCCCGCTAGGGCTGGTGGGTTGACAGACCTGAGAACAGATCTGTCTGCATTGTGAGTATGGTACTGGCATAAGGTGCTAGAACGAGGGGTACTGGGGGGGGTCGCTGCTCCCCCTGGTTCGAAGCGGTTTCCATTATATGCAGGGGTGACCCACTCTGGTTCAGTGGCTGTCAGCACCCCCGCTGTACAAATTGTTCCAGCCCCCCCCCCCGACATTGGGCTAAATTCACGGCTGGGACACGCAAAAGAAACCTCCAGCCTACGTCCCTGCAGCTTCATGTACAGCAGTGGGTTTGGCTCAAGAGGTTCTGTGAGGATCCATTGGATCGTTCTAGGTCACAACATCACAATGTAAAGCCAAAGGCAGGTGTCCCCGGTTTCCCTCAGGAGAGCTGGCTGCTCATCCCAGCGGAGGTGGGCTACACCGGAGAACACGGTTCCTTACCCCATTGTCTCTGAAGGAGCATTGCTCCACCGTGATTTGGCCTGACGCCAGGCACGTGGTCTCCATGATGGTGAAGTTCAGCTGAAGAATATCAGGTACGGTGCCCTGGGCCTGAGAGACAACCAGTAAAGGAACAAGGTCACCGGCTCGTGGTGATTAGCATCACGCTGGGCCCAGCCACTGCGCCAAATGCAGCCTCAGCCTTTGGGACCCGTCCTTGGTGCCCTTAAACTGAAACCCTTGGTATGAAGCAGGGCTGCAAGGTGGACCTTGGTGTGGCGGATGGAGGCAGGGGACAGTCTAGTGCAGGGGTCTCCAGCGCAAATGACCACTGGGACTAGTGCATTTGGCCCAAGGGCCGCATCATTGACACGCCCCCCCTCGCTGCTCCCGGCCCCGCCCCCTGCTCCACCCAGGCCATGAGGCCACACCCCTGCCCACCCCTTCCCTGCCCCTTTCCAACCCCTTCCCCGAAGTCCCCACCCCAACACTGCCCCCTCCCTGCCACCAGGGGATGTAGGAGGGGTGCAGGGTGTGGCAGGGGCTCAGGGCAGGGAGTTGAGGTGCAGGAGGGGTGCAGGATGCAGCAGGGGGCAGGGAGTTGGTGTGTGGGGTGCAACAGGGGTGAGGGGTGTGGCAGGGGGTCGGGGTGCAGGAGGGTGCGGCAGGAGGCTCAGGGCAGGGAGTTGGGGTGTGGTAGGGGGCTCAGGGTAGGGATTTGGGGGTGTGGTGGGGTCTCAGGGCAGGGAGTTGGGGTGCAGGAGGGGTGTGGCAGGCGGCTCTCGGCAGGGAGTTGGGGTGTGGTAGGGGTCTCAGGGCAGGGAGTTGGAGTGCAGGAGGGGTCTCAGGGCAGGGAGTTGGAGTGCAGGAGGGGTCTCAGGGCAGGGAGTTGGGGTGTGGTAGGGGTCTCAGGGCAGGGAGTTGGGGTGTGGTAGGGGGCTCAGGGCAGGGAGTTGGGGTGCAGGAGGGGTGTGGCAGGCGGCTCTCGGCAGGGAGTTGGGGTGTGGTAGGGGTCTCAGGGCAGGGAGTTGGAGTGCAGGAGGGGTCTCAGGGCAGGGAGTTGGGGTGTGGTAGGGGTCTCAGGGCAGAGAGTTGGGGTGTGGTAGGGGTCTCAGGGCAGGGAGTTGGGGTGTGGTAGGGGGCTCAGGGCAGGGATTTGGGGGTGTGGTAGGGGTCTCAGGGCAGGGAGTTGGGGTGCAGGAGGGGGCTCAGGGCAGGGAGTTGGGGTGTGGTAGGGGGCTCAGGGTAGGGATTTGGGGGTGTGGTAGGGGTCTCAGGGCAGGGAGTTGGGTTGCAGGAGGGGTGTGGCAGGCGGCTCTCGGCAGGGAGTTGGGGTGTGGTAGGGGGTTCAGGGTAGGGATTTGGGGGTGTGGTAGGGGTCTCAGGGCAGGGAGTTGGGGTGTGGTAGGGGGCTCAGGGTAGGGATTTGGGGGTGTGGTAGGGGTCTCAGGGCAGGGAGTTGGGGTGCAGGAGGGGTGTGGCAGGCGGCTCTCGGCAGGGAATTGGGGTGTGGTAGGGGTCTCAGGGCAGGGAGTTGGGCTGCAGGAGGGGGCTCAGGGCAAGTATTGGTAGGACAGCCTTGCACCATTCAACCAGCTGTGACTATTTCAATCATTCTGTATGTACAGTGTCTACATGAGTGAGGTATGTCAGGCTAATCCTGTTCCACCAGCAGCTCCCTCACCCCACGACCGGCCATAGTTAACCCTTCTGAAATGTATTTTTATTTCAGTGTCTGTTGTTTGGGGGATAGAAAGCAAGCCCAGCGTTATGAATTCCTAATGAGCTGGGGTTTATTCCTGACTCTGCCACTGGCCCCTTGGGTGCCCTTGGGCAAGTCATTTCCCCTGTCTGTGCCTCAGTTTCCCCATCTGTAAAATGGGGGCGATGCTACTGGCTTCCTTTGAGAGCTCCTGAGGCAAAGCGCTAGATAAGAGCTGGATAGTCTTACTGAGGACAGGCTGAGTAGTGGAGTGGCACAGGCATCTAGCAGCCTCCTCTAAGATGGGGTGGGGCCCATTGAGCTAATCCCTGTGCGCGCACATAGTGAGAAACAAACAGAGGTTTCTGCCCCAAGGAGTTTATCCTCTAACTACACAAGGCAGCCAAAGAATGGGACAGGCCCAAGGCCACACTGTAAATCAGTGGCAGAGCCAGGTTTCGAATCCAGGGCCCCCCAGTTCCAATCCCGTGCTTCAGCCACCGGCCCACACCGCCTCTCGGTGTCGTTAGAACAGCGAAAGGACAGCGGGTCTGATCCAGCCCCCTCCCCCCCCCCCACTGGGGTCTATTTCACGGGCTATGGAGCAGGCGCTGAGTGATCCGGGGGAGCGGTGACAGGCTCAGAGAGACTCACGTGTCACTGCCGGGGTTTCAAACAGCCGCTAGCGAAGGGAACCCTTCGGCACTCACCACGTCAGGCGGAGGGGTGGCGGTGAGGAGGCGGAAGGCGTATTTCACCGTCGGGCCCTGGTTGTAGAAGTCGATGGCCTGGGCGATGGCCAGCTCGTAGGGCTGAGGGGTCTGTACGGGGGCCGTGGTAGCCATGGTGACCAGCAGCAGCAGGACTGCCCAGCAGCTCGCCATCCTGGGTCCTCTTTGTTCCAAGCTAAGGTGGGAGGGCAGTGCCCGGGCGCTTTATATACACTGCCTCGCCCACCGCTTTGGGCAAAGGGGGCTGATTGGCTCATTGCCTCCCGCGCATGGCTCTTCCTCAAAGCTGTGGCTTTCTCCTTCTCCCACAGGAAAGCCTTGTCAGCCAGTGAGCCGGTGCCTGCAAAGAGAGGGGCTTTGAAACCTCGCTCTGTATCTATCCGGGCAATAGGGAGAGCAAAAAAAAACATCCACGGAGAGGACCAAACCGACTCTCCCACCCCACGGCTGCACCCAGGCAAGGGGCAGCCATTTTGAGCTGCCTCCACTACAAATAACGGGGTCAGAGAAGACCAGAGGTGACCTGCTTGTACGTGCCAATAGTCCCTCTTCTAATCACGTTCGCTGACACCGTCTCCACGGCAGCCGCTGAAGTGGTGCCGTTGTGGGACTGAAGTCTGGATGCTTCCTACATCGAGGGAAGAGGGTTTTTCTGCCTGCGTAGTTAAATTATCTGGCTGAGCAGTGGCAGGGATGTTGATGGAAGGATGCTACACCGGGAGTTAGGCTGACTGAAGTACACCGCTCAGGGCAAGGAATCTGCTAGGTTGATCTAATTTCTGAGTATAGACAAGGCCTAAGACAAAAATAAAGACAGAATAACTGGTTTGCTGGGGATACCTAACTAGAGACCAGCAAAGAAATCAAATCCCCAGGAGCCATTTAATTTAAATACTGAGGCACTGTGGAGAGTTCTCTGTACAGGCCCGGGGCCTCTCTTAGGGAGGGGGTGGAATCCAAGTTGACTGGAAGGAGGGAGCAGGGATAGCTCTGAGGGTGTCAGCCGGCCAGTGGCCAACACCCGAGCGGGGCTCCAGGGACTCCTGTACATTCCCCCGGTTTGGGGGCAGGTCCCACTGGTTTTCCCAGGAGAATCGTCACGGAGATTTCCTCCAAAAATGTCCCCTGACCCATGGCTTTTCACACAGGAGGGGCCCAGGTTAAGAGTCAGAGCTTAGTGATCTATCTGAAGATGGTAAGAGGGAATTTTGGATGCCCGGTGTTTCTACTGCAGCAATGAAACCGCACCAATGGAAAACTTGCAGTGTCTGAGTGAGGCCCCATTCTGGCCACTTTTCAAGGGCTTTGGTGAGGTATGTAGCCAGGAAGCCTGGGCTGCCCGGTACTGAGCAGAGAGGAGATGGGTTGTCCGGTTCATACTTTTACTGGAAGCCTTCTAGCAATTTTCCAGCAGCCTTGGATTATAGTTCCATCTGGTGGATGGGAAATCCCCAGGTTTGGAGTGAGACGCAGCATAGAGAAGGTTATGCTTCTTGTCACAGTTTAAGGGTAACTACACCTGTAATCACCCCCACCCCCATTGTCCATGCTAAGAACGCCCAGTTGGGTCTCAGGTCTCCAGTTATCACCTGTCTCTGGGCAGGGACCCTTGTCCTGCTCCATTCTGAGCTGGGATTTTAAGTCTGCACAACTCTCTGCCTTATACTGTGGTATCCCCGGCAAGCCAGTCTGCCTACTAGCCATCCCTGTGCTTTGCTGTCTCCGAGGGCTATGAACAGTGTGTTGCCAGCAGTTACAAGTTCAGTACCAGGCAAGCTACAAGTAGTTACAGGTCTTCTAAGCATATTTATTTGCGAGATAAAAGCATTGCAGAGATAACAGATAATAAACAATACACAGATGTAAACACACACTAACTCTACAAGGAGTTGCCAATCAGTTTTATGGGGCCCTACTGGGCCAAAGTCTTTCCAACTCTTCTGCAGAGGTTGGGGCCTCCTTGAGCAGATGATCCTGGTCATTTGCTGGATCAGAAAGTTCTGAGTCTGTTTAAACACTATTTCGCTTTGGCCTGTGGAAAACCCGGTCTGAACCAATATATGGAAGCCCCAGGGGGTGTTTACAACCTACGTGATTCACTTTTATCACACACACACACACACAGTTTTTGGTTCCTGGAGGAGTTGTTGGTAACCTCCCTCCTGGAGTTGCATACAATTCTTGGCCTACTGTGATACATACATTTAAGACACAATGGCTCCCACAGCCATTGTGTGGGGTTGCGATATCTATCACGGCTCTCACCTTAGCAATGAAAGGAAATTCCATTCCACTGCTGCACAATGGCATGGTATGTCCTTTCTTTCCA
Organism: Sternotherus odoratus; assembly: GCA_032164245.1. NCBI lineage: Eukaryota > Metazoa > Chordata > Testudines > Kinosternidae > Sternotherus > Sternotherus odoratus. The sequence continues at coordinate 219,820,977 of JAVMKO010000002.1, read as the reverse complement.
GTGCTAACTAGTAAGGCAGTAGTTTTTACATTCAGAAGAGCAAATAAATCCCTCTTTTGTCCATAGGATTCAGCCAAGTTTGAGCTATTTTTGGTGGTGGGGGGGGGGGGGATTCTTTTTTTCTTAAATGAGCTGAGAGATATTTATTCCTCAAAAGGCAAAAAAGGCAATCCAGAAATAGAAGGGGGAGGAGGAGGATTTGAGCCCAACTCTGGGAAGAACCTTCATTTTGTAAGCATTGTGTTAGCCTTTGCCAAGCAAGTCACATACCAAGATATCTCCAGTGTTGAAGAACCAGTGTTGAGCAGGGGGTTGGACTAGACGACCTCCTGAGGTCCCTTCCAACCCTGATATTCTATGATTCTATGAACCTCTGACCTCTGTGTTAAGCAGTTTTCAGAATGCAATGTACAGAGCTGTTCCTCATACCTTGATCGCTGGGTATGAAACACACACATTGGGCAACTGGGAGGCGGATTGTGATTCACCAACAAAGAACTTCTGCACTGGATCAGACCAATGGTCCACCAAGGCCAGGATGCCATCTCTGACAGTGACCAGTACCAGCTGATTCAGAGGAAATTGCAAGAAACCCTACAGTGCACAATTATGGGGTATCCTGCTCTGAGGAGAAATTTCCTCCTGACCCCAATTAGTTAGAGGTTGATTTGTGCCCTGAAGCATGAGGTTTTGTATCCCTTCCAAAATTCTTGTTTCTTTTCTAATCTTCATTATAATCACTCTGGATATTCTTATTAGCCTTATAAATATCTAATCTAAATCTGAATCTTGCTAAGCCCCTGGCCTCAGAATATCTTATGGGAATGAGCTGCAGAATTCTGCCTTGCGTGGCAAAAGCATTTCCTTTGATCCGTTTTAAATGTTATTGTAACTAATTAATAATTGATTACGTTGAATTACACTCTTGTGTTTTGGCATCAGTCATCCGGAAAGGAAGCATGTTGGATTTAAATGTATTCTTTTTAGAGACAGAAGCCCAATATCTTTTCCCACTGCACCTTGGTAATGAAACTGGTTATGGAAAATACACAATTCTGTAGATCTTTGAGACTTTTGTTTTCACTGGAGACGGTGAAACAACATTTACAGCGGGGAGCTGGGACAGGGAGGTAGGAGGGGAAAGAATTATATATTGAAAGTGCAGTGCAAAAGAGTCTAAAGCCCCTGAGCCTGCAATCTTTATTCACACAGGCAGTTGTGTGGCAGGCAACGAAGCTATTCACATACGGATTTGTGGGATCGCACTCTTATGGTGTGTCAAATCCTGTTTATTTGGTAAAATAGATGTTAGGAAATGGACAGTGGAATTAAGGGCAATATGGGATGCTGATTTACAGACTGGTGTTTGCAATCCAATTTGAACAATGTCCTACATTGCACAGGGAAGGGACAGGTGTTATCACTAGAATGGGTCAGCCTACTTTTCGCCAGAAATATCCTTTTGACCAAAGCAAACCTGTTCGTGAAACATGTTCCGATTGGTTAAAATGTTTTGGTTTTGACTAAAAATCGCAAAACGAAATTGTGGGGGTATGAAAACTTGAGCTGAACATTTCAAAATCTTGTAACGATCATTTTGTTTTGTTTCGTGTGTGTGTGCCTGGGATTTTTTTTTTCACTTTCACCCCCCTGGAAACAAAAGGGAGGGCGGGCGGGGGATTTCCTCGATAAAATGAAATATTTAGACAAATTTCAAATACTTTCAAAATGCCCCCAAACTGAATTTTTGTTGGGAAAAAAGACCCACGTTACCAAAAAATGTGGAATGAGACCTTGATCACTTTGATCGATCGGTCCATCAGCCCTCACAGAGAGAAAGCTGATCACAACACATCCTTCACGTTGTTCTAGCTAGCTAGTCCTTCAGCCACTTGCTGGCCAGGCTCTCAGTGACACCAGACTGAACGATACCAAAACTGTTAATATCTATAGAATTTTGCTTTGCTCAATATGCTTCCTTTCCCAACCAACTCTCATTATAAAATGGGATGTGTGTGACTCCAAGGAGACTGGCCGCTTTTGAAATCAGATTAATCTCTGTGCCATGTGGGGCATATGCTTGCTCCCTAAATCAGTGGTCTATAAATCCCCAGTCTCTTCCAGACCGTGATCCCAGGTAACAACAGAAGAGAGTTCCAGGCCCCCTTCCCATCTCATCTAGCCAGGAGAGATGGGATATGGCTGCTTCCCACTGGACCCTGATGACTGAGCTGGAGTATTAAATGCTCTAGCATAGGGAACACAGCTAAACCTGCATGCTCCAGGTGTGTCAGGTGCAGGATTAATGCTGGACACAGCCACATCCTGCTGCAGCAGGCCCAGGGTTGGGGGAAGGTGTCGGTGCGCTGCGGGAGCCAAGGTGGCACCAGCATGGAGAGGAGTGTTGGCAACATCATCCAGAGAGGAAAGCCAGTGGATCTGGGAGTACACACTGAACCCCCCGCATCACTGGCAGCTAGAAGGGAGAAGAGCCTAGAGTAGGTTGCAGCAGTTCTGGAGCAGAGTACAACCCAGCAGTGCTGAATGGGGAAGGAAGACTGCCATCTCCAGCTACAACTACAGGGGAATTGAAGTGAGAGCAACTCATTACCCAGTTATAGTGTAACCCTATTCTTGTCCAAAGTGTCCTGAGCTAGCTAATAACCCCGTGTGGTAGGACGTTTGACAGATGCCACCTCCAGCAGCAGCTGGCAGGGGAGAGCCCCATCTGTTGAATCATCCCTATTAGAGAATCTGGGTTTTCCTGGGAGATCTCCCATCCAAGTCCTCTCCAATCTCCTTGCTACATAGCTTCCGACCGATAACGCGTGCACCACACAGGGCAACAAATACTGCTTTGGAGTAACTAATGGCATTTTCTGTTAATATCCTCTTGCTTCTATCAGATGCCCTCTTTCTGACCTAAACATCAGTGGCGTTTTCTTTTGTTTCCTGGTTGCTTTCATGGCCTGGGTGCACGTTTCGCAACTGGCTCATGTATTTTTTGGAGTTTAACTAATACAGCTTTTCTGTTGCCTGCTACAGCTGACTTCATTCATATTTTTGGTACCAAATATTGTCATAGACACTCAGTGCTTATCTGCTGCAGTGTTGGGAATAAAGCTGAATGAAATTTTTTTGACTGTTTATTTGCCACGGTCCTAGAGCCTCAGCCCAGAAATCTAAACAGCAATGACGCAGACCCCTAGCCCGAGGCCTGGGAGCCTAAGTCAGCTGTATAGACGTACCCTGAATTACCAAGTCTGTGATGTGGTGCAGTGTCACTAACTGCCATTGACTTCCATTTCACCTCCCATTACTCCAGCTAACGTTCATGAGAGCAGAATGGAATCGACCTTGGGATAATGCATCCCAAGTTGCATTAAAGTAAATATAAGTAATCTGACAAATGCACTGCATGCCCTGGTCTTCTCTCTTAAATGAGTGTTTCCAGCGTGAGTTCAGTACAGTGTTTGCTTCTGAATTTGTCAACTGTGTTACCCATTGTCTGGTGATAGCCTCTTTCCATTGTCCTCTCCAGAGAGTTCTCTTTCATTAGTGTCAGTTGAGATAATGAAAGAGGGTGGTCTGGTTTTCCCTCCGTTTACTTGGCAGTTGGCTAGAATTCCTCTCTGTTCCTTCTTTTGACGCTCTGTAGTTATATTGACAACCGATGGCTTTAGAAATAACCTTGCAACATTCTTGCAGAGGTGTGGTTGTGCAAAAACACTAGACTTACTGTTGACCACCCTACTGGTAACGACCCACAGGCTTTTGTAATCCGGCTCCTTTCAATACTTCTTGGAAAAAAAACCCCACGTAGCTGCTCTTTCCATCTCGGAGAGCTCCGTCCATTTTCCTTGCAGGCCCACGACTCCCCATCCAAGGTTGCAAAGTTAAACCCCATTCTCCTCTCGCTTGTGTCGATGTGAGTCAGGAGTTCATTCTGTTGGAGGCTGGGGAGAAAGTCGTGTGTAAGGTCAAGAAAATTCCCTTCTGGCCAGTTTATTCCATAATTGCTCATTCTTGTACCTTCCTCTGAAACATCTGGCGCTGCAGTAGCGAGGATGCCAGAGATGGTTCGTGAGACAATTCTCTGAAACCTCCCTAATGTATCAATATCCTTCTTGAATTGCGCACCCCAGAATTTGGCAGAGGATTCTGGCCGTGGTCACACCAGCACCAAATAATTTCTTTACTACTTGAGATTCCCCTGTTTATGCATCCCAGGATCAGACTAGCTCTTTGGGACGCACAGTCTGTGACAAAGTCAGACCTGACAGTTCATAGAATATCAGGGTTGGAAGGGATTTTAGGTGATCATCTAGTCCAACCCCCTGCTCAAAGCAGGACCAATCCCACTGTCCCTGACAGATTTTTGCCCAAAAATCAGAACCATCCTATAAAATCAGGACATCTGGTCGCCCAAGATGGATTCCCTCATTTTTTCAGACCACTTTGCGCACTGTAGCAGTTGCAGTATAAATGCCTTGAAAAAATGCTTTACTATGAGAGATTTAAGGAACTTGATCTGATCAGTTTATCAAGTAGGCTGAGGGATTATTGATTACAGGATCGGTACCTTCAGAGGGTAAAAATACTTTTCAATCTAGTAGAGAAAGCATAATAAGAAGCAATGGCTCGAAGTTAACGCTTGATGGATTAAAATGAGAAAGAAGGCACAATTTTTTAACTGTGAGGGTGTTTAGCCGTTGGAACAAAGGGAAGGGGCAGCTTCTCCATCTCTTGATGTCTTGGGATACAGCCTGAATGCCTTCCTGGAAGAGGCCTTAGTCAAACACAAGTTACTGGGCTCAATACAAGGGAAATGGAGTGAAATTCTCAGGCCTGTGTTATACGGGAGGGCAGAATAGATGATCTAACTATCCATTCTAGCCTTGGAATCTATGAAAATAAGTATTAATAATAATGACAGCTAATAATGATCTCTAAATCAGTGACTTGCTTGATTTCAAAGTGAAGGTTGCAGTGGAGTTTCCCATATGATTCGTTAATTATTGCTGCTAATTAGATGTTTAGCCAGTCCCACGCCCATAATAAACAAACTCCAATATTTTAGACTCCTTGCATTTGAAAGAGAGTGAGTGTGTCTTGGGGGAGAGGGAAATTTCATCTCCTCAGACACAAATAACCATATCCCCCCTTTTGGGGTCACTGTTGAGTAGGGTGACCAGATGTCCCATTTTTAAAAGGACAGTCCTGTTTGGGGGGATTTTTTCTTATATAGGCTCCTATTACCGCTCGCTCCCTATCCCATTTTTTCACAGGTGCTGTTTGGTCACCCTACTGTTGAGTGTCCCCACCGGAATAGCACCATTGACGCCGGCTCAGGCTGAAGGTCTGTCGTGGTGGCGAAGAAAGTCCCGGATAGCGTCACTTTCCTGTTTGTCTATGAATTATTATTATTTTTTGCATCCGGGACTCTCTCCCCAGCAGCAGCTCCCGCAGCTCCTTTCCCTGCGGGGCTGGGTCCAGCGGCCCTCTACGGGCGTTATGACCAGGCATGCGGGATTGGAGTGCCTCTCAGGTTTGGCCCAGCTGCCCCTCCGTCATGACCGTGTATGGGAGTGGGTGGGGGGCAGCCAGCATTGCCACCTGGTACGTCAATGCCTGGAGTGCGGGGTGGGCTTGCTCTCCAGCCCCCTCCCCACGTCTCCTCCCAACCCGGATGGGAGCTAGGGTTGCGGGGCAGGGCAAAGGGGGCTATGGAGGGTGGTTGGTGCCCCCCATTTGTCAGAGCATTTTTCGGTCAAAAATCACATGACTTTCTTTAAGCCCATGACGTTTATTAAATGTACCAGGCCTGCCCTGTGATTTTTTTTGTTTAAAAATAAATGCCCTGGCACATCAGGTTCCCTAGGGAGGTGGTGGAATCTCCTTCCTTACAGGTTTGTAAGGTCTGGCTTGACAAAGCCCTGGCTGGGATGAGTTAGTTGGCGTTGGTCCTGCTTTGAGCAGGGGGTTGGACTAGAACCTCGAGAGGTCCCTTCCAATCCTGAGATTCTATGATCTGTCATTGCTTTTACCCTGCTGTCAATGCTGAGAGCAGAATATCCTTCTTTTAGATGAAAGAGCAAATTGTGCAGTTCATGTGAGGTGGCTGAGCAGGGGATGAGGTGGTGTCTTGGGTAACAGACTGCTGATCCACTGTGCTCTACCTGCGCGTTTTATTCCCACTATCACTGGACATTTGTCCAGGGAAATCCTGTGGTGTGTGTTACAGAGGAGACTAACCTAGGTGATCAGTAGCCCCTTCTGGCCCTATAATCTCAGAATCTCTGAATCCAGAGTCATTCCCTGCTCTCATCTATACAGTTTTTCTTTCAGTTGCGGGTTTGTTCCCCAATGATTACATTTGGGGGTGGGGATTTTTGGAGAGGCACAAAGTAGAAGTCCGTTGTGCAAATTCATTGAAAGAGCTTTGCTCGTTGAACTGCTATTGCTTAAACTTTTCTTTTTCTCCCTTTTGGCTGACGAAAACTTTCATTTGTTGCAATATCAGGAGCAAAACCTTGTTAACGTCCACGTATCAATTACATGGTTACCAAATCCTCTCACCGTCAGACTTTGCATCCTGTCAGGAGCATTGTGGATCTAGTAAATTTTAAGGCAGAAGAGATCAGGTAGGGTCAGAGTTTTAAAGGTATTTAGGCACCTTACAATGCAGATGGATGCCTTGTGAGATTTCGAAAAGCACCTAGGCATCTAACTCTCACTGAAGTAATTGCCCTGACCTTCAGTTCTGTGCTCGACTACCATGTTTATAAATATGCTGAAATAAACTGGTTAGTCTCTAAGGTGCTACAAAGTCTTCCTCGTTTTATTCATGTTTATAAAAATTCTGCTCTTCATGTTTCACTTCCAGAAGTTACACAAATGACTGTTTCTGCTCGGTGAAAGCCCATGTCCTGTCCCATGGGTGTAATCCGTAAAATGTAAAACATGGAAAATAACGGAGAATTTAAAAACGGGAGGGCTCCAGACAGCAAACCCCAGTGCTGATGCAACCTGCCACTCTTCTAAACCCAAAGAGCTCTCAGCCTTGCTCGTAGCTGTTCCCATCCCTTGACCCTGACTCAACAGACATTCTAGGCTTCCGAATGACAATCCTGGAATCTTATTGTCTAGGTGGCCTCAGGCCAAGTTCTCTCCTAGGCCCACATGGGATCAAAATCCAGCCCCCAGTGCCCAGTGAATGTCTGATGAGATGATTTCTGTAACCACTGTACTGACTTTGCTTAACTCAGGGTGCCCTGCATTGAGCGTACTCAAGCTGGGGAAAGCGACGGGAGGGAAGAGAGCACAGAGCAGTGGTCTCATGTTGGCTGGGTCCAGAGCGGAGAGAAGGCAAACTGAGTAGAAACTAGGGCCCGGTTTTCCTCTCATTTACATGGTGCAAACTGGGAGTCAGCGGAATTACACACTGGTGTGAGTGAGGGCAGGGCGGGTCCCAAGTATCCAGGAGGATAGGAGGAAACGTGGGAGGAGAGGAGGAGCAACAGAGTCAGAGGAAAAGAGCCAGAGGCAAGGGAGTCCAATTCAATCCTGGTGTACGTGGGCAGGAAGGCTGGCCCTTTAAGGGGAGTCGGGCTTGGCCTAGCCTGCAACGGATCAGTACTCCCGCAGCTGATCCTGGTCAGCCGGGCACAGGGTCAGGTATCAGACCCGCCTGGGAAGGACTGAAGGGATTTCCTTCCCGGGCTGGGGGAGCTCCGCTGTGGAAGGAGAGCTGCAGGAGGGAGGTTTGCTCCTGTGATGGGCTCGGAAGGGAGAGGGCAGCAGGAGAGATGGGAGGCTCTGGAGAAGGCCAGGCCACAGGAGCAAGACTGGGATGGGGGATCCAGCCTGTGGAGAACCAGACTGGGAGGAGAGCTACAGGAGGGAGGTTGGCTCCTGCGATTAGCCGTGAAGCAGAGAGAGGGAAGGGGGCCTATGGGCCCCATGGGACGTTGTGTTTGAACCAATAAGACGTTGTCCTGGAGGGAGGACCTGGAAGACGCTGGGCATGGCCGTGCATCCTTCACGGGCTGCAGCTTGCACGCCTTTAGAAACCACACCTCCTTGTCGCAGGGCTGAGTTTGGCCTGGTTTGTTACTGAGACGAGATGGGTTTAAGGAGGATGTGGATAAATTGGAAAGAGACCAGTGGAGGGCAACAAACCTGATTGGGGGGCTGGAGCACATGATTTATGAGGAGAGGCTGAGGGAACTGGGATTATTTAGGTTGCAGAAGAGAAGAATGAGGGGGGGATTTGATAGCTGCTTTCAACTACTTGAAAGGGGGTTCCAAAGAGGATGGATCTAGACTGTTCTCAGTGGTAGCAGACGACAGAACAAGGAGTAATGGTCTCAAGTTGCAGTGGGGGAGATTTAGATTGGATATTAGGAAAAGCTTTTTCACTAGGAGGGTGGTCAAGCATTGGAATGGGTTACCTAGGGAGGTGGGGGAATCTCCTTCCTTAGAGGTTTTTAAGGTCAGGCTTGACAAAGCCCTGGCTGGGCCGATTTAGTTGGGGCTGGTCCTACTTTGAGCAGGGGATTGGACTACATACCTCCTGAGGTCCCTTCCAACCTGGATATTCTAGGATTCTGTGAAGCCATAGTCTCATTTCCCCTCTGTCTCACGGGACACCGTAAGCTCAGCCACAGCCAAGCAGCTGCCCCCTCGCCAAGTGGTGCCGTCAGAGGCTGTTCACTGAGTTTGGGTGTTTTTTTACTGTTCGGAAGGCGTTTCCTTGAACCCCTCACTTATGCTCCAGGGCTCTCGGACTGGGAGTGGGCTTAGGAATGTGGGGGCCAGGAGTGAATTTGAGGGCACCGTTGGGGCTGATTAGCATGGGGAAGCAATCTGCATTGCTTAAAAACCTCAAGCAAACCCTGTCTCTACCAGGAAGTGCCCTACTGCCTCTCTGATCACTCTGCTTAGCTGTTGCTTCCTTTCCCGACCCTTTATCTGCCTTTGGCTATTAAAGCCCCCACTCCTGAATTGAGAGCGATTCGGGCACACTCCTGCATGGTCCTCAGTACACAACCAGCAGCCCTAGACAGTAAGCGCTTTGGGGCAGGGGCCATGTACATCTCCCGGTGTGTTTCCGTGGACTGGGCACAGCTGGGGACTTGTAACCCACACTGGCCAGTGCGTTCTGTTTGTACAGCACCAAGCACGTTAGCCACCCTGACTGGGGCAGCTGGGCTTTGCCCTAATGCAAATATTAAATAATGCTGACCTTTAGCCAATATTTGGGGCCTTGCCGGTTGTTTGTTCAGAGGAGAAACTGATGATATGAGTCAGGCGCAAGCCTCTTTATTTACACAGCATGGACGAGGTCCAAGCGGGAACGAACAGCAGGAGGTAGTTTCCTTTCTCAGGCCTGTCTTTCCAGAAAGTCCTGTGCTCGCTCAGCTTCTGTCTGCAGCCACATTCCCATTGCTTCTCTTGCTGTCTGCTCATCTCCTTCCTGCTTTCTGAGCCTCTCTGCTTCTGACACGCACACACAGCTCCACCAGTCAATGACCCAGCCTCTGCATTTGCAGTCAGTCTCAGGGACGCCTCTCTTATTCTCCCTGAATTAGTTCTTGCTCAGGCCTTCCATTGCTTGGATGGTGGCTTCTATTGCTTCAGCTCTCCTACTCCATGAAGGGAGCTGAATTGCTTAGGCTGGCTGAAAGGTGACTAGCACGCCCGTCAGCTTCAAGGAGAGCTGTGATTGCTCAGAGATCTGACCCTAGCAACCACCAACACACTCCTTTATCTTTTCTCTTTTGCCCATCACCCCCCAGCCGGGGTACGGGCCACCAGCTGGTGTTGGTGTTTCAGTAGCAATTGGTTCCCTTACAGGATGGAGTTGCTAGCCCCATGCCCATGTTAAGCCTACAGCACCTGGTATTCCCAGGAGGTCTCCCATCCACATACTAGCCAGGCCTGACCCTGCTTAGCTTCTGAGATCAGATGGGATCGGGCGTGTTCAGGATGGTTTAGCCGTATACCCTCCTTTATAATAATAATAATTAATGGGCTGACTTCAGCCTGGCTACCAACCCTGGCTTTCCAAGCAGCTGATCCCGGGGGATGAGTCACATAATTGCTGAGGAGTTATGATGCTGCTGTTGTTAGGGACAAGTCTAATTACAGTCACACAGGCCAGTGTGACGAGACTGCCCAATTATGCTAGACCCACTGAGAACAAAAGAAACCTGGCCTGCTTCACCATAACCAATAACATCCCCAGCAAATCCACCAAGAGGAAATCCAATTTTATTAGCATTAGGGACGTAAATTAAGCCAGAAGGTTTCCAGGAGCTGCTTTCTCTGGGAACATCGGGAAAATGGAAGAGGCACAGGAAGTCCGGTGAGCACAAAGGCTTAACCACTGAGGGTTGTCATCCTCACAGTTTAGCACACATGGACCTGCTCCATCCCTGGAGGACGGTTGTGGTGGTCAGTGGCGTTACACTGTGTTGATTTGTAGGGAGCAAACAGGGGGGTGACCTCCTTTCTCCCGGCGAGGGGGAAATCTGCCGCCTCTGTTCACAGCTAGCGGCGTCTTACTCCCATGAGGTCTATTCACTGAGTAAGGTGCCACTCAGGACGAGTAAAGGGGGCAGAATTAGGCCCAAAGTCAGGCCCAAAATGCAGAAAAAAGACCTGACTCTCCCCTTCGTTACTGACTTTAATGGAGTTCCTCCTCGTTTACACCTTGGAAAGTGTGAGGAGAATGAGCCCTAAGTGTGTGTAATGAGCAACACCGCCACCTCGTGGGTAACCAAACACTTTAACAGCTCAGTATCCAAATCCCCCGCGTACCTTCCCACCTACAGTATTTCTCCTAGGGCAGCATCACTCCGCCCGAGGTTCCCAAACCCCCGCGGTTCTTGAATGTGTCACCTGTGGTTCTTTGCAGCACGTGATTTTAAAAAGCGGTGTGATTTAATTATTAACCAATCACGAGGCTTTTCCTACATTGTTAATGATTTGTAGTTGATCTAATAATAATACTTGGTTAGTCCTTTTGCTGCGAGAATAATAGATAATCGGAGTGTTTCCCCGTCATACATTAAATATGAATACGGCGCGTGGTAGTAAATGAAACAATGGAGTCACAAACCTGTGGCTCTTCTGGGTAATGTTGATTGGTAATTTGGCTCCTGGGCCACTGAGGTCTGAGTAAAAAGAATGAGGAGTACTTGCGGCACCTTAGAGCCTAACCAATTTATTTGGGCTAGAACCCACTTTATCAGATGCATAGAGTGGAACAGTAGGAAGGTGTACATATATATATCTATACAGTCAGACCCCGCAATACCGCAACGATCGGGATCCAAAAGAACCCAATCATGATAAGTGAAGGGTCGCGGTAGTGTGGGGTTCCGCTGCATCAAAGCAGCGCCAGCCGCCGACATCGGGAGCCCCGCATGCCCTGTGCTATAAAAGGATTTGCACTATCGCGGGGCACGGTATTCCGGGGTCCGACTGTATATATATACATTCAGAGAACATGAAAAGGTGGAGTTGCCATACCAACTGAGTATCACTGCTCTAGGAGAACAGAGGAGAGCAAGCTGTTCCAAGTGGCACCTCTCGTGTTGTTGCATACCGTTAAAATGGGTTTCCTTCCCTTCTTTTGGTAGCAAGGGAGATTGGCTGCAAAGGGGAAGGTAGGCCCCTGCAAGGAGAGGAGCAAAGAAACGGAAACTCCTCTCTACAAGGGGTGCGGTGCTCCCTGTTCGACACCGGCTGCCTTAAGCATGGCCCTGCAGATTATGAGGGAGGTCCTGTGTCTGTGACATGTTTGCTCCCAAATGCGGGCGTGCTTCGTGGCACGGCCCTGAATTAACGCTGGGGAGCAGTTATCTGTCTAGCCTCGTCACTGTAACATCTGAGCGCCTCGCCATCGTTAACGGCGTGATCATCACAGCACCCCGGCAAGGCAGGGCAGTGTTCTCCTTGCTTTACAGGTGGGGAACTGAGGCACGGCTAGATGAATTGACTTGCCCTCGAACCCTGGCCTGGATGTGAGGACCTAGCGAGAGGGCAGAGTCAAAGATGACAGCCGTGGTATGGGCTGGAGTGCCGGGTAGCGAGGGGGGCTTGTGGGGAACATAAGAACATCCATCTAGGTCAGTGTCCTGGGGAGGTGAGGAGCTCTGTTTTAACCATGTTTAGACTGAGCTGATGGCTAGACAGCCACAAGGAGATGTCACAGAGACAGGCCGAGATTTTAATTTGGACAGAAGGAGATTTTAGGCTCGAGCAGAGAGGGGGATCTGCTGGTCATCAGCATAGCTATAGTAGTTTAATTTATTTTAGGGGCGAGGAGTTATGGCCAGCCTATGTCATTGAATGAACAGGGTGTGGGGCGTTACCCACTTTCTGTCAGGTACATGTGGTAAATCAGGGAGGCTGATTGAGTCCATAATGGAAATCCCATGACAGTTAACCCAGCTAAGTTCTTCAGTGACTGCGAGGCCATGGCTGTGGATGCTAGATATGCCCATTCCCTTAAGCCTTGTGTAGGAGGAACTCTTTGCCCAGGTCTACACCACTGGGGGATCAACCTAAGACACGCAACTTCAGCTACGTGAATAGTGTAGCTGAAGTCGACGTATTTAGATCGACTTACGTCTTCACAGCACTGAGTCAACTGCTGCCACTCCCCCGTCGACACCGTCTGTGCCTCTCGCGGTGGTCGTGTTCCAGCATCTACGGGAGAGCGCTCGGGGATCAATTTATTGTGTCTAGACTAGATGCAATAAATCGATCCCTGATAGATCGATCACTACCCACCAATCCAGCGGGTAGTGTAGATCTGGCCTTTGAGTTGGCTTCTTAAATGCTGTTTCACGTCTGATACTCCTTGGTGAAACAGAGGAGACTTGTCTTACAACAGGCTTATTCAAAATGATACAAACTACGAAAGTGAGAGCTTGGAAGAGGGTTGCCGTTTTCATAATGTAATAAAAATGCTGTAATGATGAATAATTAATAATCAATCGTGTGTAATAAGCATGTCATAAAACAAATTTTATATTTCCAAGATCAGAGCTTTTATAATTTGTACTCGGGTAAAGGAGAAAATCCCTGGAAATGTTCATTTTTAGGAGGGGGTTTGCGAGACTTGACATTTTAGTGAAAGGGGTTCCCTGGTTGTTAAAGTTTGGGAACCACGGCCTTAAGGCACGTGAGGCCAATTAGTGCCATCTAGTGGTGGATGAATGAAAGTCCCAGTTTGTAAATCATTATACACCCTGGGCCATAAATTTTCCAAAATGACTGTTGATTTTGGATAGGTCAAAATTTAGGTGCCCAAACAGAGAAATCTTGAAGGGGCCTCATTGTCAGAGGATCGGGGCTCAGCAATTCTGAAAATCAGGCCCCTTTGAGGACATCCTGTCTTGTGCACCAAAAATTACTAGTAAATTTCAACAAGTTGGGCCTTAGGGCTTGTCTGCACTTACCGGGGCTTTGAGGCGTGGCGATCGATGCATCAGTGGTCAATTTAGCGGGTCTAGACTCGCTAAATCGACTGTTGATCACTCTCCCGTCTCCACCTGATCAAGAAGCGTAAGGGGAGTCAACAGGAGAGCGACTCTCGTCGACATCATGTAGAATGGACCCCGCGATAAGTAGATCTAAGCTACGTCGATTTGAGTTACGCTATTCATGTAACCTAATGGCCACTGATAGACCTGTCCTCCATCAACTTATCAAATTCTTTTTTGAATCCAGTTATAGTTTGGTCTTCACAACATCTCCTGGCAACGAGTTTCACAGGTTGACTGTGTGTTGTGTGTGAAGAAATACTGTGTTTTGTTTGTTTTAAATCTGCTGCCAATTAATTTAATTGAGTTACCCCTGGCTCTTATGTTATGTGAAAGGATAAATAACACTTCCTTATTCACTTTCTCTACAACAGTCAAGATTTTATAGACCACTATCATATCTTCCCTGAGTCATCTTTTTCCTGAGTTGAAAAATCTGTGTCTTTCTAATCTCTCCTTAGAGAAGCTGTTCATCCCTTTAATCATTTTTGTTGCCCTTCTCTGTATCTGATCAATTCTAAAGTATCTTTTTTGAAATGGGGCGACCAGATCTTTACACACTACTCAAGGTGTGGGTGTAAGGATCTGTAATCAGAGTACGGTAGGAAAGGCACTGTACTATACCATCCTTCTTTCCTTCCAGTCTCTGCTTGAGACAGTTTCAAATGCTTTATCAAAAGCCAGTTCTATCCCACTGACCACATCCTGTTCATCCACCGGTCCTGCAGTTCTGTCAAGCACAGCAATCAAACTGTCAGATCTCCGCTGTGTGATTAGAGCATGTTCTCTGTGTCCTCTGAGTGGGGCTCTGGCAATACTGTCCCTCCTACACAAAACACAGTAGACAGTGTGGACGGTATTGCTGGCTCTGGAGTCCCCTTGATCAGGATTCGGCTGCGGGATAAGAACAGGAAGCCTCGGGGTGCATTCTTGCTTCAGCTCCTTTCTTGCACATTCTGGCTGACTGTTTAGCTCTGCTTTTGTAATCCAGGCAGGATGGTCGGGGTTTGTAACTGATCTTTCCATCCTTCCCTGTGCAATGTGTGTATTAAAACTGGTGCCATGCAGAGTTGGAGGCAAACCACTGGCTTCTCTATCCGTCGGTTGCTGAAATGCTAGAAGTTTTGGACGTGTCTTGTAATACTCCCCTATTAGCCTGTCTGATCCTTGAGTCATGCTTTTCTTAAACCCACTTATTGCTGTTGTTTGTTATTATTACTTCTTTACATTATTGTAACCCCTTAATCACAAAACCATCCTTTTTCCAGCTCAACTTTCGCCCTCCGCCCCAGAGAGTGTCTCTTCCATGTGCCCCTCTGGGGTTTAGGTTAGATGCAGGGTAGTACTTGAGTCACAGTTTGGATGTTGATCATTGAATTTGGCCAATGGTGTGCAAAATCTGTCGACTCCTACTCTGACTTCAGGCAAGTCACTTTATCTCTCTGTTCCCCATCTGAAAATAATGATCCTTCCTTTCTCCCACACTTCATCTGAATGGCCTGTTTAGACTGTAAGCCCACCAAGGTAAGTTCTCTTTCTATCTGTATGTACAGCGCCTAGCGCAACAGGCCCCTGATCTTGGCTGGAATTGGTAGGTGCTAGGGTGATGTAAAATAATCAGAAGAATGAGATGCGTGGTGGTGGAGAATCTGGCCCCAGTCTTTAGTTTCCGGCGCTCTGTTGAATAGTGGTTGCTCTGAGAGTCCCATTCCCTAAGGTTTCGCACTGCTCAGCCTGCAAACATTTGCAGTCTCCTTCTTGCAGGCGCATCTGTAACAAGATGTTGCTTTTGTATCTGTCAGATGTCTCCGTGCTTTCTCCTTGCAACTCTTCAGCACGAACCTGATCACTGACCCCCACTTATCCTAGAAGTCCTTGACTGAAATTTGGGGAAGCCGTCCACTAGGTTTGCCTTGGGTTGACAGGGTGTCTGCACTAAGTTCTGAATTTCCAAGCATGCACTACAGGTTCCTCCAGCTCCAGCCCTTGCTGGCCTTAGGAAACTGACCAGCATTTATCCTTCATTGCAGTCCAGATCCCTCAAGCAGCTTCATTGATCGGACTTTGCTGGTCTATCTTCCCTATACTTCAGGTCAGCTGCATGTGAAGGGTAGCTGCCTCCTTCACAGCCTTTGGGGAGGCTAGCACCCAGCTCTGCCCCTTCTGGCCACATCCTCCCCACAGCCAGACCCCTGATTTCCTCTTCCCCCTGCTGCTGGAGCCACAAGCCCCTCTCCCTCACTCGGAGAAGCCTGGCACCCCCTCCCCTTGGCCGCAGGAGCCCAGGGCCGGCCGAAGCCAGGAGTGAACCCCCCTCCTCTGGAGGAACCCCAGGCTAGCAGCAGCCTGGAGCCTCCCTCCCATCGGCTGGGGGAGCCCTGGGCCAGAAGCAGCCTGGAGAGCCCCCCCCTCACCCCTCCAGCCTGGAGAGCGCCCCCCCCCCCCACCTGGAAGAGCCCTGGACTGGTCTCCCTGCCCCAGGGAAAAGCATCTATAGAAGATGCTTTTGATATGCCCATGCAGGTTCCAGGGTGGCGGAGGAGATGGTATGTGCCTTTCTCAGCCAAACCCGCAACCTGGGGTCCTGCAGTCTGAGTTAGGCTGACTGTCTGTAATTTCTCAGGTTCTTTTTGTTCCCTTTTTAAAGAGAGATACCATGTTTGCCCTTCGGTAGTCCTCTGGGACCCCACCCATCCTCCAGGAGTTCTGGAAGATAATAGCTACTGGTTCAAAGATTGTGTCAGATAGTTCCTTAAATATCCTAGGGTGAATGGCGTCCAGCCTTGCCAACTTGTATACATCTAACTTATTTAAATATTGTATCTGTTTTTCCTTATTCTGGCTCGTGTTCCTTCCCCCCTCTTGTTAAGCATCTGGTTACAATCAACGCTTTTAGTGAAGACTGATGGAAAATAGGCATCAAACTCCTCAGCCTTCTTGGTATCATCTGTTATTAGCTCTCCTTCCCGCTTATATAGCAGACCTACACTCTCCTTCATGAGTGACAAAGAGTCCTGTGGCACCTTAAAGACTAACTAAAGTATTGAAGCATAAGCTTTCATGGGCTAATACCCACTTTGTCAGATGCATCCTTCATCTTACCTTGCTCCTAATGTATTTATAGAACCTCTTCTTATTGCCTGTTATGTCCCTTGCTAGGTGTAACTTATTTTATCTTAAGAATCAGAGAGGTAGCCGTGTTAGTCTGGAATAGCAGAGGTAACAAAGTCCTGTGGCACCTTAAAGACTAACTATAAAGTTTTGAAGCATAAGCTTTCGTGGGCTAATACCCACTTCGTCGGATGCAAGCAGTGGAAGTGTCCAGAGGCAGGTATAGAAAAGTAGGCAAGAACCAGGTGGGAGGTGAAAAGGTTAGTCCAATTAAGTTACAAAACCTGTAGGGGAACACTTCAACCTGCCTGGACACACAATTGCAGATTTAAAAGTCACCATACTGCAGCAAAAAAACTTCAAGTCCAGACTGCAAAGGGAAACTGCAGAACTACAATTCATTTGCAAATTCAACACAAACAATCTCGGATTGAACAAAGATCTACAATGGCTGGCTCATTACAGAAATAGTTTCTCCTCTCTCCATGTTCACACACCCCATTCAAATGCTAGAAGAATAATCCACCCTCCCTGATCGGAGATAACAAGCTAGTTCAGCTTAATTGGACTAACCTTTTCACCTCCCACCTGGTTCTTGCCTACTTTTCTATACCTGCCTCTGGACACTTCCACTGCTTGCATCCGATGAAGTGGGTATTAGCCCACGAAAGCTTATGCTTCAAAACTTTATAGTTAGTCTTTAAGGTGCCACAGGACTTTGTTACCTCTGTTATTTTATCTTAGCATTCCTGACTTTTTCCCTACAATTGTTGAGTTGTTTTTTTCTACTCATCCATCGCAATTTGTCCAAGTTTCCATTTTATAATGTCCAGGTCACTAAAGAGTGGCTGATGGAACCTGCAGTAAACCAGGCTGATGGAACCTGCAGTAAACCAGGGAGGCTAAGTGAGTCCAGGATGGACATGACTACAGTGTTAACCCCTTTAAGATCCACAGTGACTGTAGTCAGGGCTTGCATGTGATATTTAAACCCATTGCTTTGGGCCCCTGAGGGCAATTCTTTGCCACCTTGTGGTGGATGAAGGCAAATTCCAGTTTCTAAAACAGTACAGGCCCTGAGTGCTAAATTTTCCCCACTGACCACTGATTTTGGGTGTCTCGAAACTCAGAGAGATTTTGAAGGGGCCACGTTTTTGGAGGGCAGCTGCTCAGGACTTTCTGAAAACCAGGCCCCTTTGGGGACACTCCCTGTTGGGCACATAAAATTGCGAGTCACTTTTAACAAGTTGGGCCTTAGTGTCTGGATCTCATTTGCAATTGGGTAGGGGATGGATCTCTTTAAGGAGGATGGCATGTAACTCTTAATTCGGGGCCTTTCATTGGCCAGCAGGACTGTCAGGTGATTCACTTCGGTTCATGTCCCTAATCTCCTCCCACAATATGGAAGCAGAGGACTACAGTCTGGGTTGGTAGAATGGCAATTTATTATGCAGAGGAGCCCTGGTGAGCATCATTGACACCGCTGCCAAGCGATGAGTAGAAGCCAACGCTCTGAAGCGGTTGAGATTATTATGAGCCTGGCTTCGGATGGTGTTTCCAGAGGAGGAGACATGGAGGCAGGGATGGGTCTGGCAGCACCGGCTTGCTTTCATCCTCTCTATTTCTGGACCTCGTTAGCCAAATATTCTGAGGATTCTCCCACCATGTCGACGAAAAAAATTACCCGCTCCTCGCCAGAATCTCTTCCAGCGACTCCTTGTGACGACATTAGGCTAGAGAGAAAAGAGCTCAGGGTGAGTATCTCCACGCAGACCGAACCTGGCGCCTGCAGCTCGGGGAACGTTACTTTGCTCTCCCTTGTGTTTCGTTTGTTATTAGCAATGACTAGAGGCCCCAGCTTTGATGCGGGCTGTGGTAGTTGCTGTAATACAGGCACAGGGGCCATTCAGTGTCTGCATCATACAACCTTTGTAAATCCCACTGCCAGACAAAGGCAGGTGGTGAGGAGCCTCCCCAGACCCCCCTCCCCTTGCCCCGCTCCCAGGCACCGTATGGAGCTTTAGGTTTCTTATGTATCCCAGGGAGATTAGAATTTGCTCCCTGCAGGTGGCTGTAGGGTTCCGCCTCCAGGCTCCCAGCGAGGGAAACCCCATAACCCTGCCTCCGTCACTCACCTCCTCAGACGCCTCCTCGCATTTGAGAATGACAGAGGGGGGGTCCTGTTCGGTGGAGAAGAATCCAGAGCAGTCTTTGACCAGCTGCAAGGGAGAGAAAAGAGACCTCAGCATCCTGCTGTCAGGGAGCGTGACCGCTCCGGCCACTCGCGTGTGGAGACCTGCTTCCCAGTGTGGGTTGGTCACAGGTTCAGCAGGAGGTTGGGAGGCTCAACTGTGGGCCTGATTTGACCATCACAGGGGATGTTGTGGGGCTACTTGTGTCTCGTTGTGTTAGGCAGGGGTTCTCAAACTTTGTTGCTAGTGTACCACGAATAATATTGGAATCGAGCTGCATCCCCTTCTCCTTTGGACTTCAGTGAGGGTTCCCCAGTAGAATGGTGCCCCAGCTGACAACAGCAAACCAGAGATTAAAAACCATGTAGTCCTATAACGAGGGGTTGGAGGAATGATGCATGTCCTCTGTGACCTTGATGTAAGGATCAATAATAGGATACAGTGGAAGAGGCACTCTACCGTAGCTCCCTTCCTTCCTTCCCATCTCTGCTTGAAACATCTATTTTCTACAAGGCTTGGGGACCTGAGAGATGCTATTGGGCATCTGTGTGATCCGTGAGATAGAAGAGCAGAGGAAGGTGTCTCTGTGCAGGGAGTGATCCTTACCCCGTCTTCTTTGAATGCACACTGGTTGGTGTCACGTTTCTCTGATATAAGGCACTGTGTCTCTTTCACAGTGAATTGCAGCGGTTGAATCGTTTTCGAAGACACATCCTAAGGAGAAGTTCAATGAATGAGAAAAAATTAACATTCACAGTGTACAAGGCACCGGGCCCACGTCAGCCTTGTAAATATTACTCTTTTATGTTACAGTATCGCCGGAGACCCAGATTGGCAGCAGATCTGCATTGTGGTTGGCTCTGTTCACACATACACAGACAAGGCCCTTGCCCTAAGAGAATGTAAGTATTGACTTGTTCTATTCTACTGACGTAAACCGTTATTACCGTATTTTTCGTCCTATAGGACGCTCCGGCCTATAAGACGCCCCCTCGTTTTTCGATAAAAAAGCCGGACCAAAAAAAAAAAAAAAAGCGCCTCGCTCTCCCGTCCCCGCCGCGCGGGCGGGCTGCTGGGAGCGTCCCGGTTCCCCCCTCCCCGCTCTGCTGAACAAGGGGGTGCCATTTGGGGCACTCCCACTTTTGAGAGCAAGGGCAGCGTTTTCAAACGAACACAGACTTGCACTGAAGATAAGCGGTAACCCTGGCAACCATTGCAATCAGCGTAGGGGTCTGTGAACAGGGCATTAAGGAAAAATTACAGCACATATATTAGAACATAGGATAGCGTATGCTTAGTTTGATTGCAAGGTATTGCTCTGTGCCTCAGTTTCCCCCGCTAAAACGCGGATAATAATACATCCTTTCTCCCATCCTTTGTCTTATCTATTTAGAGTGTAAAGTTCTAGGCATGAGCTGTATCATACTATGTATTTGTACAGCACCTAACACAACAGGACCGTGGTCTTGGCTTGAATCTGTAATGCTGCTCAGATATAAATAATATATCAATTAGGTCCCTCCAGGAAGAATAGTGCCCAGCACTTTGTGGCCACTTAATAAATAACGACAGTCAAGGATTAACAAAGAACCCCACCGGTGTCTTTATTAAATGGGGATTTTTTTAAGCCAACCCCACGATTTTTTGCAGGGTGGGCTCATTCAGGGCGGGCTCATCCTTTGTGCCAGGCACTGTACAAACACAGATTCAGACGATCCCTGCCCCAAATTGCTCAGAGTATAATTCAAAGGGAAAATATGCCCTGCCTGCTGAATCTGAATGAACTGCTGGTCTCAGGCCCTTCGTCTGCAGCGGGGCCAGGAAGGTGCTGTGTGATAATACAGGGGAACAGCTGGCTGGCTGCTACCCGTCCTTGCAAATAGTTCACTTCCTCTTTATAACCAATTTTGGCCATGCTGCCTTCAGTGACTCGAGCTGGCTTGTCTATAAATTGCCTGTTTTTCCCCTTCCCCCAACCTCTGCCTACTTGGATTGTGAGCAGAAATAGTCTTTCATGGCACCACCAGAAATCAGCCCTGGATAATAATAGCCAGGGTGCAAATACCAGACTGTAGGCACAGGAGCCTAGGATCAGAGGCAGCGATTCCCCATGGACCTGCTCTATGAGCTCAAGAATCATCTAATAGGCCAAAAAGTGATTCCCCGGGTCACTCACCCAGTCTGGCTGCGGCTCGGCTTCCAGGAGCCGATAGGCCAGTGTTATGCTCGGCTCTTGGTTGTAGATCTGAACTGCAGCTAACACCGCGTCCTCGTGGGTTGGCAGAGGGGATGAGGATGGCACGGGGACTGCCGTGACCACCCCGACGATCAGCAGGACTTTCAGGCAGGTCTCCATCCTGTGGCCTTCAGTGGGAGCTGGGTGGGCAGCCCACTCACTCCTGGGGAAGCCCTTTTATACCCTGCCTCCCCCATATGGGCTAGTGCCTCATTGGCTGCCTGCTTCATCCTCCCTTAACCGGTGACTCTTCTCCCTCCATCGGAAGGACATTTCCATTGGCCACCCTGCCGGGGCAGGCACAGAGGTTGGTCAGGAGAAAAGGGGGATTTTTTCAAATAAATTGCTGAAATCCTGTGCACCAATTGCAAAACAACCCATGGCGGGGGGGGGGGGGGGAGGGGGGTGGCCTCTGTATTGGGAACGGCCGAGGTACCTGTACTTTAACGGAGAAGTCTTCTCTTGGTGCTAGTCAATGTAGATCCATTAAAGCCAATGGAGCTAGGGCAATTTATACCCGCGGAGAATCTGTTGGACCAATTCCTCAGCTGCTATAAGTTGCCATCGCTCTACTGGCTTTCATGGATCTACCCAAGTCAATTTCAATTGATTTTGAGAATCAGATTTCATGAGACACTATCTCAAATGTGTTATCAAGGGCCTGTTATATCCCATTGACCACTTCCTCTTCATCCACCGGTCCTGCAGTTCTGTCAAGCACTGCAATCAAACTATCAGAGCTCCGCTGTGTGATTAGAGCACGTTCTCTGTGTCCTCTGAGTGGGGCTCTGGCAATACTGTCCCTCCTACACAAAACACAGTAGACAGTGTGGACGGTATTGCTGGCTCTGGAGTCCCCTTGATCAGGATTCGGCTGCGGGATAAGAACAGGAAGCCTCGGGGTGCATTCTTGCTTCAGCTCCTTTCTTGCACATTCTGGCTGACTGTTTAGCTCCGCTTTTGTAATCCAGGCAGGACGGTCGGGGTTTGTAACTGACAATTCCATCCCTCCCTGTGCGGTGTGTGAATTAAACCTGGTGCTGTGTCACATGGAGTTGGGTGGCCGTGTGCTCGTACCTCTTACTTCCTTATCAGTCAGCATTGTTGAAGTGCTAGAAATTCATGATGTGTCCTATAATACTCCCCTATTAACTTGACTGATCCTTGAGTCTTATTACTCATTATTATTATCATAATTGTAATACCTTAATCACAACATCATGTTTGGCCCTGGCCAAATTTTCCCCCTCAGCCTAAGGAGTGCTTCTTGTATGTGCCCCCCTGGAGTTTAGGTTAAATGCCACAAATACTCCTCGTTTGTTATTCAGAATGAAACTGAACTCTACAGGGGTGTCTGGCTGGGAGAAACCTTGGGGCAGCTTCTTCTTTAGGGGAAATTTCACCCCAAGTCTGCAAAGGGACCTGTGGCCATCCAGTCTTGAACCCGGGACGCGCTCCTTGCTGGAGTGTGTTACACTTACAGGAAGTGATTTACTTGGGTGTTATGTAGGCTGACCATATTTCCTTTAGACAAAAACGGGACATTGGGATGGCAAAAACGGGACAGGGTGTGGGGGGGGGGCATGGCCCCACCTGGGCCCCCCAGCGCCGGGCGGGGGGGAGGCAGAGAGGGGTCGGGGGGGATGGATGGAGGAATAAGCAGAACAGGGATGGGGGATGAAGAGGATGGAGGGAGAGAGAGAAGGGGGGATGAGGGATGAAGAGGATGGCGGGGACGGAGGGAGAGAAGGCACGAAGGTGAGAAGGGAGAGGATGGATGGATGAGAGAAGAGATGGGGGTAGGGAGCAGGGGGGATGGAGGAGGCAAGGGACAGCGAGAAGGAGGGATGGAGAGAAGGGAGATGGAAGAGGAGGCAGTGGACGGAGGGAGAGAGAGAAGGGAGGAAGGGAGGGATGGAGAAGGGGGATAGAGAGAAGGAAGAGAGGGATGGAGGGATAGAGAGAAGGGAGGAAGGAAGGGATGGAGGGATGGAGAAGGGGATAGAGAGAAGGGATGGAGGGAGCGAGAGGAGGCAGTGGACGAAGGGAGAGAGCAGGGAGGAAGGGAGGGATGGAGAAGGGGGATGGAGAGAAGGGAGGGATGGAGAGAAGGAGGGAAGGAGGAATAGAGAGGAGGAGGCGGCAGCGGGCGGCGGGCTGGAGGAGGCGGCAGATCGGAGCTGTCCGGAGCCGCAGCCGGGGGCCGAGCGCACCAGTAGGGGGGCTGCCGGCCGGGTTTTATGACTCATAATCACATAAATTCAGTTATGTGATTATGAGTCATAAAACGTCCGGCCGGCAGCGGGCTGAAGCTGACGGCGGAGCAGAGCGGTCTGGAGCCGCAGCCGGGGGCCGAGCGCACCGGCGGCGGCGGCGGGGGCGGGGCGGGGGCGGACGTTTTATGACTCCATGTTTTATGAGTCCTGTTTTATGAGTCTTGCCCCAAAAACGGGACAAAATTGATATTTTGGACAAAAAGACGGGACCGTTCAAAAACATGAAAAAAACGGGACTGTCCCGTTCAAAACGGGACATATGGTCAGCCTAGTGTTATGGGGCTACCTGGGTCATTGAACCAACAGGGCCGAGGGCGTTACCCACTTTCTGGCTGGAACCAGTGGTAAATCGGGGGGGCTGAGGGACTCTATCAGGACTGTTAACCCAGGTAAGATCCGCAGTGAATGAAGCCATGGCTTGCGTGTGCTAGTTACACCCATTCCCTTTAGGGCACCTGGTGCCGTCTAGTGGTAGATGGATGAAAGCCCCAGTCTGTAAAGCATTACTTGCCCCGGGCTCTAACTTTGCTCCAGTGACTGTTGATTTGGGGATGGCTCCAGATTTGGATGTCCAACGAGAAAGATATTGAAGGGGGTGGCGGCTCAACACTTTCTGAGAACCAGGCCACTTTGAGGCTGTCTGTGTTGGACACCCCAAAATTTTAACAAGTTGGGTCTTAGTGTCAGAATCTCGGTTGCAATTGGGCAGGGGATGGTTGGGCTTAACGAGGATGGCATATGACTCTTAGTCGGGGTCTTCCCTTGGGCAGTAGCAGTCAGGTGACTCACTTCAGTTCATGTCTCTAATCTCCTCCCACAAGATGGAAGCAGAGGACTACAGTCTGGGTTGGTAGAATGGTAATTTATTATGCAGAGGAGCCCTGGTGAGCAGCATTGAAACAGCTGCTACGTGATAAGTAGACCCAGACACTCTGAAGCGGTTGGAGATTGTTATGAGCCTGGCTTCGGATGGTGTTTCCAGAGGAGGAGACATGGAGCCAGAGCTGGGTCTGGATGCGTTGGCTCGCTTTCATCTCCTCTCTCTGGATCTTCTTAGCCAATCAACTTGAGACCGGTAGCAATGATGTTCCAGCGATTTCGACGAATAAACCTACCAGCTTTTCTCCTCCAACGTCCCCAGCGGCCCCGTGTGACGACATTAGGCTAGAGAGAAAAGAGCTCAGGGTCAGAATCTCCACGTCGACTGACCCTGGCGCCTGCAGCTCAGGGAACGTTACTTTGCTCTCCCTTGTGTTTCGTTTGTTATTAGCGATGACTAGAGGCCCCAACTTTGAAGAGGGTTGTGGTAGTTGCTGTAACACACGCAGAGTGGGAAACAGTCTCTGCCCCAAGGGGATTACAGTCTAGATAGACAGAGGGGTAAAGAGTGAGGGGGCGACAGCGTGACAGGCCTGAGGTCACACAGCAGGTCAGTAGCAGAGCAGGGAGTAGAGCCCAGGTCTTCTGAGTCCCAATCCAGTGCCCTCTCCCAAGGAGCACTGGCCTCTCCAGAGCAACAGAGAGCATCCGACCAGAGTGATTTTGGGCCCAGGTGATTAGTAGGAGAGAGGAGTAGCCTTAGGAGTGAGTGTTACCGCTGGGCTCTTTGACAGAGGGGGGTTCTGCGGCCCTCAGGGAGGGGCAGGAGCTTGCCTGCTGGAGGGACAGTGCCACTGAAGGCCCAGGATTATAGACTCAGTCTTTATCCCCTCCCCGTTTACTGTCTGTAACCCTTACACCCGCCTTGGGCAGGTCCCTGTGCCAGGGTAAGGAGCCAGGGTCATGCCTGGGGCCTTTTGTCTGGTGTGGGGGACAAGGGGCCATTCAGTGTCTGCATCATACAACGTTTGTAAATCTCACTGCCAGACAAAGGCAGGTGGTGAGGAGCCTCCCCAGGCCCCCCTCCCCTTGCCCCGCTCCCAGGCACCGTATGGAGCGTTAGGTTTCTTATGTATCCCAGGGAGATTAGAATTTGCTCCCTGCAGGTGGCTGTAGGGTTCCGCCTCCAGGCTCGTGGGGCAGGAGGCCTTTGCCAGCTTGTTGCCGGCGGGTGGTGCCGGACACTTGTACCGGGTGAAATACGTGGCCAGGATCTCAGCGAGGGAAACCCCGTAACCCTGCCTCCGTCACTCACCTCCTCAGACTCCTCCTCGCATTTGATAATGACAGAGGCGGGGTCCTGTTCGGTGGAGAAGAATCCAGAGCAGTCTTTGATCAGCTGCAAGGGAGAGAAAAGAGACCTCAGCATCCTGCTGTCAGGGAGCGTGACCGCTCCGGCCACTCGCGTGTGGAGACCTGCTTCCCAGTGTGGGTTGGTGTCACGGAGTGCCCGGGCGATGGTCTGGAACTTGCTCCCTATGAAGCCAGTTAGGATTTCGGGGGAAGTGTCCCCTCTCCATACACAGCCTGTTTCCAAGGCTAGGAGCTTCACAGGTACCCACTTTAACCTTCCTGGGTCTGACCTCGGAGCATTCAGCACCTTCTGCCCCTCCGTGTGCTTCCCGCAGCAAGGCCGCCCGGGCGGGGTCCTGGGGGAGCCCATGGATTCTGCACCCCACTCCACAGTCAGACGTGACTCTCAGCCAGCCAGTAAAACAGAGGTTTATTCGATTACCGGTACCTGGTCTAACACAGACCATACAGCAAACATGACCCCTCAGCTGGATCCATTTTGGGGCCAGAGAGCTAGGCCAGCTTGCCTGGAGCTCCCTGCCTCTTCTCTGTCTGACCCAGACTCCAAACTGAAAGTCACTCTCTCCAGCCCCTCCTCCGCCCTGTCTCAGCCAGGTCAGGTGACCTCCCTCCCCAGTGCGCTAGAAGAGCAGAGGGGGGTGTCGCCATGCAGGGAGTGATCCTTACCCCGTCTTCTTTGAATTCACACTGGTTGACATCACGTTTCTCTGATACCGGGCACACCGTCTCTTGAACGGTGAATTTCAGCGACTGGATCGTTTTCGAAGACACGTCCTAAGGAGACATTCAAGGAAAGAACAAAATTAACAGTCGTGGTGCGTGACAAGGTACCAGGCTCCACTTTGGGCTTGTAAATATTTTTATTTTATGTTGCAGTGTCGCCTAGAGGCTTAAATTGGCGTCAGAGCTGCATTGTGGTGTGCGCTGTCACACATACACAGGCAAGGCCCCTGCCCCAAAGCGATTCCAATCAGAATGTAACACTGACTTGTTCTAGTCCTCTGAAATAGAGAGTTAATAATCAATCTCAGCTGTTGACTAGGGCCTTGCATATTTCAAATGCTGTTCGAACATAAATCCAGGAATGTAAATTTATATGCCCTGGGCTAGATCTGGTTCAGCTCCACTTCCATAAGGGAAGCTGATACGCACCCGATGAGGGTCTTGCCCATGTCTCTCCATCAGTAGGTTGAGAACAAATAGCTGGTACCTTGCAATTCTTCCCCCATCTCCTGCCCTTCTCTGAGCAAATCCAGTCGCTCCGTGTTTCCGCGTTTCTTTTAATTCCTGAAAGTGCAATTCTGCTTTGGATAGTGACATGGTCCAAGTGAGCACCTGGGATTCCAGGTCTTATTGCCTCACTGTCATTTCCATATGTAGGTTCCTGTCACACAGAAGTTACTTGCGTGTGCAGGTGTTTGCAGGATCGGGCCCCAAGTGTCCTCCTTTTGGGCTTGATCATGCTATGCTCTGAGCACCCTTGTGTGGTGCTGAGCACCCTCAACTTCCACCGACCTCACTGCAAGCAGAAGGTGCTCAGCAGCTCATGGGATCAAGCCTTTCATCAAACAATGGTTATTTCCCTAGCTGTCAGTCCCACAAATTGAACCGTGTTCTGAAGCGCAAACCCTGCTTTGCCTTCTCATGCCTCATCATGGGAATACATTAAAAAAGGTGCCGTTGAGGGTGCATGGGAAGGAGCAAAATCCAGCTTCCCCCTCTGCAGAGCCAGCTGGAATACCAAGGAGTGAGTGTTTCTGTTTGCCATGGGCCAGGATTTTAGAGCATGTCTGGACGAAGGCTTCCCTGGTAGCTCGCTGGGAGAGGGAGAGACTTGGGTGTGTTTATGTCAATACAGTTCACTCCTGCTGTATTTAGGAATTCGTCAGATACTGCAGTGTCAATCAGAGTGCTCAACTTTGGCTGGTATTGGGTACAAATCACTTTAGCACTGAATGCAGAGGTAGTGAAATATGGTGACCAATGCTGCAATTAATGTGGGGATACAGGAAAGCAGGATTGTGCTTAAACTGTCCCAAATGAAGGGGCCACCCTCAGCTGAAAGACCCTCGATAATGTCCGAACTCTGTGCTATTAAGCGGGGATAGGGAGAGGTATTCCTGGTTGAAAGGCTGTATACCCTCCAGGGTCTTCCCTAGACTGGTTTAACCTGTTCCTCCCCATTGTTCAAAGAATAGCTGAAACCAGTTGTGGTAGGACTGTGATTCTATCCTGCTTGCTAAGAGCTAAAAATCCTGAGAGCTGAAATCCCTTGAGCCGGGGCCAGTGTTTCTGCCCAGCCGGCAAAGAGCTGAAACTTACTAAGCGACTGATATGCAGAGGTCACAGCAGAGAGGCAGGTGGCAGCAGAAGGCCGCTGATAGTCAGCGGGTGAACGAGTGGCAGGTGCCGCACGATGAGTGGTGAGCAGGGCGTCTGGGGGAGAGGCCCAGTGAGAGCGGTGAGCAGGCAGCGAGCAGGGCGGTGGCAGAGAGCCAGCCGATGAGCAACCAGTAGGACGGCTGGGGGAGAGGCGCGGTGATCAGGTGGCTGGCAGAAAGGGGCAGTAAGCGAGTGCCTGAGCAGTGGAGTGAGTAAGGGGTGAGGGGGCGGGAGGTGAACTCTGCAGATGCACCTTTGAATTTTGGATCTACACTGACCAAGGACAGCGACCTGTGAGTGGAGTGCAGAGAAGGTCGAGCATGTGAAGGAGACTTTTGGGTTGCTGGACTCAA
This sequence comes from Sternotherus odoratus, assembly GCA_032164245.1. Taxonomy (NCBI): domain Eukaryota; kingdom Metazoa; phylum Chordata; order Testudines; family Kinosternidae; genus Sternotherus; species Sternotherus odoratus. The sequence continues at coordinate 219,792,675 of JAVMKO010000002.1, read as the reverse complement.
GTACCTGAGGGAAAAGGGCCCTGCCCAGTCTACTTGGGGGTGGGTCTTTTACTCCGGGGTTGTGTTTATGACCTGTTTGTGGTGTTTTCCCAAATGGATGCCGAGGGACTTCCCTCCTTCAATGGAAAGTTTCTTTCCCACACTTGGACTCTGCTTGCGTGTGGGGCCGTCTCGGAGGCGCCCAGGGCTGGTGTGTAAAATTTCCCAGGTTACTGGGCGGCGGCCAGAGCCGGTTCCGTGTTATCAATGGAAAGGAGCCGCTAGGTCAGGCCTACCCTGAACTGCTCACAGTGTAATTCAAATGGGAATCTCTCCACCCGCTGAATCCGAATGAACTGCTGGTCTCAGGCCCTTCGTCTGTGGCGGGACCAGGAAGCTGCTGTGTGGTAATACAGGGAGGTAGTGCATGACTGCGAACCCCCCCTCCTCCCCCCCCACACTTATTTCACTCCCTCTTTAAAACTCCTTTCTGCCATGCTGCTTTCAGTGACTCAAGTTCCTTCCGCTAACATCTGTCTACTTGGATTGTGAGCAGGGAGCATCTTTAGGAAGCACCTCGCCCATAGCCGGCACCACCAGAAATCAGCCCTGGATAATAACAGCCAGGGTGCAAACACCAGACTGTAGGCACAGGAGCCTAGGATCAGAGGCAGCGATTCCCCATTGACCTGCTCTGTGGGTTCAGGCAGCATGGAATATACACAGGCCACAAAGCGATTCCCCGGGTCACTCACCCAGTCTGGCTGCGGCTCGGCTTCCAGGAGCCGATAGGCCAGGGTGACGCCCGGCTCTTGGTTGTAGATCTGAACGGCAGCTAACACCGCGTCCTCGTGGGTTGGCAGAGGGGATGAGGATGGCACGGGGGCTGCCGTGACCACCCCAACGATCAGCAGGACTTTCAGGCAGGTCTCCATCCTGTGGCCTTCAGTGGGAGCTGGGTGGGCAGCCCACTCACTCCTGGGGAAGCCCTTTTATACCCTGCCCCCCCCCCATAGGGGCTAGTGCCTCATTGGCTGCCTGTTTTGGTCCTTCCTTGACGGGTGCTTTTCCCCACCATCTGCAGGACGTTTCCATTGGCCACCCTGCCGGGGCAGGCAGAGGGGGGAGGTCGGTAAGAGGAAAAGGAGGAATTTTTCAAATAAATTGCTGAAATCGTGTGCACCAATTGCAAAACAACCCATGGCGGGGGTGGGAGGGGGGTGGCCTCTGTATTGGGAAAGGCTGAGCTACGTGTCTTACTTCTGTTGGAGCAGATCCTCAGCTGGCTAGTTGTCATAGCTCCATTGGCTTTCATGGCTCTACGCTGATTTACACCAATAGAAGACCTGGCCCCTGAACTCCAGACAACCTGAGCTTTACCCAGCAGCTCTCGGTCCAGAAATCACACAACGAGCGTTCCCTCAGAGCCAGTCAGTAGGCCCAGGTCACTGGTTTTGATGGTGCCATGTACAGTGCATCAGCAATGGATTGAAAACACACCGGACTGCTAGCGACAGGCCAGCCTCCTCTTTAGTGCCAAGCGATGGGGCGCCCCCCCCCCATGTCCAATAGGAGGACCCTGTCCCAAAGCTGGAAACATCTCACTGGAATCACCCTAACCCATCCCTTCTTAGTGTTATCCCATTGCTCCTAGTCTTACCCCATCGCCCACCTTGCCAAATGAATCCCCTTCTCGTGGGGTTAATTTCTTTGTAGGGTGCTACCCTTTTTCATTATCCTGGCTTTATAATTGGCCTGTTTTCAGTGCACCTGGCTGTGTCCCTACCCAAACAAATCTGAATTAATTTTGAGAGTCAGATTTCATGAGACACTGTCTCAAACGCGAGTTCTATCCCACTGACCACGCCGTCTTCATCCGCTGGTCCTGCAGCTCTGTCAAGCACAGCAGTCAGACTTTCCCTCCTACAGGAAATGCCATGAACCCGGTGGACACTATTGCTGGCTCTGGCGTTGGATTCGGCTGCGGGATAAGAACAGGAAGCCTCGGGGTGCATTCTTGCTTCAGCTCCTTTCTTGCACATTCTGGCTGACTGTTTAGCTCCGCTTTTGTAATCCAGGCAGGACGGTCGGGGTTTGTAACTGACAATTCCATCCCTCCCTGTGCGGTGTGTGAATTAAAACTGTTGCTCTGTCCCATGGGGTTGGGAGGCCGTGTGCTCGTATCACATGCTTCTCTATCAGTTAGTAGCTGAAATACTAGAAACTCTGAATGTGTCTAATAATATTTCTCTCGTCGCCTGTTTGATCATTGAGTCGTCATATGTTTTAATTCACTTATTACAGTAAACCCTCAATTTAACGGACCTCGATTTAACGGACTTCGGATGCAACGGACAAAATTTCTGAGCAAGTCTGATGCATTCCTGATCCATTTCTGGCGGGCTGGCTGCCGGCTGCCGCCCGGGTCCCGGCAGCGGGCGGGCTGCGGAGCTGCCGCCCCGACCCTGTGGCGGGCGGGCTGCTGCTCCGACAGCTCATTTTTTTATTATTATTAAATAACGGACTTTTTGATTTAACAGACACCCCCTCGCCCGAATTAGTCCGTTAAATGGAGGTTTTACTGTATTATTAATCGTGTGGTTGTAACACCTTAATCACAAAACCATCCTTTCTCCAGTCCAACTTTCACCTCAGCCCCTGCAAGGGCCTCTTGTCTTGCATGTGTCCCCCTCAGGTTTCGGTTAGATGCAGAGTTGTACTTGAGTCTCAGTTTGGATGCTGGTTCGTTGAATATGGCTCCAAAGTTTGCAGAGAGTGTCTACGGCTTGTATGAACCTGCCAAGTCATTTGATCCCCCTGGCCATCAGCTACCCACCTTTAAATAATGATCCTTCCATTTCACCCACTCTTTTTCTGTATTGCCCATTTTGATTGTAAGCTCTTCAGGGCAGGGTCTGTCTTACTATGTGATGGGGCCCTGATCTTGGTTGGAGCCTGTAACTCCACTGAATTCTGGATGCTCTGAGAGTCCGATTAGAGCTCTAGGGTTTAACACTGATCACCCGGGGCACCTAGATGATAAAGATGGTCCCTTCTGGCCTTAAAGTGTATGAGTTTAGGAATCTGCAGAGTTTGACGGTCTCGTTCCTGAAGCTGCTTCTGTAAAATGTGGCTGCTTTTCTGTCGTTTGAATGTTTCAGTGAGTTCTGCTTGTAACTGTGCAGCAGAACACTAGTTCGCTGAACCTCACATATCCTGGGACTCCTGCTTCCCTGAGATTTGGGGATGTTCTCTAGTTTTGCTCCACACTAGCTAAAAAAAGGGACTGGCAACTTTTGCAGTCAATCTAGGTATCAGTGAAGAGGGCATTAATAAACAAAATAGATGTATTAGTACTGGAAAATCTCTCTCTCTGGCTCAGTTTCTCCCTTTAAAAGGGGGGTTAATAATTAGGCCTGACCAGAAAACAAAAATTCAGTTTCACAAACAAAATTGAGATTTCAGAATTTGTTTTCCTTTCATATCAGAATAAAACTGGAAAAATTTAACAACAGCCTAATTGCCCTCATCTTCTGGTTTTTTCCCTCCAGATGTTCTACCTAGATTATCTGGTGTTCTTTATTATCATAGTTGGAGGCACCTGCTTTACTCCAAATCACTCCCTAACCTCCTGTCCTAGTCCCGCACAGCAGCCTTTCCTTAATTTACCATCCTACTCTCACCCAAGCAACTATCTGCTTGAAGAACAAACCCTTCTTGTTCACTTCCTGGGCTCTGCTGGCCAGACTCAGACAGACCTGCCCTGGGAGCTGCACCCCTCAAAGATCTCACTGCGGACGCATCTCTAATTGCCCCATGTGAGCCCTACTGGCCACTTTAAGCTTCAGGAGCTTGACAATTGAACCGAAGTCCATTGAAGTCACTGGACATTGATTTCAACGGGTGTCAGATCTTGTGTTTGCTGACTTGTGCCATTTTTGCCCACATGGTTTCCCTTGGAATACAGACACACAATTGGTCTTCATTTGGCTCAGGAGGATCAGACCACAGAATAAATTGAAGATAAGCAGTGTGGGGTTTACAGCTATTCCAAAACACCGTGAAGGCGCTGCCAAACTACCACAAATTACATGGTGCCCTAAGCAGCTGCGTGTTCCACATATGCCTAAGGACGGCCCTGCCTGGAGAGGCCATGCAGGGAGTGACGTTACTGTCAATAACCTCAGGGTGAAGGGTGAGGCTTGACACGTTCCTGTTACACTCTGTATGTGCCTGAGATCTGCTTGGGACAGTCAGATGTTGTTGTGTTTAGATCCCCCATACCTAGCCACTGCACTCATGTTTGGGTTTGGGAATAGCTGCAAATATCACAGCTGATTCTCTTAAATGTATTGACCGCTTGATCTGCCTGAGCCAAATTCAGACCCAATTGCGTGTCTGGAACCCAGGGGAAGCCAGGTGGGGCAAAAAGGGCACAAATCAGCCAGGGCCTGATCTGAAGCCTGTTGAAATCAGTGGGAGTCTGGCCAGTGGCTTCAATAACTCCAGACCCTGAAGGTTCAGATTCCCTGCAGTGCCCACCTGGGCAATTAGAGATGTGTCCGCAGTCAGATCTGTGCATGGAGCCCCTCCCAGTGGAGGTCTCTCTGAGTCTGGCCCACAGAGCACAGGAACTGAGCAGGAAGGGCTAATTCCCCAGGGGATTGTTACTTGGGTGAGATGAGGATGGTCAATTCAGGAGTGGCTGGGGGTCTGGACAAGGACACGGGGTTAGGGAGAGACTCAGAGGAAAGCAGTTGCAAGCAGCCAGGATAAAACTTAGCACAGGGTGATCTAGGTAGAACATCTGAGAGCCATGGACGTGTCTGCCGAGGGAGGTGGAGGAAATCCCATTGCTGACATTAGACAGGGAAAGACACTGGGGTGTGCACTGTTTTGTAGGAAACAACCCTGCGCTGGCAGGGGGTGGCAGATTAAATGCCCTGGAGCCTTGCTGAGAAAAGCATCTCCTTTCAAGAGAAAGATTAGCAGCCGTGTTAGTCTGTATCCTTAAATAAGACGAGGAATACTTGTGGCACCTTAAAATCCTAGAATCATAGACTATCAGGGTTGGAAGGGCCCTCAGGAGGTATCTAGTCCAACCCCCTGCTCAAAGCAGGACCAATCCCAACTAAATCATCCCAGCCAGGGCTTTGTCAAGCCTGACCTTAAAAACCTATAAGGAAGGACATTCTACCACCTCCCTAGGGAACCCATTCCAGTGCTTCACCACGCTCCTAGGGAATTTTTTTTCCTAATATCCAATCTAAACCTCCCCCACTGCAACTTGAGACCATTACTCCTTGTTCTGTCATCTGGTACCACTGAAAACAGTCTAGATCCATTGTCTTTAAAACCCCCTTTCAGGTAGTTGAAAGCAGCTATCAAGTCCCCCCTCATTCTTCTCCTCTGTAGACTAAACAATCCCAGTTCTCTCAGCCAATCCTCATAAGTCATGTGCTCCAGCCCCCTAATCATTTTTGTTGCCATTCTCTGGGCTCTTTCTAATTTTTCCACATCCTTCTTGTAGTGTGGGCCCCAAAACTGGACACAGTACTCCAGATGAGGCCTTAACAATGCAAAATAGAGGGGAACAATCACGTCCCTCGATCTGCTGGAAATGCCCCTACTTATACAGCCCAAAATGCAGTTAGCCTTCTTGGCAACAAGGACACACTGTTGACTCATATCCAGCTTCTCATCCACTGTAACCCGTAGGTCCTTTTCTGCAGAACTGCTGCCTAGCCATTCGGTCCCTAGTCTGTAGCAGTGCATGGGATTCTTCCGTCCTAAGTGCAGGACTCTGCATTTGTCCTTGCTGAACCTCATCAAATTTATTTTGGCCCAATCCTCTAATTTGTCTACGTCCCTCTGTATCCTCTCCATACCCTCCAGCGTATCTACCACTCCTCCCAGTTTAGTGTCATCCGCAAACTTGCTGAGGGTGCAGTTCACACCATCCTCCAGAATCAGATCATTGATAAAGATATTGAATAAAACTTGCCCCAGGAAAGACCCTTGGGGCACTCTGCTCGATACCAGCTGCAAACTAGACATGGAGCCATTGATCACTACTCATTGAGCCCGACGATCCAGCCAGCTTTCTATCCACCTTATGGTCCATTCATCCAGCCCATACTTCTTTAACTTGGTGGCAAGAATATTGTGGGAGACCATACCAAAAGCTTTGCTTAAGTCAAGGAACAACACATCCACTGCTTTCCCCCCATGCACAGAGCCAGTTATCTCATCGTAGAAGGAAATTAGGTTAGTCAGGCATGATTTGCCCTTGGTGAATCCATGCTGACTGTTCCTGATCACTTTCCTCTCCTCTAAGTGCTTCAGAATTGATTCCTTGAGGACCTACTGCATGATTTTTCTAGGGACTGAGGTGAGGCTGACTGGCCTGTAGTTCCCTGGATCCTCCTTCTTCTCTTTTTTAAAGATGGGCACTACATTAGCCTTTTTCCAGTCCTCCGGGACCTCCCCCGATCGCCATGAGTTTTCAAAGATAATGGCCAATGGCTCTGCAATCACATCCGCCAACTCCTTTTGCACCCTCGGATGCAGCACATCCGGCCCCATTGACTGTGGTCGTCCAGCTTTTCTAAATAGTTCTGAACCACTTCTTTCTCCACAGAGGGCTGGTCACCTCCTCCCCATGCTGTGCTGCCCAGTGCAGGAGTCTGGGCACTGACCTTGTTCGTGAAGACAGAGGCAAAAAAAGCATTGAGTACATTTACTTTTTCCACATCCTCTGTCACTAGATTGCCTCCCTCATTCAGTAAGGGGCCCACACTTTCCTTGACTTTCTTCTTGTTGCTAACATACCAGAAGAAACCCTTCTTGTTACCCTTAACATCCCTTTCTAGCTGCAACTCCAAGTGTGATTTAATCTTCCTTATTTCACTCCTGCATGCCTGAGCAATATTTTTATATTCCTCCCTAGTCATTTGCCCAATCTTCCACTTCTTAGACTAACCAGTTTATTCCAGCATAAGCTTTCATGGGCTATAGCCCACTTCATCGGATGCATAGAATGGAACAGAAGTGAGATGTATTTATATACACAGAAAGCAACAACAACAAAAAGTTGTACATTAGCATACCAATTCTAAGAGGCTGTTTAATTTGGATGGGCCATTATCAGCAGGAGGAAAAAACCTTTTGTAGTGGATTTCTGACTCACAGGTGATAAGAATCTTTGGGGAGGGGGGGACTTAACAGGGAAATGCATTAAATTAGTGTAATGACAAAGCCACTTATAGTCCCTGTTTAACCCTTGGTTGATAGTGTCCAATTTGCAAATTAATTCCAGTTCCTCAGCTACTTGTTGCAGTCTGTTTTGGAAGTTTTTCTGTTTTAAAATTGACACCTTCAAGTCTTGAATAGAATGGCCGGGGAGGTTGAAAAGAACTTCACTGGCTTCAATGGGACCTAAGCGTGTCATCAGCTTTAGGCTCATGTTTTATTGCCTTCCAAGTTACATGTCAAATGGGTAGCTGAGCATAGACACCTCACGGAATGTCCTTGTCTTGGGAAGCTGCAAGGAATAATACTCCGTCTCCAGCCAGGCCAAATAGATCAGAGGGTTATTGGAATGTATTTGTAACATGCTAACAGTGCGCCTGGAGCTGTGCAGAGAGGGAGGCAGTGTCTCTGCCCCAGAGAGTTCACAGCCTAAACCGACAACATCTAGGGGAGGCTCTACAGGAACCTTCATATGCGTTGAGACCTCAGTAGACTATAGAATCTCAGGGTTGGAAGGGACCTCAGGAGGTCACCTAGTCCACCCCCCTGCTCAAAGCAGGACCAATCCCCAACTAAATCATCCAACGGATTTTTGCCCCATATCCCTAAATGGCCCCCTCAAGGATTGAACTCACAACCCTGGGCAAGGGGAGGGGGGGCGGGACAATGCTCAAACCACTGAGTTATCCCTCCTCCCCCCTCCGGATAATATAATAGCCTATAATAGCCTCTTGGGATGTAATTGTACTAACCCACAACTTCAGGAGGGATGAACGCCCTCCACCCCCAAATGCAGCACTGAGGCGAGGGGCTATCTAGCACCCCCTGCCAAAGATTAAGGGGAGATTGGGAAGCCTGACGCAGTGTCAAATACTGTCTCTGTCTCCCCTGATTACAGGGGAAATTTCAGCATCTACTTCCTTTTGACATTGCCTGGGGGTTCTTGTCAGCGGTGTAGGGCCTTCAGTGCCCCAGAGATTGCTCAGCCACCGGGACAGACGGGGTGACGTCCGGAACGTCTCACCCACAAAAGACAAAGGGAAGCGGGAGCTGAAAACTTGCTCCAAATCCCACTGAAGTCAATGGAAAGACACTTACTGCCTTCAATGGGCTTTGGATCAGTCCCCTACATGGTGAGTGTTTTATCCATCTTCCTCTCTAGATCAATGCAGCGATCTGCAGTTCTGGAGCACCTGTCCCTGGTTCCGAGCCCCCAGCTGTGAATCAGGAGCCGGCGGGCCTCCGGCTGTGATGCTGGATCCCCAGTCCCTGCTCTTTCCACCCCAGCTCTTCGTGTGTCCCTACTGGCTCCCAGAGCGCTTTGGCTGGTGCTGGGCCTCCCTGGATTCACAAAGTTGGGCAAGAGGCCCGGGGACGAACGTTACTCCAAGGCCCACCCCTGTGTCGCCCGGCTGTGTTAAATCCCTTGTTTAGCAATGGGCACGCACCATTTAAAACCAACCCAAGGAAGAGAGGGACAAGGAGACAGTGTTTGAAACGTCTTTCCTCCGTGCGCCACAGTGAGAAGCTAGTCACTGTGTGAGGCAGGACACTGGCCTGGCAGGACTGTGGTTCTGATGTCGTGTGGCCCGTCCCTGGTCTCTGAGTCACTTACAAGCCATTCAGAAGCTACAAGGAAGAGGCTGCCAAGTCACTAGGACACTGTGTGTCAAATACTTTATTTAATACCTTAGCCACACCTGTGTGTCAAATACCACCCAGCAGAGCATTAAAGGGTCTTCTGATGAACACATCTGGTGGGTATAAGGAAGCTCTGTAGCCAGCCCACATCGGGTGCAGAAGAACAGGACATGGTGTCAGGAGTAAACTAAGAACAGAAACAGAAGGAACCAAGCCACAAAGGTTGCAATAAAGTGAGCGTCGCAGATGCTGCTGTGTGGATGCCCAGGCCTCTGCCCATCAGGCCATATGTGTTCTGCTGCCTTTGCTTTTGCCTCCGCCATAGGCGATGTGTATGTAGGAACCAGGCAGATACCAGTGACGAGGCCACCATCTATGTCTTGGGCTCCTGGTCCTCCTGAGGTGAGCTTGCTGGAGGGAAAGGAGCACACGAGTGTTTCCAGGGAGACTGATCCCGGCTCTGCGTCACTATCTGCCACTCGGGATTTGCTTGGGAAATGGGAGGAGGCGGTTACCTTCAACAGCCCATGACTACGTTCTCTGCACTGCCCTGTGTTGGGAAGGTCTGAGTCAGGAGGTCCAGCTCCGTGGCCAGGAGCTGAGCGCTTAGTGGAGGGGATGCTGTACCTGGCTGCCCTGGGAGGAGAGGGAAGCAGCTGCCGCCCTTGGTTCTCCCCAGGGAGAGACTGTTGCTTCTCTCTTCCTGGCTGAGGGCTGACACTGCACAATGGAAGACTTAGGAAAGGCTCCTGCTGCATCGGTTACCCATAAGCCTCCTAGATCGGACTAAATCATAGCCGCAAAGAGAGCATTCCCCTCTCCACCCGGCCATCTCTTGGTCCTGGGTGGAGACGACATCGAGGTTTGGGCTCCTCCTATATCCCAGTGAGATCTTTGCTTGGCAGATGGGATCTGTGGGATTTAGCTGCCAGCCCAAGGGAGCTAGACACCCATCACTGTGCTATCCTCACAGTCTCAAATCCCCACCCAGGGTACCAACAGGGAAGACTCCCTCCCTGCCCCGTCGCCGGCCCAGCCCCCACTCAGAAGATGATGCCACCAGAGTGCAAGACCTACCTCCTGGGTCACAGTGTTGCAGCTGATGATGATGATGGGCAACTCCTGCTGGGTGGAGAAGAAGCCTGAACAGTCTCTGACCACCTGTAAAGGGGAAGATCTCAGCTCAGTTTCTGAGTGCGGTGGGAGGAAGGGCGGTACGTGAGCCACCTCTGGAGGCGTGGGTACAAATCTGGCCGGGGGGAAAATGGGCTGAAGTTCTCAGCCCAGGTCATGGTGACAAGTACCACCATGGGTGGTGTGGCTGGGTACAGGCGGGAGAGATTGGGATGGCCACTTGATCCACCAGCTGCATCCCTGCCAGTTAAAGCCCTTGGAGGTCTGCAAACACAGCCCTAAGCAGAGCAGATTACAAGAGCCTAGCCTTGGAGGTGATTACAGCTGGGTGACTCTGGTGAGGGCCACAGTAGAGGGGAAAAGTTGCAACTTCTGGGCTAGGCAGACGGCTGGATAGGCTGTTGCTGCTTCCTGAGTAGTGCTGGACCATTGCAAACCATGATGGGCAACAGAGAGACGTACACTGTGGGTCAGAGCCCATCTCCAACCATTTCTCTAAGAGCGCTTTCCCCCAGCAGCAGCCTTCCCTGCGGGGTGATAACGGCAAATCAGCTTGTGAACATCTGCTCACGCTTGTCAAATGAATTCACCCCCCCTTCCAGAGGTTCATTTCCAGCCAGAGGGCTTGGGTTTGGTGCCGCATCTCTTACTCCTCCTGAGTAGTGTTTACTCCCGTGACTAGCCTCCTTTAGTTCAGCACAGAGCCTGTCGCCACGCAAGGGGCCACAGAATCATAGAATCTCAGGGTTGGAAGGGATCTCAGGAGGGATCTAGTCCAACCCCCTGCTCAGAGCAGGACCAATCCCCAACTAAATCATCCCAGCCAGGGCTTTGTCAAGCCGGACCTTAATAACCTCTGAGGAAGGTGATTCTACCACCTCCCTAGATAACCCATTCCAGTGCTTCACCATCCTCCTAGTGAAGTAGTGTTTCCTAATATCCAACCTGAACCTGTCCCACTGCAACTTGAGACCATTACTCCTTGTTCTGTCATCTGCTACCACTGAGAACAGTCTAAATCCATCCTCTTTGGATCCCCCTTTCAGGTAGTTGAAAGCAGCTAGCAAATCTCCCCTCACTCTTCTCTTCTGCAGACTAAACAATCCCAGTTCCCTCATGGTGATGAACGTTCTACATCTGCTATCCCTGGGGATTAGGTAGCGCTGGTCAGGGACCATGGCAGCTGGGTGTTAAATGAAGCAGCAGCGGTGAGGCTGTCTCCAACGATGGTTATGGCTCACCCCATTGTCTCTGAAGTCACATCCAGTCCCGTTGAGGTTCTCTGACACCGGGCACACGGTCTCTTTAACCATGAACTTCAGCTCCTGCCGAGGGTTAGACGTCATGTCCTGGGGGGGGGGGGAATGAAATAGAAGATTGGGGCGAACTCTGATGGGGAGTAAGCCCCCGTGTCCACAACAGAACCCACACATCAGGCTCTGCCTCGCCATTTAGCTCCCATCCGCCCTGTGCTATCCCAACTTCTCCCTTTGCATTGATCCAGCAAGAACAGCCAGGCATCGGGCTGCCGCTCCACATTTCTGCTGCAGCAGACAATGCCCTGGGCCAGCTGCCATGAGGCAGCAGACAATGTTCCCACATGTCACCCAACTTGCACCAGTGGATCTCCTCCAATTTACACCGGAGCGACCGAGCGCAGACGAGAGCCCCGTCACTGCAATTTACACAGCAAACGAGTCTTTGCAAGCGCCGTTTGCAGAGGACACATGGGGAGCAGCTGACACTGTTGCTAAATCTCCAGAAATCTGCTTTCAACTCAGTCTCCAGCTCTGTACTTTAGGTTTTTTATATGGCACTCATCAGAGTAGTGTCTCAGGGTTTATCCTATTGAGACGTCAGTTCACTGCACAGCGAGGCACCTGGTGGGGCAGATTTACAAACATTTTTGTTGGCAACGACTCACCTAATTTGCATGCATAATTATCACGAGGGAGCATGCAAGCTGGACAAATACACACACAGAGGCCACTGCTGAGCTGCTGGCAATGCAATTACCAGTTTGCACAAGCAATCCCAGCAATCACATGTGCAAATCAGTCTAGCTGTCACGTCTGTATTTTGCACAACCAAGTGCTTGAACACCTGGCCCTTAATTTACAACTTCTCTCATATTGCATGGCTCTCCATTGGCAATAGAGGGAGAGCTCTGCGGTATATGTAATATTAAGGCTTATCATGTATTTTTGCCTAGGGAGAAAACAATCCCTATCCTAACAAATCCAAAGGAAAAACTGTTTCAACCCTTCATGTGAACTGGGCCTGGTTGTCCATAGGGAGCCCACAAACCTCCTGGCTGTGGTGCTTTGTCCCCGCTAGTGGCACAGAGACCGCTTAGAGATGAATGAGTCTGCCAGCGCCTTAGCCTAGGGCCACTTGGCTTTTAGCTCATGCAGTAGAGACTCAGACATTTAGCTCTAGAGGTCCTAGGATTGATCCTGCCCTCTGGTGACCGGGGTCTGTGAGCATTGCAAGTGGGGACTCATCTGGGATTTTAACTGGGAAGTCTCTGAACCTTGGGACGTGTTTCCTCAGGTAGGGGAGTATGTAACCCACACACCTCCTGGGTGTGGTGGTCTGTTCCCTCTAGTGGCACCAAGACCATTGAGGGTATGTCTGTCCTACCCGCCGATCCGGGGTCGATGTATCGGGGATCGATTTATTGTGTCTTGCCTAGACGCGACGAATCGATCCCTGAACGCGCTCCCGTCGACTCTGGAACTCCAGCTCCGCAAGAGGAGGAAGCAGAGTCGATGGGGGAGCCGCCGCTGTCGATTCACCGCTGTGGGTAAGTCGAACTAAGATACTTCGACTTCAGCTACGCGAATAGCGAATAGTGTAGCTGAAGTTGTGTATCTTAGTTCGAAACCCCCCCCCCACCTATCCCCCAAGTGTAGCCCAGGCCTTAGAGATTAATGAGTCTGCTGCAGCCATTGTGGGTTTTGTCTCATGCATTAAGCTTCAGAGGTCCCAAGTTCGATCCCGCCCAACAACCGGGCTCTGTGGGTGTGACACTTACGAGGCAGGAAGCTGCTGTGCTCTAACCCGGTGTGAAATCTCAAAGCTTTCAGGGCTGTGTTTGGAATAGACAGGAGCCTAGTGGGTGAGGGTCTGGTTTGGGGGCCTGGTTTCAAGCTGCAGCCAGGGCACTGTGCCATAAAGGGAGTGAGCTGGTACTTACCCACTCCGGCCGCGGGGCTGCTTTCAGGAGCCGGAAGACATGCTCTAGGCCTGACCCTTGGTTGTAGAAATCGACGGCCAGGGCAATGGCCTCTTCATAGTTTAGCGTCTTGTGTTGAGAAGGCACCGCGGTGGCTGCTGCGGCCACAAGGACCAGCAGCAGGATGCGTTGGCAGCAGCTCTCCATCCTCGGGCCCGTCGGAGGCAGTGCCGGCTGAGTGCCATCCTGCCGCCGGAGGGAGGCCTTTTTATATCTCGCCCCGCGACGGGGAGATTCATGACTCGCTGTTTATGTCCTCGGGCTCCCCGGAAACCGAGGTCTTTCCTGTTGTTTACAGGAAACTTCCCTTGGCCAATCTGCCGGGACATGCAAAACAAGAAGAGCCGCGCAAACAAGGAACAGTGCTGGGGCTGTGTGTATTGCTAAAGACTTGTCTGTCTTGGCACGGGCAAGCCGCTGCGAAGAAAGAAGGAACAAGAGGCCATGCAGCTCCCTGCGCTAGGTTTCATTTCTTATTAGCTCCTAACTCCCGGCTCAGAGATGCCCAGCAATGTGGGGTCGCACCACTTCTCGCCAACTGCCGTCTTGTTCTAGGCGATCTCATCGGGGTCCTCTGCAGCTATGTCTGCCTGAGTCTGCAGAGAGCCTGAAACAGCCCCTGCCCCATTCATTGCAGTGCCGAACTCACTCAGGGGCCCAGCGACGATCGTTTTAATGCCAGCGATGACTCTGCCGTTTGGCACCACAAGTGGGGGTTGCTTAGGAGATACCACTTATCCCCCCGCCCCAACTCAGGGGAAAGAAACTGAAAAAGGCCTGATTTTGATTGTAAGCTCCACGCAGCAAGGCCTATATCATACTGTGTGTGTGTGTGTGTGTATGTGTGTATATATACACAAGGGGGACCTGATCCTGACTGGCCCTGTCATGGGATACATATTCCCTATCCTGGCTGTAAAAGGTTAATGAGAAGCCAATTAACCCAGTGGGGGGAAGGTGGAAGACCCATGAGTCCCAGCTGGGAGAGGGGTGAGGTGGTCCCTCTAAAGCAGGGGTCTCAAACATGCGGCCCGGGGGCCACATGCGGCCCGCCAAGCCCTTCCCTGCGGCCCGCCAAGCTTCCTGCCCCCTCCCCCGGTCCCCCCATAGCAGTTTGCAGGACGGAGGGACCAGAAGTGGAGGCTTCTCTGCTGCCTGGCTGGGCCGCGCGTGTTTCTAGCTCTGGACTTCCTATATTGCTCTTGCTTTGTTTGCCAAACAGCTGTTGGTGGCACCTAGCGCTTTCCAGGAGGGAATGGGGAGCTGCGTGCTCAGAGGAGGAGGTGGGGCAGGGGTGGGACCTCTTGGAAGGGGTGGAGTGGGGGCAGAGCTGGGGCAGCGAGGGCGGGGTGTGTGTCAGTGGTGCGGCCCTCGGGCCAGTGCACTAGTCCTCATGCGGCCCTCGTGGTCATTTGAGTTTGAGACCCCTGCTCTAAAGGCAGGACGGCTGGAGCGGGGAGAAGTTCTGCAGTCGTTCTCTGGGGCTAGAGTGGAGAGATCGGGGGGGAGCCCCCGGGAAGAGTGGGGTCAGCAGGGGAGTCTGGTAAAAGGCCAGCAGAGAGGTGGAGCAGGCTCTGGTGAGGAGGCAGGATCTGGACTTGCAGGGGGAGAGCCCCCGGGAGCTGTTCCACTGAGGATCGGGGGGATGAAAGGTCAAGCCCCAGGGGTGGGTTTGTTTATACATTTGTTGGGGGCGGTTGATGGGATATTCTGGGGGGAGTCCTGTGAGTCCTGGCCCTGGCAGGACAAACACAGAGATCCCTGCGGACAGGCTTAGCAGGGGGAAGTCTAGAGGGAAGCTAGCAGCAAGGAGTCTGGCGTGATCCTTGACTGCCTGTGATAGGGTCGCTGGACTGGAAGCCCGCGTAGAGAAGGGGCCTGGGTTCCCCCACCAGCCTCTGGTAGGGGGGGCGTGACGCTCTGGGAAAATCATCTACCAACCACTGGGGCCAGAACCAAGCGCGGCAGAGGGGTCAGGCACTGGACTGTCTGTTACCCTTGAAGGGGTGGGACGGCTGTGACCTGGCCGGAGGACTGAGTCACGCACGAGGCAGACCACAGTATGGACTGGAACACCCGTCCCATGGGGACATTAGAGGAAAGCCTGGTATGCCATGCAGGGCCGGCGACAGAAATTTTGGGGCCCCCTACTCTGATCGTTTGGGCACCCCCCCCCCCCAGCCCAGCCTAAAGTCCGGGGCCCGGTTCAGCTGTACCCGTAGTACCCCCCTGTCACCGGCCCTGATGCCATGCCCGGCCACAAGGGGCTCTAATCCCTGTGTATCGTGTACCAATCATACAAAATATCAGCTGCGTTCAGAAATCTGCACACCGTGCTTTGTGACCATGTCCCTGTGGCACCAGCCTGTGCACTGCAAAGCATGGATTTACGCGTGCCAGCAATGATTGACACCCCACTGGCCTCCTCGCCACCCCCGATCTGAGTGTTAAACTTTGGATGTGCGGGCAAATTAGATGTGCAGTTGCACCAGCATTACTGCAGGCTGCCCTGGGGCCTACCCAGAAGAGCCATATGCAACCGAACATAGACGGGGCCATATCGCTGAGCCGGGGGCAGGTCCCAGATAAACCTGGACGTGACTACCGGCACTGGCCATGCTGTAGCAAACTGGGGCTTTCCATCTTGGTCTGAGAGACTTTCACATCGTGGGCAACTTCCATGTGGTTAAGCAAAGGTTCCCTCCCTTCCTGCCCAGACGGTCGTCTTCCAGTAGTTTAGTTAGAAGGGAAAGGCAGGGAGATGTTATTATTTATTCCCCAGCTCTGAGCACCGT
This sequence comes from Sternotherus odoratus, assembly GCA_032164245.1. Taxonomy (NCBI): domain Eukaryota; kingdom Metazoa; phylum Chordata; order Testudines; family Kinosternidae; genus Sternotherus; species Sternotherus odoratus. Next base: position 219,776,637 of record JAVMKO010000002.1, on the reverse strand, counting down.
GTGCCTTTACCGTTCACAGCGTGGTTCACGAGCACTGAAGCGAAAGGGAGCACACGGAGGAGTTAAACAAGCAGGCTTAAGCCCCGAATGGGCATTTTCCCCTCTGTCAGTGTGCCCGGTGTGTGTGGAGCAGACTATTGTGCCAGTCAGCTTTGGGTGCTTTCCACACCTAAGGGAATCGCCCACGAAAATCCCCGTGAAGCAGTCAGGAGAGGGGCCCCTGAGGGAGGGGGAGGGGAAGGATCAACCCACAGCAGAGATGTGTGGTTCATTCGCCACTCAAAGGGCAGGTTGCCGGTGTTCTCCGGAGCCCGCCCCCTATGGTAACTCACGGTGCCCCACGGCCGTAACTCAGCTCGGCTGTGCAACCTGCCAACTCCCCCTGGCTTTGTGCACGGATCACACACACACTGGACGGTATTTTCCCCCATGCTGGGAGCTGCTCGTCCTTCGCCATGGGCCCTCCAGGAGTAAGCTGTTGGTGTGCACCTGAGCCTGAGAGCACCCGTGGGCCTTAGCCGCGTATGACAGCAATCATAGGGCCCACACCTGACCTGGGACATAGGGGGCGAGGGGGACGGTTAACGGCAGGGAAGGGAAGCGGGAAAAGACAACGCCACATTGGAATGAGTCTCTGGGCTGAAGAAAATGGACGCCCTAAATCTAAATGACAGAGATGCAGCAGCAGGGGTAGAACCTGCTCCCTTGGCCTCTGGAAACACCGGCGTCTGCCACGTCAGCTAAAGGAGAACGTCTAGTAGTGCTCACTACCGGGGCCTAGACCCCAGTGCCCTGCACACAGGCCCCCGTGGCAGTCAGGTGCGGAGAGACCCGTCCACAAGACAAGTGGGTCCCTTGTGAGGGGCCCTGCCCTGGCCTGGGATGCTGTGAACACAGCGCGTCTGCACAAGTGGCTTCTCTGGGAGCGTTAATGTGCCACTCGACCAATACAACCCCGCTGGGACAGCCGCACCTTGTGCCCCTGCCGTGCCTGTGTCTGGTTAACGGTGCTCACAGAATGGGTGACCAGCAGGGACAGAATATTAACAACAGACATTTCCTACATCTCGATCGCCTGAAACAGCTCCGTGGTCCCCAGTCACCTGGGACTGGAGGAGAGGAAACCCTAGCGAGGCCTAGAGAATGCCGCCATAGGATCGTAACGATTCGATCGATCCCTGACTTCAATGCTAGCAATTAGGGTGACCAGATGTCCCGATTTTATAGGGACAGTCTCGATTTTTGGGTCTTTTTCTTATATAGGCTCCTATTACCACCACCCCCCACCCTATCCCGATTTTTCACACTTGCTGTCTGGTCACCCTACTAGCAATGCCCAGCTGGACCAGCGACAAATATTTCCAGAGTCAGCGAACTCTTGTAAGGGTGTGAATGGAAAAGAAATAAGCGGATCCCTTTGAATAAGCATCCAAATCATTGCAAGTCCATCTAGACCCTCAGAAGCGACCCCCAGCGCTGGTTTTTCACCTGCACTCAGCTGAAATCCCTGGAGCGGTCTGATTAAACACAATCAATGGCACCGCCTGCAGGATCGTGCTCTGAGAGTTGGTTCTTTAGCTCTATGAGACAGGCGGGCTTAGCTGCATCTAGCAGACGTGTGTGTAACGTCTGCTGTGCCTGGAAACCCCTCTTTTGCACGGGCCAGCAGGCGCTGAGTGAGTAAGTAGCACAAAAGCAGTTACCTGTCCGGACCCATGTCATTGTTATTAAGTGATTGTGCCCCAAAGCTTCAAGCAGGGTGTAGGCCCATTGTACAAGGCGCTGGACAGAGAAGGAATCAATGACAGCTCCTGCCCCAAAGCCCTGATAGTCTAGAACAGCGGTCGCCAACCGGTGGTCCGCGGACCACTGGTGGTCCGCGGGAAAATTCTGGTGGTCCGCAGCGCCGGGCTCCCTCATGGCCGCCCCTCTGGGCACGCAAGAGGCTCCGGGCGCCTGTTCCGCCCCGTCCCCGGCGGCCAGCAAGCGCTGGCTCGCTACTGCCTCCCGTCTTGTGCCGCGCGAGCCGGGGGGCCCAAGCCGCGCCGCTGAGGCCGGGGGGCCCAAGCCGCGCCGCTGAGGCCGGGGGGGCCCAAGCCGCGCCGCTGAGGCCGTGGGGAGAGGGGTCCGAGCCGCTGAGGCTGGGGGTCCGAGCCGCGCCGTGCCGCCGCTGAGGCTGGGGGGGAGGGGGGGTCCAAGCCGCTGAGGCTGGGGGTCCGCGCCGCGCCGCCGCTGAGGCCGGGGGGGAGGGGGGTCCAAGCCGCTGAGGCTGGGGGTCCGAGCCGCGCCGCCGCTGAGGCCGGGGGGAGGGGGGTCCAAACCGCTGAGGCCGGGGGGAGGGGGGGCCACGCCGCGCCGCGTTGCTGAGGCGGGGGGAGCCCGCGCCGGTCGAGCGGGGGGGGGGGGGGCGCGCCGCGTCTGTTGAGCCGGGGGGGGGGGCGTGCCATGCCGGTCGAGCGGGGGGGGAGGGGAGGGGAGGGGAAGCCGCGCCGCTTGAGGGGGGGGGGCTGCGGTGTTAGTGGTCCACGGGATTCTAAATTTTGACTTTAGTGGTCCGTGGGGACCAAAAGGTTGGCGACCACTGGTCTAGAAGACACAGCGTAAGAGGAGGGTGGGTCAGGCAGACAGGCTGGGCGGGGGGGGGGGGGGGGGCTGGGGAGGAGATTTATAATATTATTAGCAGGTGCTTAATTCTTAGCCAATCGAGAGCAGCGACGACGATTTGTCACCTGGCTGGCCATAACCCAGTTACAGTTTTCTGCGCCGTGTGTGCAAATAGGTGCAGTGGAACGGCTGAAGTCTGACTGCGATGATGTAAATGATCAGATCACTGCACTGTCTGCACAGCTCCCTGAGCCCGATTCTCCCTTCATTCGCCCCCTTGTACGTCCTTAACTTCCAGGACATTGCTCCTGATTTACCCCGAGGTAACGGAGAGGGAGAGCCAGGCCCTCTCGCCAGATTTGGGGCTCTAGGAATAACGGCCCAGGTTTTAATGCCAGCCAACAGGCCGATCTGCAGAAGCTGCCAGCCCGGGGAAGGGCGTTGAGAGTTGCTCAACCCTTCCTCCGCTTCTGCTTTGAAAACACACTGCAGACGTTTCCGCAGCCTTGTCGTTTTTGCAATCCAGGGCTCGTCAAATGACAGCCCCCCTTCCCCGTTCTAAATGGTGCAGACAGCTTCTTGTTTCCCAACAGGTCACAAAACAGTTTTATGCAAGAGCTAAACTTTGGGAACTGGTGTGGCAAGAACAGACTTTTGTCACCTCTTTACTTGGGGGTTAGCAAATCGCTTTGGGAAAGGTCCTACTGAAGTGGTCCGAGAGTTAAGGTGAAGGGAGCAGAATGAAGAGTAGAATTGGGATAAACAGAAAAGAAAAGAGATCGAATTATTCTTTGCAGCAATCCTCGTAGCCAAGGTCAAAGCCTGATCTTGCTGGGTGGGGCACAAGCCCAGAGTAAATCTTTTCCCCAAGATGCAGACAGTCTAAATAGACAAGACAAGGGGTGATGGGGGAAACAGAGGCAGAGAAGTGAAATGACTTAAGAAGTCACAAAGCATGTCAGGAGCTGAGTCAGGAAGAGAAGCCGTCTCTCCCAAGTCCCCACCTGTAGTGAGGCGGCGTGGTTCCCCGCCGCCGAGTCCCTCCGGACACCAGAGTGAGCGGAGCCAGGGAGCTCTGAGCCCGCTCCCCAGAGGGTCAGGCGTTGCCCCAGGAATATAAAGGCCCGACCCTGGAGCCCACTGAGAGAGCCGCCACCACGGAGATCTGACGTCTCCGGCCTAGCTTGCAAGGAACCCATAGTGCTGGACCCCCGCCCTCCTCGAGGACACTACCCCGACCCAGATACCACAAGAAGGGCAGTCTGGGGGCAGCCCACTCTGCAGCACTGCCAGAGCCCATGTCCGTGTGTTCCAGCCAGGATCCCCACTGACGCAGCAGCGGGTCTTCTGCCACTGCCAGGGCCCCAGGCTGGGATGCGGTGGAGTGGGAGGGCCTGCGTCCCCCCTGCCATCCAACTCGCAGGTGACCACCTCCCCATCTCCCGGGCCCTTCGGAGCCAAGGGCTTGGGCTTGCTACTGTCCACTGTTACCGCTCAGCCCCTGCCTGAGTGCCAGGGCCCGGGCTTCCTGGGCTTATTTCTGCCCTCACGACCGCCGGGGAAGACGCCCGCGGCCGAACTAATTCCCCACACGACACCTTCCCAAGTCCAGTGAGGCGGTGTGGTTCCCTGCCGCCCCGGAGAGAGACAAGCCCCGGCTAATCTCTCAACACCACTCAAGCTGCCTTTGATCAGATGTATGGAAAGTAACCGAGCTGTGTGTACAGGGCAGCCAGTCTCCAAATGTCAGTTAATTGAGGCCTGGGGTATCCCTGGACTTTACATCGGTACAGTGACCTCGCTGAGGGGTGTGGAAAATGCCACCCTAAGCCGTCTCCTCCCCCTCCCGCCACAGATGTAAACAGCACTAGCTCAATATACAAATTCCTCCATTGACCTAGCTAACACCTCTAAGGGAGGCGGATTAACGACAGTGATGAGAGCACCTCTCCCATCGGCACAGGTAGTGTCTACACTAAGGACAGATCGACACTACCGCTCTTCACACTACAAGCTAGGTTGATGGGTTTGCTGTCTGCACTGGGAGTTGGGTTGGTTTAACTGCGTTGCTTTGGGGGGGGGGGGGGATTTTTCACACCCCTGAGCAATGTAATTATACCGACCTAATTTCCTAGCATAGACCAGGCCTAGCAAAGCAAATCCAGTGGTGATGCAGAAGCTTCTGACACATCGCTAGACCCTTTTGTCTCCAGCGATGAGGCACGGAAGCGTAACACGAGATGTAGCAAGAAAGCTCTATCCAGTGTTTAACTGAAGGGGACCGAAGGGAAATAAGTGGCAGGTTAAATAATTAACCCTTAGTGTGCTGTTGGCAGTGTTGTAACAGATGTGGCAGTCTCGGGATACTAGAGAGACAAGTGACAAAGAGTCCTGTGGCACCTTAAAGACTAACTAACTAAACTAACAATTCCAGCCTAGCACGGCTACCTCTCTGATTCTAGAGAGACACGGTGAGTGAAGTATTATCTTTTATTGGACCAACCTCAGTGGTGAGAGAGACGAGCTTTCAAGCTCCACAGAGCTCTTCTTCAGGGCTGGGCAACGTACACAGAGTGTCACAGCTAAATACAAGGTAGAACAGGCCGGCTGGTCCAATACAAGATATCAACTCGCCCAACTTTCCTCCTGCGTATGCTGACTCCTTCCAGCCACCTTCTTCTTATAGTTTCACACGGCTATTGTGGCAGCACCAAAAGCTGCAACAAAGTTATGCCCTGTTTGCTAAGTGACTCACCAACATAAATGGTGAGTATAAAATGCGGGTTTGGTGGCATTTCATTCACCGTCTGGGGGAGGGGGGCTGACCCAAAGCCTATGGGAGTATGTCAGCTGAGTCCATCTGGCTTTGGCTCAGGATGTCTCCGCAGGGTGCAAGCCAGTGGAAAATCAGCTTAGGGCTATGTGCTTGGTATTTCCAAAGGGCTGGGCACAGTTCTGCTTTATCTCTCTCCCTCTTTGCCCATCACCCCCCAGCCGGGGTATGGGCCACCAACTGGTGTTGGTGTTTCAGTAGCAATTGGCTCCCTTACAGGGTGGAGTTGCTAGCCCCACACCCATGTTAAGCCTACAGCACCTGGTATTCCCAGGAGGTCTCCCATCCCAGTACTAGCCAGGCCTGACTCTGCTTAGCTTCCAAGATCAGATGGGATCAGGGATGTTCAGGGTGGTTTAGCTGTATGTTCTGCTTTATGCCTAGCAGTAAAATGATTCTGCTGGCCATATCCACTGCAGTTAAGTTGCAAAAACTTTTCCAGTGTCATAACATTCGTGATTCCTGAGGGACTGGACATTTATACCAGAATATCCGGTGGTATAATAGGTAATGGGAACCAAAGTGCTTCGGAAGGGAGATTAGATCTCCTGCTTCAGGGTTTAAATAAATCTCTGTTGGGGTTAGGAGGAGATGTTCCTAGAGAGGCAGAGAAGCTCAGATCTGTAGGGCTGTTTACACCTGTGAGGCAGCTGGTACTGTCCACTGTCAGAGTCAGGACATCAGGCTAGATGGACCTAGGGTCTTATCCAGTCCGGCAGTTCCTGTTTTACGAAACCTTTACTTTTGGGGGCTTAAATGTTCCCTCCTCGGTCACTGCCTCTATAGGGGGGTTCTTCTTTAAAGTTTACTTGCAACGTTTTAAGAGGGTTACAAAAAATCTTTCTCCCAAGAACACAAAGATTCTCTCTACTGTCCTCCTCTGGGGGCTAAATCACAAACCGGTGATCATTCTATGCACCCTGGGCCGCGGTGCGTAAGCCGGCCTGCCCGCTGGTGGTGCGCCGGGCTGAGTGTGAACGGGCGGGCTTTCTACAGGCACCCTGCTCAACGTTTCCAAATGCGCCGCTGAGCGTGTGTGGCAGGGGTCTGTTAAACCGGGGTTCTGCTCTGAGAGGGGGATCAATAATAACTGCGTCGCCTTCCTCAGCTGGGGTGTATTTGAAATCAGCTGCGCTGGCTGTTAGGGAGGGATGTCTGTCTTTCCGTCCCCGTTAGCGCTGGGGAGGCACCAGAGCTCTGGGAGAGGGAGCTGGGGGCTATTTTGCCACATGCATCACCAGCAGAATTGTTTACAAAGCCAGTCAGTGGCGGGGAGGAGGAGGGCCACCGGTTTGGCTCTCGGGGGCAGGATCCTCCCCTGCCTTGGCCCTTGGGTGAATCATTTACACCTGCACAAAATGCTCCCAAGTCAGAATCCTCACTTCCACCAGCCGCTGCATTTTACGCCCACGTGGCCCAGGTGTAGGTGATTCCGCAGGCGGCCAGGCCGGGGAAGTCGGCCGCTCTGATCCCAGAGGGGCTTGCAGGGCTGGTAGTAGAGTCCTCCCTGCCCATTCCCTCAACTGTCTTACATGTAAACAGGGCGTATTTGATCGGGAGTCAGAGAGCCAATAAACCCGGAGCCCCACGGTGCCCTTTTCAGGGTCATTACACCCCTGAGGCTCAATCCTGCATTCACTGAAGCCAGCGGGAGATTTGTCATGGGGCGTGACAAAGCCCCTAAGACAGAAGCATTTGGGACGGTGCTGTTGTTTGGTTACCGGTCTTACCTCCTTCTTCAGGAGCTGGGTTCGTACGGAAGCTGAGTCACGTACATGCACGCCTTTCCCCACACACTGTGAGCAAGGGGGCTAGGTGTCCCCTGCCCGCCCTTCTCATGAGCTAAAGTGACTCTGTTGAGGAGGGGGTGAGAGAACAGCCAGGAAGGATGCGTCGCTTTAAGAACCATGGCTAGGTTTGGAAAGAGGCTGGTTAATTTGATGTTTTTAGATAAGGGGCTAAAATAAGGGTAAATAAATCTCATGCTTCAGGGCATAAGCAAGTCACTGCAGGGGCCAGGAAGGAATCCCTGCTCCAGACTACATAGCTGGCTAGGGTGGATTCTGGGGCGGGCTTCACCACTTGGAAGCATGGGGATAATAACCTCTACCTTCCAAAGGGAGCAAGTGTATTTCTTGGCCATTCCCCTCTCAATCCGGACTACAGCTGTGTGCCGTAGAGAAGACAGCCCTGCCTTTTTGTAGGGTGCCTGGGAACGTCAGGGGATATTTAGTATTCAGCATTGTCTTCGGACTGCTGCAAGGGGACGTTTAGAGGGCAGATCTCTGGTTTTTTTCTGGGGGAAGCAGCCAATCTGTGTTTGCTGTCAGGGAAAAGGGGGTGAACCAAGACCAAAAGATATGGCAGCTTCCGGAGGTGCTCCGCATGATCTGGGAAGTACAGTACTCCTATAGCAAGGCTAACAGGGAGCAGGTTAGAGCCCCAAGGGAAACCGTAAGAATGTGGGTAGCAGCTGTGCCCAAGGGTACAGGGCTAACTGCATCTCTGTCCTCTCCCTGACGTGCCAGGCCTCATGTCCTTTACCTCTCCTGGGGGTGGAATCGTGATTCTCCCATTCTTAGACCAGGGCCTGGCCTATAGCACCCTGAGGATCACCCGGGCCTACCCCAGAAGCTCCGTCTGGGCTCAGCACCTGCCGTTCTTCCCTTCGGGAGCCTGTGATCGTGGGGGAATTCAGTGACCAGCTGGCCTTGTGCAACCAAAGTACCATTTAACCTTAACTGGAGGGACATAACATAAGAGGAAAAGGATTTTAAATCAACAGTCTGTCTGACGTAAAGCCCTACCACCCTGCGATGGTGCCCCAGGCAGGTCTACCTACTCCAGACAGCCCCAGCACTGTCTGTCCATCTGGTCAACTTCTCAGCAACTGCTCTCCTGGCCTCTGGACCGAGAGCAGCCTTTTAATTCTTTGCAGACCTTCTGCTCTGCTGCTGGGGGGATGTGCGATGAAGCCTGCCTGCCCCTGTGTTCCAGCCACAGGGCAGTGCTGGGAGCGCTTGTGCTGCCACCTTAAGGCAGTTCCGTGTAGCTACACTTTCGTGTAAGTGCTAGTGAAATACTTGTTCAAAGGCTCCGTGCACAGGAGCTGAGCAGTAGCACGGAGCGGGTCCAGCCGAGCTCAGGGAACCCGTGTGCTAGTCACAGTACGTCACGTTTTGTGAGCGAAAGGACGTACCCCAAAGGACTTACAATCCAGGCAGGCAACGAGTGGGAGCAAGGGAGTATCGTTGTCCCCATTTCACAGAGGAGAGCTGAGGCCCAGAGAGGCTAAGTGACTTGCCCAAAAATCACAGAGGGGCGCGGTGGCAGAGACAGGAATGAAATCCAGCTCTCCTGTGCCATAGCCAAGTCAGTCGCTGGCTGTATGTGGACACCACCGGGGCCAACGTCCTATGTCAAACCCCTACTGCTGCAAACCATCCCGCCTAGGCTTCCCGGGAAGATGCAGTGAGAGTACACGACTCCACAACCGCATCACCCCGGGGGTCTGCGGGGTTCTTCCAACACAGCCCTGGGGCCACGGTGGAGCACAGCTCTGCGCTGGCTTGAGGGGACGCGACCTCCTCCTCCGGTGACCTCAGCTTCGCACCTGCGCCCCGCGGAGGGCTGCTGCTTGTGGAAAGCCCAGCACAGGGCAAGTGTCCATAGACACCCACTGCTGGGGGCCCCGAGGCAGACTGGCCCCGGTGCCTCGGTCATGGCACCTGCACGGTCCCACATGGAGACGGAGACGGGGCGCCCTGCCCATAGCAAAGCGTGGTACCCCCTGCCCTACCGCGCAGGGGCTCCCCTGCTGGGAACCAGCCAGGAACCTTGGGGGTCACCCTTCCACCAGCACAGACACCCCCCCCGGGCCTTGTTCCTTCCCCTCGGCTGCCCCCTGGTGGCTGCTGCCTGGCACGCCTCAAGCAGAACCGTGTTTTAAAAACTTCCATTTCTGCTCTTTGGACGGGGCCAGGGCGTCTGCCTTCCTCTTCCACAGAGTCCACCGTGGCCGCCTCGGCTGGGTTGAAAAGTCACTATACCTATAGACGAGTTCCATTTCTTGAGGTCCAGATACAAAGCAGAGATGGGGTCAAGAATAGCAGCCTTGTTAGTCTGTATCCGTAAAGAAAGCGAGGAATACTTGTAGCACCTTAGAGACTAACTAGGTTATTTCAGCATAAGCTTTCGTGGGCTATAGCTTTGTAGATGCCAAAAGTTCTTTTAGAAATAGTCCAGAGGTTACAGTCCAGGGGTGAGCAAACTACGGCCCACGAGCCACATCCGGCCCACGAGCTAATTTTGCCCAGCCCCCGAGCTCCCGGCTGGGGAAGCTACCCCCGGCCCCTCCCCCCCCCTTTCCCAGCTGTCCCAGTGCTTCGGTGCCCCTCGTCCGGGAGTGGCCCTAGACAGCACTGCAGCGGCATGGCTCCGGGGGGGCAGGGGGGGCAGGGCCCACCGGAGCTCACAGCCCCGCCCCCTTACCATGCCGTTCCCCCATCCCCCGGAGCCTCTGCATGCCGTGTCCGGGAGCGGCCCTGGAGAACACTGCAGCAGCGTGGCTCCGGTCACCTGAGCTGCAGCTGGGAGCGGCGTGGTAAGGGGGGCAGGGCTGCAAGCTCCGGCGAACCAGGCGGCAGAGCTCAGGGCCGCTTCTGGACATGGCGCACTGAGGCTCCAGGAGAGGAGGGAGGTGGGGGTAAGCAGCATGGTAAGGGGGTGGGGGGGGGCGTTGGACAAGGGGCAGGGAGTTCCACGGGCAGTCAGGGGCCATGGAGCAGGGAGGGTTGAATGGGGCAGAGGCTCTGGGGGGGGGGGGGCGGTCAGGGGACGTGGAATGGGGGGGGGGTTTGGATAGGGTGGGGGAGCCCTGGGGGTCTGTCAGGAGGCAGGGGGGATGGACAGGGGTCGGGGGGGTTGGGTAGGGTGTGGGGTCCAGGAGTGGTGGTTGGGGGAAGTTTCGGGAGGGAGGGTTCAGGGGACAAGGAGCAGGATGGTTGGATATTCTGAGGGGGGCAGGAAGTGGGTGGGGGTCAGATAGGGGGCGGGGCCTTCCCTACCCAGTCCTCCGTACAATTCTGGAACCCCGATGTGGCCCTCGGGCCAAAAAGTTTTCCCACCCCTCTTATAGTCCAATGTCCCTGTTCAGAGTGACTCCAGTCAGCGACTGGGGATCTCAATCCTTATGGCTCAGGGTTTCCTCTTCTTGAAGCCCAAAGCAGATCTGTGAAGAAGGATCGCGTCCCAGGGTTTTTATCCATTTCCAGCAGCCTTTTGGCTTAACTTCCCTTCTCCCAAACATCCTGGCAATTAGCACAGGGGAATGTAGCCATTAAACAGCTACAGGTTAGAAGGACTTTCAAAGAGACACTAGTACTATTTCACTCCAGTGTCTTCCTAAATGTTAATGCTCCTTTCATTGATCTTGGAATCGAAGCCATCCTAAGAGACAAGACTTAGTTGCTTACATCCCAAGCCCTGAGCAAACATCTCCCCTCCCCCTCCTATGTCTAACAGTGCTGCCTTCCCCCAAAAAACTCTTGTAATTAACCCTTTACTGGCGCTCCCCCTGCCTCCTCCCCTACACAAGGCTAGACGTTGTACACACACTCACATACCTTACTAGTCCCCCTTCTCCTGATATTCCCCCGGGACACCAGGGTCCAGCCCCGGGGGCTCTGGACAGCTCTGCCATGTAAGTGGTGGGAGCCCCACAGTTTTGACTCCTTTAACACTGGGCTGATCAGATGCCCTGGAGGTGCAGGCTCAGTGTGAGAGACAGAACTGTCTGTCCTCACTCATCCTGCCAGGGCCAGATCCCGGCACCAGCCTAGCAAGCACCTGCCTGGGGAAGCCACCGGGAGGGGGCGGCATTCACTGTGCTCTCAAGACGGCGGTCAGGCGGCTTCGGCGGAACGCCTGCGGCAGACCTGCCGGACCCACGGCTTCAGCGACATGCCAGCGGCAGGTCTGTCAAAGCAACGGGACCGGCGGACTTGCCGCAGGCACGCCACCGACACCGCCTGGCTGCCACCCTGAGAGCTTGTCCTTCGCCGCTTGGGGTAGCAAAAAACGTAGAGCCGGCCCTGATTCTGCCCCTCACTCCCACCCCCAAACAACCCGGAGGGGGTCGGGGGTGTGCCCGGGGCAGGGTCTATGGTGACATTACAAAATAGTTCTTGCTCCAGGTTTCCAGGCGGGGAGGAGACCTGCTGGAGAGATCCGTTAAGTGGCAGTTTCAGTGTATTGCACAGGAGGCCCTTTCCTGTTTCCCTGGGGGCGGGGGAGGAGGCCCCTAAACCCCCAAGGTGCCTCCCCAGTGGGAGAGGGGAAGGCTGGTTAAAAACCTCTGGCACCCGCCCGTCGCTCACACAACCCCCAGCCCCACACGAGTCCGGGGCGCCGCTCCCAGGGGTATTGGTAGCAGAGCCCGACAGTCCCGCGAGGAGACGCAGCCCGAGGGGACCATGAGGCGTCTGTGGCTGGTGCTGCTGGTCCTGGCGCTGGCCGGGGCTGCCCTGGCTGGGCCCGTCCTGCAGCCGCCGCTGGGCGTGGAGGGTCCCGGAGCGGTGGCAGCGCTTGATGGGGCGTCGGCCCAGGTGAACGGAGCCCAGCAGCAGCCACTGGTGAGTCCTGCGCCCGGGGCCCCAGGAAGCGGCTGGCATGTCTCTCCAGCTCCTAGGCATACGGGCGGCCACGGGGGCTCCGCAGCTCTCATTGGCTGGGAAGCTCGGCCAATGGGAGTTGTGTGCCTGCTGGCGGGAGCAACACACGGAATCACTCGGCTGCCCCCAAGCTGGAGTGACATGCTGGCCGCTAATCCACAGGTGAGCCCCACCTAGAGCCCGCGCCCCACGCTCCATCACACACCCCGAGCCCCACCTAGAGCCTGCGCCCCACACTCCATCACACACCCCTAACCCATCTCGGACCCCCCTCCCACACCCCAACCCCCTAACCCAGCTCGGACCCCCCTCCCACACCCCAACCCAGCTCGGACCCCCCTCCCACACCCCAACCCCCTAACCCAGCTCGGACCCCCCTCCCACACCCCAACCTAGCTTGGACCCCCCTCCCACACCCCAACCCAGCTTGGACCCCCCTCCCACACCCCAACCCAGCTCGGACCCCCCTCCCACACCCCAACCTAGCTTGGACCCCCCTCCCACACCCCAACCCAGCTCGGACCCCCCTCCCACACCCCAACCCCCTAACCAGCTCGGAGCCCCCTCCTGCACTCAAACTCCCTCCCACACCCCCTCTCACACCCCAACCTTCTCCCGCAGCCTGGAGCCCCCTCCTGCACCCAAACTCCCTCCCAGACCCCACACCCCAACCCCCAGTACCAGCCCAGTGAAAATGGGTGAGGGTGGGGGAGAGGGAGCACTGGAGGGAGGAAGGGGGGGTGGAATGAGCAGGGGCGGGGCCTCGGAGCCGGGGCGGGGCAGGAGCAGGACAAGGGTGTTCGGTTTTCTGCGATTAGAAAGTTGGGAACCCTAATGCCGACGGGCCCTGTGGTTCTCGCTGGGACTCACACCCGGCGTCTCCCTAGTGCCGGCCTGGAGGGGGCGGCCGGGGAGTGGTCCGGTACCTCCAGCTCCTAGCGCCGTGTCTCGTCCGTGTTTCAGGGCGCGAGAGTGAGACGGGAGGCCCAGGCGCAGCAGTCCGGGACGTGGCGACCAGGCAGTCTCTCAATCTTAGGTGTCGTCATCATCAGAGGGGGAACCCGGAGAGGCTGAAGGGGCTTCTGCTGGGGAGGGGACGGCGCCTCCGGTCACTTCTCTCCGGCTGGGCCCAGCACCGGCCTCCCCTCCCCCACCTCTTCCCCGGCACTGCTGAGCTTTCGGCCAAGGTTACGCGTCAGGAGGGAGCGTGCTGCTGGCTGCGGGGGACAGACGCTCCCAGCCCCTGCTGAGCGCCGCGGGCAGAGCCAGGACAGGGCCCTGTCGGTCGGGGGATTCTCGTTCCCTCCGGGACGGGCGACGAACCCGCTTTGCTGAGCCTGGCCCTTCCCGTGTGTTTTGCAGTTATTCACTTGCACCAATAAAAGCAGGAATCTCGGAGCCTGGCGGAGCAGTGACCTCCCGGCGCCCTCGTTCCCGCCGCGCTGGCTCCAAGGGGGGCAGGGCAGGGTCCTGTAGGCAGCACTGAGCTCCAGCCGCTGCAGTATCCCCCCCCCTCCAGTGGGGAGTCCCCAGCACAGCTGGAGTGAGGCCCATGTACCCGGGCTCCTCCCACCTGCCCATGGGTAGTTCTAGGGCAGGGGTGGGAAAACTATGGCCCACAGTCCACATTCGGCCCCCGGGACCATCCTGCCTGGTCCCCTAAACTCCCAGCCTGGGAGGCTCCCCCCACCCCACCCTGGCGCCTCCCCTGCTGTTCCCCCTCCCCTGCAGCTTGCCGTGCCACCGCTGCAATGTTCTGGGCAGCGGGGCTGTGAGCTCTGGGGGCAGGGGAGTTTGGGGGAAGTCAGGGGGTGGGGGTATGGATAAGGGGTGGGGCAGTCAGAGGGCAGGGAACAGGGGGGTTGAATGGGGACAGGGATCTCCGGGGACCAGTCAGAAATGAGAAGAGGGGTTGGATGGGGCGGTAGGGCACAGTCAGGGGTGGGGGTTCTGGGCGCAGTCAAGGGACAGGATGAAGAGGGGGTGGATGGGGCAGGGGGATCCATCAGGAAGGACATAGGGGGTTGGATGGGGTAGTGGGGGGGTTGGATGGGGCAGTGGGGGGGGGGGAATTTGGGGTGGGAGTCCATGACTTGTCAGGGGACAGAGAGCGGGAGTGGGGGATGGGGCAGAGGACATGGGGGGGGGGGACTGTCAGGAAGGAGGGGGGGTGGGATGGGGCAGGAGTCCTGGAGGGGGCTCTCAAGGGTGAGAAGCAGGGGAGGTTGGATAGGGGGCAGGGACCGTTCCACGCCTGGCTGTTTGGGGAGTGACAGTCTCCCCTAACCCGCCCGCCATACATTTTCAGAAACTCAACGCGGCCGTTGGGCCAAAACGTTTGCTCGCCCCTGCTCTAGGGCCTGGCCCGGCCTCCACTCTGACAGCTGGGACCTGGCCCGCGTCCTGACACCGAAGGGAGTGGCCGGTTCCCAGGCCCCCAGCTGGCCCATGAGGAGGTGCGGTGCCGGGAAGGGTCTTTGCTCAAGGGGACATGGGGGTTGGATGAAGTCTCTCGGGAGGAGCCTCTCCCCTGGCCTGGATTGCCAATGGCACCCACCCAGCGGTGCTGACCTTTGGTTTTGCCAGTGGGTGCCCCAGCCTGGCCTCACACCCTCTCCCGAGGCCCCACCATCACTCCCCCTCTTCCCGCCCCTTCTCAGCCCCCTCCCCCAAGACCTGCTCCCCTGAGCGCCTCCCACCCGCCTACTTCCTCCCGCTCCTGCGCTAAGGGCAGAGAGGCGCGAGTCCCTCTCTACAGCTGATCAACGGCGCAGTCACCGAAGAGCTGATGGGGGCACAGGGCCAACTGCAGACCAGCTGATCGGCCACCTCCCCCCAAGAGCTTCCAGAGCAGCAGCCCCCTCAGTGCTGGGCACCCCGATATTTCTCTGCGGGTGCTTGAGTTCCTGAGCACACATAGAGTCGGCACCCATAGACCTGGCTCCCCAGGGTCTCTGTGATGGGCATCAGGCCGTGGGGCAGGGAGGGTCTGCCATGGGGCGGGCAGGGCAGCAGCTTCTCGTTGGCCCATGGGCTGGGCTGGGGGGCACTGACTGAACTGGGGTACTAGAGAATTTCTTTCCTCTGAAGCAGCAGGGCCTGGCCGGCACCACGGGCAGGTCGGCCACCAACGTGGATGGGCCATTGGCCCGCCCCTGGCTGGAGTCAACTGATGACACGGCTCACCCCATGGGAGGAGCTGGAGCGGCTGTTTAATAACACAAGGTGTCCGCGGTCTCGTCTCTCCCGCCCTCCCCAGAGCCCCGTCGCACAAGGGGCAGAACGAACATCAATGGAGCCTTCTCGGCCCTTTGTTTCAAGTCTCCGAGTCCTGCCCTGGGGCCAACGTGTTGCAATGTGCCCAGGAATCTGGGCTCTCTTAGTTCATGGGGTCCCCTCCTGCCACAGGGGACGGGCTGAGCGGGAGGAGGGGGCTGCTCAGGGATCTCAGACTCAGGTTCTCGGTGTCGCAAAGGAGGAACCCGGAAACTGAAACCGCCAAAATCCACGGCCGCTCGGGAAATTTTTTACCTCAACGTATCGATGGCTGTGGGGCCTCGTGCCCCTTCCACTAGCGCTGAACTTTGACCCCGGGACTGGAGAGCCACGATGTACAAAAGTGACTCGTGAGTTTGGGTGCCAAACTCCAGACAGCTGCTTGGTGTGTGATATTCAGACGGGCCTCCGCCCCCCACTCTGAATGATCAGCAGATAACGCTGGGCCCCCAAACGCACCGGGCAGTCTGGAACATCTTGGCCTCCGGCCGCACGCAGCCCAGGAATCCCAGCGCACTCCAGCCCAGCCCTGCGCTGCTCCCTGTCCCCGGGCAGGACATGGAAGTGGAGTCGCATTGAACACACACAGGCTGCAACACCCGCTGCCTTAGCCAAAAACACTCTTGTAATTAACCTTTTACTGGCGCTCCCCCTGCCGCCTCCTCCCCTCCCTTGTGCACGCACAACCCTAGACGTTGTACCCACGGGTGTGTGGGGAACCCCAGGCTCACAGGGACTTGACCTTCCCTCAGATAATAAGAGGGGGGTCCACACGGAGATTTTTGACCAAATTTCCCCCCCTTCCCTATCCCGGGTTTGGCTCTGCCCAGTGGGAAGAACACAGGGAGTGCAGACAGGAGTGTGGGAGGAGGCCGGTGTTTTGAACACTGTGGTGTCTAACCCTGTCCAGAGCAGGTCTGCACACCATGGGGGGTAAAACACACTCACATACCTTACTGGTCCCCTTCAGTCCGTTTGCCTGATATCACCCCGGGAAACCCTGGTCCAACCCCAGGGGCTCTGGGAAGCTCTGCCATGTACGTGGTGGGAGCCCCATGGCTTTGACCCCTTTAACCCTGGGCTGATCAGACGCCCTGGAGATGCAGGGTAGTGACTGTTGGGGCTGACGGCTCAGTGTGAGAGACAGAACGGTCCGTCCTACCTCATCCTGCCCCTCACTCCCACCCCCAAACACCCCGGGGGGAGGGGTCTGCCCGGGGCAGGGTCTACGGCGACGTTACAAAGTAGTTCTTGCTCCAGGTTTCCAGGCGGGGAGGAGACCTGCTGGAGAGATCCGTTAAGTGACAGTTTCAATGTATTGCACACGAGGCCCTTTCCTGTTTCCCTGGGGGCGGGGGAGGAGGCCCCTAAACCCCCAAGGTGCCTCCCCAGTGGGAGAGGGGAAGGCTGGTTAAAAACCTCTGGCACCCGCCCGTCGCTCACACAACCCCCAGCCCCACACGAGTCCGGGGCGCCTCTCCCAGGGGAATTGGTAGCAGAGCCCGACAGTCCCGCGAGGAGACGCAGCCCGAGGGGACCATGAGGCGTCTGTGGCTGGTGCTGCTGGTCCTGGCGCTGGCCGGGGCTGCCCTGGCTGGGCCCGTCCTGCAGCCGCCGCTGGGCGTGGAGGGTCCCGGCGCGGTGGCAGCGCGTGATGGGGCATCAGCCCAGGTAGTCGGAGCCCAGCAGCAGCCACTGGTGAGTCCTGCGCCCGGGGCCCTGAGCACGTCCCTGCAGGGAGGCTCTTTGCCTCGTGCCCCTTCCTGTGGATCCCCGGGGGTGGGATGGGATTGGATACAGGGTCCCTCTGGCAGGACGCTCTGGGAGGAGCCAGGGACCCTTCCTCCCCCGTTCCCACTTTGGGAATTACATCCCCCCCCCCCCCCGGGGATCCCCGGCCTCCCCAGAAATGACCCTGCCCCGTGGGACTCTCACTGACCCCTGACCTGACCAGCCGAACCTTCTGTGTGGGGCAGACCCAGCCTCCCCCTACCCTCTCCCCCGGGGGGGCAGCTGAGAGGTTCCTGCTTTACCCCCAGGCTCCTACATGCTGGGAGCCCAGACACTGTTCAGTGCCCAGTCCCCCCTCAATCCTGCAGGAGCAGGACCCGTGGCTGGGCCAGGCAGGGCAGGGCCCACTTTGGACCCCCCCCCCCACTGCAATACAGACAGGACCAGGGCACAGCAGATCAGTGGGGACGGCCCCCTGGGGTCTGATGGGTCTTGTGGGGAGGACACAGGGCTCGGCTGGGACCAATGCAAGGGGGGTTCTGGGCTGAGGCTGCTGGACGCTGACAGGCCCTTTGGTTCTCCCGGGCTCGCTGCCTCGCAGCCTGGGGGCCTGGGACCCGCAGCCTGGGGGGCCTGGGACCCACAGCCAGGGTCTCTCTAGGTCCAGCCTGGAGAGGGCAGCCATGGAGCAGGCTGGTGCCTCTGCTGTGGGGCTCCCCGGGCCCCTAGCGCTGTATCTCGTCCGCGTGTGTTTCAGGGAGCGAGAGTGAGACGGGCCGCCCAGACGGAGTTCAGCTTCTGGAGATACGGCAGTTACTCACTCATACGCGGACTCGTCAGGAGGGGAAGCCGGAAAGGCTGAAGAGACGTCTCAGCTGGGGAGGTCGCGGGCGGCACGTTCCCTCTGTGGGCGAGCGACGAACCCGCTTTGCTGAGCCCGGCGCTTCCCGTGTGATTTGCAGTTATTCACTTGCATCAATAAAAGCAGGAACGTCGGTGCCTGGCTCCCTGGAAGTGGGGAGACGACGCCTCTCCCAGTGCCCAGCGCAGGGGCGCTGGGGGGAGGGGGCAGAGGGAGGCAGGGGAGCCATGGGCCCATGACTTTTAAAAGTGGGGCAGGGAGGATCTGCCGGGGGGGCTGGAAGTCAGCAGCTGCTCACTGGCCTCTGACAGCTCGGCAGGGGGTGCTGGAGGCCGGTTGCACAGTGGGTGGGTGAGTGGAGGGCCCTGGGGCAGCCGCCCGGGAGGGTAGGAGCAGACAGAGGCAGGTGTCCCTTGTCACTTCCCCAGGGAGACCCCGGCCTGCTGCACTCCCTTCTCGCCCGCAGGGTCCCCGCCCAGCTCAGCCAGTGGCAAGTCTGGGTTTGGTGCGGGGGTTTCTCAGCAGGGAATCCCCCCATGTACAGCACTGACTGCTCCGGGGCACCGAGTGTCCCTCCTCTGAAGCAGCAGGGCCGGGCCGGCACCATGACAGGTCGGCCACTGACCTGACTCTGTTCGGAGCCAACCGATGTCACATGTTACCCCGTGGGAGGGGCTGCTGTTTACTAACACTGGGGGTCCTAGTCTCATCTCTCCCACCCTCCCCCGCGCCCAGTCGCAAAGGGGGCGGAACAGACAATGGAGCTCCATCGTCCCTTTGATTAAAGTCTCTGAGTCATCTCTAGGCCAACTTTTTCCGGTGTGCCCGCTACTTTTGGCTCTCTTACTTTACAGGGTCCCTCCTGACACCTGCAGGGCCTGGGCTTCTCCTCAGGGGACTCAGACAGGCTCTAGGTGTCGTGACTGGGAAACCCCAGAAACGGAATCAGCCAAAATCCACAGCCACTTGGGAAATATTTGCTCTTAATTTCTCTGTGGCTGATCGGACGCCTTGGGGATGCAGTGTAGTGACCGCTGGGGCTGATGACTCAGAGTGAGAGACAAAGAATCCCGTACAAGTAGCGGAGTCAGAGGCTTTCACTTCACCCTTTTCCCTGGTTCTTGTCCCGCAGATGGCAAGCAGCAAAGGACCAGCAGGCTGAAGTGCAGACAATGTGATATTTATTGGGGTTAGTTTCCAAGCGAGCATATTCCGAAGCCCTTCACACCAGTCGGGCTTATCTCTATACGCCGGTGGAGTCTGTTCCCCAGTGTCCCCCTTCCCAGCTCCGACGCCGCAGAGCCTTCACCCTGCGTCCCCCCTTCCCGGCTCTAATGCTGCAGAGTCTTTACCCCTCTCCCTGGTTCTGACACCACAGAGCGTTTACCTCATATCCCCCACTTCCCAGCTCCGATGCCTCAGATCCTTTATCCCACATCCCTCCTTCTCGGCTCCGATGCCACAGAGCCTTTACCCCACGTCCCCACTTCCCAGCTCCGATGCCTCAGATCCTTTATCCCACATCCCTCCTGCTCGGCTCCGATGCCACAGAGCGTTTACCTCATATCCCCCACTTCCCAGCTCCTATGCCTCAGATCCTTTATCCCACGACCCTCCTTCTCGGCTCCGATGCCACAGAGCCTTTACCCCACGTCCCCACTTCCCAGCTCCGATGCCTCAGATCCTTTATCCCACGACCCTCCTTCTCGGCTCCGATGCCACAGAGCCTTTACCCCACGTCCCCACTTCCCAGCTCCGATGCCTCAGATCCTTTATCCCACGTCCCTCCTTCTCGGCTCTGCAGAGCCTTTACCCCGTATTCCCCTTCCTGGCTCCGACGCCGCAGAGCCTTGCCTGTGTCCCTGCTCCCTGTTCCCATCCCTCCCCCCACCCCATTAGCAAACATTATTCTAATTTCCCCACTTTCCTTTTGACCCCAGTTATAGTCTCAGCTATCCCTTAACCAATCATTTCACTGAAATGTAACTAACCAATCCTAACACACTGTAACAGAATTCTCTAACCAATTATATCCCACTACCCTCATTAACTTACACCTAGCAAAATGAATTATACAGCTGACAGAAACCATTAGAGAACCAGACTGACTGACAATAGAGAAGCAGGGGCCATACAGATAAAACACGCAGAAATGAGGGGTTCACAACTACATCCAGTGATCAGTGATTTCTTTCCAGACAGGATGCTATCAAACTAAGTTGTCTTTAACCATCGTAAGCTCTGTTTCTTTATCGGGTGGTGATGGGCACTGTCAGGACAGGCTCGTCTTCCTAACAGCCCCATAGCACCTTATGGTGACTGGTTTGGGATGTGAGGATGTGACCCTGTGCTTCCAGGCTGATGCCTGTCCCTGTTGTTTCTGTCTTTGCTGAGCCAAAGAACAAGGCCGCAGACCGTCACAGGGAGCGAAGGCCCCAGACTGTCACAGGGAGCGAAGGCCCATACACAGGCGTGCGGACTGTGATCCTTATTCTTTGTTTTATAACTCGAGAACTATCTAAGTGATAAAAAATACACCTAAGTTCTTAAAGCAAAGGGCTTTACAGACAGCCCTGAATATCTATATTCTAACAAACAGGACAGATCAGTCTGTCCTACCTCATCCTGCCCCTCACTCCCACCCCCAAACACCCCAGGGGGAGGGGTCTGCCCGGGGCAGGGTCTATGGCGACGTTACAAAGTAGTTCTTGCTCCAGGTTTCCAGGCGGGGAGGAGACCTGCTGGAGAGATCCGTTAAGTGGCAGTTTCCATGCATTGCACACAAGGGCCTTTCCTGTTTCCCTGGGGGTGGGGGAGGAGGCCCCTAAACCCCCAAGGTGCCTCCCCAGTGGGAGAGGGGAAGGCTGGTTAAAAACCTCTGGCACCCGCCCGTCGCTCACACAACCCCCAGCCCCACACGAGTCCGGGGCGCCGCTCCCAGGGGAATTGGTAGCAGAGCCCGACAGTCCCGCGAGGAGACGCAGCCCGAGGGGACCATGAGGCGTCTGTGGCTGGTGCTGCTGGTCCTGGCGCTGGCCGGGGCTGCCCTGGCTGGGCCCGTCCTGCAGCCGCCGCTGGGCGTGGAGGGTCCCGGCGCGGTGGCAGCGCGTGATGGGGCGTCGGCCCAGGTGGACGGAGCCCAGCAGCAGCCACTGGTGAGTCCTGCGCCCGGGGCCCTGAGCGCGTCCCTGCAGGGAGGCTCTTTACCTCGTGCCCCTTCCTGGGGATCCCTGGGGGTGGGATGGGATCGGATGCAGGGTCCCTCTGGCAGGACGCTCTGGGAGGAGCCAGGGACCCCCATCCCCATTATGAGAATTACACACACACCTCAGGGGATCCCTGGCCTCCCCATAAATGACCCTGCCCCATGGGAGAGTCTCACTGACCCCTGCCCTGCCCAGTCGAACCTTCTGTATGGAGCTGAGCCGGTCCCTGAACCCAGCCTCCCCCCCGGGGGCAGCTGCCTGCAGCGCGGCCTTATAGCAGGGCTCTTCCCACCTGCCTTTAGTTGAGCAGCAGCTTTTGCCCCTAGTCTTGACACTCAGACAGCTGGGACCCAGCCAATATCCACCCACCTGGTGACTAGCTGGTCCCCAGGGTCCCAGCCAGGCCAGGAAGAGGCCCGGGCCATGCTTACAGGCATCAAGTCTCCAAGGAGACAGTGGGGCAGAACAGACTTTAAAGGATCATTTGAATAGTCTCTGAGTCGTCTCTTTGAGCCACCATTCTCCAATGTGCCCAGGAATTTTGACTTCACATCCCCCAAACACCTAGGGTGACCAGACAGCAAGTGTGAAAAATCAGGACAGGGGGTGAGGGGTAATAGGGGCCCAAAGCCCCAGATATCGGGAGTATCCCTCTAAAATCGGGACATCTGGTCACCCTACAAACACCCCAGGAGATCTGCCCTGGCCTAGGGTCTATGGCGATGTTACAAAGTAGTTCTTGCTCCAGGTTTCCAGGCGGGGAGGAGACCTGCTGGAGAGATCCGTTAAGTGGCAGTTTCAGTGTATTGCACAGGAGGCCCTTTCCTGTTTCCCTGGGGGCGGGGGAGGAGGTCCCTAACCCCCAAGGTGCCACCCCATGTGGGAGAGGGGAAGGCTGGTTAAAAACCTCTCGCATCCGCCCATCGCTCACACAACCCCCAGCCCCACACGAGTCCGGGGCCCCTATCCCAGGGGAATTGGTAGCAGAGCCCGACAGTCCCGCGAGGAGATGCAGCCCGAGGGGACCATGACGCGTCTGTGGCTGGACTTGCTGCTGGTTGGCGCTGGCTGGGGTCCTGAGCACGTCCCTGCAGAGGGGGCTCTTCCCTTGTCCCTGCCGACCCCGGTGATGCCCCTTAGGGCGGGACGGGCTCAGATACGGGATCCACTCCAGCAAGACGCTCCGTCTGAGCAGTGGCTGCCAGCTGCCCGTGACTGCAGAGCCTGGCCATGCGAGTGTCACGTGAGGAGGTGTCAGCGCCAGCCTCGCTGATGTCCCGAACCCCGGACGCTCCCTGGGCAGAGGGACGGAGGCTGAGTGAGCAGCCGTCGGGCCCTATGGAGGTTCATTCCCTTCAGGCCGTGCAATCCCAGCTACATGGCCCAGGCCCCAGCTAGCTGGCCTCGCCCTGGCAGGGAGCTCCCCTCACCCCATGCACGCTATGGCTGCGACACAGAAGACTGACTTGCATCTCTCAGTCCCTTCTACCTCATCCAGCAAGTGTCTGGGATTGGAGTGGGGGCAGCAGGGCCTGGTCCTAAAGAGACCAAGGCGCCTCCAGAGCCTCTCTGCTGGCTGACCAAAGATGGAGGACGCTGGGTACCAACTAGGATTCCTACCCAGCCCTCCTTGGCTGGAAGGGGGATCGCTGGGACACGGAGCTTTTAGGTAGGACCTGTGGGCGAAGGAGAAATTCGTTGGGATCTGCGGGTCCCTGGCAGGAACATGATGGGCCTCCCCGCCCCACCCCAGTGCTGCTTCCCTACCGCTAAATCTCACTTGAATCAGTAGTGGAGAAACCGTGTTTATAAAATCCTGCTCCCCTCCCTCTCAGCTTTGGCTGGGAGGTTTCTGCCCCGGGGATTTCTAGAGGGCAGAGGAGAGGGACTGTACTGCTCCGCAAGGTACTGCACAGAGCCTGAGGCAATACAGACCCCCCCACAATAGCCCAGTTACCTTTCATCCCCCCACCGGCTGGTCCTTATTTTCCATTGCTTTGTCCTCACTGGTTTGTGATTGGCTCACGTTCTCCCCTTTCTCTCCCGAGACTATTCCAGCTCGAAAGACTCCCCTACGGACTTTAACGCTCCGTCTGCGGCTAGGTCATCACAGCTGACAGAGGAAGTGTGCTCTCCGCCATGTTAGCATAGGTTGACCAGATATCCCAATTTTATAGGGACAGTCCCGATTTTGGGGTCTTTTTCTTATATAGGCTCCTATTACCCCCCACCCGCATCCCGACTTTTTACACTTGCTGTCTGGTCACCCTACATTAGCAGTCTGGACGCCACCGGAGTTGTGCCCATGTAGATCAGCAGAGACCACGGAGTCCAGGCCTCGGCCCAACCTCTGGAAAGGAGGGGAGGGGAGGGGAGGGGGGCACATTGGAAACTAGTCTGGGCTGGTGCTTTTAAACACTTCCTTGCCCCGTCCCCACTTGTTCACTCCTCTCTCTAAATTCTCGCTCTCTCCAATTCATTTGTTGCAGGGAGTGAGAGTGAAAAGGGCCGCACAGAGACTGAGAAATCCAACCAAATTCTTCTGGTGTCACCCATCGAGACCTGGTTGCCTCATAGGCTTCGCTATTAACATGCACTAAGCGTGTTGCCGGTGGAACCAACCCCTCGAGCTGGGAGCAGTTCAGGCCTGCACGCCCCTGCCTCGGATCACCAGGGTTGTGTGCGCCAGCCGCTTGGCTCCAAACGCCCCTTGCCAGGCGACACATGCTGCAAAGAGAACGTCTGCTGATTCTCCCCTCACTGGTTTTACACCCGTGCATCCCCTGTGACCTCACTGAAATCACTCCGGCCCTAAAAAGCATGAGCTTGCTGCTGGCTGCGGGGGACAGACGCTCCCAGCCCCTGCTGAGCGCCGCGGGCAGAGCCAGGACAGGGCCCTGTCGGTCGGGGGATTCTCGTTCCCTCCGGGACGGGCGACGAACCCGCTTTGCTGAGCCTGGCGCTTCCCGTGTGTTTTGCAGTTATTCACTTGCACCAATAAAAGCAGGAATCTCGGAGCCTGGCGGAGCAGTGACCTCCCAGCGCCCTCGTTCCCGCCGCCCCGGCTCCAAGGGGGGCGGGGCAGGGTCCTGTAGGCAGCACCGAGCTCCAGCCGCTGCCGTATCCCCGTCGTCCCCCCCACACACTTCCTGTGCGGAGTGAGGCCCCGTCCCCAGCACAGCTGGAGTGAGGCCCAGGTACCCGGGCTCCTCCCGCCTGCCCATGAGGAACACGGGGGCCTGGCCCGGCCTCCGCTCTCCAGCTGGGGCCTGGCCCGTGTCCGCACACTGTCGGGAGTGTCCGGTTCCCAGCCAGGCCACGAGGCGCCGTACTGCAGGGAAGAGGCTGAGCTCACGGGGACGGGGGCCTGGATGAGGGCGCCTGGGGCTGGCAGCATCTGCCCTGCCCACCCACCTTGGGCAGAGAACTCCCCTCCTCCCAGGTGTGACTCTCAGCCTGATCCAGCCTCTCCTCCCCCAACCTGTCCTTCCTCAGCCCCTAGGTCAGGGGGAGGAGGCAGCCAGGGGGAGGAGATGGCCGGGGCTCCTCTGGGAGAAGGAGAGGTGGGACCTGCCCCAGCTCAGGGCCCTCTGGATGAAGCTTGTTCCAAAGGGTCTGGGTCCCCTCTTGCTGCCTCCTCCTAGGGTGACCAGACATCCCGATCTCATCGGGACAGTCCCGGTTTTTGGCCAGTCGTCCCGCGTCCCGACCACACTTTGGTCGGGACGCCCAATTTGTCCCGATTTCGGGACCTTCCCAGAAGAGCCTTGTGCCAGGGCCAGGCAGAGACATACTGTGGGGGGGGAGGACCTGCTGCCGCCGGCTTGGCCAGTGCTGTCTGGCAGAGGGGAGCCGGGGCGGGGCAGAGAGCCCACTCCCATCCTCCCCCCGCCCCTCCGGCAGGCAGAGACAGTCGGGGGAACGTGCTACAGGGGCGGGGACGCTGTATGCAGCCAGCACCGGCAGGCAGAGGCGGAAGGGGGGACGGCAGAGAGCCCACTGCTTCCCCCTCCCTCGACAGAGACAGGGCAGCTCTCTGCCGCCCTCCACACATGCTGCAGGGGTGGGGGAAGGAGGGCTGCTTGCCACCAGCACCGGGGGGGGGGGGGGTGTGTGACTGAGAGTGCCTGGCTGCCTCCCTCCCAACCCGGCTCTGTGCCTGCCCCCCCCAAACCAGCTCCAGCCCCTATGTGGGCCGACTGACATGGGTGGGGGTGGGGCTGCACAGAGGGGGCAGGCCTATGTGGGCGGGCTGACATAGGTGGGGACATGGCCATCCTGGTGGGGGTGCGGTGAGCCTATATTCTAGGGCAGTGATGGCGAACCTATGACACGCGTGTCAGCACTGACACGCGTAGCCATTTCTGATGACACGCGGCCGCTGAGGCGGCCCCATGCCGAAAAGGATGTTTCATCCTCGGCTCCTGCACGGCCAAGCACGCGGCAGCCTGCCCGCGGCAGGAAAGGAGGACTGGGGCGCTCCCGGCAGCCTGCCCGTGGCAGAGACGGGGAACCGGTGCGCTCCCGGCAGCCTGCCCGCGGCGGAGACGGGGGACCGGGGAGCACGCGGCAGCCCGCACGCGGCAGGAAAGGGGGACCGGTGCGCTCCCGGCAGCCTGCCCGCGGCGGAGACGGGGGACCGGTGCGCTCCCGGCAGCCCGCCCGCGGCGGAGACGGGGGACCGGGGAGCACGCGGCAGGAAAGGGGGACCGGTGCGCTCCCGGCAGCCTGCCCGCGGCGGAGACGGGGGACCGGTGCACTCCCGGCAGCCCGCCCGCGGCGGAGACGGGGGACCGGGGCGCTCCCGGCAGCCTGCCCGCGGCGGAGACGGGGGACCGGGGCGCTCCCGGCAGCCTGCCCGCGGCGGAGACGGGGGACCGGTGCGCTCCTGGCAGCCCGCCCGCGGCGGAGACGGGGGAGCACGCGGCAGGAAAGGGGGACCGGTGCGCTCCCAGCAGCCTGCCCGTGGCAGAGACGGGGGACCGGGGCGCTCCAGGCAGCCTGCCCGCGCGATTCATAAAGTCACTGAAAACAACAACCCAATCCAAATGAGGAAAAAAGCCTCATCCTTCAAGCTCTGTAAAATGTATTAGTGTGACCATTACAGACCTGAAGCCTTTTCTCATTTAGAGTACCACTGCTCTGGGAGTTTGATAAGGGTCTGTGACTTAATCAGAAGCCAGTCCCTACAGTTCAGGTGTATCTGAAACTGGAGCAGGTGAAATTTGCACAGTAGAAAAACAATCTTTTTTGAAAAAAAAAATTGAAATTCTGCTTGAAACAGAATATTGCCTCCTTATCACCTCTTAGGAGAGACTCTCATGCCCATGAAAGGAGATACAATATTTGACTTGTTTTTGAATTGATTTAGTGGGAGAAGTCAAGTTCTTTCAGTGGTGGTTTTCATTGGCTGAGACAGACCCTGAAAATTTGATCTATGCAGAGTCAAACTCGCTGGAGTTAAGCTGCCTTTTCACTCCCTGTTTGCTGGGGTATGGTGGGTCAGACCCTGCTAATTGGATAGACTGAAGTTTAAAGGCTTTGCAAATGGAACAGGTGAGAATACACCTGGTTATTAATGATCTTCAGTGGGTGATTGGTCACCTGGTGATATGAGCCACATAAGAAGGAGAAACTGGGCAAGCAAATGGATGAAGGGCTAGGTTTTGCAGCCTGCCCGCAGCAGAGACGGGGGATCGGGGCGCTCCCGGCAGCCCGCCCGCGGCAGGAAAGGGGGGACCGGGGCGCACGTGCGGGTTTTTTTTGTAATTCGGCGGCAGAGACGGGGGACCAGGGCGCTCCCGGCAGCCTGCCTGCGGCAGAGACAGGGGACCGGGGAGCATGCGGCAGCCCGCCCGCGGCAGGAAAGGGGGACCGGGGCGCTCCCGGCAGCCCGCCCGCGGCAGGAAAGGGGGACCGGGGCGCACGCAAATGTTTCATCCTCCCCTATTAGACACTCTGTGCCGGAGGTCTGTAGGCCAAAACAACAGAAGTCCGGCCCAGAGCGTCTAGTTCTGTGACTTCCGGGTAAGCCGGGATCTTTGCCCTCACTTCCGCCGGCAGAGCAGGGAGCAATGGAACGCAGCGGGGGACGCATCTCTGGGGGCCCTGCCATTACCAGTAACCAAATAACAGTTAACCACAGCAACCATTATCTACTGTTCTGGGGTGTCATTGATTTCTAATCCATCATTACTGAGATAAGTGAGGGGGAGGCTGGGAGAGGCGAGGGCCTGTGGCATGCTATGGGTGCCATTTCCCGCCATTAGAAATAGCGGCAGCCATTTTAATTCACATAAGGAACACCATCTTGCTCCATAGTGCAGATTCCATTTCACCACTATTACTGTTGTGCATCCTTATTAACCCCTATTTCTGCTTATTAACCCTGCCCTTTCCTAAAAGACAGTTACATGCACCATTTTGTGGTTAGTTAGGCTAGTTAACCCCTAATTGCCTGCAGGCCTAACAAGCTATCTATAATTCTATCTTCTGTCACTGCCCCCCTGATGGAGAACCCAAAAAATAAAAAACTAAGGTTAAGTAAAGGAAGTGGTAGTAGCAGTGGCCGACCCTTTCAAGAGACATGGACCGAGATGTATGGCTTTATAGAAAAAAATGGCAGATCATTTTGCGTTCTATGTACTGAAACGGTAGTAAGCAGAACGTGGAATATGAATAGACATTTTGAAACTAAGCATTCCCAGCTCTTGGAAAAAAGTGAGGATGAAAGGAAGGAATACATTTCCAGGCAGCTACACCTTTATAAGAGCCAATCTAATTCCATCCTTAAATTTATGAAAGGCTCTACAAATTTAACATCTGCAAGTTTGAGCATCGCTCACTCTATAGCTCAGCATGGAAAAGCGCTCAGTGAGGGAGAATTTATTAAAGAAACTCTCCTAAGATGTGCACCAGTTCTATTTCACAATATGCAGAATAAAGATGCAATTATTAAGAGAATATCTGAGTTACCACTCAGTAGAAATATCATAAAAGACTGAATAATGAGACTGAACACAAACGTGCAACATCAATTACAGAGAGACATAAGGAATTGTAAATATTTTTCGATCTTTCTTGATGAAACTACTGATGTCACATCACATGCTCAGTTGGCCATTATTGGTCGATATTCTGATGGTCTCACAATGAGAGAAGAGTTGATAAAGTTAGTATCAGTGCCAACAAGTACATCACGAAGCGAAATATGTAAGGTTGTTATACAAACATTTCGTGACCTAAGCATTGATATCTCTAAAGTTGTGTCAGTGACGACAGATGGGGCACCAAATATGGTGGGGAAAAAAGTCGGATTTGTCAAATTGTTTACAGAAGCTATTGGACATCCGATTGTGCCTTTTCATTGTATTATCCATCAGGAGGCTTTATGTGCCAAGGCAGGATTCACCGACTTAAACGACTTAATGTCAGTTGTTACAAAAATAGTTAATTTAATAGCTGCTCGCCCCCTTCACAAGTGAGAATTTTCGGCACTTTTACTGGAGGTTGATTCCACCTACAGTGGACTGCTGATGTACAATAATGTAAGATGGCTGAGCAGAGGCAAAGTTCTTGAGCGCTTTGTGGAGTGCTTTGAAGAAATTAAGGTATTTCTTGATGATAAGGATCTGGGAAACTTTCCTCAGCTTAATGATGATAAGTGGGTTAACACCCTGATGTTTTTTACAGATCTCTCTGTTCATATTAATGAACTGAACTTAAAGTTACAAGGTTTTGGCAAAAGTATTGACGTTATGTTTGGATACATAAAAGCTTTTGAAAGTAAAGTTAAAATTTTCAAGCGAGATGTAGAAACTAAAACTTATAAGTATTTTCCTCGAGTAACAAAGTATTTTGAGAAGGCCAGTGCAGCTGTACAAAATGAAATGGAACTCTTGCATATGAAGTACCAGCATGTTTTAGACTCGTTACTTGACCAGTTTAGTGATAGATTTAGTCAATTTAGAAGTCTAGAACAGACCATGAAAATAATTAAGTATCCTGATGTAGTAGTCTACAGTAGTTTGGAATTAAATGGTTTCCAGTGGATGCAAATTGATGATTTGGAGATGCAACTTGCAGAATTTCAAGACAGTATCTGGGCTCAGGTGTTTGTCAACTTGAGGTCAAAGCTTGAGAATCTGGAAAGGTGCCGCTTGGAGAATCAAGAGGAGTGCCACTACGAACAGGAAATTTGGAGTGCCTGGAACCGACTACCAGACACTTTTAGCACCCTGAAAAATATAGCAATGGCTTTACTCACAATTTTTCCCTCTACATACTTTTGTGAGGCCTTATTCTCAGCGTTAAATAATATCAAAACCAACAAAAGAAACAGATTGACAGATGAAGTTAGTAGCGCTTGCTTGGGCCTGAAGTGTACAAAATACCAACCTTCAATTGAAGATTTAGCCAATGAAATTCAGCAACAAAAAAGTCACTAATAGGCAGGTTAGTTAAAGAATTCCCCCTCCCCCTCACTTATCTTAGTTCACGGCACCCCACACAAGCTAAATAATATCAAGACCAACAAAAGAAACCGACTGACGGATGAACAAAGAAGTCACTAAGCAGGTCAGTTAAATAATTAGTTTTTGGTTTATTAAATACAATTATATATAACAATTATACATTTATGTTATTTAAACTATAAATATGGCAAAATAATGTTTTTTCCTCAAAGTGACACACCACCCGAGTTATGCTCAGTTTTTTGGCGAAGTTTGACACACCAAGCTCAAAAGGTTGCCCATCACTGTTCTAGGAAATGGCCACAGCAGACATGCTCAGAGACAGACACGTAGGTGCTGAGGAAACTGGCCCCTGAAAATCAGGCATCAAGCGAATTGAGGAGGGGTGGGGGGTGGCAGCAGCCAGGCAGGGGTTCTTCGTCAAGTAGAGGCAGCTGTGTACTCCATGTGGTGTGCCTGTGCCAACCTTTGCCTAGCAGTTCCCATGGGATGGTTCCTGCACCCCGTGTCCCATGCCCCATGGGTGGCGGGTGAAACAACCTGTAAGAGTGTCCTTCCCTCTCTCTGGACCTGGGGTACAGAGGAGGGGACTCTTCTATGCCAGATTAACTAACTCCAGCGGCTTCCCAGCTTAAGTTAAGTCTTTACACCCCCAAACCCCCAGACTCTAGCAGTTGGGAACTTGGGGAATCGCTGCCACCATCCGAGTAAATTTCCAAGGCCCTGGAGAGGGGTACTCGGACTCCCCCAAACTCCGTCTCTCTCCCTGAGAGCCGGACACTCAGAGGCTGCTTCCCCTCCCCCTCCCCCTTCTCACAATCCAGAGTTCTCTAACTTCCCCTCTGAAAAGGATGGAGACACCCTAAATAGGTACAGAACTTATGGAAATCAACATATTATACTTACAGCACAGCTAATTAGGAATATAAGGGAAAGTAGAGTCATTCTCCATAGCTAGAGACGAGCTCCGGGACCCTTGCCCAAGCTGTCATGGCAGGCAAACTGAAACTGAACTCTCCCCCTCCCTCGTGACAGGGAAGCTCTTACGTCACTTGTTCTCAGGTAACATTAACCCCATACAGACAGAATAACCCTCCCCAACACTTTACACTTATGACACAACCCCTTCGAGGAGGCTAGCTCCCCGGCCCTGCCCCTTCTGCCTGAGGTCATGCCCCTTCTCTCCTCCCCGCAAGCTCCCCTGAAGCACAGCCGGAGGAGCACCCATCTGAGTGTGACGGGAACAGGTGATGCTGGGATGTAACCTGACCCCGGCCAGGTGATGTGAAGCTCTCTGGCTGTGTGATTCTAACAAAGGCTTGGGGGGAGGGGCTGCAGGAAGGAGCGAGGGGAACAGGTTGGCTGGGGGTTTTGGTCGGGGAACTGGAGAGAAAGAAGTCTGGGGACTAAGCGGGAGCCCAAAAACCTGGGCCTCATCTCCCAGCCCCCCAGAAGGGCCTGACTGAGGGGTCCTGTTGGTACTGAGAAGCTCTGAGTTGGATTGTCCCCTTTCCATGGTGCCCAGGGTATTTACCAAGTGTATGGCAGTGGTCGCAACTTTCCTCCAATGACGCCACGTCCAAATCTACCCGTACCTGGACGACTGGCTAGTGAAGGGTGCCTCAGAGGAGCAGGTGCACTCCCATGTATGTTTAATAATAGATACATTCAGCCACCTGGGAATCCTCCTCAACAAGAAGTCGACCCTAGAGCACACCCAAAGGCTGGAGTTCATAGGGGCCCTGCTGGATTCAACTGTGGCCAGGGCATCCCTGCTGCCGTCCCGCTTCCGCGCCATCGCCTCGGCAATTTGGAGCGTGCGCTCCTTCCCGACAGCAACGGCACAAACGTTTCTAAGCCTCCTCGGGCACATGGCAGCGTGCACATACGTCACCAAGCATGCCAGGCTGCACCTTCACCCCCTAAAGGCATGGCTAGCGTCGGTGTACAGACCTCACGTGGACGGTCTGAGCACCCTTCTCACTATTCCCACCGCCACCCTCGACGCCCTCAATTGGTGGATGGACCAGACGCACGTCTGCGAGGGCCTCTCCTTCCACCTGCCTCGGCCGTCCCTGTCTCTTGTGATGGATGCTCCATCCCTCGGTTGGGGGGCACACCTGGGGAACCTCAAAACGCAAGGTCTGTGGTCAGCCTCCGACCTGCTTCTGCACATCAATGTCAGGGAACTCAGGGCGGTACGCCTCGCCTGCCAGGCCTTCAGGGATGTGTTGACGGGACATCGCGTGTCAGTGCTGACCAACAACACCACAGCCCTGTTCTACATCAACAAGCAGGGAGATGCTCGATCGACCCCCCTCTGCAGGGAGGCCATTCTCCTCTGGGAGTTCTGTATAGCCCATGCCATTCACCCGATTGCTTCATTCCTTCCAGGGGTCCAGAACATGCTGGCGGACCGCCTCAGCAGGTCCTTCCTGTCGCACGAGTGGTCGATCCGACCCGACGTCATCAGGTCGATCTTCCTGAAGTGGGGGTTTCCCCAGGTAGACCTGTTCACAACCCGCCAGAACAGGAAGTGCCAGCTGTTCTGCTCCTTCCGAGGCGGTTCCCCGGGCTCCCTGACAGATGCTTTTCTGCTGCCATGGTCGGATCACCTCCTTTACGCATTCCCCCCGATCCCGCTGATATCTTGAGGATCACCTTGTGTGAGACGGGACAAGGCCGCATAATACTCATAGCCCCGGCGTAGCCCAGGCAGTGCTGGTACACAACCCTCCTCCAGCTGTCAGCAACGTCACCACTGACCCTCCCGTTATGGCCAGACCTGATATCGCAGGACCACGGCCGTTTCTATCACCCAGACTTGCAGTCCCTGCACCTCACTGCATGGCTCCTGCATGGCTAAGGGGCCCGGAGCTCCTCTGCTCCAGTCAGGTCCAGGATGTCCTCCTGGGTAGCAGTGAGAGGGCTGTAGAAAGCAAATGCTGATAAATGCTGATGCAGATATGTAAAGATCAAAACATGAGATCTCCATTAAGGGCAGAATAATAGATGGTTATTATAAATTGTTTAATGTTAATGTTTATTTTGATAAGGTTATGGAAAAAGTTTTAAATGGCCATGAGTGATGGAACTGGTTTTTGCACTTTTATATAACTACTACCTCATTTAAGTAATATGCTGCTATTGCACGTTCTGTGTATAAGCAATGACCCTGCAAAAAGGGCGCGAATTCTGTCCAATCACGCTGCTCCTGCCACGTGCCTATTCCACGTGAGTAGTCTAAATCTGCCTAGCGATATAAGGTAGCCAATCATGTAACACATATACAAGTTGCGTAGTTAGTTAAGACTATAAAAACTGTAAGTTAGGCGTGGTTAGTGTGGCAGTTTCTTCACGCTTTTGGGCGGCTGTCACCTCGGCCGAATAAACACGTTTTGTTTTAAGCCTCATTGGTCTCCTTGAACTTCATTCCTGGTCTCCCTCTATAGCCTAGCGAACATCCCGTTACATCTTCTGGGGGCTCATCCGGGATGTCGAGGGACGATCAGGAGCAGGTCCAGGGATAAGTCCGTTGGGGACTTGCAGGGGTAAGTCTGTTTCGGGGGCCGGCACAGGAGCGGTGCATCGAGAGGGGCCCCGTTTTGACCGGTGGCCGCTCGTGGGCCGGTTAGCCGTCCAGATTGCCTTTTTGCACCAACGAAGAGACTTTGAAAACAACCGTGGAAGGGGGGGTTGAACTCCAGTCAGTCCACGGAGAGGCAAGTATAAGAGGGTCTCTGGGAGGGATCTTCTTGTCGGTGTGATTGAGTGAGTGGCCATTACGGTTCCTGTTGTCAGCCGTTGGAACGTCCGGTGACTCAGGCTAGTGGCGATTGAGAATTAACCTCAACCCTCCCACCAACCGACTCCCCCATCCTCTATAGTCGGTTGGGAACCCGTCTTTCCTATTGTGTCTGTTTGATCTGTCCTATCTGGGTGGGAAAATAAATAGGAAAAGTAAGACAGCTGTTAAGTCAGGCTAGTGAGGGTGCCCCAAGACCTAGTCTGCAGGATGGGAGGAAGCGGATCCAAGGAAGACCGCAAAACACCTCTAACTTGCATGTTAGAGCATTTTGGAGAATTCAAGAAACACATCTCCACTGGCAGTCGTAAAAGGCCGGTCTATTAAGAAGGTTCTGTGAGAGAGACTGGCCAGCATTTCCAATCCAGCCCTCGTGGCCGGCCATAGGAACTTTGGATATGGATATGATTAGAGATGTCCTCAATTTTGCGGGACGACAACACCCTGATCAATACCCTTACATATCTGCATGGTTTGATATAGTAGAGGAAAATCCACCTTGGTTACAGAAATATACCAAATGCCTGGTCCTTCGTACGCGCCCACGAAAAGGGCTCAAAGGAACTAAGGAGGAATTAAAACCCATATATACAAGCCCCCCAGACGATGAGCCACAGGCTCCACCCCCTTACATGCCATTACCTGTGGTCCCGGTCGTCCCTGCGGAGCCTATACCTGTGCTACAAGCACCAATAGCCCCGCCAACAAGCGTACCCGGCATGTCCGCCTCAAATTCACCAACTGACTCCGGTCGGTCAGGCTTGCAGCAACTTGAAGAAAGTGTGGCAAAACTTCAACAACTCCTAACTCCTGAGAGAAAACCTGAGGATCATGATTCTAATCAGGACGAGAAAAGAAACGCTACAAGGGAACATTCCTACGCCCTTCGGAGTAGGGATCGTGATACCTCCCCGGTTCGTCAGTTCCCTCTCCGGGTAGTTAATCAATTGATTCCCCCTCCAGCAGATAACCCTACAGGCCAGTACCGGGTCCAGGGAGTGTATCAGCATGTTCCTTTCACCAGTAGTGATCTTCTTAATTGGAAAGCTTCAAAGGCACCGTGGACAAACGACCCCACAGCTATTGCCACTCTAGTCGAAGGAATTATTGGGACTCACTATCCCTCTTGGATGGACATCAGCCAACTTCTCCAAATGTTGCTTAGCCCAGAGGAACGAACCCTAGTCTTAAGCCGGGGAAGGGAAGAAGCCCGTGTAGAATATGGGTCAAGAGACCCCAATGGCCTCTTAGATTTTATGGACAGCACATTTCCCACAGTTAGAGATCCGGGATGGGACCCTAACACACCAGATAACAAAGCAGCCCTCGATCTATACCATCGGTTACTTGTTCGAGCTCTCAAAAAGGGACCACCTAGAGTTGTGAACCTCCGGAAAATTCACGATTTGCAACAAGACAGAGAAGAAACGCCTGGGGCATTCTTAGAAAGATTGAGAGAAGGATATCGTAAGTGGTCCCCATACGATATGGACAATGAATCAGAAGACAGTCCAGGGTCCCAAGCTTTGAAGAACAGTTTTATCAGCCAGTGTGCCCCAGACATCAGGCGCAAGCTTCAGAAGGATCAGGGACTGGTCCACATGAACATGGGGCGCGTTCTCGAAGTAGCTGCTCGAGTGTACGCCGCCCGAGAAGGCGAGGAGGAAAAGAAAGCGGAAGAAAAGGTGAGAAAGAGGGCCCAGTTGGTTGCCGCAGTCTTCCAAGACAACTACAATGGAAAAGGAAGAGGATATGCCCAGCGCAGCGGAGGAAGAGGACGAGGCAGAGGCCGACTGGGACCCAACCAGTGTGCCCAATGCTTCCAAGTCGGCCACTGGAAAAATGAGTGTCCCAACAAAGAAGGCGAAAGTACTCTAGAGAGTGAAAGAGGAAGAGGAAGGAACGGTCCCAGAGGAGGGCCACAAAATAGAGGACATAGGAAGGAATATGGGACGCCTTCCTGGTCAAAGGCAGCAACTACTCAAGCGCTTGATGAAGATACATTTGGTATGGTTGTGATAGAAGACTGGACGAGAGACCAAGAATAGGCCAAACCGGTTCCTCGGATCCTGACAGAAGTGTTTACAACTGGCCCCGGGGAGCCGATGGTCTGTATGAATGTGGGAGGCCAGTTCATAGATTTTCTAATTGACACAGGAGCTACCAAGTCCGTGGTTAATACCAGGGTGGCTCCCGAGAGCCAACAACAGACCACTATCATTGGAGCAACAGGACAAATGAAACCCTGTCCTTTCCTACAAGAGAGAGCATGTAAATTAGGAAGCCACGTTGTTACCCATAAACTTCTTTACGTGCCTGAATGTCCCACTCCCCTCCTTGGAAGAGATATGTTGTCAAAACTTAGAGCCACTCTTACCTTTGATTGTGATGGAACCATGAGAATGCAATTAGGAGAAAAGCCATCCCCAACTCAATGTCTTATGTTAGCACTCCCCGTAGAAGAAGAATGGCGACTTTTCACCTCCATAGAAAACAGACAAGATTGGCAAACTTTTAATGTCCCAGGTGTATGGGCAGAAGATAATCCACCTGGACTGGCAATTGACATTCCTCCTATAGTCATTGATCTAAAACCCATGGCAACTCCTGTCTCCATTCCCCAATACCCTCTACCTCGAAAGGCAGTAGTTGGCATACACAAACATCTACAGAAATTATCAGATGTTGGTATCATTGTCAAATGCCAATCAGCCTGGAATACTCCCTTGCTGCCTGTGGAAAAACCCGATAAAAGTTTCCGACCTGTGCATGACTTGCGGGCCATAAATAAAAGAGTGATCCCATTACACCCAGTGGTGCCAAATCCTTACACCCTCCTCAGTCTGGTGCCAGCCAATGCCCAATGGTTCTCAGTGTTAGACCTTAAAGACGCCTTCTTCTGTCTTCGGCTTGCACCCGTCAGTCAACCCATTTTCGCTTTTCAAATGGGAACACCCTGATACCGGTCAGAAGACTCACATGACATGGGCTTGTCTCCCACAGGGATTCTGTAACTCACCTTCTTTATTCGGACAGGCCCTAGCCCAAGACTTGGTGCCTCTCACACAAGGAGGCAACCGCTGGAACATCCTCCAATATGCCGATGACCTCCTTGTGGCTACTCACACCCGCACTGAATGTATAGAAGCCACCGCCAATCTTTTAAAACATCTCTATCTCAAAGGTTATAAGGTTTCCAAGAAAAAGGCTCAGTTAGTACAGAGGGAAGTAAGATATCTAGAATTTAAGCTCACAAAAGGAATCCGCATGCTAGATATTGAGAGAAAAGAGGCAGTCTGTGCCATCCCTACCCCTACAAACAGGCGCCAAGTGCGCGAGTTTCTAGGAGCTGCTGGCTTCTGCCGTCTTTGGATCCCTAACTATGCTACATTGGCTAAGCCCCTTCATGAGGCCACAAGAGGTGGGACCGCAGATCCCTTTATCTGGACAGAGGCACAACAAAAGGGGTTTGAAAATATCAAGTCTGCCCTGATGACAGCCCCTGCGTTAGGCCTCCCCGATTTGGACAAACCCTTCACACTGTATGTAGGAGAAAGGAAAGGTATTGCAGTTGGTGTCTTAACCCAGACCGTTGGTAGCTGGCCGCGACCAGTAGCATACTTCTCTAAGCAACTAGACACCGTGATACGAGGATGGCCACCCTGCCTACGTGCTATAGCTGCAGCCGCCCTTCTCGCTGAAGAGGCAAGTAAACTCACCTTAGGACAACCAATCTCCTTAAAGTGCCCACATGCTGTGGTCACCCTAATGGAACATAGGGGCCATCATTGGATGACAAATACAAAACTCCTCAAGTACGAAAGTATATTGGTAGACAATCCTTCTGTTACCATCTCTGTCTGTTCCACCCTTAATCCTGCAACTCTACTGCCTGTAGAAGAGAATCCTACTGAGAAACATGACTGCCTTCAGGTCATGGAAGAAGTTTATTCTAGCCGACCTGACTTAATGGATACACCTTTGGCCAAACCTGACCACGTCCTTTTCACCGATGGTAGCAGTTTCATTAATCAGGGTCAACGTCTGGCAGGGTATGCCATAGTCAATGATCAAGGCACTGTCTGTGAAGCGAAGGCACTTCCTCCTGGCACTTCTGCCCAGAAAGCTGAACTGGTCGCCCTCCGTCGGGCACTTGAGCTAGCAACAGGACAAAAAGTTAATGTTTACACTGACTCAAAATATGCCTTCCTAACACTTCATGCCCATGGTGCTATATACAGGGAAAGAGGACTTCTAACTTCAAACGGACAGAAAATAAAACATGCAGATGAAATCCTGGCCCTTCTCGATGCTGTTTGGATGCCCAAACAAGTTGCTGTAATGCACTGCAAAGGACACCAACATGGTGAGGACCCTGTCGCAAAAGGAAACCGACAGGCAGATGAAGAAGCAAAAAATGCAGCGCGCCAGCAATCCCCAGCCATTCATATCCAGCACCTCAACGCGGCTGAAATGATTCCTGCTGAGGTCCACTACACTGTACAAGAACAACTTTGGGCTGAACAGGAGAAAGGAGTAAAACAATCAGGTTTATACATCTTGCCAAATAATAAGATCTTCCTGCCCACGGCGGTAGCTTGGGAATTGATCCAAGAATTACATCAACAGACCCACTTGGGTAGTACTAGCCTAGCTGAACTCCTAGACCGCGAACTATACATAAATGGTCTACATTCACTCACTAGACGTGCTGCCCTACGCTGTCAAATCTGTGCAAAGCATAATCCCCGTGTGGGGCCTCTTCGGCCACCTGGAGTCCAGTATGTGGGGTATAGTCCAATGGAATCGTTAGTTGTGGACTTTACCGAAATGCCAAAGTCTGGGAAATTCAAGTACCTGCTTGTAGCGGTCTGCACATATTCCGGCTGGGTTGAGGCATGGCCCACCACTAATGAAAAGGCTGAGCAAGTTACCAAGGCCTTGCTTCGAGATGTAATCCCCCGGTTTGGACTCCCACTACACATTGGTAGTGATAATGGTCCCGCTTTCATTCATAGAGTCATCCGCTCTTTGTCAATACTCCTGGGCATCACCTGGAGACTCCACTGTGCATATCATCCACAGGCGTCAGGAAAGGTTGAAAGAATGAATAGGACTTTAAAAGATGCCCTAGGTAAAATTTGTCAGGAGACTGGCCTATCATGGACTGTAGCCTTGCCCATGGTACTGCTCAGAGTCCGATGCACTCCTACACGATCTTTAAAGCTCTCACCCTATGAGTTGGTGTTTGGCCGACCCCCACTGGGGGTCCGCCACTTGAAAGGGGATACTTACCTTCTGGGAAAGCAAGACCTTATCAGAGAAGTTCAGCTCCTGAGCAATGTGTTGAATCAGTTATCCATCTACGTTAGTGAACTCAAGTTCCCATCTCCTGTCACCGCTCTGCACCCTTTTTCCCCAGGTGATTCTGTATGGCTCAAGGATTGGAAGACTAACCCCTTGGGACCTAAGTGGAAGGGCCCCTATACTGTCCTCCTCACCACTCCCACTGCTGTTAAATTAGCCGGTGTTAAGCCATGGATCCATTATACCCGTGTTAAAGCAAATCACACATCGCCTCCACCCGACTGGCAGGTCTCCATGAAAAGCTCCAACCCCCTGCAAATCGTCTTCCGCAAACCAGCCCAGCTACCCATCCAGCAAGGTGTTCAACTTACCTCTTGTGAGTCAGGTGACCAAGCACCACTCTGAAAACCTGCTCTGCTCTACTGTATAAATATTTGTTATAATGCATTCCTTAATGAACCTCATTCACCTGTTGTTAATGTTTTTAGACGTCCCAAAGGTTGCTGTGGTATCTCCCAGGGGGAGGGCTTGTTTAGTGTGTGCAGGGCACACTATTTCTGATATTTTGTTTATAGTAGTAAGTTCTCCGGTTCGGTTTCAGTTTTAGAATGCCAGTTTCATAATGTTTTATATATTCTGTATGTCCGGGTAGTAATTTAGATTCTGTAGTCTGTTTTGATCCAAAAGAGCAAGCAGTACAATGGTGGCTTAAGGCCTGTAAAGGGATCAAGCAAGTAGCCGATCGCCGAGCCACTATGTGTGTGTTAATGCTCCAAAATTATCAACAGCCGGCAGATAATAAAACCTAAGATGTTGCTAGCCTGCAGTGACTAGCAACAAGAAAAAGGAGGGAATGAGAGGGCTGTAGAAAGCAAATGCTGATAAATGCTGATGCAGATATGTAAAGATCAAAACATGAGATCTCCATTAAGGGCAGAATAATAGATGGTTATTATAAATTGTTTAATGTTAATGTTTATTTTGATAAGGTTATGGAAAAAGTTTTAAATGGCCATGAGTGATGGAATTGGTTTTTGCACTTTTATATAACTACTACCTCATTTAAGTAATATGCTGCTATTGCACGTTCTGTGTATAAGCAATGACCCTGCAAAAAGGGCGCGAATTCTGTCCAATCACGCTGCTCCTGCCACGTGCCTATTCCACGTGAGTAGTCTAAATCTGCCTAGCGATATAAGGTAGCCAATCATGTAACACATATACAAGTTGCGTAGTTAGTTAAGACTATAAAAACTGTAAGTTAGGCGTGGTTGGTGTGGCAGTTTCTTCACGCTTTTGGGCGGCTGTCACCTCGGCCGAATAAACATGTTTTGTTTTAAGCCTCATTGGTCTCCTTGAACTTCATTCCTGGTCTCCCTCTATAGCCTAGCGAACATCCCGTTACAGCAGGAAACCTTCCACCCGCGCGCCACATACTGCGCGAAATGGACACGCTTCTCTAGCTGGTGTACTCAACGGAACACCAATCCGTTGGAGGCTCCTATTCCCATTGTCCTAGACTACCTCCTCACCCTTAAACAGCAAGGGCTCTCGATTCCCTCCATCAGGGTCCACCTAGCGGTCATCTCGGCCTTCCACCCGGGGAACTCGGGCCACTCATTTTTCTCAGACCCCATGGTTTCAAGATTCCTCAAGGGCCTGGAGAGGCTCTTCCCACATGTCAGACAGCCCGTCCCCCCATTGGACCTAAACTTGGTGCTCTCCCGGCTGATGGGACCCCCTTTTGAGCCCCTCGCCACATGCTCCCTACTCTCTCTCTCTCCTGGAAGGTAGCCTTCCTTGTGGCAATCACCTCTGCATGTAGGGTCTCCGAGATTCGAGCCCTCACCTCGGAGCCCCCCTACACGGTATTCCATAAGGACAAAGTGCAGCTGCGCCCCCACCCAGCCTTCCTCCCCAAGGTGGTGTGGTGTTGCCCTTCCACTTAAACCAGGACATATTCCTCCCTGTCTTCTACCCAAAACCCCACGCCTCCCGGAAAGAACAGCAATTGCACACGCTGGATGTACGTAGAGTTCTGGCGTTTTATTCGGAACGAACAAAGCCCTTC
The DNA here is from genome assembly GCA_032164245.1 of Sternotherus odoratus. Classification (NCBI taxonomy): domain Eukaryota; kingdom Metazoa; phylum Chordata; order Testudines; family Kinosternidae; genus Sternotherus; species Sternotherus odoratus. Next base: position 219,735,797 of record JAVMKO010000002.1, on the reverse strand, counting down.
AGAAAAACGACCCAGTTGTTTGTTGCTGTCGCGGATCGGATGAAAGGACAACCGATCTCGGCCCAACCACGCCTCTCCCCCTGGATAATCTCCTGTATCCGGACCCGGTACGACCTGGTGGAAACTCCTCCACACAGGTGACGGCACATTCGACGAGAGCTCAAGCTTCCTCGGCGGCCTTTCAAGAGAGGGTCCCAATCCTGGACATCTGTAGGACACACCAAGGCTGACACCCAGGAAGCCCACTGAGATGCAGAAATAGATGCCATGGCAATGGGGCCGTGCCTGGCCCTGGCAGAAAGAGTACATGCAGAGGCGGGGCGCCGAAGAGCCCTAGCGGTGCAGCTGTACGGGTGAGAGAAAGGCTGTCAGCTGCCACTCTCCTGCTGTCACGTTGCCCGCCTCAATTGCGCCAGGAGCACGTGCCTCACACCCATGGCCCTCCCAGGCCCGGAGGGCCACATCAGTCGGGCGACTGCGCCTTGTCAAGACTGGCAGGTGGACTGCATTGGTCCCCTGCCCCCAGAGAGAAAACACCTGCATGTTCCCACTGCTGTGGACACGGATACGGACTTGTTGTTTGTGGCACCCAGTGCCTCTGTCAGCGCTGCCACTACTGTGACGACCCTTGACCTCCTGATGCAGCGGTATGGTGCCCCGCAGTGTATCCAGAGTGACCAGGGCACCCACTTCACCGCCCAGGGTGTGCGGGATTGGGCCGCAGATGCCAACGTCGAGTGGCTTTACCACCGTCCGTATTCCTCCACAGTGAGTGGTTTGATTAAGTGCATGAATGGCTTGTTCAAAGACCAAATCAGGCGGTTGACACCTTCTAGGACTTTGAAAGGGTGGTCTGGTGTTCTTGAAAGAGCAGTGTGGTTGTTGAATAACCGTTTTGTGGGCCCACATACTTTGTACCAACGCTTGGCCCTGCAGATCTCGCCATCGGTCCGCTTGTGCATGCGGTTACAGCAGGTGCCAGGGGAGCTGGACACGACACAGAATCAGGTCCGCCTTGTTGCGCCCGAGCCCGGTGCTCTGGACGCAGGTGCAACCACACACCCCTGGCCGGCGCACGCCACAGTACATTGCCGGCCACCCACCTGATTTTCCTGCCCTCCTGGATGGAGGGACTGACCTTTTACCCCCGTACTGGTACAGCAGAAATGAAACACCCGGTGCTGTGGGAACCAGACTGACACTTCCCTCCAGTGGGAGGCGGGGGTTGTTCTTTGTAATCTGTGTCCGCTCTTCCCCCCATTACAGGTGCAAGGCGAGGAGACGGCGACCTCGGAAGGCGTTCCCCTGGCTGGTGTTTGGTAGATCCATCCCAAGAGGGAAGCCAAAGCCGAGACCATCCCTGTTACGGGAGAAGGCCGGGCTGTGATGTTGTGAGACCAGGAGGACTGCCCCCAGACGGCCTCCTGGCACTGTCTAACCAAATGTTTTTGTGATGTCCTTGTAGTGTTTCCTGTGCCTGGCAGCAGACAGGCGTGTGAGTGAACTGGCTTCCACCCCCCGGGGCAGTTGGAATGCACGTGGGCAAGCGCCAAGATGCAAACAGAGGGGCGCCCCATGGAGGCACAGGGCCGGAGTCTCGCCCTGGCCTGCATGGTCCTTGCCAAGAGTCAGCGTGGCAGGGCCCGGAGCCGAGCGGCGTGTGAATGCAAGTACATCAGCTGCCAGACGAGATGGACACCGTGCAGGAGGACCTGGTCCAATTGTTGAGTCTGGGCCAGGCTCTCTGGATGTGGGCACGACCGCACACTTCTGGCTGGCCAACGCCGGGGTGTGCTGCCGGTGGCCCGCCTTGTTTTGTGTTTGTCTTTTTGTTTGTAGAGTTAACCCCTGACTCCCTGGACGGGTACAGCAGAGATGAGATGCTGGATGCTGTGGCCTATGGGAACCAGACGGCTGCCTTCCCCCACTGGGAGGCAGAGACCGCTTTGTAATCTGTGCTTGTTCACCTCCTTTCACAGGTACAAGGCGAGGCAACAGCGATCGCGGAGGCCGCTCTCTCCCCGTGTCTGGCCAGTGTCTGATGGACTGCTCCAGGACGGAAGCAGGAGTTGTAGTCATCTAAGAAGCTAGTGTTGGCTTTGAGTATTTGTGTTGTTTTGTGATTAGCTTTGTGTGTGTCTGGGTAGTGGGAGAGGGGTCAGGGGAGGCCTCAGGTGCCTCTGATGCTTGTCTCCTTCACCCTCCCTTTCCTTGTGTGTGTGCAAAGGAGGGCAGGGGCACCTTGGTACACAGTGCCCCCGTTGTTTGTGTTGCCCTCTCGTCTCCTGGAGTCCCGTCAGAAGCGTGGGGAGGGATGTAGTGACTGGAAGACATTGTGACAGGCAATCACTAGGAGGTGTAATTACGCTTCTGAGTCAACTCCAGAACAGGTATCATCAGATGTGAGAATAGCCATGACCTTGCTGTTATCTGTGTGTTTGGGAACCAGTTCCCAGCTGCATGAGTGTTTACCCCGTCTGTGTGAGAATGAATGCGTGGGAAATTAAATGGGGAAACTGAGGCAGGACAGCGTGTAACCAATCAGCTTGTTGCTTGCAAATGAGACATGAGTATGTATGAGATGCAAATGTGTGAGTGTATTTAAGCCCACTTCAGTATTTTGCTCGTGGGCTTTTCCCTTCCTAGCAACGGCTCCGGAGTGCTAGGCACCCCTTCTGTGGCCGCGTTGACAGACTTGAGCCCCTCAACACCTATTCGAGGGACCGAGGCCTTCCAGTAAACTCATCTGCTTTATACAACCACGTGTGTGTACCTTGTCTCGCAAAATCCAAAGTACCTCACAACAGCATGGGAGGTTTGCTATACAGTTGAATGAAAGTACAGATGTTTCTAACATTTCTCAGCTTATGGCAGGGGTCGGGAACGTATGGCTCGCGAGCCAGGTGTGGCTCTTTTGAGAATTTCATCTGGCTCGCAGAAAAAACATAATATATTCTCACTTTTTAATCCATCCATTGATTTTCCACTGCTCATGTCCTGTTCAGGGCTGCAGTTGGCTGCAGGAGCAATTGTCCATTATAATTGGATGATAATAGCCTACGTTGGCCATTGCTGGGTAAACAGGTAAACGCCCCCTTTTGAATCAGTCTGCTCAGTCATTAGCTCAAAGCTAACCCTTCGGCGAAGAAGATGGCGAAAAGAAAAAAAGATGAGGAGTATCGTACATTTCAGGACGAATGGACCGAAGAATTCGCCTTTGTGGAGAGAGCAGGTTCTGCGGTGTGTCTAATTTGCAATGACAAAATTGCATCGATGAAACGGTCGAATGTAAAGCGGCACTTCGACACACGCCATGCTACCTTTGCATCAAAATACCCTGCGGGAGACAGCAGAAAGAAAGCGTGCCAAGAGCTACTGAGCAGGGTGCAAGCTAGCCAGCAGCAACTCCGCCTGTGGACCCGGCAAAGTGACTATAATTCCGCTAGCTTTGCTGGATCTTTAGCAATAGTGAGGAACGGAAAACCATTCACAGATGGCGAGTATGCTAAAACGTTCATACTGGATGTAGCCAATGAACTTTTTGATGATCTTCCGAACAAAGACAAGATAATCAAACGGATACAAGACATGCCTCTGTCGGCAAGAACTGTGCATGATCGTACCATCATGATGGCAAACCAAGTGGAGGAAATGCAAGTGAAGGACATATATGCAGCGCCGTTCTTTTCTCTGGCTTTGGATGAGTCAACAGACGTAAGCCATTTGTCGCAGTTCAGTGTGATTGCAAGATATGCTGCTGGTGACAAACTGTGCGTAGAAAGTCTTGCTGTTCTGCCAATAAAAGGGCCCACAAGAGGTGAGGATTTATTCAAGTCTTTCATGGAGTTTGCTCAAGACAAAAATCTACCTATGGATAAACTTCTCTCATTGTGTACTGATGGTGCTCCGGGTATGGTGGGGAAAAACAAAGGATTTGTGGCACTTCTCCGTGAACATGAAAATAGACCCATCCTAAGTTTCCACTGCATTCTACACCAGGAGGCACTTTGTGCTCAGATGTGTGACGGGCAGTTTGGCGAAGTGATGTTGCTGGTCATTCGTGTGATCAACTTTATTGTTGCCCGAGCCTTAAATGATCGCCAGTTTAAAACACTGCTGGATGAAGTTGGAAGTAACTATCACGGTCTACTTTTGCACAGCAATGTGCGTTGGTTATCAAGAGGGAAGGTGCTTAGCCGTTTTGCGGCTTGCCTGAACGAAATCCGGACTTTCCTTGAGATGAAAGGCATCGAGCATCCTGAGCTAGGCGAAACTGAGTGGCTCCTCAAGTTTTACTATCTCGTGGATATGACTGAACATCTGAACCACCTCAACGTTAAAATGCAAGGTATTGGAAATACAGTGTTATCCCTTCAACAAGCCGTGTTTGCTTTTGAAAACAAGCTGGAGCTCTTTATCATGGATCTTGAAAGAGGTCGTTTACTACATTTTGAAAAACAGAATTTAAAGATGCATGCACACCAAGTGAGCCCACTCAAAACTTTGATCTCCACCAGCTAGCTGGCTTCACATCCAGTCTCCTAGAAGTCGTTCAAAGCACGCTTTGGAGAATTTCGTGAGCACACTCGTCTTTTTAAGTTCATCACCCATCCAAACGAGTGTTCACTGAACACAGCCGACCTGAGTTACATTCCTGGTGTCTCCGTCAGATTTTGAAGCAGAAGTGGCTGACCTAAAGGCCTCAGACATGTGGGTGAATAAGTTCAAGTCACTGAATGAAGATTTGGAAAGAATCGCACGACAGAAAGCGGAGTTGGCGAGCAAGCACATGTGGACAGAAATGAAAAATCTTCAACCCAAAGACCAGCTGATTATCAAAACTTGGAACGCGCTTCCTGTCACATACCACACACTGCAGCGTGTGAGTATTGCTGTGTTGACCATGTTTGGATCTACGTATGCATGTGCGCAGTCATTCTCACATCTTAAAAACATCAAGTCCAACCTACGATCACGTTTAACGGATGAAAGCCTCAACGCTTGCATGAAGCTCAACCTCACCAAGTACCAACCAGACTACAAAGCCATAAGCAAATCTATGCAGCACCAGAAGTCGCATTAATGGTAAATAATTATAACAACATTATTTAAATTTTAAATAACTCTCTGAGTCAAAAAGTTTCTCTTCCCCTGATTTAAAAGAATAAATTCAGAGGCTTATTATACTCACATTTAATTGAATTCAGTCTTAAAATATATTATATGGCTCTTACTGAAATAAATTTCCAAATATTTTGCTTTCATGGCTCTCTGAGTCAAAAAGGTTCCCGAACCCTGGCTTATGGTATTTGCTAGATTCTGTTTCAATAATGAAATACACACAGAACTACTTTTTTGTGAGCCACCAAAGGAAAGATGTTCCGGAGAAGATATATTCTCAACAGTAAATGACTTCTTTAATAAAAACAATGTTTTATGGAAAAACTGTGCAAGCGTAACCACTGATGGAGCTGCTGCTTTGATTGGAATAAAACAAGGATTCCGGCGTAAGTTAACAGAGATAGAACCACACGTGAAATTCATTCACTGCATCATTCATAGACAAGCTATTGCAGCAAAGAAGTTGGAGCCAGAAGTGAACAAAGTGTTACAGAATGTCATGAATGTGGTTAATTTTATAAAAACAAGACCTTTAAATAATAGAATCTTTACAATACTTTGTAATGAGAAGGGGAGTGAGCATGACAATCTTTTGTACCCCACAGAGCTTCCCTGGTGATCTCGTGGCAAAGTGTTCAAGAGAGTTGTTGAACTTAAAGATGAGTTACGCATTGTTCTTTTACAAACAGACGAGTGTTCCAAATTTGCTGACCTGTTCTGTGATGACAAGTGGCTGTCTGGACAGTAATACCTCGATTTAACGGACCTCAATTTAACAGACTTCAGATTCAACGGACAAAACGGGACCCTCCCGGCTGCGGCCCCGGTCCCCGTCGCAGGCGGGCTGGCTGCCGGCTCCCGGCTGCCGCCTCAATCCTGGCAGTGGGCGGGCTGGCTGCCGGCTCCCGGCTGCCGCCCCGGTCCCAGCAGCGGGCAGGCTGGCTGCCAGCTCCAGCTGCCGCCCCGGTCCCGGCAGCGGGCGGGCTAGCTCCCGGCTGCGGGCTGCGGCCCCAGTCCCTGTGGCGGCCGGCGGGCTGCGGAGCTGCCAGCCCTGACCCTGTGGCGGGCGGGCTGCTGCTCCGACAGCTCGGTTTTTGGGGGGGTTTTTTGCGGCAGGAGCTCGGGACCCCCAGTTTGAGAAACCCTGAATTAGCACGTGATCACACCTCATCCCGTGATAATTAGTTCTGTGGCGTGACTTTCTGCAGCACTTTTAACACGTGCCAGCGGATGTTCCGACCTGCGGTAAGCCAGGCCCCAGCCCTGTGCATTTGTTTACTCGAGGTGACTGGACCTATTCAGTATAAATTTAAATGTATGTATGTATGGTAAAACACATCCTTGTAACCCTAACCTTAAAATATGGAGAAACGGAAAAGAGTTAATTTAACGCTAAATCAAAAATTAGAAGTCATACAAAAGTTGGAGTCGGGAGTGTCTGTGTCTCGTATATGTGAGCAATATGGCATAAAAAAGCAAACTGTATCGGACATTAAAAAAAAGACAAAATAAAAAAAATTGTGTTAATATGTGATGTAGGTGCAAACACCAATCCCAGAAAACATGAAATGGGCACGTGAAACTTCAGTTGAAGAAGCATTGTTGAAGTGGTACGCACAACAACGTTCTTGTGGGGTTCCAGTTCGGGCAGTGGAATTGAAATCTGCAGCAATTAAATTAGCAAATCATATGAACACACCATTCAAAGCAAGTGATGGATGCCTTTGGCGCTTTCGCAAAAGGCACGGAATTATGAACAAACGAATTTACGGCGAAGCTTCAAGTGCTCTGTAGTGGGCCCGGGTGGGCCCCCTCCGAGTGGGTCCCGACCGGAGAGCAAACATGGCGGGCGGAGCCCCGGCGGCCCCGCCCCCTGACCTGGAAGTATCAGCCGGGACCCAGAAGAATAAAGGGCAGGGCCGGCCGCCAAGAGGGGGTCGACCCAGCGGAGGGGGGAGAGGGACGACCCGGCTGCTGGCTGGCTACCGAAGCGGCCGAACGGAGTGGCAACCCCGGCACCCCTGAGGAGAGGAACTGGCCTGGCGTCCCGGCTGCCACGTACCCCGTGGCCGAAGACGCCGGCCCCCGAACTCCCTGCGGCGGCCGCAGAAACCCTAGGACCCGGAGGCGAGCCGGACGAAGTGGCGGCCGAGTCCCCCGCCACCCCAGACGACTGGCCCAGAGTCCCAGCCGCCATCTACCCCGACGAGCCGGGGATGGAGTGGAGCCCCGAGGAAGCGGGACTCTGAGGGATACCCGGAGCCGTAAGTAGACCATAATTACAGGCGGCTGGAGCTGAGACGCCCGGCGTGAACCCCTAAAGACGGTATCTTGCTGGCTGCCTGGGCAGGGAAGCTCAAGCTAGAGCCAGCCCAAAAGACTGTTTATTTGTATCGCCGGAGCTGAGACGCCCGGCGTGAACCCCTAAAGACTGTATCTTGCTGGCTGCCTGGGCAGGGAAGCTCAGGCTAGAGCCAGCCCAAAAGACTGTTTAGTTGTACCGCCGGAGCCGAGACACCGTCTTGAACCCCTAAGAGACTCTATCTTGCTGGCTGTTTATTTGTGTAGCACCGGAGCTGAGACACCTCGACTAGAGCCACCGATAGAGACGGTGTATCTGTCGGCTGGCTGAACCGGGAAGCCCGGACCATAGCCGACCCATCTCAGGAGGAACAACGGGCCGAAGACCCCGAATCACCCTAAGCTAGTGGGACCTCCTCCCGGCAGAGGGCGCTCCAGGGGCTGGACCAAGCTAATTCCCCAGACGACCAGCAGGAGACGCCGCCGGGTGAGTGTCACCACGCTTACATGCTCCAACAGAAGATATTGAACCATTTAGGCAAAAATTAATAGAACATATAAATAACTAAATGCTATTACAGTCTCAGATTTACAATGCTGACGAAACTGGTTTGTTCTGGTGTTCTCTGCCTGAAAACACACAAGCCTCCAAATATGAAAAATCGACACCTGGAAGAAAAATCAGCAAGGACAGGATCTCGGCGCAGCTTTGTGCCAACGCCGATGGATCGCATAAACTGACACCTGTAATTGTTGGCAAATCTCGTAAACCTAGAGTTTTAAAAAATATAATGAATCATCTGCCCGTTTTGTATTTTAACTCTAAAAAGGCATGGTTCAACTCGAAGATTTTCCAAGATTGGTTTTTTGAAGAATTTGTACCTGCAGTCAGGAAATTTCAAGGCGAAGAGCTTGGAATACCACCGGAAGATGTGAAATGTTTATTGCTTTTAGACAACGCTCCTGCTCATCCATCCGAAAATATTTTATGTTCAGAAGATGGCAAATTTAGATGTATGTTTTTGCCAAAAAATACAACATCACTTATCCAGCCCATGGACCAGGGGATAATTCTGGCAACCAAATGAATATACCGCAAAAAAGTTTTTAGAGGAAGTAATGGTTCTTCTTCGAGTGATTGCTCACATGCATTCCAGTTAGGTTATGCACGCGCTGCGGGCCTGGTTGCCGGGAAGATTTTTCCCCTAGCTACAGGCTGGGTCAGCAGGGAGCCCCCTAGAGTGGCGCCCTCATGGCGCTGTATAAGTACCCCTGCGACCCAGCCCCCACCTCAGTTCCTGCTTACCGCCCGCGCTGGTTGTTGGAACAGAGGAGTTCTGCGTTTGCGATCTCCTTATCTCCTAGCGCAGGGGTCTCCAAACTACGGCCCGCGGGCCGGATGCGGCCCACGAGGCCCTCTCATCCGGCCCGTGGAGATCTTTTTGGCTCTTTTGAGAATTTTGCAGGGACGGCTCCGCGCTGGGGCCTGGAAGCGCCGCGCGGGCCGCCACCGCCAGCCGTGGGGTCGGGACGCGCCGCGTGCTCCGCTGCCGCCACCGGCCGGGACGCGCCGCGTGCTCCGCTGCCGCCACCGGCCACGGGGCCGGGACGCGCCGCAAGCTCTGCTGCCGCCGCCGGCCAGGGACGGCTCAGAGCTGGGGCCGGACGTGCCGCACCGCCACCCAGTTACAGGCGGCGAAACAAGGAGCCACCCACTGCCAGGCGGCGAAACGGTCTGGGGGGAGAGACCGGGTTGAGCGGGTCAGTTGGCGGGGGGGGAGAGACCGGGCTGGGTGGGTCATTTGGGGGGTGGGTTGGAGGAAAGGAGGTTTGGGGGGGAGAGACCTGGCTGGGTGGGTCAGTTGGGGGGTTGGAGGAAAGGAGGTTTGGGGGGGGAGAGACCTGGCTGGGTGGGTCAGTTGGGGGGTTGGAGGAAAGGAGGTTTGGGGGGGAGAGACCGGGCTGGGTGGGTCAGTTGGGGTGGGTGAGAGGGAAGGAGGTTTGGGGGGAGAGACCGGGCTTTAGTTTAGCAAGAATTTTTCGAATATTCTGAAGAGGAAACATTAAAAGCAACAATCTCTCTACCATAAGTGGATATATTAGCACACTATATTCAGGTAAGTTTAACTTAAGAAATCATAAGACTTTTTAAAATTTTTAAAAATTGTTTCTGGTCATTTGCAGCTATAATTGCGACAAAATTAGTTCGCATAATCAGGTTTTTTGAGCGATATTGTGTGCAAGATACTTTCAGTTTCACTATTTATTCATGTTGAATTCACTTTATTTTAGTGCCCAGCGATGGCCGAGAAGAGGAAAAGAAAAATAGACGATGAGTGTCGGCAATTTCAAGAAGAATGGAGTTTGAAATACTTCTTCATCAAATCCGGCGAGAAAGCATTGTGTGTGATTTGCAACGAAACCGTGGCTGTGATGAAAGAATACAACCTGCGCCGTCATCATCAAAGCAAACATCAGGAGAAATATGCACAGTTGGAGGGTAAAGTCCATGCCGAAAAATTTTCTAAATTACAAAATCAACTCACATCTCAGAGGACATTGTTCAGTAAATCCTCAAATGAAAATGAATCCTTAACTAAGGCCAGTTATAAAGTTGCCTACGTCCTGGCTAAAAGTGGCAAACCATTTACAGATGGTGAAATAGTGAAGGAATGTTTGTTGGAGGTGGCTGAGGAACTTTGCCCAGAAAAGTCAAAACAATTTGAAAATGTAGCTTTGGGTGCAAATACCATTGCCCGCCGTGTTGCAGACATGGGTGAAAACATTGTGACTCAAATAGCGAAAAATGCAAGCAAGTTTCGCCATTTTTCAATTGCAATGGATGAATCGCTGGACAGCTGTTCCACCTCTCAACTGCTTGTGTTCATTAGAGGTGTGGATGAAGACATGAACATAACACAAGAGCTGGCTTCCCTACATAGCATGTATGGCACTGTTACCAGAGAGGATATATTCAATGAGTTGAAAAAAACATTTGCTGATTATAACTTGGACTGGACTAACCTCAGTTGCCTGACTGTTGATGGAGGAAAGAACATGAGTGGCATAAAGAAAGGCTTGGTTGGACAAGTGAAGCAGATGTGTAATGAGAAAAACATTCTACAATCAATGTTCCTGCACTGTATTATTCACCAGCAAGCTTTGTGTGCTAAATATGTGGACATTAGCAGTGTACTGAATCCTGTGGTGAAGATGGTGAATTTAATAAGGGCACATGGGCTCAACCATAGACAGTTCAGAGACATGTTGAAAGATACAGACACAGAATCGCAAGATTTACCATATTACACAGCAGTAAGATGGCTAAGTTGTGAGAAAGTTCTGAGCAGAGTATTTAAGTTAAGAAAGGAAATAGGTGACTTCCTGGAAAGTAAAGGCAAGCCACAGCCATTAATGTCTGATGAAGAGTGGGTATGGAAATTGGCCTTTGCTGCAGACATAACTAGTCATTTAAGTTTTCTGAACCTAAAACTACAAGGAGAGGAAAATCTAGTTTCTGATCTATACACCCACCTAAAGGCCTTCAGATCCAAACTTGTCTTGTTTTTGGAACAAGTACAGGCCAACAACTTGACGCACTTTCAGCAGTGCAAGGTCTTCATGGCTGAAGCAACAGCTGAGTTCCCCACGTCATTTGCATGTGAGATCATCAAAGACCTCCAGCTGCAGTTTCAGCAGCGGTTTTCTGACTTGGATTCAAAGGCAGAAGAAGTGAGACTGTTTCAAAACCCATTTGAAGCAGATGTGGCCAGTTGCCCAGATGAACTGCAGCTGGAGGTCATTGAGTTGCAAGCAAATGACCTCCTTAGGGACAAGTTCAAAGAAGGACTGGTGGGTTTTTACCAGTTTTTGCCCAAGGAAGACTTTCCTAATGTCAAAACTTTTGCATCAAGGTACCTTTCAATCTTTGGAACAACATACCTGTGTGAACAAACATTTTCAAGAATGAAATACGTGAAGAACAATTTGAGAACAAACTTGTCCGATGATAATCTCAGGTCACTGTTGATGTTAGGGACATCAAATCTAAAGCCAGAAATGTCTGCTATTCTGGCATCCAGGAAACAATTTCACCATTCCCACTAATACAGGTGTTCATGTGTAGTGTATCAATGTGTTATTAAATAATAACTGAATAAAATAATATTAAATAAATAATTAAAAACAACATCCATGTTTTGATTCTTTTTTATTTGGACCTCGAGTGTGTTGTCGGCCCCCGAACTGCTATTTGATAGTTAATGCGGCCCTCGGGCTGAAAAGTTTGGAGACCCCTATGTGAAGGATTAAATAACTTTTCCTTATTCACTTTCTTCACATCAGTTAAGATTTTATAGACCTCGATCATAATCCCCCTTAGTCGTCTCTTTTCCAAGATGAAAATTCCCAGTCATTTTAACCTTTCCTCCTATTTTACACCCCTAATCATTTTAGTCGCCCATCTCTGTACCTTTTCCAATTCCAATGTATCTTTTTTTGGGATGGAGTGACAAGATCTGCACACAGTATTCAAGGTGTGCATGTACCATATATTTATAGAGAGGCAATATGATATTTTGTTTTATTATCTATCCCTTTCCTAATGATTCCCAACATTCTGTTTGCTTTGTTGACCACTGTTGCACACTGAGTAGATATTTTCAGAGAACCATCCACAAAGACTCCAGCATCTCTTTCTTGAGTGTTAATAGCTAATTTAGACCCCATCATTTTGTATGTATAGTTGAGATTACGTTTTCCAAAGTGCATTTACTTTGCCTTTATCAACACTGAATTTCGTCTGCCATTTTGTTGCCCAGTCACCCAGTTTTGTGAGATCCTTTTGTAACTCTTTGCAGTCTGCTTTGGACTTAAGTATCTTGAATAGTTTTGTATCATCTGCAAATTTTGCCACTGTTTTTCCAGATCATTATGAATATGTTGAACTGTAATGATCCCATTACCCACCCCTCAGAAATACCACTATTTATCTCTCTCTATTCTGAAAACTGATAATTTATTCCTACCCTTTGTTTTCCATCTTTTAACCAGTTACTGATTGATGAGAGGACTTCCCTCTTATTCCATGATGGCTTACTTTTCAAAAGTCAATTTAAATTATTATTTTTCTTAATTACCGTATTTTCCGGCGTATAAGACGACTGGGCGTATAAGACGACCCCCAACTTTTCCAGTTAAAATATAGAGATTGGGATATACTCGCCGTATAAGACTACCCCTCTTCCAACGCATACCAAATAAAAATTAAAAAAACATCAGATTTGATTTCAATATGGTAATTTTAATTCAAATGCTTATGACATGCAGGTACTTAGCAGGAAAACTGTCACTTATAAACATAAGGCTGTTTGTCATCAAACATGTAAACATAAAACAGTGCAAGTGGATTAAACTTTTCCTAATTCACTCTAAAGCTGAAAGGAAGGATAAGACAATAAACCCATGGGAGCTGCCATGCTGTTTGTTTTCTAAGCTGTCAACCAAACTGGAACTGATGATGATAGGAGGAAGATAACAAACAATAGAGAGAGAGCAAGTTCCGGGCAAGTCCCTGGCGAGTTAGCAATGCCCATCATAACTGCAAGCTACGGTATTTTTACAGGTTTTGCTGGCGTGACAGTTTCCCTTTAAAAGCCTTCAAAATCCTCCTGGTCGTCATCTGATATCATAAGTACATCAATGACATCTTGTGATACATTTGTAAGGCAGTCATCGTATGGATCGAATTCCGTATCAGATGGTGTGGTCTCAGCTTCGGCTTCCTCTTCATCTTGCCACAAGTAGTCGTCCTCCATACCACCTAATGAATTTGATATGCCACACTTCTTGAAAGACTTGATTACTGTTTCTGCATCAATATCATTCCAGGCTTTTATGACAAACTTGCACAAAACATCCAACTGTGGAGCATGCATGTTTCCTCCTTTTGTGAATGACTTTTCGCCGCTAACCATCCATTCATTCCACTGTTCTCGAAGGCAATCTTTAAATGGCTTGTTTAGGCACACATCCAGTGGCTGTACCAACGATGTCAATCCTGCAGGAATAACTGCCGCATCTGTGTTTAGTCTTGCAAGCCTTTGCTTGGTGCTGGGAGTTAAATGAGCCCTGAACACATCCCACACCAGTAGACTACGTTTTTGAATAAGTCCACCTGTCGTCTGCTCCATACATTATCAAGCCATAGCTTTACCCCTTCTTCATCCATCCAGCCTTTTTCATTCACATGTACAAAACAACCAAAAGGGAACTTGAGTTTCGGCATTGTTTTTCTTTTAAAAATAATCATTGGTCTCAATTTGGCGCCATCAGCCGTGCATCCTAGTACCACTGTAAAACTGGACTTCTCATGTCCTGTTGTTTTAATTAAAATTGTTTTTTCACCTTTTTGATGGACAGTTTTATTTCCAACCATATCAAAATTCATTGGAGTTTCATCCATATTTCCAATACTACTTAACGCATAGCCATGTTTAGTGCGCTGTTGTATTACGTATCGATGGAAACTATTTACTTTGCTATCAAGATCTGCAGGTAATTTTTGGGCAATTTTTGTCTTTTGCCTCAGTACCATATTATGCCTTCCCATGAATCTAGTACACCAGGATACAGTGGCCTTAAATCTGTTGCTGTGATCTGGGTTAGATTTGGCCCACTGAAGTGCAAACAAACGTATTGTATTTCGTGTCACTACATAACCGTTTTGGCGATGCTCATTCACCATGTCTGCTACATGTTTTTCGAGTTCTGGCCAATGTGGGGTGCCTCTTCTTAATGCACACTTACCCCTTGGCATACTCTTTAATGCTTTTTCATTTGCTTTCCAGTCCCGAACCATCTTTTCTGTTACTCCATATTGTCTTGCAGCAGCGCAGTTATTATGTTCCATGGCAAAGTTTACAACTTTAAGTTTGAAACTGGCTTCATATTTCTTTCTTCTTGCTGGTGGAGCCATGATGGGGTTTTGACTGTTGGACATTTGTATACTGTACTTTATGTGCTGGTGCTATACTGTATGAACAGGTACAGATACTGTGCTGTACTGTATGAACAGGCACAGATACTGGTGCTGCACTGTATGTGGTACCCAGTATACAACAACCAGCCAATCACGGCAAGCGATGTACCTTACCGGCGATTGGCTGGTTGTTGTATACAAAGCCTGCTTGGATGGTCAGCTCTCCCTGCCTGCCCAGCCCTCCCTGTCTCCAAGACTACCGTATCAGAGCGGTAGCGCAAACGCGCCTCTTTCACCCGTCTGGCCCGCCCTTGTATCCTATTACCTCCTTCTCTGCCTCTCAGATCTCGCACATGCGCGCCTGCGAGATACGGCGGGGATGCGGCCGCGGCCGTTTTTGAGCTCCCCCCACCATATGCGGCGACCGCAGATTCTCCAGTCCGGCTCGGAAGTTTCAGCACCCGCCCTATAAGACGACCCCCGACTTTTGAGAAGATTTTCCTGGGTTAAAAAGTCGTCTTATACGCCGGAAAATATGGTATATTTTTTTAGAAATCTAGAACTGTTGTGTGTTTTGGTGTATTTTGCATTATCCTTATGTTAAATTTTCATTATCCTAACAAAACATTTAATTTATTCATCTCTCTTATATGTTGCAGGTTAAAGTGAAAATGAAAAGACAAAAAACAACACAACATTTTTTCCACTCAAAGGCCTCAAAAACTAACCAAGGTGAAGAACACATCAAGAACCAAGAACATATCAACATGTCATCTGAAGGGTCAAGTGGTGTATCTACATCCGACCAGCCCGAAGCACAAATACAGCTGCACAGCTACCTACTGAAGAAACAGTGTCTCCGAAATCTAAAGGCATTTCCCCATGTTTGTCAAAGTTTTCCCATTTATTGAAGTTACAAAAGATGGCTACCGGTGCACCTGTTGCAAAAAAGCTTACAAAGGAGGAAAGATTTCCAAAGCTTTAATTGGTAAAAGTGAAGGAGCTTGGTTTGTCAGACTAATCAGCAAAGCCAATGCTGACAAACTATGTGAAAAGGCAGCAAAACACCAGGACTCTGGACCACATCAACATGCAGAAAGCCTTATAAACCCACTTTCAAAGCCAATTTTAGAAGTACTTAATGAGGTTGTTAAGAATGCTGGAGACAATTTTCATGCAAGCAAACATGGCTGTGGCATCATACTTTCTATTTAAGCAAGAGATACCACACACTACAAACTGAGGGCCAATGTTAAGTGCACTGTCACTTGTTCATCCTGAAGTTGAACACTGGTTCTTCTTCGAGTGATTGCTCACATGCATTCCATTTAGGTTAGGCACGCGCTGCGGGCCTGGTTGCCGGGTAGATTTTTCCCCTAGCTACAGGCTGGGTGAGCAGGGAGCCCCCTAGAGTGGCGCCTCTATGGTACCGTATAAGTACCCCTGCGACCCAGCCAGACCCTCAGTTCCTTCTCACCGCTGAGCTGGTTGTTGGAACAGAGGAGTACTGCGTTTCAGCCTTCTCCTTATCTCCTAGCTGTATTGTTCTTTAGTGTATATAGCCTTTGTTGTGTTAATAGTTAATCGTTTCACAGTTTCAGTAGGTGTTAAATAGTGTTAAGTGCAGGGGTATCCCCTGCCGACTGGAGCTTATGTCTCCTAAAGCTCCGGGCTTTAAACCTTGCTCTGAGTGTGGGAAGCCTATGCCAGTGGGCGACCCACACTCCAAGTGCCTGAAGTGTCTGGGCGAATCGCACTTGGCGGACTCTTGCAAGATCTGCAAGACCTTCAAGCCGCGGACTCGTAAGGACAGGGAGTCTCGCTTGCGCCACATCCTCATGGAGGCGGCTCTCACCCCGGACTTGGGTGCGGCACTGGGCCCCGCACCCAAACCGCCGAAGACCAAACCTCGGCACCGGTCGCGCTCCCCCAGCGCTAAGAGAAAGTGGGACTCCCAGCCTCGCCCCGCTCCGGCACCGGACCGCGCGGAGACGCCGGCACCGCTCCCAGTGGCACAAACTCCTGACAGAGGCCGTTCGGAGGAACGGTCCCCGGCACCGTCGACTCCTGAGCCACAAACAGCCCCGTTGAGTCCAGTGCGAATGGTCTCCCCACTCCGGGTGCCGGTCCCGCAGCAGCTTCCCTCCACGCCGGAGGCGTTCGCTGCTGCGAGGGAGCTGCTGACTATGGATTCACCACAGCGGCAAGTCCGATCTAGGGGCAAGCCGCCCATGATCGGTGAGGAGATCGCGGCCAGGAGTCCTTCGGGGCGGGGATGCCGCTCGATCTCGCGGCGCCGATCTGACTCCCGGTACCGGTCAGCTTCCAGGCACCGGTCGCAGTCTCGGCGCCGCACGGAGCTGAGACCTTGCTCACGGTCTCCGAACGGGCGCTCCCGCCGTTCCCACTCCGCCCGCCGGTCCGAGTCCTGGGGCCGATCTGAGTCCCGGCACCCATGTTCAACAAGGTGCCGGTCATACTCTCGGCACCGGTCACACTCCCGGCACTGGTCTGTCAGCTGCCGCCGTGGCCGTTCGAGACACCGCACACCATGCCGTTCATCGTCCCGGCACCGGTCATCGCCTCGGCACCGGTCGACGTCGCGGCACCGGTCATCGCCTCGGCGCCGATCGACGTCGCAGCACCGCTCCTACTCGAGGCATAGATCGTCACCTACACACCGGTCGACATCTCGCCACAGGAGGTACCACTCCAGGTCCCCTTATCGCTGGCGCACTCCTCAGCACCGGACACCATCGCGGCAGCGACACACTCCACGGCACCGATCCTCCCCTCGGCACCGGAGTTCCCCGCGCCGGCACCGATCAACGAGTCGCTACTCGTCGGAGAGGCACGTTTCACCGGACCGGTACCACGCATCTCGGCACCAATCGAGGAGCCCTCGTCTGCGGGAGCGTCGAGAGTCCGCCGGACTGCAAACCCGGCGCGACTCTCCGCACAAAGCCCCGCAGCCTGCCAGCGCGGTGGCACCCTGGCCCTCACCATCGGCCTCGGGGTCCCCCCGCTCGGCTCAAACGATGCAGGCGGCACATCCCTGCTGGCTGGCATGGGCTACTTGGGCTTACTACCAGCCCCGGTCGACCCAGTCCGAACCTGGGTTCCCTCTACGATCAGAGGGCACTGCGGAGGCAGTGGCAGGCCCATCTCAGGCGGCCCCGCACTCTGAGGGGCATCACAGTCCAGAACCGGGTCCTTATGCCTCCCTGGCTGGGGTCGAGGCTGTGGCTGGCACCTCTTCTACCAGCCCACCCACTGTGGACCTTTCCAATTACCAAAACTTACTAAAAGCGGCAGCGACCAACATGAACCTACCTATGGAAGAGGTCCCAGTGGTGGAGGACCCGGTCACTACTATGCTGACTAAGGGCACACCGACACGGGTGGCAGTGCCCTTTATAAATACTATTAAGCAGAATGCGGCTGCGCTCTGGAAGACCCCTGCCTCCATCCCCCCCACTGCGCGGGGGGTAGAAAAAGAGATATTTCGTCCCCGACAAGGGGTACAAATACCTTTATATTCACCCGCCACCTTCCTCTCTAGTGGTGGACTCGGTAAATAACAAAGAGCGCCACGGACAGGAGGCCCAGGTCCCCAAGACCACGGAGGCCAAAAAGACTAGACTAGGGGTCGGCAACCCGCGGCTCCGGAGCTGCATGCGGCTCTTTCATCCCTCTGATGCGGCTCCCTGTGGCTTTTGAAAATAATTAATGAGTATTTAATTAAAATGTATTTTATTTTAGTTTGTTCGTTTTTAAAATGTAATTCTAAATTTGAAGATTATGGTGATCTTGTAACATCTAAATAAAACGTGTTAAAAAATGTTATGTCGCTGTTACGCTGTTACTATGCGTCACAACCGCCAATGTGCGACACCCGCCAGCGCACGATTTCTTGAACTTTTCGAATCCCAGGTAGGACAACTATGGAGAATTCTAAGAAGAGAAAAGTGTCTGAAGAAAACAGAACGTTCAATGGTACGTGGACAGATTCATTTGCTTTCACTGCTGACGAGACTGGTTTACCAGTATGCTTAATATGTAATGAGAAACTAGGAAACAACAAAAAGTCAAATGTCGCAAGACATTTCCAGAATAAACACGCAGCCTTTGCTCAAAAATATCCGGATGGAGATGAGAGAAAAAAAGCCGTTTCGGAACTGATGCGGAAGGTTGATCTGAGTAAAAATCACTTCAAGAAGTGGATGAAGTCTGCAAATTCAAGTACATATGCGAGTTTTGTAGCCGCTCAGGAAATAGTCAGGCACGGGAAGCCGTTCACAGATGGAGAATATATAAAAGAATCTTTCATTAAGATTTCAGAACATCTATTCACGGACTTTAAAAACAAGAGTGAAATTGTGCAGAAAATCAAGGATATGCCCCTCTCTGCAAAGACTGTCAAAGACAGAACCATAAAAATGGCAGAAGACATCACCAGACAGCAAATTAAAGACATCAATTCAGCTGTGGCCTACTCAATTGCCTGTGATGAATCTAAAGACAAAGGTGATATTGAACAAATAGCGCTGTTCTGCCGGTATGTAAACTCTGCTGGGCCACAGGAAGAAATTATTGAGTTGATACCACTAAAAGGCCAAACATGGGGGGAGGACATCTGTGAGGCTGTCTTGAATTGTTTAAGAGCCAAAGGAATAAACACCACCCACCTGGTATCAGTGGCTACTGATGGAGCACCAAGTATGACAGGAGCGCAGAAGGGCTTTGTGGCTTTACTGCAGAAGTCGCTGGACAGAAAGCTGCTGACTTTTCACTGCATCCTGCACCAAGAGGCACTGTGTGCTCAAACATTTCCTCCGGAATGCACAGAAGTAATGAATGTTGTCATTCAGATTGTCAATAAAATAATGGCAAAAGGTTTAAATCACCATCAGTTCCGTTCGTTACTGGACGAACTGGAAAGCACATATTCTGATCTCCAGCTGCACAACAAAGTCCGGTGGCTGTCCAGAGGGGAGGTGCTGAAACGCTTTGCCGCGTGTCTGGAAGAAGTGAAAACTTTCCTGAGCAGCAAAGGGCTCACATTTCCTGAGCTAGAACAGCCAGAGTGGCTGGAAAAGCTACACTTCATGGTAGACATGACAGCGCACCTGAACACGCTGAACACAGCTCTTCGGGGAAAGGACGCACAGCCCTGCACATGCTGGAGGAGGTTTTGGCATTCGAGCGCAAGTTGACAGTGCTTGCCAGAGATTTACAGAAAGGTACACTGTCACACTTCCCCAATTTGAGAGAGTTCAAACAAGCTCACATGATAAATTCGGAGTATTTACATTCTGCAATCATCGCAATGCAAACATCGTTTGGGAAACGATTCTGTGAGTTCAGAGAGGAAAAAACCACATTATCCTTCCCTATCACTCCATCCCTGCTGAATACGACTGCATTGGCAGGTGTGAGTCAACCTGATCTTGAGATGGAACTGGCCGACATAGCCGACAAAGACATATGGGTATCCAAGTTTAAACGCTTGACAGCAGACCTTGAAGATGTTGCCCGTCAGAAGGCCGTTCTTGCTCAGAATCACAAATGGCGTGATATTGAAAACCTCCCCAAAACGGACCAACTTGTGTTCGAAACTTGGAATGCTATCCCCGACGTTTATGTGAACATGAAAAAGTATGCACTTGGAGTCCTGTCGATCTTTGGATCCACATATGTATGTGAGCAGGTGTTCTCCAACATGAACTTTATTAAAAGCAAACATTGCGCACGCCTCACAGATGACAGCTTACGATCCTGTGTGAAGATGAAGGTGACGGCATACAGCCCTGATGTGCAGACGCTGTGCGCTGAGGTTCAGGAGCAGAAATCACATTAACCAAGTATGATAAATATTTTAATTGCCTATTATTTTGCACATATTCATATTTTTTCATTGTTCAGTGAAATAGTCCTTTTATTTTTCAGGTTGACAGCTGACTGCACGCGCCAGTAAAAGGATGACGGCACACAGAGAGAGGACGGCATTTTTGGTTTGCTGACGGTGGATAATTTAAGTTCAGCTTTTTTTTTTCATAAATACAAGAAAGACTCAAATAGACATTGAGTATTTTACTTGAAAGTAACCTTCAACCCAACGTCAACGTCTTTTTTTCGGAGCTCAAAATGTTTTGTTGCATGCAGAAATGTAATTTTGTTTTCTCTGCAGTCGTTCATTGATTTCATAAATGCAACACATTATAGTTTGTTTATACATAGCATAAAGGCAAAAAAACCGTTATATACAGTGTTATTTCATTTTAAATGTCAAAAGGGTTTTGTGGCTCCCAGTGTTTTCTTTACTGTGGGAAACGGGTCCAAATGGCTCTTTGAGTGGTAAAGGTTGCCGACCCCTGAATTAGTCCAACCTAGGAAAATCCACTGGCTTTCTCATGAGCGATCCTTGGCTGTGGTCTTAAAATTACTCCAGCCATTATTACTAGCTTTGGGAAGTATCTACCAAGATGGGGTGGATCCAAGTAGTGAGGCTGGTGGATAACTTTTGCTATTACGTTCAGAGAAGACTATCACCATTCTCTCTCTCGAAAGTCTACTGTTGAAACCACTTGGGTCATTAAACGAGGCCATCCAGGCATCTGCTACGACAGTAGTAGATCTTTGTCCAGCAACAGAAACTACATTTGGATCAGAGAGAAAAAGTACTGGAAGAAGCAAAGATTTCAGTCCAGAAATTGACTAATGAAGGCATTTATATTTAATTCTCAAGTGAGGAGGACAAGAAGTGTTTGTTAAGACAACTGAAAAAGTACAGACTTGATTCTTAAAAATATACAACAGCAACTTCTAGATTCTACTCAACCTCTACATAGCTTTTACAGATGCCTGTCCTATAAAACACCGACAGTTGAGTGGAGTGAGGGACTACAAGCAATGCAGCTGCCATGTACTCAGGACAGAATGGGGAATTTGAACAGAGTGGAATATCATACAATGAATGAATGAAGGTTCGACTTCAACGTCTTTTTTTATCATCACTAGTGGCTGGACTCAATCTTTGTGCTATGTTTCCTGGGATGAAGGAAGTAGGAATTCATCTCTTGCTACTCCCAGTCACAACAGCGACAGCTGAGCGTTCTTTTTCATCATTGAATAGAATTTTGTGTTCTGAAAGAAGTCGCCTTCTGCCTGATCATGTGAACGAACTAATGAGCATATCAATTGAAGGAACGGAAGTACCGGACACACGGGAAGCCACCGAAGATGAACGCACTGCATTCAAGAAATTCATTGAGTTGTGCAAAATTATAACAAGAAACCAAGAAGGATGTAGGCGTAGTGCTCCACAGAAGGCTTGAGTAGCCAACTTTCATTTGTGTGATTTTCAAACATGAGTTAAATCTAATAAAGTGGTCATGAAACATTTTTCAGCTTTTACTATGGTGCCATATAGCCCACCTTCACCCTCACGGTCTCACCCCTCATTGACCCTGTGGCATAAATAGAAATGTTAATGATGTTTACTGGGAATTGTATTACATGTAATGTATGCTTCTGGTAACTGCGGGGTTAATGGTTATGTAATATGTATTGCAAGATGGAGTTTTTGTTTTAAAATGGAGTCTGTCAGCTGGGTGGGCATGTAGCCATAATCAGGGACTGAGCTTGCAGGTAGGCCTGTCAGCTCATGTCATACTTTGCAACAATGTCTGTCATGCTTGTGTAACAGTAAGAGCGGGAACTAACGGCCGGTAGCCATGGTACTGTTTGAATCTGTGTACAAGTATGTATGTGGCATATGATTATTGGCTGTATGTAGCTGTGACTCTCTTTGATGTTATTGGTTGCTTGCATATTCGAACCTTATATATATATGTTTTGCCCACCCTGTGTTCGTGGGCTTTCAGACTTTGGCATTGTATTCCTCTGATCCCCTATTTGTGCACAAATAAACCTTTTTGTTCAGGTTACCTTGAGTCTTTTGCCTGTTCTTGGAAGGTAATTGGAGAGGCCTCCAAGGCAAGAACAGATTTGTGCAACAATTGGCGAGCCAGCCAGGAGATCCCTTGGACCACCCCAGGATTGACGTAGATGAACTAGAGGAGGGGAAGTGATCACCAGGCAATTATTCTGCCTGACCCTAAATCTAGATTCAGCTGCGAGGATACGTGGGAGGTTCAAGGCAGGCTCCTTAAAATCAGGCAAAGCCAAGGTCCCTGAAAGAAGACCGCGGATTTGGGGATTTTTGGACTGGGCCCAGAGAGAGACTGATCAGCGGCTCCTTCCAGAGCTCCACCATCCGAGCCGAGGGTTTGGACTAGTGGAGGCTACACAGAATCGCTGAAGTGCAGAGCCCTCGTTGGAGGTATTCCTAGGCAGCAGCAGCAGTGCCTGCACCAGACACTCGAGAGGGTGGAAGGATTCCGGCGGGCCCTATTCCTGGTGCCAACCGTTCGAGGCGAGGTGGAGATGTGAGTATTGGGTTCTCTAATAATTGGTGTTCTGAGTGTGAGGGGTGTTGAGTGCAGCTCCACCACTAGACTCCCTCAGGAGATCCTCCTGCACTGTGAGGCAGGGAGGGAAACTATTATCAGAGCTATACCTGGTGATTTCTCCGGGGTTCCTCTTGTAGGGACCGGGTACGGAGCTTGGTTTGTCGGAAGGAGTTTGGATTGTGAACGCCTGTTAGAAGGCAGGGAACCATATATTGGAGGCTAGGATCGGTATACTCATTGTTCTCGGTGGTGACCGTGAGGCATCACAAGGGTGGAGAGTGTTTTCACTGCTCTACCCGACCTTCCTTTGATTGAGTGCGAGGAAGGAGAGGCTCCAACGGGTTGTTGCATTATGGGGTGTGAGCGTGACCCTCAGGAGTTCGTACGGGGCTCCTGAGGCAACTTTGATCACAGGGAGGCGTTTGATTGTGTGTGACTGGTGTTTACAGGCATTGAGGGACTGCATAGCAGGTAGCTCTGCAGGGCATTGGTCATTTGGTCTAGTGATTTTAACCTCTGCATCTCCGGAGGAAGTTGATGTAGACTCTCCTGAGAGTCCTTGGTTATTTGGTCAGGAAACTCGATCGGGAAACGAAGGCTGCGGCAGTCTCTGCGAGCCGGGGGCCCGAGGGAGTGGGTCACTGATTGGACCCAATCTAGTTGGAGAAGCCCGTTATTGTGCGGAAGGGGAACATGGGCTCGGGTCGCCCCCGGACCGATAGCTCCAAGGTTCCAGTGGATTGCATGCTGGAGAATTTTAGCAAGTTTAGAGGTACCTGTGCAGTGAAGCTGACAAGAGAGGACTTGATGAAGTTCTGTCAGCTGAGGTGGACTAGACTTGGCCTGGGATGGCCTGAGGGTGGTTCCTTTGATATGGAACTGGTGAAGTTGGTGCACAGTAGGGTGCAGAGGGATGGACTGTGGGATCAGTTCCCCTATATTGATTGTTGGTTAGCGATTTGCCAGGACCGGCCACCCTGGTTTATGAAATTCGCTGTTAAGATGTGTCAGCAGATGAGGGCTAGAGGTTGTGGGCAGCAGGTGCCTGTGTTAGTAGATTCTGAGAGCCCTCCACTGCCCGAGAACCACGCAAGAGTAAGATCTGCTGTGACCCCTGATTCCACCATCAGGAGAGAGCTGTCACCTGAATATGCAGGGCCTTATGCTTCCCTGACCACGGAGCTTGATTTACCGGTATCTCCGTTGGTGCCTAAGCAAGAGGGGCCGGTGACACGGAGTAAGATCCAGAGACCGTGCCCGATGAGAGAGGTTGCTACCCGAGAGGGGGGAGACTACATTTGTACATGTGCCATTTAGCACAACCGATTTGTTCAACTGGAAGAACCAGAACCCCTCTTTTAGAGAGGACCCCCTGAGGATGCAGAGTCTCTTTGCATCTATAGGCACTACCCATAGACCAACATGGGTTGATGTACAGATGATGCTTCAGACCCTCCTTACTGCCGAGGAGCGTCGGCTGGTCTTAGGGATGACTAGTAAGATTGCTGAGGAGAGGGCAGATGCTCGTGGAGATAGTGAGAGCCTGTGCCCTAAGAAGAATCCTGAGTGGGACAGCCATGATCCTGAAGGCAGGAAGCAGGAGGCGAGGTATCTTGGGGTAATCATGGAAGCCCTGGGTAAAGCTATTCCACGTGTCACTAACTTGGCTAAGTTGTATAGGATTGAACAGGGTAAGAAGGAGGATCCATCCTCTTTCCTCCAGCGCTTGTTTGAGGGTTTTCAGCAATTTAGTGGCATAGATCCTGAGGCCCCTGATAATTTTAAGATGGTGAATTTGATGTTTATTGGCCAGTCGGCCCCAGATATTAGAAGAAAGTTGCAGAAATTAGAAGGCGGGCCTGGGAAGCCTATCTCGGAGTTAATGGAGATTGCTTACAAGGTGTATAGCAACCGAGAGCAGGCAGCAGAGCAAAGGAAAGATGAGAGATCTTTGAGGCATATGGTTATGTTGGCAAAGGCAATGAAAGGTGAGAAGTCTTGTGAGGGTTATGAGAGGCAGAGGTCAGCTCAGAAGAGGAGAGATAGACGATGATCTCTCTCGAGATGTGTGCCTATTTTAGGAAAAAAGGGCACTGGCAGCGTGAATGCCCTGAGTTGAGAAAGGAGAGAGAGCAGCAGAAGCCAAAGGTTAGGTTTGTATCTGAGAAGCAGATGAGGGCTGATGCTGGCTTCTCTGGAGATGAGTCTGATTGAAGAGGACCGGGGTCCAAGTCTACTACCCTTCGAGCTACAGCTCGGGAGGATCCCATGGTTAGGATTAGGGTTGGTGTCAGGGACTATGAGGCTCTGGTAGATACCGGAGCCACATTCTCTATGATTCCAACGAAGCCTCCCTCTGCTAAGGAGAGCGGGGAGCATATTGTTGTTGAAGGCATTGAAGGGTGTAGAACTAAGTTGCCTGTTTGTAAGCCTCTCCTCACTAAGATTGGGAATAACATGCTAGAACATGTGTTTGTTGTCTCACCTACTTGCCCGATTGCCTTGCTAGGAAGAGATCTCTTGACTAAATTGCAGGCAGAGATCTTCTTCAGGGGTGGTTTGATTGTAGTGCAGTTACCAGGGAAGCAGGGTGCCAATTACCAGATGGCCAATTACCAGATGGCCCTTCGTTCTGTGGGAACGGGGGAGGTGCTCCAGGGAGCAGGGATTGGTATTTTGGAAGGTGTGAACCGAGTGTTTGGGCTGATGGGGTTCCCACGCGAGCAAGGTGTGTCACCCCAGTGACTATTTCCCTGAAGGAAGGAGAGGAACGTATTTGCATTAGGCAGTATCCTTTAAAAAGAGACACCCGAATAGGATTAAAACCCCTGATAGAGAAGTTTAAGGGGTATGGCTGGCTGGTAGAGGGATCATCCCCCTTTAACACACCCATAATAGGAGTGCTTAAGGCAGATGGGGCAACCTATAGACTAGTACATGATCTGAGAGCGGTGAACAAGAAGGTCCTTGTCGATCACCCTGTGGTTCCCAATCCACACACCATACTAACGCAGGTTCCAGCAGAAACAAAGGTGTTCTCTGTGCTAGATTTAAAAGATGCTTTCTTCTCCATTCCACTACATAAGAGTAGCTGGAAGCTGTTTGCTTTTGAATGGGAAGATCCAGACACCCATTATAAGACCCAGCTAATGTGGACTGTACTGCCTCAGGGATTTGTGTCATCTCCCCATATCTTTGGGATGGCACTGCAGAAAGATTTGGAGAATTGGAAGGAACAGCACACAGAGATCGTTCTGTTACAGTATGTAGATCAGGCATGTCCAAAGTCCGGCCCGGGGGCCAATTGAGGCCCGTGTTCAAATTTTCACCGGCCCGCAGGCTCTGTTATAAAATCAATAATATACGGCCCGCCAGCACTGTTGACCACAGTATAAAATACATGTACAAAAATTGCTATTTTACATTTCACCAGAAGATGGCAGTAGCCCTGTGGCCGTTGTGACCCATAGCCCGTGTTTGATTTCATTTCCGCCTTTCTAGCCCATTTCTGACATGGCTACTGTAGCTAAAAAAAGGAAAGTTGACAGAGAGGGCCGACGTTTCCAGGACAAGTGGAAATTGGAGTATTTTTTCACTGAAATATGAAACAACTGTGTCTGCCTAATTTGCCAAGAGACTGTGGCTGTTTTCAAGGAATTTAATATCAAGAGGCACTACCAGACAAAACATGCTAACTACGACATGCTAACTGGGGACGAAGGCGGTGAAAAATTGAAGCAACTGGAAGCTGTTTTAACGGCACAGCGGCGCTTTTTCACAAGAGCCCGTGAGTCAAATGAAAATGCCACAAAGGCAAGTTACGAGGTGGCAACGCTGATTGCCAAGCACTGCAAACCTTTCACTGATGGTGAATTTATCAAAGATTGTGTGATGAAAATGGTTGAGAAAATTTGTCCTGAAAAGAAGCAAGAGTTTTCCAATGTTTGCCTGGCTCGTAACACTGTGGTACGGAGAACTGAAGACGTTTCATTAGATATTAAGAGACAGTTAGAAGCAAAAGGAGCAGAATTTGACTTTTTTTCGTTAGCCTGCGATGAAAGCACGGATGCATCCGACACCGCTCAGTTACTGATTTTTTTGAGAGGAGTGGACAATGACATGAACGTGAGTGAAGAGTTTCTCGACCTCCAGAGCCTGAAGGACCAAACAAGAGGAACAGATTTATTTGTTTCTCTTTGTTCTGCTGTAGATGACATAAAACTACAGTGGAATAAAGTCACTGGGATTATTACGGATGGCGCACCTGCCATGGCTAGTGAGAGAAGTGGATTATCAACCCTTGTCTGTAACAAAGTGAGCGAAGAAGGAGGCAAAGCTATTAAACTCCACTGTATTATTCATCAGGAAGTTCTCTGTGCCAAACATATGAAATATGATCATGTTATGAAACCGGTGATAAAGGTTATTAACTATATTCGCTCCAAAGCCCTGTGCCACCGCCAGTTTCAACAGTTTCTGCTCGACATCCAGGCTGAATACGGAGATGTTGTGTATCACAACAACGTAAGATGGCTCAGTCGGGGGTCTGCACTACAGCGCTTCTACTCTCTTAGGGAGGAAATTGGACAATTCTTGTCAAAAAAGGGACATCCGATGCCAGAAATATCTGATCCTGTTTGGCTGGCTGATTGGGGATTTTTAGTTGACATAACACGACATCTGAATGCGCTGAACACAAGCCTTCAGGGGCAAAATGCCATGGTAAGCCAACTGTATTCACACATCAAAGCCTTTCGGACCAAGCTGCTCCTTCTCCAAAGGCACCTGTCACAAGCGCAGCCCAATACCACACATTTCCCATCGCTGTAGGAAATTATGACCAGTTTCCCACAGAACAATATCAGTGCGCAAATGAGAAGGTGTGCAACAGATATCTCATCTCTTGCTGAGGAGTTTCAACAGCGTTTTCGGGATTTTGCAGCTATTGAAAAGGAAATAACGGTTTTTTCCTCTCCTTTCTCTGTGGACCCTGATGACGCTCCAGACCACCTGCAGCTAGAGCTTGTTGAGTTGCAGTGTGACGTCGAGTATCGCAGTCGGCACCAACAGCTCCCTCTTGTCAACTTTTACCGCCAGCTGGACAAAGACAGTGTAGCGGGCCCGGATGGGCCCCCTACGAGAGGGAAACACACACACACACACACACCCCCCGCCGACGATCCGACGGCGGAGCCGGCGCGACCCCGCCCCCTGCCCCGGAAGTACAACCGGCACCCCGGATGTACAAAAGCCGGGGCCGGGTGCCGAGAAGGGGAAGGGGGGCGGAAGGGGGACTTGGGACCGGCGGACTGGTGGGCCCCGGAGTCAGCCCCAGAGCAGAGGCTGGGCCCGGGAGACGAGGGACCCGGACCCAGCACACCCACCGGGACCTACCCCGCGACGGAGGGCGACGAAGCGGGGAGCCCGGAGGCCGACTCTCCTGCCACGAGAGACCTCGGGGCGGAGCCCCCGGGGACTGGAGACCCCGCGGCCGCGGGAGGAGACCCCACCGGACTCCCAGCCACGGACCCCGCGAGGTGGAACGACTGGCCGGGGGTCCCAGCAGCTGTATACCCAGAGGAGACGGGGATGGACTGGACCCCCGAGGGCCAAGACCTTGAGACCAGCCCCTGAAGGAGTAAGTGAACCGGCTAATTGCTGTTGGGGCCGGGCTGAGCCCCCCCCCCCCCCCGACCAGAGAGATGTATATTTGCTGGCTGCTGGGGACAGGACAAACCCCAGCCCAAGCCTGCTGCCAGAAGGGCTGTATACTTGCTGGCTGCTGGGGACAGGACAAACCCCAGCCAAAGCCTGCTACAAGAGAGACTGTGTACTTGCTGGCTGCTGGGGACAAGACAAACCCCAGCTAAAGCTTGCTGCCAGAGAGACTGCGTACCTGCTGGCGGCTGGGACAAAACAGACCCAGACTAGGCTAACCTCGAGAAGGACTGGGTAATCGCTGGCTGCGGAGCCGGGAAGATAGCCCAGGGTAAAACCAACCAAGGAAGACGTGGAGATCACCCAGTAGGGGGCGCTCCCGACGCAGGGCCGAAGCTAATTCCCCTACAGGCCCAGCAGGAGGCGCCCCGGGCAAGAGCAAGCACGTCTACACGTGGTGGAGAATGCAGGCACGTCCCCTCCCCTGAGGAAAAGGGGAGCAAACCACGGTAACGGAGACTCTGGCCACACCGACGCAGGAGATGGAGGACGGAGACGTGGAAAAATTGATTAAATGGCTGGCCATGAGCCAACAGCAGCAGCAGCAGCAGTTGTTGCAGCAGCTGGGGACGCAGCAACAGCAACTAATTCAGCAGCTGACGGCCCTCTGGCCCCGGGCGGGAGCCGAGGGCCCCAGCGGAGCCAGGGGACCCCCAGATCCTGTGGTGCCCGTACGGTTAACTAAGATGGGGCCAGACGACGACCCGGAGACCTTCTTGCTCACCTTCGAGCGAGTCGCTACCGCCGCCCACTGGCCCCCCGAGCAATGGGCCACCTTGGTGGCCCCGTACCTCACGGGGCCCGCACAAGCAGTCTACCGAGCCTTGCCTGTCGCCGAGGCCCACAACTATAGACATCTAAAGGCTGCGATCTTGGATGCCCTAGAGATCACCCCCGAGACGTTCCGGAGGCGGCTACGCGAGAAAACGTATCCCCCCGGAGCGCGTCCTAGGGTGATCGCACAGCAAGTAAAAGAAGCCTGCTGGAGATGGCTACTACCAGAACAGAAGACGGGAGAGGAAGTGGCGGAGCAGGTGGCCCTAGAACACTTTTTACACATCCTACCAACTCGCGGGCGGACGTGGGTCATGCGACATCGGCCAGCAACCCTGAGCAAGGCGGTGGAACTGATGGAGGATTTCTTGGTGGCCGAAGCCCCGGCAGGGGCTGGGACCCGAGTCCCGACGGGCCCCCCCCTGCCAGCCCGAGCTGAGCGGACCCCGGGTCCCCGGCCGGAGTCCCGGCCCACCCACCAACCCACAGACCGGTGGGGACCGGGCGTGGCCCGATCACGGGCTCGTCGAGAACGCGAGCCCCCGCGGGGCGACCAGCGAGAGCGGAGAAGTCCGGCCCTCGAAACCCCACCGCCCGCCCCGAGGCCGCCCGAAGAACCCCGCCATTCCACCCTGGGACCGTGTTTTACGTGTGGCCGCTTTGGGCACCTCCGGCGGGAGTGCCCTACCATGGATTGTGAGGCCCGGGCCCGGGCCCAAACCCCCCGGAAGCTCACCATCCCCGTCGTGGTCAATGGGACCCCGAGTTCTGCGCTCATCGACTCTGGCTGCAGCCAGACGATGGTTAGGGAGGACCTCGCCCGCTACACCGGCCCTCCGTGTGGCACCATTCACCTCCAGTGTGTCCACGGAGACATCCAGACCTATCCTAAGGCCCCGGTTACGATAACCGTGCAGGGGAAGACCCGGACCCTGAAGGTGGGCCTAGCCCCGCGATTAGCATACCCAGTTATCCTGGGACGGGACTGGGAGGGGTTCACAGGGCTCTTGTGGGTAGCTGCTGAACAAGCCGCGGCAGGGACGGAAGCCCTGGAGGGGGAGCGGGCCGAACCGGGGACCTCGGACCCGGAGGGGACGGAAGAAGACCCTCCATCCTTCAGACCCCCGGAGGAACCCGAAGAGGGGGTGCCTAGCTATCAGGGAGGTACCACAATCTTCGACCAAGTTCTCCCCTTTCGAGTTACTTTATGGAAGGCAGCCGAAGGGGCTCCTGGATCTATTGCGCGAGGACTGGGAAACCGCGCCCTCCCCCGCCCGGAATATCCTCCAGTATGTGTTGCAGCTCCAAGAACAACTCAAACGAGTTGGAGACCTCGCCCGGGAAAACCTCCAGAGCGCCCAGAAAGCCCAGGGGCGAAGTTATAACCCGGGGACCCGGGACCGGACCTTTTCGCCCGGGGACCGGGTGCTGCTCCTGTTGCCATCAGAGGAGTCCAAATTGTTAGCACGCTGGCAAGGCCCCTATGAAATCCTGCGCCGGGTGGGCCCGGTCAACTATGAGGTCGCTCACCCACGGAAAGGGAAGGGGAAACAAATCTACCATGTCAATCTGCTGAGGGCCTGGCGGGACCGAGAAGGGCTATTGATTACACCCTATCCCCCGGACCCCGAGCTCGGGCCAGAGGCCGCCCATAGCACGAACCAAGAGGCACCGCAGCTGGGACCTACTCTGACCGAGGAGCAACAAAAACAAGCCAGGGGGCTAATCAAGTCTTTCCCCAAAACGTTTACTACGACCCCCGGACAAACAACGCTCGTACATCACGACATACGCACCAACCCCGGAGAGGTCGTGCGGGAGACCACCCGGCCGCTACCACGCCGCATGCACGAGACGGTTGAAAAAGAAGTACAGATGATGCTGGAAATGGGGGTGATCGAGCAATCACATAGTGACTGGCGTAGCCCCATCGTACTGGTCCCGAAACCGGATGGGACAGTGCGATTCTGCATTGATTTCCGACGGGTAAACGACATATCTAAGTTTGACGCCTACCCCATGCCCCGAATCGACGAGCTGCTAGATAAGCTCGGAGAGGCTTGCTACATCAGCACCCTGGACTTAACGAAGGGCTACTGGCAGATCCCCCTCAGCCCAGAAGCACGGGAAAAAACGGCCTTTGCCACACGATCGGGGCTATATCAATTTACCCGGATGCCGTTCGGATTACATGGGGCGCCCGCCACGTTCCAGAGACTCATGGATCGCCTCCTCCAGCCCCATAAAGAATACGCGGCGGCTTATCTGGATGACGTGGTGATCCACAGTCGTTGCTGGGAAGACCATCTTCCCCAGGTTGCTGCCGTCCTGCGGGCCCTAAGAGACGCAGGCCTTACCGCTAACCCTGCGAAGTGCAAGATCGCCTGGCAGGAAACGACCTACCTAGGGCACACCCTGGGGCACGGGCAAGTGAAGCCCCTAATTGGAAAGGTCCAAGCTTTACAAGCCTATGAGGCCCCTAGGACCAAGAGACAAGTACGGCAATTTTTGCGACTAGCGGGATACTATCGTCGCTTCGTTCCCGCATTCGCCTCGATCGCCGCCCCCTTGACCGAGTTACTCCGGAAAGATAGCCCACGACGTGTCCGGTGGACCCCCGTCTGCCAGGACGCCTTTCAGCGCCTCAAGGACCGACTGTGCGAGGAGCCGGTCCTCTTCAGCCCCGACTTCAGCAGGGAATTCATCGTCCAGACTGACGCGTCCGAGGTAGGCTTGGGCGCAGTCCTGTCCCAGGAGATCGACGGAGACGAACACCCCATCGTCTACATAAGTCGGAAACTGTTCCCCCGCGAAAGGGGGTATGCTGTAATAGAAAAGGAGGCCCTGGCGGTCAAATGGGCGGTAGACGCCCTGCGATACTATCTCGCGGGCGGCCCCTTCACCCTGGTCACCGACCATGCCCCTCTCCAATGGCTGCAACGGGCCAAAGACACCAACACCCGACTAAAACGATGGTACATGACCCTGCAACCATACGCCTTCACGATCCGGCACCGGGCAGGTAAAGACCACCTTAATGCCGACTTTTTCTCCCGCTTAGGGGGGGTGGAAGAGTCCCCCTCCAGATCCCTGGAGGCGGACTTAAGGGGGGAGGTGTGTAGCGGGCCCGGATGGGCCCCCTACGAGAGGGAACACACACACACACACCCCGCCGACGATCCACCGTGGACGGCGGAGCCGGCGCGACCCCGCCCCCTGCCCCGGAAGTACAACCGGCAACCCGGATGTACAAAAGCCGGGGCCGGGTGCCGAGAAGGGGAAGGGGGGCGGAAGGGGGACTTGGGACCGGCGGACTGGTGGGCCCCGGAGTCAGCCCCAGAGCAGAGGCTGGGCCCGGGAGACGAGGGACCCGGACCCAGCACACCCACCGGGACCTACCCCGCGACGGAGGGCGACGAAGCGGGGAGCCCGGAGGCCGACTCTCCTGCCACGAGAGACCTCGGGGCGGAGCCCCCGGGGACTGGAGACCCCGCGGCCGCAGGAGGAGACCCCACCGGACTCCCAGCCACAGTCCCCGCGAGGTGGGACGACTGGCCGGGGGTCCCAGCAGCTGTATACCCAGAGGAGACGGGGATGGACTGGACCCCCGAGGGCCAAGACCTTGAGACCAGCCCCTGAAGGGGTAAGTGAACCGGCTAATTGCAGTTGGGGCCGGGCTGAGCCCCTTCCCCTCCCTCCCCCCCCGACCAGAGAGACTGTATATTTGCTGGCTGCTGGGGACAGGACAAACCCCAGCCAAAGCCTGCTGCCAGAAAGACCGTATACTTGCTGGCTGCGGGGGACGGGACAAACCCCAGCCAAAGCCTGCTGCAAGAAAGACTGTATATTTGCTGGCTGCTGGGGACAGGACAAACTGTGGCATAAATAGAAATGTTAAATGATGTTTAATGGGTATTGTGTAACATGTGGTATATGCTTCTGGTAACTGCGGGGTTAATAGTTGTAGAATATGTAAGGCAAAATGGAGTTTTGTTTTAAAATGGAGTCTGTCAGCTGGGTGGACATGTAGCCATAATCAGAGGCTGAGCTTGCACGTAGGCCTAGCAGCTCATGCCTTACCTTGTAACAATGTCTATCATGCTTGTGTTACAGAAAGAGCGGGAACTAACGGCTGGCAGCCATAGTGATGTTTGAATCTGTATACAAGCATGTATGTGGCATATGATTATTGGCTGCATGTGGCTGTGACTCTCTTTTATGTGATTGGGTGCTTACATATTTGTACTCTGTATATATGTTTTGCCCACCCTGTGTTGGGGGGCTTTCAGGCTTTGGAGTTGTATTCCCCTGAACCCCTGTTTGTGCACAAATAAACCCCTTTTTGTTCAGGATTACCTTGTGTCTTTTGCCTGTCCTTTGAGGAAAATTGGGAGAGGCCTCCAAGGCAAGAACGGATTTTTGCAACAATTGGCGAGCCAGCCAGGAGATACCTTGGACCACCTCGGGATTGGCGTAGGTGAACTGGAGGAGGAGAAGTGGCCACCAGGCAAGTATTCTGCCTGTCCCTAAATCTAGGTTTGGCTGCGAGAATACCTGAGAGGTTAAAGGCAGGCTCCTTAAAAATCAGGCAAAGCTAAGGTTCCTGAGAGAAGACCGCGGATTTTTGGACTTTTGGTTTTGGATTTTTGGATTGAGAGGCCTCGAGTTAGAAAGCTGATCAGCGGCTCCTCCCAGGATTTCCACCGCTCGAGCCGAGGGTTCGGACCACTTGGAAGCTGCACGGAATCGCCCCTGCAAGCTGGTCCTTTGGTGCCAACCGTTTGAGGCGAGGTGGAGATGTGAGTATCAGGTTTTTCTGGTAATTGGGAACGGTTATCAGAGCTATAACCTGGCTCTGGGGTTCCTTCTAAGGGACCAAGAGATTCTCTGTTTGGAAGGGGGAATTTGGGAACCAGAGATTGGAGGCGAAGATTCGGGATAACCATAGTTCTCAGTGGTGGCCGTGAGGCACCATTTGTACGACAGAGGGCTTGATGAATGCTGTCGAGTACGGGTCAGAATCCCGTCACGGAAAAAACCCAGAACTAGTTGTTTGTGTCTCTTAGGGGTTAGAGTCCCCAAGTAGTGGGCACAGACCCTCAGGATTGCACGGCGGGGCTCTTTAGTTCTGCCTGAGGTACCAGGGATAGCAGGGAGACGTTTGATTCTGTGTGACCGGTGTTCTTGTACTTGATAGCTGAGCCTCTGGGGAGAGAGGGTTGATGACATTCGGTGGGATCTTTGGGTCCCCGTGAGATCTTCTCTGTGAAACACGCCAAGGTCATTTGTGGGTTCACTGGTCATTGGGTCATTTGGTCTCTTGGTTTTCTGATATCTTGATCGAGGCCGCAGGTGAAGGTTATTTGGTCACTGATAGCTTGATCGAGGCTTTCCACTAGCTGTTCATGCCTGGGGTTCCGGGGGCACTAGTGGGGCATTGATCATTTGGTCCAGTGATTTTAATCTTCGGGACTCAGGAGGAAGTTGATGATCGGATGTAGACTCTCCTGAGAGACCTTGGTCATTTGGTCAGGAACTCGATCGGGAAACGAAGGCTGCGGCAGTCTCTGCGAGCTGGGGGCCCGAGGGAGTGAGTCACTGGTTGATTAGATAGCTGGAAGGGGAACATGGGTACGGGTCGCTCCCGGTCCGATAGCTCCAAGGTTCCATTGGATTGCATGCTAGGAAATTTCAAGAGGTTTAGAGGTACCTGTGTAGTGAAGCTGACTAGAGAGGACTTGACGAAGTTCTGTCAGCTAAGGTGGACTAGGTTTGGCTTGGGATGGCCTGAAGGTGGTTCCTTTGATGTGGAACTGGTGAAGTTAGTGCACAGCAAGGTGCAGAGGGATGGACTGTGGGATCAGTTCCCCTATATCAGTGCTTCTCAAATAGTGGGGCGCGCCCCCCCAGGGGGGGCACGAGGCTCCGTAAAGGGGGGCTCGTTTGACCTCGGCAAATACTGTCATATTGGATTTCTAGATCGGATCATCCGACTCACTCGCAAGCGGCGTCCCACACGGCGTTGGTTGCCTAGCAACTCTACGGCTGGAGAGAAGGAGCAGCGCGGCGCGAACACTGGAGATTGTCCCAGCGCAGCCCCAGTAGCAGCCCGACGCGGAGGACCACGTGACCG
The DNA here is from genome assembly GCA_032164245.1 of Sternotherus odoratus. NCBI lineage: Eukaryota > Metazoa > Chordata > Testudines > Kinosternidae > Sternotherus > Sternotherus odoratus. The sequence goes on along the minus strand of JAVMKO010000002.1, from coordinate 219,700,297 downwards.
TCAACGCACGTGACACATGCAAAGGACCCGATTGGATAGACATGATGCTCTATCCTGATTGGCCAAACCCGCACGTGTGACTTTTAGACCCAGAAATCGGTCCTCTGTACAGAAAAACGCCTAACAGAAAGGAGTTGAAGACACATAAAAGGGGACACCGCCGATTCAGCCAAAAAAGGTCAGTGTTCTGATGAAAAGGCTTTTATTATGCTTTGAAACGCGTCAACACGACCTGTAGGGGGCATTCATCCATCTATGCCTTATTGCCATTGCTCCACAACTGATGTAGGTGTGGCTCATTTTTATGCTTTTAATCTTTGTATTTTACAAATTTCTGACAATTAAAAAGGATCACTCTCAGTTGCGCCCTCTTCTCTTTGTAGACACGAAGTGTAGCAGACCCTCAAGTGACATCATGAAATTTTTTTTAACAGGGATGAGAAGACAGGCGGAGAGAGAAGGAGAGAAGGAGATAAAAGAAAGTCTTCCGAAGGCTAAGCGAGGAAATATGACGAGGCGTATGTAGCGCTTGGCTTCACTGTGACTACGGTGGGAGTTGAGGAAAGACCGGTGTGCTTACTATGTCTAAAAATGTTGGCAGCGGACAGCATGAAGCCAAATAAATTAAGTCGTCACTTAAAGACATTACACCCCAACCCGCTAATGAGCCGCTTGAGTTTTTTCAGCGAAAACGTGTCGAATATTGCAAACAATCATCCCACTTTCTGACTGCTACTTCAGAAAACAAGCGAGCATTGTTGGCATCATATAAGGTGGCGTACCAAATTGCTCAGTGCAAAAAACCCCACACCATAGCAGAAGAGCTGATACTGCCTGCAGCATTAGACATGGTCTCTGTCATGCTGGATGACGCAAGTGCTGCAAAAATAAAAACTATCCCTCTGTCAAATGACACCGTTGCTAAACGTATAAATGACATTGCTGACGATCTTAACGAACAGCTGGTAGATAAACTCAAGGATAAACGTTTTGCCTTACAATTTGATGAAGCAATTGACAGAAACAAAGACTGTTTGTTTATCGCTTATGTACGTTTTGAAATGGCAAATTCCCTATGTGAGGATCTACTTTTTTGTAAATATGTCAGAGACAGAGCCACGGCTGAAGAGCTATTCAAAATGCTAGACTGCTTCCTGACTGAGAATGGGCTAAAGTGGGAGAATTGCATGGGTGTTTGCAGTGATGGTGCACAGACCATGGCAGGGATGAGAAAAGGACTTCGGACACTCATCAAGAAGGCCTCACCTAATGCTGAGTGGACACACTGTATTTTACATAGAGAGGCACTGGCATCAAGGCACCTTTCCTCTGAATTAAATGAGGTTATGACTGACATTATAGGAGTAGTCAATTTAATAAAGACCAGACCACTAAAAACAAGAGTTTTCTCTGCTATCTGTCAGGAGATGGGAGCTGAACATCAAGCTGTGCTGTTTCACAGTGAAGCAAGGTGGCTGTCACGAGGAAAAGTGTTGTCCCGAGTTTTTGAGCTCAGAGAGGAGATAAGAATGTTTTTGGAGCAGGAGCACAAGTATGACGTTGCAAGAAAGTTTAGTGATGTGAACTTTCTGATGAAACTTGCTTACCTGAGTGACATATTTGGAAAGCTCAATGAACTAAATCTACAGCTTCAAGGGAAAAATCAACACCTCCCTCAGGCCACAGACAAGATCAACTCTTTCACTCGAAAGCTTGCAATGTGGGGCAGACGACTTGATGAAGGAAGTACCGTGTCATTTGAGAACTTGCAGGAATTTGTTGACACTACTGACTATGATGCCACCTCAGTGATTCCATATTTTAAGCAGCATATTTCATCACTGATAGGATTCTTTACAAAGTACTTTCCTGAAAACAGTTCCCAGTATGACTGGGTGAGAGATCCTTTTAATGCACCAGCTCCTACTGGTTTCAGTCTTGCAGAGGAGGAGCAGTTCATAGAAATCACATCTGACTCCATATTGAGACTAAGTTTCACATCCCAGACACTGAGTGAATTCTGGCTGAGTGTGGAGAAGCAATATCCACTCTTAGGACAAAGAGCTGTGCACATTCTTCTTCCATTTGCAACTTCTTACTTGTGTTAGATTGGCTTCTCTGCTGTTGCTGCTCTGAAAAGCAAATACAGGTCTCGGCTACACATTGAGAAGGAGCTGAGAGTTGCTGTGTCCTGCTTCAAACCCCGCTTCAAAAAGCTATGCATTGCAAAACATGCTCATTGTAGCCATTAATCCAGACATCACCTCTGATTAAAAAATCAGCTCAAATTATTTTATATATTTTTGTTTTGCAGGTTAAAAATTTTTTTTTAATATTGTGCTCCTTTAAATCTTTTCTGCTACAGTTAATAAAGCTATTCTTTGTTGTAAATTGATCCACATTTCTTTCTTTTTTTATTCTCATATACGTTAATAAGGATACAGTGTTATGCAGAGGTGTACTTATAACAATTTTATAGACAAATGATACTATTTACAGTCGCGCGGGGGCGCGAAATGTTTTCTTCTTCCTAGGGGGGGCATGACAGAAAATAATTGAGAAGCACTTCCCTATATAGATTGTTGGTTAGCGATTTGCCAGGACCGGCCACCCTGGTTTATGAAATTCGCTGTTAAGATGGGCCGGCAGATGAGGGCTAGAGGTTGTGGGCAGCAGGTGCCTGTGTTAGTTGATTCTGAGAGCCCTTCCCTGCCTGAGAACCGTACAAGAATAAGATCTGCTGTGACCCCTGATTCCACCATCAGGAGAGAGATGTCACCTGAATATGCAGGGCCTTATGCTTCTTTGACCACGGAGCTTGATTTACCGGTATCTCCATTGGTGCCTAAGCAGGAGGGGCCAGTGACACGGAGTAAGATCCAGAGACAGTGCCCGATGAGAGAGGTTGCTACCTCAGAGGGGGAGACTACATTTGTACATGTGCCATTTAGCACAACTGATTTGTTTAACTGGAAGAACCAGAACCCCTCTTTTAGAGAGGACCCCCTGAGGATGCAGAGTCTCTTTGCATCTATAGGCACTACCCATAGACCAACATGGGTTGATGTACAGATGATGCTTCAGACCCTCCTTACTGCCGAGGAGCGTCGGCTGGTCTTAGGGATGACTAGTAAGATTGCTGAGGAGAGGGCAGATCCTGGTGGAGATAGTAGGAGCCTGTACCCGCAGAAGGATCCTGAGTGGGACAGCCATGATCCTGAAGGCAGGAAGCAGGAGGCGAGGTATCTTGGGGTAATCGTGGAAGCCCTGGGTAAAGCTATTCCACGTGTCACTAACTTGTCTAGGTTGTATAGGATTGAACAGGGTAAGGAGGAAGATCCATCCTCTTTCCTCCAGCGTTTGTTTGAGGGTTTTCGGCAATTTAGTGATATAGATCCTGAGGCCCCTGATAACTTTAAAATGGTGAATTTGATGTTTATTGGGCAGTCGGCCCCAGATATTAGAAGGAAATTGCAGAAGTTAGAAGGTGGGCCTGGGAAACCTATCTCGGAGTTAATGGAAATTGCTTACAAGGTGTATAGCAACCAAGATCAGGTGGCAGAAAGTAAAGATAATAGGAAATCTTTAAGAAACATGGTTATGTTGGCAGAGGCACTGAAAGGTGAGAGGTCTTGTGAGGACTATGAGAGGCGGAGGCCAATTCAGAAGAGGAGGGATACACGAAGATCCCTCGCTCTAAATGAGTGTGCTTATTGTAGGAAGCAAGGGCATTGGCTGAATGAATGCCCTGTATTGAGGGAAAAGAGAGAGCAGCGGAAGCCAAAGGTTAGGTTTGCATCTGAGAAGCAGATGAGGGCTGATGCTGGCTTCTCTGGAGAGGAATCTGATTGAAGAGGACCGGGGTCCAAGTCCACTACCCTTCGAGCTACAGCTCGGGAGAATCCCATGGTTAGGATAAGGGTTGGTGGCAGGGACTATGAGGCTCTGGTAGATACCGGAGCCACATTCTCCATGATTCCTACAAAGCCTCCCTCTGCTAAGGAGAGCGGGGAGCATGTTGTTGTTGAAGGCATAGAAGGTTGTAAAACTAAGTTGCCTGTTTGTAAGCCTCTCCTCACTAAGATTGGGAGTAACATGCTAGAGCATGCGTTTGTTGTCTCACCTACTTGTCCAGTTGCCTTGTTAGGGAGAGATCTCTTGACTAAATTGCAGGCAGAGATCTTCTTCAGAGATGGTTTAATTGTAGTGCAGTTACCAGGGAAGCAGGGTTCCAATTACCAGATGGCCCTTCGTTCTGTGGGAACGGGGGAGGTGCTCCAGGGAGCAGGAATTGGTATTTTGGAAGGTGTTAACCCGAATGTTTGGGCTGATGGGGTCCCCGCGCGAGCAAGGTGTGTCACTCCAGTAATTATTTCCCTGAAGGAAGGAGAGGAACCTATTCGCATTAGACAGTATCCTTTAAAAAGAGACACCCGAATAGGATTAAAACCCCTGATAGAGAAGTTTAAGGGGTATGGCTGGCTGGTAGAGGGATCATCCCCCTTTAATACACCTATCATAGGAGTGCTTAAGGCAGATGGGGCAACCTATAGATTAGTGCATGATCTGAGAGCGGTGAACAAGAAGGTCCTTGTCGATCACCCTGTGGTTCCCAATCCACACACCATACTAACGCAGGTTCCAGCAGAAGCAAAGGTGTTCTCTGTGCTTGATTTAAAAGATGCATTCTTCTCCATTCCACTGCATGAGAGTAGCTGGAAGCTGTTTGCTTTTGAATGGGAAGACCCAGACACCCATTATAAGACCCAGCTAATGTGGACTGTACTGCCTCAGGGATTTGTGTCATCTCCCCATATCTTTGGGATGGCACTGCAGAAAGATTTGGAGAATTGGAAAGAGCAGCACACAGAAATAGTTTTGCTACAGTATGTAGATGATCTGCTAATTGCAAGCCCTGACTTGTCAACGGGGAAAAAGGCAACAGAGTCCTTGTTGAATATCCTGGGAGAAAAAGGATATAAGGTCTCCAAAGATAAAGCCCAAATATGCCAGCCTAAAGTCACCTTCTTAGGCTATGAGATCGAGAAAGGGACTCGAGCTTTAAGCAAAGACAGAGTACAAGCGATACAGGACATGCCAGCTCCAACTTCCCCTAAAGAACTGAGAGCTTTTCTGGGTTTAACAGGTTTCTGCAGGCTGTGGATTCCTGATTATGGAGGTAAAGCAAAGCCTTTGTATAAGTCCCTCACAAAGGAAGGTCTCATGAATTGGAAATGGACTAGAGAGCACCAGAAAGCATTTGAACTGTTAAAAACTGCTTTGGTGCAGCCTCCTGCTTTGATGATCCCTAATGAGCGGAAGCCCTATAGACTTTATGTGCATGAGAACAAGGGCGTGGCCTCAGGGGTTCTGACCCAGCTAGTAGGCCCTACCTGGAAACCATTGGGCTACTATTCAAAGGTGTTGGACCCAGTCGCAAAAGGATGGCCAGCATGCCTGCGAGCTGTAGCTGCAACAGCCACAGTCGTAGAAGAAGCTCAAAAGATTGTCATGGGGGCAGACATGGAGGTGCACACTCCACACGGTGTGCCTCAGATTCTCGGTGGAGAGGGCGGAAAGTTCCTTAGCCCCTCTAGACAGTCCAGATATGAGATCTTCTTGTTGTCAAATCCAAACCTTACCTTCAAACATACAACTGCTTTAAACCCAGCAACATTATTGCCTGAACCAGGACTACCAACCCACGACTGCTTGGAGGTACTGACCGAGACAGTACTGATCCGACCAGATCTGAGGGATGACCCCCTGGAAGATCCAGATGAAGAGTTCTTCGTGGATGGTTCTAGCAGCATGATTAAGGGCAGCAGACATACTGGATGTGCTGTGGTAACATCAACTGAGACAGTATGGAAGGAGAAGCTACCTTCAAGCTGGTCAGCTCAAGCAGCAGAGACAAGAGCTCTCGAGTTAGGAGAGAGCAGGAGAGTGAACATCTTCACAGACTCTCGCTATGCTTTTGCCACTGTACACGCTCATGGACTGTTGTGGAAGGAGCGTGGGTTCATCACAGCTTCAGGGCAAAAGATAGCTAATGGACCTCAAATAATAAGACTTCTGGAAGCTCTTCAGTTGCCAAAAGAAGTAGCAGTGGTCCATGTCACAGCACATGGGAGAGCACCTAATGAACATCAGAGAAGAGGAAACGCGAGAGCAGACACAGCAGCAAAAGAAGCAGCGCTGATGGGAGGTGAAGTGAGATTCCAAGGAGTAGTACAAGAGGTCCCATCCTACCTAGAGGACTGTGTGGTGCGCTACACACCAGAGGATGATGTAGCAGCAGCAGAGAATCACGCAGTAAAGAACAAGAATGGTTGGTGGATAGCACCTGGACGAAAAGTGATGGTGCCTCGACCTTTACTGCTAGAAGTACTTCTGCACCTGCATGCCACCACACACATGGGAGGAACGGCGATGGGACACCTGCTTGTACGCCAGATAGTATCACCAGGACTATACTTGGAAGCACAGCGTGTGGCAACACAGTGTCCCACCTGTCAGAAAGTGAATCCTAAACCACCTCGCCCGCCTGCTCCAATGGGAGGAAGGCAATGGACTTATTATCCAGGCCAAGCATGGCAGATTGACTTTGCTGAACTCCCTAAAGCTGGACAGTACCAATACCTGCTGGTGTTAGTAGACCAACTGACGGGATGGGTGGAAGCGTTCCCGACCAGGACAGCTACAGCGTCTACAGTAGCCAGAGTCTTGCTGCAGGACCTAATACCGCGATTCTTGCTGCCAGAGTCCATAGAATCAGATCAGGGTAGCCACTTTGTGGGGAAGGTAGTACAGGAAGTAGCTGAGGCCCTGGGAATTAGATGGAAGCTTCCTACCCCATGGAGGCCCCAGAGCTCAGGCCAGGTGGAGCGTATGAATAGAACACTAAAGACAATGCTAGCTAAGATTTGCATTGAGACCCATTTAAGATGGCCCCAGGCTCTTCCCTTAGCTCTTACCCGCATTCGTTGTCTGCCCCGCAGGGGAATAAAACTGTCCCCCTTTGAGTTAATGTTTGGAATGCCTCCTAGAGTGTTGCCAGCCGGGTGGAGGGAACAAGTCACTGTGGATGTGGGGAAGGCAGAACTTAAAGAACATGTTACTGCCTTGAGGTCTGTTTTGTCTTCCCTCCACAGATTCGCTGTACCTTTCCAGAGCTTGCCCTTGGACGTTCCCATTCACACCTTCCAGCCCGGGGATCAAGTCCTGGTCCAGAGGTGGAAGAAGGCTCCATTGAGGGAGAAGTGGGAAGGACCGTTCCAGGTTTTGCTGACCACTCATACAGCAGTCAAGCTAGAGGACAGTGGTAAGTGGACTCATTGCGCGCGAGTTAAGAAATACACCCCACCTGAGAGAGAGAACGGGACTGAGCTTTGGACTAGTGTGCCTCTCTCAGATACGAGACTGAAGTTGATTCGGGGAAAATGAAGGGTTTTTGTATTGTAGGATTTTGGATTGTTGTGATTGTTGTATTGCACTGTTTATATTGTAATGTGGATTCTTATGAGGATAATTCCTTTGTGAAATATTCTCATGAGATGAAGTTTCGCCTTTTGGGGAACCTCAGTGATTGCTGGGTGTGTACCAAGGTTCCTACAAATGCGAAACAGGGGCTTTCCCTTATACCGATTCCCCTGACAGTAGCTAACATGACAGAGAAGATATATACTCTGACATGGGCTCAAGAAAAGGTGCCTCCCTCTGGGTATTTGAGTGTTGTTAACAAAACAGGATTATTGTGTTTTGTGAAGAGGGAAGGTTTGATCCATGTAGGGACAAGTAAGTGTAAGATGTACTATGATGGGACTACCTTCAGTAATTCTCTTGCTTTTGAGAATGGTCGTCCATACTTGTCCCATATGTGGATCCCTTTTTCTAACGGGGAAGGTTGTCCCAACACAGGACTCCAGATCTTATACCCAAGTGGCCAAGTTAGAACATATTTTAATTGCACTAGGGGAAGTGTTCTAACTTTAGAAGGTAGTGCCACTAAGTTGTGTCTCTGTAGGTCAGATGACAGAGAGGCATTACCTGGGGAGCAGTGGGATGGAGGATGGCATTCTAGATTTCGTCCCTTCTCTAGGGACCAAACCACTCATCCTGCCTTTTATGGCACATATTGGGTGTGTGGCTCTGAGGCGTACTATACGCTTCCTAAAAATTGGGAAGGGTCTTGCTATTTGGCTTGGCTAGTCCCTCCTACGCGCATTTCCTCCAGACCTCCTCATTTCCCCCATGCTCGAAACATCAGGAGGACCTATTTTGAGATCAATCTTCAAGATGGTCTCTCATGGAAGAGATGGGCAGGCCTTATTAGCCTGAGAGGAGGTATTATCCGCCTGCAGGGGTTGCTGGAGACTATTGCCAGCGAAGCAGCAGCCTTGTTTGAGAACCAGGCTGAGGAGATGTCCCAGCTGCGCCAGCTTGCTTTACAGAATCGTTTGGCACTGGACATTATGTTAGCAGCTCAGGGAGGAGCTTGTACTTTAATTGGTGAAGTGTTGTGTGTTTGTTAATGACACCTACCATGACACCTTCGAGCGCACCAAGCACCTGAGGGAACTAGCTACAAATTATTCTACTGGCCAACCACCCAGTGATTGGTGGGGGTACTTATGGTCTTGGCTTCCTGATGTTGGAGGGAAAATTAGATTGTGGATCAAGGTTGGGATATGTGGATTTATTGTAATTGTGATGTTAGGAATGTGTTTTTGTTGTGTAATGAATTGTATGCCTTTACTGTGTAGTGCTTCTCTGCCTCATGGAAGATAATGAATGGAATGTAGAAGAATTTATCTTTTAAGAGGAGGGAATTGTGGCATAAATAGAAATGTTAAATGATGTTTAATGGGTATTGTGTAACATGTGGTATATGCTTCTGGTAACTGCGGGGTTAATAGTTGTAGAATATGTAAGGCAAAATGGAGTTTTGTTTTAAAATGGAGTCTGTCAGCTGGGTGAACATGTAGCCATAATCAGAGGCTGAGCTTGCATGTAGGCCTAGCAGCTCATGCCTTACCTTGTAACAATGTCTATCATGCTTGTGTTACAGAAAGAGCGGGAACTAACGGCTGGTAGCCATAGTGATGTTTGAATCTGTATACAAGCATGTATGTGGCATATGATTATTGGCTGCATGTGGCTGTGACTCTCTTTTATGTGATTGGGTGCTTACATATTTGTACTCTGTATATATGTTTTGCCCACCCTGTGTTGGGGGGCTTTCAGGCTTTGGAGTTGTATTCCCCTGAACCCCTGTTTGTGCACAAATAAACCCCTTTTTGTTCAGGATTACCTTGTGTCTTTTGCCTGTCCTTTGAGGTAAATTGGGAGAGGCCTCCAAGGCAAGAACGGATTTTTGCAACAAACCCCAGCCAAAGCCTGCTGCCAGAAGGGCTGTATACTTGCTGGCTGCTGGGGACAGGACAAACCCCAGCAAAAGCCTGCTGCAAGAAAGACTGTATATTTGCTGGCCGCTGGGGACAGGACAAACCCCAGCCAAAGCCTGCTACAAGAGAGACTGTGTACTTGCTGGCTGCTGGGGACAAGACAAACCCCAGCTAAAGCTTGCTGCCAGAGAGACTGCGTACCTGCTGGCGGCTGGGACAAAACAGACCCAGACTAGGCTAACCTCGAGAAGGACTGGGTAATCGCTGGCTGCGGAGCCGGGAAGATAGCCCAGGGTAAAACCAACCAAGGAAGACGTGGAGATCACCCAGTAGGGGGCGCTCCCGACGCAGGGCCGAAGCTAATTCCCCTACAGGCCCAGCAGGAGGCGCCCCGGGCAAGAGCAAGCACGTCTACAGACAGGTTCCAAGAGATTTGAATATTTGCTAAGAAAATGCTGAGCTTGTTTGGCTCGACATACTTGTGCGAGAAGACGTTCTAGGTTATGAACATTACCAAGAGCTGCGTGAGGACGAGACTAAGTGACTCTCACCTGCGTGACACCTTGCGCATCAAAACCACTGTTCTTGAGCCAGAGCTGGACTACATACTGCAGTCAAGATCTCAGTATCACCCTTCACATTAGTGCAGGCAAGATATTTGTCTAGTCCCCTGAGGTGAATAAATTTTAAAATCTCAATTAATTGATTTTTCGTGATGATCAAAACCACAGTTTTGAATATGCACTGACCACTATTTTGAATTTAGAAGTCTACAGTGAGCATTTAATAGTCAATAATATGCAATGTTTCTAATGATGTTAGATATGTTTAATCTTCCCAAAAGTTTTTTTTCCAGACTTTTTCTTCATTTTGTGGTCTTCAAATATGAAAGGCAGAGTGATTTTCGTTAAAAACTTGAAAATGAAAAAAGTATGCCATTTGCAATAAAGATTTCATAGAATAATTCATTTGTATTTAATGTTATTGGTTCAAAGAATGTCAGACTAAATGGTCGGCCCTCACACATCTTCACCGTACCAAAACTGGCCCTCTTTCCAAAAAGTTTGGACACCCCTGATGTAGATGATCTGCTAATTGCAAGCCCTGACTTGTCAACGGGGAAAAAGGCAACAGAGTCCTTGTTGAATATCCTGGGAGAGAAAGGATATAAGGTCTCCAAAGATAACGCCCAAATATGCCAGCCTAAGGTCACCTTCTTAGGCTATGAGATCGAGAAAGGGACTCTGGCTTTAAGTAGAGACAGAGTACAAGCAATACAGGACATGCCAGCTCCAACTTCCCCTAAAGAACTGAGAGCTTTCCTGGGTTTAACAGGTTTTTGCAGGTTGTGGATTCCTGATTATCGAGGTAAAGCAAGGCCTTTGTATGAGTCCCTCACAAAGGAAGGTCTCATGAATTGGAAATGGACTAGAGAGCACCAGACCTTCAAACATACAACTGCTTTAAACCCAGCAACATTACTGCCTGAACCAGGACCACCAACCCACGACTGCTTGGAGGTACTGACCGAGACAGTACTGATCCGACCAGATCTGAGGGATGACCCCCTGGAAGATCCAGATGAAGAATTCTTTGTGGATGGTTCTAGCAGCATGACTAAGGGCAGCAGACATACTGGATGTGCTGTGGTAACATCAACTGAGACAGTATGGAAGGAGAAGCTACCTGCAAGCTGGTCAGCTCAAGCAGCAGAGCTGACTGCTCTGACAAGAGCTCTCGAGTTAGGAGAGAGCAGGAGAGTGAACATCTTCACAGACTCTCGCTATGCTTTTGCCACTGTACACGCTCATGGACTGTTGTGGAAGGAGCGTGGGTTCATCACAGCTTCAGGGCAAAAGATAGCTAATGGACCTCAAATAATAAGACTTCTGGAAGCTCTTCAGTTGCCAAAAGAAGTAGCAGTGGTCCACGTCAGAGCACATGGGAGAGCACCTAATGAACACCAGAGAAGAGGAAACGCGAGAGCAGACACAGCAGCAAAAGAAGCAGCGCTGATGGGAGGTGAAGTGAGATTCCAAGGAGTAGTACAAGAGGTCCCATCCTACCTAGAGGACTGTGTGGTGCGCTACACACCAGAGGACGATGCAGCAGCAGCAGAGAATTGTGCAGTAAAGAACAAGAATGGTTGGTGGATAGCACCTGGACGAAAAGTGATGGTGCCTCGACCTTTACTGCTAGAAGTACTTCTGCACCTGCACGCCACCACACACATGGGAGGAACGGCGATGGGACACCTGCTTGTACGCCAGATAGTATCACCTGGACTATACTTGGAAGCACAGCGTGTGGCAACACAGTGCCCCACCTGTCAGAAAGTGAATCCCAAACCACCTCGACCACCTGCTCCGATGGGAGGAAGGCAAAGGACTTACTATCCAGGCCAAGCATGGCAGATTGACTTTGCTGAGCTCCCTAAAGCTGGACAGTACCAATACCTGCTGGTGTTAGTAGACCAACTGACGGGATGGGTGGAAGCGTTCCCGACCAGGACAGCTACAGCGTCTACAGTAGCTAGAGTCTTGTTGCAGGACCTGATACCGCGATTCTTGCTGCCAGAGTCCATAGAATCAGATCAGGGTAGCCACTTTGTGGGGAAGGTAGTACAGGAAGTAGCTCAGGCCCTGGGAATTAGATGGAAGCTTCCTACCCCATGGAGGCCCCAGAGCTCAAGCCAAGTGGAGCATATGAATAGAACACTGAAGGCAATGCTAGCTAAGATTTGCATTGAGACCCATTTAAGATGGCCCCAGGCTCTTCCCTTAGCTCTTACCCGCATTCGTTGTCTGCCCCGCAGGGGAATAAAACTGTCCCCCTTTGAATTAATGTTTGGAATGCCTCCTAGAGTGTTGCCAGCCGGGTGGAGGGAACAAGTCACTGTAGACGTGGGGAAAGCAGAACTTAAAGAACATGTTACTGCCTTGAGGTCTGTTTTGTCTTCCCTCCACAGATTCGCTGTACCTTTCCAGATCTTGCCCTTGGATGTTCCTATCCACAACTTCCAGCCCGGAGATCAAGTCCTGGTCCAGAGGTGGAAGAAGGCTCCATTGAGGGAGAAGTGGGAAGGACCGTTCCAGGTTTTGCTGACCACACATACAGCAGTCAAGCTAGAGGACAGTGATAAGTGGACTCATTGCGCGCGAGTTAAGAAATACACCCCACCTGAGAGAGAGAACGGGACTGAGCTTTGGACTAGTGTGCCTCTCTCAGATATGAGACTGAAGTTGATTCGGGGAAAATGAAGGGTTTTTGTATTGTGGGGTTTCGAACTGTTGTGATTATTGTATTGCATTGTTTGTATTGTAATGTGGATTCTTATGAGGATAATTCCTTTGTGAAATATTCTCATGAGATGAAGTTTCGCCTTTTGGGGAACCTGTGATTGCTGGGTGTGTACCAGGGTTCCAACAAATGCGAAACAGGGACTTTCCCTAATACCTATTCCCCTGACTGTAGCTAACATGACTGGGAAGATACATACTCAGACATGGGCTCAAGAAATACCCTCTGGGTATTTGAAAGTTGTAAACAAGACAGGGCTGATGTGTTTTGTGAAGAGGGAAGGTTTGATCCATGTGGGGACAAGTAAGTGTCAGATGTATTAAGATGGGACTACCTTTAGTAAGTCTCCTGTTTTTGAGAATGGTCGTTCATACTTGTCCCATATGTGGATCCCTTTTACTAAAGGGGAAGGTTGTCCCAACACGGGAATCCAGGATTTGTACCCTAATGGCCGAGTTAGAACATATTTTAATTGTACTAGTGGAAGTGTTCTAACTTTAGAAGGTAGTGCTACTAAGTTGTGTCTCTGTAGGTCAGATGGCAGAGAGGCATTACCTGGGGAACAGTGGGATGAGGGGTGGTATTCTAGATTTCGTCCCTTCTCTAGGGACCAGACCACTCATCCTGCCTTTTATGGCACCTATTGGGTGTGTGGTTCTGAGGCGTACTATGCGCTTCCCAAAAATTGGGAAGGGTCTTGCTATTTGGCTTGGCTAGTCCCTTCTACTCGTATTTCCTCCAGACCTCCTCATTTCCCTCATGTTCGAAACATCAGGAGGACCTATTTTGAAATTAACCTTCAAGATGGTCTCTCATGGAAGAGATGGGCAGGCTTTAACAGCTTGAGAGGAGGCATTATTCGCCTGCAGGGGTTGCTGGAGACTATTGCCAGCGAAACAGCAGCCTTGTTTGAGAACCAGGCTGAAGAGATGTCTCAGCTGCGCCAGCTTGCTTTACAGAACCGCTTAGCACTGGACATTATGTTAGCAGCTCAGGGAGGAACTTGTGCTTTAATCGGCCAAGAGTGTTGTGTGTTTGTTAATGACACCTACCATGACACCTTCGAGCGCACCAAGCACCAGAGCCTTTCACCAGAGTGCCTTTCATATTGGCAGAGTGATTTTCTTAGGCACTCTGCCAATATGAAAGGCAGAGTGATTTTCGTTAAATCTTAGGCTATGAGATCGAGAAAGGGACTCTGGCTTTAAGTACTTATGGTCTTGGCTTCCTGATGTTGGAGGGAAAATTAGATTGTGGATTAAGGTTGGGATATGTAGATTCATTGCAATTGTGATTTTTAGGAATGTGTTTCTGTTGTGTGATGAATTGTATGCCTTTACTGTGTAGTGCTTCCCTGCCTCATAGAAGATAATGACTGGAATGTAGAAGAATTTATCTTTTAAGAGGAGGGAATTGTGGCATAAATAGAAATGTTAATGATGTTTACTGGGTATTGTATTACATGTAATGTATGCTTCTGGTAACTGCGGGGTTAATGGTTATGTAATATGTATTGCAAGATGGAGTTTTTGTTTTAAAATGGAGTCTGTCAGCTGGGTGAGCATGTAGCCATAATCAGGGACTGAGCTTGCAGGTAGGCCTGTCAGCTCATGTCATACTTTGCAACAATGTCTGTCATGCTTGTGTAACAGTAAGAGCGGGAACTAACGGCCGGTAGCCATGGTGCTGTTTGAATCTGTGTACAAGCATGTATGTGGCATATGATTATTGGCTGTATGTAGCTGTGACTCTCTTTGATGTTATTGGTTGCTTGCATATTCGAACCTTGTATATATGTTTTGCCCACCCTGTGTTCGTGGGCTTTCAGACTTTGGCGTTGTATTCCTCTGATCCCCTATTTGTGCACAAATAAACCTTTTTGTTCAGGTTACCTTGAGTCTTTTGCCTGTTCTTGGAAGGTAATTGGAGAGGCCTCCAAGGCAAGAACAGATTTGTGCAACAACCCTGACACCCCTGTCCAGCGGGGTCATCACCCCACTCTGGCCCAGAAGGGGTTAAAAGCAGCCCAGCAGAGGGCTGCGGCTTGAGAAAGCAGTTTGGGGTGCGGCTGGCCAAAGCTGTGGCCAGCCCAATCAGGGCCCAGCTGACCCTTATAAGAGGGCTGTGAGCTAGGAGCAGGCAGTCTCTCTCCATGCTGGGAGAGAGCAGGGCCTGCTGCTTGCATGACAGGGTACCGAGGGTGGAGCAATGCTGAGGAAGGGGCAGGCTGAGCTGGGGAGATCAGGCCTGGTTACCTCCCAGGCTACAGGCCTGATACCATCTGGCCCCCAATGCCTATGATGAGTAGTTTTTACACTGCAGTCTGCTCCAGGGAGCGGGGGCTTGATGATGACTGGCAATAACTAAGGCAAGGTGGGGTTAGAGAGTTGGGGGTTTCCCAGGGAGGGGATACCCCCACAGTCTCTGCCTCTGGGTATTGCCAGCGGGCAGCACCCCAGATACAAGGGCACTGGGGTCCGGGAGAGGCACAGGGGCCAGCGGACAGTGAGACACCGGCCTCCTGAGGACGCTCTGATCTGGAAAAAGCTAATTCCCAGACAACCAGCAGGAGGCCCTGCAGGGGTGAGTGGTTGCGCCGCTACACCCCCCCTGAAAATTCAAACCCCCCCCCCCATTTCAATTCCTGGGAAAACACTGCCCTTTCCCTTAGTCAGCCTGGGACTACAATGAAGAAATGTTCACCTGACTCTGAGGCGGGGGTTGGAGGGAGCCATGAGGGAAGAAAGGACATGATAAAAGGGAGAGATTTGCCATGCTCGCTCTCTTCCACCTCCATCTACAGACACCACCACCAACCAACTGAAGTGCTGATCAAAGAAAAGAGCCTGGATGAAGGGCAACCACACAGCCTGTGGTGAGAAGCATCTAAGTTCGTAACGACATCGAAAGCGTTAAGATCAGCTTAGATTGTGTTTTGCTTTTATTTCATTTGACCAAATCCAACTTGTGTTTTGACTTATAATCACTTAAAATCTATCTTTTGTAGTTAATACATTTGTTTGTTCTACCTGGAGCAGTGCATTGGTTTGAAGCGTGTCAGACTCTCCCCTCGGGATAACAAGACTGGTACATATCAATTTCTTTGTTAAATTGACAAACTCGTATAAGCTTGTAACGTCCAGCGGGCGTAACTGGACACTGGAAGACGGAGGTTCCTAGGGTTGTGTCTGGGACCGGAGATATTGGCTAGTGTCATTTGGTCAATCTAAGAAGTGACTGGCCAAAAGTGCTCACTTGCAGAGCTGGGAGCAGCTTCCATGCTAGAGGCTAGAGAGCAGCCTAGTTCTCATAGCAAAGCAAGGTATGACTGGCTCCTAGAGTAGAGGATTGGAGTGACCTAGCAAATCACTGGTCCAGATAACACCAGGGGAACGTCACACCTTTCTAAAGAGATTTCGCTATACTTTCTTATATAGATAGCGACCACCAGCTTCTCTCCATGATGAATTATAATCTCCCTTTTTTAGAATTTTATTTCTGATGGGTGAGATTTGGAACAATGTGATTGTAAGACTTAAATGGACCCCAGATATTCGGACACGTTATCTAGGAGACTGGAAGACTTTGATTTCTCAGAGATGTAATAACTACGTCCAAGAATTCCTCTCAAATTTGTGAATGATACACGTCGCTGGTGTCGTGGAAAAGAACCACGCTTCTGCGTTTTGGATCAGAATCAGCCTGAGGCACTTTATTTCAGATCTGATAATACAGGCATCGATGCAAGGGAGGAGCAACAGCCCGAACATGCAAGTTCAGAGCTGCCCCCCCTTATACAATTAATACAGCAGGTTTCAGAGATTTTAGCTCTCATTCAAACAATAGACTTCTGTACGGTAGTTCCACATGGTACCTTCCAGTGGAAAGGCCCAAAGTTTCTTGATAATGCTTTATAAGGAATAAGTGGAGACAGATTCAGATAATATGCTATGCTAAGACAAAATTTCTATAAAAACAAGTTTTCCAGTTACAGCCGGCTATGTGGTCAACTGCCATCTTAAGGTTAAGGCTATATGTAGCTATTTTTCCTGTTAACTGGACTGTGTTAGCAATTCCAGGTTTTAACCGGTTTAGATGTGTGCATTAACATTAATTGGACTTGGTTCATCAGCCCTTACTTTCTGAGCCTTTGTTTTTTCACATGCTAACTTGACTATACATATAGGCCTTTGGATCGATCACTAGGCCATAGTAAATTTTGCTTCCACACTGGTAAAGTCCTTACAATTGTTTATCTCTAAATAAATTGATTCTGGATTTAATTATCCCCAAAATGCTTTCAAAGATAAGTGTAATGGTTTGATGAGGTCTGGGTGAAGGAAAAGTCTGCTCTAGCGCATTAAGCTAATAGGGTAAGACACAGTCCCTCATCTAACTTACTTCCTAATTTAGTAGCCACCAGAAGATGATATAAAGATTTATTATATCAAAGAACAAGAAGATCCTAGTGAAGGATTTTGAAGCAGCAGCTAACATAAAAATGTTTTCCACGGTTTGGAAGATGGTGGCCTCTAGGTCTGATAGATCAAGCTGAGGATCCCCATATTAATGGCTGTGCCCAGATATGCATTTTAGCCAGGTCTTTAATGATTCTCCCTGCCCAGTTTTTTTTTATCTAATTCTACTATACTTGATGTAATGAGGAATCCTCTCTTTGATATACCACTCTGTCCTCCAGTAATGTACAATAAACTTCAGTCATTTATATTAGACCACCAACAGAAAAAGCTCCAAAGGAGGATTTCTCCTTTATGAAGTTTATTGGAAGAATCTTGATTGGTGGTCCACATTCATGGCTATATTATTTACTGTCATTAATCTATCTGGCTGAAAGTCTAATATCATAGATCCTATTTTTAAAAAAGGGGACAAAGAATCCTGCTTCATAGAGACCTAAGAGTCTGGTAGATGTGGCACAGAAAGTTTATTCAAAATTTTTACTATCTAAACTTGAAATATGGATTTTAGACACTAATATACTACATCTAGAGCAGTCCAGCTTTAAGCCAGGTAGAGCCATAATTGAAAAGGTTTTATCTCCTATGATTTATAAATATAATCTAGTGCTCTTAACCACAGAATAAAGACAGCATTTGATGCTATTAACTGAGAAACTTTGGGGAGAACTAAGGATGCATATTAGTCAAAGACTTTGTATATTCTAGAGGCTCTACATCAGGGCAATATGACGAGTGTAAGAACTAAAGTCAATGGAGACTGTAGTAACATTTTCCCTACTTTTCTATCATGTCTTTTTAATTTATGTATTAAATATATGGTGGATGTTTTAAAGATAGATAATTTCCCCATGAAAGTCCTGAAGACATGAAATTCCTGACTAATTGATGGCATCACAGACATTGAGTTGAGGTGTGTAGTGGGTAGTCAATGGAATTTGCTTAAAGGGCACAATCTCTAGTTAGATTAATGGGAGGTGTTTGCATAAAACAGTAGTTATTCTGTTTATTAAGTCCAGTTGGCAAGATTTTCTAGCAATAGGAAAAGGTATAAAATTAACTCCACTCCCCCACCCCCCAATGTAAAACAACAAGAACTTTACCATCAAAATGGAAATAGCAAGGGGTACCGATCGGCTTGCTTGTTGTACCCTCTGACCACCCTTCATCTATTTTGTCTCTTTAGATTGTAAACTCTTATGAGTAGGGAACATGTCATCCTAATTGTTTGTCAGCAGAGAGGGGCCCCAATGTGGATTTGCACCATTGGTTGCTACTGCTACATAAATAATCAAATGTGCACGATACACCAGCAGTATGCATCGTGTAAAATACTTTTAACATAGCAGCTAGTACTTGTATGCTATACTGCTGTCTATGGGTTGGAATCAGCCCCACGCAGCATTTATCAGACACATTACTCAATGGAAGCCTGAAAACTGAATATTCAAGTGCTGCTACTCCTAAACAGCTCCCAATGAACGCAGGATAGTGTACATTATAGATGAAAAGCTTTTACTGTTGCCAACTCTCATGACTAGGTCACAAGTCACAGTAACTATTTTCCTTAAAGCCCCAGCTCCTAGTGTCAAGTAGGACATCTGAGAATTTCAAAACTTCCTTTTTAAATAAAAATAAATATCTAAACCTCATGGCTGTGGAGAACACTTCAGAATATAATCCCAGTACATCCTAGAGCATGGGTGGGTAAACTGGGGGTCAGGACCCCTCAGGGGGTCACAAGGTTGTTACATGTGGGGGTCCCAAGCTGTCAGCATTCACCCTAAACCCTGTTTTGCCTCCAACATTTACAATAGTGATAAATATATTCAAAGGTGTTTTTAATATGGGGGAGGAGGGGGGGTCATCACACTCAGAGGCTCACTATGTGAAAGGGTCACCTGTACAAAAGTTTGAGAACCACTGACCTAGAGGCTCAAAAAGCAGAAGGCAAATTAAAAGCCAACCTATTTTTCATGACTTAAAAACCAATCTTATTTTTTGCAAGCCTGACATGATTTTTGAACATCTGGGGTTGCCAGTATGGGGAATTCTTCCTTTCTGCACATTAGATAGTGTCCATTTAAGAAAAATGAACCTCCCTCAAGATAGCAAAATCACTAGCTTCCCATAGGTAACAAAGTCCTGTGGCACCTTAAAGACCAACTATAAAGTTTTGGAGCATAAGCTTTCGTGGGCTAATACCCACTTCATCGGATGCAAGCAGTGGAAATGATTCTAGCCTCCCATAGTGTCTCATCCCAAATCCCATCTATTTCAGCAGAAGGTGGATGGTACGGTGACAAGACAGCAAGTGTGAAAAATCAGGATGGGGGGAGAGACTAGGAGCCTATATAAGATGACCAAAAAATCAGGACTTTCCCAATAAAATCAGGGCATCTGGTCACCCTAGAAGAGGGACCTTTTCCCCAGCCTGTGAACCTCTGGCTGTTCCGATCCTACAGGGCCAGGAGCGGGGTCGGGCCCTGCAGCCAGACTTAGACACTCATCCCCCACCCCACAGCTAGATACTGGACGGACACCCACTGATTGGGGCCATTTAGCCCCCCCAGCAGCCCGGCCATAAACGGCCCTTGCACCCTATTCAGCAGAATCTACCGGGCGTAGCGCCCCCAGACCATGGCACCCTATATCGGCCCCTCCCCCATCTTCTAGCGCTATCTGAGGGTGCTACTGCACCCGCCAAGCCCTGCAGCCACCCCACTCAAAATGGCGGCCGAGCAGCGCACCGCGCTCCCGAACCTTCCGCGCCCAACGCTCCCGCCCCCGCTCAGGCGGCGCCCGGAAATACCCTCGGCGGCTTCCGCCCCGCCCCGCTGCCGCCCTGATCAAAGATGGCGTCCGTGGGGCGTTGCCCCGCCCATCCATCCATCCCCACCCCGCAGCCAATGGGCGCTGCGGAGGAGCGTCGCGGGGGTAGTGACGCGTTTGTCCCGCGCCGCTCACGCGCGCTCCTTCCCTCTCTCTCGCCGGCTGCGGACGGCCGAGGTCAGCCTGGCGGGGCCGGCGGTTGCTGGGGCGGGGCGGTGAGTGGCTCCGTCCGGGCCCCGCCCCCCCCGGCGCTGGGGTTCTACGGGCCAGTCACGGCACCGGGAAGACGGGTCCTCCCCCCCCCCCCCGCGTGCCGGTCAGGATCCGTGTCCCGCCGCGCGTGGGGCTGTTCCGGTGGGGCGGGGCAGAGAAAGCGGGGCGCGGGCTGTGCCCCAGGCGGTTCCCTCCCCCTGCGCTCTCCGCCCGGTGGGAGCGGGAGGCCGGTCAGCGCCCGCCCGGTGTGCCGGGTCCCGGGAACATCCACCTGCCCCGGGCTCCGAATCAGGCGGGGCCTAGTTTGTCCATAGCGGGCTACGTCTACACGTAGCGTGGCGGTGTCACTCCGGCGCGCGATCTGTGTCGGGAAAAGCCCCGAGCGGGGGGGGGGGACACCCGTTCTACGGGGGGAAGCCGAGTCTCCCCCCCTCCCCCCCCCCGGAGCTGGCTCCAATCTGCGGGTCAGTTCCATCTCGGGCTGGCGAAGTGGCTCTAGTGTAGATGTGTCCTCGGTATGAAACGTGTCCGTAGGAGTCCGGAAGTGGGGGATCCGGTGCGGACAAGGTTCAGCGGGGGAAGGGAGGGTCAGAACTGGGCCTGGTGTCAGATCATGTGCTGTTGGTGTCCCAGAGGAGCTGGCCTGTGGGTCAGGGGAGAAGGGGGACCCTCATTGATCTCACCACTGTCTGCAGCAGGAGTAGACAGTCCCCAGAAGATTTCAGAGGCGATAGCTGTGTCAGGCTGTATCCGCAAAAAGAACAAGGAAGTCCTCCTGGCACCTTAGAGACTAACCAATTTATTTGGGTATCAGCTTTCATGGGGTTTGTGGGTTGACAAAACAGGATACTTAAAGGAGCATGCTCAGAGCCAAACCACACAGCAGTACCATGGCAGTGTTCAGGTATTTCGGTGATTGATCAGAGGTAGATACAATCCTATGATGGATATCAGTGGTCGCAAATGGAAGTTAATACCAACCTTAGATTTTCATTGTAACTTCTATGGGGCACTTTTAAATTTTCATGGATTTCTCCCCTCCCCCCAGTTGCTCTCAGTTTAGACTAGGTTATTGATAATGTGCCCAAGACTTAGACTAGCTGTTGTGGATAAACAAGTGGAAGGATGTGTTCCTTTCATGCCCAGACCTTAGTGATGCTATATAAATATCATGAATGGATGTAAAACAAACAGGGCTGAAATTCATTGACAATTCCCAGCACAAGACTACACGTTATCGTCTAGAGCAGTTGAATATCCCTAAAAGGCCTTGTCTACACTTGCGGCAGCATATGGGATAGACATAGCTACGTGCCATAGTGGAAAACAGGCTGCCTTCCCACTGTGGTGTGTAAGTACACGAGGCTGTGAAAGGCTCAGGCAGAGGGGAGGCAGCGGGGAAAGGCTCTGGCAGCAAGGATGCTACACTGCTAAAAATAGCAGAGTAGAGATGGGAGGCACTGCTTGAGTGTGTAGAGAGCCATGTAGGATACATATCCTAAGATTCTGGCGTGTCTGTACTCTACTTACCTAAGCAGTGCCTCACTGGCTACACTGTTGTTTATACCCATACTAGCTGGGTATGTAGGCATCGCCTATGTGACACATGATTTTTGGTCACTACCGGCCTGGGCTAGATTCAAACCAGGCTATTGGTGGAAAAAACTGCCCTAGAGTCATCCAGTTCCCTCTTCTTTTTTAACTTTTAATTATGCTTTTGTTAAAGTGTTTTTTTTTCCTTTTGTAGGGTCTCTGAAATGTGGAGTTGACCCCCGTTCAGTTTTGGCCCCTCCCAGTAGATCTAGTTGTGTCATGGCAGCCAGACTGGTGCAACACTGTTGTCGTCGACTCTTCAGTGGCTCCACCTTCGCACCCCTGGCAACCGCATTAGCACCAGTATCTAAGACAGTGATAGCAAGAGCTCTGCCTCCGGCTGCTCTCGCTTTGTTACACGCTTCAAGCCTCTCCAGGCAAACAGACAAACTCTCAGTCGAGGTGCAAGAGTACAGAAGACATCCAGAGCACGGAGAGATTGAAGAACTGATTGAATCAGCTTCTAGCCCTGAAGATCTCTTGCACGTGGCTGAACATCACTCTCTGAATGGGAACCAGGCCTCCACAGTGGTCATCCAACTCTCCCGACTCATGGCGGAGAATAAACTAGAAACGGAGAGCATCTTGAAGGACAGTCGCTTCCAACAAGTGCTCAACATTGTAAATAGCCAGGTACATTCCCATGATGCCACGGATGGGCGCTCTCGGAGGGAGGAGTCTGGTGGGAGAACAAGCAGACAAAGTGCCCTTTCCCTGGTGCTTTTAACCACACTTGTCTGAAACATAATTTCCCAAAGATCCCTAGCTGGTAGCCTGTGCAGAGTTGGCTGGTCACACGATGTTGTTTCTCCTAACTTCCCCCTGAGAGAGACAGAGCACACAGAAGGGAGAGAGAGATTCAGAAAAGGCAGAATACGTATTGCACTAGACCGGGGGTCACCAGCTGCCTCCCAAGGGGTCGCAAGCTCCTGGCGCTGCTGAAAAGCCGCCGAATTAATTACTTCGGACTGCTCGGCTTGTCCGCCAAAAATAGCCGCCGAATGCGGAAGTAATGAATTCGGTGGCTTTTCGGCGGACATACAAGGAAGGGTCTGCAGGGCAGTGAAGGGAAGCAAAAATGGGTCGCGGCGGGGAGAAAGTTTGAGAACCACCGCACTAGAAACAACTAAAAATGCAGCATTACTTGGGTATTCCATTTCTGTGTATTCAATGAGTGCCGTGGCTGTGGGTGTTTTGTGTCCCAGTGGGTGGACACGGGCAAGGATTGGGGTGATGGTCTAGCAGACGCTACACTCCCTTCCCAATTTTCAGTTTCTCTTTTGAGATTCCTCTGCTGCCTTCCCTATCGGTGACACAAGGCAATGGTGCTTCAGAGACCTGCTAAGTTCCATTTTCTTCACAGGGGCTGCGGTGAATAGCAGCACAAAGGATTAATAAAGTTTGAATTGGACTGGTCATTGGTGAATTCTGCTGCCAGCAGCAGTGTTGTACCCACGTTAAGAACTTCAGTTTCCCCCTTTGGGTACTTCAGTGAATCCACACCCAGCTCTCAACAGCCATGTGGAACCCTCAATTAGCCCAATGAAATCTCAGTAAAATGATAGGGCAGCTGAGTAAGAGTGGGTTTCACACATTCCATTATGTTCTCCGCTACCTATTCTTAAACTACAGCAGCCTTGTCAAATTCAGTACTGTCCTTGTCTGTGGTCGGTACTGGCCCAGCTGGCTGCTACAGCAACATCTGTAGTTCATGGGCCCCATGTCTCTATTACTGGACCCTGGGGACAAAAGAATGCTACAGACACCTGGCATAGATCAGTAGATATACTGCAGCGTCTAACCCTAAGCACAGGCCTACATGAGAATGTCAAATCGGATTCATTTGTTTGCTCTGAGTGCACCAACTTGGTGCACTTAGATCTGGAAAAGGGTCAACAGTGAGGTGGCAAAATTTGCAGACGATACAACATTCCCATCTTTCCTCTTTGCTGCCTAGATTTCCCACATCGGGAATAGCTCGCTGGTGCCCCTCTTGAAGAGCCTCTACTTTCTGGGGCTGGAGAGGAATAAGAGGGAGCTGAGATCGGTGAAGCAGGAGCTGCACTGGCGGTTGAGACGCCTGAGCTTCAGGCAGATTGCTTCCCTGGCGGAGTACCTGGTCGCCAGCAAGTGGGCGGAGGATCAGAACGGGCTGCTGGCCAGCGCGGTGAAGCACCTGGAGCTGCGCTGGACGGAGATCGGGGACACGAGAACCGTGGTGTCCCTGATGCTGAAGGTCGGGGACCTCTCGCCGACCCTGATGGACCGGCTGGAGGACAAGGTATAGGCAGCAGCGCAGACATGCTCAAGTCTCATAGTCTTTTAAGGTCAGAAGGGACCATTATGATCATCTAGTCTGACCTCCTGTGCAACACAGGCCACAGTCTCACCCACACATTTCTGCCCCAGATCCCTAAATGGCTCATTCAAGGATTGAACTCACAACACTGGGGTTAGCAAGCCAATGATCAAACCACAGAACTATCCCTCCCCCTCACTGCAGGGTGGGTTGATTTAAATAAATCCTTTTAAGTCCCCCATTTTAATCATGATGTAAATCAGCAAGCAGGGAGCCTTGATTTAAAGCAGCAGTTTTAACTGCCCATCCCATTTGTGCTTTCTAGTTATTTTCATTAGCTAGTAATCATTGAAACATGTTGATTTGCAACTAAATACGGCCTCAACACCAAATTTGGCGCTGCTTTTTGCTAACCAGGAGGATAAACTGTATCTGTACACAGATACTGAACCAGGGATGTAGCTTATCTTACATTCATTTAGATTCTTAACTTTTACATTTATTACATGAGAATGATGAGTGATGCATTTCTCACTTTCTAGATTAATTTTTTGCTTGCGGTTTGTGTCAAGTTGTATTTGGATGGAAATTCCAATTTAATTGCCAATGCACCGAAACAGAACTTTACATGTTTTATTTCAATAAACTACCTGAAAAGTGCTGGATACATAAGGAAAAGGTTTAGCAGAATTAGGGCTGTCAAGTGATTTAAAAAATCTACTCACAAATAAGCACTCGTAGGCGTTTATACAGCATGTCAGGCGTGCAGGGCAGCATGTGCCCTCGGGGTCCCTTGGGTCTTTTCTGATCTGGAATGTCCCACACACACACACACCCGAATGCTCTTTTTTTAAAGCAGGGATCCTGAATATGACCAGCCAAACGACCCACAGATCTGGACTGAGGTTAAGGAAAGAACAGTTGCGGTTTACTTTACGCTTTACCGAAATGGGTCCACAGTGAGACTGTAGAGGGACTGTCTCACCCCCAGGGCCAGGCTCCCCTGAGAGCTGAGCACAGAGTTGCAGAATCTGCTCATTGTGGGGGCAGGCTGCCTTGAGACCCTCCCCTCCCCCTTTTAAGTCCTTACAGGGAGGAAGAAAAGGAATGTTACCGTAGTTCTCTTGCCATTCCTCTGTCCTTCCTGCTCTGAACGGGATGGCTTGTGAATCACAGCTCTGCAGGCCTGTGCCCGTGGGTTAGTTCATTGCTCCGGTGCTTACTAGGCATCCTCAGGCACGTGATCTGGGCTGGGGAAACGCTCCCCAGGTTGAAACCACCTACGAGGTCTCTAGGTGGTGGCTTGACTGCAGCCGTGTCAAATTCAGTACTCGCCTTCTCCATGGTGGGTACTGGCCCAAAGAGCTGCCACAGAAACCTCTGTAGTTCATGGGCCCCACGTCTCTCTTTCTGGACCCTGGGGATAAATATTTGCTACAGACATTGGTACATGCTAATAAAAATACCACCGTTTAGACTGGTTGGGTTGGGATCTTGCCAGGTAGCAAATTAAACACAGTGGAGTACGGTTAATAATAGGTGAGATTCCAAGGGAAACACCAGGAAATGGTGTTAGTGATTCAGTAGGGGGCGCTCTTTTTCCTGGGGCAGTACTCCCCTTGCATAAGCCCTTAGAGTTAGAGCGCTGTTGTCTTTTGAATGAAGTGTGAACTGAGATGCTCAGAGCTTAAGGCCAGAAGGAACCATTTGATCATCTAGTCTCCTCTCCTCCATCGGACAGCTCATTTATTGTTTTTTAAAAAGGCTACGGGGGCAATCTGAGTAATGACAGGGCCATAGACCTAACCTCCATACCAGGAAACTGAACGAGAGAACAGGATGATCAGACACGATTTGTTGATCGAGATGAACACGATTTGTTGGGGAGGAGCCAAAAGGGCTTTTGTAAAGGGAAATCGTGCCTCACCAATCCATTAGAATTGTTTGAGGGGGGTCAGTAAATAAGGGCAAGGGTGATCCAGTGGATATAGTGTACTTAGACTTTCAGAATGCCTTTGACAAGGACCCTCACAAAAGGCTCTTAAGCAAACTAAGTAGTCCTGGGATAAGAGGGAAGGTCTTCTCCCGGGTCACTAACTGGTTAAAAGACAGAAAACAAAGGGTATGAATACATGGTCAGCATCCCCCAGCCCAGGGATTAGCCGAGATGGTCAGGGATGCCAGCCTGTGCCCTGGGTGTCCCTAAGCCTATGACTGCTAGATGCTGGGACTGGGCAATGGGACGGATCATTAGATAGTTGCCTTGTTCTGTTCCTACCCTCTGAAGCAATGTGGCATTGGCCACTGCTGGAAGAGAGGATACAAGGCTAAATGGACTATTTGTCTCATCCAGTATGGCCGTTACTCCTGTATTGAGCCTATACTGGCCACTTGTGGTTGTAGTAGATCCCAAATTCAGTCAGAAGTAATTTCATTCTGCCTCCTTTAATTCTCCCCTCTGGATACAATGGTTTTGACGTCGTATCTCATACTGTTTATTACTGTGATCTGCTGTGTTCTGCTCCAGAGGTGGCTGCATTTCAGTGCTGGGTGATCTTTGAGAAGGGTATGTTTTGTGTGATACTTTGAAATGCGCCAGATGCGTAAGCGATTAATCCTGTAAATTGCTTTATCCCACCTTTACTCTCCGTGCTTAATGTCCTTTGGCAGGCTTTGGAATTAGCTGAGCAGTTCACTGCGGAGGACATTCGGAAAGTGGCGATGGCTTTAGTGCTCCAGAACCGGCGCTCTGTCCCCCTGCTCCGGGCCATTTCCTACCATCTGGTACAGAAGCACTTTACCCTCAGCACTAGCGTTCTGGTGGACTTGGCCTTTGCATATGGTAAGTGAGTCCAGCCGTCCCCTGAATACTCAGTCACGTGTCACACCAGCAGTCTTTGCATTGAACTAGGACGCTAGAGCATCGCTACCATGAGGATTCAGGCCTGTCTGAGGAGGACCACTGAGAGTTCTAAGCTCGTACATTCAAGTCCAAGTAACTTTACCCTGTGGGTTGAAATCTCTCTTGACCCTGCTGTGGTAACTGTCGAGTTATTTGGTAATAACACACCCCGAATGGAATTGATTTTCTCAGTTACAACGCGGCCCTTACCAGCACATTCTACGCCCACTGGAATGGGAATACCTGGCGCTCTGCATTCTGAAATGGTGCACATGGGTTTGTTTATGTGATTAGGAAGGCAAAGAAATGACCGTGTTAGCGCTTTGCTCTCAAATGATTTCCATCTTGCCGGCATTTTAAGTACATTGACAACAGCCTGGGGGAAAGGGAATGTTCTCTCCATTACGCAGTTGGTGCAACTGAGGCCCAAAAAGGTTACGTGACATGCCAGAGAGGAAATCGGAGAAAGCTGAGCTAGCAACTGCAAAGTTCCTGCCTCCTGGCCCTTGTCCCCACACCTCTTCCTACTAGTACTTTGATTTGATTGTCAACCTCAGTGTAAGGGTGCTGCTTGCTCTTTTCAAACACAAGGGCCCCATGGGCCTATCTAGGGCTGTCTATGTGACCCTCCCCGGGAAGTTTCACCTGGTGGGCTGGCCCAGCCTTAGTGTGGATAGCGTGAGAACCTCTAGGGGATTTACGCTGCCCCTTGGTATTTGTTATGAGCCTACAGTCAGCCTAGCACCAGGTGTCAAGCGCTCTGCAGCCTTGTCGAATGCAGTGCTCTCTTCCTCGCTGATGGGTACTGACCCAAAGAGCTGCCACAGAAGCGCCTGTACGTCATGCCATGTCTGTCCAGAGATGGGAATGAGTCCGCATCCCTTCTCAACACCGTCGGGGTGATTGAGAGAGGCTGATAGGCTCGGAGCAGAGGCCTGGCCTGGTTCTCCGTATGGTTGTGGCTAAGATTTGATTTCGAGATGGGGAGGGAACAGCATTCACCTAGCGCCTCTTCCTCTCTAGGAATACGGCTTGATACTTTTGCTTGTCTCCCCCGTATGCCTTACCCCCCCAGCCGTCCTACTCCCCCCCTTGCACTGCTCCCACTGGGGTTTCGGCGCTCCCGGCTGACTCCTCCTAAGCAGCTGCTGATTTCTTCTGTCTCTCTAAGGAAAGCTGAATTTCCACCAGACCCACGTCTTCCAGAAGATGGCATCAGACCTGCACACCCGCATGCCCGAGATGGCTCATGGCGATGTGGCGCGCTGCGTCAAGTCCTTCGCTTACCTCAAGTGGCTCAACCTGCCCCTCTTCGAGGCCTTCGCTCAGGTGAGGAGACTTGAGTGGGGAACAAACAAAGCCACTGTTGGGCCCCCCTGCCTCAGTTTCCCCGGCTGTAAGATCGGGGTACCGTTGCTGAGATGTATTTGTAAAGTCGAGAAAGTCTCAGCGGTAGGGTACCAAGCTGATGCCTTGCTCGGTGCTAGCACATGCAGCTCTCTGACTTAGCAAAGTGCTAGGCAGCACGTGTCAGCAAAAACGGC
Organism: Sternotherus odoratus; assembly: GCA_032164245.1. Classification (NCBI taxonomy): domain Eukaryota; kingdom Metazoa; phylum Chordata; order Testudines; family Kinosternidae; genus Sternotherus; species Sternotherus odoratus. Next base: position 219,671,729 of record JAVMKO010000002.1, on the reverse strand, counting down.
TTAAATGTCTTCTGTGCCAGGGGTCTCAGGGTGGGGCACATCACAGCTGGCTTGCTGCAGATGGCTGCCTGGTGAGGATAGGTCTCACCACCCGCCGGATTGGCGGGTAGCGATCGTTCTCATAGCGATCGATTTCTCACATCTCCTTAAGACGCGAGAAATCGATCGCCCGCGGCGCCCCCGTCAACTCCTGTAACTCCAACTTGTCGCAAGGCGCAAACTGGAGTCGACGGGGGAGCGCGCTGCCGACTGCCGCCGCCGCCATGAGGACGGCAGGTAAGTCGACTGAAGATACGCCGGCTTCAGCTACGTTATTATTACGTCAATCCACCCCCCTGGACCGGCCCTGAGAGGGGATCATTGAGGGGAGCCCTGGACTGCTTGGCAGCTAACCTCAGCTCAGCCCTGACTATCCTGTCTGGACCTCTGTTTCCTCATCTGACAGCTGGAGCATTCTGCCTGTCTCAGTTTATGCTTACGCCCCCGTCTCTTTGTGCTCCTTGAATAGAGTGGTGCATGCTAATTCCAAACCCTTGACAGGTTGATAGGGGCCACTTGGCTTCTTTCTGCCCTGCAGGGCCGGGCCGTCCTTGGGTTGGATTCTGTAAGCATCGGGGTCAGTGTTTGCTCTGGAGCCGTTCGGGTCTCCACTCACCCCTTCCCCTCTCTGGTTTCCAGTATACCCTGGACAATGGCGACAGAGTCACCGTGCAGCAGCTGTGCAACATCGTCCTGTCTTTCGCCCGCCTGAACTTCCAGCCCAGCGGCAGCGAGAACTTCTATAACATGGTATCGTTCCTCGCCCCTCCCATCCCCCGCCATGCCCCTCAGGCGACAGCAGAACCAAAGCCGGGTGTGCCAGGGCTGCAGATCTCCTGAAGGGCATCTGCGCTGGCAGATTTAGGGGTGCCCGGAAGATCTCCAGCTCTGACAGCCCGCAGCCACACACCCGTCTCCCAGAACACATGCATGATCTGTCCAAACCCAGGGGCACCGCAGGACATCTGGAGTAAGGGCTCAGTGAAGTCCTTGGATTGGAGCTGTTGACAACAGGAAGCAGGGCCCCGGTGCTCGCTCCATCCCGCTGCATGTGGCAAAGGGCCAGGCGCTGTGTTTTCAGTCCAGCATTGAATTGGAAGCCCCACACTATGGATGATGGGACAGGGTAAAACCATTGTCAGGAAAGCGGGGACTGAGAGAGGCAAGGGAAAAGCCCCACCCCACCCCCAAAAGACACCCCCTTCCCTTCAGTCGCTTGCTGAGACGTGACAGGCAGGTAGACCATAACCCTCCCCCGACTATGCCATCCTGAGGCAGGTGGCTGGGAAGGAGAATGGTTCTCCTTGCTGCCTGTCCTGGTGACCGGTGTTTTCTAATAAACCCAGAGACGATAGGCACACAATCGCTTAATGCAATGGGGATGTGACATCCCTCCAGAGGTGCACATCTGGCTTTGGGGGACTGGAGCTTTTACTGTCTTGCTGTCCCCCCCTACTAGTGAGGGGAAAGACCAGGCCCCAGTGCCTGTGTGTCACCTGCCGGTCTCTGGCGTGCCGTGCTTTGCCTGGTACGTCTGCCTGTGCCCTTCGGAGCTGGGACGGAGGGGTGGGGGCAGCACGGTGCCTCAAGCCAGGCAGGGGGACGGGGTGCAGCAACGGATGATCATAGCCACATTGTGAGCAAGAGCTAATCTAACCCCGAGATAATCTAACCCAGCTCTGGCTAATCTAACCCCGAGATAATCTAACCCAGCTCTGGCTAATCTAACCCCGAGATAATCTAACCCAGCTCTGGCTAATCTAACCCCGAGATAATCTAACCCAGCTCTGGCTAATCTAACCCCGAGATAATCTAACCCAGCTCTGGCTAATCTAACCCCGAGATAATCTAACCCAGCTCTGGCTAATCTAACCCTGAGATAATCTAACCCCAAGATAATTTATCCCTGAGCTAATCTAACCCAGCTCTGGCTAATCTAACCCCAAAATAATCTGGCCCAGCTCTGGCTAATCTAACCCCGAGCTAATCTACCCCATCTCTCTGGCTAGTCTAACCAGGTCCTAGGTGCACCAGGAGAACTGGTTACTCGGAGGCAGTAGTATAGGTTTTAGGCCACATGTTCTCTACCTGTTCACACGAAGCGGGCAGGAGCTCAGCTACCTCCTAGTCCCCTCACCTCTGCAGCCAATGGCCTGATGTTAGCACCTCATCCCAGAGGGTGCAGAGCTGAGTTGAATCTGCTCAGGTTTGAGCCGGAGGTTTCAGCGAGTCTTGGCATCTCTGACCTGATGCTTAGATCATTAAGCCACCCTGTAGCAAAGCTGCTGCCTCAACGCAGCCCCTCCTGGCTGGAGGTGGCATTGCAGCACCTTCGTCTCCATTTCCCCCACTGTCCTTTGGCCTGCTCTGGCCAGTGCTGAGCTGTAAGATACCAAAGCAACTAGCTCCCTTGAGCCAAAGTGCAGGGATGGGCCGAGGTCCATAGTTCCAGGAGTCCTCTGGCCTGTTCCGCTCCCCATTCCCTTCCATATTCACTTACCGGCCTCTGCTTGGTCTTCCTGGGGCCACTCACCCTTTCAGGATCTCTCTCCAGGGCAAGGGGGAGTCACAGTGACAGGGCAGTGCCTGGGGCAGCCATGTTAAGGTCTGTTATAAAGAGGATGCTGATCGCAAAAGCAGGAGAAGATGTAAATGGGCTTAATCGTCAATGAAGCAGATACTTCCTAGCTCTGGAGAGGCCAGGTTTCCAGGGGAGTTTGTGGAATGCCTGTCAATAGAGGATTTGAGAACAGGCTGGACAAACGCCGGTCAGGAGGGGTTTGGGTTTACTTGGTCCTGCCTCAGTGCAGAGGGCTGAACTAGCCGCCCTCTTGAGGTCCCTTCCAGCCCTTCGTTTATGGGAGTCTATGGAAGCCTCTGCCTATAAAACCCCTGTATCATGGTAAGAGGCCCCGCGGTGATGGAGCTGCCTGGCTGCTTGCTGCGAACCCAGAGGGACATCCTAGCAGCATGCACTGATCCAGGCGTGACGCTTGGCACCCCACTGCCGCTGGGGAGGGCTTGCAAGGCTTCTCGTCCCGTTCCTTCCTGGGCGAAGGCTGTGTCCTTCACACGTGTGGCCTTGAAGCATCCCCCCGGCCCTCGGTGTGGTCTGGTTCACAAAAAACCGAGGTGATCCAGTTGTCGTGAGTTTGTGGCCCGTCAGAGAGCAGCAAGCGTACGACGAGTGTGGTGTGGGCCGCCTCTGTAGTAGCAACCCTACAGTAACAAACCCTCCAGAGCAGGTACCATTCAGAGCGAGTCTTGCTGGGCAACCCTCGTTCACATTGCCGAAGAACCAAAAATGAGAAAAATCCCTCCGCTGCAAATCGCCTCTCCGCTGGGAGGAGCATTTCTCTAGCTAAGCAGTCTCACCCTAGCGGTGCTCAGGCCAAGCCACCCAAGTATCGGTCCAGTGGCCTCTGGATTCCTGGCAGAGCTAGGAAGACCCAGCCCAGGGAACCCACCTGACAGCTTGTGCCCTTCCTTCCCCAGGTCCACCAGAAGCTTGGTGATCAACTGGGCATCCTGGACCAGCACTTGCTGACAGACCTGGTGTGGTCACTGTGTGTGCTGCAGCAGGCAAAGACGCCCTACCTGCAAAGAGTGCTGGCCCCCGAGTTTTATAGCCAGTTTCTAGGTAAATGTACATGTGTCAAGGACTTGGGGTGTGCCGGCATCTCCCAGTGGGATGGGGGGAGGGGGGAGCCTGACGGCTCAAGGGATTGGGAATGGGAATCGCGCCTTTGTCCTCCAGGTTGTCAGTTCCCATCTGGCCCAGGGGATGGTCATTGCCCATCCCAGGATGGGAGAGATGAATGTCGTCTCAGTTCAGTACCAGTGGGGTGTCATGTCTGAAATGCACCACCAGGTGGCCCCCTTGTAACAGTCTCAGCACAGAGGTGAAGGTATCTCAGTGTCCCCACCCTACGGGGTCTGTCCAGGCCACAGGTGAGGCGCACAGCTCGGATGTGAGGAGCTGGCCTCACTGCTGCCTGTTATAACCTCCAGGACAGTCCTAAAGTGGCTGGAAGAGAGTCCTGGGGGTTCCACTTCTTTGGGAAGCACATCAAAGCTCTGATGTCTTCCCAAAGAATCTATTGATTTGTGGCACCCCATCTATTCGGCATTGGTGAGGCCTCATCTGGAGCACTGTGTCCAGTTTTGGGGCCCACACTACAAGAAGGATGTGGAAAAATTGGAAAGAGTCCAGAGAAGGGCAACAAAAATGATTAGAGGCCTGGAGCGCATGACTTATGAGGAGAGGCTGAGGGAATTGGGATTGTTTAGTCTGCAGAGGAGAAGACTGAGGGGAGATTTGATAGCTGCTTTCAACTACCTGAAAGGGGGTTCCAAAGAGGATGGATCTAGACTGTTCTCAGTGGTGGCAAATGACAGAACAAGGAGTAATGGTCTCAAGTTGCAGGGGGGGAGGTTTAGGTTGGATATTAGGAAAAACTACTTCACTAGGAGGGTGGTGAAGCACTGGAATGGGTTATCTAGGGAGGTGGGGGAATCTCCTTCCTTAGAGGTTTTTAAGGTCAGGCTTGACAAAGCCCTGGCTGGGATGATTTAGTTGGGGATTGGTCCTGCTTTGAGCAGGGGGTTGGACTAGATCCCCCCTGAGGTCCCTTCCGATCCTGATATTCTATGATTCCATGTCTCCTTCTGATGCACTTTAACTGCCCACCCCCTTGGCCGTCTCAGCCCTGGGCACGCTGGTGCTGTGTATTTCCTGATGTGGGTAACTCTTCACCCAGGACTGGTTTCACACCACCAGCCTTGGATTTTTGACTTGTCCTGGAAGTGGGAGTCTGAGCACAGCTCTGTAGTGTGAACAGCCTAGTTGGCTGCTCTGTCCTGCACCCCCCCACCCGTTCCCACTGAATCCTGCAGTCTGGGAAGGACGTACAGGTCTGACAGGGCCAGTGCAGAATGGTGACGGTCTAGAATCTGCAGCCTTGTCAAATTCAGGACTTGCCTCTCCCTGGTGGGTTCTGGCCCAGCCGGCTGCCACAGCAACACCTGTAGTTCATGGGCCCCGCGTCCCACTCATTGGACCCTGGGGATAAAACCGTGCAACAGACACCTAGCCTCTGGGAGGTTTGCAGCGCCGCTCGGGGGGGGGGGGGAGGGGAGGGATCATATTTGTTCTGCCAGCTCAACAGTCTGAACGGCCCTGATCCACTCTCAGCATTAGCAATGGCCTCTAGTTAGAAGAGCCACTTCCGGAGGCAGGGGCGTCCATCTAGCAGGGTGACGTCCTTTGTGCGGTGCTGCCCGGGGGGTTCCCGTGTGGTGCTGAGGGGACTCCCTCCTGGGGTAACTCTGGCCGGGTGCGCTTGGGTCTGTGTGCTCACGTCTCTGGAGCTCAGAGCTTCTCCCGACGTGGAGACTCACGGGGCAGCGATAACACCTGTGCCATACCAGTGCCACTGAATCGCAGCTGGGCAGGGGGATCTTACCCACAGGGCCCCTGTACCAGGCAGGGCGCGGGGCCCTTCCTTGCGCTCCTGGGGGGTCTCTCTCAAAGCTCCTCTCTCAGACTTGATGCTGCCAAAGCTGCAACTGCCCAGTCCCTGGAGCTCGGGCGCCAGGTACCCCCTGCAAGGTCCTGAGCGTTCGTTGCAGTCAGTGGGGGTGTTCCACACCTGTTCTAATCCTCCTCACAGGACACAGCGCTGGAGGGGACCTGCTATCACAGGCAAGCTCCAGCATCACGGTGAGCCCTGCAGGATCGGGTCCTGCGTGGCAGATGTGGGGCTAGAGCCCACAAGCCCCGAGTCCTGCTATGAAGGGGACTGAGTTGAACTTCTAGGAGATCTGAGGGGCTGAGCCCTTGGGCCGGGTCTTCACTGCTGCCCTTCTTATCCATCAGCCGACCCGACGCCCAGAGGACAGAACTACCGGCTCAAGCTGATGCACATCAACGCTGCCGCCCGGCTGGAGTGCCCGGGCTACCAGGGGCCCTTCCTTCCGCCAGAGTTCCTGAGTGCCACGGAGCCCCCGGGGGACAGGAAGGTGACTCCGCTGCAGAGCGGCCTGCAGGAGGTGCTGAATGAGCTGGCCATAGACGAGGTCAACAGGCGGTTCAGCGTGCACACCGTTTATGGCTGCCAGCTCGGTGAGTGTGTTCGTGAGAGCCCAGGGCCCCCTCGCCCTGCCAGTGCACCCCACTCCTGACGTGTGCGTCAGTCTGACGGGGACCCCTCCCAGTGCACCCCACTCCTGACATGTGCGTCAGTCTGACGGGGACCCCTCCCAGTGCACCCCACTCCTGACGTGTTCGTGAGAGCCCAGGGCCCCCTCGCCCTGCCAGTGCACCCCACTCCTGATGTGTGCGTCAGTCTGAGGGCCCCCCTCCCAGTGCACCCCACTCCTGACGTGTGCGTCAGTCTGACGGGGACCCCTCCCAGTGCACCCCACTCCTGACGTGTGCGTCAGTCTGACGGGGACCCCTCCCAGTGCACCCCACTCCTGACGTGTGCGTCAGTCTGACGGGGACCCCTCCCAGTGCACCCCACTCCTGACGTGTTCGTGAGAGCCCAGGGCCCCCTTGCCTTGCCAGTGCACCCCACTCCTGACGTGTGCGTCAGTCTGAGGGGCCCCCTCGCCCTGCCAGTTCACCCCATGTGCGTCAGTCTGAGGAGCCCCCTCGCCCTCCCAGTGCACCCCACTCCTGACGTGTGCGTCAGTCTGAGGGGCCCCCTCGCCCTCCCAGTGCACCCCACTCCTGACGTGTGCGTCGGTCTGACTGGGACCCTCCCAGTTCACCCCACTCCTGACGTGTGCGTCAGTCTGACGGGGCCCCTCCCAGTGCACCCCACTCCTGACGTGTGTGTCAATCTGACAGGCCCCCTGCCAGTGCACCCCACTCCTGACGTGTGCGTCAGTCTGACAGGCCCCCTCCCAGTGCGCCCCACTCCTGACGTGTGCCTCAGTCTGACGGGGCCCCCTCGCCCTGCCAGTGCACCCCACTCCTGACCCCCAGCACCCTCTGCTATTCCAGTACTGAGCAGAAACAGCTAATGGGGCCCAGACGTCTTGGCTTTGTGAGCCCAGTGCACACGACCTTTCTATCCCCTGGCTCCAGGGGGGGCCGGCTCTGTCCTGCCGTGCTCCCCAGGTCCAGGGCTCTGGATCACTGGGGGGGTGTTAGCCGGGGGCGGAACACACTGGTTCTCAACCAGGATGCGACAAGGCAGGTGGAAAACTGTCTCCCCTCTGGTTCGGCCAGATCAGCCCGTGTCCCAGCCTGCGGAGCTGCTGGGCTGACCTTAGAGAGGAGACGCCCCACCCCCCAGACCCACTGTGGGAACAGCAGCTGCCAGGGCCACCCAGAACTCGGCGGCTTCCCCCCCCTGCCCTGCAGCCCTGTCAAATTCAGGACTCGTCTTCTCCCTGGTGGGCTCTGGCCCAGCCGGCTGCCACAGCAACACCTGTAGTTCATGGGCCCCGCGTCCCACTCATTGGACCCTGCTGCAGACCCCCGCCGGGAGCTAGGAGAGGAGGCTGTTGTGTGGGAGTGCAGCTCCCCGCCATCCCCAGAGAGCACAAGACACCGCGGAGGGGCCCTGCTGGCCGCGCCGCCATTGGCTAGCCAATCAAAGCCCAAATGCAGCTCTGTCGGGGGGTAGGTTGGTAGCAGGGCAGGTGCTAGGTGGCGGGTGCTACCCCGGCTGGCCGGTTAGTGTCACCGACGGGCCCAGGCATCGTCAGGTCTCCCGGGGATGTGGCCCCATAGGACGACTGAGGCGAATCAGGAGCCAGGCAGGCCCCAGGAGTCCCTGTGGTTTCCCCTCTCCTGTGTAGATGCCGAGATGATTCTGGACAGCAACAACCAGCTTCTCCCCATAAAGGACTTTGCTGCCCCCTACCTACTCCAATCAGAAGGGACAAAACCCCTGCCCCCTGGCGCCAGGAGGTGAGTGCTTCGCCACGCCCGAGATTAGGCCCCGCTGCTGCCCTATCCGCCAGGGCGGAGGGGTCTCAGTCCACCCCAGCCCCGTGGGAGTGAGGCGGGGAAGGCTGCGGTGTGGGTGTGGGTGCAGGCTCGGGATGAGGCGAGATGTTCCCGCGCTTGCGGCGATGAAGGCGGGCGGGTGCATTAACTCCCTGGCAGCCGAGCCCGGCAGCTCACGGCACCGACCCGCTGCCAGCAGCAGCTGCATCGCAACCACTGAAACTCGGGCAAAGGGAGTTGGGCCCTGTGAGCAGAGCCCATCAGAGCTGCTGGGGCAGAAGGCACCTTCCTCAAGCTGCCTGGCTCCTCCGAGTACCCCCCCCACCACCACCACCTCCCTAGAAGTGCCCACGGACACGCGGGATACACGTGGATCGGGATAACCAGCATCTTCCTCTAAACCAGGGGTCTCAAACTCAAATGACCATGAGGACTAGTGCACTGGCCCGAGGGCCGCATCACTGACACACACCCCGCCCTTGCTGCCCCGGCTCTGCCCCAACTCCACCCCTTCCATGAGGACTAGTGCACTGGCCCGAGGGCCGCACCACTGACACACACCCCGCCCTTGCTGCCCCGGCTGTGCCCCCACTCCACCCCTTCCAAGAGGTCCCACCCCTGCCCCACCTCCTCCTCTGAGCACGCAGCTCCCCATTCCCTCCTGGAAAGCGCTAGGCACCACCAACAGCTGTTTGGCAAACAAAGCAAGAGCAATCTAGGAAGTCCAGAGCTAGAAACACGCGCGGCCCAGCCAGGCAGCAGAGAAGCCTCCACTTCTGGCCCCTCCCTCCTGCAAACTGCTATGGGGGGGGGGGACAGGAAGCCTGGCGGGCTGCAGGGAAGGGCTTCGCGGGCCGCATGTTTGAGACCCCTGCTCTAAACGTTCCCTTACCCGGCCACTGGGAAAGACGTTCATCTGGGGATCGTGGGGGACCCGTCGCCCTCTCCCCTGCTCAGGCTGGAATGAGCGTGCCCCCCCGCTCACGGCCGCACTCAGCCCCGGCGGCTGGGAGCAGAACCACTGGTTAGGGAAGGGGCAGGGGGTGTATGGGAAGATGCTGATGCTAATTGGTCCCTAACCAGCGAGGCTCTTTTTCTTTCTCCTTATTAACCTGCTTGGGCCTTCGAGGTTCAGCACCCCAGGGCTCGGCAGCAGCATGGACGCAGAGACTAGAACTTACGAAGCCCTTCTCCGGTTAGTGGCTGGCTCGATCTCGGCCTAGTGCCAGCTGGAGGAGCAGCGGCCCCAGAATTGGCCATGGTAACCGGCCCTCCTCAGGCTCACCAGAGGCCGTGGGGTCTAAGCTGCCCTCTCGCATTGTTGGTGGACTTCTTCTGTGGTTAAATGATTCTAGCCCCTTTCCCCAGCATCCATATTCACACACACGTCAAACCAACCACAGGGCTGAGGACTCTCCTGGGCCTAGTCCTTGGGGCTGTACATGCTCAGAGCAGGACCCCCTGATCTCTCCAACCCTGACCCCTGGCACTGCTGCTCCCGACCCCAAACGTGCAGCCCCACACAACTGAGCAGGCCCCCTATGGTGCTCCTGTTACCATCCTGTGAAGCGTTAGGTATTGGTGACTGCTGCATGCAGGATAATGGACGCCAGTCGGTGGGCCAGGGGTCCGATCCAGCGTGCCGGCGCTTGTGCCCTGTCCGATCCAGAGCACTCAGCAGTTGCAGCTGGGTAGAGCGGCTCCTCTTAGCATTACCAGGTGCTTGTTCCTTTGGAGCCAGAGCCAGCAAAGCGTCCGGCCCACAGAGCCCGGGGTGTGATACATTTGAGCGTGCGCCCATTCAGCGTGCCTCTCTCCCGCAGGGTCGCTTTCCTGAGGTGGGAGTTCCCAAACTTCAGCAGCAGAAGCAAGGACCTGCTAGGCCGCTTCATTATGGCCCGCCGGCACGTGCAAGCCGCCGGGTTCTTGATCGTGGATGTGAGTAGCCAGCGAGGGCCAATGCCTTCTCCCCCTGCCCCCGATACCAGAGTGATCGGGGCTCGACCTCGGGAGCCCAATAAACATGGCTGGGAGCCCGTCCAGTCTCCTCCTCCCCTTGGGTCTCACGCTGAGACTCCCAAGGGCTGTAGCTTTGCTCCGCATGGTTCTTGAGGCAGCGAGGGAGGGGGGATCTGTTTCCAAGCTGAGGCTGCCTCCTGTATCCCCTCCCCCCTCTGCAATGCTCTGTGCTAACACCACGCTCCCGGAGGAGAGCCAGGGGGTCTCGTGCTAGCAGGGTTGGGCATGATGGAAGAATAGTCCTAAGGGCCCCTCTGGCAGTGCCTGGAGGATTCCTGGGCAGGCTGAGGGTTGTGACCCTTTAGACACCCCACCGCAGGGACCACTTCCCTTTTGGGGGCTGGGGTGCATCACCTGGCCGATGCACCCCTGCCACTCGCCACCAGGGCAGAGCAAGCTGGCTCCACAGCGCGGCCCAGCCCCGAGAGAGATCGGCACGGCCGCCCCATGGTCCGTCCTGACCCTGCTCCCCTCCCCCTCCCGCTGCAGGTTCCCTACTACGAGTTTCTGGGGCTGAAATTGGAGTGGCAGAAGGCAGCCTACCTCAAGGACAAAATGAGCAAAGCTGTGGGGGCAGAACTGGCTAAATGAACCCCGAACCTGTCGGAGGATGGACTCCAGTGTTCGCATCCGGCAGGAGAGAGAGAGATTACCTCAGTCCCCAGGAGTGCAGCTGCTGCCGTGACCGGGCGTTGTGCTCCCTGGGGTGGGGAGGAGGGGGAGGCAGGTGTGGGTAGTGGTGTGTATATAAATATGTGTTGCAATAAATTCCCTCTTAAACAGGCCAGCTTGCACGGGGCACCGCCGCCCCACTGCACGTTCACCAGTGCCGTGGGGCGTGCGTCACAGCCTGCATGCCCGGCTAGCTCTCGGGCTGCTCCCCACGCATGCAGGGGGCTTGTGAAGGGGGCGGCGGGGGGTCACTTTCCAGTCCCTGCACACCAGCAGAGCCCCAGGGGACCTGGAAGAGCAGGTTATGAGCTTGCAGGAGGGGCCTGGCTCCATGGGAGCTCCCGAGGCTGGTGTGGCTGCTTGTCCCTGGAGTTGGTGGGAGCAGCACCACCGCTTGGACCAGAGGCCACGGGGAGGGGCACGGGGACACTGAAGAGCCCCTGTCTCTCCCGTCTGACTGGAGGCCTGTTCCGCTCGCTGGAGGAGGCTGTCCAGACCCCTCTGCCCTCGCAGCACTGACCGGGTGACGGTGAACAATGGAAGCAGAAGCTGTTTGCACCCAGTTTGACCGCTGGGCTTTCTCCCTTGCTGCCCTCCAGCTCGGAGGAACACGGGGTCCCCCCCCCAGGCTCTCAGCAGCTGTGAATTTACCTGCTGGGCTGCTGTTAATGGCTTATCCTAAACACTGAGTACATTACAAGGAGACCTAAAGCCCCTGGCTGGAGGGGAGTCGTATAGCACCTTCCATGTTACACTCTCATGGCTTTATGCGGGTTAACTAGGCCTTATCTCCCCTGAGGTAAACCAGCACAGCAGTGAAGTGACTTGCAAGTCAAGGGCAGGAGCTAGGATTCGAACCCAGGCTTCCCAACCCATGAGCTGCTCTAGTTCCTAACCTCGCAAGCAGGGGAAAGCCCTGAAGATCATCAGCTGAGCAGGGTGGGCTTCCAGTGATGCTTTCCCTTGCTGGAAGCTCTTTTCAGCCAAGACCATGGCATGCAGCGGACGTGGGTCTTCTTCACACAGCTGTGACAAGGTCTCTGCCTGCCCCAGGCGGCAGCCGTGGGTTTGTGGGGATAGGAGCCACGTGCCCTCGGGGGCGTCCGCGTGGCCTACCCCAGTCCGCCGGGGGGAGGGGAGGCTCTTCTAAACAATCTGAGGATCGGTAGCTTGCACGGAGCCAGTGTGCCGCAGGAGAGATACCCGCAGGAATGTTGTATTGGGGCTGGCCGGTCAGGGCTCGTGATTAGCGGGAGATCAGACCTCTGAGGCGGCCCCTTGCCTCTTTCCGGGAGTATCCCAGCACACGTGGCTTTCATCCCTCTGCGGCAGGTTTTGTCGTGTGGCTCAGGTGGTCATTCAGATCCCCTGGAATTTTCCACCAGGGAAGAGCTGTGGCCCCCCCGTGACCTGGCCAGATCCCGTGCTCCCAGGTGCCTGCGGGGGGATGTGTGACAATAGATCTGAGCTGGAATGAACCAAGCAGCCCGTGGAGTTGTGAGAGATTGGGGGGGGGGAAGGGGTTACACTTCAGTGTAGGGGGTGGGGAGCAGCAGCCAGGGGTGTGATTGCTCCCCAGTCTCACCTATCACAGCTGCTGCAGAAGGTGGCCTTAGGGGCGGGCTCTTCTGAATCCAAAGAAATAGCAAACCAGCCGGTCTCTTTGGAGGGGCTTATATAACCTCGCCTGCTTCCTGGGGTCCGGGAGCTGCTGAGCAGCAGGGCCCGGCACTTGCTTTCCAGCCGACTGCACGTCAGCACCTCTCTCTCCCCCTCCCCTGCGTTCACATCCAGATCCCTTCCCTTGCTGTTGGGTTGGACCAGCGCCGAGTGTGGCCTGCATGTTTGCTCCGGCGTCCCATCCCAATAAACCCCCGTTCACTCGCCCGGGGGCTGAACGCAGAGCTCGCACCAATAGCCCACCGCCAGCCTGCAGCAGGAACCGCCTCGCGGTCAGGGCCGTGAGAGGAGCCCGGTTTACCAAGCCACCGTGCCAGGGGAGATTTGCAGGGACCCTGGGCTGGGAACATTTCCAATGTGCTCAGGTCAGCTGAGCCGAGAGGGATTTGTCCATGTGGTTTGGCCAAGCGAATAGGTTCTGCCGGAGCATTTCCCCCTGCCCCTGGGAGCCGGTTCGTGGCGTGGATGGCTCTAAATGTCCTTCATGTCCAATCGCAGCATTGCTGATGGTAACCTCAGTGCTCCAGGCCTGCCCAGGCTGCCCCGTGGGGGTGTCTCTGGGACCAGTCCAGCACGTTGTCACTTCCAGTGGAAACGGGGTCTGTATAACCAGCCCCGGCTCCTTTCTTCCCGCTCTCTGCTGTGTGCATTGCTCTGTCAGTCACACGCTACATCCCCTGCTGAGCCACTCCGGGGCAGCTGTCTGGATTTTCCCACCAGGTACAGGCGCGCGGCACGTGGTAGGGGCCGATGCACAACCATGGGCCAAATGCTGCTGTGCGGCGGTGGCCGAAGCTGAGGAGTGATGCACCAAGCGGTGTTGTGGAGGCAGCCTCAGGGCTTTGGAGGTGGGTGATGTTTATCCATGGGGCCAGTGAAGGGCTGTCACCGGCAGCCTCCCTCTCCCGGCTTCCTCCACAATGCCGCAAGCACTAGGACATGCCCGCCCTGGGGTTGGCAAGTGGATTCAACGAGAGCCCATTAAAAGCCAGTGCAAAGCTAGTGCAGTTAGACAACGCCCCCCAGCGCTGCGTTCCAGAAGGAAAGGCCTTAGCCTGCCATGGCAGCTACCGGGGGAGTAGCGGCACCTCTTGTTTGGGGGGGGGGGGTAGGGCAGCGAGTAGCGGGTGGAAGGTTGCTCTGGCGCAATGAGGAACGATGGAGAAACCACAGGGAAGAGCTAGGCCTGGTGGGCCCCACGGGGCTGGCGTGAGTCAGGGACATGGGGAGCTGCAGCACCAGGAGGTGACCTCATTTAAGACGCTGAAGGGAAGAGACGTGAGACGCTAGAGTGAGTGAGTGTTTGAACACAGGGGTCCAGGCACAACCCCAGCTAAGGAAGGGGGGAGCCCTGACGAGGAATCTACCTACCAGACTGGCCACCCGTTCCCCTGGGGGTCTCTGTGGATCGAGGCTTGAGGCCAGCCTGCCGTGCTCAGGGGGGCTCGACACCCGCTGAGATCAACTGAAGAGAGGTTGGGCTGGTTCGATTTGACCCACAATGTCCCGTTTCTACACGACCCCTCTGCTGAGGAGAAATCGCGCCCTGGGTTTCTTTTGAAAGCCCACAGGAAACGGGGCATTTTAAACTTAAAACAACCAAACGTTCCCCTGACCCTTTGGCCCCCCAAATACCACAGCTCGGGAGGTGAACACCAGGTCACGCTACAGCAGGGGGCGCCAACCTTCCTCGCCAACGCCCACCGCACCGAGCCAATGGGAACCGCCTCGGATCCAGTCGCCGCGTTCCACTGAGTGCTGAAAATGGTTCTCCCCGATGGTGATCCATGGTGCTCCCCGACATCCAGTTCCACTCCGTGCCATGACCCCCATCCCTCTTCAGAGACCCTGCTCACAAGAGCCCCTTATGGACATAAACAGGCTCATTGCTTCAGGCAGGAGTCACGGAGGAGGGTCCAACAGCCAGTGCTCCTTAGTGGCACGAACCGCCGGCCTGGATTCTGCAGGTCTGGTGTGGAAGCAACCCCACCCTAGGGCTCTTCGGCCTGGATCCCGCACTGCAGAGGCGCTGTGAAGAGAGAGGTTGTAAAAGAGCCAAGGAACAATGGCTGGAGCTCTGGGTCCCACCAGGGAAGCCGGCGTGCCGGACAAGAGCGCTCCATTTGCTGCAGTTCCCTCATGGGTGCAATTCAGCACGCTTCCAAAATGGCCGAGGCTACCGCCAGCCCCCGTGGGAGTCGGGAGCCTTGATCCTCCGCTAGATACAATGGTGTAAAATAGACTCGTCATCTGTGCTCCCTGCCCACGCTTACAAAGGGGGCAGCCGGCTAGAGCGACCAGACAGCAAGTGTGAAAAATCAGGACGGGGGTGAGGGGTAATAGGCGACAATATAAGAAAAAGACCCAAAAATCAGGACTGTCCCTATAAAATCAGGACAGGGCGTCACCCTAGAGCTGGCCAAGTTCAGTGGGTCCACGTGCCTGGTAAAGTTGCCCCCTTTCATTACAACCGAGTCTCCCGCTTGCTGGCCCTGCACTTTCTCAAGGGGAAGCCCTGCTGGGAGGAGCTGGTCGTTCCCAGTGCACAAGGAGACCGCAATTATTAAAAGAACAAACCCTTTTGTGCCCCCAGCCTGTATCCCAAAGACACCGGCCGGGGCCCCGACCTGCTTATTCCTCTCCAGCTCCCCTGTCACGAGGGCGTGCACAAAGGAGAGCTGTGCCCCGGGCTCTGGTTTAGGAAGGCTTTGGCTGCAGCCCTTCCCCAGAGGCGGTTCAAATGCAACAAGGGGCCTCCGGAAAGCCAGGCACTTCTGGAAAACGGGGCCAGTCCTGGAGGCCCGAGCTGGGCTCAGCCCGTTTCGTGGCCGGCCATAAAAATTCTGCAGCGTCAATTCCACCCCCTGTCACACCCCTTGTGCCGCCCCCTTGTCTTGGGGTCCTGCCCCTCGCTGTCAGTGCAAAGGGCTGACTAAGGGTGCTGCTCCGCTGCATCTGGCCCTCCCTCCGACGGCCAGACGCTGGGCTGGGCCGACGGGGATGGACCACTCAGTGATTGCCCTGTTCTGTTCAATGATGGGGCCGAGGCGCCGGCTGTGGATTAAACCGGGATCTGGGGCAGCGATGAATAAACAGCCCCTCGCTGCGTCCGAAGAGCCCAGCCGTGCAGTGCCTGTGGGATCTAGGTCAGGGCCCTGCTCCAGTGTAGTCGGTAGCAACCTAGACCGAGGGGATGGCAGCCGGGCTGGTGCAGCTCCGTGGGGATGCCAGAGAGCATGGGGAACGGCGCGCAGTGTAGGGAACTCACCAGCACCACACCACGTACAAGCCACTGGAACGCACCCAAGGTGAGCGCCCTCGGGAAGGGCCCCTTTAAACCACAGCTGGTTGCTGCTGTCAGCTACAATCCCAGGACTAGGACCTGTTGTGAGCGGCCCGGTGGACCTGCCCGCTGTGCGTGCAGCCCGGGTGGAAGGGCTGGTTTGGCTGCACGGAGAAGGGGCCGGAGAACAATGCATGGCCAGTGGGTGTTTTAATCCATGGGCGGCGGGCGGCACCAGAACAGGGCATGGGGATCACTGTGACCACCATCGTAGCTACACACGAGGACCCGGAGGAAACTGACTCACCCCGGATGATACAGCGAGTCAGTCCAGTGCGGGGGCACTAAACCACAGAGAGAGGAGGAGAGCGGCTCAAGCCAGCGGGCCAGAGCTTGGAGCTTTGCTCATTTGCGCCAGCTAAGGCTCTGTCCGGGTGCATTAGAAATGAAGATGCAGCAGAGGCCTGTGGATTATCCCGTTGCACAAGAGCAAGGTGTCTAAATTCAGCCCGTGTCATGGAAAGGGCTTCCGCTCTCTGTGTTCACCTGTGGAACTCACTGCAGCAGGCTGTTACTGAGGCAAGTGAGGCATCTAAGAGCTCACAGAACCCTCCCCCCCCTCCACAGCTCAGGATTGCAACCGAGTTGCCTCAGAGCTGGGGCCCCGGCTCTCCTTCATTTCTCTTCCAGCTGACTGGGTTTGTAGAATCGTCTGTTCCTCCAACCCCAAGAGTCTCAGGGGGGCCCCAACCCTTCCTCATTACGCCATCCTGTGCCTCAGTTTCCCCATCTGCAATTTAGGTGCCGTGGTGCATGCTCATCTTTGTAAAACACTGGGAGTGCTCAGGGGATGGGGGGGAGGTAGAAGAAGCCCAGCGGGACTGGCTGTCCCCGTTGTTATTGCCCCGGCAAGACACACAACTCGAGGGCATGGCTCTGTCTGTCTCCGTGGGCACAATCCTACGGCTCTGGGTGAAAATCAGAAACTGGAAACACCCCGTTTCCATGGAAATCAGGCCCTCGGGGGCCCATTGGGTGCTGCGAAGGTGCTGCCAGCAGCAACCACCCCAGTCAGGGCTCATGTAGGCTGAGCTCTGCGGCATCCAACTTTTTCAGTGCAAATAGGGGCGCAGCTGGGGGGGCCAGGGGCCCAGCTGGGGTGGGCTGGCTGGAGCTGGGGGGCCAGGGGCCCAACTGGGGGGCAGGGGGCTGCAGTTGCAGGCCAGGGGCCCAACTGGGAGCAGGCTGGCTGGAGTTGGGGGCCAGGGACCCAGCTGGGGGGGGGCTGGTTGAAGTTGGGGGGTTAGAGGCCCAGCTAGGGAGGGGGATGGCTGAAGTTGGGGGCGAGTGGCCCGTCTGAAGGGGGCTGCAGTGAGGAGGGTGGCTGGGGGAGTGAGGGGCCCTGTTGGGATGGGGGGGTGACTCTATCTTCTCTACTGTTTATGCTCTTCAGAGGGTTTGTCTGGGGGAAGCTCACACTCCCATCCCCTCCCGTGAGCCCCGGCTGGGTCAGGATTCCCAGCACGCAGAGAGGGAAACCGAGTCACAGAGCAGGGAGGTGACTTTCCATAGCCCCATGGGGCTCGCTCTCAGAGCTGGCATTCGATGCCAGGCCCCGCCTGGCTCCCAGTCCCATGCTCCAACCGCTAGGCCCCACTGCCTTGTGAGAGACCCATGAGCCAGCCTGTAGCCAGGGACCCCTAAAGCACCGTCCTCAGCAGGGAGACCGGAGCCCACACGGCTGGAGCAGCGGTGATCTCACAGGGCCCAGGGAACGCGCCCAGCCTGGACCTTTCCAGGAGGAGAAATCCAGCCCATTTGCCTCCCCTCTGCTGAGCTCCGGGCCAGGGGAAGGGAAGGGACCTGAGACAGCGTAACGGCCTCCCCCTGGCCCTTTGCAGAACTGGAGCGGTGGGTAGGGGCTGGGACAGGCACCCCTGAGACAGACCAGCTGGTTTCCAAGTGGTTCCCCGGCTGGTGCAACAGCCTCCCTCTGTCGTGTGTGTGTGTCCCTGGTGTCAGCCCCATAGCCCCCAGATCTCCCCCCGAGCCCCTTTTGATAGGAGGAAGGGCTGGGTGGTGGGAATCATAAAGATTTCCCATCTTCCCCTCGTTGCTATGTAATCAGCCTGTGCCTGGATTTCACTTGCTGTCTCCATGGAGACAGGGAAGGACTGTTTCTATGGTTACAGGCTGGGCTGACAGTGGGAAGAGCCAGTCTTTCATTTTCCCTGCTCAGGTTACACACCCACTCACAGCTGCAACATACACCTCCAGCCGGGGGTCAGCCTGTCAATATTCACCACCCCACAAGCGGCCGAAGCAGTCAAGGGCCAACTAGGGCTTTGTGGCAGCCTTGAACTGGTGTCCTTGTGCTTCTAAAGCACAGGGCCCAGCTCCTTGAGCTAAAGGAGGATCTCTCCACACACTGCAAGGCCTTTCCATTGAGGCAGCCAGCAAGGCAGGCAACTGGGAGCCAGGGAGGCGGGTTGAGATGAAGGCACCCGCGCCACAGGCACTGGACTAACACCCACCAAGTGGGTTCTAGCCCACGAAAACTGAGGCCCAAATAGGATGACCAGATGTCCCGATTTCATAGGGACAGTCCCAATATTTGGGGCTTTTTCTTATATAGGCTCCTATTACCCCCCCTCCCACCCACCCACTCTCGGTCCGGATTTTTCACACTTGCTGTCTGGTCACCCTAGGCCCAGATCCATTTGTTAGTCTTTACGGTGCCACAAGGACTCCTCGTTATTTGTATGGTCCACAAAGGCCACCGAGCAGCTCCCACAGTGCACTGGGGGGTGGGGGGGGCAGGGGCTAAGGTGACGGGTGGGGTAGCAATAGCTGGAGCAGTGGTTCTCAACCTTTCCCCTTGCCGGAACCCCCTCCTTACCTGGCAATATGGGAAGGGCAGCGTGGCTGCCCCCGACCCTCATTTGCCATCCCCAGTCCTAGAGGGATGCAGGTAGGTTTGACCCAGTGGCTGTGCGCTCCCTGCATCCTCGGGGCCCCACTACAGGTGTGTGGGGCTGGGGGCCAGCGCCCTGCATTGCCCAGCACAACCCCCGGGGTCCGGCCCTGGCTGCCAGTCACTGGCGCACGCCCCCCTTCGTAGCCAGCAGGCGCTTTGGGAAACACTCAGCCCCGCTGGCACCGCTCCCCTCGCTCAGAGCCGCTCACACGACAGCTGGCGGCGCTCCTCGGGCTAACAGATAAGGGCCTTCCAGGGAGGTGGGACATGCCAAGCACCCAGCAGGCCCCCAGGGATTGGAGACTTGCCATGGCGGGGAGGGAGCCGTCTCCAGCCCTGGGCGAGGTGATGGGTTCTATAAATGAACCAGGAGGGCTCCTGCTTCCATATAGGGCAGAAAAGGCCATTCTGGGGCTTCTCCTGCCCCAGTGACGCAGCCCCCGGCGCCCCCAACCCCGCCCGCCGAGGAAGACAGAAGAAACCCACTTCTGATCACACCTGGAGCCCGGTGGGCGCCGAACGGATCATTACAAATCCCGCACTCTGGGCACGTCACAAAACCCAGCAGGGAGGGGGTGACCTGGCCACGGGCACTAGCAAGACCCCGGCAATCAAAGGGTTTAGGAGTGGGGGTGGGGGAAGGTGTCTTTGGAAAGGATCAGAGGGCCCGGGCGACCCCCGGGCTGGGGGTTTCTCTCTCCTTTCCTGCGGACTTTAACTGTTTTGCTTCCGCGTTATAAACATCATCCCGCCAGGGAAAGACCCGGCTGGCTGCAGCTGCTGACTCATCGCCCCGGCCTCCATTGCTATGACTCAGCATTATTCCAGCCATGCTGCCCCGGAGATGGGGACGCCCAGGGAACAACCCAAGCAGAGTGCCGGCTAGACCCAGGGTCCAATGCTGCACCCGCCCCCTGTCCGTGGGATCTGGCCACAGTCACGTCACGCCAACAGAAGCCCGATCCAGGTGGGAGAAAGAACCTTGTGGGACATAAACCAGAGAAGTGGCCCATGGGCAGGCGCTGAGCTGGGTTAAGAGGGTCGTTACGTTTCCCGCTCCGGTTCGGATCCTGACCCGCTCCTGCTTGCGCTGAGCTCTCCCGGACGACACCGAGCAGTACGGGAGCATCTCTGCCAGGACCCGAGCGCCCCGCGCTCCCAATGGAATCAGGCCACACTCAGGGCACACGCCACAACACCCAGGAGGGGCCACGAAGGCAGAACTGACGTCCGGCTCTGGCTCCGGTGGATCCGGGATGAGGGGCAGGTTCCGTTTCAGCAGCTGATCTAGCAGGTTTTAGCCCAGTGATTCAGTCTGCAACATCAGCTGAGCTGGCAAGAAACTGAGCCCCTCCCCCCCCCCCGGCACCGGACCCAGAGCCAAAGTCAGGATCAGATCTAGAGTCACTCCAAAAAGAACCCCGGGTGCGAGGTTTCTGTCTGAGTCCATCTGTCCAACAAACTGTGTGTGTGTGTGTGTGTGTGTGTGTGTGTGTGTGTGTGTGTGTGTGTGTGTGTGTGTGTGTGTGTGTGTGTGTGTGTGTGTGAGACACCAGTGAAATGCAGCTGCCTCCACAGCATAGCTCAAGAGCAGACCCATGAGCCTCAGACACTTTGGTCAGCTACACCAGGGCCAACGGCTGGTCTCTCATGGGCTGTGATGGAGGCTTTCCAGGATGTGCAGAATACCCAGAACCAAGGGCTTTCCGGTTTAATTGGCTCAGCCCCCCTAAGCCACGTGGACTTCCGGGCTTGCAGGATGCTCACCGCACTCATCCTCCCCAGGAGGAAGGGCTGAGAGACGGATCTGAACGGAGGGCTCCGGAGGCAAACCTGATGCGGTGCCGGGAGGAGACACCCGAGAGGCAAACGAGCTGTGGAGGGATATTCTGAAGGGGGCAGGGACCAGGTATCCCCAGGAGAGGAGGCGAAAGGAGATGTAACAGGCTGATCTTGGGCCGCAGGGTAGAGATTATGGGAAACCGCATGGGCCAGAATGGTGAACAATGGAGCCATGTGTGTGGCCCCAAATTATGGTTCATCAACTGCACTGGTCTTGTTTCCCCTGCTGTAAAATGGAGCTAAGGGCGGGAAGTGCTTATTGTGGGGATGGAAGAGCCGGGCACTCTGGAGAGCCAGGTTCAAATCCCAACTCCGGGGGGCCTCAGAGAAGTCCCTTAGGAGCCCAAATACCTTTGGGGCTCTAGGCCTAAGGTCTGGTCCCGGTGCTACTTTAGCTCACAGCAGAGGGACGTGAATTCATGGTGCACCAGCGTGTTGCACTAACTGGGGCCTGGGTGGTTCCCGCTGACGTGCATTCAGAGTTCCTAGTGCACATTAACGTGGAACGGGAGATTTTTCCTACCCACCAGGAGGGTCCATACGGGCTGGCTGGCACGCACTAGACTTGACGATGTGGACAATGGCACCGTGTAGAAAAGCTCTTACTCGCTCTGGGCCTGTGCTGCCCATCTGTAAATGGGGGGGTTCTACTTCCTTTGTCTGGCTGGTCTGTTCAGACTGTAAGCCCTTTGCAGCAGGAATGGTCTCTCACTCTGAGACTGTACATCACCTAGCGCCATGGGGTCCCTCGCTCACTGGAGGCCTGCAGGCGCTACTCTAACACCATTGCTCCCCAGTCAAGGCCCCAGGGAGGGATAGCTCAGCAGTTTGAGCATTGGCCTGCTGAATATAGGGTTAGGAGCTCAATCCTTGAGGGGGCCATTTAGGGATATGGGACAAAAATGGGAATGGTCCTGCTTTAGCAGGGGGTTGGACTAGATGATCTCCTGGGGCCCCTTCCAACTCTAAGATTCTATGCTCACTGCAGCAAGCTGTCCAAACCGATGGGAGCCGGGTCCTTGGAATGTGTTTTGATCTGGTTCGCAGGCTCAGATGTACCTTTTACATTGGGTGGGTATCATTAGATGGCAACTGCCCAGCTCGATAGACCACAGGGTAAGCGCCACTGTGGGTCACATGGCAGCATCGCAAGTGGCTAAAAAGTCCAATTCTTGAGCAGCCGTCCTCACTCCCCATGGTGCAGGAGCAAGGCGCATGGCCAGAAGATGAAACCAGCGCAGCTTTCCCCTTCACTACCCTCTCTCAACCACCTCTCAGCCTCCTGGACGCCCGCCAATGTGGCCCGTTGCCAGATGCCTCTTCCCAGCTTGCTGTGCCCATGTTGAAAGTTTTCAGATCCCTCTTGCAAATGGCCTTGAACCTCGCCCGGTGGCCTCAGGGCACCCACAAGGTCTCCATAGAGGAGAAGCTTTGGAATGTAGCCACCATCCGTCCAATGCCGACGACCGAGCCGACGGGGACAGCTGTTTTGGAGAATAGTGAATAATCGATTCTGTTGTCTCGAGTGCTTTGTTTTCCCACTTCATATTTAGAATAAGGTGAAGAAAGTGGGGATGGAAGATATCCTCACGGAGCTGACGGAGGAGATATCTGAGCCATTAGCGATTATCTTTGAAAAGTCATGGAAGAGACTCCAGAGGACTGGAAAAGGGCAAAAATAGTGCCCAGCTATAAAAAGAGAAATAAGGACAACCCGGGGAATTACAGACCAGTCAGCTTAACTTCTGTACCAAGAAAGATAACGGAGCAAATAATTAAGCAATCAATTTGCAAATACCTAGAAGATAATAAGGTGATAAGAGACAAAGAGTCCTGTGGCACCTTATAGACTAACAGATGTGTTAGAGCAGTGGGTATTCACCCACGAAAGGTTATGCTCTAATACATCTGTTGGGCTATAAGGTGCCACAGGACTCGTTGTCACTTTTGCAGATCCAGACTAACACAGCTACCCCTCTGATACTGAAGGTGATAAGAAACAGTCAGTCTGGGTTTGTCACGAACAAATCATGTCAAACCAACCTGATAGCTTTCTTTGACAGGGTAACAAGCCTCGTGGACGTGGGGAAGCGGTAAATGTGGTATATCTTGACTTTAGTAAGGCTTCTGATACTATATTGCATGACCTTCTCATAAACAAAGGAGGGAAATACAACCTAGATGGAGCTACTATAAGGTGGGCGCATAACTGGTTGGAAAACCATTCCCAGAGAGTAGTTCTCAGTGGTTCACAGTCATGCTGGAAGGGCAGAACAAGTGTGGTCCCACAGGGATCAGTTCTGCTTTTGTTCAATATCTTCATCAGTGATTGAGATAATGGCCTGGAGAGAGCACTTACAAAGTTTGCGGATGATACTGAGTTGGGAGGGGTTGCACGTGCTTTGGAGAATCGGATTAAAATTCAAGATTATCTGGACAATGGTCTGAAGTAAATAGGATGAAATTCAATAAGGACAAATGCAAAGTATCCACTTTGGAAGGAACGGTCAGTTGCACACACACAAAATGAGAAATGAAATTGTGTCCAGTTCTGGGCGCCCCATTTCAGGAAAGATGTGGACAAATTGGCGAAAGTCCAACAAAAATGATTAAAGGTCTAGAAAACAGGACCTTTGAGGGAAGATTGAAAAAATTGGGTTTGTTTAATCTGGAGAAGAAAAGACTGAGGGGGGACATGAGAACAGTTTTCAAGTACATCAAAGGTTGTTACAAGGAGGAGGGAGAAGAATTGTTCTTCTTAACCTCTGAGGATAGGAGAAGAAGCAATGGGCTTAAATTGCAGCAAGGGCAGTGTAGGTTGGACATTAGGAAAAACTTCCTAACTGTCAGTGTGGTTAAGCACTGGGATAAATTGCCCAGGAAAGTTGTGGAATCTCCACGAGAGCAGATTAGACAAACATCTGTCAGGGACGGTCTAGATCAGGGGTGGGCAATCGTTTTTGCAGGGGTGTGTGTGTCACGGTACTGAAATAGTTTGGTACCGTGTAGATCAATGGGTGCACGAAATATTATGTGAAGGGGGTCATAACAGGTGTCTTATGTATGTATCTATTCCATATGTGTGTATCTATTCCATATGTGTGTATCTATTCTGTAACTAAAGTTAAAGGTGCCTGTAATTCAAGTTTAGGCTTGGCTCCTGTGAAGGCTCAGACATGCTGGGGCTGCCTGATGGCCCATTAAGGAACATCAACCACACAATGGACTTTGTATATGCCTGTCCACACTCAAGCTGCTCTAGGAATGTCAACTGCCTGGTCAGAAACTAAATCCTGGAGAGTCGGTGATTGGACCTTGTGACTGTAAACCTCCATTTTGAACCAGACTCTGCAAAAGAAGGAGGAGGGTCTTGGCCCAGGAGACAGAGTCTATAAAAGCTAGAAGAAGCATTCTCCATTTTGTCTTTTACCTCCAGTCTTCAGCCTGCCTTGTTTCCAGCTTTGGATGGAACTTTGCTTCTCAGGGAACTCTGGACAATGGTACTGACCCATCTCTACAGAGATGTTTTCCAAAGACTTTGATTTGAACCTGCAGTTTATTCTACCTTTGCTGCAAGCCTGAACTAAGAGATGTGCCATTACTGCATGTAATTGATTTCTTTTAACCATTCTTAACCCTCACCTACACCTTTTTCCTTGTATAATAAACCTTTAGATTTTAGATTCTAAAGGATTGGCAACAGCGTGATTTGTGGGAAGATCTGATTTGTATATTGACCTGGGTCTGGGGCCTGATTCTTTGGAATTGGGGAGAACCGTTTTCTTTACTTGGGGGATTGGTTTTCATGACCAGTGATCCCCAGGACAGGTGGCTGCTGGTGGTGATACTGGGAAGCTGGAGTGTCTTAAGGGGATTGCTTGTGTGACTTGTGGTTAGCCAGTGGGGTGAGACCAAAGTCTTTTCTGTTTGGCTGGTTTGGTTTGCCTTAGTGTGGAAAAACCCCAGCTTTGGGCTGTAGTTGCCCTTTGGAAGCAATCTGTCCTGATCTGACACTCACAGTTGGATCCCACCAGGAACTGCACTGTCACAGGGGGCACTCCACGAATTTTGATCAGTTGTCACAGGCTACACATTTCAACTAGATTAATGGAGGGAGCTTGGGTGCAGAGGGAGCTCCGGGCTGGTGCAGTGTTGGGGTGCAGGAGAGGATGAGGAGTGTGGGCTCCGAGAGGGAGATTGGTGCAGGAGCGGGCTCTGGGCCAGAGGAAGGGGATTGGGGTGCAGGAGGAGGTGTGAGGTGCAGGCTCTGGCTGGGAGGTGCTTACCACAGGCGGTTCCCGGCCAGCAGCGCAGCAGGGCTCAGGCAGGCTGCCTGCATGCCATGGCCCCACGCCACTCCCCAAAGCGGCTGCGGTCGGCTGCTGCTGGCATGTTTCTGCGTGCCCCTTTGTGGGGAGGGGGGCAGTGGGTTTCCGTGTGCTGCCTGTGCCCACAAGCACCACCCCTGCAGCTCCCATTGGGCGGTTTCCAGTGCTGGGGGGGGGGGGCACAGAGACGTGCCAGCAGCAGCCGGCCACTTCCGGGAGCGGCCTGGGACCGTGGCGGGCAGGCAGCCTGCCTGAGCGCCCCATTGCGCCACGGGACTCTTAGCGCCTGGACTCAGAGATCGCAAGGGCGCAGAGGAGACTGGACAGAAATTTTAGATGGGCCAGATCTGGCCCACGGGCCATATTTTGCCTGCCCCTGGTCTAGATAATACTTAGGCCTGCCATGAGTGCAGGGGACTGGACTTCCAGGCCTATGATTCGTCTTCTGTCATGCTGCCGTAGATGGATCAGCTCTCGACACCCCGGGGCAGTGAGCTCAAACCGCACGTCTGGCATTCAATGTTAGCTTCCTGTTATCCCACTCACGCCGGGTCAGTGGCCGAATGTGGTAGCTGCCTTTCCAATGCGAGAATGAAGCTCGTCATGGAGACAGACGTTATCCCACACAGCGGAGCCTCGAGAGCAGATCTTGTGTAAATCTTCTGCAGCGTCGCCCCCTGACAACTCCCAGACCAGTCTGGCAATGGCACGTACTGCCAAGGTGGGGGGCTTCCCTTCCCTGGCGCTCAGGGCTGTCAGCACTTTGCAGGATCAGGCCCCGTAGCCCCGGCCCACTGTTGTCAAGGGAAGCAGGCTCTGGCCTCGGTAAGGAATAACCTTCCCCTGCATTTTCTGCAACCCCAGCCTTGCAGCCAGTGGGAGTGAACCCGCAGGTGAAACTGACTAGGAAGGAAAGTGAAAGTAACCCCTTAGAAATGTGAAACTGACCGGTCTCTTCACCATACCCCCAACCTGGCTGACACTCACAGCAAAACCAGTGACAATCAGAGCCGCTCCCTACAATCCTTTTCGCAGGACTAGCCCGAGGGTGTTAGTGACACAGGCTAGGGAGTTGAGGTTTGTACAATAGGTTCGTTTTTCGCCGGACACTGACCCTTTAAGGCTGATTTTCCATCTCTTTCGCTTGACCAAAGACTGACTGTGCCTTTCTGTGGCAAGAAGAGAGCCCAGTTCCCTGGGAACCGCAGGGCCCAGAGCCTGCCCCTCCTCCACCCAAGGGAAATGTTTCCTCCCCATTCTTCCTAAAGGGAAGGCAGCCCAGAGCCAGTGCGCCCCATTGCTGAGACAGCCGGGGGAGAACGCGCTGCCGGGAAAAGACAGGCCCTGGGCTCTGGGGAATCGAGTGCAGAGAAACCCAAGCCGGGCCAGGGAGCCTACGACAGCTGCAGCCCTGGATGATGCAAAAGATGAGTGAGCAGGTGAAAGCTGGGGGAGAGAATCCCCCAGCCACTGAGCGGGGCCGGGTTCGAGCTGTGAGACCTGTTCAGGCCAGGCCTGATCCGGTGGGCCCCAGGCTGTGGATCAGGCCTTTGGGTCTGGATGGAAACCCCCCCCACCACTCATTTAATGAACCAGCACCCCAGAGCAGGGGCGGGGGGGGGCATGAAATTGGAGGAGGGCCCTGGCTAGATGGAAGAGAGCAGAAGAGCAGGATGGGGGGAGGGTCCCAGTAAGGGAAAGGAGGCCACCATCTGGAAATGGTTAAGACTCACTGCCCTGGAGGTACAGCTCCCGCTCTCCAGAGCCCTCCTCCCCCTTCCAGCCCTGACGTTAAGATACGTACCCCAGCCTGGGCAGATGTGGGGGGAGACGGTTCCAGGCCCCATACGGAAACAGCCCCAACGAGGTTGTCTGGGTGAGAAGCTGCCCCACCCAGCTCTCCATACCTGGGTTCCCTGACATCAGGGCAGGCCAGGCCCCCTGGGACCCCCATGATGGCATCAGTCCCTCAGCTACAGCAGGCTCTGCTGGGCCGGGGGTCTGGGGGCAAAGAGACGGACCCAACCCTCTCCCTGCCGGCAGAGCACGGAGCGGGAGCCCCGCCTGCCGGAGACATGCAGGCGCATGGCGAGATCGCTGGGAGGACGGCAGCGCGCTTTGGGCAGGTGAACGGAGTCCTCCTCGGGGAAGAGCTCATTGGGAGTTAGGCACCTAAAGACCTTTGGATCTGGGCCCGACTGATTTGTCCCAGGTCAGGTGGAAACTCTCTGGCCAAATCAGGAATTGAATCCTGGCTCCCTGAGGTCTAGCCCTTCCTCACGCAAGCGACACCGCCCTCAGGGGACGAAGGCACCTGTCCTATTCTAGCGTCGCTGTGCCAAGCCAATGAGAATCAGAAGAGGGCTCCTTGAAGGGCCGGTGTGAGTGAGTACACCGGTGGACGCACCCTCAGGACAGGTCTACGCTCTTGCAAGCTGCCCAGCCTTCAGCAATCCAACAGGAATTGTCTTGCCCTAAACAACGCAGACAAGGCTAGAGGCAAGGTTCCCGTCTCTGATCGGAGGGTCACCAAAGAGCTGGTTCGGTGAGTTTCCCACCTCGGCAAGGTGGGTTCGAGAACCGAGCGGTGCTTTGGTTCTTGTGGACCTACAATACGGTAGCCTGTGGCGTCACATTTCACATTCACATTTAATTGGGGATTGGTCCTGCTTTGAGCAGGGGGTTGGACTAGATCCCTCCTGAGGTCCCTTCTGATCCTGATATTCTATGATTCTCATCCAACAGTCATTGGCTCTTCTAGCCATTAACCAGTTTCCCTAGAAGTGGAAGGTTGCCACGTCCTCCAGCATAGAAGAAACACACCCCATGATCTAGAAAATCATCCCTGCCCAGGAACACAAACATGCTGGTGATACGTGTAGTGTACTGAAAACTGTGTTAAAATTACACACTATTGTATTGTCTTACTTCTTTCCTGGTCCTGCTTGAAGGCTAGAGGGCTCTGTCGTGAAGACTGAGATCTGGGTCATCTGCAATCAGTCTGCAGAGCCAGCCTAGAATAAGGAGGGGTGAGTTGTTCCTTGCTGCTATCGGGAGCAGCCTGCTTTGTCTCTCGCTGGTTTGGGGATCTTGTGCGTTAGGGTTCTAAGAAATAAAGTCGTGCTACGTTGCAACCTTCCAGCAAGAGTATTTTATGTTTTCACCTGTCTATGTGTGTACACATGCCGTGAACATAACAAGAAGAGTCTGGCTCTACTATAGGTGTTTAATGTTTTTCTGGCATAGCTACAAGAAGCTAGTAACTGCACTGATTTGACATTTGAAAGGGAAGCTGCGCCCTGTGGTGAGAAGTATGGCAGGGTGCTGAGGCTAAGAGAGGCCGACCTCCTGGGTGGATGACAAGGCTCTTAGTCCTCAAGCTGGCCACCGTTGGGTGGCACTGTGGGCTTCTGACCAGAAAGGAACCTCTCTGAAGCAACTCAAGTCTAGAGGAGTCTGGCGGAGTCTAAGAGCTCCCCTCTCACGTCCTGTTCAGCTCAGATGGCCCGTCCCACTTGTAGGGGGAGCTGCAAGCAGCCAAAGGGCATCTCAGCGGGCCCGAGTCAGTGGAAGATCCCGGAATCCACGCTGGGGAGCGGCTCTGGGGAGTTTTGTCTCATGAAGAGCCTATGGGTGCATCAGAGCAGGAGGGAGCTGGGGGATCAGGGCGCTGGGTTAAAGTCAGACACCAACTCCCGGTTTTGTGACGTGTACAAGCTGGTACCAAAACAAGGTCTCCTGGAAGCGGTGTGAGGCCTCCACCCTTTGCAGCAAAGGGACAGACTGGGGCAGGTTCTTGATCATTCGCGTTCCCTGCCCAAGGACGCTGGACACAGCAGAGCCTGAATTCCACGAGAGCTGCCAGATTCACTTCCCGCCTGCGGGACGGTGTCAGACCGGTGTAGATGGGGAGAGCTACACCGCAGTCGCAGGGGGGGACAATGGGGATGGGAAAGGAGCGCCACCCAGCCCCACT
This sequence comes from Sternotherus odoratus, assembly GCA_032164245.1. NCBI lineage: Eukaryota > Metazoa > Chordata > Testudines > Kinosternidae > Sternotherus > Sternotherus odoratus. The sequence goes on along the minus strand of JAVMKO010000002.1, from coordinate 219,642,950 downwards.
CTGCTCTGGCCCCTCCTCCTGGCCCCTCCCCCAGCCTCAGCCCCCAATTTTGGCCTAGTCGTGGCTCTGCACCTAGCGCCATCCCCAGTTGCTGCCCCAGTTTTGGCCCCTTTCCCTAGTCCACGTAACCCCCTGGCCCCGGGAGCCATGGCCCCCCTCCTGGCCCTGGGGAGCAAGCACAGGGTTCAGGGGGGTGCGATCCTGAAACGTTTGGGGACCGCGGTTTATATGAATGTCGCTGTCCGAAAGTTTAGCCTCAGCACAAGGCAGATCACAGACTCTTCGACGTTATGGGCAGAAGGGCCCATCAGGAGCGTCTAGCTGGGTGACTCCAATGGACAGACAGACCACATGGCGATCCTGGGCGGCCAAGGGCTTGCCTGGGGTAACTCCCCAATTGACCTGCTCAACCGCACCTCGGACTGTGATGGGGGGGGAGGGAGCTCTGGGTTTAATACCCCCAAATCTTACAGTACCTCCCCCAAGTTCACCCACTTACCACTCCCCAGGCCTTGATTTGGCCTCACAGCCACAGTGTTACACAAGGGGGTGTTATTAGCCCCACCGCACGGAGGGGGAAACTGAGGCACGCTGGTCCCCAGTGTCGCCGAGTGCACCACCCAGCGTGAGGCGGGCGTTGGTGATGCCCAGGCCCGTACCCAGCCAACGCCCTTCCCCACCCACTCCCCAAAACATGATCTATCCCTGGAGCCGGGCCTGGGTCTCTGGGGGTCCGCAATGGGGGAGGGGGAGTTTCACAGAGGATCAGTCCCCCTGGCAGCGGGACTGGCGCGGGGGGGGGTGTCTCTCTCCAGGCCTGGCCGGAGGGACCTCCCGCCCCCTCCCCCCGGCCCGTCTCCTGGAGCGGCCCCCGCGAAGCCCCCTCGCCTCCGCCGGGCCACGTGCAGCCCCCCGAGGGAGGGGGCCGCGCCAGGGCTGATGCAATTCCCCGGGAGCACCGTGCAGCGCCCCCCCCCCCCGGATCTCCTCCCCCCGCCCGCCCGGCTCCGCAGTGCCTGGCACCCCCCCCCCCCCCCGCGGAGAAGCCCGGCTGACATCATCATCCAGCATGACGGGGCGCTTCCAGCCCCCCCCCCCCCCGCGCGCTGCTGCACCGGTCCCCGGCCCCGCCACGGCGCCGCCTCCAGCCGCAGCCCGGGGGGCAGGTCCCGCGGACGGGGCGGGCGCGGAGAGCGCAGCGCGGCGCGCCGGCTGCAGGCGGAGAGTCCCCGCCGGTGAGCGATCATGCCGGGGGAGGCCGAGGCTGACGGCGCCGGGCGGCAGACGGAGGCAGGTGAGTGCGGGGGGGGGGCATCTCCCCGGGGGTCGGCCGACGCGCGCCCTGCTGGGGGGGGACGTGGGGAGGGAGGGATGTGGGGGAGACGTGGGGGAGGGGGGGATGTGGGGAGGGAGGGAGGGCTGGAGACGTGGGGGAAGGGAGGGATGTGGGGGGGGATGTGGGGAGGGAGGGATGTGGGGGAGACATGGGGAAGGGAGGGATGTGGGGGAGACGTGGGGGGGAGGGAGGGATGTGGGGGAGACATGGGGGAGGGGAGGGATGTGGGGGGGGATGTGGGGAGGGAGGGATGTGGGGGAGACATGGGGGGGAGGGAGGGATGTGGGGGAGACATGGGGGAGGGGGAGAGGGAGGGATGTGGGGGAGACATGGGGGGAGGGAGGGATGTGGGGGGGATGTGGGGAGGGGTCCTTGACCTGCGGGTGGAAGCAGCTCCCCACCCCCCCGGAGCGGCCAGAATGGCCAAGAGAAAAGGGGGAGGGAGGGGAGGAGGGAGGAAGAAGGGTTTGGTGGGGACGGGGGGGACAAGGGACTGGGGGGAAGGGGGAGAAGGGACTGGGAGGAGGGGGCTGAGGAGAGGGGGAGGGGGGAGAGGGGACTGGGAGGAGGGGGCTGAGGAGAAGGGGCTGGGAGGAGGGGGGAGAGGGGACTGGGAGGAGGGGGCTGAGGAGAAGGGGCTGGGAGGAGGGGGGAGAGGGGACTGGGAGGAGGGGGCTGAGGAGAAGGGGCCGGGGAGAGGGGACTGGGAGGAGGGAGCTGAGGAGAAGGGGCCGGGAGGAGGGGGGAGAGGGGACTGGGAGGAGGGAGCTGAGGAGAAGGGGACTGGGAGGAGGGGGCTGAGGAGAAGGGGCTGGGGGAGGGGGCAGAGGGGACTGGGAGGAGGGGGCAGAGGGGACTGGGAGGAGGGGGCTGAGGAGAAGGGGCTGGGGGAGGGGGGAGAGGGGACTGGGAGGAGAGGGCTGAGGAGAAGGGGCTGCGGGAGGGGGGAGAGGGGACTGGGAGGAGGGGGCTGAGGAGAGGGGGAGGGGGGAGAGGGGACTGGGAGGAGGGGGCTGAGGAGAAGGGGCTGGGAGAGGGGGCTGAGGAGAAGGGGCTGGGGGAGGGGGGAGGGGGGACTGGGAGGAGGGGGCTGAGGAGAGGGGCTGCGGGAGGGGGGAGAAGGGACTGGGAGGAGGGGGCTGAGGAGAAGGGGCTGCGGGAGGGGGGAGAGGGGACTGGGAGGAGGGGGCAGGGGGAGGGGGTCGAAGGGGCCGGGAGTAGGGGGGCAGTCGGCCGGTGTCCGTACCCCTGCGGTGAGGGGCTGGGAGAAGGCAGGAGAGAGAAGTTACCTAGCAGGAGGAGAACAGAGGGGTCTTTTTTGTCCTGGGGCAGATCAGAGGGGCTTGGGGCTTAGACATTAGCAGCTGGCTTGGGGCTGGGGGGCCAGCAGAGTTTGCGTCCTGCGGGATCTCTGCTGAGCCCGGTTATGGGCAGGGGAGGGGGCTGTTCTGCGCATGCCCTTTCTGGGGACACGGGTGGCATTTGGGGCCCAGCCCCTTCCCCGGCTGCTGGGGGAGCTCACCAGGGCCCCAAAGCGCCCTGCGAAGTTCGAGCTCAGCAGTTTGACTAGATGCTCCCCCCTCCCCTCAATGGGCTTGTGGGCTGCCCTGACCTTCCTGCTGGGCTGAGAACGCCGCCCCCATGCTCCCCCCTTAGATCTCCAGGCCCTCGGGGGGGCCTGCCCTCATTGTACAAAGAGGGAAACTGAGGCATGGGGGGATGGCAAAGTCTGGTCGGCGGCAGGGCTGGGCCTCTCCTGACTCCCAGGAGCTGTGTAGACCTGAGGCCGGTATTTGAAGCAAACATGGGGTGGGGCTGGGGGGGCGTTTCCCTATCCTCCATCCAATGCTTTCCAGGAGCCAGTCCCCTGGAATACACCAAAGAAATTTCACAGACCCCTGGGCTCCCCCTTGTCCCTCCCACCCATTCCCAGGCCTGGCTTCCAAGTGTCCACGGGGTCAATGGGCGTGTGGGTTTTCCTCTTTGATCCCTCCCCCCGTCCAGTGAGCCCGGAAGTCGTTCCCAGCCCCGCTGACTCAGCTGGCATTTCCAGGGCACCTTCCTCCCACTGAGCTCAGAACCCTGTGGTGGACCCAGGCACCCGGCTCCGCCTGGGGAGCTCAATCAAGATCACTAGCCCCATTTTATAGATGGGGAAACTGAGGTACCAGGCAGTGCAGTCCTGTGCCCACATTCAGTGACAAGAGACGGGACAAGAACCCAGGAGGTCTTGCTTAGTCTGAGGCCAGTGCTTGTTCCGTTAGACCATGCTCCCCCGTGACAGGGCAGCTGTGACCCTGGGACCAGCTGTGCGCGGCGATCCCTCCTGCCCCGATCCCGGTGCTAACAGGACCTGCTCCAGTGGAGTTCAGGCTCCATGGTGGAGACGCAGTCCCAGAGCCCTCACACGCACAGGTCACCTTTGCCAGGCCTGGAGCAGCAAGTGGCTGGAAGCAGGCGGGGCGGGGGGGGGGGGGGCACAGGGCCGGTTGGGAGGGCTGGAGCAGGGGGGGAGGGGCTACCAAACTGTGCCAGGTGCCTCCCGAACCCCCAACGCCGCGCAGGGCTGACAGAAGGGGATTCCCTCCATGGACGCGCCTCCTCTTGTCGGAAGCTCCGATAAGAGTCTCTAGGCCCGTGGCACCGGCTCTCATGCCTGCCCCGCACCCGGGCCTGGGGGGCGTTTCCTCACTCAGCAGGGCTGGGCAGGGCCCTTGTATCTGGCAGCTCCCTCCCCTTCCACCCCCCAGGAGGTGACATGTTTGCTCTGGGCCTAACCCTGCATGGGCCACACACACGCAGGACCCAGCTGTCCGGGCTGCCAGGACAGCTCCCCCAGTGACAGGGAGGTCCGGACCAGCCAGATGGGCCTGGCCAGTCCCGTAAGGGCGACAGACCCTCTGTACGTGAGGGGGGATTTTTCCCCATTAGCAGGCGGGCAAAGGTCAAACCCCTGGGCACAGCCTTGCTCCATAGCCCTCAATGCCACCGTGTGGGGCTGCGCTCACCGCTCTCTGACAGCGTGACTCAGGGGGAGTGTCATCTAGTGGTGAAAACAGGGCTCTGTCGTGAGGCTACATATTGTGTGTTTGGTGTGTACAGCGCTGTTTGGAAGACAAAGGGTCGTACCATCCCTGCCCCGGGGAGCTCCGGGTCTAAACTGGACAGGCAGAGTCCAAAACCCAGCACAGACCGGGGCTTTCTATCCCCAGCTCTGTCACCGAGTGGGACTATAGACACTGCTTTCTCGGTGCCTCAGTTTCCCCATCTGTAAAAGGGACAGCACTGACCTGCGGCATGGGGTGGGAGGGGTTAACTAATGCATGTTTGTGAAGTGCTTTGAGACCCCTGGCAGAGAGAGACTACAGACAGGCACTGGGTTATTAGTAAAGTGTGCGTGTGTGTGTGTACACACGAGGATGTGTGTCTCCCACTGTGTAGTGGGTGTATCAGATCTGTGTGTGTCTGCAGGTGTTTCTCTACCCTTGTGGTGGGTGTGTACAGATCTGTGTGTGTCTGTGTATGCATGTGTTTCTCTGCCCATATGGTGCATGTCTACAGCTGTGTGTGTGTGTGTGTCTGCTTGTCTGGTGGGTGTGTACCGATCTCTGTGTGTGTATCTCTTCCTGTGTGGTGGGTCTGTACAAATGTGCATGTGTCTGCGTGTGCCTATTTATCTGCTCTTGTGGTAGGTGTGTACAGATCTGTGTGTGTGTTTGTCTCTCCCGGTGTGGTAGGTGTGTACAGATCTGTGAATGTGGCTTGCCTGGGGAGGAGCGTGTGTGTGCGGGTCTGGTTCGGCAGGGGATGGTTTGGAGGCACCCGTGTGTTTATTTCAGCTATCCGGGTTATCTGGGTATCTGACGCAGCATTTAAAATGTCTACAAATCCACCACTGAAAAAAGCCTCATGGCCCAATTATTGCCAGGGTGAGTGCGGGGAGGGAGGGAGAGATGGAGAAACCCGCTCCTGGCGAGAAAGGCAAGCAGCCGCCTTGCAACAAAAGCAGCTAAGAGAAGAGAACATTAAAGAGCCAGGGGGCTCTGGACTGAGAAGCCCCATCGCCCATCCTCTGGGCTTCTGCACACTCACCCCCGCCATGGTGGAACAGAAGGCAGAGAGGAGCCAGCAGGTGAACTTGAGGCTCTAAATACCCACAAGGCCTTGAAGTAAGCTAGCTTAGAATGGAGGCAGCCTCCTTTCCTCTCCTGGAACACCCCCCCTCCCCCCCCCCCCCCGCGCGTGTGCTCTGTGTATTGGTCACAGACAGGGCTTAGGAGGGTTTAAGCGTCCCCACCCCATTGAAATCGACAGAAAGGCTGGCTTTGACTTCAGGGGGCTTTGGATCGGACCCTGGGCGACGTCACCTGTAATGTGTGTGTTGATGAATGGGTGCAAGGGCGTTGTCCAGCTCTGAAGGGGTTAATTTGAAATACATCCTGAAAAGGACTCTGGCGATTTTAGGCCCCAGTGTGGCCTGCTCTAAAAATGATTCTAACCAGATGAGTGGGGGGGGGGGGGGGGTCGCTGGGTTTGATACATCCTGTTGAAAGGGACCTCCTCAGGCCTGCCTAGACTCACACTGCAGATTTGGGGACAGTTCCCGAGATGGGGAAAGATCCTGATTTATCAGCCCTGGGAATCCGGCCTGGCTGTGTTTAAAAAGATTCTGCAGAGGCGCCTAGTCGGAGAAATGTTTTCATGGGTTTTTAAAAATAAGATTTTCAGTAACAAAGTGATCAAGGGAAGAGCGCTAACACAAACCTCCCCTTAACTGGGACAAGGCACCATTGCATGAGGCCACCAGAGCCTGGATGTGAAACTGACAAGAAAGAAACATGAAACTGACTAGTTCACTGTCCCAGCTGGGAGAAATTCCTTTTTGCTTCACCAGTCTCATGTTATTTGCAACATAGATAAGGAAATGGGCTTTTAAGGATGTGGATCCCAATGCTGCAACCTTTTCTCACCAGATTAATACCCCTGCAAATAGTGCCCGGGCCTCCTCAGGGCCACGCATGTAAGGATTACTTGCAAGAGAAGGGGTTTGCATGGCCTGGAGTTTTAACCTGACAGTGCCCCATTAAAAGAGAAAAAAACAAACCTGCAGCTTTTTCTGCTGAAAAACAATCATCATTTTAAACAACCAGCAACATAATAGCCTCTTTTTTTTTTGTGGATCCTAAAAAAAAAGTGTTTTCTTTGTTGGATTTGCAACAAAAGCAACTAACTAAAATCACAACCCCCCTCTAGAGCAGTGCTGACCGCAACATCAGGCGATACGGCTGGTGCTGCATAGACAAAGGGGGGACATTGCATAGGGTCACAGATTTTAAGGCCAGTGAGGCTGACTCTGATAATCTAGCCTGATCTTCTGTATCCCACAGGCCACGGACCTTCACCCTGTCACTCCTGCGTCGAGCCCAATCCCTTGGGATTGAATTAGAGTGTGTCTTTTAAAGATACTCACTCTTGATTTAAAGACTCCATCCCCAAACCTGAGTGCATGCCAAGATGCCATTGAAGGGGGAAAGGTTGTTTAACCCCAACACCTGTGTTCAGTGTTATATGATCTCAAAGCAGGAGGGATCTTTGTCCCCCCCCCCCTTCCAGTCTCAGAGGGAAAAAACCCCAGAGTTTGCCCAAGAATAAAGCGTAACCCACTGGTCTGACTGTGTTACATCTCGCCCACTCTCTGCCTGAGCCGCACAGAATGGGAGGCTGTTTTCTCTCTCAACCTGAGAGCTCAGCTCTTTAGCTCACAGTGTAGCAAGCAACCCATGGTCCCTCGCTTTGCAGCAGGTCCCCATTTCAACCCCTGATGGTGGCCAGCCTCTAAAATCAGCCTGGCTAAGCTTGTCGCTACGTTGGACAAAAAGCCAAGGAAGAAATTTCAGAACAACTGGCCTCCAAAATCTTCTGTGCTCCTGTTGGTTGTTTTCCTGGGGGGGGGGGATGCCCAAAAGGCCAGGGGCACTCAAAATAGATACATGTAGTCCTTTTCGGTGAGGTGGGGGGGGGGATGGAGCTCAAACCAGCTGGTAAACAGGCAAGGCAGTCCAAAGGGGGAGCTCCAGATGGTGGTGGTAGCAGCCACAGGGAAACAGTGGGGTGTGTGGGGGTGAGTAGGTGTGTGGGGGTAGGAAAGTCCTGGCAGCAGTGGTGGGGCCAGGTGGAGGGGGAAGGAAGGGGCTCCAGGGGGGGATGATGGTAGCATCAGCCCCTGCACCCCTAGAGCCCCTTTGTGGACCTTCCCCTAGGCCCTGTGGGCTGGGGGTTTCCAGGCAGGAGCTTCCTCAGCAACTCCTCATTCCCATGTACATTACAAGCTGCATATACAATAGGCAGCAATTGTTTCACTCCCCGCTGAGATGCAGCCACCTCTAAGGTGGAGGATGAGGTTCCGAACAATACTTGGAAGACTAGAGGGGGAGCCAACCAGTTGGGGAATTATTCCCTTTGCTCAAGCAGCAGCAGTTCACCTGTTCAGGCTTAACAAGCCCAGCGCCCGGCCCCTCTGATGGCTGAAGTAGGATCAGCTATATTTATAGAAGGACGTTAGGGCAAATCCCTGTTGTGTTGTGACAGGCCTTGAGGGCTCAGCAATGGCCAGGCAATGATTTGGGGATCCTGGTTGTAAGGTCTCAGCTGAACGGTCTAGTAACCATTCCCTAGCCATGAGCAGGAGTAGAACTCAGGCCTTTCTGCTCCGGACCCACAGGCATAGGCACCGACTCCATGGGTGCTCTGGGGCTCAAGCACCCACAGAAAAAAATAGTGGATCAGAGTGGGGGCGGGAAGAGGTGGCATGAGGGGGGGGGCCTCAGGGGAAGGAGGCCTGGGGGCAGGGCCTTGGGACAGAGCGGGGGTGGAGCACCCACAGGGAAAAATAAAAGTCAGTGCCTCTGCCCACAGGCCCCTAGCAATCTGAGCTAAAAGAGAACCCCTGCTGGCTGCCACAGCATCATGATTTGTGTGGCCTGCAGGATGCAGCCTGCTCATTGGCACAAGGGCATGGGTACTAATGCACCCAGCAGGCACGCCTCTCTCCTGAGTGCATACTCCCAGGATTTGGGTCTCCCGTGCCCTTTCCGCCCGGCCTTGCGCTGGGCGAATCCTCTTTTACGCCCCAGATGCTAGTGATGGCACAAAGCAGGCCTCTGGATCTGATCACACCCCCCCCCCCCCCCCCCGCAAGGTATCGCAATACAGGGGACTATCTCCAAGGAGGCGAGAGGGGGTTCAGGCTCCATGGCCCAGCCAGTCTGTGGCATCTCTGCCAGCAAAGGGGCTGCTCTGGGGGGGGTCTCACAAGGGCTCAGGCAAACAGGGAGGTTTTTCTAAAGATGTTCACAATGTAAACCCAAGTTGAAGCCTTTCCCTGGTATGGCTGTGCCCTTACTAAAAATGACCTCCATTTCCCACTGTTCTCAACAGGACTGAAGCAACACATTGCCCTCAGCCAAGATGGCCACCATTCTTTCCTCTCTCCCTCCTCCCCCCCAAAAAAGATGGCTGCCATCTTTCATTGTCCTCAGTGGGTGGGGAAGCCAAGCTGTCCTCAGTGGAGATGGCCACTGCCCATGGCCTTGTGTGAGAGGCAGGAGGCAGTGAGGGCCTAGACCAATGTGGAGGTGCAGGAACTGAGCGAGGGAGAAGGGGGCACTGAAGAAAGGCTGGGAGCAGCGGGGAGGGGAGGGTGACCAGACAGCAAGTGTGAAAAATTGGGACGGGGTAGAGGGGTAATAGGAGCTTATATAAGAAAAAGACCAAACAATCGGGACTGTGCCTATAAACTCAGAACATCTGGTCACCTAGGGGAGGGCAACTTGATGGGCAGGGGAATGCGGGGAGGAGACGGGAGACAGAGCGGGCATAGGGAGATGTGGGGAGCAAGATGGAGTCTGGGGAGAGGGGCCATGAAGTGTGGGAGGTCACCAGATCTGTGCCCTGGCACAGGAAAATGGCGAGCAGCCCGGAGGAGAGAGATGGGCAGTCCCTTTAACGAGGAGCCAGTCTGCCATCACGGCACTGATTCTGCGGGGCGCAGTCTGGGATGGGCCCGATTCTGCCCCCCACCATCTCGAGTGAAGGGGCCCCAAACCCGTCAGGAACTGGGTGGGGAGCACAGACGGGAGCAGCACCTCCCGAGCATGTCACCCTGATTCCCTGGAAGCCGCTCCTGGCACAGCAGAGGGGCTGAGCCAGTTGTGGATGGGCCCAGAGTCTGGGCCCAGAGTCTAGGACCAGGCGCTCGCCGGGGCACGGGCCCCTCCTACCAGCCAGGCTTCGGCTATGCAAGCTGATAAGCGCAGTGCGCAGCCATCCGCTCCCCCCCACACACTCCGCAAGCACCATGGGGTCCTGACCTCAGCTGGAGCCTTGGACGTTAAGCCAGGCACACCCCTCGCCGAAGGGGTGGTCAGGCGGGACGTTACAACGTGGGCCAGGTGGGTTTTGTTTACCCAGAAGCATTTGGGGTTTCGTTCTCTATTGGAACCGGTTCCCACCAGACAGTGCGGGGTGCATGATCGGCTCTTTCCAGGGGTGCAGTGGACTGTGGCCCACCCAGTATTTCCCGGCCATAAGGGCGAGCGACGGTGGGGGGGGGGGAGAAGAGCGAGTGGAGGGTGGCGTCTTAGGGGAGAGAGGTGGCTCGGGAATGGGGTCTTGGAGGAAGGGGTGGGGCGAGGGCTTGGGGGAAGGGGCGTGCGGGGGGGCTGTGTCTCAGGAAGGGGCAGCGTAGGGGGGCTGAGACCCTGGTTCAATTTTCGAGTGCTTTAATCGCTCCTGGCCCTGTCTCTCCCCCTCTGCCCAGGGGCCATGTCAGCAGTGGAAAGGAAAGGCTGATGGGGTGAGCACGGTGTGACCCAGTGGCCAGCTAGCTTGGGACAGGGAGTCCTGCTGGGCTAGCAGGGCTCAGAGCAGAGGCCAGGTACAAAGGGACCTGGCTGCTCTGCTTGCTCACAGTCACGTAAGCTAGCTCTCCTCTCCGCCTGCGTTTGCTTTAGGGGCCTGGAGCAGGGTAAGAGTTTGGGTGGGAAAGTTTCTCCCTATAGCTCTGCTGATGCCCGTCCCTCCTGCCCCACAGCCCCCTCTGCTTTCCAGACTTGGCCCCTTGCCCCCCCCACTCACCGCACCCCTGAGCCTCACATGACACCGGTGGGTCTCCTCCCAGCCAGCTGTCCCATGTGCTGGCTAGGAGATGGGCAGAGCAAGCCATCCTGGATCAGGGACAGCCTGCCTTGGGCTGCCTCGTCTCAGCCCTCCCCCTCGAAGTCGCCTGGGGCCTGTGTAGAAGGGGACGTCTTGAAAGGGAATCAAAGCTGCTGCAGAAAGTGGGGCTGGCTATTCGGGGGTAGGCCACAGGGGGGGATGCTCTGCCCTCTAAGTCAGCACTGCCCCAGCCCAGTGGGGGGAGGGGGGGGCCGCTGCGCTGCTGAGATGGAAAACTAAGGGCCCGCGTCGCGCTGTGAGCACGATACAATGTGCACACGTTAGGGTGAATCCGGCAGGTCTTTACACCCTGCTTCCCTGACCTCCTGAGGCCGGCTCAGCTGGCTGCAATATTCCCCTTCACTTCCTGTCCTAAACACTGTCGAGCACAGCATGGCTCTGAGCCGCGGAGACCAGCGGGAGGGAGGAACCCACCCAGGTGGGACTGCGCCGTTGGAAGAGTTCGGGATTAAGGCGCTCGGCTGGGATCCAGCTGATCTAGCTTCGGTTTTTCCTTCTGCCACTTGGCAAGTCGCCTCAGCGGGCCGGGCCTCCGTTCTCCAGCCAGAGCTTGGCGCTCCTGAGCCTCCGTTCTCCAGCTGTCGTCCACTGAGGTGGGCCAGGGCCTGTGTCGCGCTCTGTATTTGTGCCTTGGGCTCACCTGTAATAGACATAACACTACAAACTAAGGCACCCCATCAGCCCTAACATCTCCCCTTCCCTGGGCCCTCCTCCTGCAGCCCCAGCCAGGCTGCGTGTCCTCAGACCCCCAAGGGCCAGCTGCCATCATGGGGCCCGGAGGCTAATCAGCTGCCTTGGCCCATCTGGCCTTTTACCGACAGAGGCAGTCGGGGGTGAATCTTTGCAGTCCATGGCCAGGCTCAGGCGTCCTTCGACCTGGCAGCTGCCCATGGCAACCGGCCTAGCCGCGCCCGTATGGCTTTGCAGTTTGGCTTGTGGGGAGGGGGCCCTAATCCTTTTAGCAGCCCATTTTCTGGCTCTTTTACTGACCAGCGCTACACCAGGGCCAGGCAGGACAGAGGGGGTTTGCACTCCCTGCCTGAGGTGTGGGAAAAAAAGGCCCCCCCCCCAGTCCCCCCATGGCTGGGGAATAATCCCCCCGAGCCACCCACGGGGAAGTGAACCCAGCAGGCCGCCCGCAATATTAATAATTAGCAGGTAACGTCTCCCAAGCGCTTTGGGAACATTAGCTAATTAATCCTCCCGCCCTGCCTACTTTGGATTATCCACCTCCTCCCTGAACAGATCCGGGGAGAGAGAGGCACTGAGAGCAGGCAAGCGTCTGGCTACGGAGGGGGCTAATTTACTGGCTCCTTCCTTGGGGAGAAAGTGAACTGCTGGCCTAGTGGATTCCCAAGGACATGGAGCCGTGGTTACTAGTGTGAGGAGAGGGCACCACTGGCCATGGCACTGCTGCAGCCGTTGCTCCGAGCACGCTCCTGCAACGTGCATGGTGCTGTACGCTTTATGTACGCATCCCGGCCTCTCCCTGCTCCGTGCTGGGCAGGCTGCCGTGCAGCTCTCCGAGTGGCTGCTCCACACCCAATCACGCTAACGCCGCTACCGGGAAAACCCTGACAGCCAGACCAGATTTAACTGAGACCTCATTGCTTAAATTGACAGCAGATTGTCCCCAGGGCAGGACGCTGCCCGGAGTGGCTCGTAGAACCCGGGCCCAGCAGCAGAGTATGGGCTAGCTCAGCCCTAGAGATGGTCTCTTGGGGCGGGGTGGGGGCTTAGCTTGTTCATTGTGTGTTTTAGACATGGTGCAGTGGGTGGTGTACGAGTCCTCTGCCTCAGTTTCCCCATCTGGCAAATGGGGACCATGACACCGCCCTCCTTTGTAAAGCGCTCTGAGGACTGGCAATACAAGTAACCGGGGTGGCGTGAGCTGGGATTACGGCTATTCCTGTGCTGCTGCACCAGCCCCGTCTGTTCCTGTTCCTCTAGCTAGTGTCTCGTGGGAAGAGAAAAGCAGGATCAACTTGGTTCTACATCCTGGGGCCCCATGGATTCATGGCAAGCCCACCTGCCCAGCCCAGCCAGCTTGGGCTCTCCAGAGGGACCCCCTTATTTCATAACCCACCCCCCAAAACCATTCCTTGCTTTAGAACAACCCCCCGTTCTGTGCCTCTGACCTCAGGGTGTCCTAGTTTCAAGGCCAGAAGGGGCCATTGCGATCAGTTCCTGCATAGCCCAGGCCGAAGAACTGGCCCCAAATAATTCCTGGAGCAGATCTAGGGTCTTGCTGCCCCCAATTGTCTCACCCCCAGCAGCTGGGAGAGCCCCCATGTCTGGAAAGGCCCCAGGTTTGCCAGCACCACTTTCCCTCTCCCCCAGAAATAGGCCCCCCTGCCCGGTTCCAGCCCCGGCCATATCTGGCCTAGATCTGCGCCTGCTTATTCCCCAGTTCCTGGGCGAGGTATAGCGTGTCTGAGTGGGCGGCCAGGGCTCAGCAGACAGGAGCCGGCAGCAGGTGCAGCTCCGGCATAGACCAGCACAGCTGGGATCACATGACAGGCTCCGGGCTGGAGTCCTCCTCGCTTAGGGCTTGGTTAACGGCAGAGTCAAGGTGACCCACCTCCCCCTCCGGCCAGGCTGTAGGAGGAAGGAGAGGGGAGCCTCTGTCTCGGCCCTGGTGCACCAGAAAGGAGGAGGTGTTTGGCTGGTCACTACCTGGCCTAGAGAAATGAGCATGGGGCTGGGAGCTAGCAATCCCCAAGCACTAATCCACCTCTGTCACTTACTGTCCTTAATCCCTTTACTGCTATAGCACGACAGCATTTAATTCTGACCCCCTGAAGAGGGGCAGCAGCGCAGCGACTGGGGCTATGACAGGGTCTGGGTTAGAGGAGATTCAGGGGGGTGACGTTACCATTAAGTGATGGAGCCTGCGCACAGACCCAGGCAGGAGGTTGGCAGGACCCCTCTTCTGTGCGAAAGGAAGCAGGGTTTTGCGGTTACCGAAAAGGACTAGGAATCCAGAACTTTGGAATCTATTCCTGACTCCGCCACTGACTCACTAAGTGACCTTGGGCAACTCACTGACCCTCTCTGCCTCTGTTTCCCCATCTGCAAAATGGGGATAATAATCCTGGCCAACCTCACCGGTGTACGAGAGGCTGAACTGACTAACCTGTGTCACCTGCTCCAGTTCTCTGGTGACGGTTGCTATGGTGAGATCTGGGGATGGAAGGTGTCACGGAAATGCAAAGCCAATGCCTAGCCAGCCCCGCTGTCGCCTTCCTAGTATTTATCCCTGGGCTGGAAAGCCTGCAGCCATTTTAACTCTTCCCTTTCCACGGCAACCAGGCTCGCTAGTGCTGAAGACATCTTACGCCCCCACAGGCTTCACGCTGTGTACACGCTGCTGTGGAAACCAGAGGCCAGGTCTTTTGAAATGTTGCATCATCAGGTGCAATGCCATAGCAACAGATTCTAAGAAATCCGTCGCAGCCTAGGTACCTTGTCATAGGCACATCTGTCTGTCTCGCGGCGGATGCCAGGGGTACGAGGACAGAGTTCAGTTGATTTGGGTACCTTAGCCCTGCCTTGTCCTTCTTTAAATTGCAAACCTCACTTCGAACGGGCCAGCTTTCAGCTTCTGGCTCACTAAAGAACATTCACATCTTCCCTGTAAGTCACGGCAGTATATTTACTGCCTTCAGCCCAGCCTACATGTTTTGCCAGGCAATGTATATTACACAAACGGCTGTATAAACCAGATCCAAAGTGAACCCCGGGCTACAGCCCCCGCAGATATTCCAGCGTTAGGCATGGCACAAAAAAAATCTAGGCAGATCTGAATGGAAGTTTGCTATTTGAAATGTGCCAACCCCCTACGGGGTGACCTTGGACAGGTCACGTTCCCTGCCCGTGCCTCAGTTTCCCCATCTGTATAGTGGGGATAATGACACTGCCTTCCTTTGTAAAGTGCTTGGAGCTCTACTGATGAAAAGCACTATAGAAGGGCTGGGTATTATTTTTTTTGCCAGCGTCTTTCAGCACAAGGGAGCTCGATTGAAACTATGCTCAAGGGTCACTTCAGTCTCCACTGTAGAGCAGCCACCTCTGAGGAGGAAGGCGGTAGCTGAATAACAACAGGCAGCAATGTCCTACTACAATTTAGGTCAGAATAACTGAGTCAACAAAAAACACAGGGGAATTTAGGGAGACAGGATGAGTTACCCAAGTTGGAACAGAGAAAATAAGTTGGCAGGATGCCCTTTAACTAGTCCCCTTTGTAAACTCTGTGGCACTGATATGGTAAATTGGAATGGCAGATGAACACGCGGCCCATGCAGCTGTTAAGACTGACAAACACATCAGCCCACATACTGGCTGGAAAGACAGGAAGGAGCTCAGATAGGATAACGGCAGGTGAGGGGTGTCTCCGCAGGATTTCCCAAGCTAGAGCCAGCTCACTGGTTAAGGTGTTACAGCTTCATTCTTCTCTCACCTGCATCAGACAACCAGTGTTTAAGCAAAGCCTTGAGCTGGGACCACTCTTGCCAGGACAAAGGGAGGTTAGGAGCGGGCCTGGCTGTAGGTTAAAATCCTCAGCGAACCAGGTGGGTGATGCTGGCTGGAAAGGGACCGTTTCTCCTGTTTGCCTAGGTTGAGGCCAGGCATATAGAGTCACCGATCCCTTAGCTCAGCCCAGTGCACAGACAAACAGCGTGGGGAGGTGGGCAGCAACTCAGCCGGAAGCTCCCATGGCAACGGGCCAAATTCCAGCCCGAGATAACTAGGGGCAGGCTCTGGGCTAAACCCATTGGCATGAGCTGCGATCCTTTTGCAAACCCACCCCGTCCCAGATGGGTGCCAAGGGAGGACCCTTTGCTGCTTCCCCATTGTCTGTCTCATCTCCACCACCGCTGACTTTGGCTCATAGACACAGTCGCCCCCGAGCAGAGCTACAGAAGCGGTGAATCTGAGCCACAATCGCTGAGGGGCAGCGCTGTGCATGGCTCCTAAAACCTGAGCAGGCTAAGAGCAGGCACCCCCGTGGACAGCCCCCAGGGAGCATTGCTGTGTGAACAAGAGACCCAGGGAAACCTGCATGTCAGAGCCGGTTCCAGACCTGTCCATCCTCTCCGGTTTGGAGGGGACACACAGACCCCCCTCATCCAAGGGCTGTGGGCAGTGCCCGCCTCTTCTAGAGCCGGGCTTGGCAATGGGGCAGCACAAATTCTTCCTTGCCAGGTTAGATCTCTGGCTGTTCCCACAGAGCTGCACTCACCCCGCAGCTCTGCTTCCCAGGTGTGAGGGTTTGTGCCTCTCCCCACGATGCAATTCAAGAGTCAATGCACTCCAGGCCCTGGGGATGGGCCATTCAATGGCATGAGGCGTAATACTCTATGGACGTGACCCCTGTGCCTTAGCTTTTCTATGGCACCTTTCGGCCACAGATCTCAGAGCACTTTATCAATTAAACAGGCCCCAGAAATAAGGCTTAATTCAACCTCACAGGGATATCTATCCCTCTACCTACCATTGATTGATTTGATATAGGAAAAGATTAGTCCAGTCATCATGGACATGCAGCCATCTCTGGGGTGGAACGGGGCAGGTGTCTACCAGCCCACATGCTGTGATGGTGAAACTGCGGGGTGGGGGAAGAGACACTTTACAAGGGAGAATGGAATGACCTAAATGAAGTTTAGGCAAGACACTGAGGCAATGCTCACAAGGAGTCTCATGGGATTTTCAATGTCACAGGTGGTCAGAACCTTATTTCAAGACCACACCCCAAAAAACCACCAGGTAGCCATGGCACCACCCTGCACTGGTGGCTCAGTGCAGCCTCAGAGAGGAGAGCTACAAAGCCATTCTCAGGTGCCTGCCTGATAGCCTATCCACCACCTCCCCCAGCCCACGGTGGCTGAGTGTAGGAACACGAACAGGGCTCCAGCAACCCCACCCTCCCACAGCCACCATTGCCCTTTGCAGGGGTCAGGAGCCCGGCTCTGCTTCCTCAGAGCATGTCTCTGGCCCAAAGGCACAGGCTAGGGGTGCACAGGATACAGTGCAGGAAGGATTCAACTCCTGGGGAAAAGGACAACTGCCTGCTCCCCTCAGTAACTCAACATCCTCATTCCCTTCTACCCCCAGTGCCTAGCTACCCCTAGCAAGAGGACTCTCACCAAACCAACTAGCCACCTCCCTCCATTGCACTGTGCCTATGCAGCCCCCCCTCCTTCCCCTGTCTGCTCTACAAGGAGCTGTGGGCACATTGTTCTCCTTCCCCACCTAGGCCCAGGGAGAAGATCAGCAAAAAGAGATTGAAAACTTCCCTCTTAAACTTCCCATGGGGGTTTATATAAGGTAGGAGCTTTAAACCACGCCCCCTGCCTCCCAGAAGTCATTGCAGCACTAAGGCTCCGCCCCTGCTCCTGCCTGATAAAAGCCGGTGTCCTGGGTGGCTCTGTAGGTTTCCAGGGGAGGATAGGTTCTCTGGAGAGGTCATTGATTGGAGAGATAAAGGGGCGACTCAGCCTGGCTCTGTGCTAGCACCCTGCCTGTCAGAGGGAGGGGGACTTTCCTGCTTTAGCCTAGCTCTGGCTGGAGGATGCTGCTTTCCTCCAGCATGATGAAGACAAAGGCTCTCTGAGTTTCCAAGGGCATTTGGCTTGGCTCCCCCAATGGATTCAGGAGAGAATCAGCTGCAGCCAGTAACAGGTAATTCCAAAGCTGTGGGGTGAGGGGGTGTGTGGGTGGTGGGAGTGACCTGGTCTCTACTAATGGGCTATGGAGTCTTGCCTTTCTCCCCTATGGGGCTGGGGGTCAGCTGGACAGACAAGCCCCAGTTTGTTGCTGTTTGTGCTTTGGAATGAGGTGCTGGTCCCACTTAGTGGAAGTGTGGGGCTAACTGACTCTCTAGGAGTCTTGGGGCTCTGGGGGCTGGCCTTGCCCTATAGCCCCCTGGCAGTGGGGTGGGGGATGCCTACCTAGAGGTCTCTTTGCTGCCCCAGTGCTACTGGCTTGAGTCCTGCTCTGAACTGGGGCTGGAGGCTGCCAAGGCTCCTTTCCCAGCCTGCTTCTTGCTGTAGTGGCTAATGGGGTGATTCACTGGGGGCTGGAGAGTGTCTGCACCTGTCACAACCTGGATGGGCTCAGCTGGAGCTAGGGGTGTGGCTCAGTGATTTGGGGGGTAGAGTTTGAGGTAAGGATCAGGCCCTCTATCTGCCCTGTGGTGTCCAGCAACCAAAGGGGTCTCGGCTCTCCTGTCAGCTGCCAGGGCTCCATTACCTAGGCTGCCTGTCAGGTGTTCACACCTGCTCCTCCCCCTGCCTGTCCCGATGACCTTCCTGTGGTGATGTCCTGAGCAGAGGATTAATGAGTCTGTAGAGTAGACTCGTTAACAGCCAGCTGGCTTTTGGCTTGTGCACTGAGCTCCAAAGGGCCCAGGTTCGATCCCGCCCGCTGGAGTGCAGGGTCTGTCGGTGTTGCGTGTGCTGTCCTGTTGGTCCGGAGTGTGTTGGTCCAGGCTGGCTGCAGCCTGTGCTGGGGAGTGGCACAAACAGCCCAAGGAGAAATCAGGAGTGTGGCTCCCTTAAGAAACATCCCAGGCTGACTGTGGCTTCTCCTGGCAGCTTGGAGCCTCTGTGTGGGAGGAAATTCCTCCCCCTGCTCTTGCTGGCCAGGCCTGGCCAGCATCTCAGCCCTACCTGTCCCTGGCCTTCCTACCCCTGTGCCTACCTCAAAGCATTATAGGTGCAGGTGTCCTGGGGCTGTTCTGCCCTGAGCTGTGAAGGCAGCAAAGCAGGGACTGGTTTGGCATTGGGGGTGGGAATCCTCCGTGCAGAAGACAGGCTCTGCAGGGAGGGAGGCTGGTGACTCTGTAGATGGCCTTCCCCTTCTGGGTCGGGTCAGAGCTGCCGTGTGCGCCTGCGGTAGTGACTTTGCCGAGCCTGACGGCCGCGTGTCTCTAGCAGCTCGTGGTACTTAACACAGTGGGGTTTGTCCCCGGTGTCTTGGACGGACTGTGCAATAATCCTCCAGCTCGAATCTGCCCGGGCTGAGTCAGGCACTTCTCACGTCTCTCCAAATGCTGAAGGGCTGCTAGTGCTGGGCTCCACCCCAGATGTGGCTGCACACGGGGGGCGGGGCAGGTGGTTCTGTCTAACTCTGAAGTGCTTTGGGGATTTTTTTCCTTCTAAAAATGTGAACTGGAAAGGACCTTGCGGGGTCATCGAGTGCTGAGGCAGGACCAAGTGAACCTAGACCCTGCCTGACAGGTGTTCTTAACCCTCCAATGATGGGGATTCCCCATCTCCCTTGGAAGCCTGTTCCAGAGCTTCACTACCTTTTGGAGTAAAAACTTTCCTGATAGCGAACCTAAAGCTCCCTTTCAGCAGATGAAGCCCATGACTCCTTGTCTAACTTCCAGTGGACTCAGAATTGTAGGACTGGAAGGGACCTGGAGAGGTCATCTAGTCCCCTGTGTTTATGGCAGGACTAGGGATGATCTAGACTTGGAGAACAATTGATCACGGTCCTTGATAACAGTCCTTAATATATTTGAAGACTGTTCTCGCCTCCTCCCTCGCCCCTGCTCTGTCATCTTTTCACAAGACCAAACATGCCCGTTTGTTGTAACCTTTCCTCCTAGAAATCTTAGAAAACCTGACCGGTCATTTTGTTGCTCTCTTCTGGAGACTCCAAGTCGTCCCTCTCCCTCCTGTGTGGATGCCCTTCACCCACTGAGGACTTGCCTGTTCATACACTATGATGCATTGAAAAAGATAGAATTAGTCAATGCAGAATATTTTGTGATCTACTGGATCCCCAGATCCTTTTGAGGCAGTACTACTGCCTAGCCAGTTATCCCCCCATGTGTTAGTTGTGCAGTTGAATGTTCCTTTGGAGATTAAGTATTCTTGGATGGAAGCCATGGGGGCTCTGATCTGGGAAGAGGGTCTCTGTGCTACTAGCCACCACCACCAACAGGGCTTTTCAAATGTATATCAAAGCAACCAAGCTAGTTTTAAGGGGGGACCTGACCAGGGGTTTGCCTGGAGATCTCCAGAGAGGAGACCTGGCCCCCAAAGTCCCTCCCTTTCCAGTGACCTGGGCTGAACATGAGCAGCAGATGCTTCGCAGCTCCCGGGAGTGAAGGGTAAAAGCTGTCAGTCGGAGCGGTCGTTGGGGTGACGCAGCCTCCTTCCCTCGCTGGGTTTCTGGGAAGGCCCATCGCTCGGTTTCCCCAGTGCCTCTCTTAGGACACACTGCTGTGATCAGATGAAGGGGAGTCGTGGTTAGTAGCATAGCCCTGTGCTGGCTGGAATGAAGCAAAGGAACACTTGTTTGACTGTTGGATGAACTACAGTCTGATCTTGCTGGTGAGAATAGAATGAGAGAGAGAGAGACGCAGCCTGGACTGTGAGGAGCAATCCAATCTGGAACTGAGCTACCTTAATGGAAGCTAGAGGTAGATTGGTGTGTTTATTCCACCCCAGAGGTGGCTGCATCTCCGTGAATGAAGAGGTCTGACTAATATAGCAGGTGCCTTCTGGATGAAAGGGGCGATGTATAAATAGTGACCCTCCCGCCACCTCCCTCTCTTGTTCATCTAACTTTAATACCTTCCCAAGAGTGAGGCAGTGGCTTAAGTGGGCTTAGCTGCAGGTGGCTTCTGCAGTCTGTGTGCTTCATGGGCCTGCCAATTACCTTGTAATCCCTGGGTTTATTTGGTGTCTCCCCTTCTGACCCACTTCTCCACCCAGCAGCTTGACTGTTGGGGAGGGGAGGGCCTGTCTGAGCTGCCTTCCTCCCACTCCCTTCACTTCCAGGGTGTAGTTGGAAGGGAGCCTGTGCCACTCCACGTCCCATCCCCCCCACCTTTGTGTGCCTGGGGCGCGTCAGTCTGGCTCAGGCAATCAGGGTGTATCGCGGATGCTCTGCCAATGCCACGCACCCCCCTCTAGACAGGTGAATGGAGGAACCGAGCCAACGAGTCCGCTGCAGTCCTGGCCCCAGGGCCCCGCTCGTTAAACCAGACTGCTCTGTGTTCCTCACACAGTACTGCCCAGCCAAAGAGATCTGTGGGTCTCTCGGCTACAGTTTCATGTCACCACTGAGACATGGAAGTAGGGTGACCAGACAGCAACTGTGGGGGGAAAAAACAGGATGGGGTGGAGGGTAATAGATGCCTCTATAAGAAAAGGTCCCCAAAAGGTCCTGTCCCTTTAAGAACAGGACATCTGGTCACCCTATATGGCAGCATTGTCCTCATTGTGGAGGTGGGTAAACTGAGGCACAGCACAGCCAAAGTGCCCAAGGTGTCTCAGGCTACAGGTCTGCTGCGTGCAAGGCCTTCATCTCAGACCTGTCTCTGGAGGAATAAACACCTTATTTTGCCTTCATACAAATTCAGTTCTGCTCCCTTGAACGTGCTGGGTAATCGGGAGGGAGGAGTTGGGCCAGGCTGGAAACACTTGGATTCTTGGAACCGCAGGTT